>CAVLGL010000148.1:24488046-25747629 GCA_963668995.1 Parnassius mnemosyne
CATAGTATTATTTCTGTGTCTATATTAGAAAAAATTAAATCTAATGTGTTATTACATTTTTATTATTAACTATTTTTAAAATAAGAGTATTGTCGCAATCCATAATAGACAAGTTCGTTAATTAATTGCTCCCCTATTATTTGTAGCTCGGTAGAACCCTGTCTTAATATTGTAGGTTCACTTTCATTCCAGTGAATATTAGAGAGATTAAAATCACCCACAATTATATAAAACTCACGCGAGTTAATTCTATTACAAAGCGATTCCAAAAACAATTTAATATCTCTAGCGTGAGTTTCGTCCGTACGACGATGCTTTGATGATTTACCCGGTATATAGGTATGAATGAGGGGCATGGCGCGAGTAATCGTGTGCACTTCGTGTTGTGAACGTATGACCCAGTACCGGTATTGTTATCCAGAGCGTCTTGATAGAAGCGCACTGCTGTTTCCACAATTCGTCAATAGTCGCACAAAGTGTACGACGAATTATGATCGCCACACCTCCACCTGATGATTTGCCTGTTTCTGATAGTACACAATCCTGCCTATACACAATATATCGATTATCACAGATCTCCCCATCTAAGATACCATCGTGAAACCAGGTTTCTGTTATAATAATTATGTCATAATCATTATTCAATATTTCTAAATAAAGCGAATGAAGTTTTGTACGTAAACCTCGTGCATTTTGGTAATAGACAGATATTGGTGTATTATCCATTGAGCAAATTATTATCATTAGTCCTTATTAATTTTAACATTGTGTATATTATATAAAATAAAAAATATATATGCACATATATATAAATACATAAATAAACATATTTAAACTTAAGCATGTACCCATACATAAAACATAATAATTTAGTTTGTATTAGCTGATAATGATTATGACTATTATAGAGTTTAATTAAATAGCAAAACATAATAATTGCTTGAGCAAACATTGATATTTTTGGTACAATTTTTTGTACTTGTGAGTATAAATAAGCCGGAGGTATGCAAATAACTTGGGAATGATTTATGGATGCGTATAGTTTTATAAGTTGAGATAGAAAGGCTACAAGGTAATTTTGAGATGTGTAATATAAATCGATTGCTAATTGATTATGGTTGCAATTGGTAAATAGAAGAATGGTATTTGTGTTGTGTAGTGTGTTAGTGTGTAGTGTGTGTTTGGTTTTTTTATACAATATTTTGAAATAAAATGATGTACCTTTTTGACAACAATATAACAGATTTACGCATTGCTTCAGTACCTTATAAAAATTGCTAAGTAAGTATATACTACCTAGCATAGTATAATTTATTTTGTAATTTTTTTCAACTTTTTAAGTCTATTTCTAAACTGACAATAATGTGTGGTGATGTATCGTTTTGGCGAACATATATTTTGCAGTTTTTTATCCAGACATACCTATAGCCTAGCTCGGTGGCAATCTTACGACACTTTTTGTATAACCTCTTGTTGTCTAGGGTTAAGTGCTCGTTAACAAATATATTCTTGTGTTCACCTCCATGCCCGAGATCTCCAGTGGTGATGCCACGATGTTTTTTAACGCCAGCAATAAGATTATCCTTGTAAATACAGGAGCGCATTTTTATGATAATATTACGAGGTCGACCTTTAACGGGATTTTGAGCTTGCATTCTTGTGCAGCTTTCTATATCTCCGGCGCTCATCGCAACACCCACTTTTTCTGCGATGCGTAATACTAAACTGGTTAGATCTTCATTTTTACTTTCTGGTACTCCCACCATTTCTACATTCAATTGACGTGCCCACTGTTCTTGTCTTCGGTTTTCTATGGAAAGCTTATCTAATATCACTTGCATTTCCAAGATTTCACGACTTTGTATCTTAAGTTTTACTTCGGAAGAAGTTGCGCGTTCTTGTAGGGTATCAATGCGTTTGGATGAGAATTCTAAGGAGATTTGCATTTCGGTGATTGTGGCAGCTGTGGCATGTTGAGCTGAGTGTATAGCATTTAGTGTACTTAATAGTTACTTGGTCCTGAGAAAGACTGTTTGATATATATTTTAGATCACATAGTTGTTCCTTTAATGATCATATTTCTTCATATATTTTTTTTATATTCTCATCCTGGGAAGTTTTGAAGTCTGTAAGAAAGGACATCATCTCTTTCCTAAAGTCATTTAATTCTAATTTCATTGATTCTTCTGGTTGTTTTCTTTTTGATCCTCGGAGGGTAGTACTCTTTTCCAGTAAAATGGGTCTACGGTTCTCCACCCTCACCATACGAAACACAGCAGCATTAAGTTGCTATTTTACGCTGGTATTCTGTGAGAGCGTGGTTCTTCCCCAGTCGAGCCGACCCATTCGTGCTACAATTATACTATTAATATAGCTGCAGCATGGCTCTACCACGTAAAAAATGAAAAAAAGTTGTAGATTTAATTCTTCGATACATTGCTCATTGCACACATCTCTAATCATTCTATACATTGCTAATAGCTGGAAGTTATTATGTGTTTTGTTTTTGAAATTATTTTAACTTTTTTCAATAAGCTTACTTTATTACCTTTAATGTAGACTAAGAAAAATCATAAGTTGAAGGTAATCTTGAATGTCGTCTTAATAGTAACACTAAACCCTTCGTCCCTATTATTCATATTTCATCCATATTTGTCCACTCTTACGGGTGATTTTTTCTTAAAAATTATATAGACCACACATGAAGTCATCGTCATCATTATTACTACAGCCACAGCTGAACATAGGCCTCGCCCAAAGAATGCCACAAAGCACGGTCTTCAACCACCTGCAACCATCGATTTGCATGTCTTACCAGGTCGTCACTCTATCTAGTGGGGGGAGAGGGGGAATATTAAACCACATATTAAATAAAAAGAAGAATCACTAAAATTGGTTCAGCCGTTTCCGAGGAGCCTGTGAACATACGTAAAAAATACGAGTGGAATATAGAAACTTATCGTTTTTGGAACTCAGTTAAAAAGTGAAAAAAAAAACATTTTTTTGAACTATTTGAAATATCGCGAGCAAATATTTCGATTTCACACATTGAATTGCCTGTCTACTAAGAGTGTGGCAAGCGGGTCTAGCGATGATATCAAAATGGCCAACAATAGCACGCCGGCTGTTGGATCAGGATGCAAATTAATACGCGCCTCCAGATCGGGTCACATGAATATGCATAGATAGCCTGCTAGTAGTAGTCTTGAATATAAGTGTGTTATGTACGTAAACGCATGGTGGTCTTTCTGTAAAATAAAAAAAAATATATAAAAAAAAGAGAATACATTGCCAGAATACATTTTCCATCCGCTTACAATGTAGGTGCCTTAACTCACGAGTAATAAGCTATCAGGTGGAATATAAATTTAAACTGGCTTTAAATATTTAAAAATATACGAACACGATACAATGTAAGAGTAAAAATTGACCTCGACAAGTACTACAAATGTTAAATAGTTGAAAAGACGTAGAAGTGGAGTAACAGTATTCTGTGAGTGATAATAGTCCTAATAAAAGACTAGCAATTTAGATGCTTGAGTGTTCTTGAGCAGACTAGGTCACTGCTAAGCTATTATACAACCTGGTAGTATCATTCGTTTTCGATTCGATATAAATAATACAATATTAAAAGTACTGCAGAAAAATTACCCACTATATGAGCCTCAATAGGTTATGTTAACGTAGGAAATAAAGAGCATATTTCTTTAAATGAGAAAAAAATTGTTATCATTAAAATGTTTAGCCGTGTTGTACATATTCTCATATCTGGCCATGAATAAAATTAAGTTAGTGTTATGTTACGGTTTAATCGGAGTCAGGAGGAATTTCCTTGGAACGTTAGGATAGCGCTGAGGCTGCAAAACTCATATCAACTTATTTCTTCATACAAAATATAGCAATAACTCACCAATAAATCGGATGTGTTGTACTTATAACCAATTTTTTGCAAACATTGATATTTTTACGAAAAAGAGATAAAGCTTTAAAACTGAAGTATGCAAAAAACTTTTTAATAGCTATTTATAATTAAGGTATTGAACAGACATAATCACTCTCTCTCTCTCTCTCTCTCTCTCTCTCACACACACACACACACACACACACACACACACACACACACACACACACACACACACACACACACACACACACACACACACACACACAAACACACACACAGTCACACACACACACGCGCGCAAGCATGTACGCACGCGCGCACACTCACATACACACACACACCCACACACACACACACACACACACACACACACACACACACGCGCGCGCGCGCGCGCACCGATAAGCGTCGCTCTTTCTTTTAAATTATGTATAGATAACATAGGAAAATCTGTAATAAGGCTTATGTTAAGCTAATTCAATCGGATGTAGTCTTTTTTTTAAAGCTGTTGGTTTTCTAAATAAATAAATAAATAAATAAAGAGGCATTCTATCTTAGTCCTCACGGCTGACAACGCATCTGCATTTTAATTCGCAAACGAAGATAGATGTAGATGTCTATGGGCCACAGAAACCACTTACCATCAGGTGGACTGTGTGCTCGTTTGTCACCCTAATTCTATAAAAAAAACTATTATAATATAAAGTAAAGTAAAATAAAGTAACAGCCTATAAACGTCCCATTGCTATGCACAGGCCTCCTTTCATTTCTGAGAGGGTTTTAGGCAAGGAAAAGTCTGTCGCGCTGGCCCAATGCGTGTTGGAGAACTTTACATGTCTTTAAAATATTTTATTTCTTGTTTCTCAGATATGCAAAGAAAACATCATGTTCCTCACGATGTTTTCTTTCACCGGCGAGACCATGGTAAATTGCAATTAACAGTTTCATTGATGCCGGTGACCATCGAACCCGGGTTGCTCGCGTACTGTGAAATTTACAGAGAGCGCTTAGCTCTGAGCTACTCGTACCACGGCTCATATTATAATATTTTATTTATTTTTATTTAATTAATTACTTTGTTTTTGTTTTTTAAGTCGGTTTTACTTCTTTAATAATTTCATTTATATCATCAAGTTTTCTTACATCTATCTCTCATATAAGTCCTGGCTATTTCCAATTTCTTTTAAACTAATCATAAAGGCAAAATAATTTTTCTGCGATCCTGTGGGATCAAGGAAGTCTGGTTTCATTTGCAAAAATATTAGAACGAACGTGATAAACATAAATAAATATGAATATATAAATAGTTGTCTGTTTTTCCGAGTGCATGTAACCTGAACCTCTTCAAGGTACGTGTGAACAGGCTTTTCCTGGGCAAACTCACTCCATCGTAGACCTCATCTTTGCCCTCGAGCCAGATGGAGGTCAAGAGTGAAAAAAAACCTAGGTGAAATGTATTATTAACGTAATATGTTAAAGTTTAATGGAAAGCAAATCTAATACCTAATCTCAAGAATACTCAGAAAACGAATGTATTTGTAATAATTTGACAAAATATTATTACAATACATTTATAATACGCAAATATGAGGGACATTGGTCTAAGTAGTCCATAAATCAAGAAGTGCCAGTGGTTTATGTGAGACTAGCTGTTCCCCGCGACTTCGCCCACGTTCAATTTAGTAAGTGAGTACCGCCGGCCATGAACACTGCAACACCAGGGGAATTGCAGGTGCATTGCCAGCCTTTGAAAAAAGAGTAAGCTCTTTTCTTGAAGGTTCCTAAGTTAGATGTTTTTGTATCAATATTATCTATATAGCTATATTATGAGATTAAAGCTATTGAAAAATGGTTTCTTTAAAAAAAAGTTTGCCAAAAGAACAAATGTTCAAAATGTTCAAATAAAATTTCAATCGACAATCGAAACGTCAGTTTTCTTTATATAGCACTATGTAAAACATTTTATTTTTAATCGGTTAATTTCGAAACACTGCACTCAAAAAATCTTTCCTTTCCATTACATTAATATTTGGCCTACAAAGAGATAACTAAGGGTCATAAAAATGTGTGTTAGTCAGTCAAATACGAATTTCAGTATCTCATTTCTTTACATATCAGTTTTTCGCTTCACATGAAATGATACTTCACTAAAGTTTTAATGAGTATATTTTAGTTGCCGTATAACCTTTTTATATTTCTACTACGTTCTATATATTATAGGCAAAGTTAATTAATTAATTAAATTAAAAAAAGTTAATTACCTCGTCTTCGTCTACAGGAGAAAAAGTGAAAGTTTCATGAGAATAAGGAGGAACTATTTGAGAAGACAGAAAATGACGATTAATATCGTCAGGAGAAAAGGTGATGCTATTATAGTTAATTTGTGATTTTCCATATCCAAGCGTATTAAAAAATCTTGCATATATCATCAGCCGAAGATGAATTAGTTACTTGTTCGTGGATATATCGGCGTTTACCGTTTAGCAACGCTCACCGTCTGTTTGCATTGATTTATCGCAGTTTTATAGGCTTGCCACTTTATATCTGTGCGATTTTTCTTGAAATCACGAAACATTCTGTCACGTTTTGCCATAGCCATTCTTACCCCAGTCGTGATCCATGGAATAAGAGGACGCTTAAATCGAACGACACGCTTAGGGGCATGTTCCTTATACGGTCTTAATATGTTGCTGTTAAAGAAGTCGATTTTTTCATCAACTTTGGAACCAGTATATACAGATGACGAGTTTATGGCATCCGCCTTGTCTATATCTAGTCTAGAAAGAACCAAGAACCAATTCAAATATGGATAGACACAGGTAAAGGCTTGGGAGACTTTAATTTATATGACAGGAAAAGCAGGTCATGCCGTAAAAATCCAGAAGTAGGGAATTGTTTATAATTGACAACGTGTTCAACGGAGGAAACAGAAACAGAAACAGAAACTTTTTTATTCAATATAGATTATAAATAATACTTATAGAAAGTCACTCTTTTGTTTGATTACCACTGGTTCGGAAAAAACCTCTGTCCTGGGAAGAACCAGCAAGAAACCCAGCGGGACTTTTTTTTTAAATAACAGCTTACAATCATGATATTACACAAATTAACAACACAACAAATTAGAAAAACAAATTAGAAATAGCTTGGTAGCGATCACCTCATTTCCAGGGGTTATTATCATCCATAAATTCCTTAATATTATAATAACCCTTTTTATACAAACTTAGTTTAATAAAGTTTTTGAACTTTGAACAGGAGGAGACGGCTATAAGGTCGATCCAGGTGTCAGCAGAGTGGAAGTTGTGATGTGTTGCATTTAGAGATAAAATAGTGAAATTATGCGACATCATGGTAGACCCCAGTTTGCAAGATTTGATAGAAACCCCTAATGGGTCAGTGTTTAAGTATCCCATGATAATGTGATGTATGTAGACAGAACTGAAAGGTAACAAATTTTCTTCCAAATTGGAGAAGTTGTGCACTTGAGGTAAAGAGTAGACAACTCCAAGAAACACTTTAACACTCTTGACATTAACTTCGGCAAAAATATATTCCATTGAACCGGAATATAGGAAAAAAGACGTGTTTAATATTTTATAAGGTATATCACTACGCAGATATATAGCGACTCCTCCACCCCTTTTACGAGTGCGGTTACAGAGTAAAATATAACCTGGAGGACTATAAAACGTGGACGAAAGTTTTGGGTTAAGCCAGCTTTCTGATATGAGTATAGCGTTGAGCGCCATCATTAATGCCTGATACAAGGCAACACGAGTTACCACATGCGTCCTCTAATATTGAGTAGCAGAACCAGGAGAGTCAAGATCCTTCTAGAAATTTCCATGGAAGAATTGTCTAGAACTATCGACACCTAGTCAGTCGGGACCGGTATGTCCACCAACAGTCTAGACGCTTCGAAGTGATACAACTGCGAACTAAAATGATCAGTAGTATAATTCTGGTTTGTTATTAGAATGGTTTTAAGTTGTGATTAGTTTCTGTAATTAGTGTCCATTTTGGTTATTCACTCGGCAGTTTTTAATTGTCTTGAACTCCAAGCTCGTAACAATAGCATGAACTGCACTAGAAGAGACAGTATCCAGGAGCTCCGTATGATGTTGGGGACTACTTTATGCATTTAAATGGCAAATATGAAAACAGTTTAACAATTTTCTTCATATATAATGTGCGTAGCGTTGCTGGCTCATCTGAAGCATCAGCAAGTGAAACGATATATATATATATATATATATATATATATATATATATATATATATATATGTATATATATATATATATATATATATATATATATATATATATATATATGTGTGTGTTTTATATGTTTATCTTCTTACATCACCCTCCAGCTAACTGTTCACAATCTTAACAAATACAAAGTTACTCGTACAACAAAATAGAAAAAAAAAAAACAATAAACTTGCAAAGCATTTAACAATTAAAGAAAATAAAATACCAACGTATACTACTTGTAATTTTTACTCTTTGTTTTTTCTAAATTTGTAGTTTAGATACTGTTGGAAATATATGCATATGCCACAACTTTGATGTGTTATTATTTACCACTTACGAAATTTCATGCTTGCATTATCTTTACCAATAAGCAAATTAATGTGGTTACAATTCAGGAGCGTATCATTTACCTAAAAATAGATTTTCAGCAATCTCTTTGTATCCAACTCTGTATTAACCAATGATTCAGACCATATATTTGGACTTTAATCACAAGATAGGTTTTCCACATTTTAAAATTAATTACATGCACTACATGATTGAAAATTTATAGAGCATATTTGCATTTTTCGTTCCGAGTGAACTAGAACTACGAGACCATGAACTGAAATAAAATATTGATAAGAATTTAAATTGAGATAGAATAGTACAGTATTTCTTATTCTTTTATCAGAGTTAAAGTCTTAAAATTTTCATAACGACCGCCACTCAAGAAAGACATCATTTTACGAGAAAGTTACATCCAGTTAATTGTTATAATATTATTATTAATTCGCAGTTCCTCAATTTCATCACTCTTTTCTGGCCACTACATCGTTGCAATATCTGATCATGATTAGATATTTATAATTCCAACTGTTATACAACGATTTTTATATAATAAAATTACTTTCAAACATTTTATTTTTCTATTAAGTTTTAAAACCAACATTACTGAAAAATAAATACAAAAATAAGCTACGTTGCTACGTAGCTTGTCTGAAAATTAAAAAATATTTCGAGGTCGAGACGAGATCAGCCAACACGCATATACGGCGGATTTTTGCCCTATTACTCTGCCCTATGCCCTATGAGCTCTGTACACAGCAGTGGGAAGTAAGTAGGCTTTTACCCTAACATTTTGGCCTACCTTACGTACTACAAAATGTATGTGTAATAAATTTTATTTGAAAGAAAAACTCTTAAGCCTTTAAAAGAATCTGATTAAGAACCATATTGTGAACTATAGTGAACCTGTATTGTTAAAGAATTATTATATTATTTTCAATGTGTTAGAATAATTATACATAAAACTGCTTTTTGTTTAGTTCAGTTCCTTAGTCTTTATACTCATTTCATTCAAAATTCTCACAAAATAAGTTTTCTAATTAAATTCGAACGTTACGAAAACAACGTACCTAAAAAAGTGAACAAGAAAATTTATTCTTATTTGTTACTTTTAAATGGGACGTATTGTTTCTTCATGAAAAGCAAGAAACTTTTCTTAGCAAATCAATTGAGTATTGTCGCATTTGACATAAAATGTCTGTAATTGGAAGGAGTACAGACCAAATAAGAGCTCCTTCAGATATTTTATCGATATTCAGTCTTCTTCGTTGCACGTTTTTTCGTTATAAAACGTCTTCGAAGTTTAATTATTTGCAATTATTTCGGGTGAACTTGCTAAGAATTAAATATTTTCCATTGCTTTACAAATTTCTATAACCTAATGGTTTACTTCAATAATATTGCGTTTTAAGTTTTCGTTTCAATTTTTTATAAAATTAGGGTAACAAACGAGCACACAGATCACCTTGTGGTAAGTAGATGCTATGGTACAGAGACATCTACACTAATCCTCGATAAAGAATTAAAATGCAGATGAGTTGTTACCTCTGAAGAAAAAGATGGAATGCCTCGTTTCCGGAAAAAAAATCTCTGGTTTTGTACACTTACCATACGTAACGTACACAGTATTAAGCTGCTATTTAACGATGATTTTCTGTGAGAGACCGTAGCCCTTCCTAGGTCGTGCCGGCCGATCCGTGTTGCAACCGTAATATAGCTGCAGAGTAAAAATTTTTATTTATAGGATAAGTGTGACAAACGACCACACAGTCCACCTGATGGTAAGTGGTTGATGCGGCCCATAGACATCTACATCTATCCTCTATTACCAATCAAAATGCAGAATTTCACAACGATCTATACTTTTAGTTAATAGAAATTATTATAATAAAACATGATTACTGCATAGTTTTTACGTGTGGGGACTACTGTCTCTTTTCTCTATCCTGTTCTCCTCGTTAGCAGATGAAAACTAACATGCAAAGGTAAACACAGAATCGCCTCAATGATCACTTGGAATTCAGAAATATGCATCAATTTCGCTTTTCAGTTAGTGCAGAGTTTTATTATTGAGGCAACTTCACTATTTGTTCATTATATGTCGCAATATGTATGTTTTACTGTAATAGAACTAGTGTAATTAATATATATTTCTACTAGACTTCCGATAGTATACGCATGCGTGTCACTATTCAGTATTGCATACACGCATTTTTAGAAGTAATTACTTTGGATGTATAAAAAAAATAAGCGCTGTTGCACGTATGGGCCGGCTCGAGCCGGGTTAGTACCACGACCTCACAGAATACCGGCGTGAAGTGGAAGCTCTGCTTCCGCGTTTCGTCTGGTGAGTGCAGGTGACCGGAGGCCCAATTCCCCCCCCCCCCTACATCAACATGGTAGCGGAATTACATCAAAAACTACCCCAGGTACCATTACCCCTGGAGAATCCCTCGCTGAGCATCCACGACCATGCTATTCCACTCCTAAGCGTGGGTGCTCAGGCTGCCCCGCGTATTCTAGGGGAGGCAAATTTCCGCTCAACACAATAACTGCTCGGTGCAAACTGAGCAACAAGACCAAGGCGACCCCTCCCACGCTATCCGTGAATTTCTGCAACATCAGGGGACTTCACTCGAACCTAAACGCCGTCCACTACCATCTTGAGACGGCGAAGCCGGCCTTGCTCTTTCTGACCGAGACGCAGGTGTCCTCTCCGGCTGATACTTCGTATCTCTCTTACCCGGGGTACAAATTGGAGTACTCCTTTGTGCCTCGGGCTGGAGTTTGCGTGTATGTCAGAGAGGACATCTGTTCTCGACATCTCGGCAGTCTTGAAGGTTCGGACCTGTCCATCCTTTGGCTACGCATAGATAGCGACGATCATCCACGTGACTACGGGTGCCTCTATAGGTCCCACAGCGGTAATACTGAAACAGACCGACTCATCAAACACGTCCAAATGGCTACAGATTCCTTGCTACAACAGGTCCCATCTGCAGAGATCGTGATCCTTTGCGATTTTAACGCCCACCACGCCGAATGGCTCGGTTCACGTTTAACCGATCATGTGGGGAGATCTGTTTACGACTTTGCCTTGGCATATGGTCTGACACAACTGGTTACATCGCCTACGCGATACGGGATCGATTCCAGATGTTGAGGAACATACACCTTCCCTGTTGGACCTTCTGCTGACCTCTCATCCGGACGGATATCAGGTTTCCGTCGATGCCCCTCTTGGCTCTTCGGACCATTGTCTGATCCGGAGTGTGGTGCCACTCACGCTCCCCTTGCGGTTGCGTTCTGTAGGTTCTACAGGTCGGTGAATTGGGACGGAATGCGGTCTTTCTTTGCTTCCTACCCATGGGGGCGGGTTTGCTTCTCGCCGGATGATCCCAGCGCTGTTGCTGACTCTGTCATTGATGTGGTGCTACAGGGAATGGAACTATTTATTCCATCATCTGTGGTACCCATCGGAGGCAGATCTCAGCCTTGGTTTGGTCGCTCCTGTAAGACTGCTTTACGCAGTAAACAGGAGTGTTATCAAGCCTGGGCTGCGGCTTCGGCGACTCGGGATGTAAACACCAGCATACTTAAAAAAAAGTATAACTTCGCCTCCAGGTCCTTCAAAAGAGTTATTGCCAAGGCAAAGTCAGAGCACATAGGCAGAATTGGCGAGAAACTAGTTCGCCTTCCTTCGGGAACCCGTGCATTCTGGTCTCTCGCCGAGGCTGTCCAAAGGTATTTCTGTAAGCCATCACTACCATCTCTGCACAGGGAGGACGACTCACTGGCCCACGACGCAAAAGAGAAGGCCGACCTTTTAGGCACCCTTTTCGCGTCCAACTCGACTGTTGATGACGGGGGGAACACACCGCCGACCATCCCGCTGTGTGAGTGCTCCATGCCGGATGTGCGGTTCTCACAGCGCTCGGTACGCAGAGCACTCCTCTCCCTTGACATCCACAAGTCGAGTGGGCCTGACGGAATCCCCCCAATTGTGCTGAGGACGTGTGCTCCGGAGTTGGCACCGGTTCTAACGCGTCTTTTCCGGTGCTCCTACTTCCTAGGCGTAGTCCCGAAATCATGGAAGACAGCTTTTGTCCACCCGATCCCTAAAAAAGGTGACCACTCAGACCCGTCCAACTACAGGCCTATCGCCATCACCCCCTTGTTCTCCAAAATAATGGAATCCGTTATAAACTGCCACCTCATGCGGTACCTTGAGGATCACCAGCTGATTAGTGACCACCAGTACGGTTTTCGTCGGGGTCGATCAGCTGGTGATCTTCTGCTCTACTTAACTCATAGATGGGCGGAGGCAGTAGAGTCCAAGGGGGAGGCATTGGCCGTTAGTTTGGACATTGCGAAGACCTTCGATCGGGTTTGGCACAAATAGCTTCTTTCGAAGCTCCATTCCTATGGGCTTCCCGAGAAATTATGCAATTGGATCACCAGCTTTCTTGCAGATCGGAGAATCAAGGTCGTTGTAGACGGTGCATGCTCCGACTACAAGCCTATTAACGCTGGTGTTCCACAAGGCTGCGTGCTATCACCAACGCTGTTTCTTCTGCATATCAATGATATGTTGCAAGCCGGTAGCATTCATTGCTATGCGGATGACAGCACTGGTGATGCTCTATACACAGGCCGTGCCAATATTTCTCGGGAAAACGTCACCGAGTACCGGAACAAACTTGTGCCTGAAGTCGAGTCTTTGCTGGACAAAGTCTCGGATTGGGGGCGACTAAATCTAGTCCAGTTTAATCCTCAGAAGACACAAGTTTGCGCGTTTACCGCTAAAAAGAACCCCTTTGTCGTATCTCCTCAGTTTCGCGGTACTCCCCTTGTTGCCTCAGCCAGTATCGGAATCCTCGGCGTCGACATATCAAGTAACGTGCAGTTTCGTGGTCACTTGGAAGAGAAGGCCAAATTGGCCTCTAAAAAGCTTGGCGTGCTCAGTAGAGCGGGACAGTATTTCATGCCGGCTCAACGTCTGCAACTTTACAAGGCGCAGGTTCGGCCTCACATGGAATACTGTTCCCATCTCTGGGCTGGGGCTCCCCAGTGCCAGCTCCTTCCACTTGACTGCATCCAGCGCAGAGCGACTCGAATCGTCAACAACCGAGTCCTTTCCGATCGGCTCGACTCATTGGCACTGCGAAGAGTTGTTTCACCTCTTAGCATTTTCTTTCGCATTTACCATGGGGAGTGCTCTGAGGAATTGTTTGGATTAATCCCAGCCGCCAATTTTCACAAACGCACATCGCGGCAGAACTCCCGATACCATCCACACCATCTGGATGATTGGCGGTCCACCACTGTGCGATTTAGAAGATGTTTTTATCCTCGCACAACTTCCTTGTGGAATAGTTTACCACCAGCGATTTTTCCGGACCGATACGACTTAGGGACCTTCAAGAAAAGAGCCTACTCCTTTTTAAAAGGCCGGCAACGCATCTGCAATTCCCCTGGTGTTGCGGTTGTTCATGGGCGGCGGTAGTCACTTACCATCAGGTGAGCCGCAAGCTCGTTTGCCCCCTCTCCTATAAAAAAAATCACCATCAATCCACAATTCGAAAGTTGAACATATTAAGGCTCCACCAATGCCACAAAACGCGATCCAGAGACACCTATACCCATAAAATTAGTGCATTCCTTACCAAGTCGTCACTTCATCTAATGGGCGGCTTATACTATGTCGTTTAACAGTACGAGAACCTTGCTTCATCATCATTATCATTCATCATTACAGCCTTTCATAAGTCCACTGCTGAACATAGGCCTCCCCCAAGGAATGCCACAAAGCACGGTCCTGAGCCACCTGCATCCATCGACTTCCTGCATGTCTTACCAGGTCGTCACTCCATCTCGTGGAGGGTCGCCCTACACTTCGCCTACCGGTACGAGGCTGCCACTCAAGAACCTTTCTTCCCCATCGGTTGTCGGTTCTTCGAGCTATATGGCCGGCCCACTGCCACTTCAGCTTCTTAATCCGTTGGGCTATGTCGGTTACTCTTGTTCTACTGCGGATATACTTTATTCTATTTCTAAGTTTATCACGCAGAAAAACCCCGAGCATAGCCCTCTTCATAGCTTGCTGAGCGACATTGGGCTTCCTCATATGGCCAGCAGTGAAGGACCACGTCTTAGATCCGTAAGTCATCCCTGGCAACACGCACAGGTTGTACAATTTCGTTTTAAGGTTTTGAGGTATGTCTGAGGAGAAGATGTGTCGTAGTTTACCGAACGCTGCCCAGCCGAGTTAAATCCGTCGATTGACCTCTCGGTCGAAGTTGGACTTACCTAGTCGGACTATTTGTCCCAGGTAAACATACTCGTCAACAACTTCGAGCTTAGTGCTCCCAACAACTACCGGCATAGGTGTGACATGGACATTAAACATGATCTTTGTTTTGTCCATGTTCATCCTAAGACCTATTCGTTGGGAGACACTATTGAGGTCATTGAGCATGGTGCTTAAGTCCTCCAGCGATTCTGGACTATATCGTCGGCAAATCGAAGGTGAGTGATGTACTCGCCATTGATGTTGATACCGTATCCTTTCCAGTCCAGAAGCTTGAAAACGTCTTCCAATGCAGCGGTGAAGAGTTTCGGGGATAAAACATCACCTTGTCTTACTCCTCTCTGCAATTGGATAGGTTTCATACTGTGGTTCTGTACTCGGATAGCCATCGTAGCTCTACTGTACAAACACTTCAGCACTTCGATATACCGACAGTCAACTTGGCACCGCTGAAGGGACTGCAGCACCGCCCAAATTTCGACGAAATCAAAGGCTTTCTCATAGTCCACATACGCCAGACATAGTGGCAAATTGTACTCTTCGGACTTCTGTACAATTTGCCGAAGGGTATGTATGTGGTCTATGGTGCTAAAGCCCTTTCGGGAACTGGCTTTTTCGGGAGGCTGGAAGTCGTCAAGTCTGTGCGCGAGACGATTCGTATTGACTCTCGAAAACAGCACGTAGACGCGGCTCAGAAGGGAAATCGGTCTGTAGTTCTTCAAGAGACCATTGTCACCTTTCTTAAAGAATAATACCACCGCACTTCTGCTCCACTCCTCCGGTGTAATGTCACCATGGAGGACGGAATTAAAGAGCTTCTGAAGGACTTCAAGTACCGGTCTTCCACCCGCTTTTAGAAGCTCAGCTGTAATTCCATCCTCGCCTGGGGCCTTGCCGTTTATAAGGTGCTGAAGAGCCATTCTAATCTCGCTCAGACTGACGTCCGGGATATCTTCGGAATAGTGTCAGATAAGACTCGCTCCTTGCTTACCCATCGGTTTTAGGTTCTTCAAGTTACATGATCAACCCATTAACACGCCAGCTTACTAGCGATTTATATATTTATGTTTTAAATAAACAAATTGACTTGGCTATCGCACTAAACAATCTAATTTAATATAATATGTATTACTTGAGAGATACATTGCGTTTTCGTGCGATGGCGAAGTCAATTTATTTATTTAAAATATAAAAGATTTTTAGTATTGATGTGGTCACTATGGGACAAATTTCGGTCCTGATTTTTTTTATAGGATAGGGTGACAAACGAGCACACAGTCCACCTGATAGTAAGTGGTTGCTGTTACCCATAGACAACTACACCCATCTTCGTTCGCGAATTAAAATCCAGATGCGTGACAACGCATCTGCATTTGTCTGCGGCTGACAAGCCGTGAGGACTAAGATGGAATGCCTTTTTTTCAGTAAAATCAGTCTCCGGTTCTCCACACTCACCATACGAAACACAGCAGTGTCCAGCTGCCATTTCACGCTAGTATTCTGTAAGAGCGTGGTCCTTCCTCGGTCGAGCCGACCCATTCGGCTACATCTATACTACTAATATAGCTGCAGCATGACTCTACCACGTATAATTTTTTTATACTTGCATCCATTGACTACCTGCGTGTTTCATCAGGTCGTCATTCCATCAAGTGGGTGGGTCGCCCAACACTGCACCTTCTAGGACGAGGCTGTCACTCGAAAACTTGTATACACAAGGACGTCTCCAGTCCAGTCTCAGAGCAATTATTAATATTATTTAGGAATTCGAAGCTGTGGTCCAGTAAGTTGTAGCCAAACACTTAGCCATTGTACTATCGAACCGTATATAATCAAAATTGAAATGCAATTAATAATTTACAATATAAAATTGCTATTAAGTCAGAACAACTACGCGCTATTATTGCATACCGAGCGCAAAGCGCATAGGTATGTTCTACTAGCGCCTAAAAATCAAGATTCCAAAGTTTTGTCGCATGAAATCGTATCCAGCAATCATATTATACATATAATAATAAATAATATAAAAAACACATTGTCAGAAAGATAAATGATTGTTGAACTTATTAATATTTTATTTAAATCGTTAATCGATTTAAAAAAAATATGTTGCTATTTTCACATAAAAAAGGGGTGGCTTATGGTGTAGATTTATTAAGTCCTCAAAGCTCGTAAACACGATAACTTGAAAATATCAATTGTTTAACGAAATCTATTTTTCAATTTCTTCATCTATCATATGGGAAGCCACTGAATGTAAATGGCAATGTAATTTTGTTTTGTTTAGCTATAATTAATTTTTTTCGGCTCCAAAATCGCGATATTTTCGGTGATTTCGCAGCCTTGTGTTAGAATTTATTTCAGTAAACAGAGACTGCCTGTGGCTCGCTCACTCGCTCGCTTAGTTCGGCGTCAAGCCCTGTTGTGAATGGTTACTGTATTGGTTGTTTGCAGCGGCTCAAAAAGATCGCTGTACAAATAAATACAAAATATTCGAAAAATAAATTTCATACATACTTGATTATTATAATAATCAGAGATTTTTATTACAATATTTTAAAAGCACAGAATAAATAATAGTAGTACGTACTAAAAGTAAGTAGGATGTAATATTCATACTTGAATACGTTTTGGACTTTTTGGAGTGACATGAATGATGATATGATGATCATATGAGCATTATGAGTCGTGCACTTTAGATTTTCCAAACTTTTTCAAATTGAAGTTTGACATAAAATTATCCGAAAATTGGAAGTATAATAAGGTTATTAGTGAAAATTTGTGTGTATTTAAACTACTTTAAAAAAATTCCGTATAATCATGCTATACGTAATTTTTTAATGCGAAGGCATGCTCAATTGGTTTTACCAATAGTTTATTTTGTATTATTTATGTGACTTCCCAAATTGGAGAATTTAATGTCGGTTACAGAGATAATTCGTGGACGAGGTCGAATGATTGTTCCCGTAGCTTGATTTCAGACCGATAGGCGTGTAACGATACAGTTATCGCGGTTTGTTACTCTCACATTATTTCATGTCCGGGAATTTATCACCGTATACAAAGATATAACTCAAATCTACGAATTATTCTTGTATTATAGACTTGTTCGTGTTCAAATAATATTTGCTTATATGAGTGAAACAAAATTCTTATGTTCCTTTGGTTTACTCTCAAAATTCGGAATGTAGCCTTTTTGTGGTTACGTTTTTATACTTTTGATTTATAAATGAGGTAATTCTTTTTATAAAGCATTGTTAATTTTAATTAGTTTTGTTTCCTAAACAGTAGTTACTTTTTAGTAGCTTTACAATTTTTTTACTAATAATAACGTCATAAGGAGAGTGCAGAGTTCGCTACCTACAATAAGTAATTACTCGTATATCTCATCAATGGACATTCTTCATAGAAGACACATTTACTGTTTATATTAAAGTTGTTTTGCGAATTTCGTTACGATTTGATGGTAAACTATATTAAAATATATAAAGGAAAAAACGGCATTTGTATCATAGCATTAATGACTGTTGTTTACCTTATATAAATTGAAGGAGTAAGTAATTTTGCACAAACTAGTTGATAGTTAAAAATAACTCAAACTTTATTTTGAATCAATCAAGAAAAGATATAATCGTTTTTTTATGAACAAAACCAAGACTATATTTTTGAAATAACTAGATATTACTTGCCTCACTTCATTCAGCCTAGTTTATGACGTCAATTGGTGGTGAAATAAAGGTCAATCAATTTCATGTATTTTGATTAAATAAATACCAATAAATGATTAAATAAATACCATTATTCATCGGTTACAAGATTAGCATGACTTATAATTTTCTTCACATGCCTTATTAAAGCGTCGAATTGTAAAAACGTTTTTATACTTATAGGAAATCAACACTAAATAATATTAGCATTTAAATAATTTAACTTTCCGCTTGCTTTATTGCTTTGTTGAAAGTATAAGTGAAAAATAAATTTATTTGTGTAGACTACCAAATAGTACACGTGTACAATCCATGTAGACAGCTGTAAACAGACCAAAAACGGATGCGTAAAGTATTCTCTAGTGAAAAACTGTTTTATTGTAAAGGATTGTATTGTCGGTCGAATAAACATGTGCATCCAATACTTGCATCAAGTTTTACTCTTTTATGTGAAACGAATTCTTGAAATGTCAATTATTTACAAAAAAGTTGTTACATATAATATAACGAAGAGGTAATTTCAAATTGAGCATTTCATTCAGGTTTGAATAAGCCTTTGATGTATATATATATATATATATATATAATTAAAGGAGAAAGTCCAAGGGAACATTTTCTTCCAAATATGAAGCCAGCACCAAGCGCCCATCAGAAACTCCCCGTCGGAATAGCGCATATTCTTCCCGTTAGCCGCCTCACAATGTGCATCGGGATACGAGGAGGATTTATCAAAAACTTTTCAAAAACAAGTTTTAGAAATAACACATAGTTATCAGTTATATTGCTATAGCTATATGTTAAATTGTAACAGATATTTTCCGCTGTCACAAACTGTATAGACTTGGCTAAAAATTTGACTTGCATTAAATACAAAGACTAGCGATAAACATTTAATCCAATAGGATCACATAGGATACACGTTACAATCAGAAACTTTTGAATTTCATTCTAGTTTTATTAATTCCTTAAATATTACTCCGTCTTTTTACAGATAACGGCTTCATAATGACCACAGTTTTGCTCTAACATAGTTGCTGAATAATAATATAAGTATTTAATAAAAAGATATTTTACTATATGCGTATTTATTTTACTACTTACCTGAGTTTTATTATATCGGATACATTAATGTTATTTTAACTTGCAAATAAATCTATGCTAATGAATCAAATTACTTTACGTATTTACAACAAATATCTATAAATTATCTATTAATTAATATTTTATTATATATAAATTATATTAAAATTATAATTAATATTTTATTATCTATAAAATTAAAATAATATTATCTATAAATTGTATAACATTTCAGTCGCAAAGTTTAAATTCGTATAATTTATAAAACTGTAACACTCTTTCCATTTGGTGAATATTATACTCATACCTTTTCATAAATATTACATGTATACTTAGCCACTGTCTTACGAAAATTATGTTTGTTTGCTAGAGTAGATATTTCGCTCGTATTATGTATAATACGAGACTACCTATTAGGTATGAGTGTAATCAACAGAGTGCGCTGCTATATACTGAGACATGCTTGTTTACCGTCATTTGCATAAGAGTATTTGTATTTTGAATTCGAAGGATTGTATTTGCGTGTAATATTATTGATCAATATTAAATGAATATTATGGTGTTTGCGCTCATTGTATTGCTTAACACTTCGAAAGTCGTGAATAATTCAGTAGAGCGAGATTTCGCCCGCATCTTATCGTTGTTTTTGAAATATATGAGTAGAGCCGAGTGAAAGTCGATTCTCTTCCTACCCACAAATACTGTTGAAAGATAATAAATATTTATAATGAATTCGCTTTCTTACATTCATCATCATAATCATCATCCTCATCATCATTACAGCCTATCAAAAGTTTTACAGCTGAAAATAGGCCTCGTCTATAAATGACCTCATAGGAAGGATATTTGCCATGTCGAACAAGCTTGACTGTCTGATTAGATACCGCTATTTTTACTAGGTATTGAACTTTTATCGGGTTATGTTATGTTATGTTATGATGCTGTTGATAATCTTGTGTTTAATTTCCCTCTGTCAGCTTTTAAGACACCCATTAGATGATATAGAATACTGGATTTTCATAAGCCACTACTTCACGACTTTACATAAATTAAGAAAAGTTTCGGCTAATAGTTAACTTTATGGAATAGACGAAAAAGATTAAGGTTGTTTTAAAATTTTGTATTTTGGCTAGGTGGCGATTAAAGAAATAACGGTCATACTATTTTGACAAACAAAAAACAAAATATTTTTTTAACTTTGTCATGACGCATTATGACGAAGTTATCTACTAAATCGATTTCGGAACTCCTCATTTAACTCCTAACCGAGACCGTAATCTACGGTCAGTAGAGCGGGAAAACACAGAGCAGTGGCTGTCGACACATATTATCATATTTAAACTTTTGGTATGGCTCAGTCCCCAAAGCCCGCATAAATCTCTCAAACCTTATTTCACACGTTCCGCTCGAAATTAAATAGACCCTTATGCACGATCACTACTGATGTAACGTCTACTTACTCCCAAAATTTACGTATTAACATTTTTCCCACGTGATTTATTTTGAATTATGTCTTATTTTCTAAGCTAGCGATAAATCCTACGTATAATATATCCTGTGTAAATCTAGTGTGATATCAATAAAGGGCGTGAGAAATTCATAAGAAGAAGCTTAACACAGTTTCGGTATCATAGGAAATTAATGACCCTTTCTTATAGGTATTAAGGAAATTGTCGGTCGGTAATACGTTATGCGTTCTAGCGGATATTAAGTTACTATGTAAAGTTGCTTTTGAGGTTCAGAACTACAGCCAAGATTGTGACTAAACAGTGTTATATATCGTGTGCATATAATATTTTTTATGTAGTAGAGTAATGTTGTATCAATCTGTATTATGATTTCAACACAAAAGATTCGGCTCAATCAGGGAAGAATCACACACGCGCATAACAGCGTTATGTAGTAGCATAATACTGCTAAGTTTTGTATAGTAAATGACGGAAACCCTTTTACTGGTAACGATACCTCGTCCATCATCTTATTCCTCGGGGACGACAACTCATCTGCATTTTGATTCGTAACCGAGGATAGATGTGGGTACTATAGCTACGGAATCCACTTACCATCAAGTGAATTTGGCTCGTTTATGTTTAAGTAAATATGCCTTTTTCCTAAATTTTCCTGAAATTTATATTATTTTATTCGAACAAGAAACAAAATGCTCGTTTCCAGTAAATCGAATGGCTCGTTTCCAGTAAAAAGGGTTTTAATATCCTTTAAAATAATATATTTTAACAAAAGTATGGAGAGGTATGAGCTTATATTCTAAAGTGAACAAACATGTAAATGTCATTTTCATATATGCAGTAATTATGGAACCAAATATGCCATGTGCGAGTCGCGTATTAAGATAGTATAAAGCAAGCTTCTATCCACTTTTATCCATTACCTTACTAGTTACTTAGTGAAGATATTTTTCCACTCTACTTGCGCACAGCAGTTTCCTGTTACGAGATGCAAAATTAATTATTAGTTTACTTCCATATTTCTACGAAAAGCCATTTATTAAAAGTTCTAATGCATTACCAAGTGTAATTCATTCGCAATTAATAGAAAAAGTTGTTTAATTATAGTGATCACTTTATAGTTTACTTCATATGCCATGTTTTACAAAAATTATGAGGAATATTTTCTATAAATCCTGTATTTCAGATTAAAATTTTTGTAGCAGCAAAAGTTATATTTACAATTATTTAAGAAAATCTTCGTATTAATAAAAAAAAACTTTTCGTATTAATATAACTACATACTGGCCACCGTATATCCTAGCGATCAGATAATATAACTACCAAATCACGGGTTCTTATTTAGAATCGCAAAGATCTACGCTAAAGCACTAACTATTAGTTTCCGGTTAAAAATGTATTAATTGTCCTTGTGTTTTAGATCAAACAATCGACTACTTGGCAACGTCAGACGTGGAATTACTGGGTCACCCGCCCTATAGCATCGACCTCGCATCTTGCGATTTATAAACTTAGTATAAGTCTCAAAGTATGATGATTTTTTTTTACAGGATAGGGTGACAAACGAGCACACAGCCCACCTTATGGTAAGTGGTTCGGCTGACCCATAGACATCCACATCTATCCTCAATAAAGAATCAAACTGCAGATGCGTTGTCACCCGTGAGGACTAAGATGGAATGCCTCTTTTAAAGTAAAAAGGGTCTCCGGGTCTTTACACTCACAGTGTTAAGCTGCTATTTTACGCTGGTATTCTGTGAGAACGTGGTCCTTCCCCGGCCGAGCCGACCCATTCGTGCTACAACTATACTGCTAATATAGCTGCAGCATGGCTCTACCACGTATAGATATATATGATATTTGTTTATTAGTAAGTAGTACACTATGTCTGGCGTATGTGGACTATGAGAAAGCCTTTGATTCCGTCGAAATTTGGGCGGTGCTGCAGTCCCTTCAGCGGTGCCAAGTTGACTGTCGGTATATTCTATTCTAGATGGTGAGTACCTCCAAGTGATGATCGATGGATGGATGGATGCTGGAGACACAGGATTATGTTTTTTGTCTTATTTTCAGCAGTGAGCTTGTGAGGGATTGTAAAGATGATGATGAAGGAATTGCACCGATAATAATGATGACGTCCACAAAAAAATATTTTTAAAATGATCATCTTAAGAAAAGACTTAATAAATTAATTTTTTATTTTAATGACCTCTTAGTAAAATACATAAGACACAGTGACAATATGATAATGAAAAACATCATCTAAAACGCTAACAATCGTTTATCGCATCTTGCGATTTTTATTTATTTCTGAAAATAAAAGAAAAACATCGAGAAATGTTTTATGGACGCCGAGGAAGCAGTTAGCTGCGTTTCAAAATGCCGTCGAAGAGACCCCTAAGGACGAGTGGGCAAAGTGCTTTTCTCAGTGGTTCCATCGGATGCAGAGATTTATTGATGTAAAATGAACACTATTTTGAAAAGGTATAATAAAACTAATAACTTGCTAGTTTGTTCACTTTTTGATATTTTAAGAACTTTCAGTGTCACCCTTGTATATATTTAGAAAAATTTAAAAATAATATTTTACTTAAGTTCGCGCATATGTACACGCATTATATATTTATTACATTAATTTAAAGCCGTATATTCATTGCTATTATATAATTTCTCCATCTCGTGGGGGGACGCCCTACACTTCGCCTACCGGTACGAGGCTGCCACTCGAGAACCTTTCTTCCCCATCGGTTGTCGGTTCTTCGAGCTATATGGCCGGCCCATTGCCACTTCAGCTTACTAATACGTTGGGCTAAGTCGGTTACTCTGGTTCTACTGCGGATATCCTCATTCCTAAGTTTATCACGCAGAGAAACTCCGAGCATAGCCCTCTCTATAGCTCGCTGAGCGACCTTGAGCTATTGACGACCTGGTAAGACATGCAGGAAGTCGATGGATGCAGGTGGCTCAGGACCGTGCTTTGTGGCATTCTTTGGGGGAGGTCTATGTTCAGCAGTGGACTTGTGAAGGGCTGTAATGATGATGATGATGATATAATTTCTATTTATTTACCATATATATACCGCTGTGCCTCGTCAGATTTTATTATGATTTGAAGTGGTAATTCCAAAAGGGGTAGCAGTCGTAGAAGGTGTATTATCTGTGCTCTGTTTTCTTATACAAAATTATTGAAGTTTATGTTTTCCTTATTTGGATTTATCTTTTTTTGTGTTGCCTAGAGCTAGAAGAATCCTTTGTGACTTCGGGAGATTCTGAAAGGTTTCTCTTATTGTACTTTTAATTTCCTTGGTAGTATTTTTAATTTATTATATTTTAGAAATGCTTTCTTCCCTTTGCTTCTCTCCTTTGTCAGCTTTACAGCTAATCTCTTACGCTCTTCTATTACTTCAGGTGGAAAATCTTCATCTTTTGTTATCATTGAATTTAAGGTTACAACAACTGGTTTAAGTTTTTTTATCATTTTTCTTACGAGACGTTTTTTATATTCAATATTTTTTCACTCAAGTTGAGGTTCATGAAGTTATTTATAATATTTGTAATGTTTGTAATTTTGTTCGAAGTAGTTTTTCTCCGTTTTTCTCAATTCCGAAAAATATTATATTTTTTCCTTCTCGACAGACTTTCAAGTTGCTTCAAAATTCGACCCCTTTCACGCTCTCCGTGAGTTTTTGCAATATCAGGGGACTTCACTCCAACCTTAACGCTGTCCATTACCATTTAGAGACTATGGCTGCGCGTAGACAGCGACGACCATCCCCGCGTCTACGGGTGCCTCTATAGGTCCCATTGCCGACACAGACCGACTCATCGACCACGTCGAAATGGCTGCAGACTCCGTGCTACAACAGGTCCCATCCGCAGAGATCGTGATAATCGGTGATTTTAACGCCCACCACGCTGAATGGCTTGGTTCTCGTTTAACCGATCATGCAGGTAGATCTGTCTATGACTTTGCCTTGGCATATGGTCTAACACAACTGGTTACTTCGCCTACGCGGATCCCAGATGTGGAGGATCATGTACCTTCCCTGTAGGACCATCTGCTGACCTCTCACCCGGACCGTTCCGGACTCTTCAGACCGTTGTCTGATCCGGAGTACGGTGCCACTCACGCTCCCATCGCAATTGCGATCTGCAGCTTACCGCCGTGTTTGGCACTATAGGTCAGCCGATTGGGCCGGGATGCGGTCTTTTTTTGCATCCTATCCTTGGGGGCAGGTTTGCTTCTCGCCGGAAGATCTCAGCCTTGTTGCCGATTCTGTTGCTGATGTGGTACTTCAGGGTATGGAACTTTTTATTCCATCCTCTTTGGTGCCCATTGGAGGCAGATCCCAGCCATGGTTTGGTCGCTCCTGTAAAATAGCATCACGCTACAAACAGGAGTTCTACCAGGCCTGGGCTGACGCATCAACTTCCCGGGATGGAAACACCAGCGCTCTTAAAAAGAAGTATAATTCCGCCTTCAGGTCCTTCAAAAGTGTCATTGCCAAAGCAAAGTCAGAGCACATCGGCAGAATTGGCGAGAAACTATTTCGCCTCCTTTCGGGAACACGTGCATTCTGGTCTCTCGCCAAGGCTATCCAAGACAGCTTCTGTCAGCCATCTCTACCATCTCTGCACAGGGTGGACGACTCACTGGCCCATGACGCAAAGGAGAAAGCCGATCTGCTAGGCTCTCTTTTTGCTTCCATCTCGACTTTAGATGACGGGGAGAACACACCGCCGACCATCCCGCGGTGTGAGTGGTCCATGTTTTACGCACCAAGCGCTGTGCAAACAAAAGCACTCCTCTCCCTGGACGTCAACAAGTCGAGTGGGCTTGATGGAGTCCCGCCTATTGTGCTGAAGACGTGTGCTCCGGAGTTGGCACCGGTTTTAACGCGTCTTTTTCGGTACTCGTACTCCCTAAGCGTAGTCCCGAACTCATGGAAGACAGCTTTGGTGCACCCGATCCCTAAAAAAGGCGACCGCTCGGATCCGTCTAACTACAGGTCTATCGCTATCACCTCCTTGTTCTCCAAAGTAATGGAAACGATTATTAACAGCCAGCTCTTGCGGTACCTTGAGGATCACCAGCTGATTAGTGACCGCCAGTACGGTTTCCGTCGAGGTCGCTCAGCTGGTGATCTTCTGGTCTACCTGACTCATAGATGGGCGGAGGCAGTGGAGTCCAAGGGGGAGGCGTTGGCCGTTAGTTTGGACATAGCGAAGGCTTTCGATCGGGTTTGGCACAAAGCGCTTCTTTCGAAGCTGCTTTCCTATGGGCTTCCCGAGAAATTGTGCAATTGGATCACCAGTTTTCTTGCAGATCGGAGCAGCAAGGTCGTAATAGACGGTGCATGTTCCGATTACAAGCCCATTAACGCTGGTGTTCCACAAGGCTGCGTGCTATCACCAACGCTGTTCCTTCTACATATCAATGATATGTTGCAAACCAGTAACATTCATTGCTATGCGGACGACAGCACTGGTGATGCTTTATACACCGGCCGTGCCAATATTTCTCGGGAAAACGTCGCCGAGTACCGGAACAAACTTGTGTCTAAAGTCGAGACTTTGTTGAACAAAGTCTCAGACTGGGGGCGACTAAATCTATTCCAGCTCAATCCCCAGAAGACACAAGTTTGCGCGTTTACCGCTAAAAAGAATCCCTTTGTCGTATATTCTCAGTTTCAAGGCATTCCCCTTGTTGCCTCAGCCAGTATCGGTATCCTCGGTTTCGACATATCAAGTGACGTGCAGTTTCGTGGTCACTTGGAAGAAAAGGCCAAATAGGCCACTAAAAAGCTTGGCGTGCTCAGCAGAGCGGGACAGTTTTTCGTGCGGGCGCACCGCTTGCAACTTTACAAGGCGCAGGTTCGGCCTCACATGGAATACTGTTCCCATCTCTGGGCTGGGGCTCCCCAGTGCCAGCTCCTTCCACTTGACCGCATCCAGCGCAGAGCGGTTCGAATCGTCGACGACCGAGTTCTTTCTGATCGGCTCAATACACTGGCACTGCGTAGAGATGTTGCATCTCTTTGCGTATTTTATCGCATATATCACGGGGAGTGCTCTGAGGAATTGTTCGGACTAATTCCAGCCGCTCAATTTCACCATCGCACATCGCGACAAAACTCGCGTTACCATCCATACCATCTGGATGATTGGCGGTCCACCACTGTGCGATTTAGAAGAAGTTTTCTCCCTCGCACAACTTCCTTGTAGAATCAATTATCACCAGCGATTTTTCCGGACCGATACGACTAAAGGACCTTCAAGAAAAGAGCCTACTTCTTTTTAAAAGGCCGGCAACGCATCTGCGATTCCCCTGGTGTTGCAGTTGTTCATGGGCGGCGGTAGTCACATTACCATCAGGTGAGCCGCATGCTCGTTTGCCCCCTTTCCTATAAAAAAAGCCAAACTTGGATTTACAACACATATACAAAAAAAAAGTTGAAACATGCCAGAGAACTATGGAATAAAGCTTACTTAATATGAAACGTACACAAACGATAAAAAACGAAATACTAAAATTAGAAAAAGGACAAATGTTATAGATGCTCTATCTCATTGTAAGAAACTTAAATGAAAATGGGCGGGGCGTATAGTACGTATGGAAGATAAAACATGGACTAAGAAGGTCACTACTGGAAAACGAAAAAGAAGTAGACCTCTTTACACAAATTATATACAATTATAATTTAATTAATACATGAAAATATTAAAATATGTATACCGTCAACAAATAGTGCCATGAATGACTGCCGGGTTTGCGACGTCGATATGTTGAAGTGTTTTCACGTAAGTAGTACTCAAATAGAGTATACCTATTATAATCACTAAGATTTACAAGTACAGTAAATTAGCAGCTATTACCTGTGTATATGCTGTAAAAATTATTGCAGTTATTAGTATTGCAGTACAAACATTACTGCTTATTAATTAATCCTAATGTGTGATAAAGGATTTTTGTAGGTTAATTTTGATAATATTCCTGCTGTCGATATTTTTAAGGTGACAGACTTTTTTGAGGAATGATATATAATATTGGTTTAATGCACAACTATTTTTGTTTACTTATTTTGACTTTCAACTACAATTCCGCCTGTGGTAAGCGGTAATGAAGCCTGGTTGTCCAATGGTAAACAGAAGAGGAAGGAATTCAGGCATTTTAATCTTGCGTGCACTCTCTGAAAAGCATCCTACAGAATACCTAAAGCCAAGATTAGTTTTAATAAAGGTCACAAATGGTGGCATTTTGCAGCACCAGCTCATAATTGACAGCAGTACTCCATGCACAACCGGAATGGCGCTTTAAATAGCGTCAGAAGCCGCCAATCAGGTGAAGTTCAAGATAATTAATAGAATCAGGCGTAATTATCGGAAATCCATTATATTAAAGTTGACAAAAAATTACTTTGCGTACATCCTCGATAAAATAAAATGATGTGTCTTACCTAGTTTGAAGAGCACCTCCCGCCCTCCCTCAATTGCGTGCACTATCCCCGTCACCACTAATCCCAGCACCACTACTCCCAACACCACTACACTAGGAAAGACACACCACTGACGTCAATACGACACGTGTTACGCCTCTGCGCGAGGCATCCTCAGGTGATATAGACTCTACGGTGGCTAACCGTTAAGACAACTTACTTCTTAAATTTTCACAAATAACTATTTTACAAGATGGCGTCAACAGCTGCTGTAATTGTTCCAATTCTTGCGACAGTTTGTGTTATTTTAACACAGAGAATATTATTAAGACTATGCAAAATTCAATAAAATTCATCCTTAACGGTAAGTTTTCTTTAATCATTCAGTAATTAGATGCCGTCGTTTATATCGCCGAAAACTCCATGACTAGTAACAGACTGATAAAACATGCGACAAATTCAAGCGAATAGTGTTACTGCCCGAAGTGTTGATTATATTTTGAAGTTATAGGTCTATTACGAAAATTTTTGAAACGTATTTAAACTTTCCCGATTACTGATATATTCAATTCGGTGAGTCATTCAGGCTCTGTTAAGATAAACAGGTCGTCTGAGTATTGAACTAGTATTTAATGTTTCTATTTAACTCAGACGTTTATCTATTGATATCAATACAGATAACAGCCGATCCTTTCAGAATTAAGTGACTTATTTAAATTAATTATTTCAAGCCAAAATAAATAAAAGTCACAGAATGAATAATAGTCTACATAATATTTTTCGTTTTATTTTTTAAAACATTAACGTTCTGTAACGCTACGTTGCCCTGGTGTTGCAAATGTTCACGGGTGACGAGGATCACTTACTCACTACACTTATCAGGTAAGCCGCATGCTCGCTTGTCTTCCATTCCATAAAAAAACGATAGTTTACATAGGAGAAGTCGTAAGATAACTCGCTTACCATAATAATTCTCATCGTTGTAGTGAGGATTTTGCTTGATCATCATGCTTAGCGTATCTTTATTTTATTATATTAGTATAGTGACAAACAAAGTTCACCGTTTACCTTATGGTCATTGGCTACTGCAATTCATGGATATCTGCAATTATAACATTAGTTAATTATCATAATTGTGAAAAATATGAGATATCTTATTTTAATATATCTTTAGAACGATGAATATTGAATATTACTAATAGATATTATAGTCGTTTTTGATCGTTATCAAGTATTATACGCATGAGTGTGAAGATCCATCTTATACTTAATCCATCAGAGATCACAAAGCACCTGAAGCTTTCTTTGCTTGATTAGTCACTTCTATCAGGTGGACGTTTGTTAAGTTCTTATGTTAAAACCCGACAAAATTGGTAATTAATTTTCGTCTAAAAATAAGAAATCATTATTAAAAAAAGTACTTTATTGTTTTAACAATAGTTTTTGGCAACAGTTTTTTTTCATCATGAATATGCATCAGTGTCAAAAGATGGACTACGTTAGTTTATTTCATTCATTCTGTTAGTGAAGAAAAATTCTTAAAAAATGCTGTTTTCAAAATTATGTGAACTAGGTACCTAAGTCTTCTTTAGTGTTTTCTTTTTTATGCTTTTTTGGGATAAATGTTTAAAAACTACTGTCCTCAATTGGTATGAACAATCTAATACCGGCGGCATTTGGATTATTATTTTTTAACTTATGCCTGTTTAAAAAAGCATAAGTTTTAGAATCAAATATAATCAGAATATTAGCGTAACTAGCAGCACGATGCTACCTGAGTGTAAAGAACCGAAGATGTTTAACCATCGAGAAGTTCTATCTAAGTCCAAAGGTTTGACAACGTATTTTGATTCCTTATCGAAGATGATGGATGGATGAAGCAGTGGGGCACAGCATTTACTTACCATTGTGTACTTGTGGTGGGCTGTGTGCTCGATTGTTATCCTTACTTGAGTTTTAATAAATATAAAAATACAGGCGATTATGGAAACGAATATAATTTTTAACAAGAGTAATAGTTTCGAATTCATTAACTTGTTTATTTAAAATCCATGCTCTACTACATACGGCGAGGGCAAACTCAAAGATTAATATTCCAATACTTGATAGTTGTGAACATATTAATGACTTTACGTAAACTTACAAGTTGAAACTACGTCTGATTGAATATTCAAGGTAGGGAATATTAAATATTGATATTATACGTAACGTGGAAGGACAACACTGAAATAAAACATTGCTTTTTTCACATTTTATTGTTCATTTTATGTAATTGTCAGAGTTGTATAACTTAATAATCATAGTAAACAAAACAAAACAATTTAGGTTTATATAATAATTAATAATATCTAAAATAATTTGAATTTATGATATGTATATGATATAATTTAAATATATATGTTTTTTCTGTGTGTGTGTGTGTGTGTGTGTTTGTGTGTGTGTGTGTGTGTGTGTGAGCGCGTGTGTGCGCGTGTGTGAGCATGAGTGCACGTGTGTGCCGGTGTGTGTGTGTGTGCGTGCGTGCGTGTGTGCGCGTGTGCGTGTGCACGTGTGTGTGTGTGTGTGTGCGTGTGTGCGTGTGTGCGTGCGTGTGAACGTGTGCGTGTGTGCGTGTGTGCGTGCGCGCGCGTGTGTGTGTGCGTGCGTGCGTATGTGCGTGTGTGCGTGTGCGTGCGTGCGTGTGTGCGTGTGTGTGTATGTGTGTGTGTGCGTTTGTGCTTGCGAGCGTGCGTGCGTGCGTGCGTGCGTGCGTGCGTGCATGCGTGCGTGCGTGCATGCGTACGTGCGAGCGCGCGCGTGTGTGTGTGTGTGTGCGCGCGCACGTGTGTGTGTGTGTGTGTACGCGCGTGTGCGTGTGCGTGTGTGTGTGTGTGTGTGTGTGTGTAAATTATAAAAATATGACGAAGTAAAAAATGCTAAATCTAAATTGGTGAATTGGTTTAATGTTGATAACTTGCATTTAAATCGCACTAAAACGAAATGTCTAAAATTCTTGACTCCGAATGTCAAACATTTATGTAATAATGTAATATTAAATGGGGAGGTACTGAGTCTTGTCGATACCACCATTTTTTCTTGATATTACACTAGATGCAAAGCTTCAATGGAGCCCCCATATATCAAAATTAGGAAGTAGACTTAGTTCTGCAGCATATTTTTTTTTTCTCTTTATTTGGTCTACAAAACAGAACACAATTTCAACATGCTAGCTAACAGGTATTATATAAAACAAAGATTTCAAAAATTGTATTCTAATATATATGTAGACACAGCTTGCACATAATGTACAACATGTGATTAACAATAAAGTTTGGTACTTAAAGTTATGTTATAATCATGCTAAATTAAAAACCAAATTAAATTAAATTAAGACTAAATTAAATTATGGCTAAATTAAATTACATACTTGGAATAAAGATACTGTAATAATTTGTTTTTTGTGGAGGCCACTGAACCCATGAAAACATCCACTTCAGATCGAACAATGTTACTGGATGAACACATGCGGTATAATGGCGAATGTTGTCCGAGAACGGTTCTACAAAGTGGAAGACTAAATGTTTTACGATTATGAAGGCGACTATTAGCACGAGGTATTAAGAATTGTATGCGCTCTAAAATTATTGGTGAGTCAATATAACCATTAATCAATTTATACAAAAACATTATATCAAACATTTTCCTACGCATTTGCAACGGAACCATTTTAAAATGTTTTAGCCGATCTTTGTAGGAATGAAGTATATGGCATTTGTTCTCGGCATAGCTAAGGACATACAAAAAACGTTTTTGAACACGCTCTATTCGCTCAGAGTGGATGGTATAAATAGGATTCGAAACAACACTGCAGTACTCCAAATGGCTTCTAACGAGAGAATTGTAAATAGTTATGGTTAGTCTACTATTTTTAAAAATATTCATTTGCCTACAAATAAAGCCTGAGAGTCTTGAAGATTTTTTAATTATGTAATCAAAATGGTGTCGAAAAGAAAGAGTAGTATCTACAAAAACCCCCAAATCTCGCAAGCAAGACACTTCTTTTATGACACTGTCACCAATAAAATACTCAGCTGTGTAACTCTTCTTTTTTCTGCTAAATTTTATATGGTAACATTTTTGTGTATTTAATATCATGAGGTTATCCCTACACCATCTATCAATTTTATCGAGACCTTGCTGTAAGGCGACAATATCATGGACACTTTTTATGGTTCGATAAATTTTTAAGTCGTCTGCATACATTTTGAATTTGCAATTAAGGGTTTTACCTATATCGTTTATGAATATCAAGAAAAACAACGGACCAAGATGAGAACCTTGAGGAACACCAGAAAGGATTTCACTAGAGAATGACTTAAAACCATTAATATAAATAAGTTGTGAACGGTTCCTCAAGTATGATTCACACCATCTAAGCAGTGTTCCATGAATACCCATTGCTTCCAGCTTAAGCATTAATATGTCATGATTTACGACATCAAATGCCTTACGAAAATCAGTATATATGGCGTGAACTTCTTCTCCGTTATCAATAGCATCAGAAATGTCCAATATATAACTTACAAGGTTAGAAGCTGTTGATCTTTTTGGAAAAAACCCATATTGGTTATGGCTTATTTGGTTCTTGACGTGACTTAGTATTCTTTTATTTACTAGCGCTTCTAATACTTTTCCACAAACAGGTAGCAATGAAATTGGTCTATAATTAGTTACGTCATCAATATTACCAGATTTATATATTGGAGTTATACTGGCAATTTTCCACTGATGAGGAAAGATACCAGAAGAAAGGGACCTATTAAAAATTCTAGAAAGAGGTTTACACAAGCAACTCGCACAGATCTTGAAAAAAATAGGAGGAAGGGAATCGGTACTCGTACTCTTGTTACTATCGAGGGATTGTAAATATTGACGTATCTCTTGCTCGTCTAAATGAAAACCGTAAAGTGACATGCTAGAGGATATTGTTCCACATAAATCATCTCTAGAGTATGTTTGCTTGTTACTTTTTTTATATACAGACTGAAAATATTCTGCAAATAGATTACTAATATCTTTACCACCCTTTGCCCGCTTGTCATTATATTTCATTTCATTAGGTATAGAAGCAGAATTTGACTTTTTACTTTTAAATATTTGCCAAAAGTATTTAGGATTACTTTGTAAATGGCTTACGGTATGCATTTTAAAGTTAGCATAACATTCCTTTATAAGTCGATTACACCTAGCTCTCAATAGGTTGTAAGTGAGTTTGTCCAATGTGTTCCCATATTTTTTAAACCGACAGTGAACTTCCGATTTTTCTTTAAGAGCCTTGATTAAGGATGATGTAAACCATGGAGGATAATTCTTATTTCTCGGTTTAAATAAAGGAGTATGTTTTTTACAAAAATACATTATTGTTTCATTAAACACATTAACCATATCATTGACATCTGCTGAATCCTGCCATAAAACACTCCAGTCAATCGTCTCTAATTCCTTAATTAAACCTTCATAATCAGTTCTAAAAAAGTTGTATGTCGGCTCCGGTTTTGACTTTAATATGCTTTGTGAGTTTTTTTGGAATTCTATTTCAATCGCAGGGTGATGTTCATCTAATGAAATCAATGGTATATTAGCTTTCTGCACCGAAACACATTCCCTATTATTTGATAATATCAAATCAAGAATTCGGTTATTTTTATTTAATATATTATTACATTGGTTCAAATTGTTAAATGACATAGCATCCAGAAATAAGTTCTCCAAATTACCATTAGCTATCGGTAATAATTTATTGTCATTATCAGTATGCCATAATATCTTGTTTAAATTAAAATCTCCGACAATAAGAAATGTATTATCAACATCAGCATGCATTACTCTAGTTAAATTGTTCAAATAAGTTGTGACGTAATCCTCATTTAAGGGGGGTGGAAAGTAAACAGTACCTATATTAATATATTTGTTGCCGAATTTTAAGGACAACCACATATCTTCACACGTAGATTCCCAACCGTTTTTTCTATAAACTTGATACTTTTTCAGAACCGCTATTAACACTCCCCCGCCATCTTTTTTAGTTTTATGAGATGAAGTTGTATACCTATCACGTCTGAAAATATAGTAGCGATTATCCAGCAACTCATGATCAAAAACAGTATCATTTAACCAAGATTCTGTTAAAATAATAACATCGTAATTATTTGATAAAACAGAAATATATATGTCCTCAGTTTTAGTTCGGAGGCCCCTAACATTCTGATAATATATACTAAGTTTGAATTTGAATGATTTAAAAAAAAACTTATAAACATGCAATATTTATATAATATGAGAGTAAAATATTATAACGAGCTTAAACTACCTAGATCTTTAATTAATTTAGGAGGTGACTTGATATCTTTACGTATAAAAATATGCCCATTACGGACCCAAACAAACTGATAATTTTTCTGTTTAGCAGTTATCCTTGTAGCCGCATGAAGTTTCTTGTTCGTTGGCGACAGATGCTCTTGTACAAATATGGGCTGCTTTTTCCCAGCGAGTCCTAAATGAGACGTATTAAGTTTGTCTTCCGCATTTTTTTTGTTAAATACTTTTACGGCTGCCAAAAATCCGTCCCGAATACGAGGGCTTGACAACTTAACCACTATGTTACGGGGTCTATTCGTCTCATTTGTCAGTTTGGCCACTCTATGGAAGTTCATAATTACGTCATCAGACAACTCGTAGGAAACTGTTTTTGCAATTTGACGTATTATTGAAATCAAATTCTCAGATTTGTGTTCGGGTACGCATTGGATCTCCAAGTTTGAATCCCGGCTGTATTGTTCCAAAACTGTTATTTTGGTAGTTATATCCGATACCTCCGATTGTAATTTTACATTTTCCGCAAGTAGCTTAGTAATTTTACTGCTATTTTCATCATTTTACTTTACTTGCTCATCATGAAAATCGGAAAGAAACTTTAAAGAATTAATTACTTCATCTAGCTCCGTGCGCATAAGTGAGAACTTAGTGCCAAGTTCCTTAATATCTTGTCGCATATTTGTTAACGTGACATTAAAATCATTTAAAGATGATTGCTGTTCTTCAAACTTCACATTCATGTCGGCGCGCAGGCTACGAATTTCAGCAATGATAGGGTCATAATTAGAGGTCTCAGTTGGTGGTGTTGAATTTGGAGTTATTGTATCTTTTTGTATTCGATATTGTGTAGTGACCGGTGTATTTGTATTATCGCCTTTTTTACGATTCATAATACATACAGGACAAATCCACGAGGAACGTGAAACAACCTCGGTATAATCAACACATTCATTATGATATATGCGATGACAACTAACATTGCAACACGTTATTCGTTTTTGCGTAACGAGCACGTTTGATTTACATCCAGAACACTTGGTCATCTTAAATTCTCCTTAATTATCTGTATTATATCTTTTATTTAACTAATAATTTAAAATAAAATAAACAAATCTTCACCCCAAAAAAACAATCTTAAAAACTTTCCTCTCTCGACTGGTTCCGATCCCTCAACTCATGGATCATTAACCCGACATTATAGCCTGTTAGCTACGCTTATTGCTATATATTTTGTGAAATTTGCAGTTTAATTTTGCTTACACTATATATGGACGCTAAATGTAGTTTGATATTTTGTAGATGCAGGTAAGATAACACAAAGTTCTATCATAACATTTATCACTTATTCACCATTTTATCACCATTTCTTGGCAAAAACTATCACATAAGAATGTTTACACATTGAGCACAAAATATGTTGAGAGTAAATAGTTAAAACAGACACTAATCTATTTTATATTTAGCTGAGAACTTGCAGCTGATATAGTACGTCTTAATACTTAAGTACCAACCCAACTTGTTGCACCCAGCATATGCTGTAAACAAGATTAAAAATCTTGCCAGTGTTGAAACAGCTACACTTGTTTACTTTATGTATTTCCATAGCATAATGTCGTATGGTATTTTGCTATGTGGGCACGCGAATGACACTGAAATTATATTTATTTTACAGAAGTGAGCCATAAGAGCAATCTATGAAATAAGACCTAAAGAGTCGCTCCAAAAATAATTTAAGGAAATTAATATATATATATTACAAATAAGTTTCTGTTTGTAATGTCAAAATTACAGCTTTTTACTAAATGCATGTGAAAGTATATACGGTACTAATAACAAAAATACAATTTTTAAAGTTTTTGTCTGTCTGTCTGTCTGTCTGTTTGTTCCGGCTAATCTCTGAAACGGCTGGACAGATTTTGACGACACTTGCACTGTCAGATAGCTGATGTCACAAGGAGGAACTTAAGCTACTTTTATTTTGGAAAAAAGATTTTGGGTTCGGCGCAAAAAAATGTAAGCCCCAAGTAACACGCTGGCAAAGTCGCGGCGAACAGTTAGTATATACTGAATGACGAAAAAGTTATCACATAAAATGAAAAGACGTATGCTACATAAATTTCTTTAAACATACACAACTAAAAAAATATATAACAATTAATACATTAGTCGCGGTAGCATTTTTTTCGTTTTACTATTAAATAACATCGTGTAAATGTATACAGATATCACCTGATGAATTCTAGAAGCTCAAAGACCCATGCCATTTGAAGGAGAAGATATGTAGTTTAAACGTTGTCAATTCCGAACTACTCGAAGAAATTTTATTTATTTATTATTTATTTATTTATCTTCACGCACAATCCCTGACGGGGTAGCCAGAGAGAACAGATCGCCAAATGTCACGATCCTTACATACCTCTTTCGCTTCTTTCAGATTCATTATCTTCTTCATACATGCACGTCTAGGTATCCGAGTACTCTTGACCCTCTCCTCTTCGAGCAATTTGCTCACATGGTCTTCGAAAGTTAGTCTCGGTCTACCCTGACACCTTTTAATATTAACTTTTGCGCTATATATTGTCTTCACCATTCGGTCTTCACTCATTCGCTCAACGTGCCCAAACCACCGAAGCACGCCCTTATCAATTTTTGTGATAAGGTCATCTTTCAAACCTGCCATATTGTGAATCTCTTCGTTTCGCTTTCGGTCGGCCATGGTAACGCCGCATATTTTACGAAGAGATCGCATCTCGACTGCATTCAACTTGCTTTTATGCTTCTTCTGGCATACCCAGGTTTAGTTGCCATATAACAAAGTCGGTACCAACACTGCGTTATGTATTGCAAGGCGTGCACTCTTCACTACGCCTTGCCTTTTGACTAACGCAGTCAGGGCACCATTGACTTTGTTCCCGGCAGCGACACACCTGTCCACATCTAAATCACATCGTCCATCCTGGCTAAAAGCACTCCCCAAGTATACAATTTCATTTACCTGTTCTAGACATTCCTGATTTACCCATATTTCACACTTTGTTCTCTCTTCGTCCCTTTCAAATACCAGAACCTTAGTTTTATTAGCATTCAAACAGGGACCTTTAATTTCACATTCCTCTTTCATACACGTGACTAATGCCTGCAGTTCTGCCTCTGATGGTGCAATAAGCACTGCATCATCAGCATACAGCAGACAATTTACTTTTATGTCACCCAATTTCACACCCAAACAACTATCTTTCAGCTTCTGTAAACAGCTGTCGAGATACAGTATGAACAGCCAGGAAGACATGACACAACCCTATTTTACGCCCGTTTGGATGCTAAACATGGGTGACAGGTTATGCCCTACCCGCACACAGGCTTTACAGTCACAGTAAAGAGACTGCACAGCCCTTAGCAATCGACCATCCACACCATACCCCGGCAACAGTTCCCACATTTTCTTCCTTACAACCTTATCAAATGCTTTCTCAAGATCCACAAAAGCACAGAAAATCTTCTGGTTAGCAGCCAGAAGCTTTTCCGTGATCATGCGGAGAGAAAACATTTGATCCGTGCATCCTCTTCCATGTCTAAATCCGCATTGTGCCTCCCATAGAAATCTTTCCGATTTCTCTTGCATCCTACGTGTCTGAGAGCTGATCGCCCGATAGCACCCGCAGTCAAAATGTGAACCTTTACCTTTATATAAAGGCACAATGACCGCGGATCGCCAATCATCCGGGACATCCCCCGTCCGCCAGCACAAATTGCACAGCAGATGAAAGCTTTCCCAGACGCGAGGCCCACCATACTTGACTATTCCAGCAGTAACTTGTCGTGAAGCGACAATTAAGAACAAAAAAGGAACCTAACCTAGCAACAACAAAACAACAAAAATAGGGCAAAACAAACAATCTATTTAAAATATAAATATATCTATTTAATATATATATATAAATCTGTAAAAAAGATGTTTACAGATTTATATAAAAAAATGATGTATGAGGATGAAGATGGGTGACGTTTTTTACAATTATTTCTAAAAAAAAAAGATAATAAAAATGATGAATATTGAAGCTGAGGCCGAAGATCCAAGTGGTACACCGCTTTTGGTGGTGGTCTTCGCTGCCCACAGATTATACACAGGCTGTGCTGGTGGTAGGCCCACAGCGCCTGGAACGAGCACGCACAGCGTAGGTGAAGGCGTGGGCGTGTCTAGGCGACGACTTCTGGTGAATGCAGAGGTTTACAAGATCCGGCGACTTCAGACAAGACAGAGGCTTGCAGGATCCCAGCGATTTCAGGCAGGGCAGAGGCCTGCAGGATCCGGCGACTTCAGGCAGGATAGAGGCTTGTAGGATCCGGCGACTTCAGGCAGGACAGAGGCTTGCAGGATCCGGCAACTTCAGACAGGACAGAGGCTTGCAGGGTCCCGGCGACTTCAGGCAGGGTAGAGGCTTGCAGGATCCCGGGGCAGTGCGGCCCCGGGATAAGGCCTTTAGGAGATACTTCGAGTTTGAGAACCGAAGCGAGACTGAGTTTCTTGACCGATTGTTCGGCTTTTATACCTTTTTAGAGAGAACGGAAAATTATTTAAATTAAAAGCAAATTTTTTGTAAATGGCTAAGAGGAAAGAGTATTTATGTGGAATTATCGAAGTAGAAACAACAGACTGGTAGCGAATTTGAATAAAAATTGCCATGACAACCAGATAAACAACGATGTCAAAACATGTCAAATTTTGGTTTTAGGCTCGTTTTAGAGAAACGGCAAGATTTAAGTGAAAAATGAGATATTATTGCTATAGGAAAAAAGGTAGCGCACCAGCGCGCACAAAGCCCGAAATTGTAGAGTTACGGAGAACTAAATAAAAGATCGAAAAAGGTAGACTCCATCGACACCAAATTGAAAAATGCTGATAGCGTGAAAATACGAAGTGAAAATGATTTGTTATTGTGTTCTTATGGTTTAAAAACGTTACAGGATCCTATGGAAATAAAGGTGATACAAAATATCCAGTTTTGAGGTGAATGCAGAAAATCAAAACAGAATGGAATAATGAATTTAAAATAGTGTAAAATGATATGTAAGTAGCATAACACTACAAACTATGTCTAGTCCCGCAGCCTTACCACATTTCAAACTTCGAATCGCACGTTCAATCTCTTTCATACTGATGACCTCAGTGTCATCGAGGTCCGGGTCTGGCGTACCAGTCACGGCGTCATCCCCGGATCCCTCACTAAGATCATCACATGCATACATTTCTCTATAAAATTCGCTCCATCGCTGCATGACGTCCGATTTTTCTGAGAGGACATCATTAGTTCTCGAAAGCACTTTGTTCATTCTTAAGGCCGTCGCACCACTTCGGGTCCTCCCAACCTCTTTCCAGAAGAGTTTGGAGTTCTCCTTAAAGTTGTGCGACAACCTTTCGTCAAGATCCATTCCTCCTTCGCTTCCATTCTACACCTTTCACGCACTTCCTCAATCAATGCTTTCGTGTGAACTTTCTGCAACCTATATCTTTCTTTCATCTTCTCTCTCATATCCTTATCATTACTAGAGGCCAAGTAGTCTAACCATGCTTTCTTCTTCTTCTTTATAGCTTCTTTCACTTCATCATTCCACCATGCATCTCTTCTTTTACTACTACCTCTTTTTATTGTTCCACTCACTTCTTCCGCTGCACTTACCATTCCATCCCTAAGGTTCTGCCATGTTCTTTCTACACATTCTTTTCTGCTATCGATGGTGTCAAGCTTTTCGGCTACCCTCGCATGATATTTGTCCCTAATATCCGCTTCCTGAAGCTTCCAGCTTCGGATGCGACGGACCGACTCTGGTTCTGTCGCTGCCGTCCGGTAGCGCCAACCCGCGAACAGACCCCTAAATCTAGTAATCACTAGATAGTGATCCGTTCCCAGGTCAGCACCCCTGAACACTCGCGTATCCATCACCTGTTTTCGCAGTCGGTCATCCACCAGGAACAAATCGATCATACTTCTCTTATTCTTTCTCCTCCAGCTCAGCCCTGGATGACGAAGTTAGTAGTCAGTCCAAATTTAAAGCGAACCCAGAGAAGTCTTGAGTTCACAACCTTATATTCAGTCATAACATCGACCAACCGAGAAGACAGCAGCACCCCCACTCCATGGCAGGCGTTCTCGCTCTCCGGGACTCCGGACCATAGAGCTAACGCCCCGCCAGGGAGCTCTTCAGTACCACTGCCCTTCCGTTTGGTCTCCGACATACACACGACATCTAATTCTCTTTCTTTCATTATTTCGATCAACTCATTCGTCTTATCTCTCATGCCTCCTCTAACATTCCACGTACCAACTCTGTACTCTGTCCTCCACCTTCCGCCGTGTCAGGCTGTGCGTAAAGGGTGGCGGTCCCCATCGCCGCTTTGCGCGCTGCATTCCACACCAACGGGGACGAGCTGGTGTGCGTCGCCTTGGGGGGACGCCCTAACCCTCGTTGGCATGGGTGCGCAGCTGAGTAGAATCGCAGCCCTGAAAAGGGCTGGCAGGGGTCGCGGCGAGCACGCTTCTACAATGACCCCCAAATAAAGAAAAATTCAAACAAAAACTGTTTACTTACGGCTAACAATTTAAGGCATAATTTTATGCGCGAAATTAAAAACAAAGGGACCGCGCGCTGCGGGTGTATGAAAACAAATTCAAGCGAAAAATTTACTTAAAATAATGAAGTTAAGGCATTATTCTCTATGTGCGAAGTGACAAGAAATGGGACCGGGTGTCGAAATTATTATTATTCTGGCGCGTGCGACGTTTTGTAAGTCACTTCAGGTCAGTAACTTATAGATTATCAAGGCAGATTTATTTCTTGTCAATTTTTTACGCTATTTATTTTGTTTGAAAAATGCATTTTTTATTTTCTTTTATTATTGTTTATTTTATTTTTTTAACAGACTTATATCAACTTGTAATAACTGCTGTGCTATTTAACGTGATAAACTATTCGCCACCCAGTATATATAACTTTGGTAAATACTTGGAACAGACACAAGCTCATTTTTGGGGCGATGTATACACTTTTACAACAAAATTCCAGAAAATATACAAAACTTCACCTGCGCATAGTTCAAAAACTTTATTAAACAAAGTATGTATAAAAACGGTTATTATAATATTAAGGAATTTATTGAAGATAATAACCACTGGGAATGAGGTGATCGCTACCAAGCTATTTCTAATCTGTTTTTCTGTGGTTAATATAAAAACATACATGATTGTAAGCTTTCATTTAAAAAAAGTCTCGCTGGGTTTCTTGCTGGTTCTTCCCAGGACAGAGGTTTCTTTTCAAACCAGTGGTAATTAAAGAAAATAGTAAATTTCAATAAGTATTATTTATAATCTATATTGAACAAAAAAAGTTTATGTTTCTGTTTCCATTTCTGTTTCTTTTCCTCCTGGTGGTCGTTTCCGAACTGACGGTCGCCCTCCCGGTGATAGAACAAGTTGCCGGATTCGAGAATTACCGTATCCTCCCTCTTTCTTCGTACCTCGGGTAATCCCATAATATGCCAGCGTAACTTGTCTATCTCTTCTTCCAGCCCCAGGATCTTCTCGTCAGTCCTCAGGGTGCGTGTATTGTATTTTGAAATGAAATGAAATTTATTAAATATACATCTCGTTATAGTTACAGTTATTTTTGAGTTCTGAAGCCTCCGTTGGTTAAAACTGTGGTACAGGCCTCAGATTCCCCCATCTATTATCTAAGTATTTAATTGAAGCCGTTACGAATATATTCCAGGATTTTCGTAATTCGTGTTTATTAAGATTAATAACAGTTTCAACATTTCTGTTATTAACGGTTTTATCTTTGTTGAATAATTTATTATATAGCATTGGTGCAAAAAAGTTACAGCTTCTTTTTGCAAAGTTGTTCATTTTAGTAATTAGGACAATTTCTGTTCTTTAAAAAAGTCCTCTATTTGGAAGTTTGGTAATGAATGATTATTAGCATTAAAAATAAGTTGCGAATCTTGTAGTCTTTTCACGGCTTATAAACGAATTTTTGAAATAACATGACTTTATACAATAACATTTTTCTTTTTTTTATAGGATAAGGATGCCAAAAGAGCGTATATTTTAAATAATAATAGTTCGTCTGTTGACTTTTCTGGATTAAATTAAGCAGATGTACTAATATGCTTAAAGCTTATGTAGAATAAAATTATTTTATCTTGCTCATATTAGAGGGAAATACTGAAGTAAAAAAGTGAAATGATTCAACGTTCTTTTGTACATATTTTTTCAGAGTAATAAAATGATCCAATCCAATCCTGACCAATAAAAAAATCGTTTACTAATGGATAAGAACAACTAATTCCATCACATTATAACCCCCCGGCTCCTAGCCGTGGAAGATAGCGACGGACTGACACTTACAAGGGTACAAAGTTTTATAAATAAAGACTTGGACAACTAAACAAATTTGTCTTCGCATTTTTTGACTGTAATTTTATAATGATTTTTATAGTAAATTTGCACACACAACATTTTTAATAAATTTTGTTTTCTGATGTATGTATGAAATTTACACTTATGCACACTCATTCCCATTTCACATAGGTTTTAAATTTCTTATTAGTATATTTTATTTTTTGTATAATGTAGTTATGTATGTCATAAGCATTGCGTAGAGTTGATCTCCTGTATTTAATGTAAAAATGATGTGTCAACATATTTAGGATAACAATCTGGCACAAAACTGTTATATATATTAGGTCCTTACATATGAAATTAGCGTTTTGTCGTCGTGTGTTACTTTGATCGGCAATATCAGCATGCAAGCAAGCAAATCGGGAAAGTAAAAAAACTTAAACGATGGGTACCTCATGATTTGAGTGAATCAAACTTGCAAACACGCGTCGAATGCTGTGTTACTTTGCTCAACCGACACAATAATGAAGGCATTTTAAATCGAATCATTACTTGTGATGAATAGTAGATACTGTACGATAATCGGAAGCGCTTGTCGCAATGGCTGATCCCTGGAGACCCAGCCAAATCCGGCCCTAAACGAAAACTGATTCTGTACCCAATCTTGTCTGTGACACCTCTGAAATATGGTACCTGCTGTACAGGCACACGCTCGTCTGTGGCCGGCTTCACTCGGTCACTGGACCCGAAGCTTGTTGTCGTGCAGAACCTGCTTGACGTGCTGAAGCTCGGCGGCCAGGTGTTTGCTGTCACAGATCCCTCGTGCTCACTGTAACAAAGATTTGCCTACGGTAGCTAACTGTGAAGGATGATGGTGGGATTCACCATTTAAATATCGGTTTGTATGGGTCTTTTTTCTATACACAGTGTAACCTATGGTGTTATTAGGATTTCGAATGACTAACACATCTAGGAAAGCTAAAGAATTATTTGCCTCTAACTCCATAGTAAATTAAATTTTAGAGTTTATGGAATTAAGATATTCTGAAAATACAGTAACTATGTCTGATGGTAAAATTGTGAAAGAATTGTCTACGTACCGCTTGTAGAAACTTGCAGTTACTGGTGCAGTAAGCAGGGCTTTCTTCTCAAAGTCCTCCATGAAAATATCGGCGACAATGGGAGATACGGGTGAGCCCATCGCAACACCATCTACTTGCTTGTAAAACTCTTCCTTCCACAATAGATAGCCAGATGTCAGACAATGACTAAGTAATATGTGCATATTCTGCTGGCATGTTGTTTTCCTCTAGTTTCCTAGTTACAATTGAGATGCAATTTTCAACAGGTAGGCATGTAAATAGAGACTGAACATCAACACTGACCATAGTTTCATTGTCAGTAAGACATAATTCTTTTATCTCACTGACAAAATGGTATGAATCCTTAGTGTGTGCTCTTGTATGTCCTTTGAGTGGTGATAGTAATTTTGCTAGATGTTGAGCCAATCTGTAAGTTGGCGAATCGATCTGACTCACAATTGGACGTAATGGAGCGTTCGGTTTGTGCATTTTTGGTAACCCATACAACTTCGGTGGTTTGGCATACGCAGGTATTATTGAATTAACGTTTAGATTCAATTTCTCGGTGTATTTCTTAATTTGATTTAAGAAAACTCTTTATCTTCCTCATAATACTTCGTAAGCATCTAGGACTGCCATACTTTCCAACTCAAAATACGCAATAAGAGCAAAGTTTGGACCACACCTCCACACAGAACCACTTTTGCAAAACGGCATTATTTTGTTATAAGTTTCCATCTCCATTACAACACAAATAAAGCTTTAAATATTTACCCTTTAAATCCAAATCAGTGTAAATTCGCTACTCGGGATTGGTTACTGAATTTAGATTATGACGAGATAGAAAATATTATTCGGATCAAAAACCTAAAAAAACCTTAAACACACACACACACACACATACACACACACACACACACACACATACACACACACACACACACACACACACACACACACGCACGCACGCAAGCACGCACGCACGCACACATGTACGCACGCACGCACGAACGCACGAACGCACGCACGCACACGCACAAGTCCACGCACACGCACACGCACACGCACAAGCACACACACGCACACGCACACGCACACGCTCACGTACAAGCACACGGACAAGCACACGCACACGCACACGCAACGCACACGCACACGCATACGCACATGCACACGTACACGCACACGCCCACGCACACGCACACGCAACGCACACGCACACGCACACGCACATGCACACGCACACGCAAACGCACACGCACAAGCACACGCACACGCACACGCACATTCAAACGCACACGCACACGCAACGCACACGCACACGCACACGCACATGCACACGCACACGCAAACGCACACGCACGCGCACACGCAAACGCACATGCACACGCAAACGCAAATGCACACGCACAAGCACACGTACACGCACACGCAAACGCACACGCACACGCACACGCACACGCACACGCACACGCACACGCACACGCACACGCACACGCACACGCACACGTCCACGCACACGCACACGCACCGCACACGCACACGCACACGCACATGCACACCCACACGCAAACGCACACGCACAAGCACACGCACACGCACACACAAACGCACACGCACACGCACAAACACACACACACACACACACACACACACACACACACACACATCCACCCACCCCCACACACACACACACACGTTACGCCCTTGATCGCTGTATATATGTTTGGGGATGGATCTCCTAGCGCAAAAACGTCAAAATGCTGCCAGAATCCCAGGTGTACTAAGATCAGACACAAGCTGGAGTTGCGACGTAGCCTTTGTGGGTTCGCACTCCACGATCCTTGCTTGCTTTGATGTCAAAGGCTACTGTGAAGTCGATGCCACAGTGGGAGAAAACGCGCGATGGAGTGACCCGAGGCTCTGGTAGATCAGCCATAATCTGAGTTCGTTTCTCTTCTTTGCAACGTGGAAATGTGACACACTTACGAAGTTTGTGTTTCATTCAATATATACAACTCACCGAGGACGAAAATTGTACTCTTAATGTTTACAAACACAGTTTTTTTTTTCTCGAATGTCGATGAGAACTGTCTGTGATAGCTGAAGTAGTAGAGCTTTGTTTAGTGGTGGGGGCCCCTCTTATGTCTTCGGGAACCTCGTACGACCTTTTCTGCGCCTTCTCAATTGAACTGGTAGAACCCGCTTCTGGGAAGCCAGTGAGCCAGCCAATGAAAAAGTGATGTCAACGAAAGGGCCACTGTACCTCAATTTTCCAAATGTCGATGGAATCGACAGGTTCGATCTAGTGTGTTCACATGTCACTAACACTAGTTCCATGTTCCCAAAATTTAGAAGAAGTATCAGCTTGGTTACAAATCTCTTCTGTTTGAAGCATTCTGCTAAATAATTTCTTGACAATCCGGAATATGCTTATTCGTATAATTTACTGTTATGAATTAAATTTTGGATACATCCATCGAAACCTTTACCAGTTGGCATAAATTGCCAATGATAATGTGTAGGGTCAAAATCATCTATGTACAATCCACCAATTCGCAGTGGTACATTGATATTTGGATACTCATTAAATGAAGGAATTTTCCCGGAAGATTTACATTTACAGAAGTCAACTATCATTCTGAGATTTTCAGTATACCAGAAAATATCGACGCGGTGCCATTCACCGTCATCTAAAGATTTTTTGTTTTTACTCTTAATTCTAATATACCAGAATCAAAATCAAACAGATGTAAAATCTGATACCATACTTTGTTCCGGTTCTGACAGCACTATTGGTCCATTATAAATCAATACGCCTTCTGATTTCCTTATAATAAATTAAAATTTAAGTGAGATTGATCACACATTTCTAAAGCCGGATACCAAGTACAGTCTGTACTTAGGTAACTTCTTGACGTTTTTTGACATCTTAGTATGATTTCTTCTTAGTGTAACTTAGGATATACAGTATATCATGAGTATGTCAAACCATATTTTCCTTCTATACATCTACCACCACTATAACAAGGTGAATTCCAAAAAGTCTTAGGCTGAACTGAGTAAAGTTTCTAGCTCCACATGTACATTGAGCCTTTTCAACATCCATACGAATACCCTCAAGAGCAGTTTTATTTGCGTTGTCCATGTAAGGAAAATTACTAATATCTAGCACACTTGTGCACGATCCCTCACGAATATGATTTTCATAAATGCATTTGTCTATGCCAACCATTGTAATTTTTATGCCAACAGATTTTTCAATTTCCTCTCTATGCATGAGAACTATACCGTTAAGTCGTATAGGCTAAAAAAGGTGCACCATTTGCTGAAAATCGAATATCAGTAACAGGCGAATGTTTCTTTCTCAACTGTACATTAAATAAAATATTCCGTCAGAAGCCACTATTTGTATTGAAATATCTTTCACAATCCAAGCAACAAACAGGTGTTTTTATAACACCAGTTTCTGGTTATGTTTCAAAAATAAAGGAGCCAGTTTCTTGCTCAATTACATTTTTTCAATCGAGTACCATAACTTTGCATTGTTGCTTTCAGCAAGTTCGTCATAATCCAAAGCAGTGATTATCATTACAACTATACCAGCAATTCCATTTTTTGCAACGTTTCCAAACTACCTTTTCTTGCGGGAAAATAGATGCATTATCGTTAATATCTTTAAGGTTCATTGGACATCAGTATATCCCACAAGGCCTTCTCCACCTTCATCTTGCGCGAGTACCGTAAACCTCCACTGTGGCCTCCCATTAGGCTGATCACGATCCAAAGGCTACCATAAAATTATAAGAAATATATGCTAAAATACAAACATAAAAACTCTAACCTCACACTCGTCGACCAGGCCACGTCATGTATGTATATACAATTTTTAAATCATAAAATCTATTATTGTCCATGATTGCAATTACTTCACGAACTTACCCGAAGAACGAAAATCTCGCCTGACGTACGATTAATATCGGCTTACTATTTGCAAGATTATTTGCATCAACTCCCTGGCCGGTTAGAAAATATACAAAGTTTTATTAACTGTCCTTATCACCATAGTTTGCGGTTCCTTTATAAAATTAGATAGATATTTAAAATACAGTTTAATCTAAATTACTTCAAGGGATACGTGTTGTATTTATTTTAACGGCTCCGTGGCGTAGTGGCTTAGCAATGAGTTGCTGCGCTGGGGGGCGCGGGTTCGAATCCCGCACGGAATAAGGATTTGTATGGCCTACAAATGATTGTTCCGGGTCTGGATGTTTGTCCTTGTGCATTTTGTGTTTGTAAACTGCCTCCACGATACAGGAGAAAATCCTAGTGCGGGGGTAACGTTTTTAAAATAAAGAAAGAAAGAAAAAATTGCAAACTTACCTTTATTTATATAAAATCAAATACAGAATTTTAGTGTTAAACATAAGGTTTAAACTGTTCTAAAGAAATTATAAAACGTTATGAATGCTTACTGCTTAGTTTTGCAGATTATATATGTATGTAATATACTATTTTGGTGAGTCATAATATTTTTTTAATGTACTCATTACGTCCAATGGTTAGCACTGCGATCGTCAATCTATTGAAGATTAAGGCAAATCATCCCTTTACTACGGAATAGGCTCATGGGCTTATACGGAACGATGAAAAAGAAGATATTATATATTAAACAACATACTATATGCGTTACGACGATAGTGTGTGCTTTAACGGAAGTATCGTGAAACGTATTTAACAAGAAGAATTATAAATATTTGATAAATTTTAAGTATATGTGTTAAGGCAAACTGCTTAAGTAATCGTTCTGCCGAAGTTAGCATTTTAGAAAGACGAATATGGTTTAAAAAATATGGGCTTTAGAATGCAAAAATTGTAAGTTATATGGAGTTTCTAATTATATTGATGTAGTTCGGAGTCAGAAAAATGAAGAGGGTTGACGTTGGCGTAATTACTCGGATCATTTGCAAATCTCGCGCCAATTATAAAAAAAGCTTGTTATTACAAGGGACTGGGCGTGATGATTTAATTGTCTTTATGAAGCTTTCATTATATTCTCTTAGTGCTATAAAAGTAAATAAGGTAGTAAACCATCAGCGATTTTTCCGGACCGATACGACTTAGGGACCTTCAAGAAAAGCGCCTACTCCTTTTTAAAAGGCCGGCAACGCATTGCAATTCCCCTGGTTCCCCTGGTGTTGCAATTGTTCATGGGCGGCGGTAGTCACTTACCATCAGGTGAGCCGTATGCTCGTTTGCCCCATCTCCTATAAAAAAAAAACAAGAAAAAGTCCCACGCACAAATTAATTGTAGGAAATTAACAGTTGGAAGTAATTGGAAGTAAAGACTAGAAATAAGTTGGGGGTGACTCGAACTTTAGGCCTAGCTAGTTTGAATAGCCTATCATGTAGATGATGTCATGGGGGTCATGGTTGATTAGGGGCAAAAAGTTCTCATTACACACCTAGGGGTACAAAATGGCTAAAACCAAAAAAGTTTGGGGGGGTGGCTCGAACTTTAGGTATATTCAGTTCGTATATATTTACTTCTTTTATGACAACAATATGTAATAAAAACGAAGCATTCACAGGAACTGCAAAATTTGGGGTGGATTCTTACTGTAAATGTGGAACTAAAATAAAATGTGTGGTACTACACTCATAGCGAGTAGTCTACGGTAATGACAGTAATGGTTTTAATATTATAATTAATAATAGCACAAGAAAAAATGATCGTTTTCTTAATTATCTATAAAGCTTTAGCATCCTTTAAGTAACACACTCAAATGCAAATCATTATCATTACGCTTCATCACTAGACATCGGATAATATGCACTAACACAGTACCAAAATTGCATGCCAATATGCACTAAAAAGGCCGAAATATGCACTTAAAACTGTTATATTCCCAAAATATGCACAATACAAAAACAAAAAACCATTTTTATTTTTATATATTTTATTCAAAGACGGTTCAAAAACAGCGAAAGGTTTTTAAAATTATGTATAGCCTTTATTACAATATACAATTACATATAAGTATGTATTTTCCCAAATTTTCGAGGGCAAACGAGACGGTCCGAAATTGTATGAAGCGTAGGCCTAGTTTTGTACTAGCGTGGAAATAAATTAAAATAAAATATTAAACCACTTTTGATCATTCAAATCCACGAATTTGCCTTAATTTCAGTGCAATTAATATTTTATTCTCACCAATAAATGCAACACTAATGGCGGATTGATGTCGTTTTGATTTGACGTTAGCTATCATCTCTGAAATATACTCTCGGGTAGCATCTACTAGTTAATCTGTGATGTACTCATATCACCTATAGCCTATCAGGTAGATTTATTATGTAAAATATCTAAAATGTCTCGAAACTAGTAGGAAAGTAGGGCAAAAAAGTTGTATTTTTTGATCAAAACACGAATAAAGTGTATTATAGATTGTGTATATGCTTTTTTGGTCTTAAAACAACTAACGTTCTTGTTGATATTTGCATATCATAAATGCAGTTCAGGAGAAAACAAATGTAAAAAGTACGAGTACTACCTAATTCCAGACAAGAAGATTGTTGAGATAAATCAACGGTGCCTACGCACAAAATTATTTCATTGCATTCATTAGTGTGTAATAATGCACACTTCACCTCAATTTAGTGCCAGAGAGCTCAAAGCCGAGATTATATGTTAAAAGAGGATAACTCAGTTTCTCTGCCCTAAAAATCCACCCTGAGAAACTACTTTATTGCACTGATATTTATTTTATTTTACCTTAGAGTGGCTGTTTTAAGGTGGATAAACAGAATAATCCTGAATACTAATTTCTGTTCAGCTATATGTGTCTATCTGGGCTGCTGAAGTGCTAGGGTATAATCATAGATAATATAATTTATTTCTTATAATATGGTGCATTACAGTTGTTACAAAAGAATTGGCATCCTAAATATTCTGCCATTTCCGGCGTACAAATGTTTTCATATAACAGGTCCTCAGCGTCTCAGAGTATGCCTTGAGCCTTGACAGACATTTGAAGCCTGGATAATGTCATAACAAAGGTTAACAGTCCTATGAATTATAGAAAGCGAAACATTAGGTCAATCATGTTTTGGATACTAAACATAAATGAAACAGCTTAATTTTTTATTTTTTATTTATTTATCCTACTTCAAAATCCTCTCTTACTAAAATGCCATCCAGAATTGAGGCCGGTGCGTTTATAGAATTTTGATACCGAGTCCAACACAAATAACAACGGTCATTATGTGGGCACAGAGCAACCCACTGTCTGTTATCCAGAAGAGCAACTGCAATAATAACCTGCAATCATCTCATCCCAACTTGTCCCTTGTCTCGCCAACAGTATAATAAGCTCTGCCCGAGTGATGGCGAGATGTTATACGGCCTCATATTAAAACAGAGTATTGTTGGGATGATATTAATTGGGTCACAGCTTATCTGCTACCCAGTCTTCGTTGACACCAAACATACAATATACTGATAGTATTGGCATTAAGACGCTGGAGCTCATTTTCAAGATTTGCGCCGACAGATAATTCTTGTAATACGTTTGCAAAACAATGTGGACATATTGGTGCATTTTCATCCATCTAGAACAAAACAATCTTATTTTAATAAACTATCTATATTGCAGAAGCGCATTTTAAACAGTGCAACATGTTTTAACAGGTGAATTGAAAGATAATTACATCATATTAAGATTTTGCAGCCCTTATGAACTTATGTAGAAATTAATAATTATTAATAGACTACAGATAGAAGCATGTCATTCAAATGCGTTTAATAGCTGAAGGAAACATCTTTCTTTCGTACATACCTGCTTACTGATTCATAATGTGATTCTACAGAATACAGATGTCCGATATCAACGAAATCAAAATCTCACGTAAATCATTAAGTCCAAAAACAAAAGCAGAGTCAAACAAACAAGTAGAGTAGAGTTCTTAACTACACAACCAAGCTCAAAATATTTTTTTATTTATTTAACAAACTACAGATAATATAGAGAATATATTATGGTACAACATAAGCTTAATGAAAACTTTATCGTGTACCACAAGCGGCCGACTTAAAATTTGACAGATAAGCTACACATTAATCTATAAAATATGTATACCGCAATTATACATATTTTATTATTATTAAACAGCAATTGGCACAGTCAACAGGCGATAAATCGGCAATACGTAATTAACTAAAAGTGCATTAAAATACGTGAGTCTTGCCACCGCCCACTTCGCCGCGTCAACACCGATCGTTCCTGTGTATACAGGAGGTGATAAAAATATATTGATAATAATTGTGATAATATTTAATAGTAGACGAATATAATAATTATTATTTGTTTATATGTCATATAGGTTTATTTATGTAGGGAATATAGTTAGTGGGGATTGTAGTTTTTTTTTAATTTAGTTTGAAGTTTGATATAGACAGTTCGTATAATAGTTTTTTAATTTGTATTTAATATTTTTATGATTAATTTCATTTTGAAAAGAGGTAGGTAACTGATTAATCAAATTTGGAACCATGTATTCTAAAGTACGTTTTCCGTATAAATTGTTATAATTAGGTTTAGCTAATTTTGGTTTGGCCGAACTACGGGTTTTAGAATAGTTAGAGATGACATATTTTTTAAATCTTCGTTAAAAAATTCTTCATTTAAAAGAGTCTATTCTGCTTTTTTATGCACCGGTATAATTTTGCAGTATTCGAATAGGTTATGGTAGTCAGAATCGCTGTGTATGTCTTTAACCTTGTCTGGAACTATAGTTTTTAAGATGTGTAATTGCAATGAATAAATGTTATCTAAATGTCATTTGTAATTTCGTCCATAACTAGACAAGCCATATGAAATTTTAGATTCGGCCAGTGATTTATATAATTGTAACAGAATTCTATAGGGGACTTTATACTTAATTATGGAGAATTTTGCTAACATGCTTCGAAGTCCATTACATACAACCTCAATATGTTGTTTCCAGTTGAGTCGACTATCTATTACAAGCCCTAAGTAAGTTTGAGTTTCTACCGGTTCTAATTCAGCACAATGACAATTGAATGTCATTTGTCCTTTGTGAAGGCATAGGTGATCATGCACAATAATACTAGGTATTATGACTAGAACTAATATACATTAGCTTGGTCTTGCAAGCATTAATAACTAATCCTTTGTCATGAGACCATTGTGTTAATATATTAAGTTCTTCTTGCATAATGTGGCCAGTTTCGTTAACATTTTCGCCGGCTGCAACCAGGCACGTATCGTCGGCGTACTGGTATATTTCGCAACGCCTGATGATATTTGCCAGACTATTAGTATAAGTGATGTAATGCAATGGTCCAATAACAGAGCCCTGTGCTGTACCTACTGAAGAGTTAACATAATAACTATTTGCAACCCCCACTTTCACCGCATATTTCTTGTCATTAAGGTAATCTCTGCACCATGACAATAATGGCCCTCTAATACCACTTTCATTAAGACTGTCAATTAGCTTATTATGATTAAGAGTATCAAACGCTTTAGTGTAGTCTACAAAGACTACCAAGACGTGTCTCTTATTATCTAAATGCTTGTAAACGCTGTTAGTAAAAACTATGCCAGTTTTTAAAATATGGGGATACTTTCTACTTTTTATACAGGCATTAATGAGATTTGCAATTACGTAACTGACTAATGTGCATATTTTTTTTATGTCTATAGGTCTTATCCCGTCAATACCTGGCGCTTTATTACTGTTTAGGTTGCGTACTATTTTTTCTACTGCATTAGCATTAGCAGGCACAAAGCGTAAGGAGACATTTGCGTTGTTACTATGACTTATCTAATAGAGGTATATTATAATTAGGGATTGATTTTTCGACGCTTAAATCGAAAGTATCAGCAAATGAACATGCAATCTTATACGGAGGGTTACTACTCTTACCAAAGTTATTGAGCAATACATCATCAATCTATTTTGTAATTCTCCCCGTTAATTTATTTAATATCTGCCATAGGGTTTTAGAATTTTGTTTCTTCTTATTAATTTCTAATTTAAGTAACTTATTTTTACTTTTTCAAATTACAGTGTTTGCATAATTTCGTGCCTTGTTGTAAACTTGCTTTAAAAGCATATTTCTATAGTCTTTTGTCTTATCTTATCTGTTTTGACATATTTTCAAAATTTTTTTGCTAATTCATTAATTACCAGTACGGATTGGTTTAAGGATACTTTTAGACTCGTACCTACATTCCGTGTAACACTTATTAAAATGTTCATGTAGAAAATTGTAAATTTTATACGGACAAGAAAATTCATTCGATTTTTCCCATTCTATTTTGCTCAGCGATTGAATAAGTGCAATATTATTTATACAAGTTCTAATTTTTGGAACCACCTGTATACTCAACCCAACGCAGGCTAACACTATAACTCGGTGATCTGCCACTGTTGTATCAATCGCTGCCGTGTAAAGGTCTTGTGTACGGGATCTACCATAAATATGGTCAATGCACGACTTGTTTAACTTACCACCTGATATTTCTATAGTTTGTTGTCGGTAATCCCACGCACAAGACCCATACAGTGCAACGTATTATTGTACCTATGTATTACAGGTAGATAAAAATATCATTAGACAGAAATGACATATGACAAAAATAACCGTGTCTTTTTCCTTTTTTATGACTGGAAGGGCACCATCTTGTAAAACCATCAGAAACTTGGGATTGCATTTTTATTTCTTGCAAGTTATTTGTTTTGATTTATTCTCTCATTTTATTTCTAACAAAATCCCTGAATTTTTCTCTTTTTTACGGTATATTGTACATAGACTGGGCCAGAAATGGACCGTCTCCTTTGTGACGTTTGTCACTCAGTATCAATTTGTACGTCGAAAACGACCTGTCTACATCAACTGTCCCTATACGTTTAGTAGCAGGAGGTCCTGCTACTAAACGAAATATGCATGATTGGGGAAAAGGCTAAAATATATATTAACGCCGTAATTAGAGAGTTATATGCATTTGCATATGTTTATGCCCAAATTTGGTCATTTTTGAACGCCATCCAATTGAGTTCGAGCTGGCGCGTCACCCGATAGTATGTAGGTGAAAAAAAAACGCCGCCATGTGGGGCAGCGGTGTGCGGCTTGCAGTGGCTCGACGCGTGGGTGAAGAAGGAGTAGTTCGCTGGCCGCGATGCGGTGAATCCGCGTATTTCGATTATCGGGACCGAAGTTCACGCGACCGTGTATGGTCCAGATAGGTTTTTTAGTTCGTGTTACTTCGCTACGTGGATATGTGAATTTTGCAATATTTAACTTGTTCGGGAGATGCGAAATTGTGCACGCGCGCGTCGATTAGATATACGGTCTAGGATTCGAACCGCGCATTCCTTGGTGGAGAGCGTCTCCCGGTTGATTGTTTGGAAATCATTATAATTGTGCCGTCGCCTTAAGTGCCCTTTTTTGGGTGTTGGTTGGTTTGTTAGTTTACGTGTCAACGAGGCGTATTTTGAATTCTTTTCGCAACGTGGTGTTTTGGTGTCGAATAAAGGAACTTAGTTGTGTTTAATGCTGAACCGTATGACTCATTAAGAGATCGCGTTAGTTCCCTATTTATAATTTTGTGATAAGTGAATCCGGGACATTGAATGTCGAATTTCGAACTACTGTCCTTACTGTGTCGGGTATCACGTGTTCGATTCTACGATGAATGTGGAATTAGGCGAGTTTAAGTTAGTTAAATGTACAATAAAGCTAATAGACTGAAATAGTGACAATGAAGAAAGAAATGGTCCAGCGGTGGAGCCTGCTGGAGCGATGCAGCATTGTGCGGCAGCCTCCAGGTCTCAGTACACATCACTAAACACTTTTTGCCATGCACCTCACACCCACTTACGGCCTGACCGAGCCTTGGGGCGATCAAAGAGTCGGAAACAGGTACGTACTATATTTCCCTAGCCTTCTCCCATATAGCTTAGTATTATCGGATATTCTTCCATATGGCCATTGGGCCCGACCTGCGTCTGACCGTCGAGGAAGCTGCTCTGGGCCCCAGCCAAGATGATCTTTGCAAGGGCAGCTGTAGGCCGTAACACATATGCAAATATGCAAATGCATAAAATCCTATGTCTAATCATCACAAAGTCCACTGCTCAACGTAGGCCTCACACATTATTATCATTATTTATAGATTGCCTTATGGATAATAGTATTTGCTATAGTTTTCATGCTTGGTGGCGGAGTGAGTTCTTACGAGGAAATTGTTACTGCACATCTCCTGTAACAGTTTCTCTCTGTCGCCTGTTAGGACACCCACGGAATGATATGCGATTGTGGACTCTCTTACGCCGCTACAACACGGCGAGCAATATAAGCAATACTGATATAAATCACCTACCGAGCTTTACGATTTGAAATAAAATAAGGGTTATTGCCACTAAGCAATTACGCGACTTAGTTATAAAATATTCTATTATGAACCTGATGCTTTGAATTTAAATCTATACAAATAAATAAAATTGAAGTGTCTGTTTGTAATGTCAAAATAACAGCTATTTACTAAATGCATCTGAAAGTATATACGGCACTTATAACAAAAATAAATTTTTAAAATTTTTCTCTGTCTGTCTGTCTGTTTGTTCCGGCTAATCTCCGAAACTGCTGGACCGATTTCGACGAAACTTTCACTGGCTGATAGCTGATGTCATTATTGAAGAATTAGGGTTCCGCGCAACATAATTAAAACCCTTAATTACACTCGGGCGAAGTCGCGTGGTACAGCTAGTAATGAATAAATAAACATATATAATGATTTTAAATTATACCTAATTGTTACTTACTCGCAGATTATATGGGGGGTGAAGCTGCTCGCGTCCGTAGGAATTACTTGAATCCTGATTCCCTACACGTATCCCCTGGGTAGTGCTAAACGAGCAGTACTACATATTGGTGCTAGGTTGGTCCTCTACTAGTGAGAGGCCCGGCCGAGGGTTAGTTACCACCCACCTGGCAAAGTCATACCGCCAAATGATGCAAATCGTGTTCCGGTACGATGTTAGGTGAAATCCATTTCTTAGGGAGGATGGGTCTGGACAGTTGCGTTACGCATAGGGACCGGTTGCGACGCAGCCGTTTCTTAGTGTCAGGTGCCTGGTTATAGAGGTTAGCAGAATCCGAAGCACGGTTGCACCGCTAGCCGACAGTAGATAGTTAGGGGCCCAATTAATGAAACAGCAACTCATGAAAGGCTGCCCCACCATCTTACGAAAAATCCTGGGATGGCTCCACCATGCCGGTTGGCGGTTGATCACATGTAACTTTGTCCAAGATCTGACCAATAGGTTTTGAGTTATTCTTAATAATTTATATTGAAGTCAGTTGTACAAAAATTTTAATTTTAAATTATATTTTTTTATTAGCGATATTTTTAACATTGAAAAATAATATAAAAAATAATATTCATTGATTTATTTTTACTGCAAGAGTTGGCCACTTTCCAAAAACAATAGCTATATTATGTTTCATATAATAATTGGCCCAGAGGTCTAGTTGTTAAGGTGACACTAGTCGACAATATTTCCATACAAATTTCGGAGGGGTTTTACTACGCTGTTTGACAGTGTATATCCAAAGTTAAACATGATATCGTTTTGTCTCATTATTAAATTTGTCTGTACGGAAACAGAATAGTAAAATAAAATGTTATTAAAAAGTTACGGGCTACCAAATATTCGTTTTTATTGCCAATTTTAACACAACTTTGGGCGTAAATTAGTAATAAAAGAAGTGTAAAATTTCCAAAACAAAGTCGGTACCGACACAGCTCATTTATCGAAGAATTCAATAAATTTTATTCGTAATTGATTTATGCAGTGGTTTTTTCATAAAACCCCTTCTTCCAAAGGCCTTTTCGTATTTTTTTACGCGCGTATGTTACTATGAATTATCGTGCATCTCACTGAATAATGTTTCCCCCGGTGCGGTGCGGGAGGACGACGCTTACACACACATGCACGGGCGGTGACGCGCGCTTATTCGAGTTTTATTCGAAACGAAAAGTTTTGCTATTTTGTAATTTGGACGCCAAAGACAAAAGACAGCATGGAAATTGATATAATTGAAAGAGATGATGCGTTTTGGACGACAGACAATATTGTAAAATTTTCGTCTGTAATATAATATAATTATAAAAGTAAAAAAAGTAAAGTCTATATACGATTACTATATAAAATTGCAACAATTTCATTGGTGCCGACGGGGATCGAACCCGGGTTGCTCGCGTAATGTGATACTTACGGCGAGCGCTAACCATCTGAGCTACCACGGCTCTCAATGCAAGTGTTATAAATAAATAAAGAATTACAAAACAGTTTAATTATTTATTAGACGACTCTTGCGGCGGACAAACAAGGTATATTATGTGGGATTTTCATAGGTACCTACTGTTATTACCTAGATACCTACAACCTACAATACAACAAAATGTCACAAAACGTCACCGCGTCGTGGCCACAAAATTGTAAACTTTAGGTAGGTACGTCAGTACTAAGAAAACAATCTTGATGGGTCACTTGTCTTGATAAAAACCTGTGTTTACGTTTAGTGATATTGAGTATATATAAAAAAGTAAGAATACAGGTAAGTATTTTTGAAAACAATTTATAGGTAGGCAGAACTAATTACAATTATTATCTAAATATTATAAATGCGAAAGTTTGGATATTTGGATGGACGGATGAATGGATGTATGTTACTCAATCACACCAGAACCGCTGAAGGGACCTGGATGATATTTTGCTCAGAGATAGGTTATAGTCTGGAATTTTATTTTTAAAAAAAACTTTATCCCCACACTAGGATTTTCTCCTGTATCGTGGAGGCAGTTTACAAACATCCAGACCCGGAACAACTATTTGCAGGCCATACAAATACTTGTTCCGTGCGGGATTCGAACCCGCGGCTCCCAGTGCAACAATTCATTGCTAAGCAACTGCGCCACGGAGCTGTAAATAACATATATGATACCGTTTATTCAGGTATTTCGTTCCCGTTGGATAATTTTTGCAGTTACACACGTTCGAAGCCGAACTCTTGAGTGATCGCTGCATGACCACTCGGGAAAAACTAAACATAATAAAGTAAGCAATCTATATTAGGTATATAGAGCCACAGAGGTATAATATGAAGCGATAAAGCAGCGCCTAATAATTTCGCGGTTTCACCCGCGTCATCACGTGTCCGAGATGCGTGGCATGACATGACACCTAGTTCAAGCATTTTATAATTGCAATCAAATATTTTATTTGATAATAATGTATGGAAAAATTGTCATGATTAATGGAGTACTTTTATTTTATCTGTCGGCATACTATGCGCGGTTTTATCCAGTTTTAAAGAAAATCGTACACGATATATGAAAGTGTGTAGGCAAAAAATGATTCTTGATAAATTTGCTATCAACCTCTTATTCTTATTAATCAATTAAACTTTCAAAATACCATAGCAACGTGAAATGAAAGAGTTCAGAAATAAAGATGTAACTAATCATTGTTACGCTCACCTGGGAGATAGATAAAAGCACTCAGTTAATTTTGAATTTATTTTAGCTACCAGCTGTTCCCCGCGACTTCCACCGCATTTAGTTTAGTGTGTTAATTTATTTGCACGGACACCTAATAATTTTTCTAAAATTTAAGCAGTCTAAGTTACTTCTTATAACATGAGCTATCTACTAGTGAAAGTTCCGTCAAAATCGGTCCAGCCGTTTTGGAAATTAACCGGAACAAACAGACTGAAAAATGTTAAAAATTGTGTTAATGTTATAAGTAGCGTATATAATTTCATATGCAATTAGTAAAAAGCTGTTATTTTGACATTACAAACAGACACTTCAATTTTATTTATTTGTGTAGATAGAAGCTTTCAATACTGGCTTCTCAGTTCGCACCGGGCTAGGGGTTATGCGTTGTTTGCGCGTCAAGGCCAAGTATTGAATTATTTTAATTTTACATTATCTCTTAAACTATGTACTATATAAACATGGTATAAAGAACGAACTTTATCTTCAAAAAATTGTCTTGATAATGAAGTAACTTTCGTTCGTAAGGATAAATATGCCATGCCTAATAATTAAATTTTCATTTTTTTTGTCAAATTCAAAATGCCTAATTGTGGCTTATATATAAAAAATAGAGATATGGTATCGCGGACTTTTTTTTTAGACGAAGTAAACATCTATATTTTCTGCTTTATTATATTAGTATAGATGTTGCATCGTGTTCGTGTAACTTCGTTTTTGTTTAAACGGTTTTTTTTTTCTGAATGAGTGTGCTGTTGGCCCTGCGGCCTTGACAGCTTCGTCTAATTAGGTTCGTAAGTGAGTACTTACGAACTATTGAGTGCAACGATTCTGCCGACAGCAGTCCCGAGGCACCCCGACCCCTGCTTTCGGAGTGAGGCTCCTCGAGCTAGGGGGGGGGGCTCGATGCGATTTAAGGGCCCCTCTGAAGGAGGTACGAACCTTGGCTTGAATCGCTATCGCAATTTTATTAACGAGTCGCAAAAAGTTAGAAACGCCCCGTATCACGGGTGTTAAACCTCGTGTACGGAGTGTGTCTATGACGTCGCATTCGCCGGCGATTGCGGTGTGCCCTAGTGTTCTGTGCTAGAGTAGTGTCTGAGTGTGTGTAAGTGTTTATATTTACTAATCTAGTTCCCTCACCTGTAGAGGGGGGGGGGGGGACGGGATCGACCTATTTATGGAAGTGATCTCATCATCGGGATCAAGGAGAACGTTCTTGGGACGTCTCCTGCTGGGGGCAACATCCCTCAGTGGGGAGTACGCGCCCGCCTCATTCACCAACGGATTTTCGTGTTCTTTAATCGACTCGAAGTATCTTAAGGATAGTTCCTTAAGATACGTATGAATTGTGGGCATATCGAGGTCGCGGTGAAGATCCGCGTTCCTCACATAGAAGGGAGCTCCTGTGATCTGACGCAGGAATTTGTTTTGAACAACTTGAAGTTGTTTTAGGCTCTTTTTATTGGCATGCGCAAAGGACACACCTGCGTATGTCATAATAGGACGTACGCAGGTTTTGTACAGATGCAGTTTGTGTCTTAGGGACAGCTTACTGCGTTTGTTGGTTAAGGCAAAAAGACGATACACAACGAATTTTGCCTTATTTCTGACTGTTTTGATGTGCTGAGAGAAGCTCATTGCACAATCTAAGGTTACCCCCAGGTATTTTACCTCTCGGACCCACGGTATTGGGTTGCCGTAGAGGGAGATCGTACCTGTTTTATATTTTTTAATCTTTAACAGTAAGTTGTTATAATAACGCCTTCTGTTGAAGAAGATGGCTTTGCTCTTATCGGGATTCAGTTCGATTCTCCATTTTCTGCACCAATCTCCTAGTGCGTTTGCTGCAGCTTGGAGTCGACTGCAGATTGTAATGGGATGGAAGTCTGAAGAGTAGATGGTAGTATCATCCGCGTATAGTGCGAGATGAGTACCTACTATCGAAGGGATGTCACTTGTGTAAAGTGAGTACAGGGTCGGAGAGAGTACCGAGCCCTGGGGAACTCCTGCTCTGATTGATCTGGAAGAGGAGAATGTACCCTCCACGCGAAAACGGAAGGATCTATTTGTAAGAAAATCTTGAACGATTTTGACAAGTCTTAAGGGCACCCCTGTATGGATAAGTTTGAAAACTAGTCCATTGTGCCAGACTTTGTCGAAGGCCTTGGCCACATCGAAGAACAGTGCTCCTGTGTAAACAGGGCGCCTGTTCGCCCTTGCAGCCTGATCTAAAATGTGCTCCGTGAGGCGGTGCACCTGTTGAACACTTGAGTGTTTGGCTCGAAAGCCAAACTGCTCGTTTGGAATTAGGTTCTTACTTAGCACTGCATCCTTCAGACGGCTGAGGATGATGCGCTCATAGATTTTCCCCATGGCACTGAGGAGACTGATAGGTCTATAGCTAGAAGCTCTGTCTCTAGGTTTGTTCGGTTTGTGAATACCGATTACTTCTGCTTCTTTCCACACTTGTGGGAAGGTGCAGGTGGACAATAGAACATTGAAAATAGCCACTAGAAGGCAGATCAATTTTGGGGGAAGAGCTTTAAACACTTTGTTATTTATACCGTCGGCGCCTGGCGCTTTTCGAGGTTTGAGATTTTTGATGATGGTTTTCACCTCATCAAAAGTAACGGGAGGGAGTGGATCATCCGTTGGTGGGGTGGCGGACAAATTGGCCGCTTCCTCGTCCACCTTGTTCAGGTGGACGGGGTCGATTGGCAAGGTGCTTGGAGAGCATTGGCTCTCGATGCTATCCGCCATGCACTCGGCCTTCTCCGAGTCGTCGAACGCTAACTGACCATCAGATCTAACTAATGGGGGCATCGAAACGACATTTTCTGATTTAAGAGATCTCGCCAGCTTCCAGAAGGCTGTATGCGAGGGCGAGATATCTTCCATCAGATTGTCCCATCGTGACTCCCTCAGCTGGGCCATGCGCTCCTTGACCTCTCTACAGAGGCGGCGCAGATTGGACCTATTATTGTCTGTTCTATAACGATCATAGGCCCTCACCGCAGCGTTTTTCTCTCTCAGTAATCGCCGTACATCCCCTGGGAGCTCAAAACGACGATCGTTCGACGCCTTGAGCCGCCTCGAGGATTCCTCGGCAACCACCTTTATGTGAGAGGAGATGTGAGAGATGGCTTCTAAGGCCACTTCTTTAGTGTCTATAGCGTCTGGCACTTGATCTAAATATTCTGTGTTCATAGTTTCGAGGTTGGCCTCGAACCTATGCCAGTCCGTAACAGTTTTGGTTGTAAGAACCTCATTGCTGGACTGTCCTAACGACATTATAACCGGACGGTGGTCCGAAGTTAACTCATGCACCACTTCTATGGAGCGTAACGTTAAGGTTACGTTCCTGAGTAGTGCTAAGTCGATTTTGGACGGATTATGAGTTCTATTCGTTGAAAAACTAGTGTCCTCCGGAGGAGCTATTATATTGAACTCTAGGCTATCACTAAGTGCAAATAAGTCATAGCCGTTGAGGTTGTTCTTAACTTTCCTATTATTAGTCCAGACTTGATGTTTGCTATTAAAATCGCCTGCTAATATGACCGAATTACTAAGGTTAAATAGAGCTTCAAAATCGCTCTTTACTATCTTTTTATTGGGAGAGAGATATACAGAGGCTACCGTGATCGGTTGATGACCGGTCATGGCTACTCTGCAAACGGAGGCCTCTAGATCAGTTAATTGAGGCGTGTCTATGGGAACTACATGTAGGGACGACCTATAATAAATAAGAGTCCCTCCTAATCTATTCCCTATACGATCGTTTCTAATTACTCTGTAATTGGCTATTTTTGGGTCTTTAATGCTAGGCTTAAGAAAAGTCTCTTGCACTAGCAATATATCAATCTGATGATCAGTGAGGAAGGTTCTGACTTCGTCAATTTGATTTTTAAGGCCGTGCGCATTGAAGAAGGCGACAGCTATCGATCTAGGTTTTATTCTAGCTGTAGTTGTATTATCCATTTAGAAGAATAAAACCGAGCCAAATTAACAGTAGGCGAGAACTTCGGGCCTAATTGGCCCTGAAGTTCTTTATCGCCTCTATTACCTCCATATGGTCCAGGGAGGCCTGGAGTCGCTCTTTAGCAGAGCGCGCCGTCCTAATCTTATGCGCTAGAGTGCGCAATTCGTTTACGTCAAAACTGTCTACGAAGTCGCAGACAAGGTTGACATCCTCAGCTAAATCCTCCATGGCCGGGGAGTGGGTCGATTTGGTCACCGCTTTGGGCGTTGGCTCCTTTCGCGGGGCACGGGCGACTGAGGGTGCCGGTGCGCACGTGGGAGTGGGAGCAGGAAGAGAGGTGGGCACCCTCTTTTGTGCACCACTGGCCAGGCTCAGCGGCTTGGCCCAAGCACTTTGCTTGGGGGCCGGAGCCGGAACGAAGGCAGGGGGAGAGGGACCACCCTTTTTGGGGGGGTCCTGTGCTCCCTTCTGCTTGGGGGGCTGCTTGCGACCCCCGGCGTTTCTTCCCCTCGGCTTTTGTGCCTTGGGGGCTTTTGGACAATTGCGGAAATTCGCAGTGTGTCCAACCGCCCCACATAACACACAGCTCGGGGGGGCCGAAGCGCCGCGGGTGCATTCCTTGGTGCCATGGTCCCCTGTGCATTTTACGCACCTGGGACGGGCGAAACAGTTTCGTGCCGAGTGCCCATAAAGTTGGCACCTATGGCACTGACCCGGCATCTTTTTCTTATGTGGGGGTTCTACGATTACCCCCGAGAGATGGCACACTGTGCGCACATCGAAAATTTTCTTGCCCTCCTCTGAGAGGTCAAGAATTACTAACACCAGGTTGTAAGGGGTGTTGGTCGATTTGTTGACCATGCGGTGCACCTCTTGCACCGGCAGGCCTTGGCTTAACAGATCCTCCTTTACGAAGGCTGTTTCGAATTCCTTTGGGATTCCGCGGATTACCACGCGGAGACGCTTTTCCTCCTCCAAGGAGTAGGTGTGATAGGGGATGTTCTTTCCCCTTAAGAGGCTCGTGAGAGCCCGAAAGTCGTCGACCGTATTGGCCGAGACGATGATGCCCTGTCCGGAGGGCTTGGCTTTTGAGTAGCCAATTTTCTTATCGGCCATAACGCGGGAGATACGCTCCCACTTGGCCATATCCTGGATGATAATCGGTGGCGGGCTTTTGGGACCTCTTGGTCCCTCAGCTGCCTTTGCCGATGCCCCTTTGTTAACAGGGGATTTACCCCCCTGAGGGGGGGGGTGCAACGGAGGGGGAGGCCGAGGCGACTTTCTTCGCCGGCCTGGAGGAGTCCGCCTTTTTTGCAGGTCGACGTCTTTTCCTGCCTTCAACGAGGGTGAAACCCTCGTCACCGGATGAGGACGCTACCCCCTCTGGGCGCCTTTCCACTTCGGTGTCCTCTCCCGAGGAGACCGCCGAGTCGAATGAGCCCTCACTCGCGGCCCTAGAGGGCGCGCGGGAGGAGGCCCGAGAGTGAGGCTGAGAAGGGGTCGGGGAAGGGGAGGGGGTGGGTGGTCTCGCCACTTTGCGCGCGCCGCTTCCGGTGCGGCGGGCTGGCATGGTCACCTTAGTCCCCTCTTCTACTGGCGTCATTGCGCCGGAGTGCTCCATATCGGAGTCTTCGCGGGCCGGTGATGATTCCGGCGAGAGTGGGGTGAGCATAAGCTCACCCGGGTTTACGTCGGGGAAGCGCTCCGCTAAAAAGCGGAGCATTTCCCTTTGGACGTCCAAAAGGTTGGACATCCTAGTAGCACATTCGATCTTATATTACTCACACAAAAGCACTAAGTCCCGACACCCTGCTGATGGCAGGGTGTTGTACGAAAACCCGTAACGGACACCAGTCCCGTTACGGCTTTTGCACCAAAAACTATTACTAAACAAATTTAAAAGTCCCCCCAAATGGGGAGGAAGGCACTAAAAAATTAAAATATATACTTAAATATAATAAAATATGTGTGTGTAATTAGTGTGTGTATAACTTACCCGAGAAAACGCGAAGAAACGGCTACAATCACGTTTAATCACTTTCCCGCTTAAAGAATTTTTTTTAAACGGTTCTGAATGCCGTACGAACAAGACGTGCGTGAATACTAGTGTCGATATGCTCATCACTGATACTATCTCTGTCGGGCACGATGCCAGGTGAGACAGCGTGCTTTTTGGCCGCGCCCACCAGCGAGTTCGAGCCCGCGACTTGTGCCACCTTAATGCGTGAACAATACTTTCAGAGATAAATTTATTAGCATAGATACCAATAGAGTTTGCGTTTATTTTAAATTCTATTTTCATACAGAAATAACATAAACATTAACGCTAATATTTGTCTCTATATTATTGGAATATATGCTTAGGTAAGAGACGTAAGGGTCTCTTTATTTGTAAAAATTGAGACGGAAAAAGTTTAGGTGCTTCGTAGAAAATAAATAATAAAACAAATCTCAAATACATGCTAAAAGATGTACTGTCGAAATTCTCATCATTATTGTAATGAAAATAATACGAAATAAAGTCAGATTTTATACAAAAGTTTTAAAAATACCGCAATCTGGAACTGGGAGTAAATAAATGTTGAAATCACTGGGCGAGAGCTTTGTCGTAACGGGTGGAATTTTACGCGGCTCAATGAATTTCAGCACATTCTACTTAAAAACTGCGCTTTAAATAAGTGCGTGGTAAGAAGTTTTGAAATTCATCAGTTAAAAATCATATAATGTTAAAAGTAAATATCTAAAATGGTCGCAATATCACTGTATATGAAAACAGTATTCGTTTTAAATTACTAATTGGATTGCGTTATGTAGGAGTCAATTAAGCGCCACTTTTTTTAATAGGAGAGGGGGCAAACGAGCATGCGGCTTACCTGATGGTAAGTGACTACCGCCGCCCATGAACAACCGCAATACCGGGGGAACCAGGGGAATTGCCTTTTAAAAAGGAGTAAGCTTTTTTCTTAAAGGTCCCTAAGTCCTATCGGTCCGGAAAAATCGCTGGTGGTAAACTATTCCACAAGGAAGTTGTGCGAGGAAGAAAACTTCTTCTAAATCACACAGTGGTGGACCGCCAATCATCCAGATAGTGTGGATGGTATCAGGAGTTCTGCAGCGATGTGTTTTCATGAAATTTTGCGGCTGGGATTAATCCGGATAATAAAAATTAAAATAAATAAATAGTACAATTTCTCACAGCACTCCCCGTGGTAAATTCGAAAGAAAATGCAAAGAGATGCAACATCTCTTCGCAGCGCCAATGAATCGAGCCGATCGGAAAGGACTCGGTCGTTGACGATTCGATGCGGTCAAGTGGAAGGAGCTTGCACTGGGAAGCCTCAACCCAGAGATGGGAACAGTATTCCATGTGAGGCCTAACCTGCGCCTTAAAAGTTGCAGGCGTTGTGCCGGCATGAAATACTGACCCGCCCTGCTGAGCATGCCCAGCTTTTTAGAGGCCAATTTGGCCTTCTCTTCCAAGTGACCACGAAACTGCACGTCACTCGATATGTCGACTCCAAGAATTCCGATACTGGCTGAGGCAAGAAGAGGAGTGCCCTGAAACTGAGGAGATACGACAAAGGAGTTCTTTTTAGCGGTAAACGCGCAAACTTGTGTCTTCTGAGGATTAAACTGGACTAGATTTAGTCGCCCCCAATCCGAGACCTTGTTCAGCAAAGACTTGACTTCAGACACAAGTTTGATTTGGTAGTTGGCGACGTTTTCCCGAGAAATATTGGCACGGCCTGTGTATAGAGCATCACCAGTGCTGTCATCCGCATAGCAATGAATGCTACCGGTTTGCAATATATCATTGGTATGGAGAAGAAAGAGCGTTGGTGATAGCACGCAGCCTTGTGGAACACCAGATTTGATAGAGAGATTGCACCGTCTACAACGACCTTGATGCTCCGATCTGCAAGAAAGCTGGTGATCTAATTGCACAATTTCTCGGGAAGCCCTTAGGAAGGGAGCTTCGAAAGAAGCACTTTGAGCCAAACCCGATCGAATGCCTTCGCAATGTCCAAACTAACGGCCAATGCCTCCCCCTTGGACTTTACTGCCTCCGCCCATCTATGAGTTAACAAGACCAGAAGATAACCAGCTGATCGAGCCCGACGAAAACCGTATTAGCGGTCACTTATCAGCTGGTGATCCTCAAGGTACCGCATGAGGTGGCAGTTTATAACGGATTCCATTATTTTGGATAACAAGGGGGTGTTCTGGTACTCCTACGCCTAGGGTCAGAACCGGTTAGAACCGGTGCCAACTCCGGAGTACACGTCCTCAGCACAATTGGGGGGATTCCGTCAAGTCCACTCCACTTGTGGATGTCCAGGGAGAGGAGTGCTTTGCGGACCGATCGCTGTGAGAAGCACAGATCCGGCATGGAGCACTCACACCACGGGATGGTCGGCGGTGCGGGTGATTTGTAATAGAGGATAGATGTAGATGTCTATGGGCCGCAGCAACCACTTACCATCAGGCGGACTGTGTGCTCGTTTGTCACCCTTATGCTTTAAAAAAATCTATGTTAATAATTAATAATATTCCCTTACATATAGTTTATTTGTCTAGAATTTCGATCTCATGTGAGTGACTGAAGACGCAAGACTTTAAAAAGGAATTGGGGGCAACTGCAGAACCGACATCGTTCACTTACGATCTTATGATCTTAAGACTTACGATTATAGAGATATTTTAAAACTGTTACAATATAATATAATTAAATGCAAACACTAAACTTCAATGATGGCTCACAAGTTTGCATGCTGTTTAAGAGAAGTTAGAATAACCCTGTTCAGAGCTTTCTGCAAGTCATTTTTCACGTGCAACCCGGGGGCTAGAAATACTCAAAAAGTTTACAACGGCCTCCGAGTACAATACAACAACGCGTATTGGGGTGCTGTTTCTGAGGTTGACTCGCTTCTGTATAACATCAGGGATGTTCGCGGAAGCACGAGTAGATTGCTTTTACGCATCTATGCGCATGAGGTGCGCGCCTCTAGTGCGTAGAGTGCGTGAGAGCAACGATAGCTTCCTGAAAATAACCGTGAATAGACTGGACTACATATACGTGTACCATTGTAGTGTCATATTGGATGGTATGGTGAGAACAGACTTAATTATTAGTATTTTAACAGTGGTACCACTACCACAACCACGCGGCAGCTGCCTATAGCCTACCGCATCCACGCTATCCGTGAATTTCTGCAACATCAGGAGACTTCACTCAAACCTTACCGCCGTCCACTACCATCTAGAGACTGACCGAGTCGCAGGTGTCTTCTTGGGCTGACACTTCATATCTCTCCTACTCCGGGTGCAAATTGAAACACTACTTTGTGCCTCGGGCTGGAGTTTGCGCGTAAGTCGAGATGGGAATCTGTTCTCGATGCCTCGGCAGTCTTGAAGGTCCATCCTATGGCTACGCGTAGACAGCGACGACCATCCACGCGTCTAGGGTGCCTCTTTAGGTTCCATAGCGGTAATGCCGAAACAGACCATCGACCACGTCCAAATGATTACAGATTCCTTGCTACAGCAGATCCCATCCACAGAGATTGTGATCCGCAGCGTTTTTAATGTCCACCGCGCTGAATGGCTCGGTTTTCGTTTAACAGATCATATGGTCTGACACAAGTGGTTACTTCACCTACGCGGAATCCAGATGTGGAGAATCATACACCTTCTCTGTTGCACCTTCTGCTGGCCTCTCATTCGAAAGGCTATCAGGTCTTCGTTGACGGCCCTCTTTGACCCTCGAACCATTGTCTAGTTCGGAATGTCGTGCCACTCACGCTGAAATCGCGGTTGCATTATGCAAACTGTCGACCTGTTTTGCATTTTAGGTCGGCCGATGGCGATGGGATGCGGTCTTTCTTTGTATCCTACCCCTGGGAGCAGATTTGCTTCTCGCTGGACGATCCAAAAGTTGTTGCTAATTCTGTCGCTGATGTGGTACTTCAAGGTATGTAACTATTTATTCCTTCCTCTGTTGTGCCCTTCAGAGGCATATCATAGACATGGTTGGCCTGGGCCTGGGCTGACGCATCAACGTCCCGGGATAAAAACACAAGCGCCCTTAAAATAAGTATAATTTTACCTCCAGGTCCTCCAAAAGAGTCATTGCCAAGGCAAAATTTGCGTTGGCTTCGCTTCTCCGCTAAATGGCTATACTTAGCATTTGAGCGAGAACAGAACCAGCCCTCTTATCACCAACAGCAACGACCAGTCGGGGATGGAGTTCCTTTAGGAACTTCACCGCACGTGGACCCCACGGACCGATACAGCAAATGGCACAAATGGGCCAAAATACTTTTTGATGCCTAAAAATCAGTCCCTTCGGGTGAATTTCGCTTTTTATGGGAAAACAGTACTAAAAAAAACTGTAAGTTCGTCAATTCATAAATTTAACACTAATTCTATACTTAACAAAATAAGTTATAATCAAAATTTATATTATTTATTTGCAAATTATGGTAACAACGTTGTCTTTCTTAGTAACGCAGTTGTTCTTCATACAAAATATTACTGTCTTTGAGCACCAGTCTCATGATGTAAAGAGCAATCTCTCATAATATCTTCTAGATGGCATTTTTTCTGAATGTCATTATCAAAAATATACGCTTTGGTCCTTATTACAATTAGAATAGATATTTTTTAACTAAAACGTGTAATAAAATAAAAAATACTTTGCACTGTGTCCCCAACGATAAATAAAATCTTAGCTACCTTGCGTGGCTATATGAAAACAAACCTTAAAGTAAGTGCATTAAAATTTAATGTACTATATTTTGTTCGAATTGTTATTACTCTTAAAATAAATGATAGCCGCTGCGCGGGGGGACCACGCTAACCAAATCAATCGCTTCACAGTTGTTGGGAGAGGTGCGTGTGTTTATTGCGTGGCCGCTGAGTTACCGCCGTCGAATAGTAAGTACTGACGATATTTGCATTATTACTAAACTCAAACATAATTAATTATGTATCGGTTATGACAGTGACTAAATGTCTGCATTTTGTTTTTCCATTAAGTGCACATTAACGATGTAATCAAATATTTACAACTGCGTTACTGCTACACTTCGATACCGTAAACAGTAACGCAGTTGTTTTAAGTGTATTTTTTAGGCTAGTTATACTTTGTTATAACCAAAATACCCATAATTAACTTCTTTTTATTTCAGGAAGTAACTTTTACACTAAATGGCTTTGACACACGCTGAAAAGTAACGTCGCATAGGCTTAAGTTAAAGCAGGAGCTCATAAAAATGCTGAAGCCAAAAGAAAACAGCTTGAGAGGTACCACACGAAAAAACACTAGTAAAAGATATAACAGAGCGAGAACATAGAGCTGCCAAGCGTAAATGAAAGCCTGCGGATAAGAAACGATGAGAACGTCAAAAAGTTGCTTAACAAATTACGGACGTAATGTTTCACCCCGCGTTCGGGAACTTTAGTTTGACCTAGGTCTAGAGGTTGAAGACAAATACGACGAGACAAATCTGCATTATAAAGAATAAAATCTAAAATTCCAGGAATGTCTGGAAGAACTGACAAGAAAGTGTAGTAAATACAAAAAAAAGATGCCAAAGAGCTAAAAAGTCCAGCAATGGTTCTCAACATAAGAAATATTCTACCTTATCCAATGCCATCAAAGATCATTACAAGAGCTTAAAGACAGTAAAAGAAAAGGTAGCCTTGAAACGAATTTTTTGAAGGAAAATTCATTTCAAACTCAAAAATGAAGACTGATATTGTGCGTGAGGCTTTGGGCATTGATCAGGTGAAACAAAAACAGACAGTAGTTGATTTCGCCAAAGAGGGTATTGCACTTGCATTTTTCAAAAAACATAACAAACAAGTGGCTGTTCCCGTCATTGACACAATCAGAAAGACCAATTATTCGGATAGATTGAACGACGAAGAAACCCTATCTAACATATCTAATATTGTTGCCGTATCTAAAAGAACTTACTTTAATACGGTTTATTCCTCAACTTTCAGCTCTGACAACGAGCTTATTGCTAACTTTGCCTAACCATCAGTTTCTAACATAAAATAAAGGCAGCTAATTGGTAAGGATAATGTTAATCAATTAAAAATATCAGACGGAGTTCATGTTTTAGTAAAAGTTTCCAATGTTAAAAACAGACATTATGCTTACCTAGGTGTCGCTAAAAGTGATGTAGATGAAGAGGGAGAAGTCAAGATTATGTTTTATAAGACTGTAGATAGTACTGGCAAAAAACTGATAGTTCTTACGACCCTACGATAATATGTTGAAAATTGTTCCTAACCCAAAAATTACACTGGACAGTAAACGGGTACTATGATTTTGATAAGCCACTGAACGTTTTTGAAAAATAAGACTTATTAGAAAATGTGCCTTATTAGTTCTTTAAGATTGATTTACGTTTGTTAATTTGTTTCAGTGCAACTGACTGAAAGAGACTAGTCTATGAGAGAGGACACTATTTTTTTAGTTTTAATTTAGCTGATGATACCAAACTTTTTGGGTTATTTTATATTATGTCAAGGTTTAAAAGTTTATTTTATATTTTGTTTTCTAATCAACCAGACCTCCTTAGAAAGTTTGTCCAAAATATTGTATGTGAAATACCACTGTGTTACTATGATTACCACTGCGTTACTTACCTGTCCCCAATTTTTTTACAGTATTTACAGTAATATACAAGCTTCTGATTAGTTAAAAATGTCTTAACTTACTAACTATTGTTCATCATAAATTAAAGCCTCTGTGTTCAGTTTCTATTAAATTTTGTATTTATTTTGTTTTTATTAGAAAAGTTAAAGTTTTTAATTAGGACTTTGGTAACGCAGTAATATAAACAATTGAAAAAATTTTAAGAAAATAATTATTTTTGTGATTTTAACTTTATGAGAGATCAGTATTAGTTCGAAGGTTTAAAACTGTCATATTAGTGGGACTAATTGTAGAAATTTATTAATAAATATTAAATATGTAGTAAAGTAACGCTGCTGTTTAACTTTTCGACCGCTTAGTGTATAAATTGCCGTAAATATAGTTAAATCATCAAAATCATCACTGCAGATGTATCGTTATTATAAATCAAACTATTACGAATCTAAATCAACATTCAGAAATAAAAAAATATTAATTTCAATTTATTATTATTTTATAAAATCTTCTGCTCTAATTAGGCATAGAAAAGAATTTTGGCCCAAATATGTAATCATCTCTCAGAGACTCATATTTGCGCAAATTACTCAGTGCAGCTGCAACTGATGCCACCCTGGCTCTAAACGAGGTACCCCTGAGATGAGAGGCCGCGAAAGTGTCTACGCAAGTTGTATTCCATACTAGGGCTTTACCTCTTTCCCAGGGGAACAATTTCATACCTTCGGGTCTCTTGCCATCGTCTTTAAATATTCCACAAGGCTCGTAAACCGAGGAAACATTTATAGAGACAAGAGCCCTTCGGATTACATCGTTCAAAATTCGTGCCGTGAAATCCTACCAGCACTTTCTTACATGAAATTCCGTGGAGCCCAAACTTGTCGACGCTGCTAGCACAGGGGCACTGATGGAGTTGACAAATCGCCGCTCTTAATCGGATTCCTACTGTGATGCGCAAGCTTTCCTTGTGGGTCACCCAGCTGAACACCGACAGCAGAATCGATAATATGGTTTTCGTAAAACATGTTAGTATTTTGACTATAACATTGCCAATTGTAACTTTAAATTTCGGGAATATTGTTAGCCACTTGTTTCAGCAGAGTTATCCTACTCGTATCGATAGAGTTAAAAGCATTCCTTAGGTCAACATTCACAAGAACCGCCGAATTACCGCCGCCTCACAACCACCTCTAGTGCCAAAGGCTAGTTGAATATGCTGAAATTATGTCTTAAGGTTGGAGATTATGTGCTTGCAAGCTAATTTTGAAGTTAAGCGTCAAAATGTGGAACCCGCAGCAATAGGACGGATACCGTTATGCTTTTTTTGATCCTTCAAAGCCATACCATTACCGTATCATACCATTATCTTGCCCCATATAAAAATGGAATGTAATTTGGATTAACATTACCAGAAATCATAAAGTTATATAATTTTGTAATGTCATTAAGAAGTACTTCGCCGGCGTCACCGTCAGTAGCGCTTACAAGATCTTTAAGATGTTGAGGCATAATTCCGTCAATGCCGCCAGCAGAGCCATTCGAAAATGATATAATTGCTTCTAAAGTGTCTCTTTCAGAAATTTGTAAAGGTTGCATAGCAGTCTTGGTAGGCAGCGGTAAACTTTGAGAAGGATTGACCGAAGGATGCTTCTGACGAAGACCTTCAAGAGTTTCGACATTACGTGGAGCCAGGATGTCGTCTGAGAATAAAATACGGGATGCATTTTTTAAGTTGTTGAGTCGAAAGTTACAGATGGCGATCTAAATTTTTCGACTCAACAACTTTCTTTATATCAAATTTAGGATGATGTCGAGATAAATGAGTATTAATTGGGTAACCTAAATTTTGAAAAGGTTTATTGTTTTATGAAAATGAAAATGGGAGCACGCGAAAGTAATTAATTTTTGCCTACTCATTTCACTATTAGTAAAACAAGTTCTAATGGTGCATTACGATCCTTTAGCAAGCTGCATCCTCGCACCTCTAGGAATTATTTTAACCACTCGTACATTACGATGATAATTGTAAATTTGCTCCGAAAATGGGAAAAATTTGTGTCATTAGAGGAATTACTAATAGAGTTATGAATTTCTACTTCTTTTACTATGGCATCGTTTAATATGTACATTTAATCCCTTTTACCCTTAAACAGCCTGTCGTCGGTACAATTTTGACATTGTATGAAATCCGGCGGAAAATAGAAAATAATGTAGCGGGGCGGAGTTATTCATTAAAAATCTAAACAGATCTCTGCAGCACTCAAAAGTCTTTATATTACATAGCTTTATATTGACTTGAAATGTGCTGCACGCCGCATCTTTTCCTGAAACATAATCATATACGTCCTAAAAAAACCATTTTGCTCTCTTACATAAATTGAAATGAAGACTGAAGAAAAAAACTTGCTTGAATTTTATCGTACTCTATTTGAGCCTTCTGTTCTTGACAAAGATTCAATTTGATTCCGAAATACAACACGCATTGGGACAGTGCGGCGGACATTTCCTTGCCTTAAAACCATCTCAGAAGTGAGAGCAGCTGTGGGACGTATATAGGCTGTAACATAGACATGCGTGGTGAGCCACGCTGTAACCATATTATTCCTGTAGCAAGAATGGGTTAGCTCGACAGGGGTAGAGAAGCTTAGAGCAGCTTAATGCTGTGTGTGTTCGTAGTAGAAAACCGGAGAGCTTTTTAACTGCAAACAAGGCATTCAATCTTAGTGCTCAGGGATGACAACGCATCTGCATTTTGATTCTTAATCAAGAATAAACATATAGATGGCTATGGTTCACAGTAACCACTCAGCATCGGGTGTACTGTGTGCTTGTTTGTTACCCTTACTATTACATCCTATTAAAGTCCACCGCTGAACATAAGCCGCCCCATAGATTGCCTCATAGTGAGGATATTTGCCATAGTCCGCGCTCGGCAAGAGGGTCGGCAATCACAGTTTTTTTTTTAATTTTAGTCATTACTAGCTGTTCCCCGCGACTTCCTCCGCGTGTAATTTAGGGTTTTATTTATATTACTCAGAACCCTAATTCTTTTTCTCATATATAGGTAGCCTAAGTTACTCCTTAGAACATCAGCTATCTGCCAGTGAAAGTCCAGTCGAAATCGGTCCAACCGCTTCAGAGATTAGCCGGAACAAACAGACAGACAGACAGACAAACATTTTAAAAATTGTGTTTTTGTTATAAATACCGTATATACATTCATATGCATATAGCAAAAAGCTGTTATTTTAACATTACAAACAAACACTTATATGATGATATATGATTATAAAGACACAAATCATGTTTGAGCAAGCGAGATAGCAGTGATATCTCTTTCCTATTATTTTGCTCAAATTCAAGAAAAACATTATTTGAAACTAAAATCAAACAAAAATGTTAATAGGTTAATAGGAGGTTGGACAAATTTTGCGCCAAGAAATTCTTCTGGGTAGGTAAAAAAATTATGAAATCATATGTGCATGTTGTAGAGACAAAATAGTGGTACGGTATCCTACATACTATTCACCGACGAAAGGGTCGTAAGAGTAAACTAAGCAAATTTCAATAAAAATATGAGCCATTCAACGATGATAAGCGAACCAGATTTAATTTTATAATTAGTATCTACAATACAAGAGACTGAAGAACGGATCCCTAATAGCTACAAGTAGGTAATTATTTCAATTTAAAGTACAACAAAAGATCGAGGAAGCTCACAAAAATAAAAATAAGGAGTTTCTTCGTTTTAATTAAAGTATCTCCGTTAAATACTTTTCTTTCAGACCTCCTTAAAATATGTATTTGATATCTGACGAAATTTTACGTATTTACGGTTATAAAACCTTTTTTTAATTTTAGACCAGAGATTCTGTACCGTAAAATTTATTCTGAACTTTAATTCTGTACTGTAAGACATTTAATAAATTATTCATTATTATTTTTATAGAAAAATCATTATATAGTTTTAGATTAATTTGAAATAAGATTGTATATTAGGACTTTGACTATAAATCAGTGTTTCGAGGATCTTATACAGACAACAAACAATGTTTTATACACCGGCTGCGATAATATTTCTTGGGATAATATAATATTTCCAAGTGCCGAATAAAATTTTGTCTAAGATTTTGTCCAAAAACGTTTATAACTCGGGCGACTAAATCTAAGCCAGTTTAACTTTAAGTCAAAGGTTTACGCTTTACAGTTAAAAAGCCCTTTGTTGTTGTCCTCAATTTCAGGGTTCTCTTCTCTTTGTCTGCTTGAGACATCGTAATCTTTGGCGTCGCCATATCAAGTGACGTACAATTCCGCAATCACTTGGAAGGAAGATCAATTTACATTATACATTTACATTTCTAAGCATCTTCTATCGCATGTACTATGGGCATTGCTCTGAGGAATTATTCAGATTCATTTCAGCTGCTAAATTTAACCATACTACAACAGGACTCGAAGTTCCATCCACATTATTTCGATGATTGGTGTGCCACTTACGAACAATTTTCTACCACGTACAAACAAATTGTGAAATTAATTTGTGAACATCACATTCGAGTTAGGGGCCTTCAAGAAAAAAATCTGTTTATTTTTAAATGGCCGGCAACGCACGTGCAATTCCTCTAGTGTTGCAGAAGTATATGGGCGACGATGATCATCAGTTGGAACACACGCTCGCCTGCCACCTCTTACATAAATAAAAAACAGAGTTGAAATGGTGATTTCTTATATTCACGCAAACACTACAAATTTAAATAAAACTAAGTTTACGGATGTTATCGCGTAAATTAACTTATTATATATTTCCGACGTTTCAAGCACCTTACAGCACCCATGGTCACGCCCCCCCCCCCGTGACCATGGGTGCTGTAAAGACCAAGATACTGTAAGTTTATACTGCGTAGATCGGAATAAAAATTAAAAATTTTTAATCTGGAGGTAGCCGTGGTTAACTATGATACTGGGGCGTCATACACCTCAGTCCCCCCCGTGACCATGGGTGCTGTAAAGTGCTCAAAGCGTCGGGAATATAAAATAAGTTTAAATACGCGATACAATCGGTAAAATTGGTTTTATTTAAAAGAGTTGAAATGAGTTCTAATGCAAGTATGCCGTTTGAAATATATGCCATAAATCGAAGTAGGTACGATATGAAAGCAGGTAAGGCTGTCGGATATGATAGGGGTATCACGTGAAATGCTAAGGGTTGGAGAGGGAATAGTGGCAGGCCTGCTGTTCACCTTGTATAATTTATATTGGGAACTGAAACGGTTACCGGAAGACTGGTGCAAAGCCGTTATAGTCCCAATAAAAAAGGGAAAAGGGCATGCATTGTGGGTAAACTGTATGACGAGGTGTTAATTGAAAGAGTTATGAAAGAAACTGATGGAATTATTTCGAATGTGCAAGTTGGATTTAGAAAGAGATAGGGATGTACGGATCAAGTATTTTCCACGCCCATGATCGCGAAGAAGAATTTGGCCAAAAACCAGAAAGGTTTTTGTGTGTTCATGGACTTGGAAAAGGCTTATGACAGAGTGGACAGGAACGTGTTATAGCAAACACTGAACTCATTTAGGTTGAGCGTTGGATTAATACGGGCATTAAGGTCTCTTTATAGGAACTCTAGTGCTTGTGTCAACGGGGCCTACTCGGACTAATTTGGCATCCACAAAGGTTCCCCGTGGCTGTTCAACGGTTTTATAGAGTTTTATGGACGGTTGTTTAGAAACTTTGAAAGTGGAAGAATGTGGGTTACGAATGTGTAAGTTAGCCGTCAAATGCCTTTATAGTGATGGTTTTTGAAAGAGAAAAAATCAAATCGATATGCAAAATAAGAAAAGAAGAGGAGTTGATTGAGCAAGTGGATGAGTTTGGGTATTTGGTATGTGTACTTAGCAGGGACGATAGATATGATAAGGATATAGAATGACAAGTAAACGCAAGAAATAGAGTAAATAGGGCTCTACACTCTATTGTGGAAAGTCAGAAAGTGTCAAAATAGGCACGTATAGCAATTCAAAATGCTGTGCTAGTCCCTAGTAAGATAATGAAAGTTGGGAGTGGCTGAAGAAGCATGAGAGTGGAATAAATGCTGTAATTGCTGTAAATGCGGACATTAAGAAGTATGTTAGAGCTGAATAACAGAATGAGAATATGTGTGATAAGAGAAAAGTGTGGTTTGCAAGGTAATGTTGTGACCTGGATTAAGAAAAGAATGCTTCGGTGGTTTGTCATCTAGAAATAATGAACGAGGAAAGAGTAACAAAGCAAATCTATGTTGCTGATGTAAACGTCAGTCGAGAAGAGATGCCCTAGGCGAAAGTTCATCAATCAAGTTACATATATATTGAAAATATGCCAGATTAGGTGTACCCTTAACCGACGAGTATGTATGCGTAGGTATACGGATTTTACATCTATATATCATGGAGGCAAGAGAAGTGTGTCAGGATCTTGCCTTTGCTGTTAATGGATGATAATACCACATAAATTGGGCACTTAAATTTAAATATTTGTACACATATCAATTAAAGGAATAACAAAATAAAAAAAAATAACAACTGATACATTCAACAAAAGTATGTATAAATATAAATTACTCTTAAAATACGTTCGTTGTGACACGCGGCAATAATAGTAAGTTAATATTTTATCTACTTACGTTTAAATTTTAGTTAATTAAGTAGTAAGTTACAGCCTTTGTTTTTCCTACTGCTGGGCACAGGTCTCTTCTCATTTCGAAGAGAGTTTTAGGGAAATGTCCGCCGCGCTGTATCAATGCGGGTTAGCGAACTTCGTGTTTTCAATTTTTTTTCTTATTTCTCAGACATACAGGTTTCCTCACGATGATTTTCTTCACCGCCTAGCATGTGGTAAATGAGCACTTAAAATTGCAATTAAAAATTTAATTGGTGCCGGCGGGAATCGAACCCGAGTTGCTCTTGTACTGTAAAATTTACAGTAAGCGCTTAGCCCCAGAGCTACGAGAGTATAGTTTTATAGATAGTATAGTAGAGTTTAGTTTTTACGAGTGGTAAATTCATTTTTATACATTTCATACTATTGTTCACTACGGATCACGTAATTAATCTATGTGTTTGGAAATCAACTAGGCTGCATGAATATGGGTCAGCTAATGCAAACTCGAGATCACTCGCGTAGAATTGTTCTCCATTAATTGCGACTACAAGGCGGTTCGAGGTTGACCATAGTGTCACATTGAGTGATTGTTCCACTAACTTGATGTGGCGTAAAGATTCCCATCAATCATTACCTTTTATGTGATTGCCAAGTAATATTTACTATTATAATAAAATTTCTAAAGATCATATGTAGTAGACTATACATATAAAACTCCTTTGAATATACTTTGTATTTAACTAATTCAATATATAATAAAGACTTTTTTGTGTAAATATATGCGAAATCGGTTTATACGTTTTTGTAAATAAAATAAAATGCTATATCAGATATATTGTGTAGGATTTCGTGTCTACTTTCTCGTTGAATGTGTTCGAATCTATGAATAGTATTTCATACATTAGGTTTACGTGAATTTTACATAGTTGTAGTTGTAACAGTCATAAAGCAACGCTTTTATTCTATTTTTACAACATTTCTATACAGTTCAGATAATTTTATAAACTCGTTAATCAAACATTGCATTTTATATAAACGAAGTGCGTCTTAAATGAGATAAAAAAAGTTTTCTTGTCTAATTGAAATGTAAAAGCTTTTACAAAAATTTACTTCGCAAATATCCGCGTTATAAAATAAAATGATGTGTCTTACCTAGTATGAAGAAGCACCTCCCGCCCTCCCTCTATTGCGTGCACTAACCCCGTCACCACTAATCCCAGCACCGCTACTCCCAACACCACTACACTAGGCAAGACACACCACTGACGATAATACGACACGCTTGACTTAGCGGTTAGCCACCGTAGAGTCTATATCACCTGAGGATGCCTCGTGTAGAGGTGAAACACGTGTCGTATTATCGTCAGTGGTGTGTCTTGCCTAGTGTAGTGGTGTTGGGAGTAGCGGTGCTGGGATTAGTGGTGACGGGGTTAGTGCACGCAATAGAGGGAGGGCGGGAGGTGCTTCTTCATACTAGGTAAGACACATCATTTTATTTTATAACGCGGATATTTGCGAAGTAAATTTTTGTAAAAGCTTTTATATAATGGATTTCCGCAAAGTAACGCCTGATTCTATTAATTATAATTGAAATGTATTTAGAGAGCGATTCACTTAATGCTCTATTTCAATTATAACCGAACAATTGACGTGAAATGGATATAAATTAACTTCGCAAAATGGGTGTTTACAATTAAAAGTTGAATTAACTATCATCGTTCATTCTTATCAAGACTTTATTATTTGATATAGCAGTTCCACTATTAAGTAGCTCCCACTCAAATCTTCATGATAAACAATGTCTTAAGATAAGTTTTAACCGTTCTACTTCAAATATTAGTATGCTTATATATAGTATATACGTACGTCAATATACATAAATTTAACTTGTAAGGATTAATATTTTATAATTTATAGTTTTTAAATTATTACACATGATGAAATAGTAAGACGTTTAGTACAGCCGAAGTGAAACAAACGGGCATAAAAACATAAACAATAACATAAACAATGCTAGAGCTTTTATTTAGTGGTTGTATATTATGGTGGTAGCGCGAATAGGCCGGCTCAATCGGGGAAGGACCACGCTCTCTCGTAACACCAGCGTAAAATAGCAGCTTAATTCTACTGAGTTTCATATGGTTTAGTTTGGAAACGAGCCATTCCAGCTTAGTCCTAAGGGTGCAAAAGCATTCAGATTTTTAACCGAAGCTGATGTAGGTGTCTTTGGGCCACAACATCCATTTACCATCATGTGGACTGTGTGCTCGTTTGTCATTCTTATTCTATAAAAGTTCATATCTTATATATTATATATGACGGCACCTGCACCGTTGTAGATGCGGTGGCGTCGGTCTAGCTAGACAGAATTCTTGTAAACGACAGGTGTACCGCACATCTGCGGCATTGCACCTGCGTTGCCGCCCGTCCTGCTTGTATAAAACGGACTGAGCGGCCGCCGTTAAGACAGTCTTGGCTCTGACGTGGAACGGTGCGCTTGTCGTATTCCTTTACTAGTTTATCCTCGATTCTTTGGATAATTAATTCGTGTAAACGAATTAATTATTATTCCTAACTACAAAATCAGTCTCTGTACTATACCTATTATACTTCCTACATCAGAAGTGGGATAAAGTCCCCATTTTTGCCCACATACAATCTTCGAATAGTATGAGGATTATTACATTTGTGAAAGACTATAATGCATTCTGCATTGATGATTCTATTTTTATGTTAAATGCCGTAATGAAATTTGCTGTCCTACTTACGATATTGTCGTATCATTAAAGTGTAGAGAAAAGATAAAGTGAAACTATTTAAGCCAAAAGATAAATCCTTTTGTTCGATTTGTATTAAAAGTACCCTCGAGTATTTTCATTATTTCTGACGTACCTAAATATGTTAACAAATGAAAGAAATGTCGGAGGCTTTCTAGACGAGTCATCGTTTGCATTGAATGAAAAATTAACTTGTTCAAGTTTTGTTCAATTTGATAGTTCCTGCGAAACATGATTATCATCTGTTATATTTTGAAATTCAAAACGTTTAAGCGATGTACCAAAATAAAGGATTAACTTTAACATGCTAGGAATTGAAAATAATAAGTGACATTTTTGTGTTCTAATGTGTTGATCAGTGTTGCAGTTTGCTCCGAATACTGTGTGGTCGTCAAGATTGGGGTTTGATGTCGAGAGATTCGTAGAAGTCTCTACAACAATGATCAATGAGGAAGATGTTGTGACGGCTAATCGAACATGGTCAGGTACGGCCGAGCGCTAGGAAGATTGAGCCTACACCGCTACAGTCTGTAACTTATCGGCAGATCTTACGGCAAGGCAATTCAAGCGGCCGCCGAACACATGGTCCTTTGGTGCTGTAAATGAACGTCTGAGGCTTGGTCGGCTTTCGTAGATTTTGCGCAGTTGCCTCCTTCCCTTTGAAATATGTGATGGTATCCGTCTCTACACATAGTTACCGTTTTTTGCAATGTTTTCAAATGTCATACAGTCGCCGTTTCTTAAGAGAATATGTGATGAATTTTGGAAGCTCGGAATTCAACGGTTCGCAATACATTTATCTCGATTTCTTTTAATTTTGCAAAGCAGTACGACGATTTGCTAGCGCCAGTACGGTGCGACGGCTCGCTAGCGCGAATGTGGTACGAACGCAGCAGAACGGAAAGTTGGAGTGCGTTTGCCTGGAAGTAGCCATATCGGCGCGTCCATGACTTAAAAGTCTGGGATGGTCGACCGTTGTAATATTTAACAAGAGTTAATATCTGTTAGCAGGTGATGATAACTGATAGACCGTATGCTGTTCACTGTCAACCGCACGAGGACGTGCGACAGTCAGAGGTAGCCGTATCTGTGCATCTAGAAAATACTAGAGACGTTGCAACACTCTAGCGAAGTAATTATTCTAGTGCAGGAAAGGAACATGAAGTTGCAGGGAGGCTGGTCTGTGCTGCACTGGGATATGTGTCGAGTTGCTGTTGGTTTACATACTTAGGTATTATCGTGTCACTATGTCCCTCACGATACACTTTTGTGTGATTGTGACGGGGACATGTTTGCGGTATGGTTGGTCTGTAACTGTTCTATACTGAATTGAAAAAAAAAGAGAGTAAGAAAAAAAAATGTGGTTCTTACTAGCATTGCAGGGCGTTTGCCGGTCCAATGATATAGCTATAGGGAATAGTGATTCCGGACTAGCGAAAACAGTACTTGAAAAAAAAAAGAGAAAATAGAAAAAGCTACAGACTAATCATTCACATAAAGGTGATAAAAGTTTTGTAGGGCTTACTGCCGGAACAAAACTAATTATCACCCGAGTCTGAAGGGTCAGTATAGACCGGACCAGACGCTGTTTTGTCAGGATAAACGAACGATGTTTTACAGATTACAGTTGTTACAGATAACTAAAATTGTGATGAAGCGCGTGCGAGGACGCACGCATGTCAGTATGGCCGTGACGGCACCTGCACCGTTGTAGATGCGGTGGCGTCGGTCTAGCTAGACAGAATTCTTGTAAACGACAGGTGTACCGCACACCTGCGGCATTGCACCTGCGTTGCCGCCCGTCCTGCTTGTATAAAACGGACTGAGCGGCCGCCGTTAAGACAGTCTTGACTCTGACGTGGAACGGTGCGCTTGTCGTATTCCTTTACTAGTTTATCCTCGACTCTTTGGATAATTAATTCGTGTAAACGAATTAATTATTATTCCTAACTACAAAATCAGTCTCTGTACTATACCCATTATACTTCCTACATATATATAATATACTATTAATATATTTTTCAAAAACTTTGAATATATTATTTTTTCTTACACCGCATTTTTTTTAAAGATTCGTTTAGTACACATAAAACAAGTTTATTTTTCGACACTTGACAAATTACGTTATGATATTGTTTTAAGGGCGCGCTGAACAGTGTACAACTTTATTTTTCAGCGTATACGCGTGTTACATACTAAGTCACAAAGTTTCGTTGTGTTGCATACTTTTGCCTACGCCATTTCCCTTAGATTAACTTAATTATTAAATTCAGGGAGCAACGGAAAAGCTATACAACAAGTGTGATATTCATCTTTTACTGTTTTTTGTGACCATAGTTGATATTTTTACAGAATTGGAAATTCAGTTCGTAACTTGATATTAGTCTATATACATTGCCACTTAATGGTCTTTTATAAAAATGATGTATTATATTATTTGTGAGTTAAGTAAGCAATGCACTGTTAATCATAGGCCTAGGTTTGTCCCAAGTTGTTGTTGTTAGTCGCTTAGTAGATAAACTAGATTTATGACAATAGTGTTAGACAGCTCGCACCTTAAGCACTGCTATATAATATCAGTTCGGTTATTTTGGGTAGAGCTCTAGGTTGTCAGATATATACGAGTATATCAAAAGCCATTAAATATTATTAAAATATTTGCTTTAGCGAATTTTAAAGATAAACAAAAACGAACAGAGAATGAAATATTATTTTACGCTGATACTACTGATACTTACCAGATACTATTTATAATTTTATCTTATTTTTAGCTGTAAAAATGCATCTTCATTTTGATTAAAAAAAATAAATGCAGGGTTCCTACACTTTAGCTTCCACTTATCATGAAGTGAATTGTGTGCTCGTTTTTCGCTTGTATTTGTTAAAAAATCACTTTCAGAAACTAGAAAACGTAGGAATATTCGATAAGTGATACATGACATCATCGAGAAAGGAAAATGTTTGTCTGTATCGGAGTTCTTATGTAACTAGCAACGAAAATATTTATTCATTATTCTTGTAACTGCTGTCATTGTCGTATTTTTATTTATATTTTTATTTTAGAATTCATTTCAAAATACGAAAATTAAAGATAAGAAATACTATAATCCCATTTATTGAGTTTGTATGCAAGCATGAAGTTTGTACATCAAATTCCAATTTATGCAGAACGTTAAATGGGATGTGAAATGTACATCCTATTCATATGTAATCTGGATCATCTGCAAAGCAATCATATATAAGACATTCCACGTTATTAGAGACGTCTAATTCGCCCCCATTTCCGGCGACCTTCCCTTTTATCCGGATAATTTTCATTGCGCATTTGTTTGGAATAGAGTTGATCCAGTAATGGTAGGAGTGATCTACGTGGGGTACACTGAAAGTTTTACGTAACACATTAATAAAACAATTTATATGTAAAGTACTGTTTTCCAAAGTATTCACCATTACATTTTAAATATTTTTCATTAATTCAAACCATTTTTGTAATTATAAGGACTATTAGTGTATGTTCTTTAATTGTTGGCTCTTCTGAGTCACTAAACGTCAAACCTCTCATCGAACCTATAGTTTTTGAAAAAATTAAGAAAACACATGGTATGTGGTTTGAACTCTGTGCAGGATTGGTCCTTTTCAGAAGCTATAAATGAAGTTTTTTTTATTTTATACGCTTGTATATGCCTAGGCATTGTTATGGTGCAATATAATACGACTTCGACACTCGGCATTAATTATCTTTTGCTCATCAAGTGGGACGTATAAAAATCTTTTTGCGATAATTCCATTTTTGTTATCGATGATGTGATAAAAACTTCCCGTCAAATATTATTTATATAAAATATGAGTTTCCTGTATTTCAAAAAATTTTATAAAATTCATATTTATGAGCGGCCAAGTGCACAGAACTTTAATTTTGCCGTAAAGTTTGGTACATTTGACGGTAAGAGTTTATAATGTATCGTCACGCCTTCGGACCATAACGGTATTCCTGAAACTAGGCTTTCTTTCCATTTGTATCAAAACACAGCAGTGGGTGCAATGCTGTTTGATGGCAAAAATATGTTACCAACACAGACATACTTCAGAGATTAGATTTTTTATAAGATAAAGATGACAAACGAGCTCAGAGTCCACATAATGGTAAGTACTTGCTGAAGCCCATATACATCCACATTATTCTTCATTAATTATCAAAATGTACGGCCAAATACTTAAACGCTACTCAATTTTCAGTGACAGAGACAGCACGATACTTAACGGCGTCTTAAAATTGAGTAGCGTTTGAGTATTTGGGCAGTAGTTGTGTTGTCACCCCTAAAGACTAAAACAGAATACCTTGTTACCAGTCATCCGCAGTTCTTTTATTATTTTGTGTTGTTATTAGGAAAATGCTGTTATCCATCTTCTGTTTCATGGAATAATATGGAGTAGTGGATTCGCTTTTGCCGCCACTACACGGCGGAATTGATACGTTAAGATTGCTTCAATCAAATAGCCTTTTTATTTTTGGTGTCTATTTCAGGTTGTTACTATGATCTATAGCATAGAATAGAATGATTTTTATTCAATATAGATTATTACATAATACTTATTGAAAGTATATTATTATTATTTACCACTGGTTCGGAAAATACATCTGTTTAGGCCCAAGAAAGTTAATTTGAACGTCATTCAATCACGTTCGACTTAGTGAACCGCCCGATGGTACCAGGTGTCGCGCGGGTCGTGGTGCGGGGCGGTGGTGTACCGGCTCCAGTGATTCCGGCGCTGGGTTATGAGAAGCAGTGGCTCGACGGCGGCGGGGCAGTTAATTAGTGTCTTTTGGTGCCCGCCGCTAAGTTTTCGCGAGACCGGTTTTTTTTGGATTAGGGTCTAGAATTTTGGAAATTGTGCGCGTTACTTCGCTACTGGATTGTGATTTCGTGAAAACCGCCTCAATTTGGTTGTATACGTTATAAGTTCGTGACAGGAGGCTTGTATTGTGTTGGACTGATTAATGTAATTTCGTTTGAAAGTAATTATGCCAATTATCTAGTGATTGCGTGTTGAAGTGTATTTTGTAATATTTAACTTGCTCGTGTGATGTGGAATTTACGCGCACGCCGATTAGAGATACGGTTTAGAATTTAGACAGCGCATTTCTTTTTTCGAGGGCGTCGCCGGGGGACTGTTTTGGAGATCATTGTAATTGTGCCGTCGCGTTAAGTGGCCTTTTTTGTGTGTTGACTGTTTTGTTAGTTTTACCTGTCAACGAGATGTATTTTGAATTCTTATCGCGGCGTAGTATTGATATCGAACGAAGGAATTTAGTTGTGTTTGTAACGCTGAACCGTGTGACTCATGAAGTGATCGCGTTAGTTCATAAATGAATCCTGAACATAGAATGTTGAACTTTGAACTACTGTCCGTTACTGAAACAGAAACAGAAGCAGAAACTTTTTTATTCAATATAGATTATAAATAATACTTATTGAAAGTCACTCTTTTGTTTGATTACCACTGGTTCGGAAAAAACCTCTGTCCTGGGAACTGTGGCAATCCATATGAGAGGTACGTGAGCAACCAATGTTCGATTCTCGGAGACAATAATGATATTAAAAATTGAAATTTTAAGTGCTGATTTACCACATCCTCGGCGATGGAGAAAGACATGGTAAGGAAACTTGCTTGTCTGTAAAACTGAAGAAAATATATTTCAAAAATGTTTATATAAGTGAAGTCCTTGAACACGCCACACACCCTCTCAGAAATATGAAGAGGCCTGTGACTAACAGTGGGACGTATAAAGGCTTAATTTTACTATGATATACGCCATACGTTTGGTATGATTTGGCAATTATTTTTACATTATTAAGCAATAATGCAACGTTTAATTTTTTTTGTCTCTGACGGGAAGAATTTGAAGTAAACAGCACGATTGGTAAGGGGGTTGGAGGTGTCCATACTAGACAAAACCTATTATATTATGTCAAAAGCTACTATGCTAACGGTTAAATATTTTGAGTTTCATCTGAATACACAATTGAATAGAGTAGGCTCACGTACAACACCGTATCGATTTCTGAAAACTCGCTCGCTAAAGAATTTCGATCTTTTGCTGTTCACAGTAAAACGAATATGCCAACCTTTTTGTGGGAATGCGTAGAATTTCAACAACAAAAAGATGGAATCTCTTTGATTTTACAAAGGCCCACTATTATGATTATTTATTTTATATTTTGTAATTCACCAGTATTTTGTGAATTACAATTTTAAGTGCTGGTATACCACGTGCTCGTTAGTAAGAAAACAACGTGAAATAAACAGCATGTCGCTAAAATAAAAATAAGTACTTTGAAAATATGTCCGTTGAAACGCACTGGGGCAGTGAAGCGGACTTTTTTCTGTTTTATAACCCTCTTAGAGGAATTAAGGACTTAGCAGTGTGACGTATGTAGGGGGTTACTTTACTTATTATACCATTATATGGACCCATATTTCCAAAAATTAAATAATCAATGAGTGAACGTAACGAAAGGAGAACGAGAAAAGCAACATTGTCGTACCATTACGAGTTCACGTCACTTCCACCACGTCTTTGCTTGATGATTTATGTCGTGGCAATATAATCTCCTCGTTTGAATAAATATCTCGCACTCAGAGGCTGTGATAAATTACTAGATCTCGCCGCTAAAAGCCAAGAGGTGTACTTACGAAAATAATTCCTTATAAATGCGGTTGGTTTGGACTTAGGACTGATTATTCATGTTCTCAACATGTTCATGCAGATAACTGTATAATTGATATATTATATGTTATAATTTAAAAGTGTTTTTACCTCCTTCCTCTTAAATTATGTTCTCAATGTTCTATTTCTATAGAAAAATGGGAGACACTGAAGCTAAGGAACCGCAATAGCGTATTCTCCTTAAATAATAAATATTATAAAATGACGCTATAGAAACTCAAATAGAGTAATCAAGTGATGATTGAGATCAAAATTTGTCATTAAACGGAAGAAGCGGAGATGAGAGTATTCGCTGACGGTTATCGCTACGTTCTACTTCATCTTGTGAGTTTTGCAGCCACAGCGCTATCCTAACGTTCCAAGGAAATTCCTCCTGACCTCGATTAAACCGTAACATAACACTAACTTAGTTTAATTTATGGCCAGATATGAGAATATGTACAACACGGCTTAACATTTTAATCATAACAATTTTTTTCTCATATTAAGAAATATACCCTTTATTTCCTACGTTAACATAAACTAAGTTATTGAGGCTTGGGTTTGAATTATGTAGCACAACTTGATTTATAAAACAAACACGAAAAACTTTTTACGGGTCTGGTTGTATCGTACATGGTAGAGCCATGCTGCAGCTATATTTCTGGAATAGTTGTAACACGAATGGGTCAGCTGGACCGGGGAAGGACCACGCTCTCACAGAATACCAGCGTAAAATAGCAGCTTAATGCTGCTGTGTTTCGTTGGTGAGTGTAGAGAACCGGAGACCCTTTTTACTGGAAACGAGTCATTCCATCTTAGTCCTCACGGGTGACAACGCATCTGCAATTTAATTCGCAAACGAAGATAGATGTAGATGTCTATGGGCTACAGTAACCACTTACCATCAGGTGGACTGTGTGCTCGTTTGTCACCCTAATTGTATAAAAAAAGCTATTATAATATTAAGTAAAGTAAAATAAAGTAACAGCCTATAAATGTGCCACTGCTATGCACAGGCCTCCTTTCATTTCTGAGAGGGGTTTAAGTCAAGGAAAATTCAGTCGCGCTGGCCCGATGCGTGTTGGAGAACTTAACATGTCTTCACAGAAGGGAAATTGGTCTGTAGTTCTTCAAAAGAGCGTTGTCACCTTTCTTGAAGAACAAGACCACCACCCATCTGTCCACATTCGGTCTTCAGCTTTGACAGTTGGCTCTTTCTGGCAGACAGATCTCTGGCAAAGACTTTGGAGCCTTGGAGCCGCTCGATCGCTTCTTCAATACAAGCTGTATTGAAGTTGCGTAAGTGCCGTTGCATGCATTTGGAGATCTGCTTGTTCAGTTGCCTTTATGCTGTCAAATGTATTGAAGCATGTAGCTTCATCTCCCGTCTAACATCCATGAGATTGAGAGTGTGATCGGAGAGTTTTTGTGTTCTTCTGCGGCGGGTCTTGCAGAACGTAGCTCCGACCGCATGGACAGTTTCCACGAGCTTGTCATTTATATCGTCCACTTCATTGCAGTCTTTTAGGCACTGAAAACGGATTTGTAACTCGAGCTGGAAGGTTTCGGGACTTTGGAACAGAGCACGAGGGGGACGGAGCGTTGATTTCATTAGACGCGACCTCTCCAACTTAACATTTAGGTTCAGTGTGCCTCTAACTATTCGGTGATCGCTACCAGTTTTCACCCTCGCGATCACGGAGACATCACTGAACAGTTGTCATCTGGTCGTCATAATGAAGTCAATCTCATTTTATGTGGAACCGTCGGGGCTCGACCAGGTCCACTTCCTGTGGGGCCACTTCTGGAAGAAAGAGTTCATCATAAAGAGTCCCTCTTTCTCCATGAAGTCCGCAAGCTGCTTGCCCCTTGGTTTCCGTTGCCCTATTCCAAATTACCCTACTTTCAGCTCACCGTTCTCTCTTGTGCCTAGTTTTGCATTAAAGTCTCAAATTAACACAGTAAGTTGGATTTTGGAGGAATGCATGGCTCTAGAGATATGCTCATACATTTCCTCCACCTCCTCATCGGGGTGTGCCGAGGTTGGTGCGTAAACCTGTATGACCTTCAGCGAATACCGTTTGGTGATTTTAAGTTTAAGGTACGCAAACCTCGTCGACACAATCTCAATCTTTACAACGTTGTTAACGAGAGACTTGTGGACGATAAATCCGACACCTCCTTGGGACAGATGGTTGCCCTCCCGGTGATAGAGCAAGTTGCCGGATTCGAGGATTACCGTGCCCTCACCCTCTCTTCGGCTTTCGGATTATCCTATAATATGCCAGCGTAACTTGTCTATCTCTTCTTTCATCTCCACGATCTTCTCGTCAGTCCTCAGGGTGCGTGCGTTGTATGTTGCCAGGTCGAGTCGTCTTAGGTGGCAACCGAACCTCCACCGGAGATTCTTAGCACCCCCTGCCCCGCCGTTACCATGGTCGCAACCGTAGCCAGGAATAGCGGGGCCGCCGGGGACTGGGGGCCGCCTCTTTGTTACTCTCGTCATAAGGGGGTATTTGCTTGCATCGGCCACGCTTGGCGAGTGGGATGGCAACCACAGTTTTTTCAATGTAAGTTTGTTTTTATCAGGAAGATGCTGCTGCCCATCTCCTGCCTGTTTCTCTTTGTCGCCTTTTACGACATCCACGGGAAGATATGGGGTCGTGGATATCCTTAACCGCCACTTCACGGCTGAGAGCCATGCTGCAGCTATATTAATAGTATAGTTGTTGCACGAACGGGTCGGCTCGACTGGGGAAGTACTACGCTCTCACAGAATACCAGACTAAAATAGCAGTTTAATGCTGCTGTGTTTCGTATGGTGAGTGTAGAGGGCCGGAGACCTATTTTACTGGAAAAAAGACATTCTATCTTAGTCCTCACGGCTGACAACGCATCTGCATTTTAATTCGCAAACGAAGATAGATGTAGATATCTATGGGCCACAGTAACCACTTACCATCAGGTGCACTGTGTTTTCTTTTGTCACCCTAATTCTATAAAAAAAGCTATTATAATATAAAGTAAACTAAAATAAAGTAACAGCCTATAAAAAGCCCACTGCTATGCACATGCCTCTTTTCATTTCTGAGAGGGGTTTAAGGCAAGGAAAAGTCTGTAGCGCTGGCCCAATGCGTGTTGGAGAACTTTACATGTCTTTATTTTATTTCTTATTTCTCAGATATGAAGGTTTCCTCACGATGTTTTCTTCGCTTTGAGTCGCCCGCGTCGTAGGCTTCGACCACCTAATCCTAGGCCCACCCTACACGTGTCCCCCGGGTGGTGCTAAACGAGCGACAAAGCCGAAAGAACTGACTCGGCTCCTCGTCGTGTGGTAGCGGCGTAAAAAATACCACAACTTACTTTCGCACCATGAGGCATAAAATTAATGAAATGGCCCCGAGTTCCCGGCGCCCCTTTAATGGGGCAGGGGTGCGAAGAATCTCCGGGAGGAAAACTGGCGACGAGGTTCGCCACCCGTCACGTTCTGTCCCCCGGAGGGGCGAAAAGTGGATTGCGGAAGCCCGTCTGGCTACATTGAATGTATGTGGAGGAATGAATGATAAGATGGATGAAGTATGCGATATGATGTATGATAGAGGAATAGACGTGTTATGTGTGAATGAGACGAAACGGAAGGGAAAGGATGCCACTAAACATGGCATGTATACCGCGTACTGGTCTGGTGTAGACGAGACCGAGCGGGCATGCCAGGGAGTCGGTATCATCCTTTCAGAAAGAATGGGTCATTGTGTAAAAGAGTATGAATGTGTAAGCCCGAGACTGCTATTGATACGAATGAAAGTGGGCTTAAAGAAGTTGTTTGTTTTAGGGGTCTACGCACCAGACATGTCTAAGCCCACTTATATCCGAGAGCAGTTTTGGGAGTTGGTAAGGATGGTGCTAATGAAATGCAAGGTTAATGAAAATATTGTGATATTAGGCGATTTTAATGGAAGGGTTGGGGTGAGGAGGCTTGGTTATGAAAGGATATTGGGAACGTTTGGTGATGAAAGTATAAATGAGAATGGTGAAAGCCTTCTCGCCGTATGCGTGGAAAAGAATCTTGTTGTGACGAACACTTTCTTTCGTCATAAGAAGATTCACACGTATACATGGGAAAGAGGTGATGATAGAAGTATGATAGATTTCATAATTGTTGATGAAAGAATGAGGAGCGCGGCGGTAGATACAAGGGTTTACCGGGGCTCTAACGTAGGGACGGATCATTACTTGGTCTTATGCCGAATTAATGGGCTTTTCAGACGTTGGAAGCATGGGACGTCTGTGTCTACCACTGCGTTACAGCGTATAAGAACAGAGAGGTTACAAGATGAAGGTGTGAAAGAGAAGTTCAAATGTAGATTGAGAGAAAATGTAAGTGGTATGGCTGAATTGTGTATGAATGATTTAGACTTGGAGACTGTGTTGTATAATGTCAAGAAAGGTTTAGTGGATGCAGCTACCGAAGTATGTGGTGTAAGTAAGAGAACGATTGAAAGGAAAAATAACACGTTATGGTGGGATGATGAGGTACGGATGGAAGTTGAAGCAAAGAAGAAAGCATGGCTAGATTTACTAGCAACCAAGGCTAGTAATTCTAGCAGTATGAATGATGATATTGAAAGGAAAAAGGCAGTTTTTAGACATCTAAATAAGAGAGTAAAAGAAGTAGTTGAAAGGAAAAAGCAAGAAAGAACGGATGAGAATGATAGAAGAATATCGGATAACTTCCAGGCAAACATTAAAATGTTCTGGAAACTCGTAAGAACTACCAGGCGACATTCACAACAGCCTAGAATGAATGCTATACGAGACCAGAATGGCTGTATTCTGAATGACGAAGTTTTGAGTTTAAGGAGATGGAAGGAATACTTTGAAAGCGTGTTTATGAGTGATGAGATGTTTGAATTAAATAAAATAGAAATTCCGAAAGAAGAGGAAATAGATAGAGATATAAGTATAGATGAAATAATGAAAGCAATGAAAAGTATGAAAGCAGGTAAGGCAGCCGATTATGATAGAGTATCTCTCGAAATGCTAAGGGCTGGAGAAGGAGTGGTGGCAGACCTGCTATATACCTTGTTTAATTTATGTTGGGAACTTAAGCGGGTACCGGGAGACTGGTGCAAAGCCGTGATAGTCCCAATATATAAGGGAAAAGGATCACAGCAGGACTGTAAAAACTACCGTGGTATCAGCCTTCTTAGCATTGTGGGAAAACTGTATGCTAAGGTACTAATTGAAAGAGTTATGAAAGAAACTGACGGAAAAATTTGGGATGTGAAAGCGGGATTTAGAAAGGGAATGGGATGTACGGATCAGGTCTTTTCCATGCGCATGATCGCGGAGAAGTTTTTGGTCAAAAACCAAAAGGTTTTTTGTGCGTTCATAGACTTGGAGAAGGCTTATGACAGAGTGGACAGGGATGTGTTATGGCAAACACTGAACTCATTTGGGTTGACCGCTGGTCTGATACAGGCATTGAAGTCTCTATATAGGGACTCTAGTGCTTGTGTCAGGATCAACGGGGCCTACTCGGACTGGTTTAGCATCCATAAAGGTATCAGACAGGGCTGTGTGGCTTCCCCGTGGTTGTTCAACCTATTTATGGACAGTTGTTTGGAAAATTTGAAAGTAGAAGAATGTGGGTTAAGAATGGGTGAGTTAACCGTCAAATGCCTTGATTGATGCCGATGATCAAGTCATACTTGCATCGTCGGCAGCCGAGTTGCAAATGATGGTTACATTAATGAACAGGACATTAAAAGAAAAGGGAACGAAAGTGAACGCAAGTAAGACGAAAGTTATGGTTTTTGAAAGAGAAGACAGCAAAACGATATGTGAAATAAGAATAGAAAGGGAGTTGGTAGAGCAAGTAGATGAGTTTGTATATTTGGGATGTGTGTTTAGCAGGGATGGTAGATATGATAAGGATATAGAACGACGAGAGAATGCAGGAAATAGAGTGAATGGGGCTCTACACTCTATTGTGAAAAGTCAGAATGTGTCCAAAAAGGCACGTATGGCAATTCACAATGCTGTGTTAGTACCTACTTTAATGTATGGTAGTGAAAGTTGGGTGTGGCAGAAGAAGTATGAGAGTAGAATAAATGCTGTAGAAATGCGGTCATTAAGGAGTATGTTAGGGATGAAGCTGAATGACAGAGTGAGAAATTGTTTAATAAGAGAAGAGTGTGGTTTGCAAGATGATGTTGTGACCAGGATTAAGAAAGGAATGCTTCGGTGGTTTGGCCATGTAGAAAGAATGAATGAGGAAAGAGTGACAAAGCAAATCTATGTTGCAGAGGTGAACGGCATAGTCGGGAAGGGTCGCCCTAGGCGAAAGTTTATTGACCAAATTGGCGATATATTAAAAATGGGCCATATCAAGAGTACCTTTAACCGACGAGCGTGTATGCGTAGGTATATGGATGTGGAGGAAGCGAGAGAGGTGTGTCAGGATCGTGCCAAATGGAAGTCCATAATCTCTGCCTACCCCTCTGGGTGACATGCGTGAGTGTTTATGTATATGTTTTCTTTTACCGGCGAGACTATAGTAAATTATCACTTAAAATTGCAATTAACAGTTTCATTGATGGCGTTGACCATCGAACCCGGGCTGCTCGCGTACTGTGATATTTACAGAGAGCGCTTAGCTCTGAGCTACCACAGCTCATATTATAATATTTTATTTATTTTTATTTTATTTATTACTTTTTTTTTTGCTTTTGAATTCGGTTTTACTTCTTTAAAAATTTCATTTGTATCATCAAGTTTTCTTAGTTTTACTGATATCTATCTCTCATATAAGTCGTGGCTATTTCCAATTTCTTATGTACTAATCATAAAGGCAAAATAATTTTTCTGCGATCCTGTGGGATCAAGAAAGTCTGGTTTCATTTGCAAAAATATTAGAATAAACGTGATAAACATAAATAAATATGAATATATAAATAGTTGACTGTTTTTCCGAATGCATATAACCTGAACCTCTTTAAGGTACGCGTGAACAGGCTTTTCCTGGGCAAACTCACTCCATCGTAGACATCATCTTTGCCCTCGAGCCTGAGGAGGTCAAGAGTGAAAAAAAAATTAGGTGAAATGTATTATTAACGTAATATGTTAAAATTTAATGGAAAGCAAATATAATACCTAATCTCAAGAATACTCAGAAAACAAATGTATTTTATGTAATAATTTGACAAAATATTGTTACAATACATTTAAAATACTCAAATATGAGGGACATTGGTCTAAGTAGTCCATAAATCAAGTAGTGCCAGTGGTTTATGTGAGACTAGCTGTTCCCCGCGACTTCGCCCGCGTTCAATTTAGTAAGTGAGTACCGCCGGTCATGAACAACTGCAACACCAGGGGAATTGCAGGAGCATTGCCGGCCTTTGAAAAAAGAGTAAGCTCTTTTCTTGAAGGTCCCTAAGTTAGATGTTTTTGTACCAATATTATCTATATAGCTATATTATGAGATTAAAGCTATTGAAAAATGGTTACTTAAAAAAATTGCCAAAAGAACAAATATTCAAAGTGTTCAAAAAAAAATTCAATCGACAATCGAAACGTCAGTTTTCTTATATACCACTATGTAAAATATTTTATTTTTAATCGGTTAATTTCGAAAAACTCCACACAAAAAATCCTTCCTTTCCAATTCATCAATATTTGGCCTACAAAGAGATAACGAAGGGTAATAAAAATGTGTGTTAGTCAGTCGAATACGAATTTCAGTATCTCATTTCTTTACATATCAGTTTTTCGCTTCACATGAAATGATACTTTACTAAAGTTTTAATGAGTATGTTTTAGTTGCCGTATAACCTTTTTCTGTTTCTACTACGTTCTATAGACTATATACTGTAGGCAAAGTTCACATATAGGAAACATATTGTAAACCCAGATTTAAAAAAAAAAAGTTAATTACCTCGTCTTCGTCTACAGGAGAAAAAGTGAAAGTTTCATGAGAATAAGGAGGCATGCAATATATAAATGAGATTGTCTTTAGAATTAGAAGACACTATTTGAGAAGACAGAAAATGTCGATTAAAATCGTCAGGAGAAAAGGTGATGCTATTTTAGTTAATTTGCGATTTTCCATATCCAAGCGTATTAAAAATCTTCCATATATCAGCCGAAAATGAATTAGGTACTTGTTCGTGGATATAACGGCGTTTACCGTTTAGCAGCGTTCACCGTCTTATTGCATTGATTTATCGCAGCTTTATATGCTTGCCACTTTATATCTGTGCGATTCTTCTTAAAATCACGAAACATTCTGTCACGTTTTGCCATAGCCATTCTTACCCCAGTCGTGATCTATGGAATAAGAGGACGCTTAAGTCGAACGATACGCTTAGGGGCATGTTCTTTATACGGTCCTAATACGTGGCTGTTAAAGAAGTCGATTTTTTCATCAACTGTGAAAGCAGTATATACAGATGACCAGTTAAGGGCATCCGCATCACACTTAAGCTTGTCTATATCTAGTATAGCAAGACTTCAAATAGGGATAGACACGGGTAAAGGCTTGGGAGACTTTAACTTATATGACAGGAAAAGCAGGTCAAGCCGTAAAAATCCAGAAGTAGGGAATTGTTTTTAATTGACAACGTGTTCAACGGAGGAGACGGCTATAAGGTCGATCCAGGTGTGAGCACAGTGAAAGTTGAGATGTGTTGCATTTAGAGACAAGATAGTGAAATTATGCGACATCATGGTCGACTTCAGTTTGCAAGGTTTGATAGAAACCCCTAATAGGTCAGTGTTAAAGTTTCCCATGATAAAGTAATGTGTGTAGGCAGAACTGAAAGGCAACAAATTTTCTTTCAAATCGGAGAAGTAGTCCATTCGAGGTGGACAGTAGTAACAGTTTAACACTCTTGACATTAACTTCGGCAAGAATGTATTCCATTGAACCGGAATATAGGTAAGAAGACGTGTATAATATTTTATAAGGTATATATATCGGTCTGTGTCGGCATTACTACTATGGGACCTATAGAGGCACCGGTGGATGCGATGATGATCGTTGCAATCTACGCGCAGCTATAGGCAGCTATAGGACAGGTCCGTACCTTCAAGACTACTGATGCGTCGACAACAGATGTCCTATCTGATGTGCACGCAAATTCCAGCCCTGCGCACAAAGAGTTGTTCTAATTTGTACTCCGGGTTGGAGATATACGTAGTATTAGCCTGAGAGGACACCTATGTCTCGATTAGAAAGAGCAAGGCTGGCTTTGCCGTGTCTAGATGGTAGTGGACGGCGTAAAGTATTGAATGAAGTCCCCTGATATTGCAAAAATTCACGGAAAGCGTGGCAGGGGTTGCCTTTGTCTTATTACTCCGCTTGCCCCGAGCAGATTTCGTCTTGAGTGGAATTTCGCTCCCCCTCCCCCCTTCCGAATACACGGAGCAGCAACGCTCAGAAAAAGTAGGAAAGCTTTTTTAAAGAGAAAGGAATTCTCCTTCACCAGGGGTGTTGGTGCAGGAGGGTTAAGGTTACGGGGGGATTGGGCCTTGGATGTTAATTTTCTAGTATCAATTCTGAAAAACTTATTTATTCACGTGTTCCTGTAGCGTATTATATATGTACATGCCAATTATCAATCATTTAGGTCCGATAGTCTTTGGGAGTTCCAAAAAATTCTTTGACAAACAGACATAGAGACACAAACATCGAAGTAATGCTAAAAGTGATCGAATTTTGCTAAATTTGGCACGGAATATCATTTAATGAAGTTTCTAAATTTAAGACTACGCGAGCGAAGCTGCGGATAAAAAGCTGGTATATTATAACATTTCATTTCAATCTTTAAAACCAAAACAGTTAACTACATAATTACGGAGGTGATTCAACATAATTTGGATTTAACCGCATTATTTTTAATACTACATTAAATTTCGCCTTACAAAATATCGCCTAGACTCCCAGCAGGTATATTGTGGTTACAACAGGAATGGGTCGGCTCTTTTGAGGAAGGTCCACACTCTCACAGAACACTAGCGTAAAATAATACTGCTTTGTTTCGAATGGTGGGTATAGAGTACCGTAAACCCTTTTAACTGGTAACGAGGAATTCTATCCTCGGAGGTGACGAGACATCTACATTTTGTACAATCCATTAATCGAAGATAGATGTAGGTGTGTATGGGCCGCAGCATCCACTTACCATCAGATGGACTATGTGCACGTATGTCAAGTTTATTATATTAAAAATAAATAACAATAAAAGTGTAATATTTATGTTACGGAATAGTATTTAATATTATTTCTAACTTTTTTCTAATGATGAAATTCATCCGTATCGGCATCGCTGACAAGAATGATAACTCTTCATACTTCTACAATTAATGAATCCCATGGGTGTTTTTAGTGGCGATAGGGAGAAACTGAAACAAGAGATGAGCGTCAAAATTTTCCTGATTACAACTGAAATAATGAGAAACAAGCTACCAACTGATTCTACCAACCCGCCTGCCAAGCGTAGCAACTACAGTAAAATCCTTCCTATGAGGCAGCCTTTGTGGGAGGTTTATGTTCAGCAACAGATTTTTATAGGCTTTATTGAATGACAAAATTGGTTAAGTCGACAAAATTGGTTAAGTTTCTTTAATGTGGGTGTCCTAAGAGGCGACAGAGTGAAACAAATCAGGAGATGGGCAACAGCGTCTTTCGAATAATGAATAAAAAAAAGTTGCAGTTGACAAGTGTGTCAACTGTGACAAACAATCCCCTACGAGGCAATCTATTTGTGACGGCATATGTTCCGCAATGGACTTTAATAGGCTGTAACGGTAACGGTGTAGCCACAGGTTAAATTTACATATTGCAATATTATGCTGAGATTATGATTTCAATTCCATTTTATACAAATGTTAACAATGTCGAATATTATTTATCATTTAATATTATGTAAGGACTGTTTGTGTAACCACAAAATATCACTACCGACAAAACTGAGATATTGATCGCACTTCACAAGTCATATCCGATTTGGCTTGTAAAGTGAACTAAAACTTGCAGTCATTTACAGAAGTGCCATAAAGCTCTATTGAACTGAAGTAAACATCCGATAGATTGTAAAACTATCATTTTGGAGATATAAGATTCTGATAGCATCCAGTTATTCGAAATATTAACTTAGTAACTGGCTAATATAATTGTATAGTATAACCTATATAGTAAGTTAAGTACCACTCTGGGTAAATTACCTTATATTGGCAATAATTTGGGATACTAACTATTGACGTCTGTTACAAAAAACATAAGATTTACGACGTTCAATTTAATCAATTCAATAATGAATTGAATGATCGCGTTCCGTCGTAAAATAAAGCTATATAAGCAAGTTTCTATAAACTAAACAAATAGGATAATTTCGTGTATCCTGTAGATGTTTTACATTCATAAATTGCAGACAGAGAAACATCTAGACCTGGAACATTTCTTTGTAGACCAAACAAACACTTGTTCCGTGCGTGATTTAAGCCCACGGCCATACATCGCCGCATAGAAACGTTTAGTAACTCCGCTACTAAGCCTAATATGAAATACGTTCTATATTTTTATCATGTTTACGTAAAGATTTGCATTTTATGTTCAGTAACTAATATTATATTTTTTGTTAAATTTCACATTTTAATTAGTGAACTAGCTAATTTATGCGGTTTGGTTCGCACAATAGATACAATTAGCTGCGTTCACACATACTCTATTTAACGCGTGAATCGGCTGTCGCGTGGGAAAAAACGCGCATGTAAAGATAGAAAAGGAGGACGAGAATGCATGCACGTGTCGTCCGCTGGGCATCCCATCATACCCCTGTCATGCGTTCAAAACTATGCGTGCTCTATATCGTATATTATATATGACTATGCGCTTCAAACATAATTTACACGCACGGTTTTGTGAAAACGATTGTCGTCGTAAAATGACGGACGTTATATTATGGAAGAAAGATCTCTTATTACAGAATTATTGGCAATATACAACTCTCATGCATGCAATCTTATGTTTGATTTTTTTTAAAATATATTAAAGATAATATATAAAAATAAATTAATAAATATATAATCTATTATATTTATATCCAGAACATGCGCTTAACAAAACTGCGTGATTTTCATACTTATGGGCTGGGACTCGATAATGTTTTCGAATAGATCCATCTACCAGCACCGACCGCCTCTTGCGGCTCCTGCTCGGGAGAGGCCTCTTCTCTTTATTTATCCTTGGGCATAAAGCACCAAAACACGAGGTGCACTATCCTCCACGGCCTTTATCCCCAGCATCTGCGCAACGGACCTTCCGAATCCATTATGCCGAGGTCAAGGGCCCCATAAAATACGAGTATACGTAAGAACTAGTCTTTCAGGTCCCAGTGGCGATTCGGTGGTGCATTGTGGTGGCATTCCTTGGGGGAGGCCTATATTCAGCTGTGGACTTGTGAAGGGCTGTAATGATGACTCCGGACGTGTTGGTTGAGTACACTCCTGTATATCCACTCTCTTAGCTCACGCGCAAGATCGTTATTACACCGCCTTACTTGGTGCTCTGCGTTTGGTTGCTGCCTTGGTGTTTTCATTGTGGTACGCAAAGCACGCTATTCCGAGAGGTAACAGCCTCACTGTGTTGTTGTGAAGTGTATCGGATGCTTGTTTTGGTGCAAAATGTGTTTTGTGCGTAACTCTCCTTCCTGGCTTTCTGGTATCGGTAACCATAAGTAGAGTGAAATACACCCGCCGTCTATGAGGCGGCTATCCTTATTATTTTTTGTTGTTATAGTTGTTAATATAGTGGCTTGTTGCATTAGACAATAGCTAAGTACACACCTTAGCGAACCAACGCGCTAGGTGTATAGTTATTCATTTTAGGCAAACACCTCCCCGCAGAAAGGTGTTGGAGCTTGGTTCACATCTGTGCTTGTGTTAGCATAGTAAACAAGATGGTGTCGATTACGACCGACGAACATGCCTACTTTTTGTGTCGAGTCTGCCCTGAAATTTGGGCTGTATTTCTTGCACAGCGCAATGCACGTCCCGTGCCCAAGTCCACGCCTGAGCCCGCGCCTCTAGCCGGCCCCTCTACCCAGCATATCTGGCCTCATGCTGACCGTCCGACACAGTATAAGACGCCTCGTCCCTCGCGCCTTCTGCGATGTCCACCCCCCCCCCCCTCCCCGGTCTTTTTGGAAGTCCCACAGGGCTTCATTCTCTCCCCATTTCTCTTCACACTCTTCACGTTTGTTCCACCAGTATTGAATACTGCTCTTTTCGCCGATGACACGGCACTTTTCGTCGCCCATCACATTAAAGAATCCTCACCGATATGCTCCAAACGGCTATCAACCACTTAGGCGATTGGTTCCGCTTATGGAGAATCGAAATGATTCGGGATTCATTTCGATTACGAAAAGTGTAGCAATACACTTTCAAACCATGCCCACTCTCAACTGTCAAAACAAAAATCCCAAAAAAATTATAGGTACGATCATCCTGTTCTGCTGCCAGATCCCCTGGCAATCAACGGTTAAATAACTAGGGGTCACATTTGACCACGGTATGACATTCGCGAAACACATTCTCAATATGCGCAATCGTGTCAAAATCGTCACTAGTTACCTCCATCCGCTACTTAACAGAAAGAGCAAACTGTGCTTAAGACATAAGCTCCAAATGTACAAAGCATGCGTAAGACCAATCATGTCTTATGCAAGCGTAGTTTTCGTGCACACGGCCCATAGACATTTGTACGATCTCCAAGTCGTCCAAAATTGATTCATTGGCATAGCCACCGGAGCTCGGTGGTACCAGTGAATCTCCGAATTACACAGACACTGTCAACTCGATTCCGAACGGCCGAGGCCCCGTCACGTTCTAATTGAAATTTCCTGTTCCGCTAGATGCCGACGACAGAAATGTCGCCGGCCATTCACATAATATAAACACTACACACTCACCTAGTGCCACAAACAGGTTAGCACAACAACGGATGAGACGCAGCGAGTCCGCAGACGGGCACCCCGCATACCCCTCCACACCGCGTACACGCCGTACACCAGAGTCCTTGGGTGAATACTCAGAAACAAATGTATTTTATGTAATAATTTGACAAAATATTGTTACAATACATTTAAAATACTCAAATATGAGGGACATTGGTCTAAGTAGTCCATAAATCAAGAAGTGCCAGTGGTTTATGTGAGACTAGCTGTTCCCCACGACTTCACTCACGTTCAATTTAGTAAGTGAGTACCGCCGGCCATGAACAACTGCAACACCATGGGAATTGCAGGTGCATTTGAAAAAAGAGTAAGCTCTTTTCTTGAAGGTCCCTAAGTTAGATGTTTTTGTATCAATATTATCTATATAGTTATATTATGAGATTAAAGCTATTGAAAAATGGTTTCTTTAAAAAAAAGTTTGCCAAAAGAACAAATGTTCAAAATGTTCAAAAAAAATTTCAATCGACAATCGAAACGTCAGTTTTTTTTATATACCACTATGTAAAACATTTTAACACTAAGCTTGAAGTTGTTGACGAGTATGTTTACCTGGGACAAATAGTCCGACTAGGTAAGTTCAACTTCGACCGAGAGGTCAATCGACGGATTCAACTCGGCTGGGCAGCTTTCGCGAAGCTACGACACATCTTCTCGTCAGACATACCTCAAAACTTTAAAACGAAATTGAACAACCAGTGCGTGTTGCCAGTGATAACTTACGGAACTGAGACGTGGTCCTTCACTGCTGGCCGTATGAGGAAGTTCAAGGTCGCTCAGCGAGCTATGGAGAGGGCTATTCTCGGAGTTTCTCTGCGTGATAAACTTATAAATGAGTATATCCGCAGTAGAACCAGAGTAACCGACACAGCCGAACGGATTAGTAAGCTGAAGTGGCAGTGGACCGGTCATATAGCTCGAAGAACCGACAACCGATGGGGACGAAAGGTTCTCGAGTGGCAGCCTCGTACCGGTAGGCGAAGTGTAGGGCGACCCCCCACGAGATGGAGTGACGACCTGGTAAGACATGCAGGAAGTTGATGGATGCAGGTGGCTCAGGACCGTGCTTTGTGGCATTCCTTGGGGGAGGCCTATGTTCAGCAGTGGACTTATGAAAGGCTGTAATGATGATGATGATGAAAACATTTTATTTTTAATCGGTTAATTTCGAAAAACTGCACTCAAAAAATCTTTCCTTTCCATTACATTAATATTTGGCCTAAAAAGAGATAAGTAAGGGTCATAAAAATGTGTGTTAGTCAGTCGAATACGAATTTCAGTATCTCATTTCTTTACATATCAGTTTTTCGCTTCACATGAAATGATACTTCACTAAAGTTTTAATGAGTATGATTTAGTTGCCGTATAACCTTTTTATGTTTCTACTACGTTATATAGACTATATATTGTAGGCAAAGTTAATTAATTAATTAAATTAAAAAAAGTTAATTACCTCGTTTTCGTCTACAGGAAAAAATGTGAAAGTTTCATGAGAATAAGGAGGCACTATTTGAGAAGACAGAAAATGACGATTTATATCGTCAGGAGAAAAGGTGATGCCATTATAGTTAATTTGCGATTTTCGAAGATGAATTAGTTACTTGTTCGTGGTTATATCGGCGTTTACCGTTTAGCAACGCTCACCGTCTGTTTGCATTGATTTATCGCAGTTTTATATGCTTGCCACTTTATATCAGTGCAATTCTTCTTAAAATCACGAAACATTTTGTCACGATTTGACATAGCCATTCTTACCCCAGTCGTGATCTATGGAATAAGAGGACGCTTAAATCGAACGACACGCTTAGGGGCATGTTCCTTATACGGTCTTAATATGTTGCTGTTAAAGAAGTCGATTTTTTCATCAACTTTGGAACCAGTATATACAGATGATGAGTTTATGGCATCCGCCTTGTCTATATCTAGTCTAGCAAGAACCAAGAATCAATTCAAATATGGATAGACACTGGTAAAGGCTTGGGAGACTTTAATTTATATGACAGGAAAAGCAGGTCATGCCGTAAAAATCCAGAAGTAGGTAATTGCTTATAATTGACAACGTGTTCAACGGCGGAGACGGCTATAAGGTCGATCCAGGTGTCAGCAGAGTGGAAGTTGTGACGTGTTGCATTTAGAGACAAATAGTGAAATTATGCGACATCATAGTAGACCTCAGTTTGCAAGATTTGATAGAAACCCCTAATGGGTCAGTGTTTAAGTATCCCATGATAATGTGATGTGTGTAGACAGAACTCAAAGGTAACAAATTTTCTTCCAAATTGGAGAAGTTGTGCATTTGAGGTAGAGAGTAGACAACTCCAAGAAACACTTTAACACTCTTGACATTAACTTCGGCAAAAATATATTCCATTGAACCGAAATATAGGAAAAAAAAACGTGTTTAATATTTTATAAGGTATATCACTACGCAGATATATAGCGACTCCTCCACCCATTTTACGAGTGCGGTTACAGCGTAAAATATAACCTGGAGGACTATAAAACGTGGACGAAAGTTTTGGGTTAAGCCAGCTTTCTGATATGAGTATAGCGTTGAGCGCCACCATGATACATGGCAACACGAGTTACCACATGCGTTCTCTAGTATTGAGTAGCAGAACCAGGAGAGTCAAGATCCTTCTAGAAATTTCCAATGAAGAATTGTCTAGAACTATCGACACCTAGTCAGTCGGGACCGGTATGTACACGAACAGTCTAGACGTTTCGAAGTGATACAACTGCGAATTAAAATGATCAGTAGTATAATTCTGGTTTGTTATTAGTATGGTTTTAAGTTGTGATTGGTTTCTGTAATTAGTGTCCATTTTGGTTATTCACTCGGCAGTTTTTAATTGTCTTGAACTCCAAGCTCGTAACAATAGCATGAACTGCACTAGAAGAGACAGTATCCAGGAGCTCCGTATGATGTTGAGGAATTCTTTGTGCATTTAAATGGCAAATATGAAAATAGTTTAACAATTTTCTTCATATATTAATGTGCGTAGCGTTGTTGGCTCATCTGAAGCATCAGCAAGTGAAAGGATATATATATATATATATATATATATATATATATATATATATATATATATATGTGTGTGTTTTATATGTTTATCTTCTTACATCACCCTCCAGCTAACTGTTCACAATCTTAACAAATACAAAGTTACTCGTACAACAAAATAGAAAAAAAAAAACAATAAACTTGCAAAGCATTTAACAATTAAAGAAAATAAAATACCAACGTATACTACTTGTAATTCTTTACTCTTTATTTTTTCTAAATTTGTAGTTTAGATACTGTTGGAAATATACCTAGTCAGGTCATAAATCCTATCACATGTTTAATATAAAATAATTGAAACAAGTTTATTCATTATGTAACCATTTATATACCAAAATGAAATTAACAAAACATAGATTTTTATGACACTAACATTTATTCAAAATGACCTCCGTGATTTTGAATGCAGGCATTCAATCTGCGCGGCCAGTCGTCTATCGCAGCACGAACGAGGTCCATGTCAATATCGGCGGCTGCCTTAATCAAGGATGTCTTGAGTGACTCCAAATTGGTATGAGGCTTTGAGCACGCCTTTTCCTCCAAGTGTTGCCATATCTTGTATTTTGATACACAACTGCATTCGTTTTTACACCTTTCTCACAAAAATGTACCTCTGTTAAGCCCCAATAAGAAACTCCTAACCATACCATGAGCGAGGATGGAAAATGACCTCGTTGGACACGCGGAATACGGTTGCTCGCTTCTTCACTACTGTGTGCGTACACATTATCATTTTGTTTGTTGTAGCTCTCTTCTACGTTAAAAAATTTTTCATCCGAAAAAAGAATTTCCCGATATATTTTCCCGCGTACCGCTTCAACAAAGCGCGGCATCTCTTCAGTCTCAGGTCCATTAGACGAGCATTCAAACGATGTCCTGTTTTTTTCGATATGCCCGAAGCCCTAAGTCGTCATTTAACACCCTTTTCACCGTGGTTCTGCTTAACCCCATCTGAAGGGCCAACAGTTTCTGCATACGTTTGGGATTTCTTTGAATTCGCGCCTTCACAGCTTTTATCACTCCTGGAGTCCTAACATACAGAGGGCGACCACTTCTTGACCTGTCATCTACACTAGAGTCTTCGTTGTATTGTTTGATGGTACGATAAACGAATCTTTTGGTTATATTCAAATTTTTCAGTATGTCAAAAATTTGAATTGGCGAGTAACCGCAACGATGTAACGCAATAACTGCAACACGGTCTTCTTTAAGCGTCCACTCCATATTTAAAAATGAGTAAAATTCTAAAAAGTATACAGTTTTATTTTCATGAACAATTCGAAATTCGAATTCAATAGACTTTTTTGTGGCCAGCATTCTAAAAGAAAAGTTTTTACTGTGTGACTTACTTATGACCTGACTAGGTATGCATGTGCTACAACTTTGATGTGTTATTATTTACTTCTTACGAAATTACATGCTTGCATTATCTTTACCAAGAAGCAAATTAATGTGGTAACAGTTCAGGAGCGTATCATTTACCAAAAAATTGATTTTCAGCAATCTCTTTGTATCAAAATCTGTATTAACCAATGATTGTAATGACCACATATTCGGACTGTAATAAGAAGATAGGTGTTTCCACATTTTAGAAATTAATCACATGCACTACATGATTGAAAATTTATAGAGCATATTTGCATTTTGCGTTCCGCGTGAACTAGAACTACGTGACCATGAACTGAAATAAAATATTGATAGGAATTTAAATTGAGATAGAATAGTACAGTATTTCTTATTCTTTTATCAGAGTTAAAGTCTTAAAATTTTCATAACGACCGCCACTCAACATACATCCATTTAATTGTTATAATAATATTATTAATTCTTAGTTCCTAGATTTTATCACTCTTTTCTGACCACTACATCGTTGCAATATCTGTTCATGATTAAATATTTATAATTCCAACTGTTATACAACGATTTTTATATAATAAAATTTCTTTCAAACATTTTATTTTTCTATTAAAGTTTTAAAACCAACATTACTGAAAAATAAATACAAAAATAAGCTACGTTGCTACGTAGCTTGTCTGAAAATTAAAAAATATTTCGAGGTCGAGACGAGATCAGCCAACACGCATATACGGCGGATTTTTGCCCTATTACTCTGCCCTATGCCCTATGAGCTCTGTACACAGCAGTGGGAAGTAAGTAGGCTTTTACCCTTACATTTTGGCCTACCTTACGTACTACAAAATGTATGTGTAAGAAATTTTATTTGAAAGAAAAACTCTTAAGCCTTTAAAAGAATCTAATTAAGAACCATATTGTGAACTATAGTGAACCTGTATTGTTAAAGAATTATTATATTATTTTCAATGTGTTAGAATAATTATACATAAAACTGCTTTTTGTTTAGTTCAGTTCCTTAGTCTTTATACTCATTTCATTCAAAAAAGTGGACAAGAAAATTTATTCTTATTTGTTACTTTTAAACGAGACGTATTGTTTCTTCATGAAAAGCATGAAACTTTTCTTAGCAAATCAATTGAGTATTGTCGCATTTGACATAAAATGTCTGTAATGGGAAGGAGTACAGACCAAATAAGAGCTCCTTCAGATATTTTATCGATATTCAGTCTTCTTCGTTGCACGTTTTTTCGTTATAAAACGTCTTCGACGTTTAACTATTTGCAATTATTTCGGGTGAACTTGCTAAGAATTAAATATTTTCCATTGCTTTACAAATTTCTATAACCTAATGGTTTACTTCAATAATATTGCGTTTTAAGTTTTCGTTTCAATTTTTTATAAAATTAGGGTAACAAACGAGCACACAGATCACCTTGTGGTAAGTAGATGCTATGGTCCAGAGACATCTACACTAATCCTCGATAAAGAATTAAAATGCAGATGCGTTGTTACCTCTGAAGAAAAAGATGGAATGCCTCGTTTCCGGTAAAAAAGTCTCTGGTTCTGAACACTTACCATACGTAACGTACACAGTATTAAGCTGCTATTTAACGATGATTTTCTGTAAGAGACCGTAGCCCTTCCTCGGGCGTGCCGGCCGATCCGTGCTGCAACAGTAATATAGCTGCAGAATAAAATTTCATAACGATCTATACTTTTAATTAATAGAAAATATTATATTAAGACATGATTACTGCATAGTTTTTACGTGTGCGGACTACTGCCTCTTTTCTCTATCCTGTTCTCCTCGTCAGCAGATGAAAACTAACATGCAAAGGTAAACACCGAATCGCCGCAATGATCATTTGGAATTTCGCAATGTAAAAGCGAAAATAATGTTGGAATACAGCCAATCGTAATCCATTCAGAAATATGCATCAATTTCGCTTTTCAGTTAGTGCAGAGCTTTATTATTGAGGCAACTTCACTGTTTGTTCATTATATGTCGCAATATGTATGTTTTACTGTAATAGAACTAGTGTAATTAATATATATTTCTACTAGACTTCCAATAGTATACGCATGCGTGTCACTATTTAGTATTACTACACGCATTTTTAGAAATAATTACTTTGGATGTATAAAAAAAATAAGCGCTGCAATCACCATCAATCCACAATACGAAAGTTGAACATAAGGCTCCACCAATGCTACAAAACGCGATCCAGAGACACCTATACCCATCAAATTAGTGCATTTCTTACCAAGTCGTCTCTTCATCTAATGGGCGGCTTATACTATGTCGTTTAACAGTACGAGATCCCTGCTTCATCATCATCATAATTCATCATTACAGCCTTTCATAAGTCCACTGCTGAACATAGGCCTCCCCCAAGGAATGCCACAAAGCACGGTCCTGAGTCACCTGCATCCATCGACTTTCTGCATGTCTTACCAGGTCGTCACTCCATCTCGTGGAGGGTCGCCCTACACTTCGCATACCGGTACGAGGCAGCCACTCAAGAACCTTTCTTCCCCATCGGTTGTCGGTTCTTCGAGCTATATGGCCGGCCCACTATCACTTCAGCTTACTAATCCGTTGGGCTATGTCGGTTACTCTTGTTCTACTGCGGATATACTCATTTCTAAGTTTATCACGCAGAGAAACCCCGAGCATAGCCCTCTCCATAGCTCGCTGAGCGACCTTGAGCTTCCTCATATAGCCAGCAGTGAAGGACCACGTCTCAGATCCGTAAGTCATCACTGGCAACACGCACTGGTTGTACAATTTCGTTTTAAGGTTTTGAGGTATGTCGGACGAGAAGATGTGTCGTAGTTTACCGAACGCTACCCAGCCGAGTTGAATCCGTCGATTGACCTCTCGGTCGAAGTTGGACTTACCTAGTCGGACTATTTGTCACAGGTAAACATACTCGTCAACAACTTCGAGCTTAGTGCTCCCAACAACTATCGGCATAGGTGTGACATGGACATTAAACATGATTTTTGTTTTGTCCATGTTCATCCCAAGACCTATTCGTTGGGAGACACTACTGAGGTCATTGAGCATGGTGCTTTGGTCCTCCAGCGATTCTGGACTATATCGTCGGCAAATCGAAGGTGAGTGATGTACTCGCCATTGATATTAATACCGTATCCTTTCCAGTCCAGAAGCTTGAAAACGTCTTCCAATGCAGCGGTGAAGAGTTTTGGGGATATAACATCACCCTGTCTTACACCTCTCTGCAATTGGATAGGTAACGTACTCTGGTTCTGTACTCGGATAGCCATCGTAGCTCTACTGTACAAACACTTCAGCACTTCGATATACCGACAGTCAACTTGGCACCGCTGAAGGGACTGCAGCACCGCCCAAATTTCGACGGAATCAAAGGCTTTCTCATAGTCCACATACGCCAGACATAGTGGCAAATTCTACTTTTTGGACTTCTGTACAATTTGCCGAAGGGTATGTATGTAGTCTATGGTGCTAAAGCTCTTTTGGAAACCGGCTTGTTCGGGAGGCTGGAAGTCGTCAAGTCTGTGCGCGAGACGATTCGTATTGACTCTCGAAAACAGCACGTAGACGCGGCTCAGAAGGGAAATCGGTCTGTAGTTCTTCAAGAGACCGTTGTCACCTGTCTTGAAGAACAATACCACCGCATTTCTGCTCCACTCCTCCGGTGTAATGCCACCATGGAGGACGGAATTAAAGAGCTTCTGAAGGACTTCAAGTACCGATCTTCCACCCTCTTTTAGAAACTCAGCTGTAATTCCATCCTCGCCTGGGGCCTTGCCGTTTTTAAGGTGCTGGAGAGCCATTCTAATCTCGCTCAGACTAACGTCCGGGATATCTTCGGAATAGTGTCGGATAAAACTCGCTCCTTGCTTATCCATCAGTTTTAGGTTCTTCAAGTTACATGATCAACCCATTGACACTTCATCTTACTAGCGATTTATATATTTAAGTTTTAAATAAATAAATTGACTTGGCCATCGCACTAAATAATCTAATTTAATATAATATGCATTACTTGAGAGATACATTGCGGTTTCATGCGATGGCCAAGTCAAATTATTTATTTAAAATATAAAAGATTTTTTGTATTGATGTGGTCACTATAAGATGTTGTTAGGTTAGCTAATTATGTAATAGCTTAAGATAGAAGGACCCTTAAGTAGGGACTGAATAAATTAACCGACTTGGTATTACATGGATCTCACAACTGTTTACGGTAGAAGAACTGAGTTGCGAGACTTAGTTTTTTTTACCAGTTATGTTTTTGATGGCATTAATTTTACCACTTGTCGTTACTTATTTTTGCTTTATTTTAACCGCCAAAAAAGTAAAAATAGTTGTCAGATGTGGCAGAAATGGGTAAATTGGTAGTCCTATTTAATTTAGTTTTAAGGATGAAAAATCTACGAAGATTAAAAATCAAGAATGCCTTTAGAGCAAAAGCTTGTCTTTAGCTGTTTTTTTTTTTGTATAAATAGATAAGACAAATAGACCACTCTTATGTAGTTATGTATTTTTTAAATCAAGAGAGCGTAATGAATTTTTGTGATTCTTTTTAAGAATTTTCTTTTGTTAAGAATTTTGGAGTTTTTGTGTAAAATTTTAAGTATATATAAAATTGCACAATGTTATGTTTTTTTGTTCTGCTTTTAAACCGATGTAATAATATCCACTGCCCCATATGAACTGCCCCATGAACAGCAGCATCTTTGTGATAAAAACTCAAATTAATAAAAAAACTGTGATTGCCAATCCACTTGCCCCAACTATGAAATGATTACAAAATCCCCCCATGAGGAAATCTATGAGTGAGGCCTATGTTCAGCAGTAGACGAATAGTTTGTAATGGTCTGCTTTAGTTATTGCTGAATTTTAATTACTTTAATAGAGTTTTTACGTTGTATTTTCACCGTATTTTTAAAGCCTTGTCTTATTTGTCTCAAACAGACAAAGGTTTTGTTTATTTTGTTTTGTTTACGTAATTTTGCTATCGTATTTTTGTATAAATTCGAAGTAATTTGAGAATTACTGATGGTGAAAATTGCCACGTTAGAATTCAGTGTTTGAGAATATTTTTCATTTTTTTTTGCTTGTGAATACTAAAATCGTCGGATTTTTTTCATTTCCATTAAATATATATAGCCGCATCATTTATTGGCAATATTAATTGAAACTGCAAAAAAAATACCTTACAATAACCGCCTGGAGATTTCCATCAGTTGTGCTAAATGAAATGAATTTAAATAATATTAGTTTAAAAAAAATTAAAAAGATGCATTAACAAAGTATACATTATTCATGCGCATTAACTAAGATGTAGTAAACGTAGTAAGAATGAAAGGTCATTCTTGAAATTATATTGTCATCGGTTTCCTATACGTCTGCAAAACTTAAGATTATTCAGACGTCTGGATGTGGGAGAAAACTGAATAACAAGACTTCTATTACATTCATACATATTATATAAAGATCAAGTTAATATAATGCTTGTAAAATATTAGTAAATATATAAAATGTTTTACATCACCTTCATAAGTTTACAAAAAACTCATAATTTCAATAAACATTTTGCTTAGATGCTAAATTAAAGTTTTATCTCCAACGTGCTTTTCATGCTATTCGAGCAGGTGCAATCCAGTGCAATCTAATCACTCATGTGTTTGTTGTCTAAGACAAACACAACTCTTTGCTACATACACATTACATACTTTTTAAATTTAGCTTGAGGAATTAAGTTTCAGGGGATCCTTGTTAAAATTATGGAAAATATTTGTTAAATTTGCTGTTGATTATTATACTTGTTCTTCTTTATAAGCCTGTAAAATTTCACTGAGCATATTAAATTGGTAACCTACAATTTAAATAGTATTCAAAGGAATTTTTCTATTTTCGACGAAGAAAATTTCCATTGAATTATAGTGCAGTAAGCTGTATATAAATATAGTTGATATATTATAACGCTAGTACCATTTACTAGCATACCCGATGAAATGAGCAAACCGTCTATTGCACCATTACTTAAAGCACCAGTATTTTTAACGCTGACAAACTTAATGACCATGTGTTTGAAAACATTATCCTTTACGCTTCACCAGAAAATTATATAAAGAGAGCAAAGGGAGCGATACATAGAAAAATTAGAATTTTAATTAAAATTAAAGGCTAAATTCAAAGAACTAAAAATAATAAAGTAATTTCCACATAATAGCTTCAGAAGTCGGTTCACAAACTGAGTGAACAGAAATATTAAAACAATGACTTTAGAAGTTATATGGGGAAATCATTTAATTATTTTTAGTTCTTTAAAGGTGGCTTTTAGTTTTAATTTAAAGGCGAATTTTTTTACTGCTTAAATCTAAACTTGTTCCGTACGATTAGGGATTAAAAATTTTCTTAAAATTAGTATGTGAATACCCCTGAATTACAAGCTATTTATAAAAAAAAGTATCATTAAAATCAGTATTATATTGACGAAGATATCGCTACGCGGTAATGGTATCGCGTAATATAAAAGGAACTCAGTGAAATTGAAACTTCCTTTTTTTAAAGTCAGCTAAAATAAGTAGAATATATATATTAATAATATGATTTTTAAGTTACTACTTACTACTGAAAAGGTACATAAAAACAGCCTACAAGTGTCCCGCTGCTAGGTGATATAGTGACTCATGTATTTAGTAATTTAAATAAATTACAAATAAATATAAAAAAAAACACATTATATCTCCTCGCTATTCGAATTGATCTATGGCTTAACAACTTATATTTATTACTGAAGTTCTTGTTCTATTTTATTTAGATGAAATAAATAATTCTAAAGTGCACTCTTTCCGTACGTATTCATTTCATTAATTATTATTTTGTTTTGTTTTAGAAGTTTTGTTTAGTCGTTATACTGTTTATTTTCTTTGTTTGCCTTTGATGTTGGCTTTGCTTACTTTGAACCGACACAAATGCTTCGGAGTATATTAATTTATATACGTCGTATACTAACGCCGCTCAAACACGTCAAACAAACTTTTCTTGTGAAATTTTATTACAGAACTTGGAAGAGGTTTGATATTGATGAAATAATTTTTATTATCATCATTATAGCCTATCGAAAGGTTTTTCTTGAACATATGTCACCCTCATAGTCACAAAGTTCGGTCCTGATTTTTTTTATAGGATAGGGTGACAAACGAGCACACAGTCCACCTGATGGTTAGTGGTTGCTGTGACCCATAGACAACTACATCCATCTTCGTTCGCGAATTAAAATGCAGATGCGTTGTCAGCCGTGAGGACTAAGATAGAATGCCTCTATTCCAGTAAAATCGGTCTCCGGTTCTCCACACTCACCATACGAAACACAGCAGTGTCAAGTCCTTCCCCGGTCGAGCCGACCCATTTATGCTACATCTATACTTCTAATATAGCTGCAGCATGACTCTACCACGTATAATTTTTTTATACTTCCATCGACTACCTTCGTGTTTCATCAGGCCGTCATTCCATCAAGTGGGTGGGTCGCCCAACACTGCACCTTCTAGGACGAGGCTGTCACTCGAAAACTTGTATATACAAGGAAGTCACCAGACCAGTCTCAGAGCAATTATTAATATTATTTAGGAATTCGAAGCTGTGGTCCAGCACGTTGTAGCCAAACACTTAGCCATTGTACTGTCGAACCGTATATAATCAAATTTGAAATGCAATTAATAATTTACGATATAAAATTGCTATTAAGTTAGAACAACTACGCGCTATTATTGCATGCCGAGCGAAAACGCATAGGTATGTTCTACTAGCGCCTCAAAATCAAGATTCCAACGTTATGTCGCATGAAATCGTATCCAGCAATCATATTATACATATAAATGATATAAAAAGCACATTGTCAGAAAGATAAATGATTGTTGAACTTATTAATATTTTTTTTAAATCGATTAATTGCTATTTTTACATAAAAAAAAGGGTTTTAGTGGCTTATGGTGTGGATTTATTAAGTCCTCAAAGTTTGTAAACACGATAACTTTTGAAAATATCAATTGTTTTTTTTTTTATAGGAGAAGGGGCAAACGAGCAAGCGGCTCACCTGATGGTAAGTGACTACCGCCGCCCATGAACAACCGCAACACCAGGGGAATTGCAGATGCGTTACCGGCCTTTTAAAAAGGAGTAGGCTCTTTTCTTGAAGGTCCCTAAGTCGTATCGGTCCGGAAAAATCGCTGGTGGTAAACTATTCCACAAGGAAGTTGTGCGAGGAAAAAAACATCTTCTAAATCGCACAGTGGTGGACCGCCAATCATCCAGATGGTGTGGATGGTATCGGGAGTTCTGCCGCGATGTGCGTTCGTGAAATTTGGCGGCTGGGATTAATCCGAACAATTCCTCAGAGCACTCCCCATGGTAAATGCGAAAGAAAATGCTAAGAGATGCAACATCTCTTCGCAGTGCCAATGAGTCGAGCCGATCGGAAAGGACTCGGACGTCGACGATTTGAGCCGCTCTGCGCTGGATGCGGTCAAGTGGAAGAAGCTGGCACTGGGGAACCCCAGCCCAGAGATGGGAATAGTATTCCATGTGAGGCCGAACCTGCGCCTTGTAAAGTTGCAGGCGTTGAGCCGGCATGAAATACTGTCCCGCTCTGCTGAGCACGCCAAGCTTTTTAGAGGCCAATTTGGCCTTCTCTTCCAAGTGACCACGAAACTGCACGCTATACGATATGTCGACGCCGAGGATTCCGATACTGGCTGAGGCAACAAGGGGAGTACCTTGAAACTGAGGAGATACGACAAAGGGGTTCTTTTTAGCGGTAAACGCGCAAACTTGTGTCTTCTGAGGATTAAACTGGACTAGATTTAGTCGCCCCCAATCCGATACTTTGTCCAGCAAAGACTCGACTTCAGACACAAGTTTGTTCCGGTACTCGGTGACTTTTTCCCGAGAAATATTGGCACGGCCGGTGTATAGAGCATCACCAGTGCTGTCATCTGCATAGCAATGAATGCTACCAGCTTGCAACATATCATTGATATGCAGAAGAAACAGCGTTGGTGATAGCACGCAGCCTTGTGGAACACCAGCGTTAATAGGCTTGTAGTCGGAGCATGCACCGTCTACAACGACCTTGATGCTCCGATCTGCAAGAAAGCTGGTGGTCCAATTGCATAATTTCTCGGGAAGCCCATAGGAAGGGAGCTTCGAAAGAAGCGCTTTGTGCCAAACCCGATCGAAGGCTTTCGCAATGTCCAAACTAACGGCCAATGCCTCCCCCTTGGACTCTACTGCCAACGCCCATCTATGAGTTAAGTAGACCAGAAGATCACCAGCTGATCGACCCCGACGAAAACCGTACTGGCGGTCACTAATCAGCTGGTGATCCTCAAGGTATCGCATGAGGTGGCAGTTTACAACGGATTCCATTATTTTGGAGAACAAGGGGGTGATGGCGATAGGCCTGTAGTTGGACGAATCTGAGCGGTCGCCTTTTTTAGGGATCGGGTGGACAAAAGCTGTCTTCCATGATTTCGGGACTACGCCTAGGGAGTAGGAGTACCGGAAAAGACGCGTTAGAACCGGTGCCAACTCCGGAGCACACGTCCTCAGCACAATTGGGGGGATTCCCTCAGGCCCACTCGACTTGTGGATGTCAAGGGAGAAGAGTGCTCTGCGAACCGAGCGCTGTGAGAATCGCACATCCGGCATGGAGCACTCACACCGCGGGATGGTCGGCGGTGTGTTCCCCCCGTCATCAACAGTCGAGTTGGACGCAAAAAGGGAGCCTAAAAGGTCGGCCTTCTCTTTTGCGTCGTGGGCCAGTGAGTCGTCCTCCCTGTGCAGAGATGGTAGTGATGGCTTACAGAAATTCCCTTGGACAGCCTTGGCGAGAGACGAGAATGCACGGGTTCCCGAAGGAAGGCGAACTAGTTTCTCGCCAATTCTGCCTATGTGCTCTGACTTTGCCTTGGCAATAACTCTTTTGAAGGACCTGGAGGCGAAGTTATACTTCTTTTTGAGTGTGCTGGTGTTTACATCCCGAGTCACCGAAGCCGCAGCCCAGGCTTGATAACACTCCTGCTTACTGCGTAATGCAGTCTTACAGGAGCGACCAAACCAAGGCTGAGATCTGCCTCCGATGGGTACCACAGATGATGGAATAAATAGTTCCATTCCCTGTAGCACTACATCAGTGACAGAGTCAGCAACAGCGCTGGGATCATCCGGCGAGAAGCAAACCCGCCCCCATGGGTAGGAAGCAAAGAAAGACCGCATTCCGTCCCAATCCGCCGACCTGTAATGCCAAACACGGCGGCAACCTGCAGAACGCAACCGCGAGGGGAGCGTGAGTGGCACCACACTCCGGATCAGACAATGGTCCGAAGAGCCAAGAGGGGCATCGACGGAAACCTGATATCCGTCCGGATGAGAGGTCAGCAGAAGGTCCAACTGGGAAGGTGTATGATCCTCAACATCTGGAATCCGCGTAGGCGATGTAACCAGTTGTGTCAGACCATATGCCAAGGCAAAGTCATAAACAGATCTTCCCGCATGATCGGTTAAACGTGAACCGAGCCATTCGGCGTGGTGGGCGTTAAAATCGCCAAGGATCACGATCTCCGCGGATGGGACCTGTTGTAGAAAGGAATCTGTAGCCATTTGGACGTGGTCGATGAGTCGGTCTGTTTCGGCATTACCGCTATGGGACCTATAGAGGCACACGTAGACGCGCGGATGGTCGTCGCTGTCTACGCGTAGCCAAAGGATGGACAGGTCCGAACCTTCAAGACTGCCGAGGCGTCGAGAACAGATGTCCTCTCTGACATACACGCAAACTCCAGCCCGAGGCACAAAGGAGCGCTCCAATTTGTACCCCGGGTAGGAGAGATACGAATTATCAGCCGGAGAGGACACCTGCGTCTCGGTCAGAAAGAGCAAGGCCGGCTTCGCCGTCTCAAGATGGTAGTGGACGGCGTTTAGGTTCGAGTGAAGTCCCCTGATGTTGCAGAAATTCACGGATAGCGTGGCAGGGGTCGCCTTGGTCTTGTTGCTCAGTTTGCCCCGAGCAGTTATTGTGTTGAGCGGAATTTTGCCCCCCCCCCCAGAATACGCGGGGCAGCCTGAGCACCCACGCTCAGGAGTGGAATAGCATGGTCGTGGATGCTCAGCGAGGGATTCTCCAGGGGTACTGGTACCCTCCTGGGGTAGTTTATGACGTAATTCCGCTACCATGTTGATGGGGGGGGGGGGGCGGGGGGAATTGGGCATCCGGTCACCTGCACTCACCAGACGAAACGCGGAAGCAGAGCTTCCACTTCACGCCGGTATTCTGTAAGGTCGTGGTACTAACCCGGCTCGAGCCGGCCCATACGTGCAACAGCAAAAGCTGCTGCAAGGCTCTACCACCTTAAACGCAATCTATTTTTAAATCTCTTCATCTATAATGTGGGAAGCCACTGAATGTAAATGGCAGTGTAATTTTGTTTTGTTTAGCTATAATTAATTTTTTTCGGCTCAAAAATGGCGAAATTCGTTGATTTCGCAGCCTTGTGTTAGAATTTATTTCAGTAAACGGAGACTGCCTGTGGCTCGCTCACTCACTCGCTTAGTTCGGCGTCAAGCGCCATAGATAATACACTATATCAAGCGCCGTTATGAGTGGTTACTGTATTGGTTGTTTGCAGCGGCTCAAAAAGATCGCTGTACAAATAAATACAAAATATTCGAAAAATAAATTTCATACATACTTGATTATTATAATAATCAGAGATTTTTATTACAATATTTTAAAAGCACAGAATAAATAACAGTAGTACGTACTAAAAGTAAGTAGGATGTAATATTCATACTTGAATACGTCTTGGACTTTTTGGAGTGACATGAATGATGATATGATGATCATATGAGCATTATGAGTCATGCACTTTAGATTTTCCAAACTTTTTCAAATTGAAGTTTAACATAAAAGTATCGGAAAATTGTAAGTATAATAAGGTTATTAGTGAAAATTTGTGTGTATTTAAACTACTTTTAAAAAATCAGTAGTAATTTTTTTAATACGAAGGCATGCTCAATTGGTTTTACCAATAGTTTATTTTGTATTATTTATGTGACTTCCCAAATTGGAGAATTTAATGTCTGTTACAGAGATAATTCGTAGACGAGGTCGAATGATTGTTTCCGTAGCTAGATCCCAGACCGATAGGCGTGTAACGATACAGTTATGGCGGTTTGTTACTCTCACATTATTTCATGTCCGGGAATTTATCACCGTATACAAAGATATAACTCAAATCTGCGAATTATTCTTGTATTATATATTGTATTATAGACTTGTTGGTGTTCAAAATAATATTTTCTTTTATGAGTGAAACAAAAATATTATATTCCTTTGGTTTACTCTCAAAATTCGGAATGTAACCTTTTTGTGGTTACTTACTTACTTATCTTCACGCACAATCCCTGACGGGGTAGCCAGAGAGAACAGATCGCCAAGTGTCACGATCCTTACAAACCTCTTTCGCTTCTTTCAGATTCATTATCTTCTTCATGCATGCACGTCTAGGTATCCGAGTACTCTTGACCCTACCCTCTTCGAGCAATTTGCTCACATGGTCTTCGAAAGTTAGTCTCGGTCTACCTCGACACCTTCTAATATTAACTTTCGCGCTATATATTTTCTTCACCATTCGGTCTTCACTCATTCGCTCAACGTGCCCAAACCACCGAAGCACGCCCTTATCAATTTTTGTGATAAGGTCATATTTCAAACCTGCTATATTGCGAATCTCTTCGTTTCGCTTTCGGTCGGCCATGGTAACGCCGCACATTTTACGAAGAGATCGCATCTCCACTGCATTCAACTTACTTTTATGCTTCTTTTGGCATACCCAGGTTTTGCTGCCATATAACAAAGTCGGTACCAACACTGCGTTATGTATTGCAAGGCGTGCACTCTTCGCTACGCCTTGCCTTTTGACTAACGCAGTCAGGGCACCATTGACTTTGTTCCCGGCAGCGACACGCCTGTCCACATCTAAATCACATCTTCCATCCCGGCTAAAAGTACTCCCCAAGTATACAGTTTCATTTACCTGTTCTAGACATTCCTGATTTACCCATATTTCACACTTCGTTCTCTCTTCGTCCCTTTCAAATACCAGAACCTTAGTTTTATTAGCATTCAAACGGAGACCTTTAATTTCACATTCCTCTTTCATACACGTGACTAATGCCTGCAGTTCTGCCTCTGATGGTGCAATAAGCACTGCATCATCAGCGTACAGCAGACAATTTACTTTTATGTCACCAAATTTCACACCCAAACAGCTATCTTTCAGCTTCTGTAAACAGCTGTCGAGATACAGTATGAACAGCCAGGAAGACATGACACAACCCTGCTTTACGCCCGTTTGGACGTTAAACATGGGTGACAGGTCATGCCCTACCCGCACACAGGCTTTACAGTCACAGTAAAGAGACTGCACAGCCCTTAGCAATCGACCATCCACACCATACCCCGGCTACAGTTCCCACATTTTCTTCCTTACAACCTTATCAAATGCTTTCTCAAGATCCACAAAAGCACAGAAAATCTTCTGGTTAGCAGCCAGAAGCTTTTTCGTGATCATGCGAAGAGAAAACATTTGATCCGTGCATCCTCTTCCAGGTCTAAATCCGCATTGTGCCTCCCATAGAAATCTTTCTGATTTCTCTTGCATCCTACGTGTCAAAACCTTCGAGTAAACTTTACTTGCTAAACTAGTCAAGCTGATCGCCCAATAGCACCCGCAGTCAAAATATGAACCTTTACCTTTATATAAAGGCACAATGACTGCGGATCACCAATCATCCGGGACATCCCAGGTCCGCCAGCACAAATTACACAGCAGATGAAAGCTGTCCCAGACGCGAGGCCCACCATACTTGACCATTTCAGCAGTAACTCTGTCTAGTCCCGCAGCCTTACCACATTTCAAACTTCGAATCGCACGTTCAATCTCTTTCATACTGATGACCTCAGTGTCATCGAGGTCCGGGTCTGGCGTAGCAGTCACGGCGTCATCCCCGGATCCCTCACTAAGATCATCACACGCATACATTTCTCTATAAAATTCGCTCCATCGCTGCATGACGTCCGATTTTTCTGAGAGGACGTCATTAGTTCTCGAAAGCACTTTGTTCATTCTTAAGGCCGTCGCACCACTTCGGGTCCTTCCAACCTCTTTCCAGAAGAGTTTGGAGTTCTCCTTAAAGTTGTGCGACAACCTTTCGTCCGCTTCCATTCTACACCTTTCACGCACTTCCTCAATCAGTGATTTCGTGTGAACTTTCTGCAGCCTATATCTTTCTTTCATCTTCTCTCTCATATCCTTATCATTACTAGAGGCCAAGTAGTCTAACCATGCTTTCTTCTTCTTCTTTACAGCCTCTTTCACTTCATCATTCCACCATGCATCTCTTCTTTTACTACTGCCTCTTTTTATTGTTCCACACACTTCTTCCGCTGCACTTACCATTCCATCCCTAAGGTTCTGCCAAGTTCTTTCTACACATTCTTTTCTGCCATCGATGGTGTCAAGCTTTTCGGCTACCTTCGCATGATATTTGTCCCTAGTATCCGCTTCCTGAAGCTTCCAGCTTCGGATGCGACAGACCGACTGTGGTTCTGTTACTGCCGTCCGGTAGCGCCAACCCGCGAACAGACCCCTAAATCTAGTAATCACTAGATGGTGATCCGTTCCCAGGTCAGCACCCCTGAACACTCGCGTATCCATCACCTGTTTTCGCAGTCGGTCATCCACCAGGAACTAATCGATCATACTTCTCTCATTCTTTTGTTCTCTAGTATACATATGGATTTTCTTGTGATTAATCATAGTGTTTGTCACAAGAAGACCCTTTTCCTTGCACAACGCCAGTATAAGCTTGCCAGCATCATTAACCCTTTTATCGCCAAACTTTCCAAGTACCGACTCGTACCCTGGTCGAGCGGTACCAACCCATCCATTCAGATCACCACATACAACAATTCTTTCGTTTCCCCTAGCCAAATCTAGAACTTCTCTTACATTCTCCCAAAACTCCTCCAGCCCAGCCCTGGACGACGAAGCTACCGGCGCATAAACAGCCAAAAGGAATAACTTCGTCAGTCCCAATTTAAAGCGAACCCAGAGAAGTCTTGAGTTCACAACCTTATATTCAGTCATAACATCGACCAACCGAGAAGACAGCAGCACCCCCACTCCCTGGCAGGCGCTCTCGCTCTCCGGGACTCCGGACCATAGAGCTAACGCCCCGCCAGGGAGCTCTTCAGTACCACTGCCTTTCCGTTTGGTCTCCGACATACACACGACATCTAATTCTCTTTCTTTCATTATTTCGATCAACTCATTCATCTTATCTCTCATGCCTCCTCTAACATTCCACGTGCTAACTCTGCACTCTGTCCTCCACCTTCCGCCGTGTCGGGCTGTGCGTGACGGGTGGCGGTCCCCATCGCCGCTTTGCGCGCTGCATTCCACACCAACGGGGACGAGCTGGTGTGCGTCGCCTTGGGGGGACGCCCTAACCCTCGTTGGCATGGGTGCGCAGCTGAGTAGAATTGCAGCCCTGAAAAGGGCTGGCAGGGGTCGCGACGAGCACGCTTCTACAATGACCCCCTTTTTGTGGTTACGTTTTTATAATTTTGCTTTATAAATAAGGTAATTCTTTTTATAAACCATTGTTAATTTTTATTAGTTTTTCTTAAACAGTAGTTACTTATAGTAGCTTTACAATTTTTTACGAATAATAACGTCATAAGGAGAGTGAAGAGTTCGCTACCTACGTTAAGTAAGTACCTACTCGTCTCTCATCAATGAACATTCTTCATAGAAGACACATTTATTGTTTATACTAAGATTGTTTTGCGTATTTCGTTACGATTTGATGGTAAACCTTATTAAAAAATAGAAAGAAAAAAATGGCCTTTGTATCATAGCGTAAATGACTGTTGTTTACCTTATATAAATTGAAGGAGAAATCTTGCACAAACTAGGTGATAGTTAAAAATAATTCAAACTTTATTGTGAATCAGTCAAGAAAAGATATAATCGTACTTTATGAACAAAACCAAGACTATAATTTTTAAATAACTAGATATTATTTGCCTCACTTCATTCAGCCTAGTTTATGACGTCAATTGGTGGTGAAATAAAGGTCAATCAATTTCATGTATTTTGATTAAATAAATACTATCCCTTATTCATCGGTTACAAGATTAGCATGACTTAATAATTTTCTTTACATGCCTTATTAAAGCGTCGAATAGTAAAAACGTTTTTATACTTATAGGAAATCAACACTAAATAATATTAGCATTTAAATAATTTATCTTTCCGCTTGCTTTATTTCTTTGTTGAAAGTATAAGTAAACAATAAATGTATGTGTGTAGACTAATATCGTACACGTGTACAATCCATGTCGACAGCTGTAAACAGAACAAAAACGGATGCGTAAAGTATTCTCTAGTGAAAAACTGTTTTATTGTAAAGGATTGTATTGTCGGTCCAATAAACATGTGCATACAATACTTGCATCAAGTTTTATTCTTTTGTGTGAAACGAATTCTTGAAATGCTAATTATTCAAAAAAATTGTCACATAATATAACGAAGAGGTAAATTCAAATTGAGCATTTCATACAGTTTTGAATAAGCCTTTGATGAAAACGATGTATTTATATATAATTAAAATAGAAAGTCCAAGGGAACATTTTCTTACAAATATAAAGCCAGCACCAAGCACCCATCAGCAACTCCCCGTCGGAATAGCGCATCTTCTTCCCGTTTGCCGCCTCACAATGTGCATCGGGATACGAGGAGGATTTATCAAAAACTTTTCAAAAACATGTTTTAAAAATAACATTGTTATCAGTTAATTCTATATGTTAAATTGTAACAGATATTTTTCGCTGTCACAAACTATATAAACTTGGCTAAAATTTAAATTTGCCTTGCATTAAACACAAAGACTAAACATTTAATCCCATAGGATCAAAGTACTCTGTGCATAGGATACACGTTACAATCAGAAACTTTTGAATTTCATTCTAGTTTTATTAATTCCTGAAATATTACTCCGTCATTTTACACATAAGGGCTACATAATGACCACAGTTTTGCTCTAAAATTATTGATGAATAATAATATAAGTATTTAATAAAAATTTATTTTACTATATGCGTATTTATTTTACTAACTACCTGAGTTTTATTATATCAGATACATTATAAAAATACCATAATAATTATATTATGTTATTTTAACTTGCAAAAAATTCTGTGCTTATGAATCAAATTACTTAACTTTACGTATTTAGAACAAATAGGTATGTCTATAAATTATATAACATTTCAGTCGCAAACTTTAAATTCGTATAATTTATAAAACTGTAACTCTCTTTCCATTTGGTGAGTATTATACTCGTATATCTTCATAAATATTACATGTATACTTAGCCATTGTCTTACGAAAATTATGTTTGTTTGCCAGAGTAGATATTTCGCTCGTATTTTGTATAATACGAGAGTACCTATTAGGTATGAGTGTAATCAACAGACTGCGCTACTATATACTGATACATGCTTGTTTACCGTCATTTGCAAAAGAGTATTTGTATTTTGAATTCGAAGGATTGTCTTTGCGTGTAATATTATAAATTAATATTAAAAGAATATTATGGTGTTTGTGCTCATAATATTTCTTAACACTTCGAAAGTCGTGAATAATTCAGTTAAGCGAGATTTCGCCCGCATCTTATCATTGTTTTTGAAATATATGAATAGAGCCGAGTGAGAGTCGATTCTCTTCCTACTCACAAATACTGTTGAAAGATAATGAAGTGAGCGTGAGAAATTCATAAACAGAAGCTTACCACAGTTTCGGTATCATAGGAAATTAATGACCCTTTCTTATAGGTATTAAGGAAATTGTCGGTCGGTATTACGTTATGCGTTCTAGCGGATATTAAGTTACTATGTAAAGTTGCTTTTGAGGTTCAGAACTACAGCCAAGATTGGGACTAAACAGTGTTATATATTTATTTATTTATTATTTATGCTTTATTTGTACACCAAGTACAAAAAGGCGGACTTAATGCAACAGGGCATTCTCTACCAGTCTACCTCCAGGTTAAGCAGAGAAAATATTGTGGGTGCAAAGTGCAAACAGCTAAGTAAATAACATTTATGTCTACATAATACATACATATATCGTGTGTATATAATATTTTTTATGTAGTAGAGTAATGCTGTATCAATCTGTATTATGATTTCAACACAAAAGATTCGGCTCAATCAGCGAAGAATCACACACGCGCATAACAGCGTTATGTAGTAGCATAATACTGCTAAGTTTTGTATAGTAAATGACGGAAACCCTTTTACTGGTAACGATACCTCGTCCATCATCTTATTCCTCGGGGACGACAACTCATCTGCATTTTGATTCGTAACCGAGGATAGATGTGGGTTCTATGGCTACGGAATCCACTTACCATCAAGTGAATTTGGCTCGTTTATGTTTAAGTAAATATGCCTTTTTCCTAATTTTTTCTGAAATTTACATTATTTCATTCGAACAAGAAACAAAATGCTCGTTTCTAGTAAATCGAATGGCTCGTTTTCAGTAAAAAGGGTCCATACTCTCTACACTCACAATACGAAACACTGCTGCTTAAGCTGCTATTTTACGCTGGTATTCTGTGAGAGGCTGGTCTTTCCCCGGTCGAAGCGACCCATTTATCTTACAGCCATAATATCTGCAGCATGACTCTACAACTTATGATTATTATAAAGATTTGAGGTAAACTCTATGCCTATAATGAAATTATTTTACCAAATATAATGCACTGTAATATATAAAAGGTACGTAGACGATACTTTCACAATTTTACCATCTGACAAAGTAACTGCATTTTTAAACCACCTTAATTCCATAAACCCTAAAATACAATTCACAATGGAGTAAGAGGCAAACAATACTTTAGCTTTTCTAGATGTTTTAGTCATCCGAAATCCTGATTACACTATTGGTCATACTGTGTACAGAAAAAAAAATACCCATACCAACCGATATTTAAATGGTGAATCTCACCATCATCCTTCACAGTTAGCTACCGTGGGAAAATCTTTGTTTCAGAGAGCACGAGGGATCTGTGACAGAAAACATCTGGCCGCCGAGCTTCAGCACGTCGAGCAAGTACTGCAAGACAACAAGCTTCGGGTCCCGCGCCTACGTCACAGTGACCGAGTGAAGTCAGCAACAGTCGAGCGTGTGCCTGCTGTACTACCCTATGTCAGAGGAGTCACAGACAAGGTTGGCTACATCTTGAAGCGAGCTTCCATTAAAACGTACTTCAAGCCGCTGAAGAAGATTGGTCAATTTTTACCATCCGTCAAGTGTCATATCCCTCTACAAGATGCAGAAGTGTACAAGCTGGATTGTGAATGTGGTCTCTCGTACATAGGACAAACAAAAAGATCTATTAAAACCCGCGTTAAAGAACATATAGCTGACGTGAAGCACCGACGTATCGGGAAGTCTGCAGTTTTGTTCAGGATCGTCCCCGTCATTACATTAGATTTTATAGACCACAAATCCTCGCAAAAGAACACCGATTCCTCCCAAGGATGATTCGCGAGGCTATTGAAATTAAAAAACATCCTAATTTCAATAGAGAAGATGGATGGGTGCTGCCATCTGCTTGGGATCCCATAATTAATAAAATCAAATCCAAACCCAAGTATACCACTGCTAGACTTCAAGATACTGTAAGCTCATTCTGCGTAAATCGAACCAAAAATTAATATTAAAAAACTGAAGGTAGCCGGGCTAACTATGACAGCAGGACGTCAAACAATTCAGTCCCCCGTGACCACGGGTGCTGGAAAGCACCCGAAACGTCGGGAATATAAAAATAAGTTAATATACGCGATAAAATCCGTAAAATTAGTTTTATTTAAAAATGTGTAGTGTTCGCGTAAATATAAGAAATCATTATATATAAAAGGGTTTTAATATCCTTTAAAATAATATATTTTAACAAAGGTATGGAGAGCTATGCACTTATATCCTAAAGTGAACAAACTTGTAAATGTCATTTTCATTTATGCAGTAATTATGGAACCAACTATCCTATGTGCGAGTCGCGTATCAAGATATTATAAAGCAAGCTTCTATCCACTCTTATCCATTACTTAGTGTTTACTACTAGTTTAGTACTAGTTACTTAGTGAAGATACTTTTCCACTCTACTTACGCACAGCAGTTTCCTGCAACGAGATGCAAAATTAATTATTAGTTTACTTCCATTTTTCTATGAAAAACCATTTATTAAAAGTTCTATCGCATTGATTGCAAGTGATCACTCTATAGTTTACTTCATTATGATTCTATTAACCCTGCATTTCAGATTAAAATTATTGTAGCAACAAAAGTTATATTTACAATTATTTAAGAAAATCAGCATAAACTTTTCGTATTAATGTAACTAATACTGGCCACAGTATAGCCTAGTGATCAGATAATATAACTACCAAATCGCGGGTCCTAAGTTCGAATCGCAAAGATAAAGCTTTGATTATTAATTATTACTAGTGCATTCAAATATTGCGTAATTAAAAAAAAAACTGTTTTCGGGTATGAAGAGGCGAAATCAGAGGCGGTATGAAAAGGAAATGGCATAAATCTATTGTTTTTTTTTCTAACCTACTGTAATTAATAAATTCATACATATATACATAAACTATCACTCCCAGAAAGGTGGGCAGAGAATACTGTCTTCTATTTGGTACAATTCTGACACACCTCCTTTACGTCATAAACCCATGCATGTAGTATGTTCATCGATTAAAGGTACTTTTAATTTGGCCCATCTTCAATAATAAATCACCAATTTTTCAATTCGCCAATTTAAAAAGTGTTTTAAAAAATGATAATATATACTAATATACATTGCTAAGAATAACACTAACAAAATGAGTGTAACTCAAATAAATGAATTTGCGTATTTGTTGCGTAAGTCCGGCGGCGATTGGTCGCATGTTTTATCGCATAACGCGGTCGCTCGCTCTTTAAGCAGGGAGCGGTTGTGTTATCGGTCTTTATAAAAGGCAGTTGTTTTGGCTCACCGCTCACTTAACGGTCAGCCACCATAAATTCTACATCACCTGAGGATGCCTCGTGTAGAGGCGAAACACGTGTCGTATTGTCGTCAGTGGTGTGTCTTTCCTAGTGTAGTGGAAAAGCTTTTAATATTTTCTTCATTCAAATTGAGATACATTAATTTATTTATAATGTTTGTAATTTAGTTCGAAGTAGTTTTTCTCCGTTTTCTCTATTCCAAAAAATATTATATTTTTCTTTTATTTAATAATAATAATAATAATTTAGGACTTTCAAGTTGCTTTTGACGCGGCCCCTATGCAAGCCAAACTTTGATTTACAATACCTATACAAAAAAAAAAGTTGAAACATGCCGGAGAGCTATAGAACGAAGCTTACTTAATATGAAACGTACACAAACGACAAAAAACGAAATACTAAAATTAGAAAAAGGAGAATGTTATAGGTGTTCTTTCTCATTGTAAGAAACTTAAATGAAAATTGGCGGGGCGTATTGCACGTATGGAAGATAAAATATGGACTAAGAAGGTCACTACATTGGTTGACCCTACTGGAAAACGAAACAGACGTAGACCTCCTTACACAAATTATATACAATTATAATTTAATTAATACATGAAATAAAAATATTAAAAATATGTATACCGTCTACAAATAGTGCCACGAATGACTGCCGGGTTTGCGACGTCGATATTTTGAAGTGTTTTCACGTAAGTAGTACTCAAATAGTATACCTATTATAATCACTAAGATTTACAAGTACAGTAAATTAGCAGCTATTTCCTGTGTAAATGCTGTAAAAATTATTGCAGTTTAGTGCTACAAATATTACTGCTTATTAATTAATCCTAATGTGTGATAAAGAATTTTTTTAGGTTAATTTTGATAATAATCCTGCTGTCGATATTTTTAAGATGGCAGATTTTTTGAGGAATGATATATAATATACTGGTTTAATGCACAACTATTTTTGTTTACTTATTTTGACTCTCAACTACAATCCCCCCTGTGGTAAGTGGTTATGAAGCCTGGTTGTCCAATGGTGAACAGAAGACGGAGGAATTCAGGCAATTTAATCTTTCGCGCACTCTCTGAAAAGCATCCTACAGATCCCAAGATTAGTTTTAATCAAGGTCACAAATGGTGGCATTTTGCAGCACCAGCTCATAATTGACAGCAGTACTCCATGCACAACCGGAATGGCGCTTTAAATATTGTCAGAAGCTGCCAATCAGCTGAAGTTCAAGATGCTGAGGAATCAGTGTGAGTTTTATGATATTGAGTGATCTTATTTTAAAATATTATCATTTTTTACACCAATTCTGATACCTTTCTTTCTGCGGTAAATATCCCCCCCTACGAACAGACGCCTATGTTCGGCAATATTTTTGAATTTCGTCGCACAGCCTCTACCTCCGATGCATAATATACCGGTGGGCTCTTTAGAGATTTGTAGGTCGTCGCACTGCTTTCGATTCTAGACGTTACGAACGTCGATCAGTATCTACCTCCGCTAATACGCTTTTCTTCTTACTGTGGTAGCTTCGCTATTTCACTTCTGATACTAGTTGTTGGTGCGGAGTGAGTAAAAGTGGAACCCATTAGAATGATAAATTGATTTATTGAAGCGTCAGTAGCCTAATGGCAGGGCGCGGACTGCGAACTCGAAAGGTCGTGGGTTCGAATCCGTCATTCGACTACTGTCGTGAACTACTTCTAACACAAGCATTTTAAGCTTACCAGAAAGGTGGTTAAAGGGAATATTAGTAATGTTTAACAACATTACTAGTATTTTATTAAAAAAAAAAAAAAATATAAGAAAAATATTTTTTCACATGTATACAACAAGCAATTATGTACATCGTTAAAAATCGCTAAGCTTCTTAAATTTTCACAAATAACTATTTTACAAGATAGCGTCAAGAGCTGATGTAATTGTTCCAATTCTTTCGATGGTTTGTGTTATTTTAACACAGAAAATATAAAGACTGCAAAATTCAATAAAATTCATCCTTAACGCTAAGTGTTCTTTAATCATTCAGTAGTTAGATGCCGTCGTTTATATCGTCGAAATCTCCATGATTAGACTGACAAAACATGCGACAAATTAAAGCGAAAGGTGTTACTGCCCGAAGTGTTGATTATATTTAGGAGTTATAGGTTTATTACGAAAATTTTTGAAACGTATTTAAACTTTCCCGATTACTGATATATATGTATTCAATTCGGTGAGTCATTCAGGCTCTGTTAAGATAAACAGGTCGTTTGACTATTGAACTAGAATTTAATGTTTCTATTTAACTCAGACGTTTATCTATTGATAGCTTTAGAGTTTAAATTACTGGTTTCGGATCGAAGTGTGAGAGACCAATACAGATAACAGCCGATCCTATCAGAATTAAGTGACTTATTTAAATTAATTATGTCAAGTCAAAATAAATAAAAGTAACAGAATGAATAATAGTCTACATTATATTTTTCGTTTTATCTTTTAAAACATTAACTTTCTGTAAAGTTACGTTGCCCTGGTGTTGCAAATGTTCACGGGTGACGGTGATCACTTACTCACTACACTGATCAGGTAAGCCGCATGCTCGTTTGTCTTCTATTCCATAAAAAAATATAGTTTACATAAGGGGAGTCGTAAGATAACTCGCTTACCATAGTCATCCTTATCGTTGTAGTGAGGATTTTGCTTGATCATCACGCTTAGCAGGCTTATGTTTCAAAGCGTCTTATTTGCCATCATCTTTATTTTATTATATTAATATAGTGACAAACGAAGCTCACCGTTCACCATATGGTCATTGGCTACTGCTATACATGGATACTTGCAAATACACTATGACTTGAAGACCGAAAGCTACAGATGGGGTATCACCTCAGAAGACAGGACCCTTACAACCTGTCAGTATACTGGATCTATTACTCAGTAGGCGCACTGCTGAATATTGTGGTGTAACCAACCCAGATGCACCTTCTGAAAAGGGCTTCTTAGCTTGGTTTAAATAAAATTAGTTATTTATCATAATTGTGAAAAATATGAGATATCTTATTTTACTATATCTTTTGTACGATGACTATTAATTTACGAATATTATAGAAGTTTTTGATCCTTATCAAGTATTATATGCATGAGTATGAAGGTATATCTTATCATTAATCATCAGAAATCACAACGCACCTGAAGCTTTCTTTGCTTGCAATTAGTCACTTCTATCAGGTGGACCTTTGTTACAATAAGCCGCAGACCACTAAACCTCGTATTTTTTATTATTTAAAGAAACAAAAAAAGTAAGGTAACAATTCTAAAGTCCGTGTCTGAAGGACACTTATTTACAAAATATAAAATATTATCCCTAAGTTGATGCTTGAACTACACAACTAGGCAGCTACGAATTTCTTTAATTGATACGAATAGCAGTTAGGTACACGGTCCAAAAATGAATCACAACCACCCAGAATTTATGCAACAGCGTTTGTCCTTCTATAATAAATATCCTTGAACTTTTTACTTTCTGTGCCAGTACCGAATATTTATGGCATCACCTCATATCTGTATGTCTGTCTGTCACAGAGGTTTTATCTCGGAGAGTATTTCACATAGATGCTAGAAATATGGTACAGTTATTTATTTATTTCACTCGCGACTTGGCCCGGCTTCCCCTGGCAAGGATGAATTAATGTGACCTTATTTAGATTTAAGATTATCAAATATCATTTATTTAAAAAAAAGTTTTTTAAAAAAGCTCCTAGTTTTCGGATAAAATATAGCCTAGATTACTCCTGGCATTACTTTGTACCTGGCCGTGAAGTTTTATTACAATCGCGCCTGCCATTCCGAAAATGTGCCCGGACAGACGGACAAACAGACAGATTGAAAGACAGACAGACAAAAATGGTTATTTATGCCTAAAACATTTATTTCGATATTTCAGACATACGCTTCAATTTTATTTGTATGTATATCATATTATTTATTTTATTAATGATCAGGGATTAACCAATTACACTACAACCAAAAAAACCCACTACATGGCATCCCGTGGGTATCGAGGCGATCGAGTTAAATGAAACAAATGAAAATAACTAAAACTGCGGTTTACAACTCGCTTGCTACACGTGGTAACTTTGGCAAGTGGACTGAAATAATTTGGCACAGTGCAAAATTAAATTTAGTACAATATTAAAATTTATCAAAATAAAAAAAAGAAATAAAAGAAGAATTAAAAGTTCTTATAATATTATGTTACCTATGAAAGTATTGAATAAAACTAATTTTAAACGCGACAAAATTCGAAATTAGTGTTCGTTTAAAAATAAGAAATCATTATTAAAAATTACTTTATTGTTTTGAGCAACAGTTTTTTTTTTTTAAATAAATGCCTCGAAATTGTCCCTCTATCAAATTTTAAAAAGTATGGCTGTGGAATAATCTGAATATCATCATGAATATGTCAAAAGATGGACTACGTTCGTTTATTTCATTCATTCTATTTTTTAAAAAAACTTAAAAATTGCTATTTTCAAAATTATGTGAACTAGGTACCTACGTCTTCTTTAGTGTTTTCTTTTTTAAGTTTTTGTGGGGTAAATGTTTAAAACTACTGTCCTCAATTGCTATGATAATGCCGGCAGCATTTGGATTCTTAATCAATGATAGACGTAGATGTCTATGGGCCACAGCATCCACTTAATCAGGTGGGCTGTGTACTCGTTATTACACTTATATATATATATATATATATATATATATATATATATATATATATATATATATATATATATATATATATATATAATATATATGTGTGTACACGCCCCTAGCTGCCCCAACCAAGGGTGACGGGATTAGGGCCCATGAGTAATCCCATCGATGGGCAGCAGAGGGGCGGGGCCAGAATATGGCCACGTGGAATATGTTCTAAATACACTAAACAATAAGGCCCTCCACTGCGGCCCTTCGAGCATCCACCTGCTCGAACCGCTTCATCAAGTTATGGACCCTATCCGGTCGACCTATCAAAGCATGGGCGCTTGTGGCCCAGCGTAACTCAGTCCGCAGGCAACGGATTAGTAGCTTGGGCGATGACATCACTACTAAATACAAATTACGACGCGGTTCGAGTACAAATTACAAAGATAACAATTAAAAATACAACAAAAAATTAACAGTTAATAAATGCAGTTCCTATCAAATCGAGTTGAATAGAAATTACACCAATACGAACTACTACTTATTAATTAAATACAAGTTAGCACAAAAGAAAAGACACAATCAAATTAACAAATAACAAATACTAGTGCGATCAAATCAAGTTAAATTCAAATTGCGCAAATACAAATTACTACTCTTTAGCTCAAATACAAATTACAATACAAACGAAGATACACATCACGGTCGACCAACAAAAAATGCCTAGCTCGGAAATCGACTCTTCGATAATTAATCCACTACAACTATCCGACAACGATAATTAACCGATTACGTGATAATATCCATCTACGTACATGACGTATACCTCTAGAAAAACTCCCGCTTGCGCACTAAAAGGGCGCGGAAGCAACAAAGGAAAATAATTTTATTATTACGTACAAAAAAAATATTTTTACGTATTACGGACGGGCGTGATTGTAGATACAAATTAAACCAATCAACCCAACGCTCCCTGCCACCAGAATTATTTAATTTTTATCAAACACTATGGTCGGGATCGACCGGGGAATCGAACCCGCAACCACGCTCTGCTTCCAGTTTGTACACGCCCCTAGCTGCCCCAACCAAGGGTGACGGGATTAGGGCCCATGAGTAATCCCATCGACGGGCAGCAGAGGGGCGGGGCCAGAATATGGCCACGTGGAATATGTTCTAAATACACTAAACAATAAGGGGGAGCGTTGGAATTTCCTATCACAATAAACTATATGGGAGGAAGCTAGAAACACATAGTACTTACCATTATCCGAAACTAACTTCGCACCAAGGCTTGGGCAGGCCGTGAGTGTGTGTAATAGTGGATGGCGAGTAGTGTACAGTGAGGTGTGAATGTGTGGGGCCTTGGCAAGCATAGACGACCAGCCGCGGCCGAGTTCCAGGCTGCTCCAAAATGAGGTGATCTTCCGCGGCGCCGTCCACAGTCACTTTCTTCGTTCGTCACGATGACAGTCCATTAACTCTATCGTACTATTAACTAACTTACAGAAGCCACTAACTCTCGGTTGTTATAAAATTTGACACACAAAAACGAACAGGGAGTGTCCGAATCAAAGGTCACTACCGTTTCGCGTAGCAACAGTTATTTCTAGAATATCAAGGGCCGCACTAGCTAATATTGTCGAATGCACAGATTCTGAGTCGGACCCAATAAGTCCCGGGAAAGGCTATCCAACAAGTAATGCGCGCTATAAATCCTAGACAGGATATTTACTAGACGCCTAAACTATTCCGCGGTTCCCGCACAAAATTGACAGCGTGCGGACGCTAGCACAGCTGGCAGACGACTAATGCACTCGCGCGCGCTCGGCCGAACGTCAAACCAGTATGGCACCGAGGCGCGCGCCCTTTGACGTCGATACAACAAAACAGCGTTTGGCGCGAACAATATATATATATAATAAATTCAATGTTTTGACTTATGCGTGTTTAAAAAACGCATAAGTTCTAGAATCAAATAACTATAATCAGAATATTAGCGCAAATAGCTGCACGATGCTGCCTGAGTGTAAAGTACCGGAGATGTATAACTATCGAGAAGTTATATCTAAGTCCAAACGGCTTGACAACGTATTTTGATTCCTTATCGAAGATGATGGATGGATGAAGTCAGTGGGCCACAGCATTTATTTACCATTGTGTACTTGTGGTGGGCTGTCTGCACGTTTGTCATCCTAACTCGAACTTATATATATATAAAAATAAAATTATTAGGGAAACGAATATAAGTTTTAACACGAATAATAGTTTCGAATGCATAAACGTGTTTATTTCATATTCATGCTCTACTACAAACGGCGCGGGCAAACTCAAAGATTAATATTCCAAGACTTGATAGTTGTGAACATAAATATATCATTAATAAGTTAACGTTGACTTACAAGTTGAAACTACGTCTGTTTGGATATTCAAGGTAGGGGATATTAATTATTGATATTATACGTAACGTGGAATGACTATACTGAAATAAAACATTGCTTTTTTACATTTTATTGTTCTTTTTATGTAATTGTCAGAGTTGTATAACTTCATAATCACAGTTGAAACAAAACAAAACTATTTAGGCTTATATAATAATTAATATCTAAAATAATTTGAATTTATGATTTGTATATGATATTAATAATTTAAATATATATGTTTTGTGTGTGTGTGTGTGTGTGTGTGTGTGTGTGTGTGTGTGTGTGTGTGTGTGTGCGTGTGTGTGTGTGTGTGCGCGCGTGTGCGTGTGAGTGTGGGGGTGCGTGTGCGCGTGCGTGTTTGTGTTTGTGTGTGTTTGTTTGTGTGTGTGTGTGTGTGTGTGTGTGTGTGAGTGTGTGTGTGTGTGTGTGTGTGTGTGTGTGTGTGTGTGTGTGTGTGTGTGTGTGTGTTAGTTAAATAAATCTTCAATGCATGGGAGAATTCACAGGATGCTTTCATTAATTATCAAATTAAAACGACAATTATTAAAATATGACGAAGTAAATAATGCTAAATCTAAATTGGTGAATTGGTTTAATGTTGATAGCTTGCATTTAAATCGCATTAAAACGAATTGTCTAAAATTCTTGACTCCGAATATCAAAATTTTATGTAATAATGTAATATTAAATTGGAAGGTACTGAGTCTTGTCGATACCACCATTTCTTCTTGATATAACACTAGACGCGAAGCTTCTATGGAGCCCTCATATATCAGCATTAGCAAGCAGACTTAGTTCTGCAGCATATGCTGTAAACAAGATTAAAAATCTTGCCAGTGTTGAAACAGCTAGACTTGTTTACTTTATCTATTTCCATAACATAATGTCGTATGGTATTTTGCTACGCGAATGACACTGAAATTATATTTATTTTACAGAAGAGAGCCGTAAGAGCGATCTATGAAATAAGACCTAAAGAGTCGCTCCAACAATAATTTAAGGAAATTAATATATATATATATATATATATATATATATAGATCGCTCTTACGGCTCTCTTCTGTAAAATAAGACTAAAGAGTCGCTCCAACAATAATTTAATATATATATATATATATATATATATATATTTTATAATTATAAAACGTTATATATATAACGTTTTAATAATTGGAACAGACACAAGCTCATTTTTGGGGCGGTGTATACACTTTTACAACAAAATTCTAGAAAATATACAAAACTTCACCTGCGCATAGTTCAAAAACTTTATTAAAGTTTGTTTAAAAAGGGTTTTTATAATATGAAGGAATTTATTGATGATTATAACCACCGGGAATGAGGTGATCGCTACCAGTAAGCAGATTAGAAATAGCAGTAAGCTATTTCTAATCTGTTTTTTTGTGGTTAATATAAAAACATACAGAGGTTTCTTTTCGAACCAGTGGTAATTAAAGAAAATAGTAAATTTCAATTATAATCATTATCATTACAGCCCATCACAAGTCCACTGCTGACCATAGGCCTCCCCCAAAGAATGCCACAAAGCACGGTCCTGGGCCACCTGCATCCATCGACTTCCTGCATATCTTACCAGGTCGTCACTCCATCTAGTGGGGGAACGCCCTACACTTCGCCTGCCGGTACGAGGCTGCCACTCGAGAACCTTTCTTCCCCATCGGTTGTCGGTTCTTCGAGCTATATGGCCGGCCCATTGCCACTTCAGCTTACTAATTCGTTGGGCTATGTCGGTCACTTTAGTTCTATTCCTCATTTCTGAGTTTATCACGCAAAGAAACTCCGAGCATAGCCCTCTCCATAGCTCGCTGAGCGACCATGAGCTTCCTCATCTGGCCAGCAGTGACCCCGTCTCAGTTCCGTATGTCATCACTGGCAACACGCACTGGGTGTACAGTCTCGTTTTCAAGTTTTGAGGTATACCTGACGAGAAGATGTGCCGTAATTTCCCGAACGCTGCCCAACCGAGTTGAATCCGTCGATTGACCTCTCGGTCGAAGTTGGACTTACCTATTCGGACTATTTGTCCCAGGTAAACATACTCGTCAGCAACTTCGAGCTTAGTGTTCCCAACAACTACCGGCATAGGTGTGACATGGATATTAAACATGATCTTTGTTTTGTCCATGTTCATCTTAAGACCTATCCGTTGGGAAACACTATTGAGGTCATTGAGCATAGTGCTTAGGTCCACCAGCGATTCTGCCATAAGGTCTATATCGTCGGCAAATCGAAGGTGAGTGATGTACTCGCCATTGATGTTGAAGTGGACGATTTGAATGACAAGCTCGTGGAAACTGTCCATACGGTCGGAGCTAAGTTCTGCAAGACCCGCCGCAGAAGAACACAAAAACTCTCCGATCACACTCTTAATCTAATGGCTGTTAGACGGGAGATGAAGCTACATTCTTCAACAGATTTAACAGCATACAGGCAACTGAACAGACAGATCTCCAAATGCATGCGGCGGGACTTACGCAACTTCAATATAGCTCGTATTGAAGAAGCGATCGAGCGGAACCAAGGCTCCAAAGTCTTTGCCAGAGATCTGTCTGCCAGAAAGCGCCAACTGTCAAAGTTGAAGACAGAATGTGGCAGCATCGTTTCCGGGGCACCTGAGATTTTGAGTAGATTGAGAGGTTCTATGGGCAGCTGTACACGTCATCGTTGGAGCCGCACGCAAGTGTGAGTAAAGATCCAAGAGCGAGTCTTATCCGACATTATTCCGATGATATCCCGGACGTCAGTCTGAGTGAGATTAGAATGGCTCTCCAGCACCTTAAAAACGGCAAGGCCCCAGGCGAGGATGGAATTACAGCGGAGCTTCTGAAAGCTGGTGGAAGTCCTTCAGAAGCTCTTTAATTGCGTCCTCCATGGTTGCATTACACCGGAGGCGTGGAGCAGAAATTTCAATAAGTATTATTTATTATCTATATTGAATAAAAAGTTTCTGTTTCTGTTTCCGTTTCTGTTTCTTTTCCTCCTTGGGTCGCCAAACACAAAGTTTTATAAAACACAAGTACAAAGTTTTATAAATAAAGACTTGGACAACTAAACAAATTTGTCTTCGCATTTTTTTTACTGTAAGTTTATAATGATTTTTATAGTAAATTTGCACACACATCATTTTTAATAAATTTTGTTTTATGATGTATGTATGTAATTTACACTTATGCACACTCATTCCCATATCACATATTATTTAAATTTCTTAGTAGTATATTTTTATTTTTTGTATAATGTAGTTATGTACATCATAAACATTGCAAAGCGTGGAGTTAATCTCCTGTATTTAATATAAAAATTATGTGTCAATATATTTAGGATAACAATCTGGCACAAAACTGTTATATATATATATATTAGGTCCTTACATATGAAATTAGCGTTTTGTCGTAATTACCACTTTGATCTGTAATATCTCCTCTTTGGTTAAGAATTCCAAATTTAAATTTATAAATTCATTTATCTGGTACATATGAGTTTCGAAAAGTCATTTTTTTTTCCTCAATATATTTTTCTTTAGCATCGCTTATTACCGCACAACGGAAAACATGAAATATCGGTACATCTACGAGTACGAGTTCTACCGTGGCACCAGTGCTGCAGAAACAGCTCGAAGTATTAATGATGTGTATGGCGCTGGTGTCGTAAAAGAAAGCATACTACGTTTTTGGTTTCAACGTTTTCGTTCTGGAAATTTCGACTTTCAATACCAACCCCGTGGACGGCCAGAGACCAAAGTGGAAAATGAAGAATTAAGGGCTTTTGTGGAAGCGGATCCATCACAAAGCACTTCACAGATATCTGCAGGCTTCGGGGTAAGTGATAAAACTGTAATAATCCATTTGAAGCAAATCGGGAAAGTAAAAAAACTTAAACGATGGGTACCTCATGAATTGAGTGAATCGAACTTGCAAACACGCGTGGACTACTGTGTTACTTTGCTCAACCGACAAAATAATGAAGGGATTTTAAATCGAATCATTACTTGTGATGAAAAGTGGATACTGTACGATAATCGGAAGCGCTCGTCGCAATGGCTGAACCCTGGATATCCAGCCAAATCCTGCCCTAAACGAAAATTGACTCAGAAAAAGTTACTTGTGAGTGTTTGGTGGACTAGCGCCGGTGTAATTCACTACAGCTTTCTAAAATCTGGCGAAACGATTACGGCAGATATTTATTGTCAGCAACTGCAAACCATGAAGGAAGAACAAGCTGCTGAATAACCGAGATTGGTCAGTCGCTCTAGGCCACTGCTGCTTCACGATAACGCAAGACCTCACACTGCACAAGAAACATCACAAACAACCACTAAGTTAGATCTCGTACAATTGGAATGTCTGCGACATCCACCGTGCTCCCCGGACCTTGCTCCAACAGATTACCATTTCTTTCGGAATTCGGACAACTTCTTAGGAGGAAAAAAGTAAACTCTGATGAGGCAGCCCAAACCGCCGTCAAAGAGTTAGTTGATTCTCGCCCTCATGGTATCTTTAGTAAAGGGATTAATGAACTACCTATGAGATTGAAAAAGTGCATAGATAACAACAACAGCGGTGCATACTTTGATTAATTAAATATTATATTTTTCAAAAAATTACTTTATATTATATATATATTTATTTATATATATATATATATATATATATATATATATATATATATATATATATATATATATATATATATATATATATATAAGAGGCTCCCGAGCCTCTTCACTAGTGTGATCACTCATTATTATTATTCTTATTATTATTACATTCGGACAGGTTACAGGTTTTTTGCTTTTTGTCGCACTTTTTTGTCGATTTTGGGCACACTGCTACCCTTTTGGAATTATCACATACTACCTCAAATGTTCCTCGTCCCTTTTTTATCATATCTTTGTCAGTCATCAGCTTGCAATTTTGTAATTTATATTTTCGTATAATCCCTAAAAACAAAATGCCTAACTTATTACTCAAATAATATATAAGTTCAAGTGATGTAAACCAGTTATTAAAGTGTACTGTCCTAAGTAATGAATTGGAAATTATTCTACATAGCCTGAGAACTGTTTTACCTCCAACCCCAAGAAAGTCTTCTTCACATCCGCTAAAATTAACACTGTTAAAAGTGTTGGTGCCATCGTAAGCAAAGAAGTCATACACCATGCATGAAATACCAGCACGAACTAGTAATTAGAACCCTCATTAATTTTGTGTTTCTGCTGCCAACCTTTTTACCTTTGTAAGGTATAATCATTTTATCAATTGTAAATAATCGTTCTTCTTCTATCTTCAAGCACTGCTGACTAAGATCATCCATGACGGGAATAATTTTATGGTAACGATCATTTTTGTCTACATTAGTATTATACAAAAGTGCAAGTAGCGTTTGATAAATGTTTATTGTTTAAGTGACATAGCGGATGCAATCTGGTCATAATTCAGATCAGTATTCCAGTAATTTTCGACTGCTGGCAAGTCTACAATACCTATCATGATTTATATTTCCATTAATATTTCTATTTCTTTTTGTGTCACACATATGGACTACCCGCTAATTTGTACCGAATATTAATTTGTTATTTCAACTATTAAATCTAACAACTCATCGCTGAAGAATTTTTGAAAATATTGCTTAGTAGTAAGCACGTCATGGCATTCTTTTAAGTTGGTGGAGTCTGATGTATTTACAGTTCCGGTATATTTCCGTTTTTAAATTCAAAATCTAATTGCTTCATTTTACGCTTTTTCACTATAGGTTTCATTGCTGCTGACAGACGCATAGGTGACGTGTAAATATAAACCACACTATCTGGTTCGACGTGTTGTCATATTCGACATCAGTTTAGGTCTAAAAAACCTTGAAAAGAATGATGTTACAGAAACTATTGGTGAAGGTATTTCAGGTATAAAACATGATACTGGGGCTAGAGACTTAGTGAGGAGTGGAGAGGATACATCTTGCACTGTCTCTAGTAGGTGTTCTTCGGTAATATAATGTTCGAGATCGGTACATTTATGATATTTTTGTCTTAATTTCCACTGAGATCAGCTAATAAGTCATATAGTGAGGGAGAAGTTGTCAGGGGCGAAAACGAGTTACTATTACAAATACTTAAAAACTCACATCGCTCAAGGTTGGCTTCTAAATCGCCATCAGACTCAATATCTGACTCTTCAGAATTTAACGGAGGTATAAATGATAGAATTTTCTTTGATCTCCCAGCCATGTTACTGTAAAATAAAATAAAATAAATTGAAAATATAATTTAGTAATGACAACACCTTATTGGCGACGTCCGTTTCATACGTCAATCAAAATACACTTACACTTACAAGTAGGCCCAAATGGCAATTTCCGTTACATAGGACACACAAACAATACCCTAGTAGGTAGTTAAGGTTAGCAATGTCCGTTTTATGGGACGTTATAAATAAACCAAAATTTTGACAATAAATACAGTAATGTATATAAAAAAACATTACAGTACAATACCTTTATTCATATTCTAACCAAAAAAACAACACCATAGACAAAACAACCAATAAATGATTATTGCTCGCGAACTTTCCTTACTGCACCATCGCAACATGCACGAGCGCGAAAGAGATAGTTAGTTCGAGGCCATAATATATTATTAGAGCATTTGTCTTAAAATAGTCTCCGTGTGAACACTATGTCCTTTAAAACGAACGAAATCAATTTAAGGGTTAAATAATTATTAAATGTAATATAAAGACATTTAAAATTGTCATAGAAATTATATTTTATACAATTAAAATGCATAAGTGCAAAGTTCAAATATATTCATTTGGAATATTGAATATTATAGTATAGTAAACGCATAAATTGTCTTTTAAAATCTCTAAATTTTTTTAAATTATGTTTAAAATATTCAAAATGTATTAAATAATATAAGTACAAATCGATTATATTGCAGTAATAAAGATAAATAATATTTGTAATATAATTGAAAAAAAAATGGATCAAAATTTTCTAAGTTGATGAAGATGTTCTTGTAATGTTCCCTTATAAGGGGGCGTTGCCGGAAACACATACCTAAGGTTGTACATATATATGGGGTGGTCGGCTGGCCGACTGCTAGTACTAAGATTGCACAATGTCTAGTCCTATATTAGGGACATATGATAGTAAGGTCTATCGAACCAAAGCATTAATGTAGAAGGTCTCTATGATGCATAAGCATTATGATAGCAGAGTTATGACTTGATGTACCATATGTATAAGACATACAATAGTATGGTCTATGAAATAAAGCAAATATGTGGAAGATCTCAAATATGTGAAAGCATTATATTGAAAGAAATGGGACTTGAAAAGGATTATTATAGTGGCGTGTAGCTTACTTCACAGCGTCCGAGACCGAGGTAAACTTGGACTCGCTAACCGATGTGTCCTAGACATATCATCTTAGTGCCGGTGGTAAGCGGGTTTGTTGTAGCAATACGACTTGCTCGTGGACATCGCATATCCCTACCGTTTGTGGGCGGCGTCTAAGCGCATAGCGATATGATACGTCGGCTATCTTTCGGATTAGGGTGAGTGTGCTTGGTAGTACTTTTAAGTGCAACAAGCATACTCCATGTCTTAGTGCAATAGCGCTATGATACGTAGAGTTTTGACTACTGACGTCTTAGTAGCGTACTACCACGATACGTTGGTGGTATTTTTAGTTAACAACATTATCAATTTTGTTACCAAAGTGATAAGGATCATGTGGGTGTGTTGTGAGGGGGCGCCATCCACATGATAGTTGCATTGATGCTTACTGCTACTTGCGGGTTGCGTCTTGAGATGGATCTGCGGGTGTGCTGCGCCTGATTCGACGCATTTTGTGGTTCTGGTCGATGGAGGTATGCGGGTGGTGACGTCTGCTGGGACTAGGGTTACCATATCTCAGGATTTGTCCTGAGATTTCAGGATTTTTAGACTCTTCCCAGGATTGCGGCTGGATTTTGCAAATCTCATGAAATCTCAGGATTTTTAGAACTTTAAATATAATACAGCTTACATTTTAAAGATCTCTTTAGTAAAAAGTTAAAAAAATTAAAAATTATTTTCCTTTGGTAATAATTCCACAATTAAAATTAAAACTTATTTATCCAAGTAGGTACTTAAACAGTTTTATCATACTTAATATGTGAAGATACCTTTTTAAATAAGGTTTTCTTTTCAAACTGTAAAAAATCTCAGGATTTTTAAATGGAAATCAGGCCTCTTCTCCGGACTTTTAATTTTATCATCTAGTAACCCTAGCTGGGACTGTATAGGGGACCTTGGGATGGTGTAAGCCAACGATAGTCGTATTGATGCTTTTTGCGTTCTGCAGCATTGCGTCTCTGCGATGGTTGCTTGGCGGGTCGCTATTCTCAAAGGCGCTCCCTGAGTCTTGGTTTGACTCACAACCTAAGTAGCTTTGCCCTAATCGGGTCCTTCCATTGCGGGGCTGCAGACTGTCTGACCTCCATGATGTTTTATATAACAACATTATAATATATCTCTATAAATTTCGCACATTTGAAAGATTGAAAGCAACCTGTTGGTGGGTGAGATAAATATAATAGAAAAATACATATACTCAACGTCAGTGACACAAACCCTTTCTGATGGCAAATTATTACTATTATCTTATAACTGCCTATTGGCTATATCTACCATTGTATTGGTTGGTGGAGCATATGTGTCGACCTCATGCGGGTGGTATACAGTATACAGATATGAAATCTGATACCATAATTTCTTCCGATTCTGGCAGCACTATTGGTCCATTATAAATCAATACGCCTTTTGATTTCCTTATAATAAATTCAAAACTTAAGTGAGTTTGATCACACACTTCTAAAGCCGGATACCAAATACAGCCTGTACCTTGGAAACTTCTTGAGGTTTCTTGACATATTAGTATGACTTCATCTTAGTCATACTAAGATGTCAAGAACATGTCAAACCAATGGACATGAGCATGTCAAACCAATTTTCCTTCTATACATCTGCCACCATTATAGCAAGGCGAATTCCAACAAGTTTCATCCTGCGTGAAAATTTTAGCTTCACATGTACATTGAGCCTTTTTAACTCAAGAGCAGTTTATTTGCGTTGACCATGTAAGGAAAATTACTAATATCAAGCACATTATCATCATTACAGCCTTTCATAAGTCCACTGCTGAACATAGGCCTCCCCCAAGGAATGCCACAAAGCATGGTCCTAAGCCACCTGCATCCATCGACTTCCTGCATGTCTCACCAGATCGTCACTCCATCTCGTGGGGGGTCACCCTACACTTCGCCTACAGGTACGAGGCTGCCACTCGAGAATCTTTCTTCCCCATCGGTTGTCGGTTCTTCAAGCTATATGGCCGGCCCACTGCCACTTCAGCTTACTAATCCGTTGGGCTATGTCGGTTACTCTGGTTCTACTGCGGACATCCTCATTTCTAAGTTTATCACGCAGAGAAACCCCGAGCATTGCCCTCTCCATAGCTCGCTGAGCGACCTAAAGTTTCCTCATACAGCCAGCAGTGAAGGATCACGTCTCAGATCCGTAAGTAATCACTGGCGACACGCACTGGTTGTATTATTTCGTTGTACAATTTCGTTTTAAGGTTTTGAGGTATGTCTGACGAGAAGATGTGTCGTAGTATCCCGAACGCTGCCCAGCCGAGTTGAATCCGTCGATTGACCTCTCGGTCGAAGTTGGACTTACCTAGTCGGACTATTTGTCCCAGGTAAACAACTCGTTAACAACTTCGAGTTTTGTGCTCCCAACAACTACCGGCATAGGTGTGACATGGACATTAAACATGACCTTTGTTTTGTCCATGTTCATCTTAAGACCTATCCGTTGGGAGACACTATTGATGTCATTGAGCATGATGCTTAGGTCCTCCAGCGATTCTGCCATAAGGACTATATGGTCGGCAAATAGAAGGTGAGTGTTGTACTCGCCATTGATGTTAATACCGTATCCTTTCCAGTCCAGAAGCTTGAAAACGTCTTCCAATGCAGCGGTGAAGAGTTTCGGGATATAACATCACTCTGTCTTACACCTCTCTGCAATTGGATAGGTTTCGTACTCTGGTTCTGTACTCGGATAGCCATCGTAGCCCTACTGTACAAGCACTTCAGCACTTCGATATACCGACAATCAACTTGGCACTGCTAAAGGGACTGCAGCATTGCCCAAATTTCGACGAAATCAAAGGTTTTCTCATAGTCCACTTTCGCCAGACATAGTGGCAAATTGTACTCCTCGGACTTCTGTACAATTTGCCGAAGAAAATGTATGTGGTCTATGGTGCTAAAGCCCTTTCGGAAACCAGCTTGTTCGGGAGGCGGTGAAGTCGTCAAGTCTGCGCGCGAGACGATTCGTAATGACTCTCGTAAACAGCACGTAGAAGCGGCTCGGAAGGGAAATCGGTCTGTGGTTCTTCAAAAGAGCGTCGTCACCTTTCTTGAAGAACAAGACCACCGCACTTCTGCTTTACGAGGACGGAATCAAAGTTCTTCTGAAGGACTTCAAGTACTGGTTTTCTACTCGCTTTCAGTAGCACTGCTGTAATTCCATCCTCGCCTGTGGCCTTGCCGTTTTTAAGGTGCTGGATAGGCATTCTAATCTCGCTCAGACTGACATCTGGGATATCTTCGGAATGTCGGATAAGACTCGCTCTTGGATCATTACTCACACTTGCGTTTGGCTCCAACGATGACGTGTACAGCTGCCCATAGAACCTCTCAATCTCACTCAAAATCTCAGGTGCCCCGGAAATGCTGCCACACTCGGTCTACAGCTTTGACAGTTGGCTCTTTCTGGCAGACAGATCTCTGGCAAAGACTTTGGAGCCTTGGTTTCGCTCGATCGCTTCTTCAATACAAGCTTTATTGAAGTTGCGTAAGTCCCACCGCATGCATTTGGAGATCTGTCTGTTCAGTTGCCTGTATGCTGTCAAATCTGTAGAAGAATTTAGCTTCATATCCCGTCTAACAGCCATGACATTAAGAGTGTGATCGGAGAGTTTTTGTGTTCTTCTGCATGGACAGTTTCCACGAGCTTGTCATTCATATCGTCCACTTCATTGCAATCTTCTAGGCACTGAAAACGGTTTTGTAACTCGAGTTGAAAGTTTGCGGGACTTTGGAACAGAGCACGAGGGGGACGGAGCGTTGACTTCATTAGACGAGACCTCTCCGACTTAACGTTTAGGTTCAGTGTACCTGAGAACCATTCGGTGATCGCTTCCGGTTTTCACCCTCGCGTTCACGGAGACATCACTAAACAGTTGTCGTCTGGTCGTCATAATGAAGTCAATCTAATTTTTTTTGAACCGTCGGGCCTCGACCAGGTTCACTTCCTGTGGGGCCGCTATTAGAAGAAAGAGTTCATCATAAATAGTCCCTCTTTATCCATGAAGTTGGCCAGCTGCTAGCCCCTTGGGTTCCGTTGCCCTATTCCAAATTTCCCTACTTTCAGCTCACTGTTCTCTCTTGTGCCTTGTTTTGCATTGAAGTCTCCCATTAACACCGTATATTGGGTTGGAGGAATGCATGGCTCTAAAGATATCCTCATACATTTCCTCCACCTCCTCATCGGGGTGTGCCGAGGTTGGTGCAGTAAACCTGTATGACCTTCAGTGAATACCGTTTGGTGATTCTGAGTATATGGTACGCAATCCTCGTCGACACACTCTCAATCTTTACAACGTTGTTAACGAGAGACTTGTGGACGATAAATCCGATACCTCCTTGAGACAGATGGTCGCCCTCCCAGTGATAGAGCAAGTTGCCGGATTCGAGGATTACCGTGTCCTCCCCCTCTCTTCGGACTTCGGATAATCCTATAATATGCCAGCGTAACTTGTCTATCTCTTTTTCCAGCTCCAAAATCTTCTCGTCAGTCCTCAGGGTGCGTGCGTTGTATGTTGCCAGGTCGAATCGTCTTAGGTTGCAACCGAACCTGCACCGGAGATTCTTAGCACTCCCTGCCCCGCAATTACCGGGCTGTCTCTTTGTTACATTCATATTTGCCATAGTTGCCACGCTTGGCGAGCGGGTTGGCAACCGCAGTTTTTTTTTAATTGTATTTTGCTGTTATGAGGAAGATGTTGCTGCCCGTCTCCTGCCTGTTTCCCTTTGTCGCCTTTTACGACACCCACGGGAAGATGGGGTAGTGGATATTCTTAACCGCTACTACACGGCTATCAAGCACATTTGTGCACAATCCCTCACAAATTAGATTTTCGTAAATGCATTCGTCTATGCCAACCATCGTTATATTTATGCCAACAGATGTTTCAATTTCCTCTCTATGCATTAGAACTATACCGTTTAGTCGTATAGGCTTAAAAATGTGCACAATATGCTGAAAATCGAATATCAGTAACAGGCGAATGTTCCTTTCTCAACTGTACATTAAATAAACAACTCCGTCAGAAGTAACTATTTGTATTGAATAATCTTTCACCCGAAACCTTTCAGCTCGAGTTACAAAACCGTTTTCAGTGCCTAGAAGACTGCAATGAAGTGGACGATTTGAATGACAAGCTCGTGGAAACTGTCCATGCGGTCGGAGCTAAGTTCTGCAAGACCCGCCGCAGAAGAACACAAAAACTCTCCGATCACACTCTTAATCTCATGGCTGTTAGACGGGAGATGAAGCTACATTCTCCAACAAATTTAACAGCATACAGGCAACTGAACAGACAGATCTCCAAATGCATGCGGCGGGACTTACGCAAATTCAATACAGCCCGTATTGAAGAAGCGATCGAGCGGAACCGAGGCTCCAAAGTCTTTGCCAGAGATCTGTCTGCCAGAAAGCGCCAACTGTCAAAGCTGAAGACAGAATGTGGCAGCATCGTTTCCGGGGCACCTGAGATTTTGAGTGAGATTGAGAGGTTCTATGGGCAGCTGTACACGTCATCGTTGGAGCCGCACGCAAGTGTGAGTAACGATCCAAGAGCGAGTCTTATCCGACATTATTCCGATGATATCCCGGACGTCAGTCTGAGCGAGATTAGAATGGCTCTCCAGCACCTTAAAAACGGCAAGGCCCCAGGCGAGGATGGAATTACAGCGGAGCTTCTGAAAGCGGGTGAAAAACCGGTACTTGAAGTCCTTCAGAAGCTCTTTAATTCCGTCCTCCATGGTGGCATTACACCGGAGGCGTGGAGCAGAAGTGCGGTGGTCTTGTTCTTCAAGAAAGGCGACAACGCTCTCTTGAAGAACTACAGACCGATTTCCCTTCTGAGCCGCGTCTACGTGCTGTTTTCGAGAGTCATTACGAATCGTCTCGCGCGCAGACTTGACGACTTCCAGCCTCCCGAACAAGCCGGTTTCCGAAAAGGCTTTAGCACCATAGACCACATACATACCCTTCGGCAAATTGTACAGAAGTCCGAGGAGTACAATTTGCCACTATGTCTGGCGTATGTGGACTATGAGAAAGCCTTTGATTCCGTCGAAATTTGGGCGGTGCTGCAGTCCTTTCAGCGATGCCAAGTTGACTGTCGGTATATCGAAGTGTTGAAGTGCTTGTACAGTAGGGCTACGATGGCCATCCGAGTACAGAACCAGAGTACGAAACCTATCCAATTGCAGAGAGGTGTAAGACAGGGTGACGTCATATCCCCGAAACTCTTTACCGCTGCATTGGAAGATGTTTTCAAGCTTCTGGACTGGAAAGGATACGGTATCAACATCAATGGCGAGTACATCACTCACCTTCGATTTGCCGACGATATAGTCCTTATGGCAGAATCGCTGGAGGACCTAAGCACTATGCTCAATGACCTCAATAGTGTTTCCCAACGGATAGGTCTTAAGATGAACATGGACAAAACAAAGATCATGTTTAATGTCCATGTCACACCTATGCCGGTAGTTGTTGGGAGCACTAAGCTCGAAGTTGTTGACGAGTATGTTTACCTGGGACAAATAGTCCGACTAGGTAAGTCCAACTTCGACCGAGAGGTCAATCGACGGATTCAACTCGGTTGGGCAGCGTTCGGGAAATTACGGCACATCTTCTCGTCAGGTATACCTCAAAACTTGAAAACGAGACTGTACACCCAGTGCGTGTTGCCAGTGATGACATACGGAACTGAGACGCGGTCCTTCACTGCTGGCCGGATGAGGAAGCTCAAGGTCGCTCAGCGAGCTATGGAGAGGGCTATGTCCGAGCATAGTTTCTCTGCGTGATAAACTCAGAAATGAGGATATCCGCAGTAGAACTAGCGTGACCGACATAGCCCAACGGATTAGTAAGCTGAAGTGGCAATGGGCCGGCCATATAGCTCGAAGAACCGACAACCGATGGGGAAGAAAGGTTCTCGAGTGGCAGCCTCGTACTGGCAGGCGAAGTGTAGGGCGTCCCCCCACTAGATGGAGTGACGACCTGGTAAGATATGCAGGAAGTCGATGGATACAGGTGGCTCAGGACCGTGCTTTGTGGCATTCTTTGGGGGAGGCCTATGTTCAGCAGTGGACTTGTGAAGGGCTGTAATGATGATGAATCTTTCACAATCCAAACAACAAACAGCTGTTTTTAAACCACCAGTTTCTGGTTATATTTCAAAAATAATGGAGTTAGTTTCTTGCTCAAATCATTTTCTTTACAATTGAGTACCATAACTTTGCATAATTGTTTTCAGCAGGTTCGTCATAATCCAAAGCAGTTATTATCATTACAACCATACCTGTAGTTCCATTTTTTGCAACGCGTTTTACGTTGAAACATTCATCAAAAATAAATATGAATTTTTAAATCTGACATATGACATTATATGGAAATGTTGCCAAAGTGAAAGAAAAATTCTTACGCCTTTTTTAAAATTAAAAGTAAAACACGTCAATAGGAATTAAATAGAGTGCGTAGCGCAACTTGACAACTTATTACTAAAAGGGCTCCGTGGCGCAGTGAGTTAGCAATGAGTTGTGGAGCGGGGGGCCGCGGGTTCGAATCCCGCACGGAACAAGTATTTGTATACCCTACATATAATTGTTCCGGGTCCGGATGTTTGTCCTCGTGCAATTTATGTTTGTAAACTGCCTCTGCGATACAGGAGAAAATCCTAGTGTGGGGGTAACGTATAAAAAAATGTGGATGATTTATTTTAAGGAAACGTTTTATATGGTCTGATAATAAACTCATGTTTGGTTTTCGTTTCATGTTTCTTTCTGATCCGATCATTGCCGCTTGTGAGACAGAAAACATCAGACACAATCGAAATGAAAGCAGTTGGAAACCCCTAAAAATACAAAAATTTGTTCTATTCATTTTTATAGGATTTGGTGACATACGAACACACGCTCCACCTGATGGTAAGTGTTTGCTGTGGCCCATAGACATCTACATTCATCCTCGTTTGCGAATCAAAATGCAGTTGCGTTGTTACCAGTGAGGACTAAGATGGAATGCCTCTTTTCCAGTAAAAAGGGTCTCTGTTTATCTACACTCACCATCCTCGTCCTTCCCCGGTCGAGCCGACCCATTCATGCTACAACTATTATACTACTAATATAGCTGCAGCATGGCTCTACCACGTATAAAAATTAAAATTTTCTTGTGTTTTTCGTATTGTAGTTTACATTATGCATGCAGTGAGGTGCGGTACACCATTACTCGACGATTATTAAAAAATTGTTAAAAACAAACTCAATAATAGATATTGAATACGGTCAATCGTTCGTTGAGCAGTCGTGTGTCAGGCATCGGGCGGGTGTATATCGAACTTGCATTCGTCATATAATTATAACGTCTTTATACAGTTACAAAGAAAAGTATGATGCAATCACATTTATATGGTTCATAAAAATATCTCACTTATCTAGATAGACACATATCTTATTCAAAAATATTTTGAATTTAGCGGGCTACACTTTGATAATAGAATTCAAACAAACTTATTTTCACATTTGTGTGAGTCCTATGTTACGTTGTAACTATTAGTCCAATATAGTTTCAACTTCTCTACTTTTAGGGAAAATTTAATGTATTGGCAACATTATTTCTTCACTTATGTCCGTTTCGTCTGGCGTAAACACAAGTTGATAACGCACACATAGATTTTGTTCTTGCCCCACTTTTGAACGTCTGCTTTGTAGGGAACTATCGTTCTAGGTGTTATTATTCTAAGCCTACAAAATAATATTCATTGATTTATTTTTACTACAAGAGTTGGCCACATTCCAAAAACAATAGCCACATTATGTTTAATATAATGATTAGTCCAGAGGTCTAGTTGTTAATGTTTGAACAATATTTTCGGAGATAAGTTTATTAGAATAGATACCAATAGGGTTTGCGTTTATTTTATATTCTATTTTCATACAGAAATAACATACACATTAACGCTAATATTTGTCTCTATATTATTCGAATATATGCTTAGGTAAGAGACTTAAGGGTCTCTTTAGTTGTAAAAATTGCGACGGAAAAAGTTTAAGTGCTTCGTAAAAAATAAATAATAAAGCAATTTTTAAATACATGCTAAAAGACGTACTGTCGAAATTCTCATTATTATTGTAATGAAAATGATAAAAAATTAAGTCGGATTTAATACAAAAGTTTAAAAATACCGCGATCTGGACCTGGGAGTAAATAAATGTTGAAATTACTGGGCGATTGTTTAGAGAGCTTTGTCTTAACGGGTGGAGTATTGCGTGGCTCAATGAATTTCAGCAGATTCTACTTAAAAACTGCGCTTTGAATAAGTGCGCGGTAAGAGGTTTTGAAATTCATCAGCTTAAAAAACCTATAATGTTAAAAGTAAAAATCTTAAATGGTCGCAATATCGTTGTACATGAAAATAGTATTCGTTTTAATTTAATAATTGGATTGCGTTATGTAAGAATCGATTAAGCGCCACTTAACTAAACCTGAGTAAATAAACTTCAAAAAATTTAGTGTTAATTTAATATGTTCAGAGTATAATATTTTTATTGTGATGATACAAAATTTGTATAAGTTTACATTAGTTAAAAAAATATAAGGCTATACTATTGTCGTTATAGCCATTTTGCCTCTTAATTTGTTAATGTGTTTAAGTCGTATTCAGACCATTTTATTTATCAATAACGTGCTATGCGGCATTATTGTCGTTTGTTACGTTATTGCGATTTGTTTTTGGTAAAATAAATTGGACCATAAGATTAAATCCAGTTATTTTAATAAAATATACTTAATTACAAAAATATGTTGTAATAATTCTGCATCTTACAAATACTTTTTTCTTTTATTCAATACCTACCACCGCACCATATTATTTTTATACTTCATCTTCTACTTCAAAATCAATGGATCAAAACCTTCAACACCATCTTCTACATCACGAAACCCAGTAAAATTTTTTATAAATACTCGTATCAGATGGAATCAGGTAAAGAAGAGATTTTATATCATCTATATTTGGTTGAGAAATAGGTTTTCCTTGTGGCCAAAGTTGCTCAGAATGCCTTTGATAATTTCAATAGGTTATTTATTGCTCCTCTTTTTGGTCTTTTATTGAGGTCTACTTCATGGGTTTGACCGCTATGACAGGTTGAAAGAAATATCCGACCAGGCCTATTCTTAATAATGTTTATTTCTTTAGTTTTCAACCAGCTTGTATCATTTCCTTCTTTATTTTTTTTTAACTATGGTCTTCAGCATTTTAGTACCTTCGAGAAAGTCTAAACATTTCATTTTAGTAGCTGCCAACTTGTTTCTCTTACGACAACTAGTCACCACATCAATGTAGTCTTGCGGAGTGTATAGCCATGTATGGGTTTTTAAAGCTGTTTCGATAACAATAATCTACTCGACAATCATTTTCTAAGAAGCTATGACCAGGAACCATAAATCGTAGGATGATTTTCTATAGGTTGTTATTTTTTTCTAGTACCTACTACAAATAGTAACAGAGTCAACAGAATATTTCCGTTCTGGCCACCATAGGAGTCTGATCACAGGATGAGTTATTTGACGTTTGATTCTAGATTTAAAGATGTATGTTTACGTAAAGTGGATCCTACTTCTTGTGCTCCCCTGTCTGCTATTCCTTCCACCCACACGTAACAAAACCCTTTACCAGTTTTTCCTAAATGCATACCGCAATTGTATAGCCACAGTTGGCGTTTGTAAATGACGAAGTTGGTTGGAATTCTTGGCAGTGGCAGTATTTTTTCCATATAAAAAGTCAGAGTTTCAATATGGTCATAAGTCTTAGGCAAAGTTATATCTTGTCTTTTCGTTGCACGTGCACCTTCAGCGTCTTTATTGTGCTACTTTTTCTCTAAACTTAATTTGGTTTCTTGTGAAGTAGCATCTCTGAGTTTGCAATGGCTTTTTCCTTTGTAGATTAATTTTGGTATTAAATATTCTTTTATACGATGCAAATGAAACTGTCTTTATTGATTCATCAGAGCTTGCATCCGAAAATAAAGTCGCACATTTTCGTCAAAGTTATATCCGGTGGTAAATACGTCGTCTGTCTGTGCTCTAGAGTAATGGGACTTATATATTGGTAATTATTCAATATGTTTGTTAATACTTTGATCAACATCCTGACGCATTTTACGAGTGTTTCCTGATATATTTCCCCTTAGGTCTTCAATTTGTTCCGAACCTGAGAAATTTTTTAAATATCTGTCAATCTTTGCAGATGATATTTTTAAAGTATCGATAAACATTTTGGCAAAATCAACTATGTTTTTTTAAGAATAGACACGTGTGTTATTTCTTTTATTTGAATCCTTGTTTCATTTCCTTTTTATTCATATCACTTTTACATTGAAAGATAAAAACAAGCACTTTCCTTCAAAACATAACTTCAAAAATTTTGAAAATTCTTCTTACCGATATTTTTTCATGACAACCATCAGAAACAGAAACAAAAATTTTTTATTCAATATATATTATTTCAATAATAATATTGAATAACTTTATTATTCAATATTATTATTGAAAGTCACTCTATTGTTTAATTACCACTAGTTCGAAAAAAAACCTCTGTCTTGGGAAGAACCAGCAAGAAACCCAGAGGGACTTTTTTTTAAATAACAGCTTACAATCATGTATGTTACACAAATTAACAACACAACAAATTAGAAATAGCTTGGTAGCGATCACCTCATTTCCAGGGGTTATTATCATCCACAAATTCTTTAATATTATAATAACCCTTTTTATACAAACTTAATTTAATAAAGTTTATGAACTTTGAGCAGGTCTAATTTTGTATATTTTCTGGGATTTTGTTGTAAAAGCGAATGGTTGTACGCATCGGCCCAAGAATGAATTACTGACTCCATGGAGTCGGGTAACTGGTACTACTAGCTTGTGTCTGTTCCTTGTATTTACAGAATGAAGATCACTTATTTTTGTAAAACTACTTTTATTTTTGTGTGCGTACATAACATTATCATAAATGTAATGAGAGGCCAAAGTTAATATATTTAAAGCGACTCTTTAGGCTTTTAATTATAAATTGCTCTTATGGCCCTCTTCTCTAAAACAAATATAAATTTAGTGTCAGCTGCGTGTCCCCATAGTAAAACACCACACGACAATATGCTATGGAAATAGCTAAAGTAAACTAGTCTAGCTGTTCCAACACTGGTAAGACTTCTAATCTTTTTTACAGCATATGCTGCAGAACTAAGTCTGCTTGCTAGTTTTGATATATGGGGGTTCCATTAAAGCTTCGCGTCTAGTGTGATTCCAAGAAAAATGTTGGTATCTACAAGACTCAGTTTCTCGCCATTTAAAATTACATTACTATTTAATTGCTTGGCATTTGGAGTCATGAATTTCATACATTTCGTTTTAGTGCCATTTAAATGCAAATTATTAACATTGAACCAATTTACTAATTTAGATATATCATCATTACAGTGAACATCGATAAATTTTCGTTGATTGGCTACTGTTATGGTGAGCCGATTACAATAATAGCTTTTTATTAAATTTTTAATACTTCAGACGCGGTCTCACATATCCAACCCTTAAGAGTAGAAAATGGAGAATGAAGTTTTAGTGTTACTATTTAGACGAAATTCTAGTTGAGCTTGAGTTTGTGACATTCCTTATTCCACCCAAAAGCTAAAAAATTGAATTTATAATAAATTTATATTATTAATTTTAAAGTAGATTACGAGTACGCTTTCATACTGTATAATTACAAATAAAATAAGGTATTCTGCTTGTTACAACTAGCTAAGAAATATTATATTATGCTTTGGCTTAGACATTGTAGGATCGCCGATGGCGATTAGTCGATCGAGTGAGGTTATGCACCAGCTTATATAAAATTATGTAATTAATAACATTAGCTTTTGATTATTTATCTTGCCTGGCCTTATAAAAAGTTATAATCAGTTCAAGTCATTAACTGTTTTTAATTATTTCTAGAAAAATTTCCATCATAACCAACAGATTTTTGTAACCTAAATTTTGAATAAAAAATATGGACTGGGTTTGGGATAAGTTGGACAGTATCTGTTTAAATAACATGTAAGTATGTAATTTATGTAAATTTTTTAAATGCATACTAAGGGCTGCAACTTCAAAGCAACCCTTGTGTAATATAAAAAAATGTCATGAACTAGGAAAAAACGTTAAAACCGCTACTGAAGTATTCGGTATTGGTGTCTAATTTTTACATAGACATTCAAAACTTTGCTAAAGAAAACGGGATTATCATGTTTTCATCTCCACCTCACTGTTGTTATAAATGATATATATATATATATATATATATATATATATATATATATATATTGTTACGGCCTACGGCTGTTCCCTTAAAGGGTCAAACCTTCAGGGGCCCATGAGCTGAAGACTTCCCGAGCAGACGTAGGTCGGGCCTCAATGTGGCCACGTGGAAATTCCTAATTACAATAAACCAGATGGGAGGACGCTAGAAAGACATAGTACTTACCATTATCCGAAGCTAACTTCGCCCTAAGGCTGGGGCAGGCCATGAGTGTGTGTAATAGTGGATGGCGAGTAGTGTACAGTGAGGTGTGAATGTTTGGAACCTTGTCAAGCATAGGCGACCAGCCGCGGCCGAGTTCTAGGCTGATCCAAAATGCTGCACCGCTTCAGACTGCTTCGGCGCCGGACCACAATCACTTTCCTCTTTCGCCACGATGACAGTCAGTTAACTCTATCGTGCGATTAACTAACTTACAGAAGCCACTAACTATCGCGGGGTATAAGGTTACCGCACAAAACGCACACGGAGCCTCTGAACCAAAGGTCGCTACCGTTTCGCGTTGCAACAGTTAGTTCTAGAATATCAGAGGCCGCACTAGCTAATATTGTCGAATGCACTTATACAGATTCTGATTCGGACCCAATAAGTCCCGGGAAGCTCTCCAGCAGGAATGCGCGTCACAAAATCCTAGACCGTATATTTACGGGCCGCACCTAATTATTCCGAGTTCCCTAACAGAATGACAGCGTGCCAATCGTTAGCACTGCCTAAAGACGACTGACTGCCCTTGTGCGTTTTTCGCACGACCGAAAGTCAAACCGGTAAGAATGCACCGCGCCGAGCGCCCTCTCGCGTCAATCCTTGAAACTAGCGCTTGGCGCGAACAAACCCCCGTCCCGGACATAAGGATTTAGGTCCGCGAGCAAACCGGTCAGCGGGACAAGGTCGCGACGGCAAGTTGCAAGACCGAATCTACAGCCAAACTAGGCCACCTTAGGCACCCCAGCAGATCTTGCAACCCTAACCAACGCCTTAAAATTACCGCCCCAACGTGGGCAAGCCGGAGGGTCAACCTCCACTGGATGTCCCTCCTAGGCATCGCAGCACTTTAACAAGTCCTGTACTGGACAGAAGTCCGACGACCTCTTTCAAACACCTATCTGTGCCCCTATGATTAGTTCCGCAATCCGACCGGATCAGCTCTGCAACCAGCGGCGCTACACGAAGCTGCCCAGACAAATATTGTGCCAGCAGTTGCTTCAGTGCAGAGCGCACCCACAAATTCCACATGAACGTCGTCTGTGGAGAGCCCAACGAAACGCACAGATAGTCCCTAGTATGAATTTTCAACAAGTAGGCCTAGCCAGGCCACCCACCATATTATCATTTACTAAAACAATGCGGCAGCTGATTTCAATCTGATAATCTCCAAAACTAGCTAGCCTGTTAGACAAGCAGTCCTATGCTCATATTTCAACTAATTTTTCAAAGCATCAATGTTCAACTACAGAATCAATTCAACCGAATTAATCACCGATGCACATAGGTCAACTTGCAAATTAAACAAATCAATAACGTAAGGGACAGCCCTACTTCTTCGCAAAGCAAAATGATTAAACACTATCATAAACATATACATAATTTTTTAAATAGCGCGCCATTCAATTTCCTTTCAGCAAACAGACGCAACAATCAAATACAGTGATTAAATATATGTACAAAACACATGCAGTAGCATTTAAAGGAGTAGATTAAATTCAATTCTTTTAATTTAAACCGCTACAAATAGGAAAATTTCGCGGAAAGCCCAAAGCAGTTTTTAATTTTAATTCAAGTATTTTTTCGACTAAGTGCTCGACAAAACCAATTCTAATACCCCTTGACAGCGTGATTCAACACTCCAGGGGGGCCCTAATCTTCCCACCACCAAGGGGAGGCCACATGGCGTGAACCAGAGATCAATAGAGCACCACCGCTTACAGTCGCCACTCGGGTTGTACGCCTTCACTGAGGCCATCGGCAACAGAACATTTTGACAAGTGGACTGTTGACGGCTTAAGGCTCAGTGGAGGCGGCCGTGGTGGGAGCTAAGGCGGCAGCTAGCCAGGGCCGCCTCCATCAAATGGGGAACAGTGATACACCAGTCGCGACCACTCAGCTAACGGGAGTGAGAAGAGTCCAGCGGACCGATGAGTGGCCGTGAAATCCTCTCCACACGCTGAGGGGGGGTGATGACACCCCCGCCCCTGGGGGAATTACCCCCCGACTGGTCGGGGGAGGGGCCCCTTTCAAACTTAGGGGCCTGGTGGCTTGCCGGCGGGCGCCGATTGTCGCCCGGCAGAGGGCGTGGCTGAGCACCCCCGCCCGTGGGGGTGGAGGGCCTGGCAGAGCTCCGAGAGTGGACGCCGTTCGCACCCAGGCACAAAACTGCATGGTGATTGCCCTGGCAATGCAGACAGGGCCGTCGATGCGGACAGTCTCGCTGGAGGTGCCCTCCCAGACATGAACAGCACTAGCGGCGGTCCTTGGCGATAGTTCGCCTCGCCGAAACCGGCTTACCTAATAATTTCGGGCACGACGTTACCCGATGATCAGACGCTCGACAATAGGAGCAGGGGGGGGTTGACGACGACTTACCTGGAGGATTCAGCCTCTCACTGGGCACGGCTCGTAAGTCGTCAACGGTGCCCACCGCGTTCTCTACCTGCCGGCACTGCTCCTCCAAAAACCGCAGGAGGTCATAGAAATAGGAGGCCTCGTCCCCGCCGTACCTCTCCTCAAAATGGATTCGAAGGTCGAGAGGTAGACGGGACAGCACGATGCGGAGCAACAAAAAAGCCCATTCGCCCACTGGTAAATCCAGCCGCCTCAACGTATTACAGGCCACCAGGACTGGATCCAACAGGTCCGGACGTAGTCTGGCCCGGTCACTAAGCAGCGGGAGGCTTAGAAGCTGCTTAACATGTTCGTCCGCAATTCGCCGGACGTTGGCGTATCTTCTGGCTAGGAGGTCCCGAGCAGTCTTGTAGGCGTCGTCCGACAATCTCAAGTGGCCGACGACGCCCAGGGTCTCCCCCTCCAGTGAGGCCAGGAGGTACGCCATCTTTTGGCTCGGGGTCAAGTCACTCCGGGCGTCCACTAGGCTGTCGAAAAGACCAACGAAGGTCAGCCATTCGGAAAGGACCCCGGAGAACTTTGGCAGGTCCAGAGTTGGGAGTCTTCCCAACAGCTCCGGCTGAAGCTGCTTCAGAGAGCACTCGGACAGGTCACTCATCCGAGCTTCACGCGCCTCCTTGGCATACCTGCCTTCAGCCTCGATCAACTCGTCCATGAGCCAAAGGAACTGCTCATAGTCCGCGAAGCAGGAGTCCAGGACTCCCTTCTCCACATCCGAATCCTCGAGTTCAGCGTAAGCTTCCTCCACTGCGGCCCTTCGAACATCCACCTGCTCGAACCGCTTCATCAAGTTATGGATCCTATCCGGTCTACCTATCAAAGCATGGGCGCTTATGGCCCAGCGCAACTCAGTCCGCAGACAACGGATCAGTAGCTTGGGCGATGACATCACTACTAAATACAAATTACGACGCGGCTCGAGCTCAAATTACAAGATAACAAATAAAAAATACAACAAAAATTAACAGTTAATAAATGCAGTTCCTATCAAATCGCATTGAATATAAATTACACAAATACGAATTACTACGTATCGACCAAATACAAGTTAGCGCAAAAGAAAGGACACAAATCAAATTAACAAATAACAAATACTAGTGCGATCAAATCAAGTTAAATTCAAATTGCGCAAATACAATTACTACTCTTTAGTTCAAATACAAATTACAGTATAAACGAAGATACACATCACGGTCGATCAACAAAAAATGCCTAGCTTGGAAATCGACCCTTCGATAAGTAATCCACTACAACTATCCGACAACGATAATTAACCGATTACGTAAAAATAACCATCTACCTACATGACGTATATCTCTAGAAAAACTCCCGCTTGCGCAACCTAGGGCGCGGCTTTTCAAACTACCTACTAACCCAAAAAAAAAGGCAAGCAACAAACTACAAAGGGAAATAATTTTATTATTACGTACAAAAAATATTTTTACGTATTACGGACGGGCGTGATTGTAGATACAAATTAAACCAATCAAACCAACGCTTCCTGCCACCAGTATTGTTTAATGTTTATCAAACACTATGATCGACCGGGAATCGAACCCGGAACCACGCTCTGCTACCAGATTGTTACGGCCTACGGCTGTTCCCTTAAAGGGTCAAACCTTCAGGGGCCCATGAGCTGAAGACTTCCCGAGCAGACGTAGGTCGGACCTCAATGTGGCCACGTGGAAATTCCTAATTACAATTAACCAGATGGGAGGACGCTAGAAAGACATAGTACTTACCATTATCCGAAGCTAACTTCGCACTAAGGCTTGGGTAGGCCGTGAGTGTGTAGTGAGTAGTGTACAGTGAGGTGTGAATGTTTGGAGCCTTGTCAAGCATAGGCGACCAGCCGCGGCCGAGTTCCAGGCTGCTCCAAAATGCTGCACCGCTTCATACTGCTTTGGCGCCGGACCACAATCACTTTCCTCTTTCGCCACGATGACAGTCAATTAACTCTATCGTGCGATTAACTAACTTACAGATGCCACTAACTATCGCGGGGTATAAGGTTACCGCACAAAACGCACACGGCGCCTCTGGACCAAAGGTCGCTACCGTTTCGCGTTGCAACAGTTAGTTCTAGAATATCAGAGGCCGCACTAGCTAATATTGTCGAATGCACTTATACAGATTCTGAGTCGGACCCAATAAGTCCCGGGAAGCTCTTCAGCAGGAATGCGCGTCACAAAATCCTAGACCGTATATTTACGGGCCGCACCTAATTATTCCGAGTTCCCTAACAGAATGACAGCGTGCCAATCGTTAGCACTGTCTAAAGACGACTGACTGCCCTTGTGCGTTTTTCGCACGACCGAAAGTCAAACCGGTATGAATGCACCGCGCCGAGCGCCCTCTCGCGTCAATCCTTGAAACTAGCGCTTGGCGCGAACATATATATATATATATATATATATATATATATATATATACTTTGTATGTATTATTTGAAGTGCTGAAATACTAGTGTAGCCGAATTCGAAGTGAGTTTAAAGTTGTAATTTTTTCAACAAGTTACATGATGATAATTGAGGGGAAATTGTAAGTATAATGACTGATTCTATTTTTAACATTTAAAGAAAGAAGTATTTTTTATATATTTTTATATATAATTTAGTTAAAATAAACATACATACCTATTACAAAATAACTATTACATTTTACTGACTTAGAGACTATAAAATTAACAAGTATAACTTGCTGTATCAATGCCCGGTAACGTGAAAGAAATCAATAGACATGGAACTATAAATCTTAAAGTGCAAAGAAACAACGGTATAACGAGATTCAAACGAGTTTATTCCATTAGAGCTTCATGCGAATCCGCAGTTAAACCCGGCGTTTCGATTACGCTTGGGTGTGTAAATAGATATTAAAGATTAAATAATTAATCTCGAGTAAAGTTCGATGAAACTTTCTTGAACCTAACAAAGAAAAGTCTTATAAAAGTAACAACGACGCGACGCTTGCTTTAAGAGCGAAACTTGCTATCAGGCAAGAAATTGAAACACTTTGTCCCCTAGTTTCAGGTTGTTTATTTTTATATTTAAAATAAAATAACGTTTAAAAGAGCGATTAATTCTCCTTTAATATATCTTACCTTTATTGCAAGTAAATTTCAGCGATTATGCGGTCGTCGATAAACTTCAATATATTCTACATCAACGTTTCTATAAAAATATTCTTATATATTGACGAAGTACGCAAAAACTAAGAACAGCCGCAAAGTTTTAGATTTGCAATGTTGGGTATCGGATGTGAAAAGTAAATATATAGCATTAATTTGTCCTAGTGCCAGTCTGCGGTCTACAAAAAGCTAGGGTCCCACGGCCTGCCAGGCGACAGGCCGCGCCAGGCGTTGCCCCGCCTGAATGGGCCTGTCGCGGCCCGTACTGAGCATTCCCATGGCGTGTACTGGCCTGGTGCGGCCTGTCGACTGACATTCCAACATGTTAAGTGATAAGGAGCGAAGTTTGTGTGTGCGACCGCTGTGGTTTTATTCAGTGGTGAACGTTTGATAAACCAAGCAAAAAGAAACGACGCTGGTGGGTGTTGTCATTCAATAAAAGCAGTTCTTGTTTTTATGTTAAGGCGACGTACTATTCCAAAGCGCTGGTTCATTTTCATAAAGAGTTAAAAACTGAATATGAGCTCGTTTGTCTACTCTATCATGAGCGTGTACGCGCAGTCGCCACCGTAGTTGAAATGAACGATTGCAATTTGCAACCGACACAGACACGCCCGTACAGGCCTAACAGGATCCGTCGCGCCGCGCCACGCCGCGCCTTTGAACTTACCGATTCCCTATGGATCGGATGGGCAACAACAGGCCACCGCAGGCCTCATCGGATGCGATGGTTCCCACGGCCTGTTGGTCTGACCTGTGAGAAAGCAGGCCGTGGGACCCTAGCTTTATGACGCCAGTCATATGTAAATGGTCGCCCTCAACTCTTGTTCCGTTCTGCTAAAATGCTACGATCAAATCAGACGTAATATAGCTATAATAGTCAGCTGACATATTATAATGCTTTAGTAAACTATCTCGACAGATATGTACTCGTATTGAAGACTAGTTTAGTTTGTGATGGTAAAAACTAGGTATACAAATCAAAAGTTACCTCGATGTTGCTTTTTCTTTCCCGTATCGAAATAAACTTTTCAAGCTGTTAAATAGGATATATTTCAATATACAATGTTAAAACGATGAATATAGTAGGTATTTAAAATAACTATGTTGGTCTTATTCTATTTCTATGAATTATATTTTTATATGTTATCGAAATTGTATTTATTAGTATATTTTATGACTATGGGTTGTCTATTGAAAATTAAAAAAAAATCAATTACGTAATTATCGAAATGAAACATAATTGGTTTTTAATCTGACAACTTTGATTTCAATTGCGCTGAACATAAAAATGTGGATTCAATATTAATTTTCAGAACGAACAAGTGTAGGAACTCTCAGCAATAACTAACCCGTTTCCTAGTTTCATAGTCGAGCGCCCCCGCAACGTAGATGGCACCATTCCCGCTCGTGATTTCGTATGGAATACACGACGCTGCAATAAATAAAAAGCCATTTAAAACATGCGTGTGTTCGAAGAAACGTCGCTGTCCATTAATTTTTGAAGTGGAATTTTTTGCAATGTGTCCCAAGAGCTCAATTGATACATTCATATTTATGTGTTTGTTTTCCGCATTTCAGAAAAATATTTTTATAATATTTATTGTGCATGTAAAGTTTAAAACTTTTAACAATACGTTTTAAAGATGCTTTATACGAGTTGAAAAACGAGCTGGGCTGTATGCCCACCTCACTGAATTTTTTAGTTTAAAACCGATAAAAACAATACACAAAGTAAACAGCTCTCGTTATTTCTCATTATAATATGTAAAAATGACTATAATTGTAGGTTACAATATGCTCAATTAATATGTCTTTGTATATTGATCCAGTGATTCTTGACTTGAGTTTATATACGAACTGTAGGTAACTTAACTTAGAACCACGATCAAGTAGAGGCAATAAATTAAAATGAATGACGACAGGAGTGGGTCTTCTAATTTGTGCCTATGGTTTAATACTGCAATAATTTTACGTGTGGTTTGGCAAGTGAGACAAATGCAAATAACTAAAGGAACGCTTATTGGAAAATAGTTTATATCACGGTTTTTGGCTGTATTTTAATTTTTATTTATTTTGGGAGACTTCAACGCAAAACTAGGCACAAGAGTGAACGATGAGCTGAAAGCAGAAAAATTTGGAATAGTGCAACGTAACCCCAGGGGCCAGAAGCAGGCCGACTTCATGGAGAAAGAGGACTCTTTATGATGAACTCTTTCTTTCAGAAACCGTCACTCAGGAAGAGTGCACGGTCGAGCCCCGACGGTTCAACAAAAATGAGATTGACTTCATCGTGACGACTAGACGGCAACTGCTCAGTGATGTCTCAGTGATCGCGAGGGTGAAAACTGGTAGCGATCACCGAATGGCTAGAGGCACACTGAGCCTAAACGTTGGAGAGGTGTCCTTTAACGAAGTCCACGCTCCGTCCCCCTCGTGCTCTAATCCAAAGTCTCGAAACCTTTCAGCTCAAGTTACAAAACTGTTTTCAGGGCCTAGAATATTGTAAGGCAGTGGATGATATAAATGTCAAAGTCGTGGAAACTGTCTATGCGGTCGAAGCTAAGTTTTACAAGACCTTCCTCAGAAGAACATAGAAGCTCTAATATATAATATAATACAACAGTGTGGGCAAATAAAACTATCTAATTTAATAAGGACAGAACACAACTTATCTACTATTATAACATAATACATATAATGTCACTTTTGTGAATTCATACAGGCAACTGAACAGACAGATCTCCAAATGCATGCAGCGGTACTTAAGCAACTTTAATACTGCTCATATTGAAGGAGCGATCGAGCGGAACCAGGGCTCCAAAGTCTTTGCCAAATATCTCTACTAGAAAGAGCCAACTTTCAGAGCTGAAGACCGAATGTGAAATACCTAGGATTTTGAGTCAGATTGAGAGGTTCTATGGACAGCTGTTAAAGCCACACGCAAGTGTGAGAGTAACGATCCAAGAGCAAGTCGTATTCGACACTATTCCGATGATATCACGGACGTCAGTCTGAGTGAGATTAAAATGCTCTCCAGCACCTTAAAAATGGCAAGTCCCCGGGCGAGGGGTGGAAAAACGGTACTTAAAGTCCTCCAGAAGTTCTTAATTCCATCCTCCATGCTGGCACTACTCCGGAGGCGTGGAGCAGAAGTGAAGTGGTCTTATTCTTAAAGAAAGGCGACAACGCACTCTTGAATAACTACAGACCGATTTCCCTTCTGAGCCGTGTCTACGTGCTGTTTATAGTGCGAGAGTCATTACGCATCGTCTCGAATGCAGACTCGACGACTTCCAGCCTCCCGGAAAAGCCGGTTTCCGAAAAGGCTTTAGCCCCATAGACCACATACATACCCTTCGGCAAACTGTACAGAAGAGCGAGGAGTACTATCTGCCACTTTGTCTTGCGTATATGGACTAAGAGATAGCCTTTGATTCCATCAAAATTTGGGCGGTACTGTAGTCCCTTTAGCGGTGCCAAGAGGACTGTCGGTATATCGAAGTGCTGAAGTGCTTGTACAATAGGGCTGCCATGGCTATCTGAGTACAGAACCAGAGTACGCACCTATAAAACTGCAGAGAGCTGTAAGACAGGGTGATGTAATATCCCCGAAACCTTCACCGCTCCATTGAAAGACGTTTTCAAGCTCCTGGACTGCAAAAGAAACGGTATTAACGTCAACGCTGAGTAAATCACTCACCTTCGATTTGCTGACGATATAGTCCTTATAGCAGAATCGCTGGAGGACCTAAGCACTATACTCAATGACCTCAATAGTGTCTCCCAACAGATAGGTCTTAATATGAACATGGATTAAACAAAAATCATGTTTAACGTCCATGTCACACCTATGTCGGTAGTTGTTGGGAGCACTAACCTGGGATAAATAGTCCGACTAGGTAAGTCCAACTTCGACCGAGAGGTCCATCGACGGATTCAGCTGGGCAGCGTTCGGGAGATTATGATACATCTTCTCGTCAAAACATACCTCAAAACCTCCAAACTAGATTGTACAGCCAGTGCGTATTGCTAGTGACGACCTATGGATCTGAAACATGGTCCTTCACTGCTGGCCATATAAGGACGCATAAGGTCGCTTAGCGAGCTATGGAGAGGGCTAGGCTTGGCATTTCTCTGCGTGATAAACTTAGAAATGAGGATATCCGCAGTAGAACCAGAGTAACTGACATAGTTCAACGGATTAGTAAGCTGAAGTAGCAATGAGCTGGCCATATAGCTGGAGAACCGACAACCAATGGGGAAAAAAGGTTCTCGAGTGGCAGCCTAGTAACTGTAGGCGAAGTGTAGGGCGACCCCCCCCCCACTAGATAGAGTGACGACCTGGTAAGTCATGCAGGAAGTCGATGGATGCAGGTGGCTCAGGACCGCACTTTGTGGCATTCCTTGGGGGAGGCTTATGTTCAGCAGTGTACTTGTGAAGAGCTGTAATGATGATAACACGTATTATATATAAATGTTTGCACTCCTACATACAAACTTTTATTACGTTAAAATTTACTCTCCATGCGTGCAAGATACTTCAAAAGGGGTAGTAAGTTTTCTCTTCGTGTATTAATATATAGATAGAAGTACATCAACTGTGGTATGCCGGTTTGAAGGGGAGAAGAGCCGGTATAGTTGCAAATTTCGGAGCATTCCATATGACAATGCCTCACAGATGACAATGCATCTTTATCCTTGTTTGTTTAAATTTGGTAGCAGGTTTCCATGGGCCATATTAGTCACCTATCATCTGGTGGACTGGTAGCTAGATTGTCTTTTTATTTTTGAAACACTGACAGCTTAATCTTAAAATATTGAACTATTTTATAAGTATATAATAAATAAAAGTCTTTATAACAATATAAATAACTAAAAATTTTGTACAACCGACCTCAATATAAATTATTAAGAATAACTCAAAAACTATTGGTCAGATCTTGATCAAATTTAAATGGGACTACACGAGAAGCACCAGTTTTCAAATACAATACAATACAATACAATACTCTTTATTGTACACCAAGAAAAGATAACAACATCAAAAATAAAAAATAACAACTCTTGAGGGAAATACAAAGGGCGGTCTTATCGCTACATAGCAATATCTTCCAGACAACCCAGAAGAAGAAATAAATACAAAATAAGAAAAAGAACAACGAAATCAATCAAATAAAGAAAGATTCATCGAAAGCGGTTCACCCAGAAAAGTTATAAGGTAACATACATAAAAAAGATCATACAGTCAAATTTCGTACCTCCTGCTTTTTGGAGTCGGTAAATAAGAAGAGAGTATTAAATTTAAGTTAAAAAAAATAATTTCAAAGATCATGTTCTTTATTTTATTTGTATTAATTTGTTTAATTACCTTGTTATTGTCAAGTTTAACCCTTTCGCTGTCCCGTGCACTACATATAGTTCATTGCTATTGTCTTACTATTGAGTCTGCAAACCGGACAGTGAAAGTGTTAAATTAAAGGCAAGAAATTTATATATACCTAAGGCAACAATGCACGTCCTCTAATGATGCGTAATAAACTTAATATAATTAAGTAACAGTATACGCGTATGAGATTAGCAACACAGCCGTCGTCCCCGTAATATGTGGCACACCGATGTTCAGTAAACGGTTGGTTATGAATGCCTTCCATTTTCTCAGACTAATTGGTCTATAAAGAAACACGCCAATTTACTTCCCTTTGCGTCAGATTTCATTTCACTAAACGTAGCCACACTGACGTTCAAGTGAAAGCTTGACTAAGGAATGTTTGTTATCAAAACAACGAATGGGTATAATAAGTTATTTTATAATACTTAAAATTAAAATATCAAAATTACTAAAGTGGTTCTTATTAAATAACAGTAACTGGATAATGGGTTGTTGGTTTGGTTTCAATCAATTATGTTTTAGATTATGTAAGTGGTAGTCATGATTGCAGAATAAGAGGGTCTGCTCCATGACCTCAGTGAGAGACCATGTTTTCACAGAATATTAGCATGAAATAAACATAATACGTATCGTACAGTGAGTAACGAGAACCGGAGTCCCTTTTTATTAGTAGACCGACATTCCATAGGTATTCCATCTTAGTCCTCAGGGGTGACAAAATATCTCTATTTTTAACTGACGTCAAAAAAGAAGGAGGTATATAATTAGACTGTAAGTTTTTTTCTATGAGAACCGATTCTGATGATTCTTTTTTATTTGAAAGCTGTTACTTTTCATGTGGTTCCTTATAAATTTGATCAAGATCTGATCAGTACTTTTTGAGTTATATTCAATAATGCGTATTTAATTGACTGCGACTACATTGATGATATTCTCATTCTGTTTACATCGAAATCGGTTGTACAAAATTTTTAATTTTACCACTTGTGATTCTTAATAGTGTACAGATATCTATGTACCACGGTATTCCCTTACTACCAGGAGGGTTGTATGCTGGTTTGTCACCGTTGTCTATAATTTTTTTTTCGGCTTTACCTATTAATATATTATATATAAACTGAGAATATGGATGATATTATCGTCCATATTCTCAGTTTCAAAACACGCCAGTCTATTCTTCTGCAATACTCGACTAGTTCAACTCTTTAGCATTGTTTGGACATTAAATACACTGTGTAAATTTTGAAATATACACTGTTAATAACGTTAAAAGAATACAAAATAAAAGTACATTGTACTTTACTTTTACGTTACGATATTTTTTCATTTTACATATTAGCAATATACATATTACGAAATTACAAAACTTATTTCTTCGTTGACTACAATCATCATCATTTCATCATTACATCCTTTCATAAGTCCACTGCTGAACATAGGCCTCCCCCAAGGAATGCCACAAATCACGGTCCTGAGCCACCTGCATCAATCGACTTCCTGCATATCTAACCAGGTCGTCACTCCATCTAGTGGGGGGTCTCCCTAAACTTCGCCTACCGGTACGAGGCTGCCACTCGAGAACCTTTCTTCCCCATCGGTTGTCGGTTCTTCGAGCTATATGGCCGGCCCACTGCAACTTCAACTTACTAATCCGTTCGGCTATGTCGTTTATTCCGGTTCTATTGCGGATATCCTCATTTCTAAGTTTATCACGCAGAGAAACCCCGAGCATAGCCCTGTCCATAGCTCGCTGAGCGACCTTGAGCTTCTTCATACGGCCAGCAGTGAAGGACCATGTCTCAGGTCCGTAAGTCATCACTGGCAACACGCACTGGTTGTACAATTTCGTTTTCAGGTTTTGAAGTATGTCTAACGAGAAGATGTGTCGTAGTTTCCCGAACGCTGCCCAGCCGAATTGAATCCGTCGATTGACCTCTCGGTCGAAGTTGGACTTACCTAGTCGGACTATTTGTCCCAAATAGTTAATTTTAATGTTTGTTGTTAATTAATTGTTGATTAAAATATATCTATCAATATATAAAATTAAATCGAGTCAATTAAATACGCATTATCAAGGATACCTCACAAACTACTGATCAGATCTTGATCAAATTTACATGGGACCACATGAGAAGCACCAGCTTTCAAATAAAAAGAACCATCAAAATCGCTTCATCTAGAAAAAGATTCTGAGGTAACACACAAAAAAATACAGTCGAATTGATAACCTCCTCCTTTTTTGAAGTCTGTTCAAAAACCATTACGACAACTGTTCACTGGAGCATGTTCTATGAAGGTAGTTTTTTTTATTATGCTGTTGACTCTGGTCCTTTTTATTCCAAATTTAAAATAACTTTCCTCAGTCATTTAAATCTTTTGCAGTTACATTATTTAATTCTCAAAAACGTGTGCGGACGTTATCATAGAGTTCGAATAGAAGTGATTCGTCAATAACAGTGTTTACAGTCAAACAAGGAGACACAAGAAAAGAAAAATGGATCAAATCGTGAATAGTGAACATTTAGCATTTTTATCCCAGCAAGTGGCTTTTTAACTAATGTGATTACAAAATCTAGTGAAATTACATGCCAAAACTTGCATCGACCTACAACAGAACGGGAAGACAAAATTAACCAGTTCAAGCTATCAGATTTGAGTACCATGGTAAAAGATCCTATTTATCCACGTGCAAATGAAATACATTAGTAGAATAATATATATAGATATAAAGAAATAAGTAGAATTACAGGGTTTTAATTGTGATGATTGTATCGATGCCCAGAAGAAATAATTATCTACCCCCGGTTTTGCAGAACTTGCTGTAAATTATTCGCCGAATTTGCTGTATATTAGTTTTAAATCTACAATGTTGCGTGATGATCTTCGTTCTTATTTGCTAGAATGTTCCTTCGCGCCAGATTAACCAACGCCTTAATTTGCCAATAAAGGAAATATGAAGAGCATTACAAACATCTAGTAGATAGGGCCAGTAATTATCAACAAACATTGACTCCAAATTCATTATTTCATAAAATAGAGGCGTTATTTTCTAAGGAATTAGCATATAACAAAATAACTGTAGATTTGTTTCAAATAGTTTGTGGTAGACAAGCGGATCTTATTAGCTTACACCAAGGTTCATTACTGCGACAAATTCCTGAAGAATACCATGGAATTTTGCAAAAAATCCCATCTAACGTAGAAACTCTGTTTAACGACGATTTCATTCAGACCTACTTTCAGAAAATTGGAGGGGTAGATAAATTGATCACTTCATCCCAATCAAAATCCATCGACGAGTTAACAAACTGATGATATATTTCATAGAAACAATCCTTCGAAAAGAGGAAAACGTGCACCCCACCCTTCCAACCAAATGAATCGAGATAAATCGGGCTAAAATAAACAAAGAGGAAAGAAATCGCAATCCCATTCTTCCTTTAGAGATGATCGTCGTAAATGACTCTCAAATAAATTCATGGCGGCTGCCTGAAACAATTTCAATGTGTTTGGAGCAATTTAGGTGAGAACGTTTGAATGAATATCAAACTGGGTAGCAGAGTTTCTCAGGAATCGGGGCATCAGATGTGTAGTTTATTTTGACAATTTTCTATTGGCACGCCAGTCGATCAAGACAACTTCAATAAGATATATTATTAACGATAAAGATAATGCAGATACTAGGTTGGACAATAAATTTTGAAAAGTCCGTGATGATTCCGACACAGTGCCTCAAGTTTCTCGGCATGGGACACAAAACGCAATGCAAAGTCCTTATCGGAGATAAAGTGCTTAACGCTACGTAACGCACTTCAGCAACAGCTCTTAAAAGGCAAGTGGTCCCTCAAACAGTATCAGATCTTAATGGGGAGACACAATTTTGCCACTTAAGTTACCCGGAGAGGTTGGTTTCACTGTCGAATCAGTGTTGCAGTCAATGCTTCAGTCAACAATTTTCAAAGGACCACCTTTACCGCTAAGTGAGTATTCACATTCACACTTCCAGTTCAATCCGAGATGGAATGGTGGCTACAAGCTGTAGGTGAACTATCCCGATACACATGAATGCAGTAGTAACTTGCTTTCTAACAACCGATGCTTTATATATCGGCTGGTGTGCACTACTCGGTGATATAAGTATCGGGGGAACCTGGATGAAACGGCAACTAACCTGGCACACAAACAGAAAAGAATCGTTTGCAGTTCATACAGCGATATCACACGAACAAACACTGCTACAGAACTCACAAGTGTTTCTTCAGACAGACAATCGAACAGTGGTGTCTTATATAAACAAGCAAGGCGGAAACAAGTCCAAAAAGCTTCTAGAGCAAACTCTACAATTCCTTGCACTTCTAGACAAATTCAATATTGACCTTCAGGGTCAGTACTTTATCACGCCAAAAGGCTTGCCCGGAATGGTGTCTCACAACAGCGGCGACTTTCAAAATATTTCGAATTTTGGGGCACGCCGGAGATAGAACTATTTGCGTCGAGTACTACCCACGTGACCACGAAGTATGTTTCAGTGAACATTCAGGACAAGCGAGCACAGCACCACAACGCATTTTGTCATCAGTGGCACTACAAACGAGCGTGGTTATTCCCACCAATCAATCTTATTCCCAGAGTCCTAAACCATTTGAATAAAGCCAGCGGACTATATATATATATTAAATGCTCCGAAATGAAACAAGGTGTTTTAGCAAATAGATATTATTCAACGCCGAGCCCTACACCCCACTTATCGAATTCCAGACCTAGTAAACACTCCAATAGACACGAAAACAAGCATACACACACCACAGGTTCAAGACTTGCTCTTGGAAGCATGACTGATTTTAGGTGGCAAGATATGTTCACAGAATGGACGGATAAAAAACAGAAATTGTTAATTTCAAGTTGGCGAGGCTCTACGATCAACATATATCAGCCAGCATGGAATAGATAAAAAAATGGTGCGAGCTTGATTCGGTTAATTATAAGTATCCTAACCCAGAACAAATAGCCCGTTATGTGGCACATTTACATTGTGGTATAGGTCTTGCTTACAGAACAATTTTGGTACATACATCTATGATTTCACTCACTTGACTTCAAAAGTAGATTTGTCTTCAAATTTTTTTGTAAATCATATGTATGTTAAAAGCAATATCTATGGCTCATACCAAATCAGTAAAGCCACCAATTTGGTATCCTAAGTTTCTTATGCAGTATATAAGTGAATATAATCTAAATGAAAACAATCTTTATGAAGTATCTAGGAATATAGCTAAATTATTACTTTTGGCTTCTAGTCGGAGAGTTCATGATCTCACTTTGTTGCATATTGACAAAAACAGTTTAATAGACGAACAAAGTAGCGTATTAATCGTAGACAGTTGGGGGCTTAAATAACATCGATACAAAATTTGAATATTATTTTCTGGATAAGACAATTATTAAAGATATCTAAAAATCGCAGAAAGGATACAAATCATTTATTTATTACAGCTAAAGGTGACGCTAAGCCAGCATCCCGTACTTGCCTCGTAATTGCTGGGTGGGTAAAATCGCTTTTGATAGAGGCGGGTATTGAAGCTACAACTGGTTCAGTAAGGGTGCGTACAGATCAAGTAACATGTTGTATAACTTTTGTTTTATAACACGTCCATATTATGTAACATTATTTATCAACATTGCAATATGTAACAATACTGTACACATTAGAATAATAATGCAATATAACAATGTTTTATGACATTGTCCTATGACCTTTTTGTATGACATTGTCGTTAGTCGTTCTGCCGTTCGAGTTATATAACACGTTTTATATCATTGAGCGTCCACATTACTGAAAAATGTTATATAACATGTTATGTTATATAATGTGTACGCACCGTAAGACAAGCAGTATCTTTCTTAAATTAGTTAGAAAAATTTTCCCTTGATAAAATCCTTGCGACTGGTAATTGGATAACCGTACATACATTTCAAAATTAATATAAAAAAGAATTATAGGAAATTATGATTAATAATTCTGTTACTTTAAAAATACATTGATGCCATTAATTGATTGATAGAGCAAATATTATTATTAGTTTAATTTATTATTGAAATAAAAACAATTAAAAAATTATTGTCATTATGGCCAGTTATAATCAAACAATGTAATTGTAGTGTAATATATAATTTTTGTTGCTGTGTACATCCTGCAATCATTCTTTTATTGTTTACCTTACATACACATTATACCGTTAATAACTATTATAAGTTATTAGCACCAGGTGATAACAAACACGTCACCCAAGATGGATTCTTACCATAAAATAAAACTTGCCTATTATTTTTTAATCAATATTCGGAATCCAGGTAAGGGCTACCTGGTGGATCATGAGTGTCATAATGACGAGACCTGGTGTTCAAAACTGCTTAAATAACAAATCAATAACAGTGGTAGTGTGCCCCCTCCAGGCAGATAAGGTAGCCGGAAGTGCTGACTTTAGGCTGAAAGACTAGTGTTTGACTCAAGATGGATTCCGGATATTATTAAAAAATAAAACTTACCTATTATTTTTTAATAATATCCGGAATCCATGTGAAAGCGACGTTAAGTCTGGGAAAGAAGTCTGGCATTGAGTGGGTGCACTCCGTAAATCGGGACAAACTAAATGACCTAACTAATGGTCGACGACAGGCCTCTTTTGTTATCGAGCTATGCCAATCGCTCGCAGTTGCTATTAAACGCTGCTTAAGTGTGTCGTGTGATATATATATATATATATATATATATATATATATATATATATATAAGATCTAGTCCACTGTAAGTACATTTAAATATGTTACGGCATACGGCTGCTCCATTAAAGGATCCAATCTTCAGGGGCCCATGAGCTGAAGACCTCCCGAACAGACGTAGGTCGGGCCTCCTAAGGCCACGTGGAATCTCTCTAATTACACTAAAATATATGGCGGAGCGTTATACTACGGCCAGTCGACCGGAAGGAATATGGATGAAGCTTACTTACCTATTCAAGGCGACTGGTCCCTCCGGAGTCGGTCAGGTCGCATGTGGTTGTGTAGTGAAAGGGAAAGAATGGTGATGTGGTGTGTAGCTGGGTGTGACTGATGGTTATTGAACCTAGACCTTGGCCGTCGGCAGCAGCCCGAGCGTCGACAACGCTCCAACTTGAGGGCGCCTTTCGAGGTTGTCCACAGTCACTTTCTTCTTTCGTCACGATGACTGTCACTTAACTCGTTTCGCGAAGCAATAGTTAATTCTAGAATATCAGAGGCCGCACTATCTAATATTGCCGAATGCACTTATGCAGGTTTTGAGTCAGACACAATAAGTCCCGGGAAGCTCTCCAGTAGGAATGCGCGTCACAATGATAGACCGTATATTTACTGGCCGCGCCTAATTATTCCGAGTTCCCTAACAGAATGGACCGCGTGCTCACGTCAGCACCGATTATGGACGACTACATGCACTTGGGCGTTTTTCGCACGACCGAATGTCAAACCGGTATGAATGCACCGCGCCGAGCGCCTCTAGCGTCAATCCTTGAAAGTGTTTGGCGCGAACAAAATAAATTTAAAACACAATTTCAATTGCTGCATTACGTGGTAGAGCCATGCTGCAGCTATATTTCTGGTATAGTTGTAACACCAATGGGTCGGCTCGAGCGGGGAAGGACCACGCTCTCACAAAATACCAGCGTAAAATAGCAGCTTAATGCTGCTGTGTTTCGTATGGTGAGTGTAAAGAACCGAAGACCTTTTTTACTGGAAACGAGGCATTCCATCTTAGTCTTCACGGGTGACAACGCATCTGCATTTTGATTCATAATCGAAGATAAATGTAGATGTCTATGGGCCACAGAAACCACTTACCACAGGTGGACTGTGTGCTCATTTGTCACCCTTATCCTATAAAAAATATTTAAAGATTTTAGGTAGTTATTAATAATCATTAGTAAAGCATAAATGGAACACATTTGATCTCACCATATTTTCATTCAGAAAAGCTATTAAGACCTTTATCTTAACGAATGGCGGTATGGCTTAGTAGTCGGATTATACGATCAGCAAATCATCTGAGTTTCAATTTCAGTCGTAGCTAAAATGTGTGCAAAAATATTTTTTTGACTTATTGCCCTACGCTTACAAGGAAAGCGCGTTAACTCGCTTTCAAATGAAATTCAGTCACAGCCAATAAACCTTTGCACATGTTCGCAAGTTCAGTTGCGATTTAGTATCGACTATCGATACAGAAATGCAAATACGGGGATATTGATGAATTGTGATCAAACTCCTCAGCAGTAGTCAATGTAGTTGAACAATTTTTTTAGTTCAGATATAAAGCAGTTGGTATCGAAAACTCCTATTTTAGTTAAAACACTCTATTATTACTATTAATATTATTCCAGGTGGTAAATATATCACGGTGGCATGTAAGCGCCTCTCAGTTGCCCCTTTACAATGGTATGCTTGTGCGAGTTTGTCTCACATTATAGCAACAAATGCAACAATCTGCTTGACATCTACGCTATAAATGCGCGTTCGTGAAACATGCGTCATCTACGCGTAGAAATTTATTTTTTTATTTTGATGCACTATTGAGTGTCCCTGCGTCGCCGAAAATACGTGCAAACCTAGACTGGATTTTATACGCAAGAGCTGTATATTTTATTGTGTATTAAGAGCTTAAGTACAATATAGCAGATGCGTAGGATAACTCTAAACGTATTGAAACGTTGTCGCTGTGGTCGTAATTGTCCAATAAAACATTATTATTATATCATACATCAATAGCCACAGGTGATAAATGGAAGTCATAAATTTCACTATGGACACATCAAAATATACTACGATTTTTCCTTCATTGAACGGGGTATTCAATAATGCAAGAAATTGGACCGCGCGGTAAACCACCGACTTGCTTTCTATTTGTACCGCTACTTCTAAGAGCCCTCCTTTAAAAAAGATTTATTTTTCGATAGATGAGACTAAAATGTTTATTTCGTAAAAAATATAAACTAAAATAAATTTCTTAAATTAAAACAAATTTCTGAGAATTGTCACGTCAGACTTTCTAGTATGAAAATTATTATTTCTTGCTAATTCTGATGCCAAAAAGTTGTTTTATAAAATAAATTTTAAACCTATTTAAAAAGCTATTTTATATTTAAAATAATTTCAAATATGAGTGAGTTTTTTTTTTTCATTCGAGTGGATGTACGTAATTTTTTACCAACTTTTACTTTTTATTTCATCCTCTGTGGTGCCCATTGGAGGCAGATCCCAGCCATGGTTTGGTAGCTCCTGTAAAATAGCATCACGCTATAAGCAGGAGCGCTACCGGGCCTGGGCTGACGCATCAACGTCTCGGGATGTAAACACCAGTGCACTTCAAAAGAAGTATATTTAGAGGATGACTCACTGGCCCATGCCGCCGATCTTTTAAACTCTCTCTTTGCGTCCAACTCGACTCTCGATGACGGGGGGAACACACAGCCGACCATCCCGCGGTGTGAGTGCTCCATGCTGGATGTGCGATTTATACATTGCTCGGTTCGTAGAGCACTCTTCTCTCTGGACGTCAGCAAGTACGAGTGGGCCTGATGGAGTCCCTCCCATTGTGCTGAAGACGTGTGCTCCAGAATTGGCACCGCTTTTAACGCGTATTTTCTAGTACTCCTACTCCCAAGGCGTAGTCCCGAATTCATGAAAGACAGCTTTGGTCCACCCGATCCCTAAAATAGGCAACCGCTTAGACCTGTCCAGCTACAGGCCTATTGCCAACACCTCCTTGTTCTCCAAAATAATGGAATCTATTATAAACAGCCAGCTCGTGAGAAACCTTGAGGATCACCAGCTGATTAGTGACCGCCAGTACGGTTTTCGTCGGGGTCGATAAGCTGGTGATCTTCTGGTGGCTGGCGGAGGCAGTAGAGTCCAAGCGGGAGGTATTGACCGTCAGTTTGGACATAGCGAAAGCCTTCGATCGAGTCTGGCACAAAGCGCTTCTTTCGAAGTTCCTTCCTATGGGCTTCCAGAGAAATTGTTTAAATGGATCACCAGTTTCCTTGCTGATCGGAGCATCAAGGTCGTAGTAGACGGTGCATGCTCTGATTTTAAGCCTATCAACGCTGGTGTTACACAAGGCTGTGTGCTATCACCAACGCTGTTTCTCCTGCATATCAATGATATGTTGCAAACTAGTAACATTCATTGCCTTGCGGACGACAGCACTGGTGATGCCTTATATACCGTCCGTGCCAATATTTCTCGGGAAAACGTCGCTGAAGACCGGGATAAACTTGTGTATGAAGTCAAGTCTTTGTTGAACATGTTAAAATATGTTTAATTATATCAAAATTATGTCTACTTCATACTAACGCCATCTAGTGGATAAAATATGTACTAAGCTAATAATGTACCACAGCTAATTATAGAGCAATAAAGTTTGTCTATTCTCAACCTGCAACTCATTCGTTTTTATTAGGTTATGGGCCCAGTGAAAAACTAATTAAATAATTTTACAGTAAATTCATATCGTGTGTCAGAAAACAAGTTACAATGTCGTCATCAGGCGGTTATTTAATAAATGTGCCGAAGTTGAAGGGACGCGAGAACTTTGATGACTGGGCGTTCGCGGCAAGAAATTTTCTCATATTGGAAGGTATAGACATCGACGCCATTCCTGAGGATTTAAGTGATGACGATTGATCCCAAGTTGTATGTTTATATAAAAACTGAAACTAAAGTTAAGGATTTATGGCAAAAACTACGGAGATTATTTGATGACAGCGGATTCACCAAAAAAATCAGTTTACTAAGAACATTAATATCCATTCGACTTGATAATTGTGAGTCCATGACAAGTTACGTGAGTCAAATTGTGGAAACTGCAAAAAGACTGAAAGGCACATGATTCGAGATTAATGAGGAATTGATTGGATCATTGCTGTTGGCGGGACTACCAGAAAAGTTTGCCCCAATGATCATGGCAATAGAACATTCCGGCATAGCCATAAACTCTGATGTCATCAAAACGAAATTGCTTGATATGAGTTCCGAAGTCGGTAACCATGACTCGGAAGTAGCATTATTGTCGAAGCATAAAAGTAAGTTCGGTCAAAATTTGAATACAAAAGGCGAGAAACAAACGTCAAATTATACGTCAAATGTCAAGAAGGTTATAAAATGCTATAAGTGCAGGAAAATTGGCCACTTTAAAAACCAGTGTCCTAAAGTAAAAGAAAAGCAAGTTAACGCATTTAGTGCTGCATTTTTTAATAGTGAATTTAATAAGGATGATTGGTATATTGACTCGGGGGCTAGTATAGTATAGTATATGTATAGTATAGTATAGTAGTAGTATAGTATATGACATCATGCAGAGAAAATTTAATGGAAGTCAGAAAAGTACACGATATGAAGAAAATTATTGTTGCAAATAATATGACTGTGCCAGTTGTGTGTGCCGGGAATACACAGATAACTACGCTTGTGATAATTCTCAGTTTTAAATAAAACTAATTTTACGGATTTTATCGCGTATATTAACTTATTTTTATATTCCCGACGTTTCAGGTGCTTTCCAGCACCCGTGGTCACGGGGGACTGAGTTGTTTGACGTCCTGCTGTCATAGTTAGCCCGGCTACCTTCAGTTTTTTAATATTAATTTTTGGTTCGATTTACGCAGAATGAGCTTACAGTATTTTGAAGTCTAGAAGTGGTATACTTGGGTTTGGATTTGATTTTATTAATTATGGGTTCCCAAGCAGATGGCAGCACCCATCCATCTTCTCTATTGAAATTAGGATGTTTTTTAATTTCAATAGCCTCGCGAATCATCCTTGGGAGGAATCGGTGTTCTTTTGCGAGGATTTGTGGTCTATCAAATCTAATGTAATGGCGGGGACGATCTTGAACATGTTCACAAACTGCAGACTTCCCGATACGTCGGTGCTTCACGTCAGCTATATGTTCTTTAACGCGGGTTTTAATAGATCTTTTTGTTTGTCCTATGTACGAGAGACCACATTCACAATCCAGCTTGTACACTCCTGCATCTTGTAAAGGGATATGACACTTGACGGATGGTAAAAATTGACCAATCTTCTTCAGCGGCTTGAAGTACGTTTTAATGGAAGCTCGCTTCAAGATGTAGCCAACCTTGTCTGTGACTCCTCTGACATAGGGTTGTACAGCAGGCACACGCTCGACTGTGGCTGGCTTCACTCGGTCACTGTGACATAGGCGCGGGACCCGAAGCTTGTTGTCTTGCAGTACTTGCTCGACGTGTTGAAGCTCGGCGGCCAGATGTTTTCTGTCACAGATCCCTCGTGCTCTCTGAAACAAAGATTTTCCCACGGTAGCTAACTGTGAAGGATGATGGTGAGATTCACCATTTAAATATCGGTTGGTATGGGTATTTTTTCTGTACACAGTATGACCAATAGTGTTATCAGGATTTCGGATGACTAAAACATCTAGAAAAGCTAAAGTATTGTTTGCCTCTAATCTTGTGAATTGTATTTTAGGGTTTATGGAATTAAGGTGGTTTAAAAATGCAGTTACTTTGTCAGATGGTAAAATTGTGAAAGTATCGTCTACGTACCGCTTGTAGAATCTTGGATTTACAGGAGCAGTAAGAAATGGTATGTCCTCTGGTATGTCCTCTTAGTGGTGACAGTATTTTTGCCAAGTGTTGAGCCAACTTATAAGGTGGTGAATCGATCTGGCTTACTATAGGACGTAGTGGAGCGTTTGGTTTGTGTATTTTCGGTATCCCATACAACCTCGGTGGTTTGGCACATGATGGTATTGTCGAATTCACGTCAAGATCTAATTTTTCGGAGTATTTCTTTATTAAATCAGTAGTTGTTTTGAGTGTATTAGTTGTAGGGTCTATTTTGACCTTTTTGTATGTACTTACGTCCGATAAAAGTTGTTGTATTTTAAAATTATACTCTGACGTGTCCATTATTACCGTAGCATTTCCTTTATCCGCGGGGAGAATCGTGAGCTCTGGTCTGTTGCGTAAGTTGTACAACGCTTTACATTCAACAACTTGTTGAATTTAAAGCGTTGTATATGATTCAGAAATGGCCATGTACTCGGCCTCGGTACTTGACAAGGCTATAGTTTGTTGCTTCTTGCATTCATAGGATATCACACAGCCTGACAATTTAAAACAAAATCCTGTGTAGGATTTCCTATCTACAATATTCGATGCCCAATCAGCATCTACGAAACCTTCTAAATTACAGGTATCTTTAGTAAACTTCAAACCATAAGATTTAGTTTTTGCAAGTATTTTAAAATTATTTTGGCATGATGCCAATGAACTGAACTAAAACAATTATTAAACTGGCTAAGGTAGCTCACACTATATGATATATCTTGACGTGTTAATACTGACAAATACATAAGATTTCCTATAAGCTGTGGATAGGGAAACTGTTTGTCAACACATTCTGCCTTTTCTAATTTCAAATTATATTCCATTGGAGTATCTTTAGTATTACAATCAGTCATATAAAACTTTTTAAGAATTTGTTTTACAAACTGTTCCTGATCAATAGGTATACAGTTATTTTCATATTTCACTCTCATGCCTAAACACCTTTTTATTTGACCTAAATCTTTAATTTTAAATTTTGACATAAGTTTTTCTTCAGATCATTAGTCATAGTCTTACTATTAGAAAAAATAAAGAAATCATCAACAAATATTGCAATGATAATCTGCTCATTCGTACATTTTTTACTGTATAAACATGGTTCTGATACTGACTTTTTATAATCCAAATCTATCAAAAAAATCATTTATTCTAGCATTCCATGCCCGCGCAGACTGCTTCAGTCCATAAACTGCTTTTTTAAGTTTAAGAACACAATTACTTGGACAATTTAAATTAGCAGGTGCTTGCATGTATACATTTTCTGTTAAAAAAACCATTCAAAAATGCTGTAACTACATCAAGATGAGTGATTTCAAAATTATATTTTACACTTATTGCAAACAATAATCTAAGTGTAGAATACCTGAGAACGGGTGAGTAGGTCTCATTAAAATCTACTCCATGCTGTTGAGTGTAACCTTTCGCCACAAGTCTTGCTCTATACCTGACACTGTTATTGTTTTCTGGCTTTTTCTTGAACACCCATTTGCACTGTACTACTCTATCTGCCTCTTCTTGACTAACAATCTCCCAGGCTTGGTTATCCTCAAATGCTTGAAGTTCATCAGACATAGCCTGCTGCCACTTGTCTTTCTCTGGATCGTTGGTGGCTTCATTATAGCTTATGTCTTCAGCCCAAGATTCTGGTTCATCTGAAATACAAAGATTAGTAAAGCCATATCTTTATATATATTATAAGCTTTCCCACCAATGGAGGCTCTTCATTTTCAGATAGATCTTCTTCTTCAGTTAATGTATGATAGAACTCTCCTTCAGTTGAATATTGTAGATAGGCATCGAATATTGTAGATAGGAAATCCTACACAGGATTTTGTTTTAAATTGTCAGGCTGTGTGATATCCTATGAATGCAGGAAGCAACAAACTGTAGCCTTGTCAAGTACCGAGGCCGAGTATATGGCCATTGCTGAAGCATGTAAAGAGGCAATATATTTAAAGAATCTGTTATCTGATATTATTGGTTGTAACTATACTGTAATAATTTATAATGACAACCAGGGAGCCCAGAAGTTGATAGAGAATCCTTTGTTTCACAAACGAACTAAACATATAGACGTTCGCTACCACTTCATACGCGAAGCAGTCTCTAATAGCCTTGTAAAAATTGAATATCTATCAACATCTGAGCTGCCTGCTGATATATTAACGAAAAGTTTAAGTGGTGCCAAACACAACTATTTTATAAAATTATTAGGAATTCAAAATGTTTAAATTGTCAAAGTTAGTGTCGTTAGTTTTATTATTATTTAGTATTTGATTATTTTGATAAGTGGTGCTGTTAAAATATGTTTAATTATATAAAAATAATGTCTATTTCATACTAACGCCATCTAGTGGATAAAATATGTACTAGGCTAATAATGTACCACATCTAATTATAGAGCAATAAAGTTTGTCTATTCTCAACCTGCAACTCATTCGTTTTTATTAGAACAAAGTCTCGGATTGGGGGCTACTAAATCTAGTCCAATTCAATCCCCAGAAGACTCAGGTTTGCGCGCTTACCGCAAAAAGAACTCCTTTGTCATCGTGTCTCCTCAGTGTCAAGGCACTCCTTTTGCTGCCTCAGCTAGCATCAGAATCCTTGGCGTCGACATATCGAATAGTGTGCAGTTTCGTGGCAACTTGGAAGGGAACGCCAAATTGGCCTCTAATAAGTATTCCATGCCGGCACATCGCTTGCAACTTTACAAATTTGAAATTATTTTAAAAATAAAATAGCTTTTTAAATAGGTTTAAAATTTATTTTATAAAACAACTTTTTGTCATCAGAATTAGCAAGAAATAATAATTTTTCTACTTGAAAATCTGACGTGACAATTCTCAGAAATTTATTTTAATTTAAGAAATTTATTTTAGTTTATATTTTTTTACGAAATAAAAATTTTAATCACAAAATTTTAGTGACAAATAAATGTTTAAAAAATAAATTTTAAACCTATTTAAAAAGCTATTTTATTTTTAAAATAATTTCAAATATGAGTGAGTATATTTTCATTAATTTACAATAGAAGTAAACAAAAATTTGTCTGAGTTCTAAAATTAAAAAAAGGAACAATGATTAAAAAAACGTATTTAAGTATTTGAAGAGAAATTTGTTTACAATCTCCTACTACTCATCGTATTAAAATCAATAAAAATGTTTTAAATTAATTTACAGTTTTTAAGTTCATTTTAAATAAATAATTAAAAATATTTATTTGCATAAAACATGGTACATTTTTAGGTCTAATTACATAGTGTGATCATGTATGTTTTACCAATTTATCGGTATGCAAATATTACGGCGACATGCAATTGACTAAATAAAATTACAATAACATTTCATGTCAAAATTAAATAAAACAACGCCAAGCATCCAGATGGTATCGTGAATTTTGACGCCATGTGCGTTCATGAAATTTGGCGGCTGGAATTAATCCGAACAATTCCTCAGAACACTCCCCGTGGTAAATTCGATAGAAAATGCAAAGGGATGCAACATTCCTACGCAGTCCCAGTGTATCGAGCCGTGTAGTGTTATGCTACTTACATATCATTTTACACTATTTTAAATTCATTTTTCCATTCTGTTTTGATTTTCTGCATTCACCTCAAAACTGGATATTTTGTATCACCTTTATTTCCATAGGATCCTGTAACATTTTTAAACCATAAGAACACATTAACAAATCATTTTGCCTTTGTATATTCACGCTATCAGCACTTTTTAAATCGGTGTCGATGGAGTCTACCTTTTTCGATCTTTTATTTAGTTCTCCGTAACTCTGCAATTTCGGGCTTCGTGCGCCCTGTTGCGCTACCTTTTTTCCTATATCAATAATATCTCATTTTTCACTTAAATCTTGCCGTTTCTCTATTACGAGCCTGAAACCAAAATTTTATATGTTTTGACATCGTTGTTTATCTGGTTCATCATCATCATCATTACAGCCCTTCACAAGTCCACTGCTGAACATAGGCCTCCCCCAAAGAATACCACAAAACACGGTCCTGAGCCACCTGCATCCATCGACTTCCTGCATGTCTTACCAGGTCGTCACTCCATCTCGTGGGGGGACGCCCTACACTTCGCCTACCGGTACGAGGCTGCCACTCGAGAACCTTTCTTCCCCATCGGTTGTCGGTTCTTCGAGCTATATGGCCGGCCCACTGCCACTTCAGCTTACTAATCCGTTGGGCTATGTCGGTCACTCTGGTTCTACTGCGGATATCCTCATTCCTAAGTTTATCACGCAGAGAAACTCCGAGCATAGCCCTCTCCATAGCTCGCTGAGCGACCTTGAGCTTCCTCATACGGCCAGCAGTGAAGGACCACGTCTCAGTTCCGTAAGTCATCACTGGCAACACGCACTGGTTGTACAATTTCGTTTTAAGGTTTTGAGGTATGTCTGACGAGAAGATGTGTCGTAGCTTCCCGAACGCTGCCCAGCCGAGTTGAATCCGTCGATTGACCTCTCGGTTGAAGTTGGACTTACCCAGTTGGACTATTTGTCCCAGGTAAACATACTCGTCAACAACTTCGAGCTTAGTGTTCCCAACAACTATCGGCATAGGTGTGACATGGACATTAAACATGATCTTAGTTTTGTCCATGTTCATCTTAAGACCTATCCGTTGGGAAACACTATTGAGGTCATTGAGCATAGGGCTTAGGTCCTCCAGCGATTCTGCCATAAGGACTATATCGTCGGCAAATCGAAGGTGAGTGATGTACTCGCCATTGATGTTGATACCGTATCCTTTCCAGTCCAGAAGCTTGAAAACGTCTTCCAATGCAGCGGTGAAGAGTTTCGGGGATATGACGTCACCCTGTCTTACACCTCTCTGCAATTGGATAGGTTTCGTACTCTGGTTCTGTACTCGGATAGCCATCGTAGCCCTACTGTACAAGCACTTCAACACTTCGATATACCGACAGTCAACTTGGCACCGCTGAAGGGACTGCAGCACCGCCCAAATTTCGACGGAATCAAAGGCTTTCTCATAGTCCACATACGCCAGACATAGTGGCAAATTGTACTCTTCGGACTTCTGTACAACTTGCCGAAGGGTATGTATGTGGTCTATGGTGCTAAAGCCCTTTCGGAAACCGGCTTGTTCGGGAGGCTGGAAGTCGTCAAGTCTGCGCGCGAGACGATTCGTAATGACTCTCGAAAACAGCACGTAGACGCGGCTCAGAAGGGAAATCGGTCTGTAGTTCTTCAAGAGAGCGTTGTCACCTTTCTTGAAGAACAAGAACAAGTTTATCTGGTTGTCATGGCAATTTTTATTCAAATTCGTTACCGGTCTGTTGTTTTACTTCAATATTTCCACATAAATACTTTTTTCCTCTTAGCCATTTACAAAAAATTTGCTTTTAATTTAAATAATTTTCCGTTCTCTCTAAATAGGTATAAAAGCCGAACAATCGGCCGATAAACTGGGTCTCGCTTCAGCTTTCTAACTCGAAGCATCTCCTAAAGGCCTTATCCCGGGGCCGCACTGCCCCGGGATCTTGCAAGCCTCTGCCTCTGCCTCTGCCTTGCCTGAAGTCGCCGGATCCTGCAAGTCTCTGCCTCTGCCTTCGCCTGAAGTCGCCGGATCCTGCAAGTCTCTGCCTCTGCCTTCGCCTGAAGTCGCCGGAATCCTGCAAGCCTCTGCCTCTGCCTTCCCCTGAAGACGCTGGGATCCTGTAAGCATCTGCCTTCACCTGAAGTCGCCGGGGTCCTGCGAGCATCTGCTTTTACCTGAAGTCGTCGCCTGACCACGCCCACGCCTTCACCTACGCTGTGCGTGCTCGTTCCAGGCGCTGAGAGCGCCTACTCAAAGGCGCTGCGTGCGCCTACTCCAGGCGTTGTGTGTACCTAGACCAGGCGCTGCGCGCCTACCACAGGCACAGCCTGTGTATAATCTGTGAGCAACGAATACCACCACCAAGCGCGGTGTGCCACTTGGATCTTCGGGCTCCGCTTCAATACCCATCATCTTTATTATTCTTTTTTTAGAAATAATTGTATTTCACGTCACCCATCTTCATCTTCATAGTTCATTTTTTTATATAAAATTGTAAATATCTTTTTTAAATTTTAAATAAATTATTCATTTTTGTTCTATTTTTTTGTTGTTTCGTTGCTATTAGGTTAGGTTCTTTTAATTTTTAATTGTCGCTTCACGACAGCCGATAAGAAAGAACTCGGTCGTCGACGATTCGAACCGCTCTGCGCTGGATGCGGTCAAGTGGAAGGAGCTGGCACTTGGGTGCCCCGGCCCAAAATGAAAACAGTATTCCATGTGAGGCCAAACAAATTTATAAAGTTGCAAGCGATGTGCCGGCATGGAATACTTATTAGAGGCCAATTTGGCCTTCCCTTCCAAGTTGCCACGAAACTGCACACTATTCGATATGTCGACGCCGAGGATTCCGATGCTAGCTGAGGCAGCAAAGGGAGTGCTTTGAAACTGAGGAAACACGATGACAAAGGAGTTCTTTTTAGCGGTAAGCGCGCAAACTTAAGTCTTCTGGGGATTGAATTGGACTAGATTTAGTAGCCCCCAATCCGAGACTTTGTTCAACAAAGACTTGACTTCATACACAAGTTTGTCCCGGTCTTTGGCGACGTTTTCCCGAGAAATATTGGCATGGACGGTATACAAGGCATCACCAGTGCTGTCGTCCGCACAGCAATGAATGTTACTAGTTTGCAACATATCATTGATATGCAGGCGAAACAGCGTTGGTGATAGCACACAGCCTTGTGTAACACCAGCGTTGATAGGCTTAAAATCAGAGCATCTACCGTCTACTACGACCTTGATGCTCTGATCAGCAAGGAAACTGGTGATCCATTTAAACAATTTCTCTGGAAGCCCATAGGAAGGAACTTCGAAAGAAGCGCTTTGTGCCAGACCCGATCGAAGGCTTTCGCTATGTCCAAACTGACGGTCAATACCTCCCCCTTGGACTCTACTGCCTCCGCCAGACACCAGAAGATCACCAGCTTATCGACCCCGACGAAAACCGTACTGGCGGTCAATAATCAGCTGGTGATCCTCAAGGTACCTCATGAGCTGGCAGTTTATAATGGATTCCATTATTTTGGAGAACAAGGAGGTGTTGGCGATAGGCTTGTAGTGTGGACAGGTCTAAGCGGTTGCCTATTTTAGGGATCGGGTGGACCAAAGCTGTCTTTCATGAATTCGGGACTACGCCTTGGGAGTAGGAGTACCAGAAAATACGCGTTAAAAGCGGTGCCAATTCCGGAGCACACGTCTTCAGCACAATGGGAGGGACTCCATCAGGCCCACTCGACTTGCTGACGTCCAGAGAGAAGAGTGCTCTACGAACCGAGAAATGTATAAATCGCACATCCGGCATGGAGCACTCACACCGCGGGATGGTCGGCTGTGTGTTCCCCCCGTCATCGAGAGTCGAGTTGGACGCAAAGAGAGAGTTTAAAAGATCGGCGGCATGGGCCAGTGAGTCATCCTCTCTGTGCATAGATGGAAGAGATGGCTAACAGAAGTTCCCTTGAAAAGCCTTGGCGAGAGACTAGAATGCACGGATTCCCGAAGGGAGGCGAACTAGCTTCTCGCCAATCCTACCGATGTGCTCTGACCTTGCCTTGGCAATGACGCTTTTGAAGGACCTGGAGGCGGAAATATACTTCTTTTGAAGTGCACTGGTGTTTACATCCCGAGACGTTGATGCGTTAGCCCAGTCCCGGTAGCACTCCTGATTATAGCGTGATGCTATTTTACAGGAGCTACCAAACCATGGCTGGGATCTGCCTCCAATGGGCACCACAGAGGATGAAATAAAAAGTAAAAGTTGGTAAAAAATTACGTACATCCGCTCGAATGAAAAAAAAACTCACTCATATTTGAAATTATTTTAAATATAAAATAGCTTTTTAAATAGGTTTAAAATTTATTTTATAAAACAACTTTTTGTCATCAGAATAAGCAAGAAATAATAATTTTTATACTAGAAAGTCTGACGTGACAATTCTCAGAAATTTATTTTAATTTTAGAAATTTATTTTAGTTTATATTTTTTTACGAAATAAAAATTTTAGTCTCATCTATCGAAAAGTAAATCTTTTTAAAGGAGGGCTCTTAGAAGTAGCGGTACAAATAGAAAGCAAGTCGTTGGTTTACCGCGCGGTCCAATTTCTTGCATCATTGAATACTCCGTTCAATGAAGGAAAAATCGTAGTATATTTTGATGTGTCCACAGTAAAATTTATGACTTCCATTTATCATTTGTGATAAATGGAAATCATAAAAAATTACTACGCGTACAGCCGCTCGACATCGAGCGGATGTAAGCGAAGTAATTTTTTACCAACTTTAATATAATGGGCTTCCGCAAAGTAACGACTGATTCTATTAATTATCTGGAATACAGAGTTCCATACCCTGAAGTACCAAATCAACTATAGAATCGGCAACACGCTGGGATCTTCCGCCGAGAAGCAAACCTGCCCCCAAGGGTAGGATGCAAAAAAAGTCCGCATCCCGTCCCAATCGGCCGACCTATAGTGCCACACACGGCGGCAAGCTGCAGATCGCATCTGCATTGGGAGCGTGAGTGGCACCGTACTCCGGATCAGACAATGGTCCGAAGAGCCCAGACAGTATCGACAGAGATTATAGGAGGAGATGATAGGAGGAACTGAAATCTGTCCGGATGAGAGGTCACCAGAAGGTCCAACAGGGAAGGTACATAATCCTTCACATCTGGGATCGGCGTAGGCGAAGTAACCAGTTGTGTTAGACCATATTCCAAGGCAGTCATAGACAGATCTACCCGCATGATCGGTTAAACGGGAACCAAGCCATTCAGCGTGGTGGGCGTTAAAATCACCGAGTATCACGATCTCTGCGGATGGGACCTGTTGTAGCACGGAGTCTGCAGCCATTTGCACGTGGTCGATGAGTCAGTCTGTATCGCCATTACCGCTATGGGACCTATAGAGGCACCCGTAGACGCGGGTATGGTCGTCGCTGTCTACGCGCAGCCATAGGATGGACAGTACGTGCTGAAATTTGTTTTGCATTCAGTGCTAAAGAATTGTTAATCGCCAAAATATTATTTTTATACGTTTTGTAATGATTTTGTGAACAGGCCGCGATCTATCGTCAAGGTAGTTAAACTACATTGCAACATCGATATGGAAAGATTCGAGTAGTTTTACTATTTATCGATAGATGTAGATAGTGTAAAGTGGACGGGGCTAAACATCCCCTCACCCCGCAAATTGGCACGCATTGTTACATAACGAAATCTAATTACAACACCTCCTCTTTGTATTTGCTTCATGGGCGTATCCGTCAAAAGAATCTCAGGGACAAGATGGATTGCTTATCATGACGTTGTTAAACCACTGCAGAATAATTTTAAAAAACTAGTATAAAAACTCGAAGATATATATGGTCCCAGCACCAACAGAGAAAACGTAGATACAAGAGAAGCATCATCAGTCAGACACAAAAGTAAATACTAAATAATAAAATAATAATCTTGATTTTCACTAGAAAAGTATGTGATAAAAATCAAAGACCAAAAATTTTTCTTCAAAGCCAACGTATTCAACTAATGGTAAAAGCGAGAATGTGGACAAAATGTGAGAATGTGGACATTTCGATTGAAAGAAGAAGAGGAATGAGGAGATTTCGAAAACGTTTATCAGGAGAAATGACTTGATATGCTGGACTACCATTGCCAGAGGAGCTGCAGAGAGCTATGTTAGAATGCTGACTTCCCAAATTTCCTTTAATGTTGAGCTTACAAAACGTAACACTACGAATCCTTGTATTTTGAAGAAGCGAGCTCCTATGTCGAATGTTAGTAAACATGTATCGGCGTCAAAAATTTTTTGACATTTCTTTCATTACGATACTTAATGAACGAGACGGAATGATGGTGATATAACAACATAAATAGCACAACAGCTAAAGTGGATTTTCAAAAATAGTTTTAAAAAGTAACTATTTTTAAAATAAGATAAGATATTTCTCTCTAAGAATTCGCCAAACGGCATGTTAAACTTGGATGAATTGCTCACGGTGGGTTGGTGAGCAAAGAACTGACACCCTCATACTAATAATACTGCTTGTAATAATCAGTTCTTATGAATTTTATGCCATTATAGTCAGTCGCCAGAACCTCTTTCGACAATCAGAAGGTTGTGTAGTTGGCATGCCGGACACTTATCATAGGTTAAGCAGCATAAGTCAGGTAGAAGGCAGTGTTAGAATAACATCTAGCTTTAGCATTTAGTAAACTACTTGCCCAGCATTGCATGTCCAAATCTCTTAAATAAGTAACTAGGTAGTATAATTCCTTTTGTCCGTCAAATGCGTCTGGATAGACCCCATCCCCTTGTCTATTTCAAACGGTAAGCAACAATGTGTGACATGCTGTATTCCGGTTTGAAAAGTGAACAGAGCCAGTATAATTGTAGACTGTGAGGTATTCAATCTTGTTCTTTGGAGGTGACAACACATTCGTAGCCTTCTTTGTTTGAAGTTGGTTGCAGGTGTCAATGGACTGCAGTAATCACTTACCATCATGTGGACTGTAACTTTCTTTGTAGTTTAAAATTTGTAAAAAAAAAACCTGGCCTACCATTTGTAAAATAAAGACTGGCAGCGATGCATTGATATTGTGTTATAAACATAATAATAAGTTAATAAGTAATTCGTAGGTAAGGTTAACTATATTTGCGTAAACAAATATTTACTCAAAAGTAGTTAATATTACACTCAAATCAAAAGTTATTTAATATAATAATATTCGTACATTCATTATCTCTGCATGTTTATATATGACCGTAATATTTCTACCTACCTAGTTGCGCTCAGTCGAGCTTAAAATACGAACATTACACAACATTATTATCGTAGGGGTCGATAAAGAGAAAGATAAAAAAGTAAAACGTTGGGTTTTCCTAGAATATTTGCATGGATAAGTTCAAAATCAGGGGAGTCATTTCAAGAGCGGTAATAGCAGACATACAGAAGGGCAGAATACTATATTTATTTAAAATGAGCCTTTGGTCAAATGTCCTAAAATGGTATCCTTTCATTTATTATTCTCGTCTACTTAAAGTATTGATTTTTATTGTTGGCCAAACGCTTGTATGCTTAATGGACGCAGAATACTTATGAAGAAAACTGCTCGAATCTTTAGCGAACCATTGCGAACAAAATCACTTGCAATACTTTTTCAACCAAAACACTGTATGCAATAACAAAACATTGTTAATACCAATATAAAATACACATCAACAGAATCTAGGGATACCTTAATCCTAAATTATTAACAACTTACTTATTTACAACTACAACCATAAAAAGTTTATATACAGATTGAAACCTCCTTTATTCTATTTTCAAAATTTAGAAATGTAAATAAAAAAAGACAAAATACGGCGGCAAAATTGTTAGTAATTCGTTAGGAAAATTAAAATTGTTCTACTGATATTAATTAATGAAAAGGGATTAGATTGTTTTCCTTTTTTATTTTAACGTGCCGTGTGAGCTTTAAGAGTCATGTCACGTCATCATTTAAGTCGAGATGAAATGTTACGAGCCGTGGGCAATTAAGAAAATGGTGCAATTTAACGCGTTGCTGCTGGGCCATCCAAAACGTTATATTAAGGTTGTGGTCACGTTTTCGCAGTACTGGGGATGTGGCTGAACGATACACGGGTAGATATCGTCTTACTCTTCTAAATGACCGCCAGAAGACAATCCAATATCACAGCGAAACAAAGGCTCCAGGAGGTTCACCAGCTGCTGGTAAGCAACCAAACCGTGCAAAGAAGGTTGCATGAAGTTGGTCTTCATGCTTGAAGACTGCTACGTGTTCCAGTTTTGCGACATGGCAATCCCGGTTGGCGACTTTCGTGGGCTTGATAACATTTATCAAGGAGTGACGATCAATGGTCTTTGGTGCTGTTTACCGATGAGTCCCTGTTTGGGTTTCATCCGGATTCACGAAGAATACGCGTTTAGAAATCTTCAGGGATAGTTAGCTGTTTACGGCACCCTCAGTAGGTGCCGATTGGCGACCGGAGGAGGGGCCTGGTAGCGCATTCCAGGGGGGATCCGGTGTCTCTGCGATCTCCATGTTAGGTACCATCGATGGTGTGACTCTTTTTGCGTCCCTAAGTTATATGTGTAACGCCTTGTCCAACTGCCATTCTCTCAACCTATTCACTCCCACCATTTTTGAAAAAAAAGGAAAAAGAAGAGCAAGCTTATACAGCAGTTGCACTCCCTCTACGTCAAAGTGCACCTCACAAACATCCGAGGCCTGCACTTTAATTTCAATGCAGTCCACTACCACCATGAGACAGACAAGCCGCACTTACTCTTCTTGACTAAGATGCAGATCAGATATCCTCTAGATGCAGCGTACTTTGAATACCATGGGTACACATTGGAGCATAATTTCCATTAGCGTGCCGGAGTCTGTGTTTACGTCCGCAACAACATCTGCTGTAAGCGTCTCCGTCACATTGAAGACCCCACTTTCTCTACGATCTGGGTATTGATTGACACAGGAATAGATAAAATTATTTATTCTTGTGTCTACCGATCGCACAGCGGTGACTAGGAGATAACACCTCAGTGAAGCCTCTGATGTGGCTCTAAATCGGTACCCTAATACAAAGTTGGTTTTTCTGGGGGACTTTAATGCCTGTTTGTCTTGTCGCTGGGGCTCTCGCAGCTGGTACAACAAGCGACTAGGGTACCTGATGTGGTTCAGGTTACCTAACCCTTGGGAACTTCTGAGCATTGTCTAGTGAAATCTGTGTCGTTATATTCCCCACCTTATTACGATTTCCACGGTGTGCGGCAAGTGTGGCGATACAAAAAGCAGAATGGGATGAGATGCGGCATTTCTTTACATCTTATCCTTGGCGGCAGGTCTGCTTCTAGTCTAAAGACCCGTCCAGCTGCGCGGATGCCATAACCTATGTGATACGTCAAGCGATGCAGTATTTCATCTCCTTTGCTGATGTGCTCGTTGGTGTTAACGCTCACACATGGTCAATGCCGAGTGTGCTCGAGCTGAAAAGCACAAGCTTATGGTGTACTTATCCTGGGTCGATGCTTAAAACTGCACTCCGGATCTTTAACAAGAGAGCCTTTCACCAAGCCACCAATTCCCGCAAAAAGGCATTATGGCAAGCTAGTTTGGACCGCATTAAACGCATCTGTACAAAGCTTTCTGTCAAACCATCTGGCAATAGAGTTTTTTGATCTCTCACCAAAGCGGTCAAGACAAACTTTTGTCGGTTTACACAGCCTCCGCTGGTAAAACCAGATGGCTCACTGGCGTATGCGCCTAAGGAGTAAGCAGACTTATTTGCTTCTATTTTTGCTTGCAATTGGTGTCTGAACAGTAGCAACAGCGTACCAACTCAATTACCTTACTGCGGTACCTCTATGTCAGAGGTCAGTATCTCCAACAATGAGGTTCTTAAAATCTTGCGAAGTCTAGACGTGAAAAAAGCTAGTGGAACTGATAGTATATCAGCTATAGTTCTAAAGATCTGTGCACCTGAGTTGTCTCCTGTGTGTCAGCTTGTTCCGCCTATCATTCAGGACTGAAATAGTGCCAAAATCTTAGAAGTAATCCAATGTACAGTTTATGCCTAAAAAGGTAGCGTACTGACCCTGCCAACTATCAGCCAATTTCAATTATCTCCATACTCTGCAAGATTATGGAGCGTATATAGAACACTCACCTCATGGCATACTTAGAGCAAATTGATCTTCGCTAGTACGGGTTTCCCTGAAGTCGATCAACTGGACACCTTCTAGCGTATATTATTCACATATGGGGCGAAGCCCTCGAGAACAGCGGTGAAGCACTTGCTGTTTCCCTCGATTTTTCTAAGGCCATTGACGGGGTTTGGCACGCTAGTCTATTGGACAAGCTTTCAGCGTACGGCTTATCCCCTGGCCTGATTGTCTGGGTGAAGGACTTTCTGAGTGAACGTTCTCTCCTGTTCGCCGTCGATGGCTGCTCATCTGATACTGTGGCGAATAAATCCGGTGTTTCTCAGGCGTACGTTCTCTCTGCAACTCTCTTTCGACTGCATATAAATGACCTGCTCATTCCCGGTATCTATGGGTATGCAACAGCAAAGTTGTGGAGAGAGGCCAGTCGGGACCAAATCTAGTCAGAAAGAGAGGCTATATTGAGCGTGTAAATCTCACACTACAGGCAGTCTCTGAATGGGGTGATGCCAGTCTCGTGAGATTTAACGCCTGCAAAACACAAGCGTGTCTTTTCACCGCCAAAAGGAGCCCGCTCACCTTGGCTCCTACTTTCCGAAATGTATCCTTGGAGTACACTGACCGCCTTCAGTTGTTAGGGGTTGAGTTTTCTCCGAACCTCAACTATGGGCGGTTCATTGAGCCCAGAGCCAAAGCAGCCGCAATGAAACTTGATGTCCTTTTAAGGATGCGGCGGTACTTCACGCCGGGGTATCTTCTTACCTTTATAAAGCGCAAGTCCAGTCATGCATGGAGTGCTGCTGTCAAATATGGGCTAGTGCTGCAAAATGAGACCTGGCAGCGTTGGACTCAACTCTGGAGGCTTATTGGTGACTTCGATTTGGTTGAAACCAATCTTGTCAGCTTCGAGCACAAGCGTAGAGTAGCCAGTCTCTCGGTATTCTACAGAATGCATTTCGGTGAGTTTGCGCACGCTTTAATGCCTCCTTCTCATTTTTACCATCGACAACCGTCTGGGTCGGCGGGTCTTTAAAGATGTCGATATTCCACGCAAACCATTTGGTTCAACCAACTAGTTTGCTACGTCTTTTGTAATGCGTACAGCAAACGAGTGGAATAATTTGCCGGCGTCTATCTTTCCGTTCGAATACAATCTGGGCGTCTTCAAGGCAAGAGTGAATAGTCTTTTGTTACGCTAAGACAGTACGATTTATCATCTTGGGCTGCATCACCACTTACCACCAGGTGGGATTGTGGTGAAGCAATGGCTTATAATAACTGAAAAAATAAAAAAGTGGAATGCCCCCTTACCAGTTAAAAGGGTCTCCGGTTCTACACACTCATATACTCACCATAGAAAGCATATCAGCATTAAGCTGCTATTTGACGCTGGTATTCTGTGAGAGCGGGGTCCTACCCCGATCGAGTCGACGCATTCGTGCTGCAGCCATAATATAGCAGTAGCATGGCTCTACCACGTACAAGTTTCATTTTATGGTTAACCTGTTCAAACCAAGAAGAATCAATGTTCTTCATACTCTATGCGTGAAGAACATTGATCCTTATTGATTTAGAAAATAAATAAATGTTTTGTATGAAAACTATTTCATATTGGCGTTTGTGGCTAACATCGTAATCTTGTTGTCACGGCCTACAGCTGCCCCTGCAAATGTCGAATCTCTCGGGGCCCATGAGCGAAAAATTCAAAGAGCAGCCGCAGGTTCGTGCCAGAGTGGCTATATGGAAGGATTTCCTATAATACTAAGCTATATGGAAAATGTTTTATCCTACTACAATTTAATGGGGAGGCTGGTCAAATAGAGATTACTTACCTGTATATGAGGCGACTGCTGTCTCAGGGCTCGGTCAGGCCGGAGGTGTGTATGTGTTGAGTATAGTGGTGTTTTTGTGGTGTTGGTTGTGATAGACCTGACTGGACTGTTGAAGTCGGCAGCAGCCCGGACTTCGGCACCGCTCCAAATTGTGGTAATCTCCAGCGGCGTCACCCACAGTCACTTTCTTTCTTCTTCTCTCTGTCAGTCTATTAACTATACCGTACAATTAACTAATTTCCAGACGCCACTAACACTCGTTTATTATAAAGCGTAACACACAACACGAATACCGAATGTTCGGATCAAAACTCACTTCTGTTTCGCGTGGCAACAATTATTTCTAGCACAATTCCGACGTTGATCGCAATCAATGTTAACTTCCTAACAATTTGTTTGCCCGGCTTCTAATTCTAGACTTAACAAAAACCCTCGTCGTGGCAACAATTTGCTAACAAAACCGACTCTCAAAATGGAGGTCGACTCCCGGGCGACTTCACGACGTGCTCTTGACAGCACGTATTCTAGCAACCGTTCGACTCGACCCAGCCGCCGTTAGCAACTAACTGCGCTCGCGCGAACGTCAAACCGGTACGAACGCACCGCGCCGAGCGCTCTCTGGCGTCAATTCATGAAATTAGCGTTTGGCGCGAACAAACCCCCGTCCCGGACATAAGGACTTATGTCCGCGAGCAAACCGGCAAGCGGGACAGGGTCGCGACGGCACGTTGCAAGACCGAATCTCCAACCAAACCTCGGTCACCCTAGGCACCCCATCAGATCTTACAACCTTAACCACCGCCTCAAAAGACAGCCCCAATGTGGGCAAGCCGGAGGGTTGAACCTCCACTGGATGCCCTTCCTGGACATCGCAGCACCTAAATAAGTCCAGTTGCTGGACAGAAATTGGACGACCTCTTTCAAACACCTATCAGGACCGGATCAGGTCAAACAGCGACGCGACACGAAGCGGCTCAGCGTGGCCTCCTAAGCTTCAGTGCAGAGAGCACCCACAAATTCCACATGAACGTCGTCTGTGGAGAGCCAAACGAAACGCACAGATAGTCCCTAGTATGAATTCTCAAACAAGTAGGCATAACCAAGCCATCCACCATATAATCATATACTCAAATAGTTCGGCAGCTGATTTCAATCAGATAATCTCCAAACTAGCTAGCCTCTTAGACAAGTAGTCCTATGCTAACATTTCAACTAATTTTCAAAAGCATCAATGTTCAACTACAGAATTAATTCAAACAAATTAATCACCGATGCACATAGGTCAAACTGACAAATGAAACAAAACGATAAACGTAAGAGACAGCCCTATTTCTATCTAATTTTTTTATGGGCTGAATTGTTAAAATAATGAGATGAAATGAAATGTTAAATTATCGAGTTTCCTGTTTAATTGAAAAATAGGTCTGTGTCGGGCATATTTTTATGTGGTTTTTACGATATTAAATGTCGCTCAAAACCGAATGAATCGTTTGATAAACTAAAATCATCATTTACCGATAAAAGCCCTTCTAAGGCAACCGTAACAGTGTGGTAAAACATTTTCAGAACGGTTGAATTTGAGAGAAGAAGAGAGAAGTGGTCGCTCTTTGATGGCTGTTACAGAAGAACACATCAGGTGTGTCATCAGCTTTAAAAAACTTGAATATGGTACACAAAAAACACATAATATTGCACATATTGCATATTGGATCGGGTAACGTTCAACAAATTTTAACAACGCGAAGATATTGCGTGTAGAGGTTACCGCACAACCTCACTGATGTTCAGAAGCTGGCCCCCGTGGAATGGTGAAGTGACATGATTACTAAATTTGAAGCATACTTGTCTCGGCGTGTTTACGTAATGACTATAGATTATGAATCTTGAATTTATCAATACAATCCAGAAACGACAGTTTGGTTGTTTCAAAATGAACCAACCAAAGACTACCATAGCAATCGAAAAGCTCAGGGAAGATTGTATACTACTAAATGCTTATCAGAAATGTTCACTAATGTAAGCACGACCATAAGTGACTAAACAATAGGCTCCGCCGACTACTGTTTCACCATGACCGCGAAATCAACGCTCAAACGCACTAAGTTTTTGAGTAACCCTCTCACAGTTCTGATTTGGCACCATATAACTTGTTTCATTCCCATAAAAAATCACTTGAAAAGGGATACAGTTTTCATCGCCGGATATGTGCTATTAGCCTTCGAGTAGGCCGTACAAGATGTGTCTGATGCGGACTGGAAAGTGTTTCGAAAATGGGTTAAGACGCATGGAACATTGTATAAATGCTGTTAAAGATTTCTTTGAATAGATCGAAACAAATAAATAAAATTGAAGTGTCTGTTTGTAATGTCAAAATAACAGGATGCGGTAATTATAACAAAAAAAATTTTTTTTCAGCTGTCACTGCTAGATTGCTAATGTTATAAGGAGTAACTTAGACTACTTTTATAATAGAATTACGTAACAAATAGAATCGCAAAAGAAAGTTGAATCGATTTTGGTAGTTTTGTTGTTATATATATATAGACTATATATTAAACCAATAAACAAGAGGAAAAAATACCGACTGAAAACAGAGATTTTCAAAAATAAATTGCATGTATTTTTAATGCACGACTTATCTTCAAAAAGTCTTTTTCAGCGAGAGTCTTACATAAAAAGTTGCAATATGTGTGCCTGTACTCGAATTTCATTAGTCGGGGAATGAATGCGGAAAACGAGCAACGAGTTATTTTGTTTTCTGGAAAATAAACCATCTCTCGTAAACATAAATTAATGTCTATTTTACATGGGGTACGAGACCTAGCTTCATTTGAATCAGGATGTCTTGACAGATAATTATATATAACTTTTTACACCAGTCCTGACGGTAAAGTATTGTCTGAATCTCATTATAAGGAATAAGGGGCAAAATGCCGACAAGACTGTTAAAGATAAAAAACGGCTGTTGCAGTTACTTGGTTAATAGCCCCTTTTTCCTGCCAATCCGTAAAAGTGCACTGCGGAACCTAATCCAATCGTAGGGAGATATTGTTATAGTTCCACGGTAAATTGATAGAATAGTGTGTTTCGTCACGTATAAACGAGTTTATACACCGCTATCTGTCGAAAGTTCAAAAATATTTCTGACATTTACCATAGACGCCTCTTCGACACTCACGACTTTTTTTAAAACACATTGCATAGCATTGTCAGTCTTTTTCGTTTTAAGAATGGACACAAGTCTTGTCAAGAATATGTCATCAATCACGTATTTCTTAAAAATACTGCTCACACTCACCACTCTGGGTTAGTGGGTTGATCACCGCAATTTCAAAACCCTCTAGTAATGCTATTGTCGATAGGTTTCCGATTTAGCATTTTAGATGGTATTTAATGGACTTTAGTTGATCGTCAATGCCTTATTCATTAATCTCTTGAGTACACGTGGATGCAGGAGTGGTTTGGTTTATATTTGAACAAAACTTTGGTATATTCCTTATATCAAAAAAAGATACAAAATTTTATAGATCCTAAATATTTTAATTACAAATTCAACTCCGAAAATCAATGAATTCTTAAGGCACGATGATGACTTTTCATCAGTTTGTGCCAGGTTGTTATCATAAATATTTTCGTAAATATACGAAAAATATTCAGCCAATATTAGCATTAGCCAATATTACCGTGTAGTGGCGGTTAAGAATATCCACTACCCCATATCTTCCCGTGGGTGTCGTAAAAGGCGACAAAGGGAAACAGGCAGGAGATGGGCAGCAGCATCTTCCTGATAACAACAAACTTATAATAAAAAAACTGCGCTTGCCAACCCGCTCGCCAAGCGTGACAACTATGGCAAATACCCCCCTATGATGAGAGTAATAAAGAAACGGCCCCCAGTCCCCGGCGGCCCCGCTATTCCTGGCTACGGTGGTAACGGCGAGGGCAGCGGGTGCTAAGAATCTTCGGTGGAGGTTCGGTTGCCACCTAAGACGACACGACCTGGCAACATACAATGCAAGCACCCTGAGGACTGACGAGAAGATCCTGGAGATGGAAGAAGAGATTGTAGAAAATTACGCTGGCATATTATAGGATTATCCGAAGTCCGAAGAGAGAGAGAGGACACGGTAATCCTCGAATCCGGCAACTTGCTCTATCACCGGGAGCGCGACCATCTGTCCTAAAGAGGTGTTGGATTTATCGTCCACAAGTCTCTTGTTAACAACGTTGTAAAGATTGAGAGTGTGTCGACGAGAGTTGAGAATCAACAAACGGTATTCGCTAAAGGTCATACAGGTTTACGCACCACCCTGAGAACACCCCGATGGGGAGGTGAAGGAAATGTATGAGGATATCTCTAAAGCCATGCAATCCTCCACAACCCATATACGGTGTTAATGGGAGACTTCAATGCAAAACTAGGCACAAGAGAGAACGGTGAGCTGAAAGTAGGGAAATTTGGAATAGGGCAACGAAACCCAAGGGGCCAGCAGCTGGCCGACTTCGTGGAGAAAGAGGGACTCTTTATGATGAACTCTTTCTTCCAGAAGCGGCCCCACAGGAAGTGGACCTGTTCGAGCCCCGACGGTTCCACAAAAATGAGATTGACTTCATTATGACGACCAGACGACAACTGTTCAGTGATGTCTCCGTGATCGCGAGGGTGAAAACTGGTAGCGATCACCGAATGGTAAGAGGCACACTGAACCTAAACGTTAAGTTTGAGAGGTCTCGTCTAATGAAGTCAACGCTCCGTCCCCCTGGTGCTCTGTTCCAAAGTCCCCAAACCTTTCAGCTCGTGTTAAAAAACCGTTTTCAGTGCCTAGAAAACTGCAATGAAGTGGACGATATGAATGACAAGCTCGTGGAAACTGTCCATGCGGTCGGAGCTAAGTTCTGCAAGACCCGCCGCAGAAGAACACAAAAACTCTCCGATCACACTCTTAATTTCATGGCTGTTAGATGAATCTATACTCTTCAACAGATTTGACAGCATACAGGCAACTGAACAGACACATCTCCAAATGCATGGGGCGGGACTTACGCAACTTCAATACAGCTTGTATTGAAAAAAAATCGAGCGAAAGCAAGGCTCCAAAGTCTTTGCCAGAGGTCTGCCAGAAAGAGCCAACTGTCGAAGCTGAAGACCGACTGTGGCAGCATCGTTTCCGGGGCTCCTGAGATTTTGAGTGAGATTGAGAGTTTCTATTACATGCTGTACACATCGTCTTTGGAGCAACACGCAAGTGTGAGTAACGACCGAAGAGCTAGTCTTATCCGACACTATTCCGAAGATATCCCGGACGTCAGTCTGAGCGAGATTAGAATGGCTCTCCAGCACCTTAAAACGGCAAGCCTGGATGGAATTACAGCGGAGCTTCTGAAAGCGGGTGGAAGACCGGTACTTGAAGACTTCCAGCCTCCCGAACAAGCCGGTTTATGAAAGGGCTTTAGCACCATAGCCCACAAAGTCCGAAGTTCGAAGAGTACAATTTGCCACTAAGTCTGGCTTATGTGGACTATGAGAAAGCCTTTGATTCCGTCGAAATTTGGGCGGTGCTGCAGTCCCTTCAGCGGTGCTAAGTTGACTGTCGGTATATCGAAGTGCTGAAGTGCTTGTACAGTAGGGCTACGATGGCTATCCGAGTACAGAACCAGAGTACGAAACCTATCCAATTGCAGAGAGGTGTTAGACAGGGTAATGTTATATCCACGAAACTCTTCGCTGCATTGGAAGACGTTTTCAAGTTTCTGGACTGAAAGTTATACGGTATTAACATAAAAAGCGAGTACATCACTCACTTTCGATTTGCCGACGATATAGTCCTTATGGCAGAATCGCTGTAGGACCTAAGCACCATGCTCAACAACCTCAATAGTGACTCCCAATGAATAGGTCTTAGGATGAACATGGACAAAACAAAGATCATGTTTAATGTTCATGACACACCTATAGTGTTGTTGGGAGCAATAAGCTCGCAGTTGTTGACGAGTATGTTTACCTGGGACAAATAGTCCGACTAGGTAAGTCCAACTGCGACCGAGAGGTCAATCGACGGATTCAACTCGGCTGGGCAGCGTTCGGGAAACTACGACACATCTTCACGTCAGACATACCTCAAAACCTTAAAATGAAATTGTACAACCGGTGCGTGTTGCCAGTGACGACTTACGGATCTGAGACGTGGTCCTTCACTGCTGGCCGTATGAGGAAGCTCAAGGTCGCTCAGCGAGCTATGGAGAGGGCTATGCTCGGAGTTTCTCTGCGTGATAAACTTAGAAATGAGTATATCTGCAGTAGAACCAGAGTAACCGACATAGCCCAACGGATTAGTAAGCTAAAGTGGCAGTGGGCCGGCCATATAGTTCGAAGAAATGACAACCGATGGGGAAGAAAGTTTCTTGAGTGGCAGCCTCGTACCGGTAGGCGAAGTGTAGGGCGACCCCCCACGAGATGGAGTGACGACCTGGTAAGACATGCAGGAAATCTATGGATGCAGGTGGCTCAGGACCGTGCATTGTAGCATTCCTTGGGGGAGGCCTATGTTCAGCAGTGGACTTATGAAAGGCTGTAATGATGATGATGATGATGAATGTTAGCAAATTCCGAAAATTCGTACTTCTGCTCACATTTGTGGTCATCCCGTCCACAGTTTAATGCCTAGATCGGATTTTTTTCTTTTAATGTATTCCCTGATAATTATGTTCCTATATTAGCCTTAAAATTTTTCAACTACTATGGGCAGTATTTTGCAAGACGGCACTAAACATAAGTTTAAATTTTGTACTTTATTTGTCTCCTAAGTTTGAGCACCTGTGGTGAAAAAAAAAACTTTTGGGATCTGTGTGGCCAACCATTTAATAAGTTTGCCTACATCATGAGGATTTAAAAATATCAGCATAACATGTACTTAATATCATTACTTACTGAGCTATAGCCGTTTTTTTTATAGTGGTAGAGCCACGCGGCAGCTTTGGTGTCGCACGGATGGGCCGGCTCGAACCGGGGTGGTACCACGACCTCACAGAATACCAGCGTGAAGTAGAGGTTGACCTCTGCGTTTCGCTTGGTGAGTGCAGGTGGCCGGAGGCCCTTTTTACTGGAAATGAGGCATTCCATCTTAGTCCTCAGTGGTGACAACGCATCTGCATTTTGATTCGCAAACGAGGATAGATGTAGATGTCTATGGGCCGCAGCAACCACTTACCATCAGGTGGACTGTGTGCTCGTTTGTCACCCTTATCCTATAAAAAAATGTGTAAAAGTAGGCGTTTCATTACAAAATTACAAAATTATTGGCAGATAGTTTTTTAAACCTTGTATGTCTTTCTTAGGTAAAAGTACATATTGAAAATTTTACTTTACTACCTGCTGGCCTAGTTTGGACGAATTCTGAGCTGTGTGAGCAAAACAAACAGTGAAACTTGACATGTTCCATTATGTACAGCTGTGAAAATATGCTACGTTCTGTTTTCCATTTGTTAAGAATGCGTTAATTAATGAAAAGAACATGAGTTACATCCATTTTTTTTAATTAAAATCATTTACAGAAAATGTTTGAACTGGCCTCCTCCGGCCATCATGCAGGCTCTACATCTTTTTACAAACGATCTTTATAAAGTCTTTGATAATTTTGGTTGAAATAACCCTTGGTGATTCTGTGACGCGAAGTCTTAGTTCGATAATTGTTTCGATTGGTTTTTTATAAACTTGTTCTTCCATGCAGCCCCAATAAAAAATCTAATGGGTTAATATCAGGTGATCTTGGTAGCCACAATAACGGCCCCAGTCGGCCCATCCATCTGTCATGATGGGCTTCGTTTAAGTAACTCCTTACTTGGACGACGTAATGTGCCGGACAACCATCATTTTGGAGCCACTTCGTCGGATGGCTAGTGGCTCATCTTTTAATAAATTTGGCAGCTCATTTTGCAGAAATTCTAAATAATTGGCCCCATTCAGGTTACCCGGCAATTCATAGGGGCCCATGATTCATCCGTTTAGAGTTTCCTGTCCAATAATTTATTTTAAACTGGTATTGCGAGCTATCTTCTCCCATCAAATATGGGTTTGCTTGCTGCCAGCTGTGCAGATTACGTAAGTTAAAGTACCCGTCTCTTTTACACGTTGTCTTGTCGCTCCACAAATTTTTTCTAAAAAAGCCAGGATCTTCATCATTTCGCCTCAGCATTTCTCTACAAAAAGTAACTCGTGCTGGGTAGTCACGTTGTTGAAGCGTTTGCACACGTGTGACGTAATAAGGGTGAAATCTCCTTTGTTTGAGAATCCGATGTGCTGTAGAGTGCGATACTGCAGTACGTCGTTCGATATCTCGTAAAAATAGGCGGATCTTTTTCAACCATATCATGGACAATTTCTTCAATTTCAATATCAGGTATCGTCTCCCCTCTGAATAAATGCAGTGCATTCTTAATTAGATCTCATTCACGCTACATTCACCATAGTTAAAATGCATGATAGCATACTCTTGGGTGTGTGTACATTTCTCGTGGCATGACACAGTCCTGTTGTTATGCACAAATCATGAGTACACTAGAATGCCAAGTTGTTACAATCATCAGCAAACAAACAAAATGCACAAGTCAAGAGTCCGATAGAATGCGAAATAGTATTTTGTAGCCAAGAGTCTGAAATAAGAGAGCACATGCGATGTCGAGAAGGTCGAGATACACATTAACCATATTTAACAATAACCAAACACGAATTCCAATCACGAATTCATACAATGGAGAATCTGTCGATCCTTTTTACTCACATTAATCCTAAGCACCGTTTGTCTCGCTCACACAGCTTTGAATTCATCCAGACAAGGCGAGCAGGCAGTAAAGTAAAATGTTCAAGGGCGACAGATGTACTTTTACTCAATGAAGTCATGCAATGTTAAAAAAAATATCTGCCAATAATTTTGTAATTTTGTAATGAAATGCCTACTTTTACACATTAACGGCTATAGCTAAGTAAGTAATGATATTAAGTACATAGTATACTAATGTTTTAGAATCCTCATAATGTAGGCAAACTTTTAAAATGGTTGGTCACACATATCCCATAATTTATTTTTTCACCACAGGTGCTCAAACTTAGCAGACAAATAAAGTAAAAAATTGAAATTTATGTTTAGTGCCGTCTTGTAAAATACTGCCCATAGTAGTTGAAAACTTTTAAGAGTAATTTAGGAACATCATTGTTATGAAACACATTAAAAGAAAAAAATCCGATATAGGCATTAAACTGTGGTCGGGATGACCACAAATGTGAGCAGAAGTACAAATTTATATATATATATATATATATATATATATATATATATATATATATATATATATATATATATATATACACAGGACTAAAATGAAATACCTCGTTACCAGTAAAATATGTCGGGTTTTTGTCAATTACGATACAAAACAACAGTGTATATACTCACTATATGTATATAATCACTGGTATTCTCTATCGAGCATGGTCTTTTCCCGATCTGATCCATTAGTGCTGATAAAAGCTGAACGATGTTTCACATTTTTGTGAGCATATAAATCTAAGAACTGTATTTTACACATTAATTTGAGCGCTAACGCTAATAAGGAAGAAAAAGTGAAATTAGAATATAACAAAACAAGTACCTAATGATTTTTACACAGACATTTACAAAACATTGTATTACATTTTATAATGACCCTTCGCTTCCTTTTAATTACGAATGTTTACTTTTTTGTATAAATAAACTTTGTTGATATGTTTGCATAATCTTTGTCCCAACAAAACCTTTTCAACGTGTTAAATAAAATAAGCAGTTTTAAAATAGGCCGAGGACCTGCTTTGCCTGAATGCGTGGTAATGTGAACAGATCTTATCAACTGGTAATTAAGAACTGTTAACAACATTAAAGTTCATCGTGTTGTTTTAAAATACAGTTTAAATTTTCATTATCTCAAATTATAAAACTATGGAACTAAAGTAAAAATTTGGGCTATTAAGCGTTATCTCCAAAGTTGGAATTTAGCATGTATAGTGGAGGCGTTTTACATACATAAATTATGGATGAAGAGTCGAGTCAAGTAAGTGAAATAGAAATTCCGGAAGAAGTGGAGAGAGGTAGGGAGATAAGTGTAGATGAAATAATGAAAGCAATGAAAAGCATAAAAGCAGGTAAGGCAGCCGGATATGATAGAATATCACTCGAAATGCTAAGGGCTGGAGAGGGTGTGGTTGCAGGCCTGCTGTGCACCTTGTTTAATTTATGTTGGGAACTGAAGCGGGTACTGGAAGACCGTTATTGTCCCAATATATAAGGGAAAGGTCTGTAAAAACTACCGTGGCATCAGCTTGCTTAACATTGTGGGTAAACTGTATGCTAAAGTGTTGAAACTGCTGGAAAAATTTGGGATGTGCAAGCTAGATTTAGAAACGGGATGGGGTGTACGGATCAAGTTTTTTACATGCGCATGATTGCGGAGAAGTTTTTGGCCAAAAACCAGAAAGTTTTTTGTGCGTTCATGGACTTGGAAAAGGCTTATGACAGATTGGACAGGAATGTGTTATGGCAAACACTGAACTCATTTGGGTTGAGCGCTGGCTTGATACAGGGATTAAGGTCTCTTTATAGGGACTCTAGTGCTTGTGTCAGGATCAACGGGGTCTACTCGGACTGGTTTGTCATTCATAAAGGTGTCAGACAGGGATGTGTGGCTTCCCCGTAGCTGTTTAACCTATTTATGGACAGTTGTTTGCAAACTTTGAAAGTTGAAGTATGTGGGTTGAGAATGGGTGAGTTAACCGTCAAATGCCTTTTGTACGGCGATGATCAAGTCATATTTACATCATCGGTGGCCGAGTTGCAAATGATGGTTACTTTAATGAACTAGTCATTGAAAGAAAGGGGTATGAATGTGAACGCAAGTAAGACGAAAATGATGGTTTTTGAAAGAGAAGAAAGTAAATCGTTATGTGAAATAAGAATAGAAGGGGAGTAATTGAGCAAGTGGATGAGTTTGTATATACGGGATGTTTATTTAGCAGGGATGGTAGATATGATAAGGATATAGAACGACGAGTGAACGCAGGAAATAGAGTGAATGGGGCTCTACACGCTATTATGAGGAGTCAGAATGTGTCAACTAAGGCACGTATGGCAATTCATAATGCTGTGTTAGTCCCTACTTTAATGTATGGTAGTAAAAGTTGGCTCTGGCAGAAGAATCATGAGAGTAGAATAAATGCTGTAGAAATGCGATCCTTAAGGAATATGCTAGGGCTGAATCTGAATGACAGGGTGAGAAATAGTGTGATAACAGAAAAGTGGGGTTTGCAAGATGACGTTGTGACAAGGATTAAGAAAGGAATGCTTCGGTGGTTTGGTCATGTAGAAAGAATGAACGAGGAAAGAGTGAAAAAGCAAATTTATGTTGCAGAAGTGAACGGCAGGGTCGGGAAGGGACGCCCTAAACGAAGGTTTATCGACCAAATCGTACATTAAAAATGGGCCAGATTAGGAGTACCCTTAACCGACGAGCGTGTATGCGTAGATATATGAATGTAAAGGAGGCGCGAGAGGTGTGTCAGGATCGCGCCAAATGGAAATCCGTAGTCTCTGCCTGCCCCTCTAGGTGACAGGCGTGAGTGTTTGAATTTGTTGTGTATTTATTTAAATTATGGATATCACTGCGATTTAAAACAAATATTATGTAGGACATACAATTATTGTTCCGTAATGAATTTCAACCCGGGGTGACGCCACTGCACCGAGCTGTTAAATTTTGTTGCAATAAACCGTACCGTGCATTGTTGTGATAAATATGACACCGTGTTGCTTCAAAAAATGCTCTTACTGTCATTTACAATTCATCATCGTCATCATCACCATATTAACCTTTCACAAGTCCTCACTGATCATACGCCTTAAAACACGGTCCTAAGCCAACTGCATCCATCGCCGGTCGGTACTCCTTCTACCGGGGGGAGGGGAGGCGCCCTAGACTAGATACTCTGCGCCTGTGCTCGAGGCTGACAAGATTGGTTTCAACCAAATCAAGGTCACCAATGAGCCTCTTAGCACGTCTCTCCACTGAGTCCAATGCTGCAAGGTGGCATTTTGCTGCACCAGCCCATATGTGACAGCAGTACTCCATGCACGACTGGACTTGCGCTTTATATATGGTAAGAAGCTGCCCCGGCATGAAGTACCGCCGCACCCTTGCAAACACACCAAGTTTCCTTGTGGATGCTTTGGCTCTGGACTCAATGAACCACCCATAGTTTAGGTTCGGAGAAAATTCAATCCCTAACAAATAAAGGCGGTCAGTGTACTTCAGGGATACATTCCGGAAAGTTGTTGCCGAGGTGAGCGGGCTCCTTTTAGCGATAAAAAGACACGCTTGTGTTTTGGAGGCGTTAAATCTCACGAAATTGGCATCGCCCTATTCGGAGACTGCCTGTAGTGGGAGACTCATACGCTCAACCATAGCCTCTCTCTTTGACTGGATTTGATCCCGACTGGCCCGGACACTTAGTTGGTATCTCTCCACAAATGTGCTGTCATCTGTATACCCATAGATACCGGAAATGAGCAGATCATTTATATGCAGGAAGAGAGTTGCGGAGAGAACGGACCCCTGAGGAACACCGGCGTTAGTCACTACAGTACCGGATGAGCAGCCATCAACGACGACCCGGAGAGACCGTTCACTCAAAAAGTCCTTCGCCCAGATAATCAGGCCAGGGGATAAGCCGTACGCTAAAAGCTTGCCCAATAGACTAGCGTGCCAAACCCTGTCAAAGGCCTTCAAAACATCGAGGGAAACAGCAAGTGCTTCACCACTGTTCTCGAGGGCTTCGCCCCATATGTGAGTGGCGTGCGCTAGAAGGTCCCCAGTTGATTGATTTCGGCAAAACCCGTACTGGCGATCACTGAGGAGATCATTTTGCTCTAGGTATGCCATGAGGTGGGCGTTCAATATACGCTCCATAATCTTGCCGAGTATGGAGGTAATTGACATTGGCCGATAGTTGGCAGGATAGGTACGGCTACCTTTTTTATGCACAGGCTGCACATTGGCCAACTTCCAAGATTTGGGCACTATTCCAGTCCTGAATGAGAGGCGGAACCAGCGTGTCAACGTTTAGAACTATAGCTGGTATACCATCAGGTCCACTAGCTTTGCTTACGTAGACGTAAACAAAGGATGTTCTTAAAACCTTCAACAAGACTGTTTTAAAAACATCCTTGTTGGTGATACGGACCTCTGACATAGAGGTACCGCAGTAAGGTAATTGAGATGGTACGCTGTTGCTACTGTCCAGACGCGAATTGCAAGCAAAAAGAGAAGCAAATAAGTCTGCTTTATCCTTAGGTGCATGCGCTAGTGAGGCATCTGGTTTTACCAGCGAAGGCAGTGTAGACCGACAGAATTTTGTCTCGACCACTTTGGCAAGAGACCAAAAAGCTCTACTGCCAGATGGTTTTACAGAGAGCTTTGTGCCGATGCGTTTAATGCGGTCGAAACTAGCTTGGCGTAATGCCTTTTTGCAGGACTTGGCGGCTTGGTTAAAGGCTCTCTTCTTAAGGCTAATATCCGGAGCTTTTCGGTCTCGAGCATCGATGCAGGATAAGTACGCCATATGCTTGTGCTTTTCAGCATGAGCGCACTCGGCGTTAAAACATAAGCCAGATTTACCACCAATGGGCACTTTAGCAAAGGGGATTAAATACTCCATCGCTTGACGTATCACATTGGTTATGGCATCCGCGCAACTTGACGGGTCTTCAGAGAAGAAACAGGCCTGCCGCCAAGGATAAGATGCAAAGAAATGCCGCATCTCATCCCAATCTGCTGACTTGTATCGCCACATTCGTCGCACTACCGATTCAGAGCCACATCAGAAGCTTCACTGAGGTGTTTAAACAGCCTAGTTGTTTTTTGGTCACGCACGATCGGTAGACACAAGAATAAATAATTTCATCCATTCCTGTGTCCATCAATGCCCAGATAGTAGAGAAAGAGGGGTCTTCGAGGTGACGAAGACGCTTACAGAGGTAGCCAAGGTACGCCGCATCTACAGGACATCTGATCTCCGTCTCAGTCAAGAAGAGTAAGTGCAGCTTGTCAGTCTCAATGTGGAAATGGACTGCATTGAGATTACAGTGCAGGCCTCGGATGTTTGTGAGATGCACTTTGATGGAGAGGGAGTGCAACCGCTGTACAGACTTACTCTTCTTTTTCCTTTTCTTCATTAATGGTGGGAGTGAATAGGTTGAGAGAGTGGCAGTTGGACGAGGCGTCACACATATAACCTAGGCACACAAACAGAGTCACAGAATCAATGGTATCTAGCATGGAGATCGCGGGGACGCCTTAACCGCCCTGGAAATTGCCACCAGGCCCTCCCCTCCGGTCGCCAACCGGCATAGTGAAGCCATCTCAGGATTTTTCGTAAGATGGCGGGGCAGCCTTTCATGAGTGGCTGGCTCATTAATTGGGCCCCCAACTATCTGCCGTCGGCCAGCGGTGCAACCGTGCTTCGGATCCCGCTAACCTCCATAACTAGGCACCTGACACTAAGAAACGGCCGCGTCGCAGCCGGTTCGTATGCGCAACGCAACTGTCCATACCCATTCTCCCTATGAAATGGGTTTCACCTAACATCATACCGGAACACGATTTGTATCATTTGGCGGTATGTCTTTGCCATGTGGGTGGTAACTAACCCTCGGCCGGGCCTCGCACTAGTAGAGGACCAACCTACCATCAGTATGTAGTACTGCTCGTTTAGCACTACCCAGGGGATACGTGTAGGGAATCAGGATTCAAGTAATTCCTACGGACGCGAGCAGCTTCATCCCCCAAAATGCTAATTTTCTTAAATAATTGTAAATACAACTTATGCTGTTACAAAAATTTTAATCTGAAATACAGGGGTAGGTAATAGAATCCGTTCCTCATACTTATGGTAAAACATGGCATAATAAAGTAAACTGTAAAGTGATCACATAAATTCAACAACTCTTTCTATTAATTGCGAATGAATTAAGACTTGTTAATGGGTTAAAACTTTTAATAAATGGCTGTTTGTAGAATAATGGAAGTAAATTGTCCTCGGGAGTATTACGTGACGAATGATGATAATATTACTTAATTCTTAAAATTTTAGGAAGTTTTGCTAAAAAAAAGCTTGTCTTATATAGTTTTATGTAAAATATAAAAATTGGCCAAGTGCGTGTCGGGCCACACACAATGTACATCCCCAGTGTTTTTGAATGACCTATCCACGATGGAAAAGATGTTTTTTTTAAGATTTTATTTCACAGTTTTGTAGGCGTGATTAATATCTATAACTATGCCAAATTACAGATTTTTAATTAGAGTATCTGAGTAAAACCGCGGACGGGCGGAAGGACATGGCGAAACTATAAGGGTTTCTTGTTGTGTAACTATGGAACCCTATTAAATGTTAAGTTTATAAGAATGAAGTTAAAAAGGATCTACTATTTACCTTATATATATTAATAGTCGATGTAATATCATCGGGTGACAAAGTCTTAGGAGAATAGATCATCCTATTTCATCCAGTGGGTGTCGTTATAGTGGAGTATGAGCAACACGAAGAAAACCTGACAATCTAAGCTAGCAGTCGCTATAACCATATTTGACAGTATAAACCAGCTAAGTGTGACGATCTTGGCAATTCCTGACTATTTTGTAAGAAAAAAGGAAAGGTTTTTATATTTTGCACATAATTTTTTGATTTTTAAAAGATATCACTGTGGTGAAATGAGTCTTAAATTCAGTCATTATCATCTTTCTCACATATTTAATAACATCTACAAATATAGTTTTATTGGCTTCCATTAGAAAATAAGGTACAAGCAAAGCTCGAGCGCTGAGCAGTCTACGAAATTTAGTCGTATAGTCGGATATTATCCGAAGATCGCACAATTCTTGTTAAAACCGGGCGACAGAATTAGCGTGTACCGTGTAGAAAGGGTCCTACTATCAGCCATTGAGATGGCGTTGCCAAAGCCACTCCATACATAATGCATGACGGATATGCCTTTCGGTTTTTTCTTCTCAGTACAAACGTAGTTAGGATACCTATAGAGATAAAATTAAACATCGAACGTACATATTACTATGGCAAAGCGTTGGTTGTCGTCAGATATTACACTTATTGCTAAAATCCCGTGAAAAATTGTTATTTCTAAACTTCTTATAACCGATTTCCAATTCATATCTTGAAGTATAAGTGAGTACTTTATGTTAAAGTCGGTTGGTTAAATAATAATAAAAGTTAATGAAATGTACAAAAAGTTTAATATAACTATTAATTTAAATTCAAAAATTTAATAATCATGGAAGAATTAATGTTGTTATTTATTAAACTCAAAAAAATAGAATAACTACTTAAATGTAATACTTATTTCTTGGATTTTTATTTGTAACATTTCCAAAAGATCATTATTATCAATTGATTTAAACAGCTAAAACTTTTTAAGATCTATTATTTTAAAGATTCGTAATATCAAATAATTAATTTTGCATCTTGTAGCCGAAAACTGCTTCGGCCAAGTAGAGTGGAAAAATATCTTCACTAAGTAACTAATACAGTAATAGATAAAAGTGGATAGAAACTTGCTTTATACTTTCTTGATACGCGACTCGCACATACCATAGTTGGTTACTTAATTAGGGGAGCGGGGGGCTAGTTGTAACAATTTTTCGTATCTTGGTTAAGGAAGCTCACTTGTTGGGTATTTAAAAAAAAGCAGAAGTGTTTGGTTGAGCTACTATTTAACTATCGATTTGAAATAAAAATTTGATCAAACCTATGACCAATTCTTGTAAAAATGGCTTAGAAAAAAGTGATGAGTGTTACAACTTACCCCGTGATTGGGGCTAGTTGTAACAGGCTTGGGGCAATTTGTAACAGTAGGCATTGAAAACCAGTTTTCTATTTTTCAAAGATTTATTTAGCATTATATACTTTAGACACGCTAAATCAGACTTAGAATTTTAAGTTTTATTCTTAATCTAATAGACAAATATTCAAAATTTTACAAAAACATGTTAGGTATTTCTTCTTTAACCTATAAAGGAACTTTAGGCTCACAGCAATTTGTAATAACTTCTAAAAGACTTTCAAAAGAAGCCATACAAAATAGAGGTTGGAGCAAGTAAGCAAGTATTTAGATATTTTAGCTTCTTCTTCCTCTTTAAAAACTAATCTGAGTTTGACTTAGCCGACTAATAGATATTTGTTACTCTTCTTTTCTTTCACATATCTATATAGCGACACATGAAATAAATTAAAATATTTTGAAGGTTTTTGTACACTGCTTTTATTTTCAAAGACTTCAACAGAAGCCAATTCGTACACATCTTGGTTTTGGGAAGCATGTTAAGTTTTTTTTATAGTATATCATTCTGAAATAGATAAAATCAATTAAGTCCAACAAAAAGGTATTAAAAACATGAAAAGAAGAAATTTAAGTATGTCCCACGCAATTTCACAGAAATAATAAATCAATGTGGGGCAATTTGCAACTTGTTACAACTGTTGTGGATAGAAATTGATTAGTGCAAGTGATTAGTAAACTGTGTAGTAAAGTGATTAGAAGCTTGTTCTATTTTTTAGCGAGTGGACTGTGAGTTCACCTCGCATGCCCTCCCTTCCTCCTCACTCGCAGCATGCCTGCCAGTAAACACGTCTGGACAGCATTGTTAAGTGTTTAGCGTTAAGCGTCGGACGCTCGCTTGTGTTGTGAAAAATGGCAAAGTAGACCGAAGACATACCAATAAATTTGTGCAGGAGTACTAAAATATGAATGTCTTTACAATAGTAAACACCTTTTTTTTTCTATTTTTTTTGCGGATGGAAAATCATCAAATGACGCCTTTCGCTCTGGGTGGAGCGGAAGGGAGTGTCAGACTTTTACTGACTAAAAACCATCCGTGTTCCTTCAGTTCCCTTACGTTCCGGAGCCGCGGTATCTCTTTCGAACAGCCCGCAGCCCCGGCAGGCGTCGGCCCTTGCGGGCCCCTTCACGCTGCTGACAGCTCTTTGAGGCGCGCGCGTGGGACAAAACGCGCCGTCGACACGGCCTGTCGTCGTTAGACGGACGGACGGCGAGCTACCCCTTGCTCGCCGTCCACAGGCCCGCGCCTACGGAGGCCGGGGGCCACGACGTAGCCCCCGACGCCCGGGGCGTCTCCCGCGGCGGCCGGGAAGGAAAGCTGCTGCTCTCTCCTTCTCCCGCTCCGCCACCTCCTTCGCTAGCATCACTGCTTCGCAGAAGGTGGTGACGGCATCCCATTCCGTCTCGCTCCGGACCCCGGACCATGGCTTCGACCAGGGCCGGACGCGAGAGGTCGCCGCCGCCTATCGCCGCTATGAGGACACGGCGGTGCTCCGCCCAGGCAGGGCACACCTCCACGGTGTGCTCCACCGTGTCCTCCGGTCGATCCTCGCAGTGGGAGCACCCGGGCGTTTCTTCCCGCCCGATTCGGTGCAGGAACCTCCCGAACACACCGTGTCCGGTGAGGACCTGCGTCAGGCGGAAGGTGAGGACGCCGTGGCGTCTCTCAAGCCACTCCTCAAAGAGGGGTCTTATCGCCGCTATAGTGGCGTGCCCAGCACGGGGTTGCGACAGTCGCTCTCTCCATGTCGCCATGAGATCATGCCGGAAGTCTGTCCGCTGCACGACAACTTGCCGCGGCAGCGGGGTTTCCCCCCGGCATAGTGCCTCCGCGTGCCATTCGTGCAGGCGCGCGAGGACTATCGCCTCCAGATCCCGCGGCGGCAATCCTGCAAGGAGGCACGCTGCCTCGCGGGAGATCGTGCGGTAGCCGAACCATTCTCACGGCAACCACCTTTTGGGGCGCGTTCAGGTGGTGGACGGCAAGCCGCGCCAAACCACGCGCCCACACCGGGGCCCCGTAAAGGGCCATGGACCGCACAATCCCCGCGTAGAGCCTCCGGCAGGAGGCGTTTGGCCCCCCCAGGTTCGGCAGGAGCCGCCTGAAGGCAGCCCCGGTCCGTTCCAGTTTGGGAGCCAAACGTCGGAACTGCTCAACGAAGTTCCATCGGCCGTCGAGGACGAGTCCTAGGTACTTCAACGTCGACTCGACGCCGATGGATACCCCTCCTACCATCGCTGAGGATCCCGGTGGTGGCCTGTTCCGAGGACCATGGAAGTGCATGGCCTCGGACTTGTGCAGAGCCACCTCAAGACCCAGCTGCCGGATCCTCTCAACGACTATCGCAACCCGGCGTGTCATAGTTTCCGCCGCCGCCTCGTACGACCCCCCTGTGCCAGTACCAGCGTGTCGTCAGCGTAGCAAACTACGCTGACGCCGGTAGGGAGGTCGGCGCGCAGCACCCAGTCGTAACCGATGTTCCACAGGGGCGGCCCCAGAACCGAACCTTGTGGGACACCGCACGACATCTCTCGCCGGTTCCACTCACCGTTGCGACCGGGGTAGATGACGGCCCTATCCGTCAGATAGTCCCCGACTATACGACGGAGATAGGTCGGCACCCGGTGATACCGGAGTGCCTCGCTAATGCAGCTCCAGGGCATGGAGTTGAAGGCGTTGTCGATGTCGAGAGACACCGCCAAAACAACCCCCCCCCTGGTCACTGCATCCCCCGTCGTGAGGGCTCTCACGCGCATGATGGCGTCCACCGTAGAGCGCCTCTTGCGGAAACCAAACTGGTGTTCCGCAAGATCCGGCTCCGTCCCCGCAAGGTGCTCGGCGAGGCGGTTTGCAATGACTCTTTCAAAGAGCTTGCCCACTTCGTCGAGCAGCACCACGGGCCGGTATGCGGACGGAGAGTCCGCAGGGCGCCCCGGCTTCCGAATGAGGACCAGCTTCCCCGTCTTCCAGCGAAGCGGGAATTGGCCTCTCTCCAAGCATGTGCTTAGGAGCCCCTCCGGTTAGGGCCCGAGAGCCTCCGAGGCCAGGACCCAGGCTTTGCCAGGCAAGCCATCGGGTCCTGGGGCGGTATTCCTGGCCTTGAGCCTACGTACCGCCACTCTCAGGTCTACCCCGGTCCCTTCCGGGATGCCGTCGTCGTCGTCCTGGTGGTCCGCTTCCGGCACCGCAGGTGGCGGAGCCATAGGCGGGGGCGGATGTTCCCCTCGCGCAGGAAACAGAGCGCTCACCACGTCCTCCACGAGCTGAGGCCGGAGACTCTGCGTCAGCGGGGGGGCCCAGGTGCGGAGTTTATCCCGCACCATCTTGTACGGGCGTACGGATCTCTGTCGAGAGTCTCCAGCATCTCCTCACGGGCCCGATCCCGGGCCCGCATGACAGCCTCCCAGAGGGCGGTCTTCGCCGCTCTGTATCCCTCGTACAGCTCCGCCTCAATGGCTGCCGCATTCGGTGGACGAATGCGGAGCCTGCGATGCCTGGCGTACAGGTGCCGCGCGGCGACACACGCCTCGCGCAGAGACGTCAGCTCACGCGACCACCAATACACCTGACGCCGGGCGCTTCCTGGCCGGACGCGGGGCATTGCCACGTCACATATCTCGGACACGGCCTCCTGGAACCACCCTGCCTCATCATTGACGTCGGCAGGCCTATCCGGCGATGACACCCAGGCCTGCACGATCGAGGCTTCCAGGAGGAGCTCCCGGTCCAGCTGCTTCAGCGCCCAACGCGGACCACTCGGGGCCTGTTGAACTGGCGCGCTCGAGGGCTGGGTGGAGACGTCAAACCGGATGTACCGGTGGTCGGAGTAGGTCTCCACCCCCTCCATGACTCGCCAGTCAATGGCACGCGGCGACAGAGCGGGGCTAGCGAACGAAATGTCCACCACCGACTCGCCCCACATCCGCACACACGTGGGGACAGAACCCCGATTTAGGACGACCAGGCCTGTCTCCAGAGCCCAGTCTTCCACCATCCCACCCCGCACATCTGTACGACGAGAACCCCAAGCCAAGTTCTTGGCATTGAAGTCCCCGAGGACAAGCACGGGGAGGGGATAGCTTCCGACGACGACTGCTCTCAGCTCTGCAAGAGAGTTGTGGAGCTCGGCGAGAGATCGGTTCGGGGAGAAGTACACCCCCACAACGACGAACTCCCCGGACCGTGCTGCTACGCACCCCTGACCTCTCCTGACACCTTCAAGGGTCGGGGTACCGGCGGCGGCCGAAGAAATGATGGCCACTGAGCCGTTAAGGTCCGCCACCCAGTCCTTCCTAGGTCAGACAAAATACGGCTCAGCGACCACACAGCGATGTTAATCGACCACTGCGCCATGCTCTGGAGCAACAGATCCTGAGCGCAGGCGCAATGGTTGATATTCGCCTGGAGGAAGCTTAATGGGGCCGTTATAGGCATTCCATTTCAGCTTCCTCCGCGGGGCGCCCCTCTGCAGGCGTCGGTGTCGCGGCGGCGGCGGCGGCGACAGTGACAGCGGCGGCGGCGGCAGTTGCAGCTGCGGCGATGGCCATAGAGGCGGTGGCGGCGGAGGAGGGCCCTCCCCTACCCGCGGCCTTGGCCTTGGCGTGTGGCACGCAGGCCCTGCTTCCGGCCCAGTGATCGGCTGGCTTGCCGGTCGCCGCACATGCATCACAGTGCGGCGTGGCGCAGCAGGTTGCCGATATGTGTCCGGGCTGACAGCAGCGGAAGCAAAGGCCACTGCGGTCAACCTCCAAGGCGCATTTCACTGATACGTGATGCCCAACGAGACAGCGGTAGCACTTCAGAGGTCTGGGCTCCAGCAGCTTAACCTGCGCTGAGACCCAGCCCACCAGAAGCCTTCGGCCCTCCACTATGGTTTTGGCCGCCGTAACAGGGCAGCACACCGTGGCGGCATGCATACCCTGTTGGTCCGGGCGTATGGCGCCTGACCTGACCTGGTCAGTAGTGCACCCCCCGGACCTGGCGACGGCGGCCACCAACTCCTCCTCCGATACCGAGTCATCCAGACCCATGATGCGCAGGTCTGCGGCCTGGACACTCGGGCCTCGTCAGCGTTCAGGGACGCTCTGAGCTTCGCAGCCAGAGCGTCCGCAGTCGCGCCACTGGATTCCCCGGGGATCTCCAGCATACGGGCCCCCGTCTGGGTGACTTTGAGCCGGAGGCCCCCAGTGATCCCGAGCTCCCCGAGATCCACCGCCTCTTTCGCCTTCGCGAGCAGATCGCGGTAGGTAACGCCCTTCTTTTCCGCGTCCGGCTGTAGTGTAATCACTACAGCTGCGGTCTTCGGGGCACGGAGCCTAGCCGCGATCTTGCGCGCCCTGAACTGGCGCTGCCGCTCCTGCTCTTTGGCCTTTTTGGCTGCCTTCTTCCCCTTCTGTTTGTCCCCGACCATCTGCCAACCGGCTTCTGCCGCGGGAGGTGTAGGAAGCTGGAGGGGCGGTGGCGGCGGCGGCAGCTGGCTTGCCGCTGGCGCTGGCCCATTCGCCGCAGGCACTGGGGCTGGCGCAACCACCACCTGTGCTGCCGCCTTGCCCTTTTTCGCCTTCGCCTTGCCTCTCTTTCCCGTCGCCGGCTTAGCCGGAGCCGGTTCAGCCGGTATCGGTTTTGCCGGAGCCGGCTTTTCAGGGGGGGGAGGGGCAACTGCAGCCCCACCCGAGGGCTGGCTAGACGGCCCCGGCCTGGTTGCGGCCGTCGCGTAAGAAACCGTTGCCGGCCTCGCCGCCGTCTTGTTTGCCCCTGGGGGGGGGGGGGGGGGAAGGCGCAGGACGATGCCCTCCAGCACGGAAAACCGGTGCTGGAAGGCAGCCAGCTCCTGCCGGACCAGGTTCAGAACCTGGTTCTCCACCGGCACGGGCTGGCTTGGGCGCTGCGTCTGGGGCGCCGCGTGGGAGGCAGGCTCATGTAGACTGGCCAGGTCTGCGCGGAGCTTCTCATTCTCCTTCTGGAGAGTCTCCATGGCGGACGTCAGGCGGGCCACGTCCGCCCGCAGCTTCGCCACCTCGTCCGCATTAGGCCCGGCCCCAGCAAAGTTGGCCTCCGCAGCCGCCATGATGGAGGCGGAGGCCGCGGGAATGGCCTTGAGTTTCGAGGAGGACTTTTGCTTGTTGGCCACGACCTTGATCGCGGCCTCCACCTCCTTTACGAATCTGGCCTTACGCTCCACCTCGGAGCCGCCAGTCGCATCTGTCTCTTCGCCTGATTCCCGAGCCGTATCGTCCGGGTGGCGCCCCTCCTCGGCAAGCTTTGCCGCTCGTTCGGCCCTCTGATTGGCAGAGAGCTCCCTCCCCTTGCCTCTCAGCCCGCCCCGCCTGTTGGTGGAGATTTTCCGGGCCGAAACCTCCTCTTCACCGGATGCCGACCCCTGGTCGCCATCCCGCCTGGACCGCTTGCGGAAGAACTTGCTGGTCTCCGCGGTCCCAGGATCCACTTGTCGGGAGCTCTCTGAGCCTCCCAAGCTGCTTGATGTGGCGTCGGACTCTGTCCCCGCATCGTTCCTCCTCTCCTCTACGTTGCCGTTGCCGGCGGTTTTGGTTTTTTGTTTATCTTGGTTTTCCATTTTTTGTACCCACGAGTATGGGGGAATTAAAGGTCCACCTTGGTAGAGACCCCTTACCAAGGTAAGCAGATTTAGAGGATTTATTACTCGCCAGGGGGTCTGCAGGTACCCTGGCGAGGAGCGCACTAACGACTGATTTGTTCATAGAACCCCTTCAGCCATCCATCCCCTCGCGGTGCGTCGCCGCTTGAGAGTGGGGGTAACTTTTTATAGAGGTTTTCTCCCTCGCGGTCTGGGCGGTTAAGCCAAGACCCTCGGTCCCTATCAAAGCCGCGAGACATGATCCACGACACTTCGATACTGGGATTACGAGACCGGCGGTGACAGCAAAGGATGAATCCTTCACTGTCTGCCCGGAGGCAGGGTAAGTGCACACCGAGCCCGCCCTCACTCCTCTGCTATGCCCTCTGCTGATCAGAGGGTCACGCAGTGGAACGCACCGTTGGTCCGGGACGGACCCCACCCATGTCAGAATAATTAGCCGCGGCAGTACCATTCCCCAAGGAGTAAGAATTTCTTCTCATTTCTCGAGGAAGATTACCGCCGCGCCCAGGGTGCACCGGCCCAGTATCTGCTCTTCCCTCCAGACGTATCGAGAGGGACCCGCAACTACCAGGCACACGTGGAGGACTTCTGACTTCGACACCTTAACTACAAAATTAAAGGAGCCTGAGATGCGGCATTTCTATGAAGCTATGAACATACCGGGGTTTGAAAGTAAAGAAGTTTATACTAAAATAAGAAATTTGAAAACTACATATTCACGATCATGCTTGCTGGTCGACGGCTAGCAACTGAATTTACTAAACACAGCCACTAAACGGAATTGCACACTACTCACACTACACACTTGCACTAATCATCCGCAATTACTAATCACCTGCACTCGCACTAATCAAGGTGAAAACAGGCTTATAGAATGAGTAATAAATAGAAGGTTAGGTTGAAAATTAAATGAATACTTTTCTATTATCTACAATTGTTGGATGAGGTGATCGCTACCAAGCTATTTCTAATTTGTTTTGTGTTGATAATTGTGCAACACGCATGATTGTAAGCTGTTATTAAAAAAGTGCCTCTGTGTTTCTTGCTGATCTTTCCAGAAAAAAGTCTTTTTTTCTAACCATTAGTAACTAAACAAAAGAGTGAATTTAAATAAGTATTATTTATAATCTATGTTGAAAAATAAAAACTATTTCTGTTTCTATAGGTAAAAATGCTTGTTACTACTTACCACTGTTTTAACTAGTCCACTCTTCCCCTAATTCATATATGAAAATGACATTTACACGTTTGTTCACTTTAGAATATTAGCTCATAGCTCTGCATACCTTTGTTAAAATATATTATTTTAAAGGATATTAAAATCCTTTTATACATCACAGTGCATTATATTTGGTAAAACAATTGCTTAATAAGCATAGACATTACTCCGAATTCATATAATAATCACAAGTTGTAGAGCCATGCTGCAGATATTATGGTTGTAGCACAAATGGGTCGCTTCGACCGGGGAAGCAACACGCTCTCACAGAATACCAGCGTAAAATAGCAGCTTGAAGCTGCTGTGTGTAAACGAGCTATTTATTTTTTTATTTATTATTTATTTTTAAGCTAAAATTTATGAAATAAAAATATTTACTTAAACACAAACGAGCAAAATTCACTTGATGGTAAGTGGATGCCGTAGCCATAGAACCCGCATCTATCCTTGGTTACGAATCAAAATGCAGATGAGTTATCGTCCCCAAGAAATAAGATGATGGACGAGGTATCGTTACCAGTAAAAGGGTATCCGTCATTTACTATACAAAACTTAGCAGTATTATGCTACTATATAACGCTGTTCTGTGCGTGTTTGTTTCTTCCCTGATTGAGCCGAATCTTTTGTGTTGAAATCATAATACAGATTAATACAGCATTACTCTACTATATAAAAATATTATATGGACACGATATATAACTCTGTTTAATCTCAATCTTGGCTGTAGTACTGAACCTCAAAAGCAACTTTATATAGTAACTTAAAATCCGCTAGAAAGTATAATGTAATACCGACCAACAATTTCCTTAATATCTATAAGAAAACGTCATTAATCTCTTGTGATACCGAAACTGTGTTAAGCTTCTGCTTATGAATTTCTCACGCCCTTTATTGATATCACACTAGATTTACCCAGGATTTATTGTACGTAGGATTTATAGCTAGCTTAGAAAATAAGAAATTATTCGAAATAAATCACGTGGAAAAACTGTTAATACGTAAAAAGTGTAAGTAGAAGTTTTATCAGTAGTGATCGTGCATAAGGGTCTATTTAAATTCGAGCGGGACGTGTGAAATAAGGTTGAAATGATTTACGCGGGCTTTGGGGGCTGAGCCACTCCAAAACTTTAAGTATGATATGTGTCGACAGGGCAGTGGTTTTCCCTCCCTACTGAACTTAGATTACGGTCTCGGTTAGGAGTTAAATGAGGTTTTCCGAAATTGATTTAGAATATAACCTCGCCACAATGCGTCATGAAAAAGTTAAAAATATATATTTTTTTGGTTGTCGAAATAGGATGACTGTTACGGCATACGGCTGCTCCCTTAAAGGGTCAAATCCTCAGGGGCCCATGAGCTGAAGACTTCCCGAGCAGAAGTAGGTCGAGCCTCAATGTGGCCACGTGGAAATTCCTAATTACAATAAACCAGATGGGAGGACGTTAGAAGGACATAGTCCATTATCCGATGCTAACTTCGCACCAAGGCTTGGGCAGGCCGTGAGTGTGTGTAATAGTGGATGGAGAGTAGTGTACAGTGAGGGGTGAATGTGTGGGGCCTTGTCAAGCATAGGCGACCAGCCGCTGCCGTGTTCCAGGCTGCTCCAAAATGCTGCCACACTGCTTCAGACTGCTTCGGCGCCGGACCACAGTCAGTTTCTTCTTTCGTCACGATGACAGTCAATTAACTCTATCGTACGATTAGCTAACTTACAGAAGCCACTAACTATCGCTGGGTATAAGGTTAACGCACAAACGCACACGGAGTTTAAAGGTCACGGCCGTTTCGCGTAGCAACAGTTACTTCTAGTATATCAGAGGCCGCACTAGCTAATATTGTCGAATGCACTTATACAGATTCTGAGTCGGACCCAATAAGTCCCGGGAAAGGCTATCCAAACAGGAAATGCGCGTTATAATTCCTAGACAGCATATTTACTAGACGCCCTAACTATTCCGCGGTTCCCGCACAAAATTAACAGCGTGCAGACATTAGCACATCTGGCAGACGACTGCTGCGCTTGCGACCCGCGCGCCACTTGCCACGCTCGGCCGATCTTCAAACCGGTATCGCCGAGCTGCGCGCCCTCTAACGTCAATCCCGAAATCAGCGTTCGGGCGTAAACAATGACTGTAATTTCTTTAATCGCCGCTTAGCTAAATTACAATATTTTTAAACAACCTTAATTTTTGTCGTCTATACCATAAAGTTAACTATTAGCCGGGACTACTTAATTTATGTAAAGTCGTGAAGTGGCGGCTTAAGAGAATCCAGTACCCTACATGGTCTCGAGGGTGTCGTAAAAGGTGGCTGAGGGATATAAAACAGAAGATGATCTGCAGCATCATCCCTATAATAGTTCGATATACCTAATGAAAACAGCGGTATTTGTCAAACCGACAGTCAAGCTTGGCCGACATGGCAAATATGAGGGCATTTATAGGCGAGGCCTATGTTGAGTTGCCAAACTTTTGATATGCTGTAGTGATAATGAGGATCATGATTATGATGATGATGATGAGTGTAAGAAAGCGAATTCATATAAATATTTATTAATTTCCCGCAGTCTTCGTGAGTAGGAAGAGAATCGACCCTCACATTTCAAAAACAACGGTAAGACGCGGGCAAAATCTCGCTCCACTGAATTATTCACGACTTTTGAAGTGTTAAGGAATATGCACTCACATTGTGTAATATTCGTTTAACATTTTTATTACTACACACAAAGACAATTTTTTGAATTCAAAATACAAATACTCTATTGCAAATGACGGTAAACAAGTATGTCTTAGTATATAGTAGCGCACTCTGTAGATTACACTCATACCTAATAGGTAGTATTATACAAAATGAGAGCGAAATATCTACTCTGGCAAACAAACATAATTTTCGTAAGACACTGGCTAAGTATACATGTAATATTTATAAAAGTATATGAGTACAATATACACCAAATGGAAAGAGAGTTACAGTTTTATAAAATATACGAACTTAAACTTTGTGACTGAAATGTTAAATATTTCATAGACATACCTATTTGCTGTAAATACGTAAAGTGAAGTTATTGGCTTCATAACCACAGAATTTTTTCCAAGTTAAAATAACATAATATAATTATTACGGTATTTGTTGTTATTTATACTGATAATACTATTACTTCTAAACTATGTTTTTGAAAATTTTTCTTTATTTCTGTGTAACATATATAGTTCTAAGTTTTATAAATATCGCAGAAATAGTAGGCGTGGTCAAAATATACGATACATCAAAGATCATTAGCCGGCGTAGCGCCTTAAGGCTCATGACGCATGTCAGAATGAAAACTGCGCAGAATTAAATTGATAAACTGATAACTTAGTCCATCTGGCAAAGACTTACTAAATGTGAAAAGAATCTCAAGCGTTAAGGGTTCGGATCTTGAAATGAAGCATGTTTGTGCGAAAGAGGTTAGGAATGCTTTGCGCGACTGGTGGTTTGATCATTTAATACGTGGTAGTACAAGTTACAGCATAAGAATTATAGCTGCCTAATAATTATGGCTGCATAACAAATAGGTCGGCTCGATTGAGACAACGCTTTCATAGAATACCAGCGTAAAGTAGCAGCATAGTTAACAAGACAAGCAAGCAGTGTTACGTTTCGTTCTTAACTAGAAAATTAGATAAAACAGCTTTAAAAGATTTGAGAGTGATATAAACTGTACAATTTTATTTTATTTGCTATATGCTATTCTGTAGTCAATATTAATTTGCACTGACTAAGTTATTTTGTGTATTATAACACAAACAGTGAAGGTTATCAAGTTATTATTTAAAAAAAATATTCTATCACAAGTGTTTGGACGCAGTGATTCAACGCAACGCGTAAGCGCCACGATCTGCCCGGCACTTAAGACCTTCTTCTCGCAGTCTTGTAATATAACACGCCGCACGAAGGTGATAGCTACCAAATCTAACCGTTCGCCGTCGCCTGATATCATGAAATAACAGTGGAAGCTGAAGCAATAGGCAGATCTTTTGTCACTGAAAATCGTTTGCGTGAAATTTTGAGGCAAAATATCTCCCATGTGCTTTATACCACGATAAGAGACTTAGTTTCAGAGGAGTTCTCAAGCATTAACAAGAGATCTTTAATTTTAATAATTCGTTGAACTTCTTTAATGGTTGTTTCGAAAACATAAAGAAAGAGATGGAGGAAAAAACGGGTACGATTAAGAATCTCCTAACAGAAAATGATAGCTTACAGTGCACAGTGAGCGATCTTTCAAACAGGATGGGGACTCTTGAACAAATACTACGCGAGAGTAATGTGGAAATAAATGGAATCCCCGAAAGAAAATCTAAAAGTTTGGTAAATATTATAACACAAGTAGCTAAGTCTGCTGACCATGAACTATTGGTAGAAGATATACTGCATGTGACAAGAGTTGCAAAGCTCAACCCAAAAACTGATCGAGCCCGCACAGTAGTAGTAAAGCTGCGCAGCCTGCGGCAGCGTGACGCAATGTTGGCCGCGGACGCTACTTACAACAAAAGGAACCCAACCAACAAGCTCAGCACTTCACACTTAGGCTTTGAAGGACCAAGCACTCCCATGTTTGTTGCAGAACATCTTTCACCCAGAAATAAATCCCTGCATGCCGCCGCACGTAAGAAAAAAATAGAATTGGGATACAAGTATGTTTGGGTACGCAACGGGCGTATATACATGCGAAAGGATGACATTAGCCAGGCCTTACTTTTTCGGAATATGGACTGTATAAACAACGTGAAGTGGGTATTTTTTTGTATTATATATTCTTGTTTTCAACGTATAAGCGACCTAGAGAAATATTTTTATGGACATATATTATCAAAATTTAAGAGGTCTTAGAACCAAAACTAACGATGTTTCGGTAAATAACGTAACGATGTGTAGGATACAAACAAGTTATAAAATCCTTGTATTCACGGAAACTTGGTTAAATACAGGTGTGAATAATAGTGAATTCATAGATAATAGATATTGTGTTTATCGTAGAGATCGGTGCTCAACTTCTAGTCATAAGTCCGATGGCGGAGGAGTAATGACCGCAGTATCCAATGACATTCAGTACATTCGAGTTCTAAGCTGGGTATCTGACTGCCAAGATCTGTGGATCATCCTTAATATTAAAACTAATAACACTATTTTTAAAATTGCTTTGGGTGCTGTCTACCTTCATCCTCCAGTCACTTTAGATTTACTTTCAACATTTTTAGACAATAGTAGTAATATTATTAATTGTGTAGATGATGTCTTGATATTGGGTGATTTCAACCTAAGTCATATTTCCTGGTCCAGTCAAAAAAATTGTAATTTTATGAAGCCTAATAACTATATAAACATTAGCTTAGGATGCGCTTTAAGAGATTTTATTTGTGCTAATAGCCTATTTCAATTTAATAATTTAAGTAACTGTGATAATAGAATATTGGATTTAGCGTTAAGTACAATTAAGAATGCTCGCGTTAGCAAGCCCCTGGATCTCATTAGCAAATTAGACCTGAAACACCCTAATTTATTATTAAGTTTACCCCATACTAACTTAAATTATTTACAAACTAAAACTCGCATTGATTTCAACTACCTTAAAGCTAATTACCAAAAAATTAGCTCCAAATTAAGCTTAATCGACTGGGATGAAACGTTTTCTACATTTGTTGACTTTGACGAAAAGGTTAATTTTTTTTACCACAAATTGTATAACATTATTCAAGAATGTGTTCCAAAACGCAAACTACATAAGTCTCGTCACCCTTCGTGGCTCACTCCGATGTTGATAAAGCTGAGATCTGGGCAAGACAAACTAAGGCGGAGATACCATAAATATAAGAATTCCAGAGATAAGCTAGAGTATGATATAGTTCGTAATCGCTGTCATAAACTATTGCACAAATGTCACAAGGAATATAGAGCTAATTTGGAATATCCGTGAAATCCCAAAAGCATTTTGGCGATTTTTAAAAGATAAGCAAAAGAGAAACTCTGAATGAACTCTGAAATACTTGCCCAGATGTTTTTGACGATGATAGCACAATGACCGGGCCTGCAATTGCTAGCTAGCAAGACATTTTTCCTCAGTCTATATAAATACACCTATAACTCCTAAACTCTTGACATTTACTGAGCAAAACCATCGGAGCTCTGAGTCATCTCTTTATTTCAAGAGAAGAGATTCTCTTTATTTATATTCATTATAAAAAATATAAAAAAACCTCGATATTTACAAGGTTGTGGGACCAGATGGCATTCCTCTAGTTTTTATTAAGAATTGTGTTGCATATCTGGCTTATCCGTTATTTTTAATTTTTAATTATTCTTTATTAGTAGTCAAATTCCCTACAATATGAAAAAATGCTCGGGTTATACCAATACATAAAAAGGGTGATGTATCGTCAGTAACAAATTACAGACCCATCACTATAATATCTTCTTTTTCAAAATTATTTGAGCCGACTATGTGTCCATTCCTAACTCTTCACATTGAAGCCAATATAAGTGATTTTTAGCACGGTTTTCGAAAGTTTTCGATAAGGTTTGTTCGGTAGAAACCGAAACAAACCTTATCTCATTTTTTCACACATTTCGCGCGAGGTTGACAAAGGATGCCAGTGGACGTCATTTACACTGATTTTTCCACCGCCTTTGATAAGGTACACCATGCCCTGTTACTGAGCAAACTTGAAGCCACAGGAATTCACGGGTCACTACTTGCTTGGCTTACTTCATACCTAAAAGAAGAACACACTTGGTGGCGGTGGGTTATGAATCGCAAACGTACTACGCAGAATCTGGCGTACCTCAGGGTTCCCATCTAGGACCAATATTGTTCTCGCTCTTTATAAATGATGTCACGAGTACGCTAAAGGCAAGCTACGTTTTCTTGTTTGCAGATGACCTGAAGCTCTCGAAGTGATATCAACAAAATTTGACTCTTTACTTCTTCAAGATGATCTTGACCGACTGGAATAATGGTGTAAGGCAAACTTTATGATGTTAAATCCCAAAAAATGTTTTTGTATCAAGTTTACTAAGAAAAAAAGCCTTGCACTACTTCATATAGTCTTAAAGGAACTATGCTCACAGAAGTTGGTAAAATAAGAGAACTAGGTGTTATGTTGGCCATGAAACTCATCTAAGTTCCTCATATTAATAGGATTGTAAAGAAAGCTGCGCAGATGCTGGGTTTCCTTAAACGCAATACCAGAGGCTTTCAAATAAGCACTAAAATCTTACTTTTTAACACCCTAATAAGGAGCTAACTGTAATATGCGAGTACAATATGGAACCCAACATACGCTGTAGAATAGAAAGTATTCAGAGAGCTTTTACAAGGCATCTTTCCCTCAAATGTAGTGAATTTCACATAGGTGTACCTACAAACTACGATTGGCATTTTTTGAAATACCTTCCCTGAATATTAGGAAAAAATTCAGGGCCTGCTGGTATTATATAAAATAGTAAACGGACAGACTGCCTGCTGTGAACTACTACAATATTTCTCCCCAAATTTACCATACAATATCCCTCGTCGTCCAATAACAAAACTGTTACACACTCCTCAATCCAGGACTAACATGGGGTCATACGCCCCGGTACCGTGAATGTGTGACACCTATAATTCACTCTGTGGTACACACCACAGAGTGAATTATAGGTGTGACACCTATAATTCACTCTGTGGTGTGTTGCCTATTGTCGATATTTTTATGATACTCGTACTTTCCCTAAATATAGGAAAAATGTAATAGATCACTATTATAAATAATTTGTAAATAATTTAATTATAATTTAATATCCATGTTCCCTACAGCTGCTTAGTTATGTGCATGTTTTTTGTTCTCTTGGTTATACATTATCTTTAAGTATTATTTTTTGTGACATATTTTTTATAAGCTTTTGTAGCTCTGCCCTGTCTTAGTTTTTATAGTATTTTGTATTGCTGTGTTACCTATGAGGGTGCACACATCAGTCCCTAGATTAAGCTCACGTTCAATTTAATGTAATAATGTGTGCACTGCTGATGTCCTGTGAATAAATAAATAAATAAGCATCAAACTGATGTGTTTCTTATGGTTAGTGACTAAAAGGGCCACCATATTTTCAGGCATCGAGACATTACGATGAGCTGCTACCTCTACCCTCCGTTATCGAAATATGGGCGCTATTAGAACCCTGGACCACATTCAAGCGTTTGCTTGGAGCGTGCATTGACACAGGTAATAGAGATGGGAATAGTATGATAAATCCTCCTCGTATTCCGATGCACATTGTGAGGCGGGAAACGGGAAGAAGATGCGCTATTCCGACGGGGAGTTGCTGATGGACGCTTAGTGCTGGCTTTTTATTTGTAAGAAAACGTGATCTTGGACTTACTAATTTAATTATATATACATCGTAACACTAAGTGTTCATCAAAGTCTTATTCAAAACAGTATGAAATGTTCAATTTGAAATTATCTCTTGATTGTACAATATGTAAGAATTTTATTTTGAATAATAGGCATTTCAAGAATTTGTTTCACATAAAAGAATAAAACTTGATACACGTATTGCATGCACATGTTTGTTGGACCGACAATACAATCCTTTACAATAAAACAGTTTTTCACCATAGAATACTTTACGCACCCGTTTTTGGTCTGTTTACAGCCATCAACATGGATTGATTGTAGACGGGTACGATTTGGTAAACCACACACATAAATTTATTGTTCCCTTATACTTTCAAGAAAGAAATAAAGTAAGCGAAAAGTTAAATTATTTAAATGCTAATATTTTTAGTGTTGAGTTCGCCCTAATCGACTATGGCGATGTGTGTTATTTCGACCCGAATGCAGATCTACTCAATAAATATGACCGTCTTCTGAATAACTAAATTCGATTCATTTTCAATCTTCGATAGTATGACCATGTATCCACGTATCGATCTCAATTAAAATGGTCACCTATTCGTCAACGCAGTAGTTTGCGTGCACTCACCACCCTTTATTCAATCCTGATGTCTCCAACTTCCCCTTCCTATTTATCTCCTTACTTTCAGTTGCTAAGCACCGGTCACAAGAGAAACCTCCGCTCTACGAACAACCTTTTTCTCCTACGTCCCTCCCATAGTTCTGGACTTGTTCATTCTTCTTTCCACATTCTATTTATTCTCCTTTGAAACGCACTAACTCTCGAAATCAGGACGGCTAGCAATCGTTACGCGTACAAGAAGAAGTGTTCCCAAAGGTTCGGGAACACTTAATTAATAAATTGGCAGAAACATTATAGTAACACTTTATATATACATACTAGCTGGCCAGGCAGACGTTGTTCTGCCCTTTCCGATGACCCTTCCTATGAAAAAATCCTTAAATTCGCAATAAAAAATATTGAAGTTATAAAAAGTACCCTATCTCTCAAGTTGGAACAATATTATATATTTTATTTGATTTACTATCAATTATATAGTTCGTGCAAGATTACTTCTTCAATTTATATAAGGTAAACAACAGTAATTTGTGCTAGTATAAAGAGGCCGTTTTTTACCTTATATTATTTATTTATAAAATTAACCATGAAATCGTAGCGAAATACGCAAAAGAATTTTAATATAAACAATAAAAATGTGTCTTCCATGAAAAATGTCCATTGCTGAGATATACGAATAATTACTTGACGTAGGTAGCTAACTCTTCACTGTCCTTATGACGTTATTATTTAGGAAATAAAAATAATTAAAATTATCATTGCTTTATAAAAAGAATTACCTTATTTATTAAGCAAAAATATAAAAAAGTAACCACAAAAAGTTACATTCCGAATTGTGAGAGTAAACCAAAGGAACATAACAGTTTTGTTTCACTCATAAAAGCAAATGTTATTTTGAACATGAACAAGTCTATACTAACTAAAAATACAAGAATAATTCGTAGATTTGAGTTATATCTTTGTATACGGTGATAAATTCCCGGACATGAAATAATATGAGAGTAACAAACCGCAATAACTGTATCGTTACACGCCTATCGGTCTGGAATCCAGCTACGGAAGCAATCATTCGACCTCGTCTACGAATTATCTCTGTAGCCGACATTAAATTCTCCAATTTGGGAAATCACATAAATAATACAAAATAATAGCAAGTAGTTGTTCTGATTTAATAGCAATTTTATTTCGTAAATTATTAATTTCATTATTTACGGTTCGATAATACAATGGCTAAGTGTTTAACTACAGCGTACTGGACCACAGATTCGAATCCCTAAATACTATTTATAAATAATTGTTTTGAGACTAGACAAAATGGATAGCGAAGAGGTATAGGGTTTGGTTTTTCAATATTTATTTGTAATTTATTTAAATTACTAAATACATGAGAGACGCTGTATTACCTAGCATCGGGACACTTATAGGCAGTAGTAAGTAACTTATAAATCTCATTTAATACAGTGAGTTAAGCAAGTTCCAAAATAAATATTCTACTTAATTTTTAGCCCACGACGCGGTACCATTACTGTGTAGCGATACCTTTGTCAAATGAATATCGATTTTAATGTTTTTATTTTTTATAAATAGCTTGTAATTCAGGGGTATTTCCATATAAATTTGAAGATACTCGTAATTTAAAATCCCTAAGCGTGAGGATAATGTTTAGATTTAAGCAACAAATAATTCGACTTTTAATAAAAATAAAAATACACATATATATACAGTGGCGGTCACATAATTAAAGACACTCTTCTGTCTGAGTTATTAATCTTTACACGGAGATCGTACAATTAAAATGGAAATATCAAAAACGTGTATTTAGGAATAGTTGAGATTTTATTCCTTTTTTAAGCAAATTAAAAACTTTTTCGACAAGTTAACCGCTGGCCAGCTAGTTAAAGACAGTGTGTTTTCGTGTTCTAAATTCAAAACATAATGTTAAAAAAATTATGTGATTTTTCATTTGGCGCGAATTTTAACGGTACATAGAATAAAAGTAAAACTAGCTTTGTACTTAATAGACATTATTAAATTTTATTAGAGGTATTATGGGAAAAAACAAAAGCTGCGATTCGTCTACAAGGAAGACGATCCTCAAGTTTTATGGCAAAGGTTGGTCATAGATGAAGATTGCAGATCAGTTAGGATGCTCTAAGGATAAGATTATGAATGCTATCCGGCATTTTAAGAACTTTAATACTACTGAAAATGTGCCCAAGAAGACAAGACCTGGAATAACAATCCCACGAGAAGACTCAAGAATAGTGTTGTTGGCAGAAAGGGAACCGTTTAAAGGATCAGAACTGATTCGCTCAGAAATATTTGATAAGGAAAGATTGAGAGGAGTGTCTGCAAGAACGATAAGAAGGCGATTGTGTGAAGCAAACTTATTCGGAAGAATATCTCGTAAGGTACCATTATTAAAGAAGGAAAACATCCAAGCTAGATTAGCGTTTACCAAAAAACATGAACATAGACAGAACGTGAGTGGAAAAATGTACTTTTTTCTGATGAAACGAAAATTAATATGATTACTTCTGATGGAAAAATGTATGTGAGACGTCCTCCTAAAAAAGAAATGGATCCGAAGTTGACGCAGAAAACAGTAAAACATGGAGGCGGAAACATTAAGTTTGGGGCTGTTTTTCTGGTCATGGTATAGGACCTATCAAGAAAATAGAAGGGAACATGGATAAATTCCAGTACAAGAATATTTCAGAGGAAGTCATGATACCCTATGCTGAGGAAAGTTTGCCGGTGGTTTGGACTTTCCAACAAGACAATGACCCGAAACACACAGCAAAAGTTGTCAAAGAATTCTTAAGGAGCCAGTCAGTAACTGAGTTAGATTGGCCACCGTACAGCCCAGACATCAAACCGATTGAAAACTTGTGGTACCGCGTCAAGAAAATAGTAGCATCAAAACGTACCACTAACGTACACCAACTTTATGCGGCTTTTAAAGAAGCGTGGGAACAAATTTCAATTGAAACTTGCAATAAATTGATCGCATCAATGCCAAGACGATGTCGGGCTGTTATTGCTGCTAAAGGACACGCGACAAAATACTAATAACGTGGTTTTTTGTTTTTATAATGTGTCTTAATTTTATTAAAATAAAGTTGATTTCAATATTTACAATATATATTTTTTTATAATTACTTAGTTTGTGCGTCTTTAATTAGTTGGCCAAGTCTTTGCTTAGGTTTGCTTAGGTTATGGTGGTCTAAATATAGTTAAACTGAATAAACATTCGGGATACATTAGGTTTATTTTCAATTTTTAATCCCAACATTCCACAATGAATGTCCGAATGATTTTAATATTGTTTCTGTCTCGTATTAAATTCCAACAAGCAAACAAAGAAAAGATATACTTTGTTGTTTTAATATCCCTTTAGTGTCTTTAATAATGTGACCACCACTGTATATATATATTGTGTGAATATAATGGTAGTCTTGTTATTAAATTTTCACCCACTTCCAAACGTCTCATTCATCATCTATTACGGCTTATAAAAGTACACTGCTGAACATAGGCCTCCCCCATAGATTGCCTCTTAGGGGGCAATTTTGCCGCTACTGCAGTTGTTTCTTATTTTGAGAGATTTATTATCACAATTCATAGTCAATGCGCATGTAACACGTACGCTTTGTTTTTTTTTTTTTTTGCTTTGCGTGTGGTAATTATTTTTAAACTCTAAGGCCGCGCTCCGACGACACGCACCAGCTACGCGCACGCCACGCGCGTCAGCACCCGCATCTAACTCGCTTTGAAATTTGTTGCATATAATTTGAGTCTTATGGCAAATCAATAAATCTGCCAAATAAATCTTACACCGCCATTGCACGGTTTGAAAGCAAAACAAAAAGGATTACATTGTTCAATTTTATATATACCTAATACTTAAAATTTTACCCCCTACCGATTAAAAATACTTTACAAAAGAAAATTCTTAAAAAGTATAACAAAAATTCATTACGATCTCTTGATTTAAATAAAAACATAACTACATAAGATTTGTCTAGTTGTCTTATCTATTTATACATAAAAAATAAGCATACAGCCAAAAACAAGCTTTTGCTCTAAAGGCATCCTTCGTTTTACGTACGACTTTTGACCTTCGTACATTTTGCGTCCATAAATCTAAGTTTACTAGGGCTTCCAATTTATAATAGACTTTTTTTATTTTCTTGACGGTTAAAATAAAACAAAAATAAGAAATAAGTAAAAAACAAAGATGTTGCAGCGCTATTCAATTTGTGTATTCTATTTGTATTATAATATATCGCTAGAAAGCTAAAGTGTCGATGGGTTGATAATGTAGCTTGAAGAACCTACAACCGATGGGTAAGCAAGGGACTCGGCCGTCGGTCATGGGTGGCGGCCGCCCATTAGATGAAGTGAACACTTGGTAAGAAATTCACTAATTTGATGGGTACAGGTGGATCAGGATCGTGTTTTGTGGCAATGGTGGGACCCTTACGTTCAACTGTCGAATTGTAGACGACTGAATTGATGATGATTGCAGCGCTTTTTATTTGTTACATACCAAGTAATTATTTCATTTAAAATGCGTGTAAGCCATGCTCAACAGTGACTCGAATTCATATACATTTGGTAGACTAGTAGATATATTTATAAGTTACACTAATTTTATAGCAGTAAAACATAAATATTGCAAAATATATTGAATGAACAAACAGTGAAGTTGTCTAATTAATAAAGTTCTGCACTAACTGAAAAGCGAAATTGATGCATTATTCTGAATGGATTACAATTGGCTGTATTCCAACATTATTTTCGCTTTTACATTGCGAAATTCCAAATGCTCATTGACGCGGTTCGATGATTACCTTTGCGTGCTAGTTTTCATCTGTTAACGAGGACAACAGAAAAGAGAAAAGAGACAGAAGTCCTTATACGTAAAAGTAATGCAGTAATCATGTCTTATTATAATAATTATTATTAATTACAAATATATATCGTTGTGAAATATTGCTACCTCGTAGACAGTCACTTTGCAGCTATATTATGGATGCAGCCATCAGATCATCGTCACATCAACATCAAATACACCTTCATGTCGCCGAAAACCACATGATATGGGTGAGTTGTCTAACCGCCGTCCGAACAAGGGTGGCGGGCCCCGGCTATGACGGCTAACTCTTATCGTTCGATGTTCTGGGTAGTGGAAACCGCCCAGGGACGCCGGTGTACGGTGTGTACGCGGTGTGGTGGGGTGTGCGACGCGCCCGTCTGCGGACTCGCTGCGTCCCATCCGTTGTTGTCCTAGCAGTGGTTGTTGCACTAGGTGATTTTGTAGTGTTTGTGAATGACTGGCCGGCGACATTCCGTCGTCGTCGAAATATAGCGGAATAGGGGGTTCGTTTAGAACGTTGTGGGGCCTCAGGAGGGTTGAGTTTTCTTCCGCAGACTAGCTCTCTACTTAGCTATTCCGCAACCTGGTAGTACCACTCGTATTCCGTTTTGGCATCAGTCCGTTTGATATAAATAATACAATGTTAAAAGTACTGTAGAAAAATTTCCCACTATACCTATGAAACCTGTATTTATATTACACAATATTTCATAACTATTATAGGAGGAAGCTAAATAAATACATACAATTATAAAACGGACGCATATAATAGTTTATGTTGAATACGATGCTTTGACCAATTGTCGCAACGGCAAATATATCACAAATAAACACACACTTCTTGTATTTTGTCTACAGAATAAGGGTGATAAACGATCACACAGTCTATTTGATGGTAAGTGGATGTTTTGGCCAATATACACTCACATACATATATCAATCAAAATGTAGATGCGTTGTCACGTAAGAGGTCTAAGATATGATGCTTCGTTACAAATAAAAAGTCTCCGGTACACTCACCACACGCTTGTACGCTAGTCACCTACCCCGACCGAGCCGACCTATTTGTATGTTATGTATGTATTATAGACTTGTTTAATATCAGAAACACCGATACAGTCAGACCCGTAAAATATTTTCGTGTTTTTTTTTTTATAAATTGTGTCGTGCTATATAATTTAAACACAAGCCTCATATAATTTAGTTTTATATTAACGGTAGGAATTAAAGGGCATATTTCTTTAAATGAGAATAAAAATGTCATTTAAATGCTAAGCCGCGCTGTAATTATTCTCATATTTGGCTATAAATTAAATTAAGTTAGTGTTAAGTTACGGTTTAATCCGGGTCTGGAGGAATTTTTTTGGAACATTAGGACAGCGCTGAGGCTGCAAAACTCACAAGATGAAGTAGAACGTAGCGACAACCGTCAGCGAACACCGCCTCCCGTCTCACCTTCCTCCCACACCCTTTCCAGCATGTAATATATCTAGCATATAATTTGAAATAAGTAGTTAAAAAATTCGCAGTCTTACAATCTTTACAGACTCGGCCGTGTGAAAACTACAGGTGTCCAGGTTCGCAGTTCTTATTGTCAATTGTCATTCATAACTAAGAAGGCAGACGGTGGGGAAAAAATTCTAAGCACGCTTTCTTTTCGTTGATAAATAAATAATTTAGTCGTAGGTAATTTTTTAATCGAACAAATATAATTAGAAATATACCAACATCGAATTTAACCTTTAATAAATAGGGCTTTGGAAGTTTTGCTAAATTTGTGTGTTTGCAATATTTTAATTAAAACTGTTTTTTATAAGAACGCAGATGTGGGCGGAGGCTGCTTTCCGACCCTCGACTATTCATTATTCCTGGAGACTACACATGCCAATGTTCGGTTTAATTAGTTTTTGTAAAGGGACCGACGATCTCCTTACTCTCTATATTGCAATCATTCAATTGTTTAAAGCAATTTCTCGTAAATTGAAAATATAGCAAATAGATACAGTAAAACTAAGAAGGATAAGTTTAAATTTTTACAGTTTTTAATTAATATTTATAAAATATAAAGCACTAGGACTTTTATGTGTTTTACTTAAAAAATGGAAGAAAGTTCGGCTTGGCTATTGACTACGAACTAAAAAGAAATACGTAATAAATAATAATACTTTACTTATTAATATTCTTGCGAATGTTGTTTTTTTTTTTCGGTATAAATATTATTCAATATAGAATTGACATTGGCGCTTGTTTCTCTGTAGTTCCTTAATTAATTAATAATTTTAACCGGTCGATTCCGCCTCACGGCACCATTACCATTTACAAAAAAATGTGTTCACACCTGCAATAAATATATGATTCACTAATTGCAAAGAATTTACGAAAATAAAAGTAATACTAGCACAGGTGTTATGTTAATCCTGTAATAAGAAAAAACATGTTGTTAAATAAAAAATTTTGATGTCAATCACTATTTTGTTCCTCTATTTAAGTTTCTTGGGTGTTACTCTATAGTGTTTGTTATTTAAGGAGACTACGCCATTGTGGTCTATTAGCCACCGTGTCTCTCATTTTTTTTATACGATCGGGTGACAAACGAGCACACAGTCCACCTGATGGTAAGTGGTTACTGTGACCATTAGACATCTACCTCTTTCCTCAATAAAGACTCAGGATGCAGATGCGTTGTCACCCGTGAGGACTAAGATAGAATGCCTCTTTGCCAGTAAAAAGGGTCTCCGGTTCTCTACACTCACCATAAAACACAGCAGCGTTAAGATGCTATTTTACGTTGGTTTTCTGTGAGAGCGTGGTCCTTACCCGTTCGAGCCGACCCATTCGTGCTACAACCATAATATAGCTGCAGCATGGCTCTACCACGTAGATTTTCTACCGACTTCAAAAAGGAGACGGTACTCAGTTCGACTGTTTGTTATTTTTTTCTTTGATTTTAGTGTGTGTTACCTCATAACTTTTACCTGGGTGAACCGATTTCGATGATCCTTTTTTTATTTGAAAGCTGGTGCTTTTTATGTAGCCCCATATAAATTTAATTAAGGTCTGACAAATAGTTTTTGAGTTATTATTAATAATTTATATAGAAGTCAGTTTTACAAAATTTTTAATTTTAAATTATGTCTATAGATGTAAAACATTGAAAACGTAATTAAAGAGTTAGAAGATAAAAACGCTTAAATTATAACACATAATAAATCTATTAAAAAGTTATCTAGTTCGTTAGCTCTATTTAACATAAACATGTTGAGAACATGAATAATTAGTCGTAAGTCGAAACCAGCCGCTGCGCTGTTATAAGGAATTATTTTCGTTAATGCCCCTCTTGGCTTTTGGCGGCGAGATCTGGTAATTTGTCACAGCCTCTGAGCGCGGGATATTTATTTAAACTAGGAGATTTTATTGCAATGACATAAATCTTCAAGAAAAGACGTGGTGGAAGTGACGTGAACTCGTAATCGTACGACAATGTTGCTTTTCTTGTTCTTCTTCCCTTACGTTCACCCATTGATTATTAAATTTTTGGAAATAATGGGTCGGGGAAACTTGTGAAAAAGTTAAGCTCGACATATTAGTAGTTATAACATAGTCGAGGAATTGAGGATTGACCACAAAACAGTTTAGACCCATTTTAAAAAGTCTGGCTATACAAAAAAGCTCGATATTTGGGTAATCACGAGCTCACTGAAAGAAACCTAATGATAGATTCATCAAAAGAAACCTCTATTGAAACGTAATGCAACCGAACCACTTTTGAAAGGATTGATCACAGGTGATGAAAATTGGATCACCTACGACAAGAACGTGCGAAAAAGATCATGGTCAAAGGGTAGTCAAGCTCCACATATTATAGTGAAACCCGGATTAACACGCAATAATGAAAACGATTGCATTTTTTTTTCTTCCAGACGGGTCCTGTCTGCACGATCTCCCTTGATGAGCAAAAGATAATTAATGCTGAGTGATACAATAACATTTGTTTAAAACGACCAAGGAGTCGCATTCTATTGCACCATAAATATGCCTCGGCGTATACCGCAAACAAGATAAAGTCATTTATGGCTTCTGAAAAGGGCCGATCCTGCTCAGAGCTTAAACCACGTATCATGCCTTTTTATTTTTCCAAAAATCAAAGACTTGATGAGACTTTTGACATTTAAGGAGCCAGTGGTCCTTATGTTTTCAAGAATGTTATATATGTTGTAGCAGTAAATATACCTGTTTACATGAACTGCTTACATGTTGACGTGAATTCTTTTATTTATGAGTTACGTAAAACTTTCTGTGTACCCCTACGTGAAGTACACTCCTACAATTACTGGAACAACTCTATTCCAAACAAATTCAGAATGACCATTATCTGGATAAAACCAAAAGCCGCCAGAAACGAGGGCGAGTTAAACGTCTCTAATAACGTAGAATGTATTTTATATGATTGCTTTGCAGATGATCCAGATTACATATGAATAGGATGTATATTTCACAATTCATTTAACGTGTTGCATAAATTGGAACTCGATGTACAAACGTCAAGCTTACATACAAACTCAATAAATGGGATCATAGTATTTCTTAACTTTAATTTTCGTAGTTTGAAATGTATTCTTAAATAGAAAAAAAGACCATTAATCATCTAAGGTAAGAAAAGAAATAGCTATTGTAATACGACAATGACAGCAGTTACATAAGAACTCCGATACAGACAAACATGTTATCCATCACGCTGATTTCTTTTCTCGATGATGTCATGAACCACTTAATACATTTACTAGTAACGTGTATCTACATTTGAGCAATGCTATTAATGTTAGGGCGTTAAATTTATACTAAAACTGATTTTCAACAAGTATGAGTGACAAACGAGCACACAATTCACTTGATGGTAAGTGGAAGCTATAGTGTTGAAGTCCTGCATTTATCTTTTATTAACAATCAAAACGATGATGCATTATCACATCTAAAGAATAAGATGAAATGTCCTTGCTATCTATTAGTCAATAAAATTGCCCTTTAGTCGACTTTTACGATGCCTACAGGAGATGACATTTAAATATAAAATAAAGCTAAAAATAATCGACAAAATTAATTATATTTCTTTATGTATCATTATAAATATAATAAAATATAACTTATGTGAAATAGTTAAATACCAAAACAATTGGTAAATTCAATTGTGCATGCCCTAAGCGCATTAAAAAATTACATATAACATGACTATAGGGAATTTTAAAGTAGTTTAAATACACACAAGTTTTCGCTAATAACCTTTTTATTATACTTCCAATTTTCCAATAATTTTATGTCAAACTTCAAATTTAAAAAAAGTTTGGAAAATCCAAAAGTGCACGACTCATAATACTCATATGATCATCATATCATTATTCGGGTAACTCCATAAAGTCCAAGACGTTTTTAAATATAAATATACTTAAATATATATACATCCTACTTACTTTTAGTACGGACTACTATTATATATTCTGTACTTTTAAAATATTGTAATAAAAATCTCTGATAATTATAATAATCAAGTATGTATGAAATTTGTTTTTTGGAATATTTTTTGTTTGCACAGCGATCTTTTTGAGTCGTTGCAAACAACCAATACAGTATCCATTCACGACGGCAGTTGAGGCCGAACCATAGATCGCCGAACTGAGTGAGGCAGATTCATAATATTAATTTAAAAAGTCTATTGTATGGAGAATATAAAGGGGATATATTTTATTTAAAGACTTATTAGATGATGATGAACGATTTTTTTGATATTTGCATTTAACATACAAGAAATTTCAAGAATTGGTACATATTATACTAAAACCATACTTTTCTACGGAAACTCAAGATTTAGAAGGCCAATTGAACCAGAGAAAAGATTTGTAGTATGTTTGAGGTAAGTACTTTTATTGATAATTACGTAATCAGTATCATTTTTTAGTTCAGTATTTAAATAATTTATCACTAAGTATTCATATTAATAATCGATGCGAAAAGAAAATCAAATTATGTATAATTAATTATGAATTAATAAAAAGTTATAAAAATACAAAAATTATCACGTAAGCCGAAACCACCAGTTATAGTGGAAAATCCACTAAGTTGGAGAACATTAGACAACACTGAGTATCAACACGCGCCGAACGCGCCGCGTTATATGCCGTTATCAGCATGCGTCCTTAAATATTCGGATACCTACCGCATTTTATATTAACAATAATAATAATAATTCGTATCATCCACATTTGTTAAAAAATTATAATCTAAATACCTATAACATTAAATAAAATTAAAATTAATAAATATAAACATTAAATAAAATTTAAATTTAAATTTAAATTTAAATTACAATTAAAATCTCTAGGTCGTGCCGTGTCTAATTTACAGTGCATACTGTTTTTTATTCATTTAACCAACATTTATCCAACGCCCTAACATTGGTGAATCACATCTGTCCGCTAGTACACTGAGAATGACGTTGGTGCTCGTCCGCATGCGATTCAGCATGAAGGCACATCTTTTGCGCAGTATGGCTTCAAATACATCAACATGAGCCTCTGCAAAATAAAGTAAAGTAAAAGTCGATGCGTACGGTGCGGGTGTAATGTGCGAGGTTTCATATGATTTCATACAACGAATTATAAAATTCGGCGCGTGCGGCGCGTACGGCGCGTACAGCGCGGACAAATGTGCGTTCAACTTAATTTGTTACAATTATACGTGAAAAGCCATGAAATATTATTAAAATATTAGACTCATCGAATTTTAACGATAGTTTGTTAAATATTAATTGTATAACTCAATCTATTTTTTCATATCTTCGTCTATCGTGGCATCTAAAATGGCAGTTTAATTTTGTTTTGTTTAGTTATAATTAATTTTTTTCGGCTATGAAATATCGAAATTTTCGGTGTCTTAGCAGCCTCGTATTAATTTATTTGTTGTAAATAGTCTGCGGCAGTTACAGTTACAGTTCGGATTAATCCCAGCCGCCAAATTTCACGAACGCACATCGCGGCAGAACTCCTGATACCATCCACACCACTGTGCGTTTTAGAAGATGTTTTCTTCCTCGCACGACTTCCTTGTGCAATCGATTACCATCAGCGATTTTTCCGGACCGATACGACTTAGGGACCTTCAAGAAAAGAGCGTACTCCTTTTTAAAAGGCCGGCAACGCATCTGCAATTCCCTCCCTGGTGTTGCAGTTGTTCATGGGCGGCGGTAGTCACTTACCATCAGGTGAGCCGTATGCTCATTTGCCCCCTATCCTATAAAAAAAAATATAGGATAGCGGGCAAACGAATTATTTTCTTCCCCTACTGCCAATAAGGAGTCTATTACTATATTTCTTTCCATAGTGATTGCACACGCCCCTAACTGCCCCAACAAAGGTAGACTGGACTAGGGCCCATCAGTAGTCCAATCGACGGGCAGCAGAGGACGGGGCCCAACCGCCTATGGACACTTATCATTCTATGCAATAGATATAAGGCTAGGTAAATAAATAGTACGTACCTGGTTCCGAAGCTAAGACTGCCCCAAGGCTTGGTCAGGCGATAGGTAGGTGTAGGTGCATGTAAGTAGTGTGTATTAGTGTTTATATATGTGACCTGACCTAACTGAGGTGCATCGTGCAGCGGCCTGGTCCGATGCTGCCCCACAATGTTGTATCACTCCAGCGGATGTCACCAATTGACAACTTCTTTTTTCATTTCACTATTTCAGTCTATCAACTTTATTGTACACTAATTCAATCCATCAACTTTATTGTACATTCAACTAACTTCAACGTTCATCGTTATCAAAAACTAATGAACAGTGATTTCGAGCGATCAATTTCACTGTACCGTTTCACACCAGTGGTTGGCAAAACCTACCTAAAGGTGTTGGTAATACAAAATATTTGCGTGCGGCGCGGAAGATGCGTATGTGCAAATGTGGGAGGCCATCAGTATAACTCAGCGCATACGGCGCGTACGATGCGTACAGTGCGGACAAATATGCGTTCAGATTTAGAGCTCTACCCAAAATATCCGAACCAGATGTCGGATAGCAGTGCTTAAGGTGCGAGATGTCTAACACTATGGTCATAAATCTAGTTTAGCTACTAAGCGACTAATAACAACAACTTGGGACAAACTTATACCTATGATTAACAGTGAATTGCTTACTTAACCCACAAATAATATCTACACCCTTTTTGTAAATCACTATTGTAATATATAAAGATAATATCAAGTTACCAACTGAATTTCCAATTCTGTAAAAATATTAACTATGTCCACAAAAAAATAAAAGATGAATAACAAACTTGTTGTATAGCTTTTCCATTGCTCCCTGAATTTAATTATTAAGTTAATCCATTAAGTGAAATGGCGTAGGCAAAAGTAGGGAACACAACGAAATTTTGCAATTTAGTATAACACGCGTATACGTTGAAAAATAAAGTTGCAAGCTGCGCGCCCTAAAACAAAATAATAACGTAATTTGTCAAGTATCGAGGAACAAACTTGTTACATGTGTTCTTTATCTATTTAATTTCTTTAAAAAACTTGCGCTGTAAGAGAAAAGAATACATTCAAATTGAAAAAATAAATTGTAGAATGAATACTATTTTTGACATAAATTTGTTTGCTGAATAAATATAATATGAACTTTTATACAATAAGGATATAATGACAACCGTGCACACAATCCACATGATGGTAAATGGATGTTGTGGCCCATATACACCTACATCTGCCTCGGTTTAGAATCAGAATGCTTTGCCACCCTTAGGAGTAAGCTGGAATGCCTCGTTTCCAAAATTAACCATATGAAACTCATGAAAGTACGCCTTGTCGTGCCGGGGAGGGGGGGGCTTGTAGCTGTGGGTTGGTCACCCGCTGTGATCAAAGACGAACCCACATGGCTGGCCCGAGGTGTATGGCCGGTCCGAGGTAGCTACTACGAGTGGGCTTGGCGAGCCCACTTCGGATGTGTGTTGGTGGGCTGCGGCGAGAGGGGTCTACTCTGCCCCTACCGCTGCAGCCGAAGTGGAGTCGAGGAGTAAGAGGAGTGTTGGTATGGCGATGCGTCTGCGACAGTCTTTTTTTTTTGTTTTTAAAAAAAAAGACTACCGCAGACGCATCGCCATAAACTAAAAAGACTAAAAAAAGACTAGGATTTTCTCCTGTATCGTGGAGGCAGTTTACAAACATAAATTACACAAGGACAAACATCCAGACACGGAACAATTACTTGTAGGCCATACAAAAAAAAACTTGTTCCGTGCGGGATTCGAACCCGCGGCCCCCAGCGCAACAGCTCATTGCTAAGCCACTGCGCCACGGAGCCGTCAAATTAAAGTCTTTTAAATTTAAGTCTCACAATGTTCAATTTTAATTAAAGCATTTTATTAGAAAATCAAATTAAATTATTAAAATTCATAAACGCTGTGTGATTTATGGAGTGTGAGAACATTGCTTATTGAAGAATAAAGGAAAAGGCCTTAAGCGTTTATTTTATTAGAAACGAGAAATAACATATTATCAAGGTATTTTGTAACATGCGAAATGTAGCGCCCGTAAACAGAATCGGTATTCGTTAGCCTAACGACCGTTACGTAATGATCGTGTAGTATGTGTTTCAAAATAGACACCAGTAATTCCTGCCAACCCTCTGTTTAATGGTATGGCTAAATTTAAGACTCTAGTACAGACTAGCTGTAATTTTAGGGGCATCTGGTCTTAGACCATGGTGGGTCGTTAAACTTGAAGTCATAAGTAATTTATATAATTAAGATTACATTAATAAAAGCAAACGACCCTTGACAAAATTGCCATTTGATATAGCTTTTGTAATTGTACCTTACTTAAATTGAAACGCACGCTTAAAATAAATCGAATTATTACTTTAATTATCGTAGGGACCTCAGCTTAAGAATTTCTTATTTATTCTCTTTCTAATTATTTATCAAATTATTCGGCGCCTAAAACATGTTACTATATTTAAGTAGCCAATTTAAAAGTGTTATATTTAAAAAAAAATGTTATATGGTATACCCAGTAAAAGTAAAAAATTAATAAGACTTTTGTGAAAATAATGGACATTTTATCACAAGCACAGATCAAATCGAAATAGGAATATCTATTTATAATGGCGACGTTAGAAAATTACCCTAAACCATTCTGTGGGGTCCTAAGAGGCTACAGAGGGAAATTAAACAGGAACATTAACAGAAATCTTATACTTTTACTCGCCTAGCCCCCGTCTGCCAAATTTTTTCCGTCCGATAAGGAACTTCGTTCTAAAAACTGCGTTTCTCATCCCGCCTGACTAGCGTGGCATCTATGGCAAATATCCCAAAGGGGTAGGCCTTTGTTTATATAGCCATCTACATTTTTATCCTCGATTAAGAATCAAACTGATCTGCAGTTTGTCGTTTTCATCCCTGAGCACTAAGAAGTTCTCGATTAAGTGCCTCGTTTCCAGTAAGAAAGGTCTCCATTTTTCTACTCTCACCATACGAAACACAGCAGCAATAAGCTGCTATTTAACGCTGGTATTCTCTGAAAGCGTGATCCTATGCCCCAGTCTAGCTAACCCATTCGTGCTACAAGAATAATATGGTTACAGTGTGGCTCATCACGCATCACGTATGTTACAGCCTATATGCGTACCACTGCTGGTTACATATATACTTATTGAAAGTCACTCTTTTGTTTGATTACCACTGGTTCGGAAAAAAACCTCTGTCCTGGGAAGAACCAGCAAGAAACCCGGCGGGACTTTTTTTTTAAATAACAGCTTACAATCATGATGTTACATAAATTAACAACACAACAAATTAGAAATAGCTTGGTAGCGATCACCTCATTTCCAGGGGTTATTATCATTCATAAAATCCTTAATATTATAATAACCCTTTTTATACAAACTTAGTTTAATAAAGTTTTTGAACTTCGAGCAGGTCAAACTTTGTATATTCTGGAATTTTGTTGTAAAAGCGTTTACATCGCCCCAAGAATGAATTACTGACTCGATGGAGTCGAGTAACTGGTACTACTAGCTTGTGTCTGTTCCTAGTATTTACAGAATGAATATCACTTATTTTTGTAAAACTACTTTTATTTTTGTGTACGTACATTACATTTTCATAAATGTATTGAGAGGCCAAAGTTAATATATTAATTTCCTTAAATTTTTGTCGCAGCGATTCTTTAGGCTTTAAATCATAAATTGCTCTTATGGCCCTCTTCTGTAAAACAAATATAATTTCAGTGTCAATTGCGTGTCCCCATAGCAAAATACCATACGACATTATGCTATGGAAATAGCTAAAGTAAACTAGTCGAGCTGTTTCAACACTGGTTAGACTTCTAATCTTTTTTACAGCATATGCTGCAGAACTAAGTCTGCTTGCTAGTTTTGATATATGGGGGCTCCATTGAAGCTTCGCGTTTAGTGTGATTCCAAGAAAAATGGTGGTATCTACAAGACTCAGTTTCTCCCCATTTAAAATTACATTAGTATTTAATTGTTTGACATTTGGAGTCATGAATTTCATACATTTCGTTTTAGTGCCATTTAAATGCAAATTATTAACATTAAACCAATTTACTAATTTAGATATAGCATTATTTACTTCGTCATATTTTAGTAATTGTCGATTTAATTTGAAAATGAAAGAAGTGTCATCTGCAAATAATACTATATCATGGTTATCCCCTAATATGTAAGGTAAGTCATTAATGTATACAAGAAACAGAAAGGGGCCGAGAATTGAGCCTTGAGGCACGCCCATTTGTATCATCGATCCGGAAGAGCTCATATTGTTAATGACAACTCTTTGCGTTTTCTTACTTAAATATAAAATAATTAATTAAGGAGCATCACTTCTTACACCGTAGTGTTGAAGTTTCCTGATTAATGTTTCATGGTGAACACAATCGAAGGCCTTGGATAGGTCACAAAATATACCCAAAGCATCCTGTGAGTTCTCCCATGCTTTAAAGATATATTTAATCAGCTCAACACCGGCATCAGTTGTCGAGCGACCCCTTGTGAAACCAAATTGATTTTTATGAAGTAAATTATTTATATTAAAAAAATTTAACATTTGATCAAGAACAATTTTTTCAAAAATCTTACTAAGTGTTGGTAGTACAGAAATAGGTCTAAAATTGGCGGGGTCTAATGTACTACCAGATTTAAATAAAGGTATTACTTTACTATCCTTCATTAAATCAGGAAACTTAACTTAAGAAGAACAATTTAAACGTTTAAGTTCGAACAGATAAGCGTCTCTCAAATTATTGCTGTGATTAATCGTGAGCTGCACGTAAACACTGTGTATACTGAAATTATTGAGACTGATTGAGGTGCCCGGTTTGTCGAATAGCGTGCGGGTTGACCTCTGAATACACGTGTGTATATCTTCGGTTCCACAGACCGTTTCTGGTAAATGGCGACCCGTCCGTCGAGATAACGTGCTCAATGAAACCAGGCACACGTTGTTGCTGGTCTAATAACCAACGGCAGAAAACTAGCCAGCGGTCATGATCGCCGGGAACTAGAGCTTGCACTTTGTACACTTTGTTTGGGCGCATTTGGTTACGCTTTAACACATTGTGAACTGCACAGTATGACACACTTGTTCCTTTCCGACGTCTTAACAATTTAGCGATACTTCGTGTACCTAGGTTCGGATACCGGCGAACGACATCTAAAATGCGCTCTTCGGAGTGAACAGCCACTTGACTTCCACCTCCTGCTGCTACCGCAGCAATGGGCCAATTTTCCAACACTCGCTGAAATTCTTCTGTTATCAGACGGGAGTCAGCTGGGTGTCGAGCGGTCGGGAATTTCTCTCGGTAAATTCGTAATTCACGCGAAGCATTCCCGCAAGCTTCTCCAATGCACATTAATATGTTGCCGTTTTCACGAGCACTATAAACGTATGCGTTAGGCATTATTAAAACAAAAAAAATACAAAACGTAACAACAAGAATAATAATAAAAAGTAATAACAAGTAATATCAAGTAATAACAATAAGAATTTAATAAACAAAACGATTGAACTGTCGCTCGCACACGCGTGTCCAAAGTCAACACGGAACTGTCTCAAAAACTAAAACTAATAATAAATTTCGCCAAAACTGAAGCCTACTGCGTTCTTACAGATCGTTAAACTGTTATGACATTGCCAACTTTTATTTTATAAGTTTTGTTTCCATGTGATCCCTACAACTAGTCTTCATGTGGAATTTAGAAGTTATAGTTGTAATTTTTAATACAATTAGACAACAATCGTACCCTGACGAAACAAGCAGTTTGTTACTACAAAAGTGATAGTGAAATTAATAAACGTACACTAAATTAAAAAAAATAACGTAACTACTTGGGTACTCACTTACACAATTATAAACACTATTTCATCGTTATCTTTGATTTTGTTCAATTAAATAGAAATGAAATGGTATTGAATAATTTAACAGTTAAAATCAATTGCAATTATGATTGACAGTTAATTAATCTAAAAAACAATTCTTTTATTTTATTTAAATTGACTTTCCGTTTTCAATCCGTCCAATACTTTCATTTAAAAAGAGGTACGTCAAAACTATTAAAAATTACTTGCAAGTTTTATTGTGATTGCCGCCTCTAATTCTTATGTCGCTTTCAAAAAAATCGTAGTACGTAAATTTCAGTGCAACATGGCAGTGTTGCCAACACGAATTTGTCAAATTCTCCGAAAATTTATGTCAAATTCACCAATTTAAGGGAAAAAAACAACTTCAACAGATTGCCCTCAATTTAATTTTAAGAAATTAAGCATCATCATCATCATCATTACAGCCCTTCACAAATCCACTGGTGGCAGGTGCGCATATTATTTGACACGCCAGAATATGACGTTTTCACAGACGAGCGGATATATGATAGACAAAAGTTGCCGAAATAAATCCGAAAATTAAATGTGGTGCAATGAAGATATGTAAAAAAAGGGAGTCATTTGATATTCATAAGCAACCTAACAAAAATGTTAAGATATTATGTATATCGATTTTCAAAATCCCCGCATTTTCCCCGCATTATTTAAATCCCCATTAAACCCCCAACCAACTTTAAATTCCTCAAAATTTGGGGAATTCCGTTGGCAACGCTGACGCGAGGTGACACGAGTCAGCCAGGCGGCGGCAGTGCCTGTGTGAAAAGGAAGGATAGAGTGAATAGTATAATAACTATACTCAACAAAATCTAAGAAATACGTTTTGACGTTTCACATTAATCATTCCGCAATAACTTTGTACAAGCGTACTCACAAGATTTAAAATAACCATTTACGTATATCCAAAAAAAATATGAAGTTATCTATATTTTATTACAACATATGTAGTTCTTTATCACTGATTCAAGTTCGAATCTTTCAGAAAAAGCAAAATATAAAAAAATAACCAGAGTTAACTATTGGCCTGACGTTGTTTCATTGATATATCGCTATGTATCTTACCGTAGTGTTTGAATGATTAAAATTCATTGTAATGCGAATAATCGGTAAAAATATTTAAATTATCGGTAAAAAAGTTCAAATAATCGAATCTTGAAGTGTTTTAATTTATTATTTGTTTATTTAAATTTTATTTTTATAACTGCTTAAATTATATAAATCATGAATTAAGCAAGTTTATTTATTTTATAACTTCTTACTTTGTCAGTGTAAATTTGTGTAGGCAAAGAAATTCATATGCAAAGCCGCGCTGAAAAAAACACTACATAATTCCAATCTCTCGCCATTTTGGGAGCTTACTGTGCGAACTTTTGTGGTTTTGTGTTTATCTTATTTTGTGACTCGGATATATCTTTTTGCACTGATTCTATTATATTCGTTAACCTTGACAAGTTATATACATAGTAATATCATAAACAATAATATCTCCTATTACTATTTATGATATTATCTAAATAAGAATATCCTACTGCGGCTTAGTTGCAAGAAAGTCACAAGTAGAAAACAAAAAGTAGACGGCGGTTTATACAATGGTAGTCTTTGAGAACCTTTTTAAAACGCATGCGCTTCCGATATAAAAAATGATAAAAGCAAAATAATTATGGAGAGGCATGACATAGCCTCATTAATAATATATCATTTTTTAAAAGAAATGAAAAATTGGTTATATTTTTATTATTGTATTGTTTTAACGTGGTAGAGCCATGCTGCAGCTATATTATGGTTGTAGCACGAATGGGTCGGCTCGACCGGGGAAGGACCACGCTCTCACAGAAAACCAGCGTAAAATAGCAGCTTAACGCTGCTGTGTTTCGTATGGTGAGTGTAGAGAACCGGAGACCCTTTTTACTGGCAAAGAGGCATTCCATCTTAGTCCTCACGGGTGACAACGCATCTGCATCTTGAGCCTTTATTGAGGATAGATGTAGATGTCTATGGGTCACAGTAACCACTTACCATCAGGTGGACTGTGTGCTCGTTTGTCACCCGATCCTATAAAAAAAAAAAAAAAAAAAATATTGGTTATATTAGGACAACGTCATATTCGTTGATGAAACGATGACACTGCAGCATTTTGCTCGAAGGTACCCATAGGAAAAGATGATGCGGGATCCGCAGGAGGAAGATTTGTAGAAAATTATTATTTAGTTTTCTAATCGAAGAGTACAAGAGAATACGATGCAGAATAATTATAATTGAAAATAAAAAATGTTGTACAACCGACTTCAAATTCTTAAATTATTAAGAATAACTAAAAATATTTGCTGTTGTACGCTTAAAAAACGTTACCTCCTGTGATTTTTTATTTAGATGTTGATATTAAACATAAATTTCACGAGGACAAACATCCAAACCCAGAACAATTATTTGTAGGCCATACAAATACTTGTTCCGTGCGGAATTTAAACCCGCGGCCCCCAGCGCAATAACTCATTACTAAGCCACTGCGCCACGGAGCCTTCAAATTATATAAGTCAGACCTTGATCGAATTTATATGGGACTACATGAGAAACACCAGCTTTCAAATAAAAAAAGAATCATCGAATTCGGTTCAACCAGATAAAAGTTATGATGTAACACACCAAAAAAAACATGCGTGAATGTCGGGGAACACTCGGTTGGAACGAAGATCTTTTCATAGTATTTTATTATTTATAAACGTATTACACTATTGATTAACAAATACGAATAAATGAATTACTACCATCTATTAAAATGAAGCGTCATTTATAATGAAATAATATTTCTTTCATGACAAGATACTACGTCAAAAGGGACCGTGACGGAAAAATCTTACACTTTTTCTCGTCTAGCCCCCATGCACCCATTACGTAAGGTAAGGAACGTTCCAAAAGAAAAAAAGAACATACAGTCGAATAGACTACCATCTCTTTTTTGAAGTTGGTAGAAAAGAGTAGTTTACAACCCTTTTACAAAATGTTCTTGCGCATATCATACAACTGCCATTATAATGCTATTGAATTGATTTTGGACCAAATCAAAGGCTAGTTCTTATATGAAATGCTCTTAATTCAAACATATTATTAACTATACATAAACACACACGAGATGGAAATATCTTATGCTTTATAAAGAAAATGGAAGTTTGCTGAATGAAGCATATACCCATGTCACAAAGAACAATTGGGCAAAAGTGGTGGAGGAAACATAGAAAATTATTATGGATGACTTTGAAAGAACATTAATTTTGATACATTTTTGAAAATCCAATAATATTAATCTAAATAACGACAGCCCAACTAGTTGTAGTGAAAGTGACTGATTATATTTATTTTTAATCTAATTTCAAATTTTGCATCTAGATATAAGCAGTAATAATGATTTTTTTCCCTCAGGATCGATTTTATTTCTCACCCATCATCAAAGGTATAGTTAGTACTATCGTCTGTCTTCCTTTTGGGGAGGATTTCACAAATACCCGTTATATAGAATGAGCGCTATTGAGAAACCCTCTTATTTAGTTCAATTCCTTATTCGAAAGGAAACGGAACGAACAAAGCCCCTGTGACAAAACAAAGGTTCTAAGCGAATATCTGCTCAAAGAGTACAAATATTGAATAAATAAAAAAGATTTTAATGATTTCCATATCTGAATATAATACAATTTATCTATACTAATATTTTAAAGAAATAAATTGTTTGCAAGTTTGAAAGCTTGCCTGCCTGCCCTGTTAACCCTGTGCTCCGCAATTTTAGTGGCGGAAGTGCAAGAGGTGAGGAATACCAGTAGGCTCGAAGCAGGTATGCGTAGGCATACTTCATAAATAAATCACAAATAGTTCCCATTATAATCATACTTGAAATCAACTTCAAAAAACCAATACATTTTGCCAACAGAAAATAATACAACACCAAATGTTTCTTAAATAATACGATATCAATTATATCTATATGTGCAAGCGAAAACGCACAGGTTAGCTATTTTACTAATTACAATGTGAAATTTTAGGAAAAGGAGTGTATAATATGAGTTACTAACATAAAATGCAAATCTTCACGTAAACATTATATCATATGAATTGTGTAATGTAATAAATTGATGAGTATGATCTCATTTTAAGTTAGATGTACATAGGTACCTACATATAATTATGTTCAAAGATAAATTTTAAAATGGTCAACGGAATGAAAAAGCAAGAATGAGACATGTCTTAAGAACTTGTACCAACAGCCCCAAAGTATTAAGTAGACTAAATTGCCCGATAATCCGGAGTTGGTGTTCAAGAAGTAGGTGGTACCGGAAAGTAAATAAGTAGGACTATATCTACAAAAAGAAATGATATGCCATCAAAACGTAACTTGTAAAAACACCAGGTCTCGCAACTAGATCCATGCAATATCAAGTCGGTTATTTTATTCAGTTTCTACTTAAGGGTCCTTTTGTCTCAAGTTATTACGTAATTAACTTACCTAACAAATAAACAATATAATTTAATATAATATGTATTACTTGTGAGATACATTGTGTTTTCATGCGATGGCCAAGTCAATCTATTTATTTAAAACATAAAAGATTTTTAATATTGATATGGTACGTCATTTTATTTATTATTATTTTTTCTCTGCTAACTCTTTAATTTGATACCCATATTATGGGAGTCTATAGAAAATAACTAGACCATCTTGAGTCATCCCCCATATTGGAATTATTATGACATCACTTACCTAACTATGCATTGTCATCCAAATTAAACATGTGTGCAAAATTTCAGCTCAATTGATGGAAGATATCTGCTTTAAAATTCAGTCGAAGATTTTTTTTTATAGGATAAGGGTGACAAACGAGCACACAGTCCACCTGATGGTAAGTGGTTGCTGCGGCCCATAGACATCTACATCTATCCTCTATTAAAAATCAAAATGCAGATGCGTTGTCATCCGTGAGGACTAAGATAGAATGCCTCTTTTCCAGTAAAAAGGGTCTCCGGTTCTCTACACACACCATACGAAACACAGCAGCGTAAAGCTGCCATATTTGATTTTGATTTGACCCTAACATACAAACATTGCAAGTTAATCAAAAGCTTTTGAAATATACAATGTTTTTCATAGTAGGCATTGGTAGCGCAGTTAATTAACGTTTCTTTACGGCGATGCAGGGCTGTGGATTTCAATCACGCACGGAACAGGTGTAAGTATGGTCTACAAATAAATGTCCGGTCTAGTTGTTTCTATGCCTGCAACTTTTGAATGTAAAACGCCTTCACAATACACATACATACATAGATAGATACGCTGTAGGGGTTAAGTTTAGAAAATAGTTATTCATTATAATGCGGTTACGTTTGTCGATAAGAATGTTCTCCAAATATAAAGTTATACTTAGAATATAGTGAAGGAAATAACTGGGACCTTATTTGCAATATTTTTATAATATTTTATCGTAGATATAAACACAAAAAGTAGTATAGTTTTGATCATTATAATTAATGACGAAACTATAATAACTAAAAACGCAGGGTCGAGTTCGCAGATAATCCTTAACGAAATACTCGTAATTCTTCCATAACAATAAAATGGATTGTTAGTTCGAGAACCCAATATTTACTTATTACGATAGATTTGCTTAGTTTATTGAAACTTCCTTTTATAGCTTTATTTTACGACGGGACGTGATCATTCAATTCATTATTGAATTGATTAAATTGATTGTCGTAAATCTTATGTTTTTGTAACAGACGTCAATAATGAGGATCCTTAATTAATGCCAATAAAAGGTAATTTACCCAGAGTGGTAAAATACGTCTATACATTATACTATACAATTATTTAATTACAAAGTATTGATATACATATCTCTTGTAATATAACCAGTTACCAAATTCATATTTCGTATAACTGAAAGATACGAGTATCAAAATCTTCAATATTATAGTTTTACAATCTATCGACTGTTTACTTAAGTTCAGTAGAGCTTTATGGCACTTATGTAAATGACTGCAAGTTTTCGTTCTCTTTACAAGCGATATCAGTTATGATTTGTGAAGTGCGATCAGTATCTCAGTTTTATCGGTAGTTATATATAATGGTTACTCCTCCATATATTTCAAATGGTAAATGGTATTCGACATTGATTACGTTTTCCACCTCAAGGGCCCACTACTGCAAGTTTTAGTTGCTGCGTTGCATGCGATCTTTTATCTGTGTACGAAAGACGTATTCCAGGTGAGCGTCGCCATATCTCGCCTCCAATGCCTCAAGGAGCTGCTCGTAAGTCAAGTCCTTACGGAGAGCTTCCAGAATAGTTAAGGCCTGGTCGCGCAGGCCTAGAGTGAGAGCAGTCATGGCCTGACTTTTTTTCCAGCCGTTCGCCTTCATGACAGCCTCGAACTGGATTTTGTAGGCTGACCAGGAAGAAGTCCCGTCGAACGGGAGCACTTTGTTGTTAGTGTGGTTTTAAGTTGTAATTAGTGTTCTGTAAATAAAGAGTCAATTTTGGTAATTCACTCGGCAGTTTTTAATTATCTTGAACCCCATGCTTGTAACAATAGTATAAATTTCTTAAAATACTAAATAGTTCATGTTTATCATTTTCACATTGATATAACAGAAGTTGATTCAACACTTGCTCAGAATTGGGTATATCATAATAAATTTTCCCAACAGAGTTCCAAGAAGCGACGTAAATTAACTTATTCATAGAGATAGTCCCAGATTTTAAAAATATTTTCCGACATGTCATGTCCACTATACGTTGGTTAATATAGTACGTGAGGGTAATATGGTCACCTTAAGCTTTGCCGCCCTATAAACCAAAACTAGGAGGAGGACAGAGACAAAAACACAGTCGTATTTTTTTTGACAAACGTCTACATCTATCTGCGGTTAAGAATCAAAATGCAGACGCGTTGTAACCCGAGAAGACTAAGATGGAATGCCTCTTTTTTAGTAAAAAGGGTCTCCAGTTCTCTACACTGACCATACGAAACACTGCAGTGTTAAGCTGCTATTTGACGCTGGAATTCTATGAGAGCGTGGTCCTTCCCCGGTCGAGCCGACCCATTCGTGCTACACTTATACAAGTAATATACCTTTAGCATGGCTCTACCACGTAAAAATATACTGTAACTAAAATATTAAGAAAAAAAGAGCAAACAAGCTTTGGCAATAATTAGGAACACTTCGAAAAATTGACTTAAAAATATTTTTTTAATACACATTACTTAAATCAACTAAAATATTTTATGAGAATCAGATGTGTTGCGTGAAGATAAGTAAGTAAGTAAGATGTGTTGTAGAGTGCGGTACCCCAGTGCGTCGTTCTATATCTTGCATCGAAATAGACGGATATTTTTCTACCATATCATGGATAATTTCTTCAACGTCAATGTCAGGTATCTTCCTCTGCTACTAGCATCACCAATACCAGCATCAGATATTCTCCCCCCTGAATAAATGCCGTGCACTCTAATAAACACGCTACATTCAACATAGATAAAATGCACGATAGCATACTCTTGGGGTGCGTACATTTCTCGTGACATGACACAGTCCTGTTGTTATGCATAAAACAGAGTCCAGTAGAATGCCAAGTTGTCACAATTATCACCAAATAAACAAAATCCAATCAAAATGCACAAGTATAGAGTCCAGTAGAATGCGAAATAGTATTTTGTAGCCAAGAGTTCGAAATAATAGAGCACGTGCGATGTCGAGAAAGTCGAGATACGCACTAACCATATTTACAAAGACTGCTAAGGTCCTTTTTACTCACATTAATCCTAAGCACCGTATGTTTCGCTCACACAGCTTAGAATTCGTCCAAACAAGGCAAGCAGGTAGTAAAGTAAAATTTTCAAGTGAGACAGATGTATTTACCTAATAAATACATGCAATGTTAAAAAATGTGCCAATAATTTAGTCATTTTTTAATGAAATGCCTACTTTTACACATTAACGGCTATAGCTTAGTAAGTAGTTACATTAAGTACATGGTATGCTACTATCTGAGAATTCTCATGATGTAGGCAAATTTTTTAAATGGTTGGTTATACAGATCCTATAAACTTTTTTTTTCACCACAGGTGCTCAAGCTTGGTAGTTAAATAAAGTAAAAGATTAAAACTTATGTGTAGTGCCGTATTGTAAAATACTTCCCATAGTAGTTGAAAAATTTTAAGGGTAATTTAGAAACATCATTATTAGGGAACAAGAAACACATTGAAAGAAAAAAATCCGATCTTCAGAATTTTATAAAACATAGCGTAGAGCGCGAACCGTTCGGGATAGAATTTTTTTACGGAACCGGGGCCACCTACAATTATTTGTACCATAGGAAATAATTTTTAACATGTCATAAAATATAACTTGAGATAAAAATATATAGGGTAAACAGTACTAATGTTGGCACTCCTACAATGATTGGCAATTTGCTATTTTAATCTGAATATTAAGAATGATTTCCTTTTTCTATATCACAGCTACACAGATATTGCTAAGATATATAATTACTTATATTAACAATACACATTTATATTTAAAGTAAGGGCTGTTTTAAAAATGTGTGCGGACAAATCCGTTAAATTTTATCAAAAAGTTAAGGATTTGTGGCTAGATTTTGAGACAAAAATGTGATTTTTAGGTAAGTTTATATGCAAGTTTCTGTTTATTTTAATTAATTAACGTCATTAAAGCATATTAAACGTAATTTTGTCGTTGTGAAATAGAAGCATCGGTTTTTTTAATTGTGCCAATGACTTTACTTTACTTTGTTTGACTACATAATCATTGGCATATATGGCAATCACTATACTTTCTTTCTTTTGTCCAAAATCTATTCTTGACAATGCCAATATCCTTTCAGTAATGCCAATGATTATAATTGAACTTTTTCATATTTTGAATTGATGAAGAATACTGCTATTGAGAGAGGGCGCTTTAGAAAAATAACTGCCGCACTAACATTTAACATTTCCAATTTAACAGTTTCCACTAAATAAGTAAGGTCAAAAAAAACTAACAAGCTGAAAAGCCGATCTGGTACTGCCACAGTTTTCGATGTCATAAAAATGTCAATGATGTGAGGTTTTTGAATAAATACCCCATACGTACTAAATCGTTTTATAGAGGGAATAAAACGTCTATGAGCTGGATCATGCCTAATCGAAGTCTTGCATCACTGTTCTTTGGAGTAGACGGTAAAACCTATTATTTTCCCCCTATAGAAAATGTGATCAGACTTATTTAAATGAAATCATTATGTGATCAGACGTTCAAAAGTTAGTGCCTAGAGAGAAGGTTATTTACTATCTTAAATACGGCGCAACTTTGCCCAAGTCTCACCATAATACTTATAGCCCTTAACCTGAATGCAACGCGACTATTGCAATGAGCTGATATCACTGCATTTCGGCCTACCAAAGACATGTGGCGTAAACCTGTCTTCGAATGACGGACAAACAATTTAACAAAAAGGTTACTAAAACAGATGCGGGCCTATATTAGCAAGACTTTTACCGTATTGAAATAAATCTACATTATGAAATGGTTTGGAACAATGTGGGTTGTGCCCATTTAGTCCAGACAAAGTGGATTAAACAAAGTGTCCGGTGCCCTCGAAATCACAGCAAGACATTTTAGATGATCACCGTTCCTTGCCGTTACGCCGAATTACCTAATATTTTAAGAATAACGACTAATAACGACTGAATCAGTAATACCTTTATCAAATTTGCCTTGTATCCTTTCACTTAATAATGGTTTATCAGTACCAGAGCGTATACAACCTGCAGAGATTATTGTTGAGTATCAGAAAGCTCTGTTCCAAAGTCCGGAAACCTTTCAGCTCGAGTTACAAAACCGTTTTCAGTGCCTAGAAGACTGCAATGAAGTGGACGATATGAATGACAAGCTCGTGGAAACTGTCCATGCGGTCGGAGCTAAGTTCTGCAAGACCCGCCGCAGAAGAACACAAAAACTCTCCGATCACACTCTTAATCTCATGGCTGTTAGACGGGAGATGAGGCTACATTCTTCAACAGACTTGACAGCATACAGGCATCTGAACAGACAGATCTCCAAATGCATGCAGCGGGACTTACGCAACTTCAATACAGCTCGTATTGAAGAAGCGATCGAGCGGAACCAAGGCTCCGAAGTCTTTGCCAGAGATCTGTCTGCCAGAAAGAGCCAACTGTCAAAGCTGAAGACAGAATGCGGCAGCATCGTTTCCGGGACACCTGAGATTTTGAGTGAGATTGAGAGGTTCTATGGGCAGCTGTACACGTCATCGTTGGAGCCACACGCAGGTGTGAGTAACGATCCAAGAGCGAGTCTCATCCGACACTATTCCGAAGATATCCCGGACGTCAGTCTGAGCGAGATTAGAATGGCTCTCCAGCACCTTAAAAACGGTAAGGCCCCAGGCGAGGATGGAATTACAGCGGAGCTTCTGAAAGCGGGTGGAAGACCGGTACTGGAAGTCCTTCAGAAGCTCTTTAATTCCGTCCTCCATGGTGGCATTACACCGGAGGCGTGGAGCAGAAGTGCGGTGGTCTTGTTCTTCAAGAAAGGTGACAACGCTCTCTTGAAGAACTACCGACCGATTTCCCTTCTGAGCCGCGTCTACGTGCTGTTTTCGAGAGTCATTACGAATCGTCTCGCGCGCAGACTTGACGACTTCCAGCCTCCCGAACAAGCCGGTTTCCGAAAGGGCTTTAGCACCATAGACCACATACATACCCTTCGGCAAATTGTACAGAAGTCCGAAGAGTACAATTTGCCACTATGTCTGGCGTATGTGGACTATGAGAAAGCCTTTGATTCCGTCGAAATTTGGGCGGTGCTGCAGTCCCTTCAGCGGTGCCAAGTTGACTGTCGGTATATCGAAGTGTTGAAGTGCTTGTACAGTAGGGCTACGATGGCTATCCGAGTACAGAATCAGAGTACGAAACCTATCCAATTGCAGAGAGGTGTAAGACAGGGTGACGTCATATCCCCGAAACTCTTCACCGCTGCATTGGAAGACGTTTTCAAGCTTCTGGACTGGAAAGGATACGGTATCAACATCAATGGCGAGTACATCACTCACCTTCGATTTGCCGACGATATAGTCCTTATGGCAGAATCGCTGGAGGACCTAAGCACTATGCTCAATGACCTCGATAGTGTTTCCCAACGGATAGGTCTTAAGATGAACATGGACAAAACAAAGATCATGTTCAATGTCCATGTCACACCTATGCCAGTAATTGTTGGGAGCACTAAGCTCGAAGTTGTTGACGAGTATGTTTACCTGGGACAAATAGTCCGACTAGGTAAGTCCAACTTCGACCGAGAGGTCAATCGACGGATTCAACTCGGCTGGGCAGCGTTCGGGAAGCTACGACACATCTTTTCGTCAAACATACCTCAAAACCTGAAAACGAAATTGTACAACCAGTGCGTGTTGCCAGTGGTGACTTACGGAACTGAGACGTGGTCCTTCACTGCTGGCCGTATGAGGAAGCTCAAGGTCGCTCAGCGAGCTATGGAGAGGGCTATGCTCGGAGTTTCTCTGCGCGATAAACTTAGGAATGAGGATATCCGCAGTAGAACCAGAGTAACCGACATAGCCCAACGGATTAGTAAGCTGAAGTGGCAGTGGGCCGGCCATATAGCACGAATAACCGACAACCGATGGGGAAGAAAGGTTCTCGAGTGGCAGCCTCGTACCGGTAGGCGAAGTGTAGGGCGTCCCCCCACGAGATGGAGTGACGACCTAGTAAGACATGCAGGAGGTCGATGGATGCAGGTGGCTCAGGACCGTGCTTTGTGGCATTCTTTGGGGGAGTCCTATGTTCAGCAGTGGACTTGTGAAGGGCTGTAATGAATGATGAATGAAAAATCAGAAAGAAAACTAACCTTTATATTTTTCATCAACTAGACAGCAAATTTAGAATTTGTTAGAGGTGAATGGGTGATTGTGGATGTCGAAGTAAACTAAAATCTTTTAGCAAGCCCTTAAAATATTTATAGAGTTTTTTCCATTGCCAAATACGTATCAAAAAGCAAAAAGCAGGTAAACAACGCCGTTATTTTGTGCTAACAAGTGAAAATTCGGAAGCAGCGGAACTAAAAAAATAATGGAAAAATTGGGCACAAATGGAAAATGCAGAATTGAATTAGTCATCCAAATATAGAAACAAACTGACAAACAAAACAAGAAGAACGAAGCCAAAAATTCTGACATTATAATACTCTCTAAATGTTTAATCTAAAAAACCGAAATAAAGTTCTCTTTCTACAAAATATCGAGAAAATACGAAAGGTTTTACTAAAAAGTCACATCAAAAATGTATATGAAGAAAGAAAAAACATGGTAGACAAACGAAACCGCTTTCAGATGAAGATCTAAGGAGAATTTTTGAAGAAGATTTGTCCAAAATAAGTGTTATAACAAGAAGATGGAGCTTAGAAAGATCTGGGTATAACTTTTTAAGACTTCCAATGGTGCCAATGATTATACTTAATTTACAGTGCCATTCACTATGCTAAAGTGCCAATGATTATAAAATTCCCTAGAAAAAAGTTTAATTAGATTTTTAATTTAAACATTTATTTTTAAACGTAATGCGTTATTTCATTTATGGCTATCTAAACTAAAATCCAACAAAACAATTAAAAATATAACAAATTTGTTTATTTACGAGAATTAACCACTTACAAGTAAAAATCCGCTTAAAGTGCCAATCATTATACTGCTTACCCTACCTAGTTCTACTTCAGACTCCAACCTTACTCGTATTATATTATTAAGCAATGAATTGAAAATGTTTTTTTTAAACTCCTTGAATGCCTCAAAGAAAAAATCTTATAAGCCTAATCCTTGTTACAAGAACGATAGTGGAGTTTGTTTCGGAGTCAAGTTAATAAAGATCGATTTATTGCTTTGGTTAGTTTGGTCGTTCAAAAACAAATAGAACAAAGAGGCAAAGCTTCTTATGCGTCGCCTTTGGTGCGGCTGGTAAAAGCCGACGTAAATAACTCACAGTCACAATGAATGTATAAAGTAAAGACCTATTGGAAAATATGTTACAGACTCTATTCAACTATAACAATGTAAAGTACGACCTGGTAAGATATGCGGGAAGTCTCCGCCTCTGGACCATACTTAATGCCATTGTTTGTGGGAGGTCTATGTACAGAAGGACACTTATGATGGGCAGCGATGATGATGATGATGATGGTAATGTGGTGGTGGTGGTGGTGGTGACAGTGATAACGATGATGATGAAAGGTAGACTTAAGCTTCGGTCACACACAGCGAATATTCGCTGCGAGTGTATTCGCTGCGAATATTACCCGCAGCCACAATTTGTTGATTGCCTGTCAAACACAGCGAGTATACTACACGAGAATTATCTGTAATATGTATCTTTAATATTTTTAAATTTTCTTTTCAATTGCTCTTGGGTTACTATTTCGAATCCCAACTCAATTAATTCGTCATAAAATGAAGCCTGAATCTACCTTTGTGTTTTTTTAATTACTGTTATTTGTGTCAAACAGCTCCCCATTTTTTTCTATACACACCCAAGAAACGAATTATATCGTAATTTACCCACTTTAGAGAATTGTTTATCGGTTAACTCATATGATTGACCTACATGCTGGAAGAGAAGCGTGGAATTTTGCTTTGACGCTAGGTCTTTCTCAGATGGTAAAGGTGGCGACTAGGGTACCCGATGTAGACGGTCACACAGCAAATTGCTTGGACCTTCTGCTGACTACCGAACCAGACAGATATGAAGTACAGGTTACTTCTCCTTTGGGTACATCTGTCTGGTGAAATCTGTATCGTCATATTCTCCACCTGATTACGAGTCCCAAGGTGTTCCACGAATATGGCAGTATAAGTCAGCTGATTGCGATGAGATGCGACACTTTTTTGCATCTTATCCTTGGCGGGAGGTTTGTTTCTCTTCTGCGGATCCATCGAGCTGCGCGGTTGCGATAACGGATGTGTTGCGTCAAGGTATGGAACGGATGTGTTGCGTCAAGCTATTATCCCCTTCTCTGACGCTCCCACCGGTAGCCAAGCTCGCCCATGGTTTAACGCTGAATGCGCCCAAGCTGAAAAGCGCAAGCATTTAGCTTATCTATCCTGGGTTGACGCTCGAAACCGCAAAGCTCCGGATATTAGCTCCAAGAAGAGAACTTTCAACTAGACCGCCAAGTCCTACAAAAAAGCATTACGGAAAGCTAGTCTCGATCGTATTAAACATATTGGCGCAAAACTCTCTGTCAGACCATCCGGCACTAGAGCTATTTGGTCTCTCGCCAAAGCGGTCGAGACAAGCTTCTGTCGGCCTACACTGCCTCCGTTGGTAAAACCGGATGGCACACTGGCTCATAGGGCTAAGGAGAAAGCGGACTTGTTCGCGTCTCTCTTTGCCTACAATTCACGTCTGCACAGTGGTAACAACGTTCCACCAAAATTACCTCATTGCGGGACCTCTATGTCGGAGATTCGTATAACGAATAAGGAGGTTCTTAAAACCTTGCGGTGTCTAGACGTGAATAAAGTTAGTAGACCAGATGGTATACCACCTATAGTCCTAAAGGCTTGTGCACCTGAATTGTCTCCTGTGTTGACACGCTTGTTCCGCCTCTCATTTAGTACTGGAATAGTGCCAAAATCCTGAAAGCTGGCGAACGTGCAGCCTGTTCCAAAAAAAGGCAGCCGCGCCGACCGTGCCAATTATCGTCCAATCTCAATTACCTCCATACTCTGCAAGATTATGGAGCGTATATTGAATGCCCGCTTAATGGCATACCTAGAACAGAATGACCTTCTTAGTGACTGGCAATATGGGTTTCGCCGAAATCGGTCAGCTGGGGACCTTCTAGCATATGCCACACACGTATGGAGCGAGGCACTCGAGAACAGTGGGGAAGCACTTGCTGTTTCCCTTGATGTCTCGAAAGCCTTTGACAGAGTTTGGCACACTAGCCTTTTGGGTAAGCTTCCAGCGTACGACTTATCCCTGGTCTGATTGAATGGGTAAAGAACTTTCTGAGTAAACGGTCTCTCCGGGTCGTCGTCGATGGCTGCTCATCCGATCCTATGGCGACTAACGCCGGTGTTCCTCAGGGGTCCGTTCTCTCCGCAACTCTCTTCCTGCTGCATATTAATGATCTGCTTATGCCCGGTATCTATGGGTATGCAGACGATAGCACAGTTGTTGAGAGATACCAACCAAGTCCTCGGGCCAATCGGGATCAAATCCAGTCCGAAAGAGAAGCTTTGGTAGAGCGTGTGAATCTCACATTACAGGCAGTCTCCGATTGAGGCGATGCCAATCTTGTGAAGTTCAACGCCTCCAACACACAAGCGTGTCTCTTCACTGCAAAAAGGAGCCAGCCCACCTTGGCTCCTTCTTTCCGAAATGTATCACTGAATTATACCGACCGCCTTCAGTTGTTAGGGTTTGAAATATCCTCAAATTTGAAGGTTCACTGAGTCCAAGGCCAAAGCAGCTGCAAGGAAGCTGGGAGTCCTTGCAAAGGTGCGGCGATACTTCACGCCGGGACAGCTGCTTATTTTATATAAAGCGCAAGTCCGGTCGTGCATAGAGTATTGCTGCCATATATGGGCTGGTGCTGCAAAATGCCACCTAGCAGCTTTGGACTCAATGGAAAGGCGTACTAAGAGGCTTATTGGTGACCCGAATTTGGTTAAAACCAATCTTACCAGCCTCAAACACCGACATAAAGTAGCCAGCCTTTCGGTTTTCTACAGGATGCATTTCGGAGAGTGTGCGCAGGAATTACATAATTTAATTCCACCCTCTCCCTTCCACCATCGGACAACGTTCGGCCAGTCTCCACCCTTTCGTTGTTGACTTACCACGCATTCGAACCACGTCGTTCATCATGCGTACAGCAAAGGAGTGGAATAAGTTGCCAGCATCTGTCTATCCATTCGATTACAGTGTGGGTGTCTTCAAGGCAAGAGTGAATAGGCTTTTGTTAAGTCAGTGCGCTTCACCATCTTAGCCTACATCACCGCTTACCATCAGGTGGGATCGTAGATAAGCGCTGGCTTAGTAGAATATAAAAAAAAACACACACACATGTACCATGCAGCAACGACCTATGCACAGGCGTGTAGTCTGGAGCGGAATGGCTACTCGCAGCGAGTACCCTGTCACACACAGCGAATTCTCGCAGCGAGTGCTCATTCGCAGAAAGTAAAATTAAACATGTTCAATTCAATTCGTAGCAAATTCAACTCGCGGCGAATGAATCTAATCGCAGTGAATAGCCTGTCACTCATATAGAATTCTTGCTGCGAGAGCCTAATCGCAGCGAGTATTCGCTATGTGTGACCGAAGCTTAACGGTCTTATGCCTCAGTGCACATGCCATAGAGTATATATTATGAACGGGCGCTCTTTAAATGGTTTATTAAATTAGAACATATATTTTATTGCGATAAAAGGCTTGCGAAACTCATCAAACGTAGTCTCAAATTCGCCATTTCATACATTCGTAAAAAGTTTAGTTATGATAGTTAACTTAATGAGAATATTATTACAATACAACACAATATCTATATTTCTGTCATTCAAAACAATATCCTTATATCATTGCTATTTTTTAATATATTATCCAGTCATTCAAATAGAAATCATAAATTTTAATTTTTATACATGCATCCTTATCTTATTGTGCAATGAAATTGAATATAACAATATTAGCATCGGAGATCACACTAGGAGTCTGTCTGATTGATACCACCCTCTTAACTATTTCTGCTGCCAAGCAACATACTACATCCCGATCCGAAGGATATAGAGAGCCAGTATAATTACAGGCTGTGAGGTATTCGATCTTAGTCATCAGAGGTAACAATGCACCTGTAGCCTTCTTTGCTTAAAGTCAGTTCCAGATGTCCATGGGTTACAGTAGCCACTAACAATTAGGTGGGCTGTAAGTTCTCTTGTTACTTCAGTTTTATCAACACCATTTCAGCCCTTCATAAGTCCACGGCTGAACATAGGTCTCCCCAAGGAATGCCACAAAGCACGGTCCTGAGGCACCTGCATCCATCGACTTCCTGCATGTCTTACAAGGTCATCACTCCATCTAGTGAGGGGTTGCCCTACACTTCGCCTACTGGTACTCGAGAACCTTTCTTCCCAGACAATTGTCGGTTCTTCGAGCTATATGGCCGGCCCATTGCCACTTCAGCTTAGTAATCCGTTGGGCTATGCAGGTTACTCTGATTCTACTGCGAATATCCTCATTTCTAAGTTTATCACGCGGAGAAACTCCGAGCATAGCCCTGTCCATAGCTCGATGAGCGACCTTGAGTTTCCTTATATGGCCACCAGTGAAGGACAACGTCTCAACGTCATCACTGGCAACACGCACTGGTTGTACAATTTCGTTTTCATGTTTTGAGGTATGTCAAACGAGAAGATGTTTCGTAGTTTCCCGAACGCCGGCCAGACGAGTTAAATCCATCGATTGCACTCTCGGTCGAAGTTTCACTTACCTAGTCAGACTATTTGCCCCAGGTAAACATATTCCTCAACAACTTCGAACTTAGTGCTCCTAACAACTACCGGCATAGGGGTGACATGGACATTAAACATGATTTTTGTTTTGTCCATGTTCACGTAAGACCTATCCGTTGGGAGAGACTATTGAGGTCATTAAGCATAGTGCTTAGGTCCTCCAGCGATTCTGCCATAAGGACTATATCTTCGGCAAATAGAAGGTATGTGATGTACTCGCCATTGATGTTAATACCGCATCCTTTCCAGTCCAGTAGCTTGGAAATGTCTTCCAACGCAGCGGTGAAGAGTTTCGGGGATATAACGTCACGCTGTCTTACACCTCTCTGCAGTTGGATTGGTTTCGTACTCTAATTCTGTACTCGGATAGCCATCGTAGTCCCACTGTACAAACACTTCAGCACTTTGATATACCGACAGTCAACTTGGCACCGCTGAAGGGACTGCAGCACCGCCCAAATTTCGACGGAATCAAAGGCTTTCTCATAGTTCACATATGCAAGGCAAAGCGGCAGATTGTACTCTCTTGTGTTCTATACAATATGCCGAAGGGTGTGTATGTGGTCTATGGTACTAAAGCCTTTTCGGAAACCAGCTTGTTCGGGACACTGGAAGTCGTCGAGTCTGCGTGCGAGATAAATAGTAATGACTCTCGAAAACAGCACGTAGACGCGGCTCAGAAGGGAAATCGGTCTGTAGTTCTTCAAGAGAGCGTTGTCGCCTTTCTTGAAGAACAAGATTTTTTTAGGGTTCCGTTCCGTACCTCAAAAGGAAAAAACGGAACCCTTATAGGATCACTTTGTTGTCCGTCTGTCTGTCTGTCTGTCTGTCTGTCAAGACCCTTATTCTCAGGAATGCGTGGAGGTATCAAGCTGAAATTCATATGAAATACTCAAATCTACTGTCCCTTGGAGCTGTAAAAAAATCAAACTTCTAAGCCAACGCAATCAAATGATACAGCCGTTTATGCCGCAAATATTATGCCGCAAGGGAATCAAAACTTACAGGGTACTTCCCGTGAACTCAGAATCTTAAAATTTGGTACTGTTGGCGACGCGCCTATAAAAACATTTCAATTTATTAGTTAACCGATTACGAATAGCTTCTAAAAGCGAAAATTTCAAGTCATAATATTCTAATAAGAAAACGCTTAGTTGAATCTTAAAGAAATGTCGAATTAATAATTTGAAAGTCTTGGGTTCGATTCCCAGGCCGGAGTAGTTCGTCGTTTTTCTTAGTAATATTTTCTTAATAAATTCATAAAGGGAATTTTTAATATATAAGTTATGTTACCGGGTTCAGTTCCCCGGTTGAAATCACCTTTCCAATAATATTGATAATTTAAAGAAATATTAAAATAAAGTTAAAGACGGATTTGTTCCCCGGTCGAAATGATCACTTTGTGAATAAGTGGAATTAATGTAAAATAATGGCATAAGTATTGTCTTATATAAGTTTGATACATTTTGTACCAAAGTAAAATGTCTATTTTCAATGTTTGGTTAATGGAATATTTTCTTTGTGTTATGAGATAAGAACATGATAACTGATAACAGCTTTAATAACTGATAAGAGATTCTTATTGGATACTACCTTGCCGACAATGAGGGTCGTGCAAAAATTGATTGTTCATCTTGTGGTGGTGGACCACAGAGAAATAGGCTAAAATTGCCATCTGCTTTACCGACCACAGGGTGTAGGGCAAAAGTTGGTTGTTCATCTAGTTTGATACAACATCAGTGTGCCAATCTGTGGAATTAAAGTTTAAATTAATAGAAATTTAAATGTTCATAAATTTAAGTAATTTATGTAAAATTGACTTGTAAAATGTTTCAGGTTGACTGTATGAGCAAAATAGATGAATTCTGTGTTGTTTTCATGTATAAATTCCTATAGAATAGTGAAATATTGATAGTTTTGTATAAAAAGTTTAAAAGTGTTTTAAATGGTAAAATATATAGGAAAAATGTAAATTAAACTATTGTATTAGTTAAGATATTTGTATTTTCAAATAAAGAACATTGTTTCAGCCTTATATGTTAGATATTTAAGAATTCTAACTTAGTGCATATGTTGTAAAATAGGCATATTTTGTTGAATAAATAAAAGGTATTTTGTGATATGAAAATGTAATGTATATCGTAGCATAGATATTTTTTGTGCTATCTTTATAAATATAATCTATAAATGTCTTATACAAATAAAGATATTGAGCAAACCGTGAGGGAGTGATATTACAAATTGATGTAATTAAGTTGCGAAATTGCATAGAGGGCGCGGCTCTCTTTCGAGTATAGCCTTTTTGATACCCCGTTAGACTGATTTTCATGTAAATCGTTCGGGACCAGCTACCAGTATATAACATAATCAAGAAAGAAAAGTATATAGGGAAGTGATAGGGAAAGTAATTACTCTCTCACGGAACGGTTTGAAGATAATTGCTGTTTTATTCCCAAGGGATCCTTCACCTATAAGAATAAGTACAGTCCTTCTGGTGTCGCCGGAGCGGCACATATTGAAGAATAAAGGCGTTGGGACCGGGACGACCTCGGAAGACCCGTAATCCCCATCTGAACCTATTTGAAGAAAAAGGGAGAGGTTATCGCCCTTGTGTGTTACACCGTTGCGGGGTTCACATACGTTGTTCCCGAACCCAACGTAGGCGTCTTAGGCAGGATTTAGCTCTGTCCTTTTCAATTGATTCTTTGAGAAGAGGTACATGTCCTTTTCAATTGGTCCTTTGAGAAGACGGATTGGATTAAGAAGCTTCTATCCTTTTCATTTGGTCCTTCGCGGCCAGATTTAGGACCTCTACCTCTTTTTCATTTGGTCCTTCGAGCCGGATGTTAAGGAAACAAGATTAGCCTCTCTATGCCCTTTTTCATTTGGTCCTTCGCGGCCGAATTAGGACCTCTTCTTTTTCATTTGGTCCTTCGAGAATCCGGATTCTAAGAATCAGCTGTGAGCTACTGGATACCATTCAAGTGGACCTTCGGAGCCGAGAGAAGATCAGCGACCGAAGGAAGCTGGAGGTTTGAGCTGAGGCCAAAGGCAAGAAGACCAGGCCAGCGCAGTAGGCCCATCAGGGCTTAGGCAGGACCGGACCTAGAATACTGGTAGCTACCGGAAGAAAGAAAACCGGGATTGCGGCTAGGGGCGTGTGCTCGCATGGGGCACGTATCGCAGCTAGGCGCAGGTGCCTTTTGAAGGCGCTCATCGTAGTCAAGCAGGGCTTGGCATTTTTTCCTGTCGGGCAAGCGTGCTCGGCATTTTCCACTGGACGGCCATAGTGGGCATTTCCTGTCGGACGACCGTGTCCGGCATTTCCTGTTGGGTCATTGGGCTCGACATTTCCTCTACGGGGATTGTGTTTTTATTTCCTGTAGCGCTCAAAGGCGTTTGGTGTTCTCTGTTACCAGGCGGGAGCGCTCACTGCTGCAAGGCAAGGGTGCAAGAAAGAAGAAGACGCACTCACTTCTGCCAGGCAAGGGTGCAAGAAAGAAGAGGACGCACTCACTGCTGCCAGGCAAGGGTTCAAGAAAGAAGAAGAAGCATCCACCGCTGCTGCTGCCAGGCGAGGGTACTCGTGTGGGCACCTGACTGCATCGCGGCCGGAGGAAGGCGCCTGGACGAGGCGTCACCGGCAACTGGGCGGCGAGCACAGCATACATCCCGACCCCCTAACGGTGCCAAACCGGTCGTGCTCTGGCACAACACCTTCGGGTGGAGCAGTACTTTCGAGCGAGACTGCGCTTGCACTAGCTCGACTGTTTCGCCATACTCCTTTGCGGGACAGTTTCTAAACCTTTCCTCCATTCCATTCCTGCACGACTCCATCCCTGGACGGCTCACCGCGGTAGGCCCCGTCCAGGATTGATAGGGCTGATAAGGTTGTTAGGGTGGAAGTAGGGTTGTAGGGTTGGGAGATAAAGGGGGGGAGGGGTAGTGGGGTTAGGTTGGGGTTTAGAAGGGTTGTAGGTAAGGGGTTGTAGGGACCGTAGGGACCGTAGGGACTGTAGGGACCGTAGGGACCGTAGGCCAACAATCACCTACCTGCAAGATGAAGAAGGCACAAGACCAGACCGAGAGGAGCGAAGGAACCAGGACAAGAATAGGGCTCTCAAGAAAGGCTAAAGAGGCGGAATCATCTGGAGCAACCACAGCTACTGCTTCGAGTGGGGCAACTCCTTCAAGTGGAGCCACCACCGATACGTCCACAGGCACGTGGGACTCAGGGGCGTCTGTGGCAACGATAAGCAACAGGACGGACACCAGTGGTACGCAGACCAGCACCGCACAGAAATCCGTTATATCCAGGAGTGAAACGATAGTCGAAAAAGTAGGTCAAGGGACTGAAGAAGCGGCATCGTCAAGAACAGTAATCGGGCACACTAGTGGCAAAGGGTCACAGAGAGGTAGTAGGTCATCGCGATCGGCGAGGCTGAAAGCCGAATTAGAGGCGCGGATTAAATTCGAACGCTCAGAGCTCGAACGAGCACAGGCAGCTGCTGCCTTAGCCAAATCTCAATTGGAGTTGGCACGTCTCAACCGAGAAGAGGAAATCGACTCGAGTGAGGATGATGAAGAGCGGAATACTCAGGTGGAACCTTTCGTAAGGAGTTGGGTTCAACAGACCAGAATGAGCGCGCCGGTTAGTGTAACGCAACCCGACATTACTAATAAGGGAGCGTGTAAGGGATCACGCCGCAAAGGGGCGGAGGTCGAGCGCAACCTAGAAAATGCACAGAAAGCACACGCGAATGAGGTGTCAGAATTGACCGAAGCGATTGTGAGTGCAATAAAGATAGCGGGTAAAGATAAGTCTTCCCAGCTTCATTTCCTCCAGGAATTACCGGTCTTCGATGGAGACCCGGGTGAATGGATAATTTTCAAAACGGTGTTTCAAGACACAAGAAGCCAATTTTCAGGGGTGCAGAATGTCGCACGCCTTAGGAGAGCATTAAAGGGCACCGCTAAGGAAGCGGTTAAGTCATTGTTGTTTACTTTGTGTGAGCCCGTAGAAATAATGAACGCTCTCGAAAGAAGATTCGGTAGGGTTGAGATGCTCATTCTAGCCAAAATCGAGAATGTAAAGCGTATGCCAAGATTGGCAGAAGATTGCCGAAATATAGGTTCTTTTGCAAGTCGCATTACGAACATGGTTGCTGCAATACAAGCACTGAACCAACCACAGTATTTATACTCACCGGAGTTAGTAAGCCGTATAGTGGAGAAGCTTGGAACCATGATTAAATTTAAATGGTTCGAATATCGAGCTCAGCATCCTTTGGAGCCAGAGTTGCAAAAAATGGCCAAATTTTTGAATTCATTAAGCGAACAATTTGGAACGTCCTTAAGCTGTGAAAAAGTGCCTGAAAAGCGGAAACGTCCTGAATTCAAGAAGCAAACCGTACACACCGTAAAGGGGTCTGTACGCAACCGTTTTAAGAGCGAGCGTTATGAACGCCGAAATAATAAAGGGCACAACCGACAAGTGGTTATGATAACCCAGGATAAGCCTGTAAATCGGATAACACATAAGTGTGTTATATGCAACAAGGAACACTCTATAGTGAGTTGTTAACAGTTTAAGGATATGAATAATCGCGAAAAATGGGAAGCGGTTAAAAAGGCGAAAATATGTTTCCAATGTTTGTCACCTAACCATAGGAGGTTAGAGTGCAGGGCGAAAAAGTGTGGTGTAGAGGGATGTAGAATGGCACATCATAGAATGCTACACTGATACCCCAATAAGAATACCTCGCCGCAAGGGGACGAGGGGGGTAAAGAGGCTCAAATTACAACTGTTAGTACAGTAAATGCACTGGCATGTGCATATTTAAAAATTATACCGGTCGAGTTGTATGGACCTAGAGGAAAGGTCAAGACCACAGCTCTTCTGCACGAAGGATCGACCATGACACTCATAGAGGAGTGGATGGCTCAGAAGTTAGCGCCTCGCAGACGCAAAGAAGAATTACGTATTGAAGCCGTAGGAGGCAAGCGAATTAACGACAATAGTTCGTATCGCTTACACGTTAAAATAAAAGGCATTTTCTCGAAAGACTTAGAGTAGATAAGTGCACAAACAATTAAGTCACTTAACCTTTCTCCGCAGTCGGCAAGCCGAGAATTATTGCGACGATGTTCTCATTTAACACCGATTAAGGACGAGTTGATTTATGAGAAGTCCAGACCTACCATATTAATTGGTCAGGACAATTGGCATCTCATAGTTACTCGTGAATTAATTTCAGGAGGTAAGAACCAACCTGTAGCATCGATGGATGGGTTTTACATGGTCACATATCGGGTGGCATTAAACCAATCAAGATTTTTAATCATATTTGGTGGAAATATGATTAACAATCTTGATTGGTTTAATTAGGAGTTTAAGAAGGAGGAAGACATGGAGAAGTTGATCAAGGATTATTTTAGTTTGGAATCTTTGGGAGTGTCTGCGCGTAAGCCCGCAAACGACCCAGAAGAACAAGCTTCAAATATTTTGAACAAAACGGTACGTCGTATACCTAATAATAGGTACGAGACTCTTTTGTTATGGCGCACAGATAATGAGTGCATGCCGTCGAATAGAGTACAGGTTGAAAGTCGCCTGTTTAATATCGAAAGGAAGCTCGATAAAAATAGTGAGTTGAAAAAAGAATATGAGAAGAAAATTGAAAATCTCATAGTTTTAACGGTTACGCAGAGAAGGCGAACCATATTTCCATTTCCCCACGCACGTGGTATCTTCCTCACTTCGCAGTGACTCACCCACAAAAAGGGAAAATAAGGATAGTTTTCGACGCCGCCGCAAGGACAGGCGGACGTTGTCTCAACGATGCATTGTTAACCGGACCGGACTTATCGAAGTCGTTATTTGGCGTTCTGCTACGATTCAGAGAAGGGAGCGTGGCAGTAATGGCAGACATTAAAGAAATGTTCCTGCAAGTGAAAGTTCGTGAAGAAGACAGGGACAGCCTTCGATTCTTATGGCGGCACAATCGTGACGCGCCACCGGAAGAGTATAGAATGACGTCACTCATATTTGGAGCGGCATCATCACCATACATCGCTATATATGTGAAGAATAGAAATGCGCAGGATAACGCACATCTCTACCCAGAAGCAGCTTCCGCGACGGAAAGCAATTTCTATATGGATGACTATCTACAGGCATTTCCCGACGTGACGACGGCCGAAAAGATAGTAAACGATATGTATGAATTACATAAACGTGCTTCTTTCCAACTGAGGGGATGGGCTAGCAACCGACCCGAGGTTTTATGTAAAATGGAAAATAAATATAAGAGCGACAGTGCTTCGCTGGGAGATAAGGAGCACACAGAACGCACTTTAGGTTTGATCTGGAATATCAAACGAGATGTAATGAGTTTCTCCATAAGTCTTCGTAACACACCGGAAGAGGTGATGGAAGGTTTACGACCGCCTACGAAGAGGGAGATAACTAGCGCTGTGATGTCAGTCTTCGATCCTTTAGGACTCGCATCACCTATAACGATTCAACGGAAGTCGCTAATCCAGCAAGTATGGAGGACAGGCATCTCTTGGGATGAAGAAGTTCCACACGAACTACACGTGTTATTTTGTAAATGGATATCGAAAGTGAAGAAATTAGGTCATTTAGAAGTACCTAAACCTGTTGCTGAAGGCGTCGGCAAAGGAGAGTTACACACTTTCACGGATGCTAGTGAGAAAGCATAAGCCGCCGTGGTGTATTACGTCACCACGGACGAGCTAGGAGAAAGGCGGTTTACGCTGATCGCCGTAAAGGCAAGAGTAGCACCGCTGAAGCCAATTTCCATTCCAAGGCTTGAACTGCAAGCAGCCCCTTATGGGCAGCCGATTAGCTGCATCAGTTAAAGAAGAGAGCAAGTACGAGATATCCGAACGAATATTTTGGACGGACTCACGTACAGTGTTAGTGTGAGTTATGTCAGATCCCCGCGCTTTTAAACCATTCGTTGCTCATCGATTAGCTGAGATCGAAGATCACAGTAAACCATGTGAATGGCTATGGGTACCGACGTCACAAAACGTGGCAGACGATGCCACTAGAAGTTTTCCTTCCACCTTCGATGAAAGTCATCGCTGGTTTCAGGGACCTGAATTCCTCAGGACAAGTCCTGATTTATGGCCCAAACAAGTGGACACCATAAATAGCTTAGAAACGGGTGAAGAAAAATCGCTGAAAGGCGTAAATACGCTAAGAAAGCAAGAGCCGTTAAGTCTACCCGACTACGGACGATTTAGCAGCTTTAAGAAATTCCTTGGGGCAACTACACGCACCTTACAAGCGGTAGAAAAATTGAAGAATTTAGGAAAGTCGGTTTAAGGACCCGAAAACGCAACCGAAAAGTCGGTTATGTGTTCCAACGAAATTTTAGCCAAGTCGGTTAAAGGACCCAACGGCGCGTTGGATATAACGCTCTTAAAAAGAGCTGAATTATTAATTTAGAAGTTCGTTCAAGATGAATGTTTTCATTCGGAAATAAAATACTTGAAAACAGGCAAACGTGTTGAAAGAAGTTCACGCTTAAGTAAATTATCTATGGAAATGGGAGAAGATAACTTACTTCGTTTAAATGGGCGTTTACCTTTTAAGTTTGTTTTGACTGAGGAAAGTAGAAAACCTGTCATATTAGACGGTAAACACGAAATCGTTAAAATGATGATTAGAAAAGTTCATCATCATTTTGGACATGCCAATCACCAAACGGTGATGAGTGAGGTGAACCAAAAATTTTATGTCTTGAACTTACGTAACGTAGTACGAAGTGTGTCGCATCACTGTCAGTGGTGTAGGACATACAGGTCAAAGCCGCAGAACGTGCCACAAGGAAATCTTCCTCTGGAGAGAGTAGCTCATCATGAGCCACCTTTTACATGCTCAGCCGTAGATTATTTCGGACCTATGAGTGTAACTATAGGAAGGCGACACGAAAAACGTTGGGGTGTTTCATTTACGTGTCTGACCACCAGAGCAGTACATCTGGAGTTAGCAGCCTCATTGACACCAGCGTCAATGATAATGGCGTTACGGCGATTTATCGCCAGAAGAGGAAAACCAGCCGTTATATACAGCGATAACGGGACGAATTTCAAAGCTGCAAATAAAGAATTATTGCAAGCATGCGAAGAGTGCTATGAGGGCATGAAAAGCGAGTCATTTAGAAAATATATTAAGGCGCAGGTTAAGCAAAATGTCGCGCTGTTCGTTATTTGTGCGGTTTTAGGAGCTATCTACTTTTTATTTAAAAGATATATCAACAAATAAAAAACACATTATATTTCTACATAATCTTGATTCCATAAAAGCTATATCCAATTTTTTTTAAAGGAATAAATATTAATATAATCTCCTTACAACGAAACCACATAAATGTGAAATTATTATTGATAACATGCATCTCCTCGTAAAGTAAGTATTATTTTATTTTGCGATTTACACCAATGGATAGGCAATTTATTAATGAACATTTCTATAGTAAATTTTTTTTTCAAAAGACCAAAATTTGATTTTATTAAGAATTTATTTTAAAATCTGGGCATATTCACTGCTCACGGGCTTGCTGAAGTCAGTGAGCCCTGAGCTCTTCGACGTGAAGCCCGTGTCGTTAGAGCGTCGACCAGCACATACACTCACGTCATATCAGTCGATAATAATATTACTTATTAGGTTATTTATAGGTAGTATTATTTGTTTGTTTTGGGTATAATTTTTCGTATTAGTTATACATATATTTGTTGTGTTTTTTACTGCGCGATGAAGCTTTTTGCGTGTATTTTCTTTGAAGTAAATGCAAATTAAAAAATGAAGCACCATTAGCATGTAATTATTAAGTATACTGCCTCGTTGGTCTAGTAGTTGTAGTAGTGCGACTTCTGATCATGAGGTCCCGGGTTTGAATCCTGGGTCGGGCCAAAAAGTCAGTTATGAGTTTTTCATTTATGTTCTAAGTTATAATTAATATTACTAAGTTATAGTTTTTTGCTAAAATATAGTATATTATTTATTGCTTGTTTTTTCTTCTTTTTCAAAAAATCATTGAGTACATAAGGTGTTCTATACTTATAATTCGGTAAAAAGTATCTAAGTAGGTACTAATATACCTACTATTTACTATTAACTAAAAATTTTTAAAACTAAATTTAACTAAAAAGACTAAACTGACCATTTATTTTCTAACTCAAAACAGGACATGGGTTTATTTATACTCTAAAAACTATAACTTTATACAATTAGTGTTCACTGTAAAATTATATTCGGTATAGACGGTAATTATTAAATGCAACATATTTTTTTTAATTATTAATTACATTTGTCAGTGGATTAAATTTGCATTTTATAAAGTTGGTGATGATTTTAAATAAAAATAAAATTCTGCTCAAGTTTTTTTATTGTTATCTTTGTTAACAACATCGCCTTTAGAACTCTGGAACCGTAAGTGTTTCTTTCAGACGTCCACAATTTATTCAAAATAAAAAAATACTCTTTCTACCGGAGCATTTGTACCAGGTAGACATAAAATATATTCGATTAAAAAAAATTATGTTGAAGATTGTTGACTTTGAATACTTCCATCCAACGAGTTACGGGACAATTTTGTGTCCCGGAGCTTTGTTTGGGGACAATGGGACAGGTGACCGAGAAAAGGGACAGTCCCGTTCAAAACGAGAAGTATGGTCACTTTAGCTATAACCCAGCGACGGCTCCGTGGCGTAGTGGCTTAGCAATCAGTTGCTGCGCTGGGGGCCGCGGGTTCGAATCTCGCACGGAACAAGTATTTGTATGGCCTACAAATAATTGTTCCGGGTCTGGATGTTTGTCCTTGTGCAATTTATGTTTGTAAACTGTCTCCATGACACAGGAGATAATCCTAGTGTGGGGTAACGTTTTTTTACAATTGAAATTGAAAGATTGAACCCTTATAGTTCTTGTTGATTTTTGTATTACCTTTATTAAAGTTACCTCTCTCTCTCTCTCTCTTCCTGGCTATGTGTCCCACATGGTGGTGGGGTCAGCCTTTCTTGTCTTACGCCTCCACTTCGCTCTATCCTCGACTTCATTTTCGGAGACTTCGCACTCTCTCATGTCCTTTACCACTACATCTTTCCATCGTGTTTTGGGTCTGCCCCTGGATCTTCGACCTGGGATGGAGAGTTGTAGTGCCAAGTTCCCTACGTAGTCGGGTGGCCTCCTCTTCACGTGCCCATACCATCGCAGCCTATTTTCCTGCATCTTGTCAGCGATGTCGCGCACGCCCAAGCTTCCTCGCACGTACTCGTAGCGGATTTTGTCGCGCTTGGTAACGCCGCACATCCACCTCAGCATCTTCATCTCAGCAACTTGCATGGTATGCACATTCTTTTGAGTTACGGCCCATGTTTCACTGCCATACAATAGGACTGGTCTGATGATGGTCTTATAGATTAAACCTTTAAGTTTGACCGGCATTCTCCTATCGCACGTGACACCAGTCACTTCTCGCCACTTTAGCCACGCTGCGGCTATTCGGTGCTGAATGTTAATTTCCAAGTCCCCAGAACCGCTTATCATACTACCCAGATACTTGTATTGATCACACGAGTTCACCAATTGTGCATCGATGGAAATCGGACTGTTGTTTGTATCTGGGTCGTTGAAGGACATGAACTGAGTCTTTACCACACTCAGCACTAGGCCACCGGTCTGTAACTGATGTTTCTTTATTAAAGTTACCCTTATGTATAAATAAATATAATTACGTATGTAGAAATAAAATTGATTTTCATCCTCATCAATCATTGGGGCAAGGATAATGTCTGCCAGCATAAGTAATAAGCAGGCTAAGTTACAAGGTGCTTAGTTCAAAAATTTGTAGGTAGGATATGTTACTTTTCAATACGTGACACGTAAAAATTAACAATAATCAAAAACACATCTACGAGACATCCTATTTAGGTATTTATTTATTCTTTATTGCACCAAATATTTGTACAAAAGGCGAGCTATCTATTTATTTACCTATAGTGAATAGGTATCTTTTAAGCTGACAATTTTCAATGCTTCATTTTAAATATATAATTAATTATAAAATTTCATAATTAGATAATATATGAAAATACATAATTCTAATATAATGCAACTAATATACGGAATAAAAAATTAAAATACATTTATCGTTGTACGCTGTGTGTATTTCCATAAATTAGTTTATTGATGTTGAAAAAATAATACTACGTAATAGGTGGCGTCTTACATATTTCAAATAAGCAATATATTGAAGCGAGCGGCGCGCCGGCGGCAAATGGTCAAGGTCGTTCGCTTGGAGTAGCCCCTTAAATGGAAGTTCATACCGCCCGGAGTACCGCACATGGGTGGCGCTTGGGAGAGGTTAGTAAGATCTATTAAGATTGCGTTGACCGCTATGCTCAAAGAAAGGAGCCCGCGAGAGAAGGTACTGCATACGTTGCTTTTAGAAGCAGAGCATACTGTAAATTCCAGACCTCTGGTAACATTCAGTATGGATAGTCCTGAAGAGGGTTCGACACCCAATCATTTTCTTCTCGGACGCTCATGTGGTGATCGACCACCTGGATTATTTTTAGAGCGACATTTGACGGGTCAGCTCAATTGGAAAGCCGCTCAGAGGTTAGCCGACCATTTTTGGACGAGATGGTTGAAAGAGTACATGCCTGCTTTAATACCTCGAACGTGTGATAAAGGAAAGTTCATGGAACCTAAAGAGGGTGATATTGTTTTGATTTTTTCGTTGCCACGAAATACGTGGCCGAAAGGCAAGATTAATAGGACGCTACCGGGACCAGACGGTCACACCAGAGTGGTTGACGTCATTACTAGCACAGGTATCTTGAGGAGACCTACATCCAGAATAATAGTCCTTGTACCCGCGACGCCTCCCAAATGATGGTGCTGATGCACGGGGGGGGGGAGATTGTTGGCGACGCGCCTATAAAAACATTTATTTATTTTATTTATTTATTCAAAGTGGAACAGCTAACAGCTACATTATATATATTACATACAGATAGTACAGTAACATTAATATACGCAATAATGCAGCCCACAGTGCTGTTCACAGATTACCTCTTGAGATAGATGATTAAGACGCTAGGAGACCTGCAGCTGTACAGAACGTATTATATAAGTGTCAAAATATGGTCAGCAATGATATTATAATGTGACTGAGGTGACAAATTATTATTTGAAAAGTGTCTTATATAAAAAACCACGAAACCTTTCCGTTGAGCATGTGAAAATATCTATATGCTCGAAGGTCTCATTATATGTGGCAACCATACGTCGAATCGGTGAACGTTTACCGGTATTGGATCGACAGGCACTTACGGCAAAAAGTTTACCCGCACGCACCTGTCGTCTATGGACAGTTCTGGGGACCGCATAACATAACACATTATTTAACTCAATACAGTCAAACTTGCATCTTACTATATGGAAAAGTGTCATAGCCTCTAATTGCTTACGTCTAGATTCGAGGGTTAGAAGTTTGTATCTACTGAGTAACTGGTCATATGGTAGATAAGATTTATGACATCTATAATGCATTGCACGTAGAAACCGGCGCTGAACATTTTCAATTTTGTGTATATATTTATTATAGTAAGGATTCCAAATAGGCACAGCATACTCAAGTTGAGAGCGAACTAGGGTTTTATATAAACAAAGATATGAAGAGGTCCGTTTGAAGTCGCGAGTTGATCTCATAATAAATCCATATAATTTGTATGCTTTGTTTACAATTTGTTCAATATGTAAGTCTAAGCACAGTTTTGAATCAAACAATATACCAAGGTCTCGCGTAGAATCCACTTTAGCCAAAGGAATGTTACACAGTGAGTACGAAAATTTTATAATATTCTTGTTTTTAGTAATACTGAGATATTTACACTTCGGAATACTTAACTGAAGTTTACTTTTGTAACAATAGTCTGTCAGTCTATCCAGGTCCTCTTGGAGAAGAATGCAGTCTTGTGTAGTATGGATAGATTTATAAACTTTAAGATCATCTGCATATAATAGAAATTTAGAATTGAGAAAACAGGTACTTATGTCATTGATAAACATTACAAACAACAGAGGACCGAGAATAGATCCTTGAGGTACACCGGAGGTAACCATCGTAACGTTAGAGTGGTATCCATTGATTACAACCCTTTGACAACGGTTAGTGATATAAGAAACAAACTATCGTAAAAGATTACCCCGAATGCCATTGTAAGCTATTCGATTTAGTAACATTTCGTGGTCCACCTTATCGAAAGCCTTTCGAAAGTCTGTATATACTGCATCAACCTGTACGCGATTATCAACATTTTCGAATAAAAAGCTGGAAAATAATAGTAGATTGGTGGCTGTTGATCGACGTTTAACGAAACCATGCTGTTGCTGAATAATAATATTATGCAGTATGGGATATATTTCGTTATGCACAAGTCTCTCGAAGAGCTTCGACAAGGTGGATAAAATTGATATCGGGCGATATTGATCTACACTACGTTTAGATCCGCTCTTGTGTACAGGTGTGATGTAAGCATGTTTCCATACTGTTGGCATAACACCTTCAGTAATGCATTTATTATAGATGATGGTTAGGGGTTTACATATAACAGAGGCGGTGTTTCTTAGAAAATAAGCAGATAGGCCATCAGGGCCTGGCCCCTTAGATGGATCCAGAGATTTCAGCTCTCTTAATACCTTTTCTACTTCAAAATGAAGGTCAGTAATAGTGGTATCATGGGATGCTGAATCCGCAGGTGGCCTCCACTGTGATAGTGTAGGTGAGGGCGGTTCATAAACGGAAGAGAAGAATTCAGAAAACATGTTGCATATTGTCTGTAGATCACTTGCAACATCATCATTATATTCAACCTTAGCCGGTATTCCAGGTTTGTCACGACGATTATAAATGTATACCCAGAAATCCTTAATATTTTTGCGTATGCTATCCTCGACAGATCCAATATATCTAGAAAAACATTTATTACACATATCCTTAAATAACGTTCTATACTGGGAAAATATCTCATAGTCTGACATGTTGTTATATTTCTTCCATTTCACCCACGCTTTACGTTTTTTTCTAAATGTGCTAATTAAAGATTTCGAAAACCAGATCGGAAAAGCAGAAGTTCTGGAGCCAACCAACGGCGTATGTTGCTTGATAATTTCGTCAATTATTCCATAAAATACGCTAAGTGCTTCTTCAGATCCCATGGGAGTAAGTTTTTCATCCCAGTTAGTGGACTGTATTTTACGGTTGATGTGCGTATAGTCGGACTTATAAAAATTATACCTCTGAAGCGTCCGCCTTTTCATTGGAACAATATCAACATAGAGAGCTATTTCACAGATAAAGGGTGGATGATATGCGTCAATAGGAAGTAGGGGACTCAACGCGGCCAATACCTTACACAAGCGGTTTGATATGCATAAATCAAGTATTTTGTTTTTAGTATTCACTACGTGGTTGTATTGCGCAGCATCTAGAAATGAGATTAAATTATATAATAGGTTATTGGTAACGGATGAGCCCACCCCACTGCCATGTAAAGCGTCTGTGGTTCCTCGTGTCCACGTTACATCTGGGAGATTATAGTCGCCCAAAATATAGAAGCATTCGACATCAGGATCACACAGTACCTCTTGTAAAGTTTCAAAATGAAGTTCGTATACGGTAGAGGGTGTTTTTGGTGGTATGTAAGCAGCACTGAAGACATGGCGCTTTGAGGTTTGCTTACTAGGAACTTCGATGATGACATGTTCGATAAGGTTATGCAATGAAAAATTTACACGAGTCAAAGACACGTTTAACTCAGATGATCTGAGTGTACGCAAAACCGCAATCAGGACACCACCCCCATCTAGTTTATTCGTGCTGATACGATCACGGTCGCATCTGTACACAATATAGCGTTGATCGATAAACTCATTGTTGCTAATTTCAGATATCAACCAAGTCTCGGTAAGTACGATGATATCATAGTTACTGTTTAAAATGTTCATATAAAGTGTGTGTAATTTTGTACGGAAACCTCTGCAATTTTGGTAGTATAAGGAAAGTTGCTTGCTAACTATTACGAGTAACTGAGAATAAACATGTACATATTAACAGAAATTGTGCGTGCAATGTCTATTTGAATAAGAGCGTTTTCGCTTACGATGTTCAAGTCTTTAAAAAAATAATAAGAATATTGTACCTTATTATAGCACAATATATCAGTCACGCAGCAAATACGCACCCGCAATTCCCCATGAAGAAATAATTCAAAATATAGCTTCAAAAAGTTAATAATAATTACAAAAACATGCATGCAAAATAAAAAAATCAAGAAAACTTTATAATTAATATTACCACACTGTTACAGCCCACCGGTTAAAATATTTTGTTGATACACAATATACAACATAACAACCATACTTACACCTGTTAAATTTAAGGGCTGACATATTTATGATATACTCATAAATTTTTAATTTGTTTATAATACTACAACAGACAAGTAACACAATATCGCAGTAATTAAAATGATTGAAAAACTCGTAACTTATCAAAGTATAACAACATATGGCAACATAGAGACCAAGACGATTACATAATAATAAACCTAGGAATAACATACAATTTAGTAACACAAGTATGTTTATAAATTTATAATTGAACTGAGGGTTATTTTTAATTTTGACGTAAGGCACACTTATTTTATGTTTAAACAAGTTTACTTTATATATAGTTATCACACCAAACGATTTTATTAAAGCACTATCACAATCAATGTTAATATATAATTCATAAAATGAAAAGTTCAACAAAGTGTAACATAGTGCAATAATACCATATAACCCTACTAACGTAACATAGTATAAGGAAATTTTTATTGCAAAAGTATTAAATATTTTATTTGACGTGTTGTTTGCATTTTTGGATGAGAGAGCGATAAACATCATTAATAAAAACGTATAATACAGAATGACACCTAATGAAGAAATTAGGCGAGATATATGGTAGGGAGAGTAATGATAATAATGAAAAGTATTGTTATTACTGAATATGTTGGGTAGAACTACCACAAGGCCTATTATCACCACCTTTAGTGCGACTTTTGATCTTACGAAGGTCATCATCTGTGCGTATAGCAAAAGCAGTTTCACCATCTCGTTCGCGCACCAGAATAGTGGCATTCCGAACCCAGACGTACTTGTATTGGTGCATAGTGGCGAGATCTCTGGTTTTACGAAATAATTGTTTTTTCTTCAGTGTAAGATGCTCGTTCATATATATGGTCATTGGCAATCCGGAGAGACCTAGCTGGTTGGTCTTGAGAGTTTTCACCTTACGGAAAGCCGCAAGTACGTTGTCCCGAAGGATGCGTGATGATAGTTTTACAATAACATTTTTCGGCCATTTTGTTTGATGGTGAGCATGGGGAACTCTATGGATTGACAGGATATCTCTCTGAGAAATCGGAAAGTTAATAGCCGTACTAATTGATCCCATTATGTTCAACAAGTTTTCACTGCGAGTTTCAGGAATGTTACAGATTTCGACGTTGCATTGTCTGGCTTGTTGCTCGAGGTACTCGATTCTATTTTCCAAGGTGCTAATAGTTAGGCTAGATTGTTCGGTAGATTTACGTATTGTGTCATCCACTTTTTTTTTGAGATCATCTTGTTCCCCGGAAAGAAACTGCATAGATGCTTTTAATTCTGAAACATCATGGGATATATCAATAGTTTGATGCTTTAGACGCTCATGTTCAGCACGAAGGGTGCATATCTCGTCCCTGAATCCATTTAAAGCAGATTTTAAATCATCATTAAGTTTAGTTATACTCGCCTCCATCTCATATCGCCAGTCATGTAGTGAACTCTTGATATTCTCTTTGAATACAGTTAGTGTATTGTTCATGTCGCTTCGCCATTCCTCAATGGTCTTATGAAGTTCCTTTGTGAATGTATGGAAAGTAACACCCGTCTCCAGGGCAACACAGTCAGGGACTGAAGCAGCTGGTCTAGTCAGAGTACAGGGACTGTTCGATGAGATGGGTGCTTGGCCCTCGGTTTCATATGACATATTCATGTTATCGTCCAAAGGTATTTGCGTGGATCGCACAGGCGTAAGGAAGTTGGATCGTCCACGACGGGTAATATTATTGCACTAGGGACATTTCCAGGTTGCCTTGAATTCTTCTGTCAGTGAGGAATATTGTTGATGCTTAATATTTAGGCATTCAATGTGGTAGATTCCTTCACAGGCATGACAATTCAGCAGCCGCGCCCCCGACTTGCAGATTGTATTACAACCAGCGCAATTCATTTTTAAGAAGCAGTAGTTTGTAATGTTATTATTGTACACTGTAAACACAAAGAGCGCCACCTTTTGGTGGCACAGGAACTCAATCGATGTAAGTATCAAGAATTGAAATTAGTAGTACCGATGTCAGACGACAATAATTTGTCCTCAATATAAGCATAATCAGATAGATGGCGTTATTTATAATTTTGTAGAAGAGATCAACGACATTGATTCAAAATCAAAAGTAAAAAAATTTTTACTACAACCGTCAATATCACAGGATGAAATATTTTTCAAAATACACTTAATGTATATAGTAATATATTGTTGCACTTTAGTTTAAAAGTTATTAACACTGAAATTTATTAATAATTAACTTGAATTAACACAACAATACTGTTATTTATAGTGTCAACAAATTATATTTAATATCGTTATTTCCTACACTTTTCGTGAATGAGAAGACGTTATAACACTTGCACATCACTATTAGGTTTTCTACTTTGCACTAATTAATATTTTAGTTTATCTAAGCTGTTTTATAATTTTTAATAAAAGAAATACACGGAGCTGATTTTAACCGTGGCAACTAGCGCCATCTGTATGTTTCAATTTATTACGAGAGTGATATAAAACTAAAAGAATAAATAACAGCTATAGTACAGATTAAGTCTGTGTAGTGATAGAATATCGCCATTTTGAATGCGTAATTGCGTGTTTAATATATTGTGCTATAGTAAATAAAATAATTTGTTATCAATATGTGTAAAAAAAGAAAAAGATTTAGTGCAGTTAGAAGAAGAATTAAAGGGGAATATTTAAATATTACAAATTATCAACGAAATAATAGTGATAATGAAGAATATAGAAATACTTTAATAAATCAGACAAGCTACAGTCAAGCGTCAATCCCATCCACGGCTAATAAAGAGGGTTCCGTAACAATAACATTAAACAGTGTTAATCATGATCACAGTTATGTCACATGTAACTTAGTCTTCGGCACCTGATTATAATGATTTATCATGCAGCAGCACAAGTAGTTCAAATGATAATAACAGCGAATTTTCAAAAACTCTATTTATTTTGCCAGAAAATTGAAGAATTGGGCCACAGAAAGAAATATATCTTAAATGATTTAGCAACAATTTCAAATTGTAGATTTTATTAGCTAGATATATTAGCATCTAATCACTTTTTTGGCCATCTTAAAACGCCTTTTGATTCCCACAAACTTGGTACAATGATAATGCAATTTTTCTTTTTCTATATGGTTTCCAAAATTTTAAACGGCATATTTTCCTAAAAAGTATAATAAAACCAGTATAAGATACACAACACAGGCAAATTACTTCACAAAAGTTAAATTATGTATAAAATAAAAACGTGACCTAAGAGTATGAATAGAAAACGATATGCGTATGCCCTTGCCAGGAGTTATCTATCAACTAAACACAACATGCTCGTACTGGTACCGTACTGCTGAGCGAGACAAAATATTCTGTCATAAAATGTACCTTCCTTAATATTGTTTGGCAAAGAAAGGGATAGCTTTAATTCTTTACTCCACTTTTTAACATTAGAAAGAAAATATGTATAGGTAATCTTTATTTGCTAAAATACTCGTATTTTTGGTTTGGTTTGTGAATTTAACTGAATCAAAAGGGTAGTAATTTATTGCCAATAAATACAATCATTTCGATTAAATCCATGGATTTCAGTTGGTACAAAAATGAAATTTTTTTATTTCAAATTATTAACTTTGTTTGTGTGGCTTTATATAGTTTCTGTCTTAAAAGAAGTGAAAGAAGTAAGCACTTTTTTGTCCTTGTCCATAAAATAATACAACAAAATTATTAAAACACGGTTACATCTTAAAATAATATTATTTAAATGAGATAAAGTGAAGAAGGGATAAAAGTGTTGTTTCTAAGACAAAGGGTTTTCATCTTTTATTCATGTCTCTAAAGACAAATATCTGTGATGTTTTAAAAACTACTATACAGCGTTAGTAATCAAAATATTTTATTATACAGCTGATAAAAAACTAATGGCTGTATAATAGAATCCATAACATACATAGAATCCATAACATACAGCTACTAAGACTATAAGACCCTCGAAATATCCTTTAGGCTGTTTAGCAAATTGTCGCCATTCTAGGACCTATAAAAACAAAATTTAAATTGTAAATTTAGGAATATGAGACATTAGTTTTAGCCTAAACCATTATTTTTAGTTTAACTAATGAGAACTGTGCCCCAATATGTATTCATATTCACTAATTTAATTATTTTCTTATTCTAACCTATAAAATCAATATTTACATACCATATTTAGTATTTTGTCCTTATATTATCTCGTTATTTTACTGGCGCGGCAATTTTTTGATAGAAATCATATACAAGTTTACCGTAAATCTAATTTTGCACTTTCTATTCACCGGTTATCATCGTCATATTCAACTCCAATCCAAGTTATATTAATATGTAATATAATCTTTCACTCACTAAATGTCGCCATCTTTCAATAAAGTATATAAATAAATCTATTAAGTGATGTTTGTCATAAATTCATTTGTGATATAGATCAAACACCAATTTAGAACGTTTATCTGTTAAAGATACCTATATGATAGTATTTGTAGTATAATAGTTTCTTTGTAAACCAAATAACAGCTATAATACAGCTATTATACAGCCCCTTTAGTGCTTGTACAGCTACTGTACAGCGCTACTAATGCATAAAGCTGTATAATTTGTGCCAATTTTTTACTTATAAGAGCTATATAAGCGCTTACACAACCTTTGTATAGCCAGTAAATGCAGCCTCTAGTATAAAAAGGAACTCCAATACAGCTCGTATACAGCTTACATGCTACTTGGGAATAAAATCAACTCGGCGTCAGGTGTACCCTCGCTATGCGAATAATCAATTTGTTTCTTAGGCAGCATTATAGCTAAAGTTATACGGCAAAATATAACTGTAAGTGAGCAAAACGTAATCTATAATAAAATATGCGACTTCCCTACGAGATCGGGTTACGGATCGTTAGTAGTTAGTTTTATTAATGATGAACTTTAAAATGTTAATTTCAAAAGGAAATTATGTAGATATTAATAACTAATATAAGACTTAAATAATTAGTAAATAATGCAAATAAGGGAAGTAATTTAACAGTATAGTCTATAGTTGTAATTATAGCTGTAAGTTAGAATTAGACGTATTATACACATACGTATCTTACAACAAAAGGGATTAAAATATAGAAAAATATTCTACAACTATAGTTTTATAATAAGTATATATTGATGTCACTTATTAGAGCCGATTATACTATTCCAATAAGAGCGGAAGATCAATACAAGGTCGAGTGTCGACGCACTGTCACGTAACACGATAGGTTGAAATAGACATTAATCTACAATTATAGTTTTCTAGTGAATATTGTTGTCGCTTATTAGAACCTATTTTAGTGTTCTAATAAGGGCGGGAGTTCAATAAATGTGAATAGGCTCAACGTGGTCAAACAAAATGCGGTCTATAATTATGATTACTGATGTCACTTATTAGGGCCTATTTAGTGTCCTAACAATGGCGGAAGGTCAATCCAGCGAGATGTGACCAGTAAAATGGTCAATCCGGCTCGATGGACCAGTAAAATGGACGCGCCAGTAACTTGAGTTCTTCGATAAAAGATTTGTGGACTTTATTTGGTACATACAACAAGCGGAGCAAGGAAAATGGATGAGAGTGGAATACACGCACTAACCTTGTGAGAGACTGCCTCGCCTTCCTACCGGGGCAAGCAGCACAGCAGGTCACCACGTGGGTCGGCGCACGTACTCTTAAATCAGTTCTAGGATATCACACACGCCTTTACTCTCGACTTATTGTAATGGCGGAAAGCGCGTCACATTTGTGAAATTACGAGGACGCAATGTCCGGTGATAATTAATACAAAAAGCGGGGGCGTAATGTCCTCGTGCGGTGTGGTCGTGGGTATTGTTCGATTATAACTAGACTGCCGCTGCCTGGCGCTTGTGTCGCCTTCAACGGCTGTTCGTGCATAGAGCGGAGAAAGGAAGGGAGGGGTTAAAGTTATGTACCAAGTATTCTATTAGATTTATAAATTAGATTGTTAACTGGCGTTACCACAGGATTTGTTACCGAGAAGTGTTGTTTTATTTAAATAATTTTGAAAATAATTTCTAACATCAGAAGTGCAATAATTTATTACACTAGTGTATTTATTACAGCTAACGTCTCTTAAATACGAGCTCAGAAAAGGGGGCTGCTTACCCTGGTTTCCAATTTTCGAGATTTAGAGGTTAGTACTTCTTGAAACCTCAACTTAAGGCGGTTTGTTAAGTCCAAGGCCAAAACAAACGCAAGGAAACGAGGTATTTTTTCAAAGCAGCAGCGGTAATTCATGCCAGTTTTTCTACCGACTTCAAAAAGGAGACGGTACTCAATTCGACCGGCCCCGTGTAGTTGCGGGTAAGAATACTCACTACCCCATATCTTTCCGTGGGTGCCTTAAAAAGCGACAGAGGGAAACTGAGGCAGAAGATAGGCAGCAGCATCTTTCTAATAACAGCAAAAGCAATAAAAAACTGCGGTTGCCAACCCGCTCGCCAAGTGTGGCAACTATGGCAATATACCCCCCCATAAGCAATGACATTAATAAACGGCCCCTAGTCCCCGGAGGCCCCGCTATTGCGGGCTACGGTAGCGACCATGGTAATGGCGGGCCAGAAGTGCTAAGAATCTGCGATGGAGGTGTGGTAGCCACCTACGATGACTCGACCTGGCAACTTATAACGCACGCACCCGGAGGACTGACGAAAAGATCCTGGAGCTGGAAGAAGAGATAGACAAGTTGCGCTGGAATGTTATAAGAATATTCGAAGTCCGCAGAGAGGGGGAGGACACGGTAATCCTCAAATCCGGCAACTTGTTCTATCACCGGGAGGGCGACCATCTGTCCCAAAGAGGTGTCGGATTTATCGTCCACAAGTCTCTCGTTAACAACGTTGTAAAAATTGGGAGTGTGTCGACGAGGGTTGCGTACGTTATACTCAGAATAACCAAACGGTATTCGCTGAAGGTCATACAGGTTTAACCTCGGCAAATCCTAAAGAGGAAAAGAGTATATCTCTCGAGTCATGCATTCCTCCAAAACCCACTATACGGTGTTAATGGGGGACTTCAACGCAAAACTAGGCACAAGTAAGATTGGTGAGCTGAAAGTAGGGAAATTTGGAATAGGGCAACGGAACCCAAGAGGCCAGCAGCTGGCCGACTTCATGGAGAATGAGGGACTCTTTATGATGAACTATTTTCTTTTTCAGAAGCGGCCCCACAAGATGTGGACCTGGTCGAGTCCCGACAGTTCGACAAAAATGAGATTGACTTCATTATGACGACCAGAACGCATCTGTTCAATGATGCCTCGGTAATAGCGAGGGTGAAAACTGGTAGCGATCACCGAATGGTTAGAGGCACACTGAACCTAAACGTTAAGTTGGAGAGGTAACGTCTAATGAAGTCAACGCTTCGTCCCCCTCGTGCTCTAATCCAAAGTCCCGAAACCTTTGAGCATGTAGTGGCCGATATAAATGACAAGCTCGTGGAAACTGTCCACGCGGTCAGAGCTAAGTTTTGCAAGACCCGCCGCAGAAGAACACAAAAACTCTCCGATCACACTATTAATCTCATGGTTGTTAGACGGGAAATGAAGTTGCAGTCTTCAGTAGATTTGATAACATACAGGCAACTGAACAGAAAAATCGCCAAATGCATGCGGCGGGTTATTCGGGACCCTCAAAGCATGAGTCCTACTCGATCTCGTTGAATGTTACGATAGCAAACAGTAATGACACGCAGTCACAAATCATATTGGTGACTGCGTGTCATTACTTCCATAACACCATACAGTCAGGTGTTATGGAAGTAGTATATATGAGAGATATGGAAGTAATATAAGTAATAACGGTAAGTCGCCAAACTCAATATAACATTATAATGTTTTATTTATTATAATGTTATATTGAGTTTGGCGACTTACCGTTACAATCTCTCTGCAATCAGGTATTCAGGGTTCAGCTAAAAAGGGGATTTCGCCAAAGATGGCGCGCATTACAAGCGGGTAGACTTTATATACGAAAACAGAAATGAAATCAGAATATTTAAACTATTCTGTTATAGTACGCAACATACCGCTCACCTTAGAACAAAGAGTTCTCCCAAAACACCAACCTATAATATAATTGAAATAAATTAAAAGTAAAAAAAAACTATTTAAAAAAAAAGCTTTTATTTAAATGCGATAAATAGAATAAAATAAACTTTTCCTTTAAAATTTTTAGTATCAACTTATAACGTTATTACACAAGTTATATGATATAAAAGCTTGTCGCGTGATTTAAATTTCTACTTATGAAAATTTGTAAAATTAAAATCAATCAGATCCTATTTATTTGCACAGGTAAATCTCGCGAAAAGCTTTTTTAAAAAAGTTTTTTTTTTTAATTTTAATTTATTTTAATTTTTAGTTATCGCTGGACAGGTTTCTCAGTCTGATCATCTCATTCAACGCACCTTTGTTGCAAGGTCGTTTGTCGGTTAATTTAGAACAGTCTAGCTCTTCAATAAGGAAACCTTCTAATGATTTTACCCTACTTAAGGCCACGTATTCTTGACCAGCAACGAAGAGCTTCCAAACTATTATACAACGGCATGGTCGGCAGTATTACCCTGCATTTTGTGTACTGTGCAAGCCCAACATAATATAATTATCAGCATTCTTCGTTCTGCAGTGCCGTGACTATATTTTGCTGGAAATTGTACAGTCTTGGGTTTAATGAGATGAACACCGTCTTTACCGAAGTCTATACAGACGGATGGTATGTCAGTACCATACACTTGTGTTCTCTGGATGCAGGGCCATACATATGTTTTCTGTAATACGTCCAATGGCACCATTCACCAGACCTATGGACAGTCAAAGTTACCAACCAATGCTACAAAGTCGAGCAATTCGACCTCAATATCATATTCAAGGACTCCAAAAACCCCAGTACACCAACATTTCATACGGATTGACATCATGTTACACCCTGATAGCACTCAGTCCTCGGCACGGCCTCACCTTGACTCGGGTGTTTGGAGGAATACACTAGTTATTTCAGCTTGAAGCTTACTTGTACCTTACGAAACACAGTTTCAGATTTGAATTTGGAGTTACCCTTTTCCTAGATTTGTTGCAAACCAATGCTGTTGACGCCTATCTCGCCAAATTACACAAGTCAAAGTTAACCAACCGATGCTACAGACTCGAAAAATTCGACCTCAATATCATTATCGAGGACTGCAAAAACCCCAGTATACCAAAATTTCTGACGGATTGGAGCAACCGAGTTTATGATCACTATCTTATTTCTGGTTAACTCGAATTCGTATTCTCAGCAAGTCCTTTCATTTGATACCCATATTTTAGGAAAGTATAAAAAACTTAGTCCTCCATCTTTAGAAGCCCACCATATTGGATTTAAAGTGACGTCACTTTATTTTTCTAGTTACACTAAGTAAGCCCTTTCATTTGATACTCATATTGTAAGAGTACATTAAAAATAACTAGTCCGCCATCTTGGGTGTTCCGCCATGTTGGATTTGGAATTATTTCACACAACTAACCATGAATAGTTATCCAAACTTAACGTTTATACAAAATTTCAGCTCAATCGATTGAAGATATTTCTGCTTCAAAATTGAGTAGGAAGATTCCACCCGAAGAAACATAGTTATATTGCAAGTTAAATAAAAGCTTGTAAAAAGGTAATAACTTGGTAATAAGATTAAGCTTGTAAGTTTTACACTAATATAATGTAAGTGGGCAAACTTTTACAAGGTGTGTGAAAAAAGTATTCCCAGTTTCTAAGGTTGTTACACGAGAGACAGGATCAGAGCCAGGGTGAGTAGTACACACATGCGCGAGCTTCTATTCAAATGATGGAGGGTACCTTTCGCCTACCGCAACAACAGTTTCATTTAATTTATGAAGAGGAATTCGGAAGGAAATATCTATATACTTTTTCTATAAGTGCCGCTCTCACATGCAGTAAACGAACTCTGTTCTCTAATTAACGAAGATCTGGCGATCGAATAATGCCGTAAAATGATTTTGAATGTAGTGAACTGGTGATGAAAAACAGCATCACTAGTGCCAAGCGTACAGGATCTGCGCTCATCAAGGAGTATGTCTAGTGTGTTGTACATAATATCTAAATCAACCTGGTATAGCGATATTTATAATAACATTGACCAACTAACAATGTACTGGCCACTTTAAAATGTTTTAATATCAAATTGTTTGTCATTTATTTCAGATTGATTCCAAATTAAAATAAAAGAAGAAATAGAATATTTTGGTGGTAAAAATTTAGTTGAACTAAAGGGAGCGAATTTCGTACTCATGCTTGAGATATGCTCAAGAAGGGCTCTAAGGGATTTTCCTGAAAATCTGGTTACAGATGAACAAATTTTTATACATCTCAGTAGGACCTGGAACAATATTTCTCAACAGGATATTGACAGGCTCATTATGAGTATACTCAACCGATGCAGAAGCATTATGATTGTCATGGGTACTGTTACTATAACTTTTTTTCCTAATGCAAAACTCACTCAGCGGTTCAGCGCACCCTGCTAACTAAAAAAGTTTCTAGCGGCCGATATCAGCCACCATATTGAATTAGAATATGGATCTGCATAACCACCGTATCGGCCCAGCGTACTGACTGTAGCACACTTGGCACCTAGTTATAATAATAGTACAACTAGTACTAGCTACTACAGCCAGTGAGCACCTTAAATAAAGACTGTAGAGGTGTTTTCATCTCTAAGTATTAAATTATTTTTGATAGAATAAGGGTGACAAACGGCAACACAGTCCATGCAAGTGGATGTTGTGGCCCATAGACACCTACATCTATTCTTGATTAAACTCGATTAATTCATAGAATCAGGCGTTACTTTGCGGAAATCCATTATATAAAAGCTTTTACAAAAATTTACTTCGCAAATATCCGCGTTATAAAATAAAATGATGTGTCTTACCTAGTTATAAGGAGGTGCTTCTTCATACTAGGTAAGACACATCATTTTATTTTATAACGCGGATATTTGCGAAGTAAATTTTTGTAAAAGCTTTTATAAACTCGATTAACAATCAAAATGTAGACTCGTTGTTACCACTAAGGACTAAGATGGAATGCCTGATTAAAGGAATACCAGTTACACCATATGAAACATAGCAGCATTATTCTGCTATTTACATTGGTATTCTGTGAGAGCGTGTTTCTTCCGACCCATTCAAGCTGCAACCATATTATAGCTGAAGCATGGCTCCACTACGTTAATGCTTCTCAGTGTGTAATCATAATGGACCATGTGTGGCTTCACGAACTATTCGGCAGAAAAGAAGCACCTAGTAAATGATTAATGCTAAAATAGAACTAAAGCTGGCGGCATATCATGGAGACTTAAATATTGTCAAAATTGTATTGAAAACGTAAACCTCTTCAATCTTTGTTCACTTTAGTGGGTATTTCTTTTTTCATATTATATAAAATATTTATAATGATTTCCAATAGGATGGATTCATAAATTTATTACAAAAAAATAAGGTCTAATAATACTTAAATCTTATATACGTACACCGTCGTTAAATTCAATGAACTGAAATGAGACCTTAGAAACTATATTGTGATTGTAGTTAACTTAGTATTTAATATCTATACTAATATAATAAAGCAGAAGAGTTTTTTGTTTTTTGTTTGTTTAAACGCGCTAATCTCTGGAACTACCAGTCTGATTTGAAAAATTCTTTTTGTATATTATAGCCAGATTCATGTGGAATAGTATAGGCTATCTAGCATTAAGCTATATTACTCAGCTAGCCTTAAATATGGATATTTGTTAAGCAAGTCACAATAAAAAGCACTCCCGAAATGATTTATCCGCGTACGCTGGTGCTATCGTTAGGGATACGTAAATACAATGTTCTAAAAAGATATAGACCTTTACTCCGTCTAAAAAAAAGTCCGCGATACCATATGTCTCTTTTTTATACATAAGCCATAATTTGGTATTTTGTGACAAAAAATATTGAAAATTTAAAAGTGATTTATGAGCGTTATTATTAGGCATGACATATTTTCTTAATTTAATAAAACTCAAAATTGGCGAAGTAAAAAAAGCCGAAGCAAGATATAGTGAAAAGTAAAAGTGGAATGTAAGCATAAATATTGGTATTTTCATTGAATTATGAAAAGTACGATACAATTCGATTGGAAAATTTTCTTCTTTGCAAAGATTATAAAAAATTAATAATATACAAGTTTAAAATTTATAAAATACTATTGCTAAGCTAATTAGATGCCAGTTATTTCAATGGTTAAGACAGGCACTATAATTATAATAATATGTATAGACTAGCGACCCGCCTCGTGTTTGCCTGCGTAGGATCTATTAATGTGGCGTTATTTAGATTTATTTTGTCAATTTTCAGCACTTTTGCGAATAAAATATAATCTAGATTATTCCTGGCATTGTTCTCCATATGTTTGTGAAGTTTCATTACAATCGGTTCAGCTATTCCGAAGATTAGCCCACTCAGATAGACAGACAGACAATTTTTTTTTAAAATGGTTATAAGTCCTTTCGGCATACAAATAACCCACTCAACTTAATAAATGGCAGTTTTTTTTATTTAAAGAAGAGGGGGCAAACGAGCATTGCGGCTCACCTGATAGTAAGTGTCTTTATAATTCTGTGAAACTATCTATAATCAATAAAGCCCTCACTCCATCGATACCCTCTGTGCTTTTCAATCCAGCCAGTTTGTTTTTTCTCTTCAGGAGATAGTGAAGTGAATGGGTAAGGAGGTTTAATTAGGAATATATTGGTGTACTCTAGAGTGGCTGTAGCAAACTCCTTTGCTATAAATTTATTTTTGCTATTTTTGAAGCCTTGAAGATCGACGATTATTATATTGCTATTCATGATATTTTCTTAACGATATTACTCAGTGGTTTGTATTCGAATATACAGTCGTTCAATGTCAAGCAATAAGCGGTTGTCTGATCTGGTATTTCATGGTCTGTTTCGATTTCAACTCTCACATTGATCGAACCTTTTAAAGTTTCGTGTTGTCTTGAACAATCAATTACAAATAATGGAGCCACGTCTCTGAACTCCTCTAAACCCATCAACGGCTCTGACCGACGTCCATGATACGACTGTTGAAATCTCGCATACTGATCGTATAATAAAGTAAACTTATCTTCTGAAAATCTGATATTTAGCCCCTTATAAGGATAATATGATGAATTTAAAAAGACATCTCGTACGTGACAATGATCAAACTCTGCCATTGATAATTTCGCGTTATGTTTGCGGTTGGTTTGCAAGGCAATGACCGCAAATCGTGGTTTCTCTATTTGCGATGAAGTTTTTATAGACCAAGTATGTTTACGTGTTTTGGGTAGCAATGAATATTCATATAAGTCCGAGGAACAGAATGCCAATATAATAGCTCTATCTTTCTCTAAAAGTTTTAATAGGCTGATTCTTTCACGATCTGATACTTTGATGTGTGGAACTCGCCAAACTATTTTATTTATTATAATATCTTCTACAACTTCACCTGTATTTAACTTGATCGCATTAAGATTTGTATTGCTTCATAATAATACTAACTCATGTTTACATGTAATTATATTTTTTTCATAATCTTCTACAAATCCTAATATCTTGTTCAATGGTATAGATGCGGAAAACGCTCCACCACTAGTATTGCTTGCTCGATATATAAACTACTGGGTGAAGGTAGTACGTACAAGTCTTGCTGATTAATAGGAATACGTATTTCGTCATTCTTGTTAAAACTAGTTACATATGGTTTGTATGAATGATACTCAAAACTTTCAATGCTGTTATCGTATGATGTTTGTTGAGATACGTTTAAAATATTCATTTTATCAAGCCAACTAGCTTAAGAAATTCTTTGTTAGACTTGTTAAGCTTCTTTTTTAGCTGAAGAGGTGTGCCTTTATGAGATATTCTTTTAAAACTGGCTTGGATACACGAAGTAGACGGGCTTTTATTGAAATTTATCTTTTTTTTCGCAAATGTAAATACAGTTGTACTTCTTCAACTCTTAAATTTATCTCTTTATTCTCAGCGTTCAATAACTTTATATTGATAGCACTTATGGAAATTTGGTTAACAGGAAAATAAATTAAGTTTCTAGGTATTTCAATTATTCGATAACCAGGTGGTACATTAGGTGCAAATTCAAAAATTATATGGCTTGCTTTCTCGTTGACAAATGAACCACTAACTACATCGCATTCAATCCGCACGATGGTTGTCGATAGAATACTGAGAGGATACTTTGATTCAGTACTTATATTTGCTTTTATTGTTTTCATACCAAAGCCCAAAATTTTACCCAGTGGTTCGCTTCTATTAAAGTGCACATCTTCAGAGCAAAAAATATTTGTTTTCAATGTATTATTGTTACAAGTTAGTTTTAGTACAGCGTTCTTAATATTATTTTTTAGATAATCACAAATATCTAGAACCTCGTAAGACCCTTCAGGAATTTCGATCATTTCTTTTTCATCATAATAAAATTTATTGTTTCTTTCATCTATATTGGGAATAGAATTGAAAAATACAAAATACCACATTCGTAGTCTCCTTGTAGTTCTATTGTCGATGAATAGTTCGTTGATAAAGAGGCTCCTGTCCTAGTTATAGACACAGTGAAAGACATTTTTATACTGATACGTTTATTTATTTCATACACTATATAAATGCTTTTTCTATTAATTCCTTAAAATTTTTAGACAAAGATGTCCACAGTTTGCAGCACCAAACGCTTGATGTCGCGCATAATTATAGTTAATAGGTAAGTTATGCATATATTTAATTAATTCTAACGGGGGCTTTAAATTCCAACCAAATCTATCATAATATTCTACGTATTTATTGTGCTTTACAAAGGCTACCCAATGCGTTCCAGGATTTCTGTAGCTATCCAAATTCAGTATTCCACATTCTATCTTTCTCGGTTTCAAAGGTAAATTATTTGTCATGAAAACGCCGCGAAAGTATGGAATGTCACTTGCATGTTCTAATATGTCGAGATTAGTGAGTGTCCGTCTGAGTAGCCGTTTAATTAGTTTTTTGAGGGGTTAAGATATAAACCTGCTCCTTGTTTATGAGGTTTAATATCCTTTTCCTAGAGCAACGGCTTCCATCATTCTGTTGTGTCTTTCAGATTCCTGAAGACTCTCTTGTGCTGCTTTTGAATCATTAACAGCTTTTGCTATACTCACTGCTCCACCGGCTAATAATCCTAAAGCTGACAATCCTGCAAATATGGGAATAAGTGGTAAAAATCCTCCACACTTTGGAAGAGGAATACAACGGGGTAAACTTATGCCTTTTTTATTACTAAATATTTTCTTTGCAGCTGCATAGGCATATATTATAGCCGAGTGACTGTCTTTGGATTTTAGTTTTTTCAACTGAGACTGTATTTTTTCTATCCCCTTCTTAAATGCTTTTATACCGCTCCCCGCCCGGATTTTTGCTTTCATTGCATTTTTGACTAACCATGAAGCAATATTTTCTCCTTTCCTAGCTCTAATTTCAATAAAAAAAATTTTTCTTTCTATCTTCTAATTTCAACCTCCCCTTAGCCATTTTCAAACGTTTTAAATCCGCTTTTTGTCGAGCGCCCGAATCTTTGTTAGTGTAAGCAATATCATAGAGCATGCACGCTTCATCCAATTTGTTTATCCCAAGATCGCCTTTGAGTAACCGTTTTTGAAGTTTAGTTCCGGGGCCGCAAAATTGATAGCCGGGTAAATGTAACTCATACGGTAAATTGTCTATTACTTTATTATATATACCACTGCCTTCCTTCATCGATAAGTATAAAATGATATTATTAAGTAATATTACTAATTTATATACCTAAACCACTAATTCACTTTTATCCACCCAACTATTTTCTTCATCACTCAAACCTAAACATTTTACTAAAAGCTTATATCCTTTTCTTTTAATGACTTTTTTAATAAGATAAAGGTCTGGAAATTTAGTTTTGTATAATTCGTAACCGTAAAAAGAGCCTAGAATTTTTTGATTGTGTTTGTCTTCTATTTGATAGGTTTGAGGACTGGTTTAGTTGACTTTAACGATACGAAATATTTCTGTAGACCAATTAGGGGTATAACCTTTGTAAAAATCTCCTTTGTATTTGCTTATACGAACGTAATTGCCAGCGTGAAACGCCGGTCCTTGACGTATCTTAGGCTTTTTGAGACTTCTTGATGTTTGACATAACTAAAATCGCATTTGAATCATTAACGTTGATAAGCTTGAATTCTGTATTGCGATGTAAAGCATTATTATATCGCTTTACAACAAAATCTAAATTACTTTTGAACCATTGATATCGTCCGCATAGACTGAATATTTTGTAAAGGTGAGTTTTTAAAGTTCTTATTACTCGTTCTACAATAGAGGCCTTTTTAACGGAGTACGTAGAATAATGATTTATATTATAATTTTTCATAAAATTCTTAAAAGAATCATTATAAAACTCTGTACCAAGATCTGTTTGTAAATTTTTAGGTTTTCGTCTTGATTCGGATAGTAAACTTTGCATCGCATTTTTGACACAATTTTTATGTTTCGTTTTCAATGGTCTAACCGATACGTATTTTGATAGAGCATCGATTACTACTAGAACATATTTATATCCTTTATTAAACGTGGAATATTTTTGAAAATCAATCAGGTCAACTTGCCATAAATCATCTATTCCTTTAATAATCGTATGTTGACGAGAAAAATTTCTTCTTGCTGCTTTGTGAAGCTCATTGACAATATCTTGTTTACTCATTTTGGGCAGGTTTTGATGCAATCATGAGGTCGATTTCCTTTTTAGTGTAATACATTGTCTCGAAATTGATAGTAGTCAATTTTTATAAATTGTTAAGGTACTTTTTGACATTATCGTGAATTATTTTCATTTCATTTTTAAGTTCTTGAACACATTTATCCACATATTCTTTATTCACAGCCTCATCCTCTTTTTCAGGAGTATGCAGTCCTTTAAATCTTGTTGATTTCAAATCAAAATCACCAGCGTCTGTTATTACTAAAGCGTCACTGAGAATATCAGGGCATTCAGATAGTCGTAAACGCTTATGAACATGATGACCAAATTTGTCTATATTCATAGCCGTCTTATCGGCTTCTGTAATGAAATGGTACTGCGTACTCCTCCTGTAGGCAGTTTAATATATTTAATGTCTTTTATGATGCCAGATTCATGCAATTCTTCCACTATTGCATAAATTTCATTGTAAGCCCCTGTGTTACTAGCTGCCCATGATCCAAGTAGTAATTTTAATCGTTCCACTAACTCGTTTGGATCGTACCAGTAAACCAAATCAGTATCTTTTTTAACTTCTTTTAAAATATCAACTCCTTCTCCCTTTGGAAGACTTTCTGCACTACTTTTATGATTTCTCGAGTGCTTAAACAATGGTATGATCACTTGCATATATTTATATCCTTTGTTACTGTTAATCGGTTTGGACGGATCATAATTACGTTTGTGTGCATTAGTATGCAAAAGTAACAATTTATAATTTTGTAAGTCTTCCTCTGTCCCAATATCTAAATTTGGTAGCTTTTTAAACAATAAAATTTTTAAGCCTGGAGTTTTTTTCAAACTATGTTTTCCAATTTTTAAGATGTGATCATTATCATAGACACGAAATGGGCCGAGCATTAGTTTCCCACGCTCATTTCTGACACCATAAGGCACATCTTTTAGTAATTCAGATGACATAGTCCATGATAATAAATCATTTGCAATACTTGGTGATCATTGTAGTGATTTAAACGAAATTTCATTCGCATCATTATCATCCACAGGTAACGAGTGAGTAAGGGTTTTGTGAGATGTTGTATAAACATTGTTATCTGAGTTTTTTTCATTATTAACAGGATCTTCAAGCACATCACTTGAAGAAATCGTTATGAATGTATCAAACTTCATTCTGTAACAGCCTTTATTTCGTTCACAGTCTTTATTTATAACAATATAATTGAAAGGTTTACCCGACACAGTTGAACACATTTCCCGGAACTAAGACCATGTCATGTCAGACCCTACATGCTCATCATAAATGTGTCTCAGATTTACGTCATCTTGTTTAAACAATATGATCAGGTTAGCGTACTCTCTAACTAGTTGCTTAGGTATCTTAGTATACGTTTGATTAATATAAAAACAGTCAATGTTCTTATGTCGACCCATGGTGAAATAATTGCGTATGTTGTTCTGATTTTCACAAGCTACATCGTCAAATATTATAATTGAGTTAGGCGAAGCTTCGTGTGGACTCAAAATTTCGCTATTATGATTATAATACAAGTACAAGTATAAGATATACCTTCCACATTCTGCAGTACTTTTTCTAAAAATAAGCATTTAGGTTGATATAAAGACTTTAAATATACATAAAGGTTACGAAAACGCGGTCCATTCTGATGTAACATTAAGCTGATAACTAAGTTAGTTTTTCCGCAATTTGATGGACCGCATACTACGTATCGTATTTGGCAATAAGCTCCCATGACGTTTAACCTTATTTTTTGGTGCAGGACAGATACATTTTAATTAAAGTGATTCTTTTTGTTTGAGAAATTTCATAACAATTTTGTTAACTTGTCCGTATTGGCTGATAGGTTTTAATGAACTAACGTTATTTCAATCGTGTTAATAATTTAAAAACTTGAAAAAGTTGCTGAAGATTAACTTAATCATCAACTTATTTCAAAAACATTTTTTTATAGGATGGGGTGACAAACGAGCACACAGTCCCCCTGATGGCAAGTGGTTGTTGTGGCCCATAGATATCTACACCTATCCTCGTTTGCAAATCAAAATGCAGATGCGTTGTCACCCTTGAAGATTAAGATGGAATGTCTCATTTTCCAGTAAAAAGGGTATCCGGTTCTCTCCACTCACCATACGAAACACAGCAGCGTTAAGGCTGCTATTTTACGCTGGTATTCTGTGAGAACGTGATCCTTCTCCGGTCGAGTCGACCCATTCGTTTTACAACTATACTATTAGTATAGCTGCAGCATGGTTCTATCACGCACAAACGTAATTAATAAGATAAGCATGTAGTTACTTTCATAGCGTAATGTCTTATGGAATCTTACTATGGGATAATGCGACTGAAATTGAAGTCATATTTGATTGCAAAAGATAGGCATATCAATGATTTATAACTTAAATTGTAAAGAGTCCCTTTGAGACAAATTTTAAGGAAATAAACATATTAACTTAGCATCGAAATATATTTATGAAAATGTAATGTATATACATAAAAACATAAATAGCTTTCATAAGAAAAAATATGTTCATTTTTAAACACTAGGAACAAACATAAGCTTGTAATACCAGTTTTTAGATTTTATAGAATTAGTAATTAATTTATGGGTAGGCAATATATACGCTTTTACAACAAACGCCTGGGTGTTATTCCAGACTATACTCTATGTAGAGATATTACTAATAGTATAAAATTCAGTTTAAGATTGAAAATTGTAAGTTTTTTTCTTCAAAAGCATTAATGTTAAACAAAGATATATTTATAATGGATCTAAATTTAATAAGAACATTGACCGCTATATGCTGATCCATTTCCATATTAATGTGAAATCACACGTTTACCTGTAAAACACTGTCATATCCTATTACAGCGACTGGCTGGCGCCGATGGTCTTTTCGGCTGACAATGCAATGTTGATTTGACATCGCATGCAAACATTTATGTTAAGTGTTTTTCACATATGAGCATTTAATGTTAATAACTAAAAATATTCCTTACAAATAACATTAATACAGGTAACATTAATACATGCTAAAGTTACCAAATGAAATATTTCTTCATTTTATAATATGTCCAATTAAAATACTTCCAAGTGGGGATAGCGCTATAATAATGTTGGGAGGTGTTTAACCATTAGTTGCATCGTGTTTTCCACAGTCTACTAGACCTGGAAGAGTTTAGCATCATCATCATCATCAAGACAGCAAGTATGTACATAACACTTATTCTCCCTAGTTAGTGTAGGAAGCGAGTCGGAATCTGAGGCTGATACATCATCATCACTCACCCCAGCTTCGACCAGCAGGAAACGTAAATTAAAAGTTTTTCCAGGTTCTGAGGTAAGCAAATCTTATTTAATTTTAATAGATTGAGTTACCATTCCCATGATGAAAAGTCAGTTTCTATTTGATTGGATGTTGTGAATAAATTATCAGTCATAGGTTAACTTTTTTATGAAAACGTATTTAATTATATTCTTAGACGATCGATGTGATTGATACAATTGTTAGTGAATTGGACTACTAAGTCATGTTATGACCGTTGTATAAAAATACCCCGCATAGAGGTAGGAGGGAATATAAATATTGTTCATTGTTTATCAGTATGCTTTTGTTTAAATAGTGTTTTTATTGATTTCAGGATGAAGATTCTGAACCTATCCGAGCGAGGATTTTAAAACGCTACTTATCATGCCGAACAGGGTCGGGATATATGCACCGGAGTGAGCCTTCGAAGCGAGGTGAATATTACATCGAAGTGCGCATCTCTAACTTCCGCGAGCTGGAGGCTATTCCACCAACCGACCGCTGGCAGCACTCTCTGATCAGCTTTAAATCAGCCGTCGATGAGAAAACCCCAACGTGGACGGCTGTTACCCAGTTGGTATCATGCAGCAAAGAAGATTATCACAACGTTCGTCCAGTTATGTATCCAACTAAGGGTTAGTTTAATAGTTTAATCAGTGTTACTTATCTATGTGTTGTTGCTTTCAGTTAAAATTGAAATAAAAACTAAAACATTAAAATTCGAATTCAGATAAAATCGAAATAATAAACCATAAATAAAATAAAGAAATTCTAAATCTGAACTATATTTTATTATAATAAACTGAGTTTAATAGTTTAATCATTGTGACTTATTTATGTGTTGTTGCTTTCAGTTAAAATAGAAATAAAAACTGAAACATTTAAATTCAAATTCAGATAAAATCGAAAATCGAAATAATAAACCATAAATAAAATAATAAAATAAAGAAATTCTAAATCTGAACTATATCAACCTGATATTAAACGACTGTTTATTCGAATACAAACCACTGAGTAATATCGTTAAGAATTACTTAAATTACTAGTTCTCACATAATTTTTCACAAATATTTTTTTTATAAGACAATTTGTATCATCTAACACTTCATCATACATTGAATCCATCACAACATATTGAACACTTATATAAGCACTAAGGTCGTGGATGACATTTTCTTCTTGCTCGTTAATTTCGCAAATGCTGATTTTAATCAGACGATGACCTCGTTTATCTTTATCTCGGCGGATAATGTATGATGATGATGATGATGATTCTTGAGAACGGTTTCGCTTCCTGTAACATTTCTTTGATTTCAATTGCCGCTCTTCTCTTCATTAATAGCTATTCTATTTGGTGGTAAATCGTGCTCCTTTCGGTTGTAATAATTTAGTGTAAATTTATCCACATCCTGTGCATAGTAATACGGATTAGTGATGGGATTAAAATCATTGTGTTCCTCAGTATTGACCATGATCTGCAATTAACAAAAACAAGTATGAAATCAAAAAAAGGTAATGGCGGCTGAATTTCTAAATAATAAAAAAAAAATGATTAAACTCACCAATATACATGATATTTCACGAGTATTGTAATCAACGTGCACTCGCTATGAGAATAAAACAATAATGAAACAATTGAGGGAGGGTGGGAGACGCTCTTCAATCCAGGTAAGAGACATCATTTTATTTAGTTAGCGGATGGATGCCAATTAATTAATATCTTAATTGTAATGGATTTACGATGTTAGGTTTTGGGTCTTTGGTTTTTTTTTTCGTTATTGAATTTCTTGATTCGGTCGCCGCACTTAAAGCCCTCGATAAAAGCTATGCAATAGCTTAAAAACGTTTATTAGCACTAACCACAATTAAATTAGGCTAAACAAGTTGTATTAATATATAGATGCGGCAATACTATCAGTATCTCGCAAACGCTCTGAATATAATGCTCAATAACTCAACTGGAAGTGGAAGTACACTTGTTCCCGCAGGATAGAACTGTGAGTATGTAGACATTAATTTGGTTAAACTAAAAATTGTGGTACCTCTCTGGAGAGAATTGGGGTCTTCAGCGGCATGTAGCTCGAGCGAATGCGAGAGTGGGTGACACAGAAGCTCCAATTCACACCTACTTGTGTGCGTTATATGTTCCCAAGTCGAGTCGTCTTAAATTACTGAAATTTAGTGACAGGATGAAATTTAGTAAATCTGAGCATTCGTGAGGTTATGCGGCACCTAACGTGAAACAAACTTCACGCGAAGGAGTTCGTATGAAATCTCGTGAACCTTGCCCGATCCAATCTGTAATATGTGCTGAACTTTTCATACGTAATTCTCTTCCTGTTTCAATTAGAGATGTGAATACTGGCTTAAAGTTATGTGCTTAATATTTTTTAGTAAGCAGCTTATAATACCTACTTATTTGCTTATTTTTTTTTCGTTTTATAAACGTGAAAAAAAACTACGTTAAGAAAAATGTTATTTGCTTCTTTATCTTATATATTAACTACATTTAAAAAGTTTTCAGCTGTTAGTCTGTTAGTTTACTTCACTATATTATAAATTCAACTAACTTTCCTTCGTACTTAACACACCGGGCTTGGGATTGTCCCAATGTAATATAATGTGAATTATTATATTTGAGATCGGTTGTCTTATAGCTGTGTTATTATTAATAATCGCCCTAGGTGATGCTGTTTCGAAAATTCTTCAAAATGTAGTCAAGCCTGTTTAATGTAGGAATTTGAAATTAACGTTTATTGCTTTTTAAATTTAATTTGTTAAAATTGCTGAAATTGGAAAGTGCTGTTACATTATATGCTTATCGTTAAAACGGCCATCTTTACTTTCAGTTAAATTTTTCACATTTAACAGGTTTCCATCCGTAACAGCTGTCAAAAGGCGACACTTTTGTCTTCATCTTTCAAAGTTAGCCGACCGGTCTAAAAATGTTTTACCGCCGGTATACGTTTTCCATAAAAAGCCTTTATTCTTAAATGCTATTTGAAGTCTTTCAAACGATTTATCCTGTTTTAGGCAATATTTGAAATCATAAAAAGTCATCGCGCGAAAATGTACCCGAGACAAACCCATTTTTCAATAAAACATTAAAAGTAGTGATTTTTATACCCTTTGATAAAACACGGTATTAGCTGGTAAATGTGAAGAGAAATTTGAAATTAGAATACTTATAGTTTTACTTGTAAATATCTAATATTTTGAAAATAAATCATAACTGACCAGTATCTCCACAAAATAAAACTTTTTTCCAATATTTTCTGCGTGGACTGCTTTATTACTATGATATAGGAATCCTAAAATTATCCGTTAAATTGTGCTGCATTTTATAATAGTACACAAGGTTCATATAGTTTTTCTTAATAATTAAATAATGAATAGGTCAGAGAAGTAAACTTTGTAATCTGTAAGACATATCTTTGCTATAGTTTTCTCTGTATTCTTTCCATATATTATATTTGCTGTTGCTTTCTGATGCTGTGGCCTATACATATACATCTAAAATGCACATCCTTTGTCACCCCTGAGGACTCTAAACTCACCATATGAAATACAGTAGCACTAAGCTGCTATTTTACATTGGTATTATGTAAGGGCTTGGTTCTTTCTCGGTTGATCCGACCTATTTGTGCCACATCCATAATACAGCTGCAGCATGGCTCAACCATACATAAAGCATGGCTCTGCTACGTATTAAGCATGGTCCTACCACGTTATAATTGTCCACGGCTAATGGATGAAGTAACTTTTGTAATCTATAAGATTTTTTTTAATAAAAAATCATTTAAATCCTTTAAACCGTTTATGCGTAATTGCGCGGCACACCCAAACATTCTATCACACGTATATGATATTTAAATCTATAGATTAATTAAATTAGTTATGAAATAAAATTTTAAAAAAAGCCGTCTTCAAGTAACTAAAAGATGAAAATACATAATTTCCACATTATATGAGTTCGTGCTCGGTGGTAAGCATTTTGTACACCTCGAACACGAAGCGTCTTTACCTGGCTTTACTGTCGACTTGACAAGGTCATGCTACCCGCTATTATTAAATTCGGTATATTATTTTTAAACAACACACTATGTGAAGAAAAGCACCTTATTATTTTTTTTGTTACCTTGAGCTTGTGATATTCCTTGAGTCTATTCAAAAAAGTCAAAATAATTAATTTTCTATTAAAAATTATTAAGCCGACTTCAGAGCACCAATTAGAATAAAATTTATTCCATGTATTAACTTACGAGTTAGGGCTTCTCTTGTAGGTGGTAGAATTTGTTTTCGGTCTATCTGAGAATCCATCTGAGTAGGTTCTACCCCCTTACCAATTTTTAACATCTAATATCAGTGATGGCACTGCTGTGGTATAGAGTGCCAGTAGTATAATTACAGGCATTCCATCCCAGTCCTCAGAGGTGACAACGCATCTGTAGCCGTCTTTGTGTGAAGTTGATGGTAGGTGTACATGAAATGCAGTTGCCACTTACCCTAGGATTATTAGTTCGTTAGTCACTTCAGTTTATTTTAAAACGCATACATGCAAACTAGTAATTACGCAATATTTCCTCTCTAACTCTCTAACTAACTCTTTTGTTACAACAAAAAGTCGCGAATAGAGTCCTTTAGGAACTTCATCGGATTTTTGCGCACTTAATTAATTTATTTAAATAATATTATTAGAGTTCATGTACCTAGTTGTTTTCATTATATGTACACAGAAGATATTGAAAGATAATATTAGGACTAAAATTAATAAATTAATGAAAATGAAATTGATAAACTTTATATTTTGAAAACATGTTGATTTTGACCAAAGAAATTTTACCCATTACCTAATGGGTAAAATTACTTTGGTCAAATATCAACATGTTTTTTAATCGATTACCTTCTGTACGGAGGACAAATGTCGAAAGAAACTTCTAATTATCTTCTTTTTCGTCATTTTTAAAAGTTAAGAATACAACATTGATAAGAAAAAATAAAAAGTATATCCATAGTAATGCAAGTGTTCTATAATAATAATAAAATGAGCGAGAGTGAAGTGAGTAATGTTTTTGTGTACCTTGATTACCTGATACCTAGAAGATGGCCCACTCACCAAGCTAGCAGGTAGGCATGCGATCATAGTACTTACACTACTCAATCACACATTTCGTTCGTCAGAAAATAAGAGACGTCTGGTGGCTCTGGGATCTTCCTCTATTATAGTCAAGTGACACCGCCCTACTTTTGTCCTCAATGGGGATATGTACGTAACTATCTATATCTTGCATTATATGGCTGGGAAACATCTATATTATATACTCGTGGGTAAAACTACTTAAACGTGAGCTCAAAGGCTTTACGTGTAATCTGTTGTAGTACTTTAATGCGCTTACGTTTATGATTCGCCTCGTAGGTATACATTTCATCTTTTGAACTTAAATTTAGGACGTGAATGTTAATAGCTAGTTAAGTCATGATAGATTCTTTATTAGTTTATTTAATTGCAGCTGGCAAAAATATGTAAAACATTGGTACCCAGACGAGGCACACAAGAAGTTCTGCAACCTATTATTTTCATGCTTAGCAGGTTTATCGGCGATCACAGTATCATACGTTTCGCTTTTATGACGCTGCTTTCAGTTGATGGTCGGGACATTTTATATCTGCTATTTGTACGAATGTCTCGTTAGTAGTAAAAAAATCCGGTCCTCGTCACTCACCAACAAAACCCAGCAGTATCAGGTTTTTATTGCACGCTGGTGTTCTGTGCGAACATGGTCCTCCCTCGGTTGAGCTGATCCATTGCTTCTACTGTCACTATGAAGCGATACTTTACATTTATATGCCACACATATTATTTCCTTCACTGCTGGCCGGATGAGGAAGCTCAAGGTCGCTCAGCGAGCTATGGAGAGGGCTATGCTCGGAGTTTCTCTGCGTGATAAACTCAGAAATGAGGATATCCGCAATAGAACCAGAGTGACCGACATATCCCAACGGATTAGTAAGCTGAAGTGGCAATGGGCCGGCCATATAGGAACCGACAACCGATGGGGAAGAAAGGTTCTCGAGTGGCAGCCTCGTACCGGCAGGCGAAGTGTAGGGCGTCCCCCCACTAGATGGAGTGACGACCTGGTAAGATATGCAGGAAGTCGAAGGAATGCAGGTGGCTCAGGACCGTGCTTTGTGGCATTCTTTTGGGGAGGCCTATGTTCAGCAGTGGACTTGTGAAGGGCTGTAATGATGATGATGATGACATATTATTTGGGGGGGGGGGGGGTATCCTTGAATTATTCATTACAATATTGCCACCGGTGCCACTGAAAATGATTTTTATTTTGAGTATTGATTGGTTGTAATATTACCTTGTTCATTAAAATTATTTCTTGATTTCTTACTTTGTGGAATACTTTTGTATTAATTATTAACTATTGCTAAAACCGAAAAAAGTTTTTCCTTACACTCTTCATTAGTTAAAAAGATAAAAATAAAATACAATTTTTCATTTATTTGGTCATGTTTTAAATATGGAAAAAAGGAAATGATGGAAAAGTAAATGTTTAAGTATAAAGTTAATGATGCAATGTACAACCACACAATATATTATTCAAACCCTCAAATATAGGGTTGCGCTGCTCTTAAAATCAGTTCGGCGTAACCTTTTTGAGCGTCCTTATTTGAACGACGTGATTCAAATGAAATTCACAGAAAACAAGTTTATAATTGAATGTAAAAAGTCCCTTGAAAGTTAACGACCTTGTGAATGATTATTACAAGAAATTAAATTTTTGTTTCGTTACAAGTTTCCTTTTATTCACGTAATATTAAAAATATAATATTCCAAGCTTTCACTCATCCTACAAAAAAACGCAGTCGTAATTTTTTAGATTTTTTTTTGTAAATTGTTGTTTTATTTTAACTTGAATAATATTTGTTATGTGCAACCCGTCCCCGCTTCGCCTGGACGGGATTTATTAATGTGGCGTTTTATAGACACCATAAATTTTTTATTTTTTTTTATAAAGCAACTTTAAGTTTTTCGGAGAAAAAATAGCCTAACATCCTCCTGGCATTGCCTGTTCTCTGTTCGTAAAATTTCATCACAATCAGTTAAGCTATTTAGAAAATTAGCCCAAACAGAGAAAGAGAATTTTTGATAATGGCTATTTATGTTTAAATAGTATGCAAATTATACCCTAAGTTTAGGAGCCTGATATTACAATTTCACAGAAAGATAATTTAACTTTATTTATATAAGAAACAGAATACTTTTTGAAATAAAAAAAAATGATAATAAATAATCAGTCTACAAACCTCATTAATATAAAATACGATAAGGTATAATATTCTATATTTAAATAAAACTAGCTAACTAGCACAAGTCCATGTCGGGCCACACACAATGTAGAGGTAGGTTTCGTAGTTGCCCGTCACAGTACGTGAATTTAGAAGGGGACTTCTTGATAACATGAATACATTAAGTGAGTTCATGGGAGATTACGACACCTATTCTCGTCAGACATATCTCAAAACTTCAAAACGAAATCGTACAACCAGAGCGTGTTGCCAGTGATGACTAATGGATCTCAGATGTGGTCTTTCCCTATTGGCCTTATGAGGAAGCTCAAGGTCGCTCAGGGAGTTATGGAGAACGACTCAAAATAGGATGATGGTAACTGAAGAACTTCTATTCAAAAAAGATTAAAAAAACTTTACGATTTTGAAAATAATACAATCTACATCAAATCATTCACATGCTAAGTCCACACAAAAATGGTGATAGTTCAGTATCTTTCTATTAGTTCTCCGCAGTGGAACCCTAAGATTTACATGACCGTAGCAAACCTTCAAGTAAACAATCACTGCCCTAAACTATCCTGAGTGTAGCTCGCGTTAACCAAGAGTACCACGAATATAACTACTAACTAAAGAGTGCCGTGTAGTGGTAGTGAGAGAATATCTACTTCCCGTGGGTGTCGTAAGAGGTGACGGTGGGAAACTGAGGCACGAGAGGGGCAGCAGTATCTTGCTTTTGTTTTTTTATTGTACTATTGCTATATTAGCAATAGTACAATAAAAAAACGGCGGTTGCCAACCGCTCGCCAAGTGTGGCAGCTATGGCTATCGTCGCCCTATGAGCAACAACACAAATAAACGGCCTGACGGCCAAAAGACTGACGAGAAGATCCTAGAGCTGGAAGAAGAGATAGACAAGTTGCGCTGGAATATTATAAGATTAAATGAGGTCCGAAGAGAAGGGGAGGGCACGGTAATCCTTGCAACTTGTTCAATCGCTCGGAGGCCATATGTCCCAAAGAGGCGTCGGATTTATTGCTTACAAGTCTCTCGGTAACAACGTTATAAAGATTGTGACATATATATGTATGTAAATATAATGTATGAAATAACTTTCTGTGATATTTCATGCAGTTGCCTTTTCATATTGCCTCCTTGCCTACTCTAGTAGAATACCTCAAGGGGCATAGTGACGACTGTGAGACTCGTAAATTTACCAACTGATGCCTCTTAGTCGCTTGCGGGATACTTTATACTATTAGAACGGGTAGAAGATTACAGCTCTACACTTGTGCGTATTTCCTTTTATTTTTTTACCTTCATTCCTCACAATATATAAATTAGGCACAAAATAATAAGGCAGATGAATTAATCAAATAAAGGTGGCAAACGAGTCTTGATGAAATTAATACGATTAAAAGCATCATCAATTTGCCTTTAGCATTCTGCAGACTAGTGAGCGTTTGCAGAGAGACGACGCCGTTAGTAAAATTCCATGTATAAGTTTTAAGCAACTATAAAACGTTCTAAGGTTAAGGTTTCTCTCTTAAACCTTTTCCAAGGATTCTTTTACCAGTCAAATATAAAAAGTTCCATGCGTCAGAAGAAATTTTCGAAATAGTTTTGTGGTTCCTATTTTCCTTCTTCAGCCTACTCGAACTGAATGAAAACTGTATTCTTTTTTGCTAATTTTTTTTAGGAAATAAAAATTAATCGTATGGTGTTAAATCAATGCTGTAGTAGTAAGGGTGATCCAAAACCTTAACCAGTGTGTTATTCAGAAAGTTCCTCGTTTTGAACGCTGAGTGTGCGGGCTTGTTTTCAATGGCTCGTTAAGTCGATTGTTAATCACCATAGCATAGGCATAGATGCTATTTTAATTTTGTCCAGTAATTGTCATTGATCATAATCTTCCCTGCGCTTCTCACGCTCGAACAGAAAACCAGCGTACAATCTTGATCACTTTGGTAGGCATTGATTCATTTTTGAACAGCCAACCCGTCGACTGGAGCTTATTTTCTGGTATATATTGATATTACAAAATTATGTAATTTTATGCTTTCTGGTAATGTTAATCCAAATTTCATTCCATTCTTATATGGGGCAAGATTATGTGCCTTCAAAAGAAAAGGATAACTGTATCCGTCCTATTGCCGTTAGTTCCACCTTTTGGCACTTAACTTCAAAATTAGCTTGCAGGCACATAATCTCTAACCTTAAGACAAAATTTCAGCCTACTCAACTAGGCTTTGGCACTAGAAGTGGCTGTGAGTCGGCGGTATATTCAGTGCGTACATTTTTAACAAACTCTGATGCAGATGTTCTTCTGAAGATTGACCTCAGTAATGCTTTTAACTCTATCGATAGGATAACCCTGCTGAAAGAAGTGGCTTATTATTATAAGCCACTTCTTTCATTCAGCTCTACATCTCTGCTCTCGTGATACATTTCGGGGTATTCCCCCGAAATGTATCATTACGTGTAGCAATGTCATAGTCATAATACTTGTTTTACGAAAATCATATTATCGATTCTGCTGTCGGTGTTCAGCACGGTGACACACTAGGTCCAGCGCTTTTCAGTTTGGGAATTCAACCCATTACTTAAAATTTGAAATCCAAGCTTAATATCTGGTACTTGGATAACATTACACTGAGAGATGGAGCAGATGATGTTTTCAGAGATCTTAGTCATATTTTACAAAATTTTAAATATATTGGTCTTGAACCAAATAGCAATAAACGTGAAATATTTTTGTCCAATAATTAATCTAGTTCTAACAGAGACACTGTATGTGTAATTTTAACAGAGCCACGTGGCAGCTTTTGCTGTCGCACGGATGGGCCGGCTCGAACCGGGGTGTTACCAAGACCTCACAGAAAACCAGCGTGAAGTAGAGGTTTACCTCTGCGTTTCGCTTGGTGAGTGCAGGTGGCCGGAGGCCCTTTTTACTGGAAATGAGGCATTCTATCTTAGTCCTCACGGGTGACAACGCATCTACAATTTGATTTGTAATAGAGGATAGATGTAGATGTCTATGAGCCGCAGCAACCACTTACCATCAGGTGGACTGTGTGCTCGTTTGCCACCCTTATCCTATAAAAAAACACTTTAATTTAAAATTTCAATCATATTTATCCAGAAATATAAACTGTCAGTACGGAATTGGTATACCTTCTAGGTTGCCGTTGTTTTTCGATAATATTAAACCTGTTTTAAAACAAAATTTGATCAATTTTAAAACCACGTTCATAAATTGTATAAATTAAACCCCCACATTGCTCTTACTGTTTTAAAATATTGTCTCCTTGTACCTAGATTTACATATTTACTCCGCTCGAGTCCAGTCTGATAATGTTTGAATATTTTAAAAGATATTGATAATAATCTTAAAATAGCTTCAGAAAAAAATCTAAATTTAACTTTAAATACAACAGCCTGGACTCAAGCTGTTTTACCTATAAAATTTGGTGGTATTGGTTAGAAAAATCTTTCTAGCGTTGCATTGCCTGCTTTCCTTGCTTCCGTGTATGGTGTCAGTGTGAGTTTTCTCTTGATAATTGTGGTTCAATTATGAATCTTTCTCAATACAGAATATTGTTAACATTTCATGAAATCATAATATGTAAGAACTGAATGAAAAAATCTTAACAAATTCATTAGTGCATAAATCAAATTTCTTAGAATTTAATTTCTACACTCTTATACTATTATTACGAGTATAAAGAGGAAAGATTTGTTTGTTTATTTGTTTGTTTGTTTGAATTGAATAGGCTCTGAAACTACTGAACCGATTTGAATAATTCTTTCACCATTAGAATCCTACATTATCCCTGATGAACACAGGCTATATAATATTTTCATAAAGTTAGGGATCCGTATAAAAACTTCGTTAATGTAACCCAAGGTGTGAAAAAAATACCAAAAGGAATCCTTATATCGCGTACGCTGCGGAAACTATTGATAATAGAGCAAAGTAATGTACTTCAGTTTTATAGAGGATATTAATATCTACAAAAAAGTCTGCGATACCATATGTTTAACTATTACAGTTATGTCACAATAACAACTTTTTCATGTTAAAATTTGAAATAGTAACGCCGGTACAAACTAGGCCACATTGTTCGTATCATCCTGTATATAATATAATGCATACTAAAAGTTCGCATATCGCAAGACGCGTGATATACGCAGGTGACACCGCGAGGCACAGCTAGTTTAAAATAAAGAAGCAATTTCAATCGACAATATTGCCTCTCTGACCTATCAGTTATTTAATTATTAAGAAAAACTATATGAAATTTGTTTTCTGTTATAAAATGCAGCACACTTTATTAAAGGGACAATTTTAGGATTTCTCCATTGCAGTAATGAAGCAGTCCACGCTGATAATATTGCAAAAGAAGAGTTTTGTTTGTTGAGATACTGGCCAGTTTTGATATATTTTCGAAATACGATTAGATATTTACAAGTTTAAACACAAATGTTGCAAATTCAAATTTCTTTTCACATTTTTACCAGCGTAATATAAATACCGTGATTTATCAAAGAGTATATAAATAACTAAGTTTAGTGTTTTATTGAAAAATGGATTTGTGTCGGATACCTTTGCGGGCGATGATTTTTTTACGATTTCAAATGTTGCTTAAAACAGGAAGAATCGTTTGTCCTTACCTGGCTTTACTGTCAACTTGACAAAGTCATGCTACCCGCTCTCATTAAATTCGATATATTATTCTTAAACAACACAATATGAGCTTGTGGTATTCCCTAAACTATTGAAAAGGGCCAAAATAATTTATATACAATTAAAATTAATCAAGCCTACTTCAAAAAACCAAATAAAAGAATAAAATAATTACCACGTATTAGCTTATGAGGGCCTTATTTTTTCTATACACTGTTTTTTCTAGGTGGTAGAATTAGTTTTCAGTCTAAAAACCCATCTGAGTAGGTTCTGCCCTCTCACCAATTTTTAACATCAAATATCAGTGATGGTACTGCTGTGGTATAGAGAGCCAGTATAATTAATTACTGGCATTTCATCTTAGTCCTCAGATGTGACAACGCATCTGTAGCCTTCTCTGTGGGAATTCGGTTGAAGGTTTCCAAGGAATGCAGCTGCCAAATACTACTAGGTGGATTATAAGTTCGTTGGTCACTTCAGTATTTTTTTTGAAAACGCATGCATGCAAATTAGTACGCACTAACTCGCACCATCACACGCGTACACCCACACACCCATTTAAGTACGCACACACGCACGCGCTTATAATCTTTGCGTTATGCCGCGGCCACACGAGGATACTTTCGAGGATACTTTGCTGTCAGTAAATTGTCGTACTTCAAAGTGTGACTTTGCTTGTGCGGTCCAGGGCTGCCAGATGTATGATTTAAATCGTACTACTACGATTTTTTGGTGTTTTTACTCATGTACAATCGCTAGACCAAGATCGTACGGAAAATGTACGACTTTTAAAGATACTTTAATATTTGAAAACATTTCACATACCTAGCAATATTTCATAATGAAACGCACGTCCCCCATCGACAAGTATAAGTTATTTTCGGGGAATTCCTCAACAATCTTATGAGTGCCTAGATCTTTTACTTGAATGAAGACCTTTTGTGCAATCACGTAAAGACTGTATTTGTTTAAAAATAATTATTTTTCTCTTTCGGTAATAAGTGTGACTTGTCAATACCTGTTTTTCTTATCAGTTTAGTCTCGTTCTGTATCCTGTCCTGAGTTCTTTTTTTGTGTTAATTTAATTAGTTCAAGCAAGAATGAGTGAACCTACCAATGCTGCTTCCAGTAATTACATAAATAAAGTACTTTACTTACTACCACTCATGATACTTGTCCCAAGAGTAGTAAAACCCGACGACATTCAAACAATCCAGGCAAAAGATAATGAATGGCGCAGTTTTCTCAACATTTTAAATAAAATTGTCTTAATTTTAAATATCGACGAGTTTTGGGATGTCATCAAAAAAATGTTTGAAAATTATAAAACACTGGCTCAATTCGCTTTGAATTTGTTATGTTTGCCCCATTCTAGCGCCGATTGTGAACGAGCATTTAACGAATTTAATTTAATTATAACAAAACTTATAAAACAGTTTACCCAATGAAACACTGAATGGAACATTATTAGCTAAGCAAGTGATAAGAAGAAACGAAAATTGTACGAAGTAAGTCAACAGAAGAAAAATGACGACCTCAGCAAAAAGTGGTTGTAATAAATTTTTGATCATCGCTTAACAAATTTTTGTTAGTTTGCATAAAAGCTGTTTACTTTTAGATTGTACGATCTTTTTATTTCAAAATCTCCCTGACAAACGACTTTTTATATTTGGCGTACGATCACGCGTTTTCTCCATCTAGCAGCCCTGGTGCGGCCACACTTTAGTCTGCCCACAGAGATTATGCGTAGCGGATGTATTAAAGTAAATTGGGGTTTGTGACGTATTTCCGACATAGATCGGTGTAATGAATAATTTTTAGAATTTATTAATAAATACGAGTCCGAGCCGCTTTTTTCTTATTTTTTAAAAACTGACACTATAATAAAAAACAATAATTCGCTGCCATATTATACTGAGCGAACTTATCGTCTATTTTTGTTCAGCGTGTGTTTATCGCGATAAACTTTACAACGCGTAGTGTGGCCAGGAACCTTCGCGGTAGGCCGAAGGCGAAGTTTTATCGCGATTTGTGTGACCGACGCATTATAGCATGGTGCAAGTGAAAGCTTACAATATAGCGTGTCCAGAGATGGAACATTGTTAAATCTATTTAAAAAAGGCGATTAACGATACACAAATCAAAGCAAAAAATATCGATTAGCTATCGATAAAAAAAATAATAACCGAAATTTATATTTCTTTATAAATAAATTACAATGCATGTAAATTTAGGTTACAGTTTATTACAAATTATGACATTATAATTACATATGTTACTCGTACTATGTATTAATTTGAAAACAAAAATGATCTTTTATTTTATGTTAATTGCAACATTTGTCTTAACATTAAAATAAATGAAATGACTGCCAGCACCTGTGATTTCTAGTGAAGCCTTGACTACAATTACAGCTTTTCAAGATACGAGTTTTTTTTTAAAGTAGCAATTAAAAATGACAATTTAGAAAATATAAGATGGACTCATATTAACGTAAGTGCAACATGGTTATGATAGAGGTATTTTAAGAACACATAATTGCTTGACCTTGACGTGTCGAGAGTAAGACATTATGAGGCGTGCAATATCTCCTTTTCAGGGTTCCGTACCTAAAAACGAGAAACATAACCCTTATTAGGAAACTCACTTATCAAACCCCAGGTATATCCGCTCTTTTATACGTGGCAGAGCCATGCTGCAGTTATATTATGGTTGTAGTATAAATGGGTCAGCCTGACCGTGGAAGGACCAGGCTCTCCTGGATGCCAGTGTAAAATAGCAGCTTAAAGCTGCTGTGTTTCATATGGTGAGTATAGAGAACTCGAAGATCCTTTTAAATGGAATTGAGGCATTCCATCTTAGTCCTCAGGGATGATGACAACACATCTGCGTTTTGATTCTTAATCGAGGATGGATGAAGATGTCTATGATGTCTATGGGCCACATGATCTGCTTACCATCAGGTGTACTGTGTGCTCGTTTGTCACCATTATACTATATAAAAAAACTTCCCGTTGACCTAGAGTCATAAAATTTGAGAAAAAAGAAGGTGTCGCAGCACAAATTAATGAAAATCCAAAAATCGTATGTTTATAGACAAATCACATAAAATATACTTTTTGATACTCGCAAACTCACTCATCAAATCCTATAGGGTACTTTTCGCTGACCTCAAGGTTAACAGCACAAGTTAGTAAGGGAAAAATCCGAAGCCGTCAATTTGTAGTATGTCACTTTATAAAATATTATAATTGTTTGCGTTTACAAACTTACTTTTGCAGTTGGAGCATTGATCGTGATGTAGACTGACATAATATGGTAGAACCTTTTTCACCGCTTTAAATTTATCCTTCAATCAAACTTTACTTTTAGTTGCTTCAGACGTTACTTTCGCAATTTTCGGTGCTTATTTTACTTATAATTTATGAATTTCAGTAAGTAAATTATTTGGTAAAAGAAAGTACTTGTCCAACTGCTATTGCAGGTACCTATTGTATTTAAATGAATATTAACTTTGTTTATTTCGGTAGTGAAAACAGACAAAATTGTCAAGCCTCTCGATTACCGGGATTAATGATTTTCTTTTAAATTACGTAGAAAATTAATTAGTTAAACTATTTGGGACTCTCAAACCATGAGTCCTACTAGCTCTTGTTGAATGTTACGATAATAAACAATTATATAATATTGATCACTGCGTGTCATTGCTTCCATAATATCTGACTGTACAATATTATATTGGGTTTGACGACTTACCGTTACAATCTCTCTGCAACCATGTATTTACGGTCGAGCCGACCCATTCGTGGTATAGCTGCAGCATGGCTCTAACACGTGCGACTAATATAGCTGCAGCATGACTCTACCACGTGCGAGAATTAAATTGAAAAAAGGAAATAACTTAATGTACCAAGAAGTAAGTTTGTAAACTTTATATGAATTTAAAGGAAGTCGGCAAACTTTTTACTATAGTATGTTTGAAAAGAGTATTCCCAGATTGTAAGGTCGTTACACGAATGACAGGATCAGAGCCAGGTTGAGTATACACATGCGCGAGCTTCCATTCCAATGATGGAAGATGCTCGTCGCATACCACAACATTGTGGTGTGTCACTCTCACGTGCACTTGATAAGCTCTAGTCACTAATTAACAAAGATTTGGCGACCTAATAATGACCAAAGAATTGAGGCAGTCCCATCAGCATCTTAAAGCTATTATTGTACTGAACACGAAGGACATTTACAGATCTGCGAGTATAATTGATTCACAGGCTGCAAGTGTAAAACATTTGGTAGTATGCCTTAAAAAGGCATACTACCAAACGTTTTACACCTTGACAGCTTTTTTACACCTTGCAAATCTGCTAGCCAGAATGTTGCACTTCACTGCTAACGCTTTACATTCTTAGTTCAATCATCAGAAAGGCCCTATGTAACCCAGTACCCCAGGTATTTAAATTTGGTGACTCTACTTAAAGGTACTCCTTCAAGCCTGACCAGTGGGATCGCCTTGGGTTCTTTGTTTCCTGTCTGGAAACAAGTAGTTCAGTCTTTTTGGAGTTATATCTGAGGCCATGGGCTTCTGCATATCTCTCACATAAATTTATTAATATCTCGAGTACCCTGATGGAATGGCTTAACAACGCCATGTTATCCGCGTAATTGATGCTGTTTACGAAGTTACAACTCATTGAGCATCCGACACCAGTTTTTTTTTATAGAAGAGGCAACAAACGGGCATGCGGCTCACCTGATAGTAAGTGACTACCGCCGCTCATGAACAAATGCAACGCCAGGGGAATCGCAGATGCGTTGCCAGCATTTTAAAAATGAGTAGGCTCTTTCCTTTAAGGTCCCTAAGTCGTATCAGTCCGGAAAAATCGCTGGTGGTAATCTGTTCCACAAGGAAGTTGTGCGAGGAAGAAAACTTGTTCTAAATCACACACTGCTGGACCACCAATCATCCAGATATGTATGGTATCTACAATGATGGTATACGCAAAGAGATGCAACATCTCTTTGCAGCACCAGTGAATCGAGTCGATCAGAAAGGACGCGGTCGTCAACGATTGGAGCCGCTCTGAGCTGGAGTCTAGTGGTCAAGTGGAAAGAGCTGTCACGGGAAGCCCCAGCCCAGAGATGACAGATCACATTTCCATGTGAAGCCGAACCTGCGCCTTGTAAAGTTGCAGGCGGTGTGCCGGCATGAAATACTGTCCCGCTCTGCTGAGCACGCCAAGCTTTTTAGAGGCCAATTTGGCCTTCTCGTCCAAGTGACAACGAAACTGCACGATTCGACACCGAGAACTCCGATAGTGGCTGAGGCACGGCTGGTGTATAGAGCATCACCAGTGCTGTAATCCGCATAGCAATGTATGTTACCGGTTTGCAACATATCATTGATTGAGAAGAAACAGTATTGGTGATAGCACGCAGCCTTGTGAAACACCAGCGTTAATAGGCTTATAATCGGAATATGCACCGTCTATTACGACCTTGATGTTCCAATCAGCCACAAAACTGGTGATCTAATTACACAATTTCTTGGGTAGCCCATAGGAAGGAAGCTTCGAAAGAAGCGCTTTGTGCCAAACCCGATCAAAGGTTTCGCTATGTCCAAACTAACGGCCAATGCCTCCTCCTTGGACTCAATCGCCTGTGCCCGTCTTTGTGTTAGGTAAACAAGAAGATCACCAGTTAAGCGACCCCGATGGAAACCGTAAAAACTAGGTGAAAAAAACCGTCACTAATCTGCTGGTGCTCCTCAAGGAACCGCATGAGCTGGCAGTTAATAATGGATTCCATTATTTTTGAGAAGTGATGGTAATAGGCTTGTATTTGGACAGATCAGAGCGGTTACCATTTTTAGGTATCGGGTATACGAAAGCTATTTTCCATGAATTCGGGACAACGCCTAGGGAGTAGTAGTACCGGAAAGACGTGTTAGAACAGGTGCTAACTCTGAAGCGCACGTCTTCAGCACAATTGGCGGGATTCCGTCAGACCCTTTCGACTTGTGTATGTCCAGGGAGAGGAGTGCTTTGCGTACTGCGCACTGTGTGAATCGCACATCAGGCATAGAGCACTCACACCGCGGGATAGTCGACGGTGTGCCCCCCGTCATCAAGAGTCGAGTTGGGCGCAAAAAGAGAGCCTAAGAGGTTGGCTTTATCTTTTGCAGCGTAGGCCAGTGAGTCGTCCTTCCTGTGCGGATATGGTAGTGATGGCTTACAGAAATTTCATTGAACGGCCTTGTCGAGAGACCAGAATGGTCGGATTCCCGAAGGAAGGCGAACTAATTTCTCGCCAGTTATAAAAATGTGCTCAGACTTTGCCTTGGCAATAACTCTTTTGAAGGATCTGGAGTCGAAGTTATATTTCTTTTTAAACATGATGGTGTTTACATCCCAAGCCGCCGAAGCCTCAGCCCACTGATAACACTCATGCTTACTGCGTAATGCATTTTTACAGGAGCGACCAAACCAAGGCTGAGATCTGCCTCCGATGGGTGCCACAGATGATGGAATAAATAGTTCCATTTCCTGTAGCACCACATCAGTGACAGAGTCATCAACAACGCTGCTAAAATCATCTATCAATCCATTTATTTACAGGTTAAAGAGCCTCGGTGAAGTTAAGCCTCCCTGTCTCACTCCGCACTCTAACCTATATTCACTTGAGTATGAGCAAGCCCACCTTACATTATTTGATAGCTTGTGATACCAATACCATAATATATCGACTATCTCCTTAGGCGTGCTCGTTTTCCTCCGAAGCTTACCCCATCTACGAAATCAGGCAACTTAATACTGGACGGTATGCTTGAGTCGTAAGATTGCAGTTTCGGTAGACAATTCAGGTCAAAAACCAAACTATGCCTAATGTACATGTTTACTTAGTTGACGATCAAGCAAACCATTTAATACTTTGTCTATCATAGTATCTAACGAGATCGGTATATAATTGTGCTTGTTGGTAGCATCCCCGGTCTTATTCTTTAGAACTGGTACCACTATGGTCTTCATAAGTTCCTAAGGTAAATATTCATGCCCTATACACACATTACAGCAACGATATTTGCATCGTGCCTCCTGATGGATCTCCCTTACGTACCTACTCCCATTTCAAAAGATATGCCGGAAAATTTATTTTAATATATTAAACTGGTGATGAAAAGCAACATTGCTAGTGCAAGCGTACAGACTCTGCACTCACCAAGCAGTGTCGCCAGTGTGCTGTGCATGATATCCATCAAGGAAGGCATTTATTTCTATTTGTGAAAAGGGCTTTAAAATTAAATTTTTAAAATAATTTATGATCACACAACTTCGCTTATTTGATCGACTTGTTCCAATTAAAACTTGGAGCCTACGGAGCGTCAAATAGGGTTGCCCCTTGCAGGTTAGCTACAATACAACAATATTGTTTAGAAGAAGTACAATCATTATTGTTTAGAACTTTAATAATCCTTGAATAAAGTTGGTCGCGTAAGAATAAAATGAATAAAAATCCTTAAATTGGTAACATTATTTACCAATACGTCTATTTCATATCATTTTAAATAATTCATAGTATGAATAATACATTCAGGCTTTCCACCTCTGTTGGTCGATTTCGAGATTTTCGTAATGGATTACTCTTACACGATAGCTACAAGATTAAATGTAAGGATTGTTTTCGTCCCTACCATTAAGTGATTATTAATCAAATGACAGAAAATATTGGTTATTATACAGAATTGAAGGAAGCAAAAATATTTTCTATATTAATTAATTCAAATTGTTAACATCTTATTTCCCAGTATAGGATAGGGCCCAACACCTCTTTATCTTTCCATTTTTTTAGTCTCGCTAATGTGCTACATATATCAACAAATGCTAAATATGTACGGTGAAACTCGTACATAAACTTTCAAGGACCACAATTAATATAAATTTCAAATTAATACTAAGGCAGATATCTATAATCATAAATAATACAAACATAACTAAAATCTCAAGTTCCATTACTATATAATTAAAATAATAAAATAATATCTTTGTATTCATTTTAAAATAGTATTGTCTTGCTTGCTCAGTCAGTGGTTGAAACTAAGGAAGTCTCTAAGTGGTAATCCTTCTGGATTGGTACGGTATTGCTTGCACTGTGGTGTTCCGTTCTCAGCCAGAATAATAGAACAGAACAGAACAGAAACTTTTTTATTCAATATAGATTATAAGTAATACTTATTGAAAGTCACTCTTTTGTTTAATTACCACGGGTTCGAAAGAAAACCCCCCATCCTGGGAAGAACCAGCAAGAAAACTAGCAGGGCCTTTTTTTTACGTAATCATGTAATCACAATTAACCACACAAAACAAATTAGAAAGAGCTTGGTAGCGATCACCTCATTCCCAGGGGTTATTATCATCCATAAATTCCTTAATATTATAATAACCCTTTTTATACGAACTTTGCTTAATAAAGTTTTTGTTGTTTAAAAAAACAGGTTAAATTTTGTATATTTTCGCCCCAAGAATGAATTACTGAATCGGTGGAGTCGAGTAACTGGTACTACTAGCTTGTGTCTGTTCCCAGTATTTACAGAATAGATATCACTTATTTTTGTATAACTATCTTTATTTTTGTGTATGTACTCGTACATTACATTTTCATAAAAGTATTATGAAAATATAATTGTAGCAATGAGCCATTCCATCTTACCCCTCAGAGGAACTTAAATTTTAAGTTAGGTTACTCTTTGAAAAATAACGCTGTATATATTCATAATTACTATTTAACGTAAGTTCACAGATATTTGTATATAGTGGTAACCATATATAATTACAGCCCATAAAAGTCCACTGCTGAACATAGGCCTCTCCCTTAGATTGCCTCATAGGGGAATATTTTTCACAGTTGCAAGAGGGTTAGCAACCGTAGTTTTTATTTATTTATAATCAACTGTTATAATAGGTTGCTGCATATATCGGGTGCAGTTTCAGTTTTCATCTGTCACCTATTACGATACCTAGAAGATAATATTGGAGTAGTGTATATTCTTACACCGCCACTACACGGTTAACCTGTAGTTAGTCTTTCTTAATATGTCATATTGACAATTTTGCCACATTTGAATAAAATGTGTACTAAGTTTTTATTCCTTACTTGTGAACGTGCCTCGTATAGCTGACTGTGCGAAAAGCAACTTGTTCGTAATCTACACCAGCTGTTTCAACTTTCAAGTATCTGTCCCAGCGACGTATTTATTTAGTATTTACTGCAAATAAATTTTGTTGGTTTGTAGTTTAACTATCGAGCGGATTTTATGAAGCTTGGTCTGAAAAATTTAAAATATTAACACTTGTTACAATAAAGCTGCAAGAATATAATGTATCTATAAAAGTGTTGGCAATAATATTTGTTAATAGATATCCGATATTAAATCAATTATAAAATTTCGTTGAAATATATGCAGTCGTCATGTTCTAGTGATGAGATCACACAAAATAAGATGATAATAATTGACAGACATACATCAAATTTTCAATTTTTGTACAGAGTTTTCGACCCATTTGATTTTATTATAATATTGATAAAGAAGATCATGAATTTTTAATCTTCATTGCTCTACAGAAGGCATAATTCATTTATTGAAATCGCAATAGACCTTTCCCTAATCTTATCGCATTAGTGCTACAAGGGATACGAAAAAGTGAAAGTGATTTCATATTTTTAAGGCAGCAAAGTTCATCTGGCTTGATACCACCAACTTACCTATTTCTGCAACGACGACCATCCTGCGGTATGAGTGCTCCATGCCCGATGTACGGTTCTCACAGCGCTCGGTTCGCAAAGCACTCCTCTCCCTGGACATCCACAAGTCGAGTGGGATTGACGGAATCCCCCCAATTGTGCTAAGGACGTGTGCTCCGGAGTTTACACCGGTTCTAACGCGTCTTTTCCGGTACTCCTACTCCCTAGGCGTAGTCCCGAAATCATGGAAGACAGATTTTATCCACCCATTTCCTAAAAAAGCCGACCACTCAGACCCGTCCAACTACCGGCCTATCGTCATCACCTCTTTGTTCTCCAAAATAATAGAATCCATTATACACTGCCAGCTCTAGTGGTACCTTGAGGATCACCAGCTAATTAGTGACCGCCTATGCGGTTTTCTTCTGGATTGATCAGCTGGTGATCTTCTGGTCTACGTGACTCAAAGATGGGCGGAGGCAGTAGAGTCCAAGGGAGAGGCATTGGCTGTTAGTTTGAACAATTCGAAGGCCTTCGATCGGGTTTGGCACAAAGCGCTTCTTTCGAAGCTCCCTTCATATGGGCTTCCCGAGAAATTGTGCAATTGGATCACCAGCTTCCTTGAAGATCGGAGCATCAAGGTCGATGTAGACGGAGCATGCTCCGACTACAAGCATATTAACGCTGTTGTTTCACAAGGCTGCACGCTATCACCAACGCTGTTTCTTTTGCATATCAACGACATGTTGCAAACCGATTACATGAATTGCTATGCGGACGACAGGCCTGGTGGTGCTCTATACACCGGCCGTGTCAATATTTCTCAAGAAAACGTCGCCGAGTACCGGAACAAACTTGTGTCTGAAATCGAGTCTTTGCTGAACAAACTGTCGGATTGGGAGTCGACTAAATCTAGTCCAGTTTAATCCTCAGAGGACACAAGTTTGCGCGTTTACCGCTAAAAAGAACCCCTTTGTCGTATCTCCTCAGTTTCAAGGCACTCCCCTTGTTGCCTCAGCCAGTATCGGAATCCTTGGCATCGACATATCGAGTAACGTGCAGTTTCGTGGTCACTTGGAAGAGAAGGCCAAATTGACCTCTAAACAGCTTGGCGTGCTCAGCAGAGCGGGACAGTATTTCATGCCGTCACAACGCCTGCAACTTTACAAGGCACAGGTTCGGCCTCACATTTAATACTATTCCCATCTCTGGGCTGGGGCTCCCCAGTGCCAACTCCTTCCACTTGACCGCATCGACCGTCAACGACCGAGTCCTTTCCGATCGGCTTGATTTATTGGCGCTGCGAAGAGATGTTGCATCCCTTTGCACTTTCTTTCGCATTTACCACGGGGAGTTCTGTCAGGAATTGTTCGGGTTAATTTTAGCCGCCAAATTTCACGAACATACATCGCGGCAGAACTCCCAATACCATCCACACCATTTGGATGATGGCGGTCCAGCGATTTTTCCGGACCGATACGATTTAGGGACCTTCAAAAAAAGAGCCTACTTTTTAAAAAGCCGGTAACGCATCTGCAATTCTCCTGGTTCCCCTTGGTGTTGCAGTTGTTCATGGGCGGCGGTAGTCACATACCATCAGGTTAGCAGCATGATCGTTTGCCCCCTTCCCTATATAAAAAAATATAGCATTGAAACAGTTACAATGTTTCATACTTAATTATTTCAAAACCAATTATACAAGAAAATGTTTTTAAACAAATTTTCTTAATTGTCAGTTGGTAGGTTGTTACTAGTGTTAGACTGATAGTGTTAGACTGATAGTTTTGAAACGAAGTTTCTTATCGTGCTGTACGAATTGTTAGTAATTAATATATTTAATACGAGAAAAAGTGTAAAATTTTTCCATCACGACCCTTTCTGACGTAGGATAGACGGCCTTGGCGGCTATAAGAAAGCGAGATGGAATAACATCCATCCCCTCACACTATTTTTTATGTTGCCATGAAAGAAATATTATTTTATTTTAAATGAAGTTTCAGTTTAATAGACGATATTAATTAATTTATTCATAATAATAAACTACGAAAGGAACTTCGTTCCTACCGAGTGTTAGATGACATTCACGCGTGTTTTTTATTTATAACTGGCAAGAGCAAAAATTGCAGTAGGTTTAAAATGAATTTGGAATTTAGAGCTAGAACACTTTGACCACCTGACAAGGTACGAGTAAATAATATGATTCATTTCGTTTGCCATTTGTTATTATAAACTTAGAATAAATTTGAAGTTTTGCAAAGTCTGTATACCGCTTCAATATGATTTTTTTTTATAGGAGAGGGGGCAAACGAGCATGCAGCTCACCTGATGGTAAGTGACTACCGCCGCCCATGAACAACTGCAACACCAGGGTGGGAATTGCAGATGCGTTGCCGGCCTTTTAAAAAGGAGTACGCTCTTTTCTTGAAGGCCCCTAAGTCGTATCGATATGATTTTCAAATTAACATGAGAATTTCTCTCTCTCTCTCTGAGTTATTATGACTTTCGTTGTGACCTTAGCGAACCACATATTTATATAAAACGTTTTATGATGAGTTAAAGCATGGTCATTCTGCAATAATAATAACTTGGAATAATATCAGTGCTAACTAACGCGAGAAAGCAGCTGAGTAAGAAGACGCAAGTAAGAAGAAGCTGAGCAAGAAAAATGAAAAACGCTTTGTGGATTTTTGACGCTAAATATTAGAAAAGTACGGCTAAGATGATTCGAATGCTGCTACTTCTTTTAAAAATGAGGAAATGGGTCAACATTGTGACATAGAAAATTTTAGACAGCTGTGATCACGAAACACAATCCTCTTTAATTATTGAGATTAAATGAAAATTGCAAGGTGGTGGTGATGGTAATGGATAACTTACCATCTACATACATGTCATATTCAAATATGTGACAGTTCGTTTGACAAAGTATGCAAAAGCATTGCCAAATTCAAAGATGAAATTCGAGCTTTCGTTTTACAAATCCGTACAACATGCGACAAATGCGTTTTTAAAATAGCCGTGGAGAGAATTCTAAATAAAAGTGAGCACCTGGGCACACGATGTGAAAACTTTATTGAAAAACGATGAAGGTTTTTGTGATGTATGTCAGTAGATCGTACAATACAAGTATGTACGTATAATTATTTTTATATGTGGGTAGGCAGTTGCATCTGCCACGTTAGATTGCAATGAACGCCGTTACGCAAAGACGTGTTTTATTTCTCAGTGGCGACGAGTTATTTCGAATCCAGTTCAGTGAAGTGCATACAAGATGTCAATCGGCCGAATAACCGAATTCAATGTTAATTCCGACGATTGGAAATTGTACGTAGAACGCCTCGAACAATATTTCTTAGTGAACGAAATTAAACCGGAAAGGCAAGTACCAACACTTATTACTGTGATGGGAGCCGAATGCTACGAACTTTTGGTTAACCTTTGCATACCGGAGAAACCGTCGAATAAATCGTTCAAGCAATTAACAGAAATTCTCGAAAGGTATTTACAGCCCAAATCCAGTATACTTTCGGAGAGGTACAAATTCCGCCATCGGAAGCAAAATAGCAACGAATCAATTTCGGAATATGTAGCCATTTTGAAAAAAATGTCAAAGACCTGTGAATTCGGTAACTGGGTAGAGGAAAGTTTGCGGGACCAACTGGTATGTGGCGTCAGCAGTGAGACCGTACGGCAACGGTTATTCACGGAAGATAAGATCGATTTTGGAAAAGCATACGCCCTGGCGGTCAGTATGGAAGCGGCGGAAAAAGACGCGGCAGCAGTTGAAGGTCGAGCGGATACGTCGGGCGGCGACATCGCAGCGTGCCAAGCGGTGGCGGGCACGTGGCGTGACTATAATGGTGGTGGCGGTTGCAGCGGCGCTGGCCAGGCCCGGTGCCCATAGGCAGTGGCGGCGCCGAGCCATGGACGCAGCGCGCACCGCGGGCAGCGAGCCGCCATGCAAAGACCGCTCCCCGTCACCCAGCAGCAGCAGTGTAGTGCATGCGGTGGTAATCACGATAGTTTGCAATGCCAATTTGTACGATACGTGTGTCGAGTGTGCAACAGACAGGGACATTTACGTCGGGTCTGCCCTTATTTGACGGATTACCATACCATCGAAGTGATAAACTCCGCACCACCTCAAGAGGGGGCCAGCGGGGAGAGTGATGAGGTAATGATAAAGAACATTCATCAATTATCTAATCAATTAATATGTAGTCTCATTATAATAGTGCTTAATATACACGGCAAAAATACAGCTATGGAATGTGACACGGGCAGTACAGTGTCTTGCATAAGTTACGAACTTTAAAGTTATTTAAAGATTTAGAGATTACGGAATCTAACTTGAAGTTAAGATACTATACTGGAGAGTTAGATCAACCCGTTGGTGTAATAAAACCTTTAGTTTTGTACAATGATAAGAAGAAATATTTGAACTTATATGTAATAGAGGGCGCTAAAACTTCGCTACTGGGTAGGCAATGGTTAATAGAGCTCAAGGTACAACTTCCCAAATTTAATTGTGTGAATAATGTAAACGAAGAATTCAATTTGGACGCTTTCAGTTCCAGATACTGTGAAGTATTTGCGGACGGTCTGGGGTGATTCACGGGCGGCACAGTGAGCATCCACGTGCGGGAAGGCGCGCGGCCGTAGCGTACGTGCTGCGGGCGCCCGTGGAGCGCGTGCTGCACGACATGGTGCGCGACGGCATCTGACCCCTGTGGACCGCTCTGACTGGGCCACACCTATCGTTCCCGTGGTCAAGAAGGATGGTAACATCAGAATTTGCGCTGATTACAAGTTAACTTTAAATAAATTCATTGAAGTCGATCGTTATCCTTTACCAAAAGTAAAGGATCTGTTAGCTCGCTTACATGGGGGAGAAAAATTTAATAAAATCGATTTGTCACAGGCGTACGCTCAATTTGAGTTAGACGAAACGAATAAATATACGGTCATTAACACTCATAAGGGATTGTTTATGTATAACCGGCTAGTCTTTGGTCTTTCATCGAGCCCAGGAATATTTCAAAAACGTTTAGAACAATTATTTGCTGATACTCGTATACCTTATGTAGGTGTTTTTCTCGACGACATAGTCGTAACCGGAAAAGGGGCCCAGGATCATATAAATAATTTACATAATATGTTTAAGCGACTAAAGTCACACGGTCTACGTGTAAAAATAGAAAAATGTGCTTTCTTCGAGGACAGCGTAACACACCTTTTTGGTATGTTACGCTGTCCTCGTTATTGATGAAAACGGAATTAGAACCTGTGAGAATAAGATAAAAGCAATTCTTAAGACCCCCGCCCCACAAACGTTTCGGAGTTGCGTGCCTTCATAGGCATGGTCATATATTATCCCAAATTTATAAAAAAACTTAAGTACAATATTAGCACCTCTGTATAATTTATTACGGGCTAACGTTAAATTTGTGTGGAGTAAGGAGTGTGAGACAGCATTCACTAGTATAAAACAGAGATTAGGTTCGAGTGAGGTGTTAGTGCACTACTCGCTGGAGCTGCCGCTGATTTTGACAGCAGACGCGAGCGGCGTGGGGATAGGTGCAGTCCTCTCGCACGTGACGCCGGACGGTGAGCGGCCCGTGGCATATGCTTCACGGTCGCTTACCAGCGCCGATCTAGCCTATGCTCAAATAGATAGGGAGGCTTTAACTATCATATGCGGCATTAGGAAATTTCATCATTATTTATATAGCCGCAAATTCACTCTCAGAACTGTCCGTAAACCTTTAACATACATATTTGGTAGCAAAGTAGGTATTCCCTTAATGGCCGCGGCGAGAGCGCAAAGGTAGGTTATTTTGTTATCGGGCTATAGTTATGAAATAACGTCGTGTCGGAGAAAAATTGTGCGGATGCGTTATCATGACTTAGAACCCCAGGAACCGGTTTAAGGCATTCTGGTACCGAAGAAATAACCTATTTAAAGTTTGTCGAGCAGTTTTTACCTATAAATCACGATGACGTCAGAGTTGCTAGATCTAAGGATGCCCTTTTGTGTCGAATTATGTTACATGTTCAATCCGGCTGGCAAAATAAATGCAAGGATGAACTGGTTAAACATTTTTACAATAAACGTTTTGAACTATACATTGATCGCGGTTGCCTTATGTGGGGCTATAGATTAGTCATACCTCAAGGTTTAAGAGCTAAAGTATAATCACAGTTACATATAAGTCACATGGGTATAGTTAAAATGAAGTCCATGGCTCGCAGCTACGTTTGGTGGCCCAATATTGACGCAGATTTAGAAGCAATCTGTAAACAGTGCAAAACCTGCGCGGCCGAGGCGCAGGCGTCGCCGCACGCTTTTCCGCAGTCCTGGCCATATCACACTCAGCCTTGGAGTAGGGTTCACGTTGATTTTCTGGGATCGCTGTTTGGAAGAAATTACCTTGTAGTCATAGACGCGAGTTCAAAGTGGTTTGAAGTTTTTGAGATGCATAAAACGAATGCAACGGCTATAATAAAAGTTCTTCGAGCAACGTTCGCACGGTTTGGACTACCAGTGGAGATCATCGGATCAAGGTCCGCCATTCACAAGCAATGAGTTTCAGACATTTTTAAATAATAATGGCATTCGGCAATCTTTTTCACCCGCCTATCACCCGTCATAGAACTTAGCGGCCGAAAACTTGGTCAAACTTTGCAAACGGGCACTTAAAAAAGCAAATAGGGAATCGGTCGACATAGATGCCACTATGCAAACATTTTTACTGAGCTATAGGAATAGTGTGCATAGTAGCACAGGTGACACACCTGCGATGCTACTGCAGAGGCGGTCATTGCGTTCGAGATTAGATCTATTGCGTAGCGACAGTGCACGCGAGCAGTGCGTGCGGCGAGTACAGCATCGCCAACTAGCGCACGCTGGCAGTGTGCGGCGGGCGCATGCGGCCGGCGATACCGTCTGGGTTAGGGGCTACGAAAGTTAAGAGAAGTGGTAAAAAGGTACCGTAGTAGGTAATGAGGGCTCACGTCGTTATTATGGTAAATAGTGATAATGGTCGACTGATGCAAAGACATATTGACCAAATTAGACGCCGAGCGCGAATGTCGGATGTCCCTTATCCTTCTAGTGTAGAATCTAACGAAGATATTCAGACCGAAAACGGGAGTCAGGAGGGCGTGTTGTACTCAGAATTTGGGTCGGAGGGGAACGTTGTGAGCGAAGGTGAGTAAGGCTTGTTCGGCACCCCTTCGAGTGACAAACAGGTATCAGTACGTTCCTCACCAAACACTACACAGAGTGACTCGAGCCCAGCGCAATCACCAGTCCTAAACTCAGCGTGCATTCCTGTGAATCGTCTTAAAGGAAACCGTAAACCTGTTCAACGTTATGGGTTATCAGAATTATATTAATACATCATCAATTAATGTGTTACCTATTAGTTAATATAAAACCTACCCTCTTGTAATTTAAGTGGGGAGGTGTGATGTGTGTTGGTAGATCGTACACTATAAGTATGTACACATATATATATGTATGTATGTATATATATATATATACATATGTATATATATATATATATATTTCTATGTAGGTAGGCAGTTGCATCTGCCACGTTAAATTGCAATAAACGCCGTTACATAAGGACGTGTTTTATTTCTCAGTTTTATTCTTCTTTTTAAAATTCTGCCAGTAACATTTCACTGCTGGATATAGACCTCCAGTACAGACCACAATGTAGACCAAAGTACCGGATGATTCGAATCTTCTACGTTGGCTCGTAAGTTGCATTGTTTGGTGGCAGGTGATCGTTTTAAAAGGATATTTTTAGTCACTCAATATGTCAACGTCGAGGATTCCAATACTGGCTGAGGCAAGAAAGGGAGTGTCTTGAAACTGAGGAGATACGACAAAGGGGTTCTTTTTAGCGGTAAACGCGCAAGCTTGTATCTTCTGAGGATTAAACTGGAATAGATTTAGTCGCCCCCAATTCGAGACTTTTTTCAGGAAAGACTCGACTTCAAACACAAATTTGTTCCGGTACTCGGCGACGTTTTCTCGAGAAATATTGGAACGGCCGGTGTATAGATCATCACTAGTGCTGTCATCCGCATAGTAATGAATGTTACCAGTTTGCAACATATCATTGATATAATATAGCTGCAGCATGGCTCTACCACGTATAAATTTAATAACTTATGTTTGTTTTTCTTTGTGTTATATGTATTTCTGGTGTACAATAAAGTATATTTCATTCATTCATTTCAAGTTATAATTTTAAATAATGAACTATGCAAATAATCAGCACTATTTTTAAATGAAAGTGATGGAAATCCTTTTACTATGTCCCTTCTAAACCTCTCCAAACGATGTTTATTTTTTGGAACAAATACAACTTTCTCATTTTTGTTTTTGTGTATGTAAGACAAGTAAAGACCAACTGTCCACAGTGATCTGAACTTAAATTTTGAATGATTTCTGAAATTAAACATTAAATTATAATCTTTTAGCCAATGTTCAATAATACAAAGGATATGTATGTATTTACTATTTAAAAACAATTCAACTTCAAATTCTTTGCCCATCATGTCTTGTAAATTTTGATGCACCAGGCGTAAACAATTCTTATTACTTGTTTGTGGGCTGCATTCTAAATTAATCAAACTCTTATTATTGCTAAAGATTGCCTTTATTGTCAGATTCACTAACTTATATTAGTTGGAACTAATTCTAAATAAAATGTAAAATATTTACACTGCTCAATAGAAGCAGTATTGGTAGCCAAAAACTAGGCTAAGTTAAAATGTAAATAATAAGATAGCACATTTGCTACCAGTCTTAAACTATAATAAATATCTGTAATACCTATCTTTTGTCCAAAACTTCTTAATTACATTATTTATGTCAATTAAATGAAATTTGTCATTAGTCATTATTTTGTCATTATAGATTTAAAGGGATTAAAAATGAGATCAATTCCAGAAAAATTAAAAATTAAAGTCGGTTAAATAATTTTTAAAACTAGTTAGTCTGCCTTTAATAGATGCTCTTTTAGCTTTTAACTCTGTGTCTGTCATCTTTGTAAACTACAATAACACGAAAAGAACAAAAATACATAAACTTTAATAAATACCTCGTTTGCAATCAAATTAAAGAAACAGCTGTGAGTCAAACCAAACGATTCGTTTCTTGATAACAAAAGGTTCGTAGTCAGCGTGGGCGCAATGTCGTATTAAGGTCATCCACATCCAAAATTGCCGTAAAATTGCAGGTAAGCGTTACGTCTTCAAGTATCTGCAGCTGTCATGGTCGCCAATGTTAACACCCACTCAAGCTACTAGATAAGGTTGCAGGATAGTATAAAAATCCCAGGATAAGTGCCAAACTGTTTATATTATTGTACATTAATTTATATACATAAAGTAAAGTATATAGCAAGAAAAACAATTAGAAACGGTGTACTTTATGTATATAAATTCATCATCATCATCATCATCATTACAGCCTTTCATAAGTCCATTGCTGAACATAGGCCTCTCCGAAGGAATGCCACAAAGCACGGTCCTGAGCCACCTGCATCCATCGACTTCCTGCATGTCTTACGAGGTCGTTACTTTATCTAGTGGGGGGTCACCCTACACTTCGCCTACCGGTACTAGGCTACCACTCGAGAACCTTTCTTCCCCATCGGTTGTCGGTTCTTTGAGCTATATGGTCGGCCCACTGCCACTTCAGCTTACCAATCCGTTGGGCTATGTCGGTTACTCTGGTTCTACTGCGGATATCCTCATTTCTAAGTTTATCACGCAGAGAAACCACGAGCATAGCCCTCTCCATAGCTCGCTGAGCGACCTTGAGCTTCCTCATCCGGCCAGCAGTGAAGGACCACGTCTCAGTACCATAGGTCATCACTGGAAACTGGACTCTGACTTCTAAGGTACTCATTTTTATACGATTTTTACTTTATAATTTCATTAGCTAAACTAGAAGCTATTGTTTGATTAAAACTTAATATTCGTTCATACGCTAGAAGTAAACTGGCACATTTAAATTACGCTCTTGGTCTAATATAATCTAATAACGTAAGATATCGTGTTCGCTTCGTTAATACATGAATATTAGTCGTTGTTTAGTTAAAGGCGTAATAGGAGTGATGAGAAAACTAAAAAGCCTAGTTTGCGAAGTAACTAAATTATAGCTCACTAAATACCAGAAGAAAAACAGCGATATGCGGTACTTAGTACGAGAAAATCTCAAGCGTACGTCAACAGCTTTGATTTTTTTGCTTTTTATGTTTTCTTTAACAAGCGACTTTTTTCTCTTCTTTTTTAAAAGTACTCCAAAAAGCGTGCATAATTTAAAGGATTTTCGCCCTTTTTCGATTATTTCGATCGTGGAATAAACTTTACATACCTTTCGCTGCAGGATCATCAGAAATGTTATACCAGACTTCTACCGGCTAAAACCTCACAGTGGTCATCATCAGCGTATACGGTCAATAACGTGTAGCGTTCCCAGGATCTCCGTTCGGAACGCAACCGGGGCCTATCCATTGGTTGGTTTTACTAAAGACACGTTCCAGAAGCAGCACTAACTACCCCGAGCACTCTCGCAGAGCTATTACGATGTGTCAAGACCACTTTCGGGTCATTCCTACTCGATTTCATTACTAAGCGTTCGGGGCCTCCATCCTGATTGCTACGTCCTCCAATGGAGCGGTTTACAAAAATTTTGCAAACAAGCTAGTCTCCAAAATTGTGTCAGTACCACAGATGCCATATATACACTTCGGCAAATTGTAACAAAAATTCAAAAGTACAATCTGCTACTTTGTCCTATGTATGTGGATCATGAGAAAGCCTATATTTACAACGGAATTAGGGTGGTACTACATGCCCTTTAGCAGTGCTAGATTGACGGTCGGTATTTGTAAGTGCTGATGTGCTTGTACAACTAAGCGTATAACTCGTACTATCTGATAGGACTCCTTTTCTGTTTAAAAGTCCGTCTAATTAGGGATCTCACCCTTATCTATCTCACTTTTACCTTGTTTGATTGCAGAAAGACAGTATAAAGCAATAGCATTCATCAGTACTGAGTGTTTAATGGTTTTTCTTTTTACAATTAAAAAATATTTTACAGGCGTTTATGTTTACTTGCGACTGAAAAATTCTAGAGCAAAATTTTCACTATTTTCGGCTGAGATATCGTGTAAAATATTGCCCGTTGCATCCTTTTACATGCGTTGAATTGGTGTATCGAAGTACATATATCATTATGTGGATAAAACCAAATATACTGCATTTTATTTATGAGTAATTTTAATACACTAAAGTTTAACAATAGTGACTCAATCCCAGTGATAAGATTTTCGGGATTTTATGAAAGTGGGTAGAAATAAGAATAAAAAGGCAAAGTAATTTTGGTTCAATAGTTTAAAGGTCACTGTAGCAGAAAAATATCCTTTTAAAACGATCACCTGCCACCAAACAATGCAACTTACGAGCCAACGTAGAAGATTCGAATCATCCGGTACTTTGGTCTACATTGTGGTCTGTACTGGAGGTCTATATCCAGCAGTGAAATGTTACTGGCAGAATTTTAAAAAGAAGAATAAAACTGAGAAATAAAACACGTCCTTATGTAACGGCGTTTATTGCAATTTAACGTGGCAGATGCAACTGCCTACCTACATAGAAATATATATATATATATATATATATATATATACACACATATATATATATATATATATATATACATATGTATACATATATAGGAGGACGTAGCAATCAGGATGGAGGCCCCGAACGCTTAGTAATGAAATCGAGTAGGAATGACCCGAAAGTGGTCTTGACACATCGTAATAGCTCTGCGAGAGTGCTCGGGGTAGTTAGTGCTGCTTCTGGAACGTGTCTTTAGTAAAACCAACCAATGGATAGGCCCCGGTTGCGTTCCGAACGGAGATCCTGGGAACGCTACACGTTATTGACCGTATACGCTGATGATGACCACTGTGAGGTTTTAGCCGGTAGAAGTCTGGTATAACATTTCTGATGATCCTGCAGCGAAAGGTATGTAAAGTTTATTCCACGATCGAAATAATCGAAAAAGGGCGAAAATCCTTTAAATTATGCACGCTTTTTGGAGTACTTTTAAAAAAGAAGAGAAAAAAGTCGCTTGTTAAAGAAAACATAAAAAGCAAAAAAATCAAAGCTGTTGACGTACGCTTGAGATTTTCTCGTACTAAGTACCGCATATCGCTGTTTTTCTTCTGGTATTTAGTGAGCTATAATTTAGTTACTTCGCAAACTAGGCTTTTTAGTTTTCTCATCACTCCTATTACGCCTTTAACTAAACAACGACTAATATTCATGTATTAACGAAGCGAACACGATATCTTACGTTATTAGATTATATTAGACCAAGAGCGTAATTTAAATGTGCCAGTTTACTTCTAGCGTATGAACGAATATTAAGTTTTAATCAAACAATAGCTTCTAGTTTAGCTAATGAAATTATAAAGTAAAAATCGTATAAAAATGAGTACCTTAGAAGTCAGAGTCCAGTTTCCAGTGATGACCTATGGTACTGAGACGTGGTCCTTCACTGCTGGCCGGATGAGGAAGCTCAAGGTCGCTCAGCGAGCTATGGAGAGGGCTATGCTCGTGGTTTCTCTGCGTGATAAACTTAGAAATGAGGATATCCGCAGTAGAACCAGAGTAACCGACATAGCCCAACGGATTGGTAAGCTGAAGTGGCAGTGGGCCGACCATATAGCTCAAAGAACCGACAACCGATGGGGAAGAAAGGTTCTCGAGTGGTAGCCTCGTACCGGTAGGCGAAGTGTAGGGTGACCCCCCACTAGATAAAGTAACGACCTCGTAAGACATGCAGGAAGTCGATGGATGCAGGTGGCTCAGGACCGTGCTTTGTGGCATTCCTTCGGAGAGGCCTATGTTCAGCAATGGACTTATGAAAGGCTGTAATGATGATGATGATGATGATGAATTTATATACATAAAGTACACCGTTTCTAATTGTTTTTCTTGCTGTATACTTTACTTTATGTATATAAATTAATGTACAATAATATAAACAGTTTGGCACTTATCCTGGGATTTTTATACTATCCTGCAACCTTATCTAGTAGCTTGAGTGGGTGTTAACATTGGCGACCATGACAGCTGCAGATACTTGAAGACGTAACGCTTACCTGCAATTTTACGGCAATTTTGGATGTGGATGACCTTAATACGACATTGCGCCCACGCTGACTACGAACCTTTTGTTATCAAGAAACGAATCGTTTGGTTTGACTCACAGCTGTTTCTTTAATTTGATTGCAAACGAGGTATTTATTAAAGTTTATGTATTTTTGTTCTTTTCGTGTTATTGTAGTTTACAAAGATGACAGACACAGAGTTAAAAGCTAAAAGAGCATCTATTAAAGGCAGACTAACTAGTTTTAAAAATTATTTAACCGACTTTAATTTTTAATTTTTCTGGAATTGATCTCATTTTTAATCCCTTTAAATCTATAATGACAAAATAATGACTAATGACAAATTTCATTTAATTGACATAAATAATGTAATTAAGAAGTTTTGGACAAAAGATAGGTATTACAGATATTTATTATAGTTTAAGACTGGTAGCAAATGTGCTATCTTATTATTTACATTTTAACTTAGCCTAGTTTTTGGCTACCAATACTGCTTCTATTGAGCAGTGTAAATATTTTACATTTTATTTAGAATTAGTTCCAACTAATATAAGTTAGTGAATCTGACAATAAAGGCAATCTTTAGCAATAATAAGAGTTTGATTAATTTAGAATGCAGCCCACAAACAAGTAATAAGAATTGTTTACGCCTGGTGCATCAAAATTTACAAGACATGATGGGCAAAGAATTTGAAGTTGAATTGTTTTTAAATAGTAAATACATACATATCCTTTGTATTATTGAACATTGGCTAAAAGATTATAATTTAATGTTTAATTTCAGAAATCATTCAAAATTTAAGTTCAGATCACTGTGGACAGTTGGTCTTTACTTGTCTTACATACACAAAAACAAAAATGAGAAAGTTGTATTTGTTCCAAAAAATAAACATCGTTTGGAGAGGTTTAGAAGGGACATAGTAAAAGGATTTCCATCACTTTCATTTAAAAATAGTGCTGATTATTTGCATAGTTCATTATTTAAAATTATAACTTGAAATGAATGAATGAAATATACTTTATTGTACACCAGAAATACATATAACACAAAGAAAAACAAACATAAGTTATTAAATTTATACGTGGTAGAGCCATGCTGCAGCTATATTATATCAATGATATGTTGCAAACTGGTAACATTCATTACTATGCGGATGACATCACTAGTGATGATCTATACACCGGCCGTTCCAATATTTCTCGAGAAAACGTCGCCGAGTACCGGAACAAATTTGTGTTTGAAGTCGAGTCTTTCCTGAAAAAAGTCTCGAATTGGGGGCGACTAAATCTATTCCAGTTTAATCCTCAGAAGATACAAGCTTGCGCGTTTACCGCTAAAAAGAACCCCTTTGTCGTATCTCCTCAGTTTCAAGACACTCCCTTTCTTGCCTCAGCCAGTATTGGAATCCTCGACATTGACATATTGAGTGACGTGCAGTTTCGTGGTCACTTGGAAGAGAAGGCCAAGTTGGCCTCTAAAAAGCTTGGCTCGATTCATTGGCACTGCGAAGAGATGTTGTATCCCTTTGCATTTTCTTTCGCATTTACCACGGGGAGTGCTCTGAGTAATTGTTCGGATTAATCCCAGCCGCCAAATTTCACGAACGCACATCGCGGCAGAACTCCCGATACCACCCACACCATCTGGATGATTGCGGTCCACCACTGTGCGATTTAGTAGATGTTTTCTTCCTCGCACAACCTCCTTATGGAATCGATTACCATCAGTGATTTTTAGGACCGATACGACATAAGGACCTTCAAGGAAAGAGCCTACTCCTTTTTAAAAGGCCGACAACGCATCTGCAATTCCCCTGGTTCCCCTGGTGTTGTAGTTGTTCATGGGCGGCGATTGTCACCATCAGGCGAGCCGCATGCGTGTTTGCCCCCTCTCCTATAAAAAAAATCTATCTATAAACCTGTTCCATTAAGTATTTTACTCAACGATGAAAAGTTTTTCCTTGGTATTTGCTAACATTTCTTGATATAAAAGCTTTTACAAAAACTTACTAAGACTTTACTACTAAGACACTTAGCGGTTAGCCACCGTAGAGTCTATATCACCTGAGGATGCCTCGTGTAGAGGCGAAACACGTGTCGTATTATCGTCAGTGGTGTGTCTTGCCTAGTGTAGTGGTGTTGGGAGTAACGGTGCTGGGATTAGTGGTGACGGGGATAGTGCACGCAATTGAGGGAGGGCGGGAGGTGCTCTTCATACTAGGTAAGACACATCATTTTATTTTATAACGCGGATATTTGCGAAGTAAATTTTTGTAAAAGCTTTTATATAATGCATTTCCGCAAAGTAACGCCTGATTCTATTAATAACATTTCTTGAATTATTTGTGCAATATCTAAAACCACCCATGGCATATTTTATCAAGATTTTTTTATATAATCAACACAGCATGTCTCAACTCACTAGCGCCTAGCGGGCGACTTAGTAAAGTGCGGCACTATCACCGCAGTTGAATGGCACAACGTAACTTAATGCAGTGTCGCCTCTAGTACGTAGTATATAATAGCTCAATGTTTGTTCATTGATTATTACTATGCCCAATATTGTCTTCTAACGGATAGGTCTTAAAGTGAACACCGACAAGACAAAGGTTCAGTGTAACGTCCTCGTCGCAACTATACTTGTAGTTGTTGGAAACACTACGCTCGAAAATATTGTCGAGTATGTTTACGGAGGACAAATTGTCAGACAAAGTAAGTCCAACTTCGACTGAGACCTCAATCGACGGATCCAACTGGCTGGGCAGCTATCGAAAGATTACGACACATCTTCTTGCGAGTTTTTCTCAAATCTAGAAAACAAAAGTGTACAACAACTGCGTGCTGCCAATGATGATCTGAATCGTGGTCCTTTACTGCTGGTCGTATGAATATGAAGATGCTGAAGGTCCAAGGAACGTGGACACCTACATCCATTATTCACGTGGTAGAGCCGCGGTGCAGCTATATTATTAGTATAGTTGCAGTGCGAATGGGTCGTCTCGACCGGGAAAGGACCATGCTCTTAGAGAATACCAGCGTAAAATAGCAGCTTAACGCTGCTGTGTTTCGTATGGTGAGTATAGAGTACCAAATACCCTTTTTACTGGAAACGAGGCACTCCATCTTAGTCCTCATGGGTGACAACGCATCTGCGTTTTGATTCGTAGTCGAGGATAGATGTAGATGTAGACTTACCATCAGGTAGACTGTGTGCTCGTTTGTCACCCATATCCTATAAAAAAACGTGTTTAGGAGCATACCTTGGGAAGCTCTATGTTTAGCAGTGGACTTATGATTTACTATTTTTTACCACGCGGGAGCCGAATCTGCGATGATGTCCACGACAGCGGAGCAGCTGAACTCTTCACTACTGCAGTGCTGTCGTTATTAAAATTATCAGACAAGAACCAGATAAAATCAACTTGCTATTAAACTAAAACTTCATATCATTTAAAAGGTTATTTAATTTAAGAACTGTGTTTTTTTATTATTTTTTATAAAAAGAAATATTTTGCTTTAATATTATTAATATTTCAGCTTAACACTCACCATACAAAACACAGTAGCACTGTGTTTCGTATTGGTGAGTGTAGAGAACTGGAGAAGCTTTTTAATGTAAACGAGGCATTCCATCTCAGTCCTCAGATGTGACAACACATCTGCATTTTGATTCTTAATTAAGGATAAATGTAGATGTCTATGGGCCACAGCATCCAATTACCATCAGGTGGACTGTGTGCTCGTGTGTCACCCTCATCCTATAAAGAAATATATTCGATTAAGCAGGCTGATACTCATAGTATCGGTAGTGTAATCACAACCATCTCAGGCTGGTGCTCAAGATATTAACCTGTTTCATTAATGATACGCTACGCTTTCGTAACATTAGTCAATAACGTAGCATTAAAGTTAGCATAAAGATTAAAATGTATTAAAAATAAGAATATGAATTAATCTAAAACATTATAATCTGTTAAAACTTTTACCTTGCGTAACCTTATAAGTGCAAAGAAAAATAAGTAAAAATAATCTTAAAAAAATCTACAATTTTAAAGAAATTTATAAGTTCATAACCTTCTTTTTACAAATAAGTAAAGATTCCATTTTGTTTGTTATAAAAAAAGAAAAAATAAACCAACCATCCTTCTTCGAAATTCTAAACATAAATTAAAAAATGTATTAATGTACCTTCGGTAAAAAGCATAAATCATTAAAGAATTTACATTTACTAGCTTTTTATACAAGTGTAAGTAAGCTGTATCGTAATTATTTTTTTATTTTTTTACAACTAATGTGACCGTTAATTAAATAATATTCCAACAACAATACAGGTAATTAAAATCGTATTCTAAGGTACATTTATCATGATCATCATTACAGCTACGTTCTCAAGTTCATGAACATAGGCCTCCCCCAAGAAACTCCGTCCTGAGTAACCTGCATTCTTTGATTTCCCGCATGTCTTACCGAATCATCACTCCATTTAGTGGGGAGCTACCCTTCAATTCCCCATCTTGTATTCGTTCTTCGGGCTACATTGCTAGCCTTCTCCCACTTCAGCTTAGTGGTTCTCTGGATTACGACAGTTCTACTGCAGATATCTTATCTAAGCTATCACGTAGAGAAACTCCCAGCTTTGCCAATCCATAAGTCGCTGAGCGACCTTTAGCTTCCTTATATGGTCGACAACGATGGATCACGTTTCATCACTGACAAAACGTAACGGTTGTAAGAATTTTAGTTAATTTATACTACTTATTATACTTTGATCAAACATTTTTAGTTATCTTTCTACACGCAATCGATTCCTCCTTAATTATTATTAATTTTTCTTTACTATTTCAAGTAATAATAATTTAATCAACAATTATTTAATAAAATGCAAAATATGTTAATATCAAATACTATTTAAGGGGGAATATATTTCGTAGCGCAGTATAAGAGATAAATGAGGCTCTGGCGAAAATAGAATAGTGGAATATTCGTTTGAAAAGAGTGAACTCAAATCCTAACAAACTGGTGATGGGATGAAGCACCACTATTGCGCAGGCATTGGCACTGAGTTTATCAAACTATATGCGCAGCTTGAATCTGTTAATCTTTAAATACATGCGATTTTCGGCATTTCTGTTAAATTATCCTTAGGTTTATGGGTTTCACAAGAAATATTAACTGTAAACATTTTACCATGTACCCCTTTGCAATATTTTATTAATTATGTTTGTCTAATCAACACGGGATTTTTTTTTATAGGAGAGGGGGCAAACGAGCATGTGGCTCACCTGATGGTAACTGACTACCGCCGCCCATGAACAACTGCAACACCAGGGAGGGAATTGCAGATGCGTTGCCGGCCTTTTAAAAAGGAGTACGTTCTTTTCTTGAAGGTCCCTAAGTCGTATCGGTCCGGAAAAATCGCTGATAGTAATCGATTCCACAAGGAAGTCGTGCGAGGAAGAAAACATCTTCTAAATCACACAGTGGTGGACAGCCAATCATCCAGATGGTGTAGATGGTATCGGGAGATCTGCCGCGATGTGCGTTCGTGAAATTTGGCGGCTGGGATTAATCCGAACAATTCCTCAGAGCACTCCCCATGGTAGATGCGAAAGAAAATGCAAAGGGATGCAACATCTCTTCGCAGTGCCAATGAATCGAGCTGATCGGAAAGGGCTCGGTCGTCGACGATTCGAGCTGCTCTGCGCTGGATACGGTCAAGTGGAAGGAGCTGGCACTGGGGAGCCCCTGCCCAGAGATGGGAACAGTATTCCATGTGAGGCCGAACCTGCACCTTGTAAAGTAGCAGGCGGTGTGCCGGCATGAAATACTGTCCCGCTCTGCTGAGCACGCCAAGCTTTTTAGAAGCCAATTTGGCCTTCTCTTCCAAGTGACCATGAAACTGCACGCCACTCGATATGTCGACTCCGAGGACACCGATACTGGCTGAGGCAAGAAGGGGAGTGCCTTGAAACTGAGGAGATATGACAAAGGGGTTCTTTTTAGCGGTAAACGCGCAAACTTGTGTCTTCTGAGGATTAAACTGGACTAGATTTAGTCGCCCCCAATCCGAGACTTTGTTCAGCAAAGACTCGACTTCAGACACAAGATTGTTCCGGTACTCGGCGAAGTTTTCCCGAGAAATATTGGCGCGGCCGGTGTATAGAGCATCACCAGTGCTGTCATCCGCATAGCAATGAATGTTACCAGTTTATAGTATACACAAGCGTTAATATGCTTGTAGTCAGAACATGCACCGTCTACAACAACCTTGATGCTCCGATCTGCAAGGAAGCTGGTGATCCATTTGCTTTACGGAATGTACATAGACGTTACGTATTCTAAACATTATTTCTTATTGAAATCGACTAAAAAGGACAAGAATTTTACCCAAATGTAATTTTCGTTAGACTCAATTATTAGGTATACGTTTTAGTTAAATTATCCGAGTTAACAAATTTTTACAGACATTTTCATAACATGCTTTCAATAGAGCTGACAAGCAATGCTAATGTATGTAGTCATAATTATTCATAGAAACGTAGCAATAAAGTTCAGTTAGCTCACCTATCTCGCTTCCGTCCTCATTTAATTTACATGTCTATTCCATTTATTAATCTGAAATTAACTCAAGTTTATGTAAGGTGCTTATGAAAGAATACGACTTTGTTGTTAGGCCATTTTCACATAAGCACAGAATAATATAAAATTATAAGTTAAGCATAAGTCTTTATTTATTATTTAAAAAAAGACGCTCTATACCAAGAACTTGTCGTATAGGTATTATATATGTTATGTATATTAAACAAGGATAACAACCAGATCCAAAACAGTTCTTTGCAAGCCTTATAAATACTACCCTGAATAATAATCAAAATCGCGATTTATAACGCCACAACTTCCGCTTATTCGTTGCTCTACTGAGCCCTCCCGCACTATTCTCATGTGATGTTACTTGTGTACTTATTCGAAGTACTTGTGTATTATAGGAAGATCGAACGGTTCTTTGATGAGATGAGCAGTGTTGTGTTTGACGTCATGTAGAACAGTACATATTAACTTAAGCTAAAATTATATCTGTAGTTGTTTATGCCCAAATTCGGTCATGTTGAACGCTATCCAATTGCGTTCGAGCTGCGCGTCACCAAATAGTATGTAGGTGAAAAAACGCCGCCAGTTGGGGCGGCGGTGTGCGGCTGGTGTGGCTCGATGCGTGGGCGAAGGGTTTGAGTTGCCCACTGGCCGCGATGCGGGTTACCCGCGTAGCTCGTTTACCGCGGCCGAAGTCACGCGACCGTTGTAGGGTCCAGATAGTTAGATTAAGTGCGTGTTACTTTCTTACGTGGATATGTGAATTTTGCAATATTTAACTTGTTCGGGGATGCGGAATTGTGCACGCGCGCGTCGAGTAGATAAACGGTCTAGGATTCGAACCGCGCATTCCTTGTTCGAGAGCTTCTCCCGGTTGATTGTCAGGAAATCATTATAATTGTGCCGTCGCGTTAAGTGCCCTTTTTGTGTGTTGTATGGCTTGTTAGTTTACGTATCAACGAGGCGTATTTTCAATTCTTTTCGCGAAGTGGTGTTTTGGTGCCGAATGAAGGAACTTAGTTATGTTTAACGCTGAACCGTATGACTCATTAAAAAATCTATTTATAATTTTGTGATAAGTGAATCCGGGACATTGAATGTCAAATTTTGAACTACTGTCCTTACTGTGTCGAATATCACGTGTTCGATTCTACGATGAATGTGGAATTAGGCGAGTTTAAGTTAGTTAAATGTACAATGAAGCTAATAGACTAAAATAGTGACAATGAAGAAAGAAATGGTCTAGCGGTGGAGCCTGCTGGAGCGATGCAGCATTTTGGGGCAGCCTGGAACTCGGCCGCTGCTGGCCGCCTAAGGTGGTACAGGTCTCAGACATTTACACATCACTGAACACTACTTGCCATTCACCTTACACCCACTCACGGCCTGACCGAGCCTTGGTGCGAAGTTAGCTTCTGATACTGGTACGTAATATGTGTTTCTAGCATTCTCACATATAGTTTATTATGATAGGACATTTCCATGTGGCCAATCGGGCCCAACCTGCGTCTGCCCGTCGAGGAAGCTGCTATGGGCCCCAGCGAAGACGACATTTGCATGGGCAGCTGTAGGCCGTAACAATAGTGAATAAAGTACAAAGAGCATATTTTTATGTCATATCGATAAATCCCTGTTACATTTATTCTAAAGTAGAAAAAAATTAATTACAATGTTTTTATCGAAAGAAAAAAACAGGGGGAAAGATGAAAGGGTGGTGGGGAAAGATCGAAGTAGTTTCTAAATTGGTTCAAATTAATGTCAGACGATATTGACGGTCAGTAGGCTACAATTTTGATTGTCCTGACACTTCAGAACTGTCATCATGTATCAAAATACCTTCAAATAATAAAGATAACACAACTTATTTGTTTTTTATATTTCAATCTTGCCCCGCCGGGGAAAGATTGAACTAGAGGTTCTCAAACTTTTTTAACTAAACTTTAACTTTAGTTGGATAAAATTATACAGAAAATGAAAGATATCAATCATATAATTTTTTTATTGTTAATGCCAAGATAATTTTAAACACAATTACGTACATGTACCTTTTACCATTTTCGTCAACAAAATATGTAGCACAAAACGTAAAAAATTAAATGTTTTAAAATTAAACAGCTAACTAATTAATAATATCTTAGAAAAATGCCACAAATAAAAAATTGGTAGTAGATCAACGTCTACAGTTCACTGTTACACATTATTGAGCAGGGTCGATGCGATACTACCCTCTCACAGAAAATCAGCGTGAAGTGGTTAGCATCTTAGTGGCTGCCATATTTCGTCTGGTGAGTGAGAGTTCCGGATGCCCGTTCCTTTTCCCCTTTTCTTAAGGTCACCCAAATGTTGACGTTTGCTAGATAAACCGATGAGACGTTGCATTGTTCTAGGAGCTGTGCTGTTGCATTTACTAACGAGTGTCTGGTGTTCTTTCCCCTTTCTTTAAGTTCCTACTCCCATTCCTACGAATCCTGTTCCTATACCTTATGAGAAGGCAACGCACAAGTAACACTCCTGTTGTTTCTTGTGTCTATGGGCAGCGGTGAAATCACTTAGCCATCAGGTGACCTGCTTACTCTTTTTGCCTCTCTTATAATATACAAAAATTAAAATAAATTTGATGCGACTGAGGAGCAATTAAACGAACTTGAGCGCTTGCAAAACTTATGTATTCGTTATATTTTCGGACTAAAAAAGTATGACCACGTCTCCTCCTATCGCAAACACCTCAAGTGGCGCCCAATCCGACTTCGCAGGAATACCCGAATCCTATGCCTCCTCTTTAACATACTATACAATCCAACATCACCACCCTATCTACGTGATCGATTCCACTTTGCGCACTCCCCCGATGCAGTTTGCAGATCACATTTAAAAACCCACCTAAATTTCCCTTCCTCTAGAACTAAGTCCTATTCTCACTCTTTTACAGTACAGGTAGTTAGGTTATGGAATTCTATATATATATATATATATATATATATATGTAGGAAGTATAGTGGGTATAGTGCAGAGACTAATTTTGTAGTTAGGAATAATAATTAATTCGTTTACACGAATTAATTATCCAACGAGTCGAGGATAAACTAGTAACGGAATACGACAAGCGCACCGTTCCACGTCAGAGCCAAGAATGTCCTAACAGCGGCAGCTCCGTCCGTTTTATACAAGCTATACGGGCGCCACCGCAGGTGCAATGGTGCAGGTGTGCGGAGCACGTGTTATTTACAATAATCCTGTCTAGCTACACCGACGCCGCCGCACGTGTAATGGTGCACGTGCCGTCACGGCCATACTGACATGCGTGCGTCTTCGCACGCGCTTTATCACAATCTTAGTTATCTGTAGACAGAAAAACATCGTTCGATTCTCCTGACAAAACAGCGTCTGGTCCGGTCTATATTGACCCTTCAGACTCGGGTTACAGTCAGTTTTGTTCCGGCAGTAAGCCCTACAAAACTTTAATCATCTTTATGTTAGATCGGAATGATTAGTCTGTAGCTTTTTCTATTTTCTCTTTTTTTTTTCAAGTACTGTTTTCGCTAGTCCGGAATCACTATTCCCTATAGCTATATCACTGGACCGGCACAAGCCCTGCAATGATAGTAAGAACTATTCTTTTTTCTTAATCTCTTATTTTTTAGTACTATTTATGCTAGTCCGGAATCACTATTCCCTGTAGCTATATCATTGGACCGGCAAACGCCCTGCAATGATAGTAAGAACCACATTTTTTTTCTTACTCTCTGTTTTTTTCAATTCAGTATAGAACAGTTACAGACCAACCATACCGCAAACATCTCCCCGTCACAATCACACAAAAGTGTATCGTGAGGGACGTAGTGACACGATAACACCTAAGTATGTAAACCAACAGCAACACGACACATATCCCAGTGCAGCACAGACCAACCTCCCTACAACTTCATGTTCCTTTCCTGCACTAGAATAATTACTTCGCTAGAGTGTTGCAACGTCTCAGGTATTTTCTAGATGCACAGACACGGCTACCTCTAACTGTCGCACGTCCTCGTGCGGTTGACAGTGAACAGCATACGGTCTATCAGTTATCATCACCTGCTAACATATATAAACTCTTGTTAAATATTACAACGGTCAACCATCCCCGACTTCATTTAAGTCTGGAACGCGCCGATATGGCTACTTCCAGGCAAACGCAATACAGCTTTTCGTTCTGCTGCGTTCGTGCCACATTCCCGCCAGCAAGCCGTCGCGCCGTACTAGCGCTAGCGAATCGTCGCACTGCTTTGCAAATTTAAAAGAAATCGAGATAAATGTATTGCAAACCATGGAATTCCGAGCTTCCAAAATTCATCACATATTCTCTTAAGAAACGGCAACTGTATGACATTTGAAAACATTGCAAAAAAGAATGGAAACTATGTGTAGAGACAACATATTTCGAAGCGAAGGAGGCAACTGCGCAAAATCTACGAAAGCCGTCCATTTACAGCGCCAAAGCACCATTTTTTCGGCGGCCGCTTGAATTGCCCTGCCGTAAGATCAGCCGATAAGTAACCGACTGTAGCGGTGTAGGCTAAATCTAACCAGCGCTCGGCCGTACCTGACCATGTTCGATTAGCCATCACAAGGTCTTCCTCATTGATCATTGTTGTAGAGACTTCTACGAATCCCTTGACATCAAACCCCAATCTTGTCAACGATACAATATTCGGAGCAAACTGCAACACTGATCAACACATTAGAACACAAAAATGTCACTTATTATTTTCAATTCATAGCGTGTTAAAGTTAATCCTTTATTGTAGTACAACCCTCAAACGTTTTGAACTTCAAAATATAGCAAATGATAATCATGTTTCGCGTGAACTATCAAATTATAACAAAACTTACAAGTTAATTACAAAGCCTCCAACATTTCTTTTGACATTTGTTAACATATTTAGGTACGTCAAAAAATAATGAAAATACTTGCGGGTACTTTTAATACAAATCGAACAAATTAAAAAAAAATTGCTTAAATAATTTCACTTTATCTTTTCTTTTCACTTTAATGATACGACAATATCGTAAGTAGGACAGCAAATTTCATTACGGTATTTAACATAAAAACAGAATCATCAATGCAGAATGCATTCTAGTCTTTCACAAATGTAATAATCCTCATACTATTCGAAGGTTGTATGTGGGCAAAAATGGGGACTTTATCCCACATGTAGGAAGTATAGTGGGTATAGTGCAGAGACTAATTTTGTAGTTAGGAATAATAATTAATTCGTTTACACGAATTAATTATCCAACGAGTCGAGCATAAACTACTAACGGAATACGACAAGCGCACCGTTCCACGTCAGAACCAAGACTGTCCTAACGGCGGCAGCTCCGTCCGTTTTATACAAGCTAGTATTTATAGTGGTATTTAGTTATATGTATGTTTACATTAATATATGTTTTTATTATCTTTATGTTTAGTATATTAATATTATAAAATTTTATTATGAGAGTGCACACTAGTGTCAGCTTCTCTTTTAATTTGTCCAGTATCAGGCCTGCTGGAAGAAATTTCAATATGAAATAAGCAGTGCCTTTGTACAAAATATCTTTTTTTTTTTTTCATTGTAACATTATTTTGTGTATATGACGGCACCTGCACCGTTGTAGATGCGGTGGCGTCGGTCTAGCTCAACAGAATTCTTGTAAACGACACGTGTACCGCACACCTGCGCCATTGCACCTGCGCGGCCGCCCGTCCTGCTTGTATAAAACGGACTGAGCGGCCGCCGTTAAGTCAGTCTTGGCTCTGACGTGGAACGGTATACTTGTCGTATTCCGTTACTAGTTTATCCTCGACTCATTGGATAATTAATTCGTGTAAACGAATTAATTATTATTCCTAACTACATAATTAGTCTCTGTACTATACCCACTATACTTCCTACATCAGAAGTGGGATAAAGTCCCCATTTTTGCCCACATACAATCTTCGAATAGTATGAGGATTATTACATTTGTGAAAGACTATGATGCATTCCGCATTGATGAATCTGTTTTTATGTTAAATACAGTAATGAAATTTGCTGTCCTACTTACGATATTGTCGTATCATTAAAGTGTAGAGAAAAGATAAAGTGAAATTATTTAAGCCAAAAGATAAATCCTTTTGTTCGATTTGTATTAGAAGTACCCTCAAGTATTTTCATTATTTCTGACGTATCTAAATATGTTAACACATGAAAGAAATTTCTGAGGCTTTCTAGACGAGTCATCGTTTGCATTGAATTAAAAATTATTTTGTTCAAGTTTTGTTGTAATTTGATAGTTCATGCGAAACGTGATTATCATCAGTTATATTTTGAAATTCAAAACGTTTAAGCGATGTACCAAAATAAAGGATTAACTTTAACATGCTAGGAATTGAAAATAATAAGTGACATTTTTGTGTTCTAATGTGTTGATCAGTGTTGCAGTTTGCTCCGAATACTGTGTGGTCGACAAGATTGGGGTTTGATGTCGAGAGATTCGTAGAAATCTCTACAACAATGATCAATGAGGAAGATGTTGTGACGGCTAATCGAACATGGTCAGGTACGGCCGAGCGCTAGTAAAATTGAGCCTACACCGCTACAGTATGTAACTTATCAGCAGATCTTACGGCAAGGCAATTCAAGCAGTCGCCGAACACATGGTCCTTTGGTGCTGTAAATGAACGTCTAAGGCTTGGTCGGCTTTCGTAGATTTTGCGCAGTTGCCTCCTTCCCTTTGAAATATGTGATGGTATCCGTCTCTACACATAGTTTCCATTTTTTTGCAATGTTTTCAAATGTCGTGCAGTTGCCGTTTCTTAAGAGAATATGTGATGAATTTCGGAAGCTCGGAATTCCATGGTTCGCAATACATTTATCTCGATTTCTTTTAATTTTGCAAAGGAGTACGACGATTCGCTAGCGCTAGTACGGCGCGACGGCTTGCTGCCGCGAATGTAGCACGATCGCAGCAGAACGAAAAGCTGTAGTGCGTTTGCCTGGAGGTAGCCATATCCGCGCGTTCCAGACTTAAATGAAGTCTGGGATGGTCGACCGTTGTAATATTTAACAAGAGTTTATATCTGTTAGCAAGTGGTGATAACTGATAGACCGTATGCTGTTCACTGTCAACCGCACGAGGACGTGCGACAGTCAGAGGTAGCCGTGTCTGTGCATCTAGAAAGTACTACAGACGTTGCAACACTCTAGCGAAGTAATTATTCCAGTGCAGGAAAGGAACATGAAGTTGCAGGGAGGCTGGTCTGTGCTGCACTGGGATATGTGTCGAGTTGCTGTTGGTTTACATACTTAGGTGTTATCGTGTGTCACTACGTCCCTCACGATACACTTTTGTGTGATTGTGACGGGGACATGTTTGCGGTATGGTTGGTCTGTAACTGTTCTATACTGAATTGTAAAAAAAAAGAGAGTAAGAAAAAAAAATGTGGTTCTTACTATCATTGCAGGGCGTTTGCCGGTCCAATGATATAGCTAAAGGGAATAGTGATTCCGGACTAGCATAAATAGTACTTGAAAAAAAAAGCGTAAGAAAAAAAATAGTTCTTACTATCATTGCAGGGCTTTGTGCCGGTCCAATGATATGACTATAGGGAATAGTTATTCCGGACTAGCGAAAACAGTACTTGAAAAAAAAAAGAGAAAATAGAAAAAGCTACAGACTAATCATTCCGATCTAACATAAAGATGATTAAAGTTTTGTAGGGCTTATTGCCGGAACAAAACTGACTGTCACCCGAGTCTGAAGGGTCAATATAGACCGGACCAGACGCTGTTTTGTCAGGATAATCGAACGATGTTTTACAGATTACAGTTGTTACAGATAACTAAAATTGTGATGGAGCGCGTGCGAGGACGCACGCATGTCAGTATGGCCGTGACGGCACCTGCACCGTTGTAGATGCGGTGGCGTCGGTCTAGCTCAACAGAATTCTTGTAAACGACACGTGTACCGCACACCTGCGCCATTGCACCTGCGCGGCCGCCCGTCCTGCTTGTATAAAACGGACTGAGCGGCCGCCGTTAAGTCAGTCTTGGCTCTGACGTGGAACGGTATACTTGTCGTATTCCGTTACTAGTTTATCCTCGACTCATTGGATAATTAATTCGTGTAAACGAATTAATTATTATTCCTAACTACATAATTAGTCTCTGTACTATACCCACTATACTTCCTACATATACATAAATTGTTAAATAAATAAATAAATAACCTTTAGATAATATTAGCTGAAATTGTGGCGCTGACAATTTATATAATGACTGTAACAAAACAAAACATTTTTTCAGGTACAGTTTGAGAACATCAGACCATTTGTATGACTTGGAAACGGAGCAAGATGGAAACTTTTATATGTTTATCTTACCCCGTCAAATATTGGCGGATAAAGACAGAATGTTACAATAAATCCTAAAATCCAAAAAGTAGCGATATTTAGACATAGCAACATAACTACCAATTAAAAATAATATGTATACAAATAAAAAAAACTCGTACCTACCTCGTAAATCAAGTTACACGATACGGGATAAGATTAATACACCCGACTTGCTCGCGTAAAATTCATAGTGTAGATATTTCCTTATAACACACAACCGATCCCTTAAAACGACAAGTGCCGACTTAGGTGTGGTACGTAACAAAATGGCGGTCTTATGAATATTGCCTGCATTGGATAAATTACACAAAATCTGTCTTTACTGATGCCTTTTTGTGTTACCCCGTTTTTCATCTTCCCCTAACTAGAATTTACTTTACAATTTATTTTTTATAATACGTAATTTTATAATATGTATTTATATTTTTAATATTAATATGTTAGTGCTTTACTTATATCTTGTACTATCATTAATCATTACATCATAATATAGTAAAATTTATTTTTTATGACTGATATTGTATGAATAAACTTTTTGCCTATGAGTTTACTTTAGACTTTCAGACTGTTTAATTATTATTTTCGTTTTTATTTATCACTAAAATAAATAGAATGGAGCATATATATATGGAAGCAGCTAATCATAAAGAGCCAGCAACAAATTAAAATTGATCGATAAGCTGCACCAAGTAATTACCTATAGTAAGAAATTATTTGTGTACATGTTATATTTACTTGAGAATTACAAAAAAAATAATCGCAGATATTTTGTTGCTGGTCAGTAATGGAAGTAACAAATGATAAAGAACCAGCACCAAAATAAAATCGATCGACAAGCTACACCAAGAAATATGTTAGTAATTATTTGTGTACTTACTTACTTACTATTTACTTGACCATTTTAGAAAAAAAAAGATGGCGGATATTCTGATGCTGGTCAGTAATTAAAGCAGCAAGTACATAAAAATATATTTATTTACATAACATATTTAAGCAACAAGTCACAAAGCGCCAGAAATTACTTAGAAATCGATTAAAAAACTAATGTTCACACTAGATTGCACCAACAAGAAGGCTAGCTCGCCGCAGCGGTGATATTTATCCGAGCCACATCTGAGCATCTCGCGTTTTCGCGTGCTGTCATAAACGCTAAACATTAGTATTTAATACAATTCAAGTGTTATTTAATTAACACTACGTTATGCTACGGACCCGTAAAAAATGATAATTTTTATAAGACTAGGAAAGTTTACCCTATAATTTTTCCCAAACGATGAAATAATGGTAACATACGCCTTAATTGTAGATACATTTTTAAGTCAGTTTTGAAATTGCACGATAGATGGTCTACCACTAATTGAATTTATCCCTATCGTTTTGTAATATCTATTTATTTATTAGTTATATTTTTATGGTGTTTATTACGCATATCTGTAATATTTGCTATGGGTTAATACTTTAACAGTGTCGGAATTGTTGATTATTTATGAAATCGACTTCTTGCGCCTCTTTCCAGATCAGATTATCATTCCATATAGTACGGGCCACCCTACACTTTGCTTACCAGTACAAAGCCGCCGCTCGAACAATTTTTATCCCCATCGGTTGTCAGTTCTTCGAACTATATCGCCAGCCCATTGCCACTTTAGTTTATTGATCCATTCCACTATATTGGTTGTCTTACTTTGGATTTCAAGTTATAACTTGTACAATAATTATATCTTAGCATATTATATTACTCTCATGACGTCCCCCCACTAGATGGAGTGACGACCTGGTAAGATATGCAGGAAGGCATTGGATGCAGGTGGCTCAGGACCGTGCTTTGTGGCATTCCTTGGGGAGGCCTATGTTTAGCAGTGGACTTGTGAAGGGCTGTAATGATGATGATGATATTATATTACTTGACGTTATTAGCTTGATTGCATCAGAAAATAAAAGGTACGTAAAAGTGAATTCGAAACAGTGTGAAGATAGAAGCTCTATTGCTCGGTTAATTAACAAAAAAAAATAAATGCACTACAACTCTTTGACTGTAAACAAATACTGCTATTAAGGGGCGAATCCATGATATTGTTTCCCGACGATCCAAGGGAGTGTCAGAGGAGATACTATTGATCTGAAAAAATTAAATTAATAAAAAATAAAATCCCACGCCTGTCATCAGACGAGCAGACAAGGCTTACGGACTTCTACTTCGCATCACCCTGACGCACCTCTCTTGCTTTTTCACAATAATTTATCTAATCACATTTGATAGAATTTCGTAGACGGCATCCCTTGCCAACTTTGCCTCTCTACAGCATAAATTTTCTTAGCGATTATTATTACATTTATTCTTTCAACGTGTCTATAGACCACCAAAGTATTCCCTTTTTAGTCCCAGCCACTATAGGATTCCGTCTGCGTAGGTACCGCTCGTCCTGAGTCCACATCCGTCTGAGGGATATAGAAAGCCACAATAATTATAGGCTGTGAGGTATTCCATCTCAATCCTCAGGTGTGACAAAGTATCTGTACAGAAACAAAACAAAGTACATAACTGTATCAACGTAACTTACCTAAAACGCCCTTTCAAGCCGATGTTGACTGCAGTTGTCCACATAACATCAAGGCGGACTATCTTACTATCTAGGCGGTCTATCTTCTACCTAGGCGAACTATTACTTCATTTATCACTTTTTTTTTATAGGAGAGGGGGCAAACGAGCATGCGGCTCACCTGATGGTAAGTGACTACCGCCGCCCATGAACAACTGCAACACCAGGGGAATCGCAGATGCGTTGCCGGCCTTTTAAAAAGGAGTACGCTCTTTTCTTGAAAGTCCCTAAGTCGTATCGGTCCGGAAAAATCGCTGATGGTAATCGATTTCACAAGGAGGTCGTGCGAGGAAGAAAACATCTTCTAAATCGCACAGTGGTGGACCGCCAATCATCCAGATGGTGTGGATGGTATCGGGAGTTCTGCCGCGATGTGCGTTCGTTAAATTTGGCGGCTGGGATTAATCCGAACAATTCCTCAGAGCACTCCCCATGGTAGATGCGAAAGAAAATGCAAAGGGATGCAACATCTCTTCGCAGTGCCAATGAATCGAGCCGATCGGAAAGGGCTCGGTCGTCGACAATTCGAGCCGCTCTGCGTTGGATGCGGTCAAGTGGAAGGAGCTGGCACTGGGGAGCCCCTGCCCAGAGATGGGAACAGTATTCCATGTGAGGCCGAACTTGCGCCTTGTAAAGTAGCAGGCGGTGTGCCGGCATGAAATACTGTCCCGCTCTGCTGAGCACGCCAAGCTTTTTAGAGGCCAATTTGGCCTTCCCTTCCAAGTGACCACGAAACTGCACGTCACTCGATATGTCGACTCCGAGGATACCGATACTGGCTGAGGCAAGAAGGGGAGTCACTTTTATGAGAGAGAAAAAAACATTGTTTTGCTAACCACGCTTTTTATTACATGATTTCTTGCCCTGTCATTTAGAATGCGTGACTTAAACGTAATAAACTAAATCAGGTTCCTTTTCAACCTCAAAATTATCTTTTTAATTCGAATACTCACGTCGCTGTTTGGATACATGTGCCGAATTTAAATCATGGACATAAAACAACTGAGTGAAATATCTATTACATACAGACAAAGACAAGTAGGTCGTTCCATAAATGTACGATTTAGTACGGAACACTAAGCCATACTTAAAAGGCAGTAAGAACGTGTTACTAAAGCAGAAAAAAACCTAAGAGAAGGCTTCTAGAGTGAAATTGGTCGCAATGGTGTACATAAAAAAATAAAAGTTAAACGATTAAGCTTTCAACCCTTTTTACTTATCGTTTGGCTGAAAAAGCATCATATAGTTAAAATGTGATAAGTGTTTATTCGGCCTAGAAATTATTGTGATATTTGTTTATGTAATTTTAAATTGCTGTATGTAAAATTCCCCCATAATACAGGAGAAATTACTAGGATAAATTTGTAAAAGAAAAAAATAAATAAGTCTATTATTGACCTAATAGAAGAGTGTAGATTAGTAATGATGTAGAGTAGTAATTTAAACGTATAATATAATAAATTAAATATACATTAATAAACGTATTAACTTTAGTATTGTAAATACTTAAATGTAAACCATCATTTTTTGGTGACTGATGAAGGGATAAGATGTTTACAGCTATTTGGAATTGTTATATAAACAGAAATGTAGCAGTCAGTCCATTTCAGAACTATGTTGAAATTAGATACGATTGCGTAATACTGTCTTTACGTATCCAAAAAGAGGGTCTCATCTCTAATCATAAATAATATTAAAAATGAATACGAATTGTTTACAAAAATTATATACAATTATAACTTTATAAATGAAAATTTGTAGTTTAGTGCTACAAATATTGTTGCTTATTAATTAAACCTAACGTGTGATAAAGGATTTATATTGGTTAATTTTGATAATATTCCTGGTTGAACAAAACAATGTTTACGAATTTTGTCGCGTTTAATTTACTTATTTTAAGTCTCGACGAATTGGGTGCTTTACAGCAAACATGGTAACGGGGTGACTGAGGTGTTTGACGTCCCGATGTCATGGTTAGCCCGGCTACCTTCAGTTATTGAATATTAATTTTTTGTTCGAACTACGCAGAATGAGCTTACAGTATCTTGAAGTCTTGCAGTGCTATGCTTGGGTTTGGATTTAACTTTGTTAATTATATGATCCAAATAGATGATAGCGTCCATCTCATCTTCACTATTGAAATTATGATGTTTTTTTAATTTCATAGCCTCGCGTATTTGTGGTCTATGAAATCAGATGTAACGATCTGATGGGACGATCTTGAATATGTTCACAGACTGCAGATTTCCCAGAGCGTCGGTGCTACACGTCAGGTATCTCTCACGCGGGTTTTAATAGGTCTTTTTCTTTGTCCTATATAAGAGAGACCACATTTGCAATCAAGCTGTACATTCCTGTATCTTGTAGAGGGATATTACACTTAACTGATGGTAAAAACTTACTAATCTTCTTCGGTGGTTTGAAGTATGTTTTAATGGAAGTTGCTTCAATATGTAGCCAACCTTGACTGTAACTCCTCTGACATAAGATAATACAGCAGGCACACGCTAGACTGTGGTTCACTCGGTTGCTGTGACGTACGTGCAGGCCCCGAAGCTTGTTGGCTTGCAATACTTGCTCAACGTGCTGAAGCTCGGTGGCCAGACGTTTTCTCTCACACATCCTTCGTGCTCTCTGAAACAATGATTTTTCCACGGTAGCTCACTGTGATGGATGATCGTGAGATTCCCCATTTAAATATCGGTTAGCAAGGGTCTTTTTCCTATACACGGTGTGACAAATAGTGTTATCAGGATTTCGGATGACCAAAACATCTAGAAAAGCTAAAGAATTGTTTGCCTATAATTCCATGGTGAATTCTATTTTAGAGTGTATGGATTTAAGGTGTTCTAAAAATGCAGATACTTTGTCAGATGACAAAAATGTGCATGTGTCAAGGGCCTTCTCCTCAAAGTCCTCCATGAATATTTCTGCGACCATGGGAAATACTGGTGAGCCCATCGCCATACCATCTACTTGCTTTTAGAAGTCCTCATTCCACAATAGATAGCCAGATGTGAGGCAGTGTTTGAGTAATACTGCATACTCGATATATTGTAGGCACTTTGTTTTCTTCTAGCTTCCTGGTTATAATTGAGATGCAGTTTTCAATAGGTAAGCATGTTAATAGTGGCTGAACATCAAAACTGAACATAGTTTCATTGTCAGCGAGATGTAGGTCTTTTATCTTACTAACAAAATATAGATTACAGTAATACTTATTGAAAGTATTTTTTTTTACACTGATTCACAAAAAAAGCCTTTGTCCTGGGAAAACCAGCAAGAAACCCAACGGGACATCTTTAAAGCACAATTTACAATGCAAAACAAATATTTTTACAAGTGTTATGGAACCTTTTAGAAACAGTATGGTAGAGATCACCTTATTCACACCTTATATAATATATATTGATATGTGCATAATCCTTTAAGAATTCTTTTGTAAAACAGAAGTGACAGACGAAGACACAAACGATCGTATAGTCCACCTGGTGATAAGTGGCTGCTGCAGCCTAAAACAGAATCAGAAACTATGCACTGCTCACACTACGTAGATTGTATGTGCTAACTTTCATCGAATTCGGACAATCAGTTTCAGAAAAAATATCAATAAAAACTGTATAGGAATCAAGGATAAGAGTAATACGTTTTCATTTCATTTCATTACAGTCTACCTAGTGGTAAGTAGCAAATGCAGACAATGGGTACCTGCAATCAATTTAAGCAAAAAAGGCTACAGATGCGTTCTCACCTGAGGACTAGATTAAAATCTTAGTCCTCAGGTGAGAACCAACAAAAGTTAACAGGCTTTTATGCCTCACAGTCTGTAATTATACTTGTTGTCTACGAGTATACTCGTACTATTCAGACCGCGCTACACATACACACACACACACTGCACAACAATGCAATTATCGTTATTTTGCTGGTACCTAACAAGACAAATAGCTAGGCAGAAAAGGCATCTACCACAACCCACAACCATCAATTAAAAAAAAAGAATTTTTTAATATTTGAAATCAATAACAGAACTAAAAAAAAACTTATTATGCCTTTTTAGACAACAAGGTAAAATTATTTATAAATGTCTATTTATCTTCGTGTTTCATTTGTCTACCAATGGGCATAATTCTCTCTAAATTGAGATTATATCAGAATGAGTAAAGTAGTGAAAATCTTTTATTTCAATACTTGTCAAAGATTTGATCTCAATATTGAATTTTATATTTAAAACTTATTCGATTTTCTTAAACGCAATTCAAGTTAACATTGAGACATTATTATCACTTCGCCTTTTACTTAAGTTAAATTTATAGCACTTTTGAAATATAATTTGTGGAAAATGTAGCATAATTACCACTTAAAATTTTGAAGTTTGTCGTGTAATATAAAAAAAAACGACGGTTGCCAATAACTAACGTCCACTACTGAGTATAGGAAGGCCTATACTCAGTAGTGGACTTTAGTAGGCTGAGACTTTAGATGTTTCATTTTCCTGTAGAGACGTAAGAAAATAATAAGTCATATATTTTGTTTTCGCAGTTCTTATTAGTATTCGCGGTATACAATTGTCGTCGCGTGGCGAACATCAAGTACCCCAGACCATATAATGACGTACGCGATAATATAATTAATTACAACGACGAAGGCGGCGGCGGCAAAGACGGCCTCTGGAGAGCCTCTTCCCGATTATTCTTCGGGTAAACTACCATGTAAATATTTATCTACAGATTAAATTATAGCTCATTGTATATCTATAATTAAAGCAATATCATAATAATATTGGTTATATTTGTCCAAGAGCAATTTCACATATTATGTAAAACGCCTTTACGATACAAAGAAATTCATGACACTATTATACAAGAGTGCGAGGTTGTCATGCACGTTGCATGTTCCGTTAATTTTTTACACTAAGGTAGTTAGTTAGGTATTTTAGTTTTATATACGAGAACCTACAACCTAACAGCAACGTGCCATTAATTTATCAGAATTTACAAATAAAATATAGAAGGAGCAGTTCGTATCTAAAGGCTCCTCTTCACGATAGCCAATAAAATATGCGGTTAGTACACACGTTGGAAGATATTTTAGTTATTAAAAGAAATAGAAAGAAAGAAAGAAAACTTTATTTGACATCACAAAGAAAAAGTAAATAAAATAACACGAGATATAAAAAACAGGATTTGTGTAAAGTCAAATTAGGTCCCTATTTCAGCATTAAATGACAGCAGCGCTGATTTTCAAATAGAGCCTAATATTGGCTTCACGGACGGTCATACATTACCTAAAGCTAAAACTTAAAGAAAAATATTCAGTGTGGGGACAGAATCAGCATAATAAGAGTTATTATTTGGAAATAATAATACATTTTTTGAGCAATCATAAACATACACTTACATAGGTAATTAATATGTACCCATATATATCTATTCGCGCCAAACGCTAATTTCAGGAACTAACGCGAGAGGGCGCGCGCCTCGGTACCATACCGGTTTTGACGTCGGCCGAGCAGTGAGTTGAGAACGCGTAAAGGCGAGAGAGTCGTCTGCAAGCTGTGCTTGGGATAGCACACTGTAATTTTATTCAGGAACTCGGAATAATTAGGCTCGGCCTGTAAATATACGGTCTAGGATTTGTGACGCGTATTCCTTGCTGGAGAGCTTCCCAGGGACTTATTGGGTCCGACTCAGAATCTGTATAAGTGCATTAGACAATATTAGCTAGTGCGGCCTTTGATATTCTAGAAATAACTGTTGCTACGCGAAACGGTAGTGACCTTTGATCCGGACACTCCCTGTTAGTTTTGTTTGTTAAGCCTTATAACAAACGAGAGTTAGTGGCTTCTGTAAGTTAGTTAATCGTACGATAGAGTTAATGGACTGTCATCGTGACAAACGAGGAAAGTGACTATGGTCTGGCGCCGAAGCAGTCTGAAGCGGTGCAGCATTTTGGAGCAGTCTGGAACTCGGCCGCTGCTGGTCGCCTATGCTTGACAAGGCCCCACACACAGTCACACCTCACTGTACACTACTCGCCATCCACTATTACACACACTCCCGGCCTGCCCAAGCCTTGGTGCGAAGTTAGCTTCGCTGCAATTAGACACCATCGCAATTTTTTAAGATATATACAAAAATTATATGCAACATTCAATGTAATAAATAAGGTATCTACGATAAGTAAATAATATAATATATTCGCGACGGCCAAACAACGTTAAGAAACAAAGTGATGAAAGAATATTGTTTTTGTATAAAAAGTAAAAATACCAATGAAATCGAGTGAATAGTGTATTAATATACTTTTACGGCATGTTTAAAACTTTTAATATATTTGTATAAAATGTCGTTTCGATAATAGTTAAGATAAACAACTTTTATTTTATAAGGAAAAATCGACCAATCACAGCGCCTCGTATCGTAGAACTTTCTAGAAGTTTTTTTAATTAACTGCGTAATAGTTGATACCGGAAATAATGGGAATAATTTTATGTTCCAAAAGAGTTATAAATAGGATATTGAATTAGCATAAGGTATATAGATTAAGGAAGTGAAGGAATATTTTGTATAATTAAACGCATTTGGTAGTTATAGAAAAATTAAAGAATTAATGTACCCAAATATTATGAAAATTTGGGACATTTCGTTTAATAACTTTTTAAACTGTCAATGTATTGAGTTACCTTTATCATATACTAATAAAGGACCAAAATGCCGATTTAATGATATATAGCATGTTAGTGTAGGATTTAATCTTGTATATAAAATATTGTAATTTATGCCAATTATATAGTGAAAATTTTATGCAATAAAGAGGCAAAACGGACAATGGCAAGCGGCTCACTATAAATGATAGCCGAAGTCTACCTTATGGGCTCGGGCCCCAGTAACGTAGTGTAAAAAGCTACCAGTGAGAAGCAGTAGTATCCGGTAGCAGCTGAAGTGAAGAAAGTGTTAGCTAGCCGAAAAAAGTGGTAAGTGAAATTCTCAGTTACCTAGAAGCCTAACCAGGAACCCGTCACATAAAAAGACGGGGGGCTCCGACCATTTATAATAGAGGTCACATCCGCTATAGCCGCACTCGCTGACAAACCAAAACCAGAGAGTGCGTCACTATCGTCGCATACTTTCGCAGCGTCGAAAGCAATAATGACACTGCCAAGCTTTAGCGGAGCACAAACCGAGTGGTTTTCATTCCGTGCCATTTACGAAACAACCCGAGGCTACTTCAATGATATCGAAAACACTGGGAGACTAAGAAGAAGTCTACAAGGAAGAGCCTTGGAAACAGTCAGTTCAGAACTCATCGGGCATGCTAAGCCAGATGAAATTATGCGAGAACTGGAGCTGCAATTAGAGCGTCCAGATTCAATCGCGCAAGCAGAAACCGAGAAGTTACGAGGATTAGCACGCTGTACAGAAGCACCTAGAGACATCTGCACATTCGCGGGCAAAGTGAGGGGAAGCGTCGTCACTCTTCGAGCACTAAAGAGAGATCATTACGTCATCAACGCAGAGCTGCTACGACACCTCACCGACAAGCTGCCAAACTCTATACGCGCCCAATGGTTAAATACTACTGGCCAAATTTAAGGTTATTTGTTATTATAATATAACATTATACAGAATATCAAACGAAACTTGGAAGAATATAAAAGTTTTGTATTTTTAAGTAATTTGCGTATATTTTCTACGTTCTTTCAAAACAAAGCAATAAATTGTAATAAAGCTTACATTTAACAAAATCATTTCAGAATTATAAACAATAAATGATAAATTTGTGTTGATTTCATGGACCACGATAAGGCGCGTTATAATTACTTACTTGCGGAGCTATAAAAAAGTAATTATTTTTAATGACCATAAAATTAGTTAAACTTGTATTACCCTCATCATAAAATTTCTTCGTAAAATGACAGTAACAGTTATTCATAAATCTATTTCGTGTGTCATAACAGTCGGCAAAAACAGGTATGTGACATGGTATGAAACGATGATGTCTAAAACTTTCAGACCATTAACTAAAATCCTCCACACGTTTATCTACAGACAAATTTGCAATGGTTTCTGATATATGGCATAAATTCATAGAAAACTGTCAAATGTGTTATATTCCTGGTGAAAATATGACTGTTGACGAACAGTTATTTACATCGAAAACACGTCCTTTTCTGTAATACATTGCAAATAAACCTGATAAATTTCTAATCAAATTTTGGTTATTAGTGGATGTTGAGAGCAAATGTCTGTGTGGTGGGTTTCCTTATTTAGGAAAAGATGTTGTTTTCATTTTTTATTTCATTACCAGAACATGTAAGTAGTTATGAAATTGTTACAACCTTATCTCAAAAAAGGTCGAAACGTTACAATCGATAATTTTTTCACATCTCTAAAATTACCATAAAAGCTAAGATCTGAAAATACAAGTAAGGTGGGCGTGGATATAGTTAACCAAATGGCACGAAAGTACAACGTAAGAGCTGGAAATCGGAGATGACCAGTCCGTATCTACTACAATATTCTAGATTAAGCCGCTATAAATTCATGGATTGATTATAGCAAAATTACAGGTGAAATAATTTCTCGCCATAATTATTTTCTCCCACTCGTAAGTGAACTTCGAGCTGATACTTAAGTAAAAAAACAATGTTTAACTGCCATTCAACGTGTAGATAATATTGAAATAACCGAAGAACAGCCTTCCACATCAAAAAAAGGCGTCAATGTCAAATTAATTCGAAATGTAAAAAAAACCGCACCTGCGATATATGCACTGTTAGCCAAAAGCTGTTTGTGGTCAATGCGTAAAAAAAGTCTATAAAAAATTGTTTGTCATAAATGTTCGATATAATCAAAGTATTGAGGTAATTAAAACCAATATTCAAAATTCATTATTTTGTTTCAATCACAAATATCCACTATACCGTCAAATTGACTGTATATTGGATGTCGCGGTCTTTGAAGGTATGGCATGTTCCCCGACCCTTCTAGTGTTAAGGGCTGTGAAACAGATAGAGTAAAAGCAAGGTTGACCGAAAAGAGTTATTGGTGTCATCCGTCAGTGTCATTTAGTCATTTCCTTAGTCGTGTGGGAAATGTTTCTCTGACATGATCTGATATCTTTAGTAACTCAACTTCAAATGACACTGCGTTGACTGGATAACAGCAGTCTGTCTCGGGATGCGCTACTACCGGGACTTAGGCTGTTAGCAAGATAGAATTGTTACCTCAATTAGCCTAGTGAAATGTTACGTTTATTCGAGTGCTGACAGGTAGTTGGCACAACGTTTGAGAGAGATAAAAGGCTTTTACATATTTTTTTTTTTTCATTTATTTTGGCGACAAACAGTCATAATATATAGTTTACATTTGAACAATAACAAATTATTTACATTGTGAGACAAAATATTCATGCAACAATTTTACTGCAAATACTTTTTTAAATTTGTTTTAGGAAGATTTAAAGTCCTAAAAAGATCTATTTCTAAAAAATCTTTGTTACACATGTTAGTGGAACGACATATGAAAGAGTTACGTGTATTCTTATATAATGACGAAGTACGCAAGAACTAAAAACAGCTGCAAAGTTTTAGATTTGCAATATAGCGTTTCGCATGTGAAAAGTAGATATATGGCATCGCTTTGTCTTAGTGCCAGAGTCTGCGGTCCACACTATGGCGCCATTCACACAGTTATTTGTAAATGGTCGCCATTAACTCTTGTTCCGTTCTGCTATAATGTTGTGATCAAATCAGATGTAATATACCTATTATAGAAAGCTGACATGTAATGTTTTATGTTTTAGTGAACTATCTCGAATGCTATGGTAATTTAATATATATATATATATATATATATATATATATATATATATATATATATATATATATATATATATATATATATATATAATGACATATTGAGGGCAAGTTTAGTTTGTAATAGTAAAGGGAATATAAATCAAAAGTAACCCAACGTTGCTTTTTCTTTTCCAGAATCGAAATAAACTTTTTAAGGTGTTAAATAGGATAATAAATACTACAACGTTATGATGATGAATTCATTATTCAAAATAACTTTGTTGGTTTTATTATTTTTTATTTATTTGTCTATTGAAAATTCAAAAGTTAAATGAAATCAATTACGTATTTATCAAAATGAAATGCGATTGGTTTTTAATCTAAGAATGATATACTACTGAAATTTTCTTTTTGACAAGTTTTACTTGAATTCCGCTGAACATAAAAATGTGAATGCTATATTAATTTTCAAACCGAACAAGTGTAGGAACTCTCAGCAATAACTTACCCGTTTCCTTGTTTTATAGTCGAGCGCCCTCGTAACGTAGATGTCGCCAGTCATGATTTCGACGGCGAATGTCCCTCCTATTATCCCGCTCATGATACAATAAAGAAACAACCATTAAAAACATGCTTGTGTTCGAAGAAACGTCGCGGTCCATTAATTTTGAAGCGGAATTTTTTGCAATGTGTCCCAAGAACTCAATTGATACATTCATATTCATTTGTTTGTTTTCGGCATTTCAGGTAAATGCTTTTATGATATTTATTGTGCATGTGAAGTTTAATACTTTTAACAGTACATTTTAACGATGCTTTATACGAGTTGAAAAACGAGCTGGGCTGTATTCCCACCTCACTGATTTTTTATAGATTAAAAAAGATAAAAACAATATACAAAGTAATCAGCTCCCTTTATTTCTGATTATATGTAAAGATGTCTACAATTGTAGACCCGCCGACCGCCTGGTTGTACGATGGTGGAAAGGGGAGGGAGGAATTAAGGTAGGTAATTCATGCGCACACTCTTCGAAATGCACCTTATAGAATATTAAGACTCTGGCTACACTACACCTATGCTCAAAGCTGACAAGATTTTGGAAACCATGCATTTTTACTGACATTTCCCATACCGCCACTTATAACACCCACGGACAAAATGTGGTAATGGATTATTTTTGCGTCGCAGTCTAGCTCGCTTCACGGTTTCAAAAACAACGATCATACTATAAATCTGTAAGCAGTTGAAAGCACAGTAAAATACGTGAACCATCAACAGTTATGTATAGTTTCATAGAATGTTGGAATCATCATCATCATCATTACAGCCATTCACAAGTCCACTGCTGAACATAGGCCTCGCCCAAGGACACACACTGCCACAAAGCACGGTCCCGAGCTACCTGCATCCATCAACTTCCTGCATGTATTACCAGGTTGTTACGCCATCTAGTGGGGGGACGCCCTACTCTTCGTCCGCCGGTACGAAGCCACCATTCGAAAATCTATTTTACCCATCGCTTGTCGGTTCTTCGAGCTATATGGCCCGCCCATTACCGATTCATCATCATAACATCCCTTCACAAGTCCACTGCTGAACATAGGCTTCCCCCAAGGAATGCCACAAAGCACGGTCCTGAGCCACCTGCATCCATCGACTTCCTGCATGTCTCACAAGGTCGTCACTCCATCTCGTGGGGGGTCGCCCTACACTTCGCCTACCGGTACGAGGCTGCCACTCAAGAACCTTTCTTCCCCATCGGTTGTCGATTCTTCGAGCTATATGGCCGGCCCACTGCCACTTCAGCTTACTAATCACTTGGGCTATGTCGGTCACTCTGGTTCTACTGCGGATATCCTCATTTCTAAGTTTATCATGAAGAGAAACTCCGAGCATAGCCCTCTCCATAGCTCGCTGACCGACCTTGAGCTTCCTCATACGGCCAGCAGTGAAGGACCATGTCTCAGATCCGTAAGTCATCACTGGCAACACGCACTGGTTGTATAATTTCGTTTTAAGATTTTAAGGAATTTCTGACGAGAAGATGTGTCGTAGTTTCCCGAACGCTGCCCAGCTGAGTTGAATCCGTCGATTGACCTCTCGGTCGAAGTTGGACTTACCTAGTCGGACTATTTGTCCCAGGTAAACATACTCGTCAACAACTTCGAGCTTAGTGCTCCCAACAACTACCGGCATAGGTGTTACATGGACATTGAACATGATCTTTGTTTTGTCCATGTTCATCTTAAGACCTATCCATTGGGAGACACTATTGAGGTCATTGATAATGGTGCTTAGATCCTACAGCGATTCTGCCATAAGGACTATATCGTCGGCAAATCGAAGGTGAGTGATGTACTCGCCATTGATGTTAATATCGTATCCTTTCCAGTCCAGAAGCTTGAAAACGTCTTCCAATGCAGCGGTGAAGAGTTTCGGGGATATAACGTCACCCTGTCTTACACCTCTCTGCAATTAGATAGTTTTCGTACTCTGGTTCTGTACTCGGATAGCCATTGTAGCTCTACTGAACAAGCACTTCAGCACTTCGATATACCGACAGTCAACTTGGCACCGCTGAAAGGGTTGCAGCACCGCCCAAATTTCGACGGAATCAAAGGCTTTCTCATAGTCCACATACGCCAGGCATAATGGCAAATTGTACTCCTCGGACTTCTGTACAACTTGCCGAAGGGTATGTATGTGGTCTATGGTGCTAAAGCCCTTTCGGAAACCGGCTTGTTCCGGAGGCTGGAAGGCGTCAAGTCGATTCATAATGACTCTCGAAAACAGCGCGTAGACGCGGCTCAGAAGGGAAATCGGTCTTTAGTTCTTCAAGAGAGCGTTGCCGCCTTTCTTGAAGAACAAGACCACCGCACTTCTGCTCCACGCCTCCGGTGTAATGCCACCATGGAGGATGGAATTAAAGAGCCTCTGAAGCACTTCAAGTACCAGTTTTCCACCCGCTATCAAGAGCTCTGCTGTAATTCCATCCTCGCCTGGGGCCATGCCGTTTTTTAAGATGCTGGAGAGCCATTCTAATCTCGCTCAGACTGACGTCCGGGATATCTTTGGAATAGTGTCGGATAAGACTCGCTCTTTGATCTTTACTCACATTGCGTGTGGCTCCAACGATGACGTGTACAGCTGCCCATAGAATCTCTTAATCTCACTCAAAATCTCAGGTGCCCCGGAAACGCAGCATCGTTTCCGGAGCACTTCACTCGGTCCTCAGCTTTGACAGTTGGCTCTTTCTGGCAGACAGATCTCTGGCAGAGACTTTGGAGCCTTGGTTCTGCTCGATCGCTTCTTCAATACAAACTGTATTGAAGTTGCGTAAGTCCCGCCGCATGCATTTGGAGATCTGTCTGTTCAGTTGCCTGTATGCTGTCAAATCTGCTGAAGAATGTAGCTTCATCTCCCGCCTAACAGCCATGAGATTAAGAGTGTGATCGGAGAGTTTTTGTGCTCTTGTGCGGCGGGTCTTGGAGAACTTAGCTCCGACCACATGGACAGTTTCCACGAGCTTGTCATTCATATCGTCCACTTCATTGCAGTTTTCTAGGCACTGAAAACGGTTTTGTAATTCGAGCTGAAAGGTTTCAGGACTTTGGAACAGAGCACGAGGGGAACGGAGCGTTGACTTCATTAGACGAGACCTCCCCAACTTAACGTTTAGGTTCAGTGTGTCTCTAACCATTCGGTGATCGCTACCAGTTTTCACCCTCGCGATCACGGAGACTTCACTGAACAGTTGTCGTCTGGTCATCGTAATGAAGTCAATCTCATTTATTGTGGAACCGTCGGGGCTCGGCCAGGTCCACTTCCTGTGGGGCCGCTACTGGAAGAAAGCGTTCATCATAAAGAGTCCCTCTTTCTCCATGACGTCGGCCAGCTGCTGGCCCCTTGGTTTCCGTTGCCCTATTCCAAATTTCCCTACTTTCAGCTCACCGTTCTCTCTTGTGCCTATTTTTGCATTGAAGTCTCCCATTAACACCGTATATTGGGTTTTGGAGGAATGCATGGCTCTAGAGATATCCTCATACATTTCCTCCACCTCCTCATCGGGGTGTGCCGAGGTTGGTGCGTAAACCTGTATGACCTTTAGCGAATACCGTTTGGTGATTCTGAGTATAGGTACGCAACCCTCGTCGACACACCCTCGATCTTTACAACGTTGTTAACGAGAGACTTGTGGACGATAAATCCGACACCTCCTTGGGACAGATGGTCGCCCTCCCGGTGATAGAGCAAGTTGCCGGATTCGAGGATTACCGTGTCTTACCCTCTCTTCGGACTTCGGATATTCCTATAATATGCCAACGTAACTTGTCTATCTCTTCTTCCAGCTCCACGATCTTCTCGTCTGTCCTCAGGGTGCATTGTACGTTGCCAGGTCGAGTTGTCTAAGGTGGCAACCGAACCTCCACCAGAGATTCTTAGCACCCCCTACCCCGCCGCTACCATGGTCGCCACCGTAGCCAGGAATAGCGGGGCCACCGGGGACTGGGGGCCGTCTCTTCGTAACTTTCATCATGGAGTGTATATTGCCGTAGTTGCCACGCTTGGCGAGCGGGTTGGCAACCGCAGTTTTTTTTATTGTAATTTCGGCTACTATCGGGAAGATGCTGCTGCCCATCTCCTACCTGTTTCGCTTTGTCGCCTTTTACGACACCCACGGGAAGATATGGGGTAGTGGATATTCTTGACCGCCACTACACGGCTCATTTCTACTTCAGCTTAATAATCCGTTGGGCTATGTCGGTCACTCTGGTTTGTAGTGTTATGCTACTTACATATCATTTTACACTATTTTAAATTCATTTTCCCATTCTGTTTTGATTTTCTGCATTCACCTCAAAACTGGATATTTTGTATCACCTTTATTTCCATAGGATCCTGTAACGTTTTTAAACCATAAAAACACAATAACAAATCATTTTAACTTCGTATTTTCACGCTATCAGCACTTTTGAAATCGGTGTCGATGGAGTCTACCTTTTTTCGATCTTTTATTTAGTTCTCCGTAACTCTGCAATTTCGGGCTTCGTGCGCGCTGTTGCGCTACCTTTTTTCCTATATCAATAATATCTCATTTTTCACTTAAATCTTGCCGTTTCTCTATTACGAGCCTGAAACCAAAATTTGATATGTTTTGACATCGTTGTTTACCTGGTTGTCATGGCAATTTTTATTCAAATTCGTTAGCGGTCTGTTGTTTTACTTCAATATTTCCACATAAATACTCTTTTCTTCTTGGCCATTTACAAAAAATTTGCTTTTAATTTAAATAATTTTCCGTTCTCTCTAAAATGGTATAAAAGCCGAACAATCGGCCAATAAAGGCAGTCTCGCTTCAGCTTTCTAACACGAAACATCTCCTAAAGGCATTGTCCCGGGGCCGCACTGCCCCGGGATCCTGCAAGCCTCTGCCTCTGCCTCTGCCTTGACTGAAGTCGCCGGATCCTGCAAGTCTCTGCCTCTGCCTTCGCCTGAAGTCGCCGGATCCTGCAAGTCTCTGCCTCTGCCTTCGCCTGAAGTCGCCGGAATCCTGCAAGCCTCTGCCTCTGCCTTCCCCTGAAGACGCCGGGTTCCTGTAAGCCTCTGCCTTCACCTGAAGTCGCCGGGATCCTGCAAGCCTCTGCCTTTACCTGAAGTCGTCGCCTAGCTACGCCCACGCCTTCACCTACGCTGTGCGTGCTCGTTCCAGGCGCTGAGAGCGCCTACTCAAAGGCGCTGCGTGTGCCTACTCCAGGCGTTGCATGTACCTAGACCAGGCGCTGCGCGCCTACCACAGGCACAGCCTGTGTATAATCTGTGAGCAACGAATACCACCACCAAGCGCGGTGTGCCACTTGGATCTTCGGGCTCCGCTTCAATACTCATCATCTTTATTATCCTTTTTTTAGAAATAATTGTATTTCACGTCACCCATCTTCATCTTCATACTTCATTTTTTTATATAAAATTGTAAATATCTTTTTTAAATTTTAAATAAATTATTTGATTTTGTTCTATTTTTGTTGTTTTGTTGTTATTAGGTTAGGTTCTTTTGTTCTTAATTGTCGCTTCACGACATTTTGGCGCCCAACGTAAAAGTTCTCTTTCTCTCTTAATTTTTTTTTCTCTTTTCTTCACCTTTACTGCGCCTTGTCCATTCCCTTTTGATTTAATTGCTTTCTCTTTCGTTCTTAATACTTTATTTATTCATCATTTTCATATCTTCCAAATTAAACCTACATTTAACACTTCACTTACAGTTACACTTCACACACACTTACTTAAAGTGATGAATACTTTAATATTTTTATTCTAGATAACTTAAAGAGGTATAATTTTTAATTAAATTTTTATTTCTTAAACTTAACTTTACACGTAATTATAACAATGAAAAGGGTTATTAAGTACGAATTCCTTAACAAGGCCGAGCTCGAATACGAAGTGAAGATTAGATATGAGGAACCAGCTAATACTGTTTTACTTCTAAAAAAACAGGTTTTGCGTTTAGTTGCGAATTCTCACCCTGAAGATATTCTCACTTCTCCAATTCCGATTGAGGATGACTTGTCTCAAATTGATTCTACTTTGACCTACTTGGACTGTAAAATTAAAAAAATTTTACAAGGTGAAACCAAATACTTGCGACTAATAGAAACTTTTATTAATCATGTCTTTTACAGATTGGAACGAATAGATACTGACTTATATCCAGACTTTAAAGATATTTTCGATACTTTGAAGATGAAATTTGACGCTATTACTAAACAATTTGAATTCTTGACTCCAGCTTCAACTGAAAATGACCCTCCATCACTTGACCCTCCTGTTGACCCGACTGTCATGGAACTCCCTCTTGTTTCTCAAACTTCTGTTCAGGTCCATACCCCGTATCCTCCACCACCACCTCAATCTTTTTCTCCAACTAACGTCTTCAAAGATCTGAAAAGACACACCTTCAATGGTAAAAGATGTCCAAGATCCTTTCTTCAAAAACTTGAAGAATACTGCTTAGCTCGTGGCTTGTCCAAAGACTTGTTGATTTCTCAAGCGTTCAAAATTTTCACTGACAATGCTCTTCATTGGTTCAGATTTAAATATAATCGGAATCCAAACTTAACTTTTTTTTGCGGATGGAAAATCATCAAATGACGCCTTTCGCTCTGGGTGGAGCGGAAGGGAGTGTCAGACTTTTACTGACTAAAAACCATCCGTGTTCCTTCAGTACCCTTACGTTCCGGAGCCGCGGTATCTCTTTCGAACAGCCCGCAGCCCCGGCAGGCGTCGGCCCTTGCGGGCCCCTTCACGCTGCTGACAGCTTTTTGAGGCGCGCGTGGAACAAAACGCGCCGTCGACACGGCCTGTCGTCGTTAGACGGACGGACGGCGAGCTACCCATTGCTCGCCGTCCACAGGCCCGCGCCTACGGTGGCCGGGGGCCACGACGTAGCCCCCGACGCCCGGGGCGTCTCCCGCGACGGCCGGGAAGGAAAGCTGCTGCTCTCTCCTTCTCCCGCTCCGCCACCTCCTTCGCTAGCATCACTGCTTCGCAGAAGGTTGTGACGGCATCCCATTCCGTCTCGCTCCGGACCATGGCTTCGACCAGGGCCGGACGCGAGAGGTCGCCGCCGCCTATCGCCGCTACGAGGACACGGCGGTGCTCCGTCCAGGCAGGGCACACCTCCACGGTGTGCTCCACCGTGTCCTCCGGTCGATCCTCGCAGTGGGAGCACCCGGGCGTTTCCTCCCGCCCGATTCGGTGCAGGAACCTCCCGAACACACCGTGTCCGGTGAGGACCTGCGTCAGGCGGAAGGTGAGGACGCCGTGGCGTCTCTCAAGCCACTCCTCAAAGAAGGGTCTTATCGCCGCTATAGTGGCGTGCCCAGCACGGGGTTGCGACAGTCGCTCTCTCCATGTCGCCATGAGATCATGCCGGAAGTCTGTCCGCTGCACGACAACTTGCCGCGGCAGCGGGGTTTCCCCCCAGCATAGTGCCTCCGCGCGCCATTCGTGCAGGCGCGCGAGGAATATCGCTTCCAGATCCCATGGCGGCAATCCGGCAAGGAGGCACGCTGCCTCGCGGGAGATCGTGCGGTAGCCGCAAACCATTCTTACGGCAACCACCTTTTGGGGCGCGTTCAGGTGGTGGACGGCAAGCCGCGCCAAACCACGCGCCCACACCGGGGCCCCGTAAAGGGCCATGGACCGCAGAATCCCCGCGTAGAGCCTCCGGCAGGAGGCGTTTGACCCCCCAGGTTCGGCAGGAGCTGCCTGAAGGCAGCCCCGGTCCGTTCCAGTTTGGGAACCAAACGTCGGAAGTGCTCAACGAAGTTCCATCGGCCGTCGAGGACGAGTCCTAGGTACTTCAACGTCGACTCGACGCCGATGGATACCCCTCCTACCATCGCTGAGGATCCCGGTGGTGGCCTGTTCCGAGGACCATGGAAGTGCATGGCCTCGGACTTGTGCAGAGCCACCTCAAGACCCAGCTGCCGGATCCTCTCAACGACTATGGCAACCCCGCGTGTCATATTTTCCGCCGCCGCCTCGTAGGACCCCCCCTGTGCCAGTACCAGCGTGTCGTCAGCGTAGCAAACTACGCTGACGCCGGTAGGGAGGTCGGCGCGCAGCACCCAGTCGTAACCGATGTTCCACAGGGGCGGCCCCAGAACCGAACCTTGTGGAACACCGCACGACATCTCTCGCCGGTTCCACTCACCGTTGCGACCGGGGTAGATGACGGCCCTATCCGTCAGATAGTCCCCGACTATACGACGGAGATAGGTCGGCACCCGGTGATACCGGAGTGCCTCCCTAATGCAGCTCCAGGGCATGGAGTTGAAGGCGTTGGCGATGTCGAGAGACACCGCCAAAACAACCCCCCCCTGGCCACTGCATCCCCCGTCGTGAGGGCTCTCACGCGCATGATGGCGTCCACCGTAGAGCGCCTCTTGCGGAAACCAAACTGGTGTTCCGCAAGATCCGGCCCCGTCCCCGCAAGGTGCTCGGCGAGGCGGTTTGCAATGACTCTTTCAAAGAGCTTGCCCACCTCGTCGAGCAGCACCACGGGGCGGTATGCGGACGGAGAGTCCGCAGGGCGCCCCGGCTTCTGAATGAGGACCAGCTTCCCCGTCTTCCAACGAAGCGGGAATTGGCCTCTCTCCAAGCATGCGCTTAGGAGCCCCTCCAGTCGGGGCCCGAGAGCCTCCGAGGCCAGGACCCAGGCTTTGCCAGGCAAGCCATCGGGTCTTGGGGCGGTATTCCTGGCCTTAAGCCTACGTACCGCCACTCTCAGGTCTACCCCGGTCCCTTCCGAGATGCCGTCGTCGTCGTCCTGGTGGTCCGCTTCCGGCACCGCAGGTAGCGGAGCCATAGGCGGGGGCGGGTGTTCCCCTCGCGCAGCAAACAGAGCGCTCACCACGTCCTCCACGAGCTGAGGCCGAAGACTCTGCGTCAGCGGGGGAGCCCAGGTGCGGAGTTTATCCCGCACCATCTTGTAAGGGCGCCCCCACGGATCTCTGTCGAGAGTCTCCAGCATCTCCTCACGGGCCCGATCCCGGGCCCGCATGACAGCCTCCCGGAGGGCGGTCTTCGCCGCTCTGTATCCCTCGTACAGCTCCGCCTCAATGGCTGCCGCATTCGGTGGACGAATGCGGAGCCTGCGATGCCTGGCGTACAGGTGCCGCGCGGCGACACACGCCTCGCGTAGAGACGTCAGCTCACGCGACCACCAATACACCTGGCGCCGGGCGCTTCCTGGCCGGACGCGGGGCATTGCCACGTCACATATCTCGGACATGGCCTCCTGGAACCACCCTGCCTCATCATTGACGTCGGCAGGCCTATCCGGTGATGACATCCAGGCCTGCACGATCGAGGCTTCCAGGAGGAGCTCCCGGTCCAGCTGCTTCAGCGCCCAACGCGGACCACTCGGGGCCTGTTGGACTGGCGCGCTCGAGGGCTGGGTGGAGACGTCAAACCGGATGTACCGGTGGTCGGAGTAGGTCTCCACCCCCTCCATGACTCGCCAGTCAATGGCACGCGGCGACAGAGCGGGGCTAGCGAACGAAATGTCCACCACCGACTCGCCCCGCATCCGCACACACGTGGGGACAGAACCCCGATTTAGGACGACCAGGCCTGTCTCCAGAGCCCAGTGTTCCACCATCCTACCCCGCACATCTGTACGACGAGAACCCCAAGCCAAGTTCTTGGCATTGAAGTCCCCGAGGACAAGCACGGGGAGGGGATAGCTTCCGACGACGACTGCTCTCAGCTCTGCAAGAGAGTTGTGGAGCTCGGCAAGAGATCGGTTCGGGGAGAAGTACACCCCCACAACGACGAACTCCCCGAACCATGACCCCTGACCCCTCCTGACACCTTCAAGGGTCGGGGTACCGGCGGCGGCCGAAGAAATGATGGCCACTGAGCCATTAAGGTCCGCCACCCAGTCCTTCCTAGGCCAGACAGAATACGGCTCAGCGACCACAGCGATGTTAATCGACCACTGCGCCATGCTCTGGAGCAACAGATCCTGAGCGCAGGCGCAGTGGTTGATATTCGCCTGGAGGAAGCTTAATGGGGCCGTTATAGGCATTCCATTTCAGCTTCCTCCACGGGGCGCCCCTCTGCAGGCGTCGGTGTCGCGGCGGCGGCGGCGGCGGCGGCGGCGGCGGCGGCGACAGTGACTGCGGCGGCGGCGGCAGTTGCAGCTGCGGCGGTGACCATAGAGGCGGTGGCGGCGGAGGAGGGCCCTCCCCTACCCGCGGCCTTGGCCTTGGCGGGTGACACGTAGGCCCTGCTCCCGGCCCAGTGATCGGCTGGCTTGCCGGTCGCCGCACATGCATCACAGTGCGGCGTGGCACAGCAGGTTGCCGATATGTGACCGGGCTGACAGCAGCGGAAGCAAAGGCCACTGCGGTCAACCTCCGAGGCGCATTTCGCTGATACGTGATGCCCCACGAGACAGCGGTAGCACCTCAGAGGTCTGGGCTCCAGCAGCTTAACCTGCGCTGAGACCCAGCCCACCAGAAGCCTTCGGCCCTCCACTATGGTTTTGGCCGCCGTAACAGGGCAGCACACCGTGGCGGCATGCATACCCTGTTGGTCCGGGCGTATGGCGCCTGACCTGACCTGGTCAGTAGTGCACCCTCCGGACCTGGCGACGGCGGCCACCAACTCCTCCTCCGATACCGAGTCGTCCAGACCCATGATGCGCAGGTCTGCGCATCTGACGGGCCTGGACACTCGGGCCTCGTCCTCGTTCAGGGACGCTCTGAGCTTCGCAGCCAGAGCGTCCGCAGTCGCGCCACTGGATTTCCCGGGGATCTCCAGCATACGGGCCCCCGTCTGGGTGACTTTGAGCCGGAGGCCCCCAGTGATTCCGTACTCCCCGAGATCCTCCGCCTCTTTCGCCTTCGCGAGCAGATCGCGGTAGGTAACGCCCTTCTTTTCCGCGTCCGGCTGTAATGTAATCACTACAGCTGCGGTCTTCGGGGCGCGGAGCCTAGCCGCGATCTTGCGCGCCCTGAACTGGCGCTGCCGCTCCTGCTCTTTGGCCTTTTTGGCTGCCTTCTTCCCCTTCTGTTTGTCCCCGACCACCTGCCAACCGGCTTCTGCCGCGGGAGGTGTAGGGAGCTGGGGGGGCGGTGGAGGCGGCGGCAGCTGGCTTGCCGCTGGCGCTGGCCCATTCGCCGCAGGCACTGGGGCTGGCGCAGCCATCACCTGTGCTGCCGTCTTGCCCTTTTTCGCCTTCGCCTTGCCTCTCTTTCCCGTCGCCGGCTTAGCCGGAGCCGGTTCAGCCGGTATCGATTTTGCCGGAGCCAGCTTTTCAGGGGGGGAGGGGCAACTGCAGCCCCACCCGAGGGCTGGCTGGACGGCCCCGGCCTGGATGTGGCCGCCGTGGCCGTCGCGTAGGAAACCGTTGCCGGCCTCGCCGCCGTCTTGTTTGCCCCTAGGGGGGGCGCAGGACGATGCCCTCCAGCACGGAGAACCGGTGCTGGAAGGCGGCCAGCTCCTGCCGGACCAGGTTCAGAACCTGGTTCTCCACCGGCACGGGCTGGCTTGGGCGCTGCGTCTGGGGCGCCGCGCGAGAGGCAGGCTCATGCAGACTGGCCAGGTCTGCGCGGAGCTTCTCATTCTCCTTCTGGAGAGTCTCCATTGTGGACGTCAGGCGGGCCACGTCCGCCCGCAGCTTCGCCACCTCGTCCGCATTAGGCCCGGCCCCAGCAAAGTTGGCCTCCGCAGCCGCCATGATGGAGGCGGAGGCCGCGGGAATGGCCTTGACTTTCGAGGAGGACTTTTGCTTGTTGGCCACGACCTTGATCGCGGCCTCCACCTCCTTTACGAATCTGGCCTTACGCTCCACCTCGGAGCCGCCAGTCGCATCTGTTTCTTCGCCTGATTCCCGAGCCGTATCGTCCGGGTGGCGCCCCTCCTCGGCAAGCTTTGCCGCTCGTTCGGCCCTCTGATTGGCAGAGAGCTCCCTCCCCTTGCCTCTCAGCCCGCCCCGATCCAAACTTAACTTGGAACGAACTTTCTTCTTTATTAATCAAAGACGTAGTGGTTTTGATTATGATCATAAACTTTTAGAAGCGATTAGGAATCGAACTCAAGGTCGTGATGAACCTATCGTCATCTATATTTCCATCATGTCTGGAATGTTCTCTCGTCTTTCGAAGAAACTTTCTGAAACAGAACAATTGGAGATTATTTTGAGGAATATTCGCCCATGTTATTCAGTCTTCGTAGCTCTAAAAGACATTGACTCTATCGACTCTCTTCTGGCTACTTGCCAAAACTATGAAAAGTTCCTAGACAGAGACAAACAATTTAAAGAACCAAATGTACAACAAAGTCCTCTTATTTCTGAATTCAACTACAAACATTCCACTTCAAGTTCAGTTGACTCTCCAAATTCTTCTAATAACTCACGACCTTCTCCTCCCTTCATGAATAAATTCACTTCATCCTACAAATACCCTTCTAGACAAGTTAATAGTCTCTCTCAAACTAAAGCTCCTCAAGAAAGCTCTTTTTGTGTTCGCTGTCGTAAACAAGGTCATTCTTTGAACACTTGTACTCAACCACGATTCGTGATTTGTTTCAAATGTGGTCTTAAGGGTTTTAAAACTGCAGATGGCCCTACTTATTCTCCCAAACCTAATACTAGTTCAAAAAACTAACTGCTGACTTGAAAAGTAACTTAAACTTTGATAATGACGATTGGACTAATTGGATTAAAACAATTCAAAACTTCTTTTCTTGTTACAAAATCTCTTTTACACTCTACTCCAAAGAACAAGATCTTAATCGTCCATTCGTTAATGTCAAAATTTATGACTTAACTTTATATGGTTTACTAGATTCTGGCAGCTCAGTAACTATTCTGGGTAATAATTCTCATTTGGAAATTCTTAAACTGGGCTGCAAACTTCTCAAGTCAGATCTTATTATTGTCTCTACTGCTAATAATCAAAAAGTTAATTCCTTGGGTTATTTTCACTTACCTGTTTATTTAAATAATCAAACTCATCTGATTAAAGCTTATGTTTTCCCTGAAATATTCCTTCGGCTTCGGCGTATTGACTTTTGGAGAAAATTTAATCTTTTACCTAGTGTTTTATCTTCTCTTAACTTTACAGAATCTAAATGCTCTGCTACCGAAACTAAAGATATTAAAGTTTTACCTTATGAGCATTTAACTCCTAATCAAAAGAACATCGCTAATGATATCATCCAACGCTTCAAGACAATTTATTTTGAAGAAAAAGGTATCCTGGGAAGCACACACTTAATCACCCACAAGATTGATACTGGTGATTCTCTTCCAATCAAACAAAGATGTTACAGACTGTCTCCTGAAAAACAAAAGGATAAATTAATGAAGTTATCTTGTCAACTTGCTTTGGTAACTGCTCCTGTCCTTGCTTGCCCTAACTTCGAACTACCCTTCTCTGTACATTGTGATGCATCAAATTATGGCACAGGAGCAATGCTTACTCAACATTAAGATGACAAAGAAGTCGTGATTGCTTACATGAGTAAAGCACTAAACAAAAATCAACAGAACTACTCAACTACTGAAAGAGAAACATTGGCTGTAATAACTGCGTTAGAACATTGGCGATGTTACCTAGACAATGGTAAAGAATTTAAAATATATACTGACCATGCTGCACTTAAATGGTTTCAAAACTTATCGAATCCATCAGGAAGACTTGCTCGCTGGACTTTACGCTTATCATGTTTTAACTTTGTCCTGAAACATAAAAAAGGAAAGGATAACGTTGTTCCAGATTTATTATCAAGACATAAGAATCAAGAATGTCCTGATACACGAGAAATTTCACCTCAAGGCGTACATCCTATTACGATTGAAGAACCACCTGATCGTAAACTTGAGCACTACAACAAGATTTTTCTCGGGTGCTCCAACAACCCAGACGCATATCCCAACTACACTATCAGGGATAACAAACTTTACCGCTGCATCCATTCTCCCGATCGTCTAAACGATGACTTTATTTGGAAAGGAGTTCCACTACCTCAAGATAGACATGCACTTATTGAAGTTAACCATGGTTCCCCTTCAGAACTCCATTTCGGTATCTTCAAGATATTCAAGAAAATATCTTTAAAATACTATTGGCCTTGTATGTTTAAGGACATTGCCAATTTGATCTCGACTTGTGAAACCTGCTTAACCTACAAACACCCTAATCATTCTCCCTATGGTCTTATGGGTAAACCTAAACTTTGCTCCAGACCTTTTCAAACTATATCCTTAGATCTTATGGGTCCATTGCCTATGACTCGAAGACGAAATCAGTATATTCTAGTAATTAACTGCAATTTTACTAAATATACTATGATTTTTCCCCTTAAACGTGCTACTTCAGCTAATATTATTAATGTTTTGGAAAATTCAGTTTTTCTTGTTCATGGCATTCCCCAAACTATTATAAAGGACAACGCTGTTCAATTTCAGTCGCGAGAATTCCACTCATTCTTAAATTCTTATAACGTTCCTTTTATTTTTCACACAGCTTTATATTTTCCTCAGGTTACTCCTACGGAAAAGTTTAATAGTACAATTATTACAGCTCTAGCATCTCTAGTAGGAGACGATCATAGATCCTGGGACAACCATCTTACTAAGATTCAGAACGCAATGAACAGCGCTACAAATGTATCTACTGGCTTTACTCCAAACTTTTTAGTCTTTGATAGGGAAACAATACCTTGTGGTTCCTTCTATACTCCAACTCAGAACCTCGAGGAATTGATATTTATGCCTCGTGATATTTACGCGTCTAATGCTGGTCTCCTCTCATCTATCTTTCACAAAGTTCAAACTAAACTTCACATAGCTCACGCTAAAAATAGCACTCGCTATGATCTTCGTCGGTCTTTTAAAGAATTTAATGTGGGAGATACTGTTTGGCGTAAAAACCATGTTTTAAGCAATGCCGGCGCATACTTTAATGCTAAACTTGCCTCTAAGTTCATCAAGTGCAAAGTGATAGCTAAACTGTCACCACTAGTCTATGTGCTTGAAGACCCTAATGGAGTTAGATGCAAGTGGCACATCAAAGATGTAAAATCATAAATTTTCTTAACTTTTATTAACTGTTAATTTGTATATATGTATAAATATCACCATCATTTTCACCTTATTATTTTTATTTCTTTAAATTTGTTTGTTTGTTTGGTGATCTAGTGTTCTTCAACACATCTTGCTTTAGGACCTCGAATTTTCGTTGGTTAATCTTCACTTTTTATTATTATTTCAGACACATCTCGTTAGTGATGTTGCTAATCTATGGCTTTGAGCCCTACCGCTCTGGCCGTTCTTAATCTTTACTTAAGTCATAACGACTAAAGCTTACTTAAGATTATTTTTTTTATCTTTATCTTCACTTGGGAGCGGCTGACTATTCCCTTAATAAATTTTTTTTCCACGCAGGAGCGGATGACAACTCCTTAAATAAGCCTGAATGTCCTTTCGAAAACACACTTTTAGAGTGGTAGTCATTGAATGTGAACTCCACCCTTACCTGAATGCAGATCATGAATGTAAGAGATAGTATATCTGATTTTGCCTGGTGATGTCTGTTTCTGCAAAGCTGTGTTTTTATGGTTTATTTTAGAATGTACATACCAAAATTTTTGCTGTGTCAAAAATTTTCCAGGGTCGGGGGGAAAATGTAGTGTTATGCTACTTACATATCATTTTACACTATTTTAAATTCATTTTTCCATTCTGTTTTGATTTTCTGCATTCACCTCAAAACTGGATATTTTGTATCACCTTTATTTCCATAGGATCCTGTAACGTTTTTAAACCATAAGAACCCAATAACAAATCATTTTCACTTCGTATTTTCACGCCATCAGCACTTTTTAAATCGGTGTCGATGGAGTCTACCTTTTTCGATCCTTTATTTAGTTCTCCGTAACTCTGCAATTTCGGGCTTCGTGCGCGCTGTTGCGCTACCTTTTTTCCTATATCAATAATATCTCATTTTTCACTTATATCTTGCCGTTTTTCTATTACGAGCCTAAAACCAAAATTTGATATGTTTTGACATCGTTGTTTATCTGGTTGTCATGGCAATTTTTATTCAAATTCGTTACCGGTCTGTTGTTTTACTTTAATATTTCCACATAAATACTCTTTTCTTCTTGGCCATTTACAAAAAATTTGCTTTTAATTTAAATAATTTTCCGTTCTCTCTAAAAAGGTATAAAAGCCGAACAATCGGCCAATAAAGACAGTCTCGCTTCAGCTTTCTAACACGAAGCATCTCCTAAAGGCCTTATCCCGGGGCCGCACTGCCCCGGGATCTTGCAAGCCTCTGCCTCTGCCTCTGCCTTGCCTGAAGTCGCCGGATCCTGCAAGTCTCTGCCTCTGCCTTCGCCTGAAGTCACCGGATCCTGCAAGTCTCTGCCTCTGCCTTCGCCTGAAGTCACCGGAATCCTGCAAGCCTCTGCGTCTGCCTTCCCCTGAAGACGCCGGGTTCCTGTAAGCCTCTGCCTTCACCTGAAGTCGCCGGGATCCTGCAAGCCTCTGCCTTTACCTGAAGTCGTCGCCTAGCCACGCCCACGCCTTCACCTACGCTGTGCGTGCTCGTTCCAGGCGCTGAGAGCGCCTACTCAAAGGCGCTGCGTGTGCCTACTCCAGGCGTTGCATGTACCTAAACCAGGCGCTGCGCGCCTACCACAGGCACAGCCTGTGTATAATCTGTGAGCAACGAATACCACCACCAAGCGCGGTGTGCCACTTGGATCTTCGGGCTCCGCTTCAATACTCATCATCTTTATTATCCTTTTTTTAGAAATAATTGTATTTCACGTCACCCATCTTCATCTTCATACTTCATTTTTTTATATAAAATTGTAAATATCTTTTTTAAATTTTAAATAAATTATTTGTTTTTGTTCTATTTTTGTTGTTTTGTTGTTATTAGGTTAGGTTCTTTTGTTCTTAATTGTCGCTTCACGACAGGTTCTACTGCGGATATCCTCATTTCGAAGTTTATTAGTTATTACGCAGAGAAACTCTGAGCATAGCCCTTTCCATAGCTCGCTGAGCGACCTATGGAAAGCGAGTTGGAATCAAGTATCTCTTAAATATTAAGGACTACAAGTTTGTTTGAAACACAGGTTTAAGTTTCTGAGGCCTTGGAATTGGAGGGTGCAGCTTTGTGAATATAATATATAGTTCAGTAAAAAGTTAAGCTTCCGTGTGTACAGTGTTTTACATAAGTCGATTTTAAAATGCGGTCCGATCCGCATGTACATCGTTTATCTAACTTAAATAGTTATTGGAATTCCATTACAAATAATGGTCAGGGTTTGTAGAACCCTTAGAGTTAAGCACCGCAACCCGGCCATGATCGCTGGAAAATTACTTTCATTTTGCCAGTGGCCGTTATCTACGATAGAATTTTTGTTTGGGATAAGTTATGGGTAGAGAGTTGGAAGAATGTTATCTTATAATGGTTAATGGCCACAAGTGAAGGCCACAGAATGAAAATGAAATGGCGTGGATCAAATTCCACAAAGAGTAAGAAATTTTATTGTTTAACTTCCAAGAAAAGTAATAATACAAATTTTCAATTTCAATCTTAGAATATTTTTTCTCGCTGTTGTTAAGAAATACGAGTTAAAATGAGCTTAATTTAACGTTAAATCTATTTAAATACAAGTGTTTGTCTCACATATATAAGAATTATTTGCATTATCATCGAAGTTACCTAAGTATGCTAAATTTTTTATCTCAATCGTGTGTCAGCAAATGCTTCAAAAATTTATTAGAAAGTTTGACCCGGAAAGGTGTACAAAGAGAGAAAATTAATAAAAAGCATAAAAAAATGGTATGTGGTAGATTCATGCTGCAGCTATGCTATGAGTGTAGCAGGAATGGGTTGGCTCAGTCAGAGAACACGGTATCATAGAATATCGTAAAATACCAGCTTGAAGCTGCTGTGTTTCGTATGGTGTAGAAAACCGGAGACCCTTTTTACTGGAATCGAGGCATTCCATCTAGTCCTCCGAAGTGATAACGCATCTAGATTTTGATTCTTAATCGAGGATTAACGTAGATGCCTATAGGCAAAAGCATTTACTTACTACCAGGTGGACTGTATGGTTTTTTCTCAACCATAGTTTATAAAAAAAGAGCTTGATAATGTGAAACGTTTCAATATCACCTCCGTCCTCACCATAGTTTAATCGGTACTAGTGATGGTCGAGAGGTCCGTAATTACTAAAATATTTCAGTTTGAACACTTTGAGGATTGAGGTTCTTTTTCATAGAGTATATTTATTTATTTAACTTCATATACACATATAATGTATACATGTAGGTGGACTTACTGCCCGAGGACTTAATTTACCAGTCTACCTTAAGGTAGGTGTAAAAAGATGTACAGAAATTTAATAGGCACATACGCAAACAAACACACACACACACACACACACACACACACACACACTCTCACACACACACACACACACACACACACACACACACACACACACACATATATATATATATATAACCTAAGACATATACATAATGTTCATATATAATATATTAAACACAATAAACAATGAACGCTACGTTGATTGTGTCATTTTATTGAAGAGAAGTATAGTTCAATTTCATTGGATTACATTTAATTTTTAGTCAGGTATACTGCGTTGTGAGACCTGAGGACTAAGATGGAATGCCTGTAATCCAGTAAAAAGGTCCTGCTATTTTACGTTCGTTCATGCTACAACCATAATATAGCTGCAGCGTTGCTCTACCACGTAAATCGGAAATCTCGGTAAATCGGAAAATCTGCTTTAAAGCCATATATAATTTTATTATGCCTTAATTTTAGAACTATTTACAGTTATTTTTTGGCAACATTTAAAAACTGTTTGGAGACAGTTTTAACAGTGGTAGAGCTAAGCGATAGCTTTTGCTGTCGCACGGATGGGCCAGCTCGAACCGGGGTGGTACCACGACCTCACAGAATACCAGCGTGAAATAGAGGTTTACCTCTGCGTTGCGCTTGGTGAGTGCAGGTGGCCGGAGGCCCAAGCCCCCCCCCCCCCCCCATCAACATGGTAGTGGAATTAAATAAAAGACTACCCCAGGAGGGTACCAGCACCCTTGGAGAATCCCTCGCTGAGCACCCACGACCACACTACTTCACTCCTGAGCGTGGGTGCTCAGGCTGCCCCGCGTAGCCTGGGGGGGGGGGGGCAAAATTCCGCTCGCGACTAATGCTGCTCGGGGCAAGCGAAACAATACAACCAAGGCGACCCCTGTCACGCTATCCGATGGCGAAGCCGGCCTTGCTCTTTTTAACCGAGACTCAGGTGTCCTCTCCGGCCAATACTTAATATCTCTCCTACTCGGGGTACAAATTGGAACACTCCTTTGTGCCCCGGACTGGAGTTTGCGTATACGTCAGAGAGGACATCTGTTTTCAACGCTTCGGCAGTCTTGAAGGTACAGACCTGTCCATCCTATGGCTGCGCGTAGACAGCGACGACCATCCCCGCGTCTACGGGTGCCTCTATAGGTCCCATAGCGGTAATGCCGACACAGACCGACTCATCGACCACGTCCAAATGGCTGCAGACTCCGTGCTACAACAGGTCCCATCCGCAGAGATCGTGATACTCGGTGATTTTAACGCCCACCACGCTGAATGGCTTGGTTCTCGTTTAACCGATCATGCGGGTAGATCTGTCTATGACTTTGCTTTGGCATATGGTCTAACACAACTGGTTACTTCGCCTACGCGGATCCCAGATGTGGAGGACCATGTACCTTCCCTGTTGGACCTTCTGCTGACCTCTCATCCGGACGGATATCAGGTCTCCGGTCGATGCCCCTCTGGGCTCTTCGGACCATTGTCTGATCCGGAGTACGGTGCCACTCACGCTCCAATCGCAGTTGCGATCTGCAGCTTGCCACCGTGTTTGGCACTATAGGTCAGCTGATTGGGACGGGATGCGGTCTTTTTTTGCATCCTACGCTTGGGGGCGGGTTTGCTTCTCGCCGGAAGATCCCAGCGTTGTTGCCGATTCTGTTGCTGATGTGGTACTTCAGGGTATGGAACTTTTTATTCCATCCTCTGTGGTGCCCATCGGTGGCAGATCCCAGCCATGGTTTGGTCGCTCCTGTAAAATAGCATCACGCTATAAGAAGGAGTGCTACCGAGCCTGGGCTGACGTATCAACGTCTCGGGATGTATACACCAGCGTACTTAAAAAGAAGTATAACTCCGCCTCCAGGTCCTTCAAAAGCATCATTGCCAAGGCAAGGTCTGAGCATATCGGCAGAATTGGCGAGAAGCTAGTTTGCCTTCCTTCGGGAACCCGTGCATTCTGGTCTCTCGCCAAGACCATCTCTGCACAGAGAGGACGACTCACTGGCCCATGCCGCAAAGGAGAAAGCCGATCTGTTGAGCTCTCTTTTTGCATCCAACTCGACTCTAGATGACGGGAGGAACACACCGCCGACCATCCCGCAATGTGAGTGCTCCATGCCGGATGTGCGGTTTACACAACGCTTGGTTCGCAAAGCACTCTTCTCCCTGGACGTCAGCAAGTCGAGTGGGCCCGATGGTGTGCCTCCCATTGTGCTGAAGACGTGTGCTACGGAGTTGGCACCGGTTTTAACGCGTCTTTTCCGGTACTCCTACTCCCAAGGCGTAGTCCCGAATTCATGGAAGACAGCTTTGATCCACCCGATCCCTAAAAAAGGCGACCACTCAGACCCATCCAACTACAGGCCTATTGCCATCACCTCCTTGTTCTCCAAAATAATGGAATCCATTATAAACTGCCAGCTCATGAGGTACCTTTAGGATCACCAGCTGATTAGTGACCGCCGGTACGGTTTTCATCGAGGTCGATCAGCTGGTGATCTTCTAGTCTATCTGACTCATAGATGGGCGGAGGCAGTGGAGTCCAAGGGGGAAGTATTGGCCGTTAGTTTGGACATAGCGAAGGCCTTCGATTGGGTCTGGCACTAAGCGCTTCTTTCGAAGCTTCCTTCCTATGATCTTCCCGAGAAATTGTGCAAATGGATCACCAGTTTCCTTGCTGATCGGAGCATCAAGGTCGTAGTAGACGGTGCATGCTCTGATTTCAAGCCTATCAACGCTGGTGTTCCACAAGGCTGCGTGCTATCACCAACGCTGTTTCTCCTGCATATCAATGATATGTTGCAAGCTGGTAGCATTCATTGCTATGCAGACGACAGCACTGGTGATGCCTTATATACCGGCCGTGCCAATCTTTCTCGGGATAACGTCGCTGAGTACCGGGAAAAACTTGTGTCTGAAGTCGAGTCTTTGCTTAACAAAGTCCCGGATTGGGGCCGACTAAATCTAGTCCAGTTCAATACCCAGAAGACACAAGTTTGCGCGTTTACCGCTAAAAAGAACCCCTTTGTCGTATCTCCTCAGTTTCAAGGCACTCCCCTTGTTGCCTCAGCTAGTACTGGAATCCTTGGCGTCGACATATCGAATAGTGTGCAGTTTCGTGGTAAAAAGCTTGGCGTGCTCAGCAGAGCGAGACAGTATTTCATGCTGGCACATCGCTTGCAACTTTACAAAGCGCAATTTCGGCCCCACATGGAATACTGTTCTCAGCTCTGGGCCGGGGCACCCCAGTGCCAGCTCCTTCCACTTGACCGCATCCAGCGCAGAGCGGTTCGAATCGTCGACGACCGAGTTCTTTCTGATCGGCTCGATACACTGGCACTGCGTAGAGATGTTGCATCTCTTTTCGTATTTTATTGCATCTATCACGGGGAGTGCTCTGAGGAATTGTTCGGACTAATTCCAGCCGCTCAATTTCACCATCGCACATCGCGACAAAACTCGCGTTACAATCCATACCATCTGGATGATTGGCGGTCCACCACTGTGCGATTTAGAAGAAGCTTTCTCCCTCGCACAACTGCCTTGTGGAATCAATTACCACCAGCGAATTTTCCGGACCGATACGACTTAGGAACCTTCAAGAAAAGAGCTTACACCTTTCTAAAAGGCCGGCAACGCATCTGCAATTCCTCTGGTGTTGCAGTTGTTCATGGGCGGCGGTAGTCACTTACCATCAGGTGAGCCGCATGCTCGTTTGCCCCCTCTTCTATAAAAAAAAAGATAATTTCTAATTTGTGCGACTGTTTGACCACAGACATGAATGCTTATTTTATTTTTAATGGATGTATAGCACATATTTTATATGAATGTTTGCACTCTTACTCCGTATAATCTTTTGTTACGCCATAATTCATTCTCCATACGTGCAGTAGGTTTAAAAAGGGGTACTAAGTTTTCTCTTCATGTATTAATATATAGATATAGAAGTACATCAACCGTGGTTTTCCAGTTTGAAGGGTAGAAGAGTCGCTATAATTACAAATTTCAGAGCATTCCTAGTTATTTCTTACAAATGACAATGAATATTTATCCTTCTTTGTTTAAATTTGCTTGCTGGTTTCCATGGGCTATATTAGCCACCTACCATCAGGTGGACTGATAGCTAGATTGTCTTTTTATTTTTACAACACCAGCTGATTTATCTTAAACTATTGAACTATTATAAAAGTACATAGCCTATTAAAGTCTTTAACAATGTAAATAAGAAAACATTGCAGGGCGAATTAAATTTAAGTTAAAAATATAATTTTAAATTTATTCTTTGTTTTATACGTATTGATTTGTTTAATTTTACCTTGCTATTGTCAAGTTTAAATTAAAGGAAGGTAATTTATAAATACATAAGACAACAATGCACGTCCCCTAATGATGCGTAATAAACTTAATATAATTAAGTAACGGTATACGCGTGTGAGATTAGCAACGCAGCAGTCGCGTCGCCCCGTAATATGTGGCACACCGATCTTCATAAACGTCTGGTTATAATTGCATTCCATTTTCTCAGGCTAATTGGTCTATAAAGAAACACGCCCATTTACTTACGTTTGCGTCAGATTTCATTTCACTAAAAGTAGCCACACTGATGTTTAAGTGAAAACGTGACTAGGGAATGTTTGTTATCAGAGCAACGAATGTGTACAGTAAGGTATTTTTTTAATACTTAAAATTATAATATTAAAATTCTTAAAGTGTTCGTTATGCTTAAGAAAATGGAATGATGATATAGGAAGATAAAAATAACAGTAACTGGATAATGTGTTGTTGGTTTGGTTTCAATAAATTATTTTCTTGATAATTCTATAAGTGGTATAAGTGGTAGAGTCATGGATGACACGGCATTTTTTCTACGCCCTTAGGATTTGGATGCAATATTAAGTGTCCATGCGTATCCGACAATACAAAAAAGCCTACGTCGGATTTTATACGCAAGAGCTTTATAACTTATATATTAAGGTTTTAAGAGCGTGTGTACTTGCAGTTATTTTATATTATTGCAAAAAATTATTTTAATTTTTTACTGTTACTAGTGTCATTACCAGCGTTTGTTATTTATAAGATTTGCATATAAAACGTTTTGGAATGCTGATTTTCCAAATAATTTTGAGCTTTTAAATCGTAACACTATAATCTCTATATTTTTAAGGAGCGAGATCCTTACATACAGACTGTTTCGAATGTTGATAAATATGTATCGACGTCAAGATTTTTTTGACATTTTTTTCATTACGATACTTAACGAACGAGACGGGGTGATGAATTATATAACAGCAAATATAACTGCCAGATATCATATTACTATCTAAGAATTCACCAAACGGTATGTGAAACTTGACTGATCCGCTTACGGCTGGTTGGTAAGCATAAAGCTGGTACCTTCATACTAATAACGCTGCTTGTGATCATCAGTCCCTATAATTTTGTTTATGAATGGATTTTACGCCAGTATAGTGGGTCTCCAGAACCTCGTTCGTCAATCAGAAGGGTGTATAGTTGGCATACCGGACACTTATCATAGATTTAGCAGCATGAGTCGGGTAGCAGGCAGTGTTGAATAGCATCTAACTTTTGCATTTAGCAAACTGCTTGCCAATTGTATGTCCCTTGTTTCCTTTTCTGATTAGAAATCCGTCTGGATGACCCCACTCGCTTGCTTGTTTCTGCCGGTTAACAGCAGTGTGCCAGTGTGCCAAGCTGTGTTTCAGTATGAAAAGTACACAGAGCCATTATAATTAGAGGCTGTGAGATATTCCATCTTGTTCCTTAGAGGTGACAACACACTCGTAACCTTCTTTGTTTGAATTTGGTCAGGTGGACTGTAACTATCTTTGCGATTTCAAATTCGCAGCAATGCATTGATTTTGTGTTATAATAAAAATAAAAAGCATTTCTTTTTTTTTATTGGATAAGGTGACAAAGGGGTACACAGTCCACCTGATGGTAAGTAGTTGCTGTAACACATAGACACCTAAATCTATCCTCAATAAAGAATCAAAATGCAGTTGCGTTGTCACCTGTGAGGACTAAGATGAAATGCCTCTTTTCTAGTAAAAAGAGTCTCCGGTTCTCTACTCTAACCATACGAAACGCAGAAGTGTTAAGCTGCTATTTTACGCTGGTATTCTGCGAGAGTGTAGTCATACCCCGGTCGAGCCGACCCATTCGTGCTACAACTATACTACTAATATAGCTGCAGCATGGCTCTACCACGTATTGTATCGTAGGTAAGGTTAAAAATGTTTGTGTACACAAATATTTACTCAAACTAGTAATTATTACACTCAAATCAAATGTTATTTAATATTCATTCTTTATACAGTCTAATATTTATTATTTATAAATTTTTATATAAAAACCTTAATATTTCTACTTTGCATGTGGCGCTCAGTCAAGGTTAAAATACGAACATTACACAACATTATTATCATAGGGGTCGATAAAGAGAAAGATAAAAAAGTAAAACGTCGGGTTTTCCTGGGATATTTTCATGGATAAGTTCAGAATCAGGGGAGTCATTTAAAGAGCGGAAATGGCAGACGGAAGCGCAGGGCACTATATGAGGTAAGCTTTATTTAAAGTGAACATTTGGTCAAATGTCCTAAAATAGTATCTTTTCATTCATTATTCTCGTCTACTGAAAGTATTGATTTTATTTTTGGCTTCACGCATGTATGCTTAACGGATGCAGAATACTTATGAACAAAACTACTTCAAAATCTAGCAAACTATTGCGAACAAAATCACTTGCAATACTTATACAACGAAAACACTGTATGCAATAACAAAACTCACCTCATACCAATACCTTATAGACTTATAGTGTACAGATAAACCTTGATAGGTTTTTGCGACACTGTGTTTGATTAATTTAAGCTTTTTTTATGTTGATTTATTAAATAAAAAAAAATTAAAATTAACAGTATTTTTTAAATATATAAATCTAATAAATAAAATAAAGTATAAATTTATGATTTATAAGTATATAAACTAGTTTTCGTTTTATTTGCAGAAGCGATCAAAATGCGTAGTGCCGCTCATCCGCTTGCGAAGTGTGGTGCTGAAATTTTTTTGTATCTGAAATAGACCTTTATCAAGCAATCGATCATTTTAAGGTTTTGCTGCTATGAAAGAAAACCCTATAATTTCTTAATGTTCTTTCTACAAGAGATATATGTTGAGGAACAAGTAAATAAATCTTGCAGGATCTGTCTTTCCCTCCCATTACAACGTCAGTATCTACGAGTATATCAATTTTGTGAATGCCACTCGTAAGTCAGTGCGACTTATATATAAAATACTACTTATTTGGTTTAAATAATAAAAAAAAATATTTTTCTATGTAGTAGTGCTTCAGGAACATATAATAATAAAAACAACAATTTAAAATTTCCCTCCAAATTTTATTACGAGTTAAATTATTAAAATATCGTGTTTCCTGTTTAATGAAAAATATTTCTGTGTCGGGTATATTTTTTCGATATTAAATGTCGCTTAAAACCGGACGAATCGTTTGATAGACTACAAACGGCATTTACAGATAAAGGCCCTTCTAAGGCCGTGTGGTAAAACATTTTCAGAACGGTCGCCCTTTGACGGCTGTTACGGAAGGAAACCCTATAGCTGTGAAAAAATTTGCATATGGCACAAAAAAAAACATAATATAGCACATATTACATATTGGATCGGGAAATGTTCACGAAATTTTAAGAAACATCTTCGCGTGTGTAGGTAACCGCACAACCTCACTGATGTTCAGAAGCGGGACCGCGTGGATTGGTGAAGTGACATAATTACATAATTTGAAGCAGACTCATCTCGGCGTGTTTACGAAATGATTTTAGATTATGAGTCTTGTATTTATCAATACCAAGCGCCAATCGATGGTTTGGCTGTTTCAAAAAAACCCAAAGACTATCAAAGCAATTGAGAAGCTCGGGGAAAATTGTATACTACCCATTTAAAACGAGTTTATACACCGCCATCTGTCGAAAGTTCAAAGATCTTTGTGACATTTTCCATAGACGCCTCTTTCGACACCCACGACTTTTTTTAAATAAAATGCATAGCACTTATAGCCTTTTTTTGTATTACTAATGGACACAGGTCTTGTCAAGAATTCATCAGTCACGCATTTCTTGAAAATGCTGCCAATACTCACCACGCTGGATTAGTAGATTGGTCAGCATAATTTCAAAACCCTCTGGTAATACTACTGCCCATGGCATATTCGATGGTTTTTACTCGACTTTAGTCAATAGTTAATGTCTTATCCATTCTGTTGTTCTGAAGGGTTTATATATGAATAAAAATTTGGTATATTCCTTATATCAAAAAGAGATACTAAATTTTGTTGGTCCCAAATATTTTAATTACAAATTCAACTCCGAAAATCGATTAAAACTTAAGGCACGATGAAGTCTTTCAATTAGGTTCTTCCAGGTTGATATCATAAAATTTTCGTAAATATTGCTGAAAATATTCGGCCAGTATTAGCATAAAACACGACCGGTGCAAGTTATAAAAGAAAAATACCCCTTCCATATCTTTGTACGGCTACTTTTTAACGATCAGATATTGTCAATAAATATGTTTCATGTTCAAAATTCTTCCACTTTTGTTCAGTTGATATTTATAAAGGCATAATTTATTAATATATCCAGAATAGTATTACAATATTAACATGTTTTATTCAGATTTTAAAACAAAGTACTATAAAGTGCCTTCATTTTAACTGCGATGCGATATTATGCTTCATTAATGTACGAGCACTGGACTTTATTAAAAATCCATACGGCTAACTTTATAGGTTTCATTGTATATTTTAATGCAAAACGATAAAAATGTACACATAATAATATTATAATTCTACTCCATCTATCTAAATCATCCCTGTCATGCATTAACCCTAGCCTTTGTATTATTGTAAAGGCTGTTATTTGATGCGCAATGTGAAACATTGGTATTTATGCAATACACATATAAAATATTTGCTTAATATCTAATTTGACCGATATTGCTTTTTATGGACGCATAATTAGAACAAGAATTCCACAAAGATAATAATTGAAGGTATAAAGTATTCGTTAGCAGTTAATATGTATATAATCGATGGTATTCTGTATCGAGCGTGTTTTTTCCCGATCCGATTCATTCGTGCTGATAAAGGCTGAACGATGTTTCAGATTTTTTTAACCTTTAAAATCTAAGAATTGTATTTTATACACAAATTTAAACGACTCTGACATAGAAAAACATGTGAAATGATTCTTATCTCTATTATTACACGCGTACCACTAGTGATGATTTTATCACAGAAATTTACAAAACTTTGTATTACATTTTATAACGCTTGCTTCCTTTTAATTAAGAATGTTTACTTTCTTGTATAAATAAACTTAGTTCATATGTTTGCATAATCTTTATCCCAACAAAACCTTTCCAACGTGTTAAGTAATATAAGCAATTTTACAATAGACCTGCTTTGCCTGAATGCGTGGTAATGTGAACAGATCTTCTCAACTTGTAATTATGTACTGTTAACAACAATAAATTTCATCGCGTTGTTTTAAAATACAGTTTCAGTTTTCATTATCTCAAATTATAAAAACCATGGAGCTAAAGTTAAAATTTGTTTTTAAGCATTATCTTCAAAGTTGGATTTTATCCATAGTTGTGGCGTTTTACATACATAAATTATGGATAGCTCCGTCATACAAAAAATATTATTATGTAGGACATATAATTGTTGCGTGTGAAATTTTAACCCGCGGCCAGCAGCGACGCAATCGCATAAACACTTTATCGAGCTGTGAAATTTTTTTACAATAAATAACACACCGTTTTGCTAAAAAAAAATACGTTTACTGTTATCTACAATTCAACCTTTCACAAGTCCACTTCTGAACATAGGTCTTAAAACACGGTCCTAAGCCAACTGCATTCATCGCCGGTCCTCACTCATTCTAGAGGGGGGATTAGGCGTCCTACACTTCGCTTACATATACGAGGCTGCTACTCAAGAACCTTTCTTTCACATCGATTGTCGGTTTGAGCCATATGGCCAGCCCATTATAACTGATCCGATGGACTGTATTCCCTATACCTATGCTTACTCTGGTTCTACTGCAGATATTCAAAGAAACTCCAAGCATATCCCTATCCTTAATTCGTTGAGCGATCTTTAGCTTCCTCATACGATTAGCAGTGAAGGATCGCGTTTCAGATCTAAATGTAACAACTGGCAACACGTATTGGTAGTATCCTCTTTTGTTTTCAAATGTTGAGGCATACGTGACGAAGACGTGTCGTAATATTTCGATCGCTACTCATCCGCGTTATATAAGCTACAGCCCAGCTACAATTTTACAATTACGAACTTAGTTACACAATTATGAAGTTAGTTCTGAACGACCTTTATACATGCAGGACGGGGATCATAGGCATCTTTCCCGATTATATTATATAATGGAACTCTGCTATAACTTTTTACAATTTTTATTGATCTTTTGAACATTATCAGTATTCGTAAAATTTTCAGTTTTTACTATGAAACTTCTTATTTCTCATTTTCATACCAGTTCCTATCTGTGATCATTCATCATCATTACAGCCTTTCATAAGTCCACTGCTGAACATAGGCCTCCCCCAAGGAATGCACAAAGCACGGTCCTGAGCCACCTGCATCCATCAACTTCCTGCATGTCTTACCAGGTCATCACTCCATCTCGTGGGGGGTCGCCCTACACTTCGCCTACCAATACGAGGCTGCCACTCGAGAACCGTTATTCCCCATCGGTTATCGGTTCTTCAAGCTATATGGCTGGCCCATTGCCACTACAGCTTACTAATGCGTTGGGATATGTCGGTTACTCTGGTTCTACTGCGGATATCCTCATTTCTAAGTTTATAACGCAGAGAAACCCCGAGCATAGCCCATTCCATAGCTCGCTGAGCGACCTTGAGCTTCCTCATACGGCCAGCAGTGAAGGACCATGTCTCAGATTCGTAAGTCATCACTGGCAATACGCACTGGTTGCACAATTTCGTTTTAAGGTTTTGAGGTAGGTCTGACGAGAAGATGTGTCGTAGTTTCCCGAACGCTGCCCAGCCGAGTTGAATCCGTCGATTGACCTCTCGTTCGAAATTGGACTTACCTATTCGGACTATTTCTCCCAGGTAAACATACTCGTCAACAACTTCGAGCTTAGTGCTCCCAACAACTACCGGCATAGGTGTGACATGGACATTAAACATGATCTTTGTTTTGTCCATGTTCATCCCAAGACCTATTTGTTGGGAGACACTATTAAGGTCATGGAGCAAGGTGCTTAGGTCCTCCAGCGATTCTGCCATAAGGACTATATCGTCGGCAAATCGAAGGTGAGTGACGTACTCGCCATTGATGTTAATACCGTATCCTTTCCAGTCCAGTAGCTTGAAAACGTCTTCCAATGCAGCGGTGAAGAGTTTCGGGGATATAACATCACCCTGTCTTACACCTCTCTGCAATTGGATAGGTTTCGTACTCTGGTTCTGTACTCGGATAGCCATCGTAGCCCTACTGTACAAGCACTTCAGCACTTCGATATACCGACAGTCAACTTAGCACCACTGAAGGGACTGCAGCATCGCCCAAATTTCGACGGAATCAAAGGCTTTCTTATAGTCCACATACGTTAGACATAGTGGCAAATTGTACTCCTCGGACTTCTGTACAATTTGCCGAAGGGTATGTATGTGGTCTATGGTGCTAAGGCCCTTTCGGAAACCAGCTTGTTCGGGAGGCTGGAAGTCGTCAAGTCTGCGCGCGAGACGTTTCGTAATGACTCTCGAAAACAGCACGTAGACGCGGCTCAGAAGGGAAATCGGTCTGTAGTACTTCAAGAGAGCGTTGTCACCTTTCTTGAAGAACAAGACCACCGCATTTCCGCTCCACACCTCCGGTGTAATGCCATCATGGAGGACGGAGTTAAAGAGCTTCTGAAGGACTTCAAGTACCGGTTTTCCACCCGCTTTCAGAGGCTCCGCTGTAATTCCATCCTCGCCTGGGGCCTTGCCGTTTTTAAGGTGCTGGAGTTCCTATCTGTAGGAGTATAAAATTAGAAACCGAAGGTGGATTTAGATTTTCATAAGGGCTTTAAACAAGACCAAAAATTTTATTATTATCTTTAAATTTGACTTAGCTTTATTGTGAGACATTGGGTAGCTGTTAACGCGAGTATGTAACGTATAGCTTAGGTTAACATATCGCAATTGGGCCGAGCGCACGTACTTTACAGAGCTCCATATGTTTCTGGTTCTTGCTTATTTTTGAGTCAAACTCCTATCATTGTATTTATTAAACTACAAGTGTTAATGTACATTAAGCAAATTATGCAATATAGTCGCCAGTGAGTAAATATTCAAAGATTTAATAGTGCTTTGTAGTGATAAAATTATCGGTGCCGTGAGTATTCCCTGTGGTGACTCATCGTTCGTTGCGCTTGGACGAAACATTTCCTTATATGGTCATGCAAGTGCTATGCTCGCATTGTGTGTAAACACACTGTAACAAACAGTTAAGACATTTCGCCGTCTCAGGCGTCAACAGACGTAGTGTAGCGGTCTCGGACACTGCGCCGTGCGCCTACGACCCCCGGATCGAATCGCAGCATATTGACAAAAAATTTCTCTAGTTTTAATAAATTTATTTTTAGTAGTCTTGAATTTAATTTGACCAAGAAAGGCAATAAATCTATCTAAACACAATTTATTAGGATTATTTTCAAAAATGGAATTCGTCAAAGAATGTGCAGCTTGTTTGAGCAACTCAAAGGATGTACCTGCCCTGCTCTCTTTACCCTGTGCTGCAAATTATCATCTCTTGTGTATGAACATTACTTCGAAAGATTACAACAAGAACGAGAAAACAAATCAAACTGGATTTGCGTACAGTGCCGCTGCAAGGAACGTAAAGGCGACAACACAAACACTCCAGTTCGTAGCAACCCGCCCACGTCGCCGAAGCCTGCTTACGTTACAAAGCGCGGCAAGGCACGCACCACCGCTACAAACTGTTCTTGTCTGTCGGCAAGTAGCATTCGAGACATCATCCGCGAAGAGTTGCAACAGTTATTCAATCAACAGATTCACCCGAATCTTTTGGAGGTCCAAAACGCAGTGTCCTCCCTCGAAGCATCTATGGCTCATTTTAACGAGGAGCTTGAAAAAATCAAGGCTAGCAATGCCGCACACGTTAGCATGATTGAGACACTAAGGTCTGAAACAGAATCTTTGCGGGCAAATAATCTATCCTTATTATCACGAATAGCCCAAATAGACCAACAATCACGCTGCTCAAATATTGAAATCCAGTGTGTACCTGAAAATAGGCAGGAGAATCTTATCAACACTGTAGTGCAACTGGGCAAAGTTATAAAATGCCCCATCACTGAGTCAAACATTCATTACTGCTCTCGACTAGCCAAAATGAATAGCTCAAGTCCTCGCCCTCGATCCGTGACTTGCGCGACGATTTTCTTGCTGCGACCGCACGTTTCAACAAAACCAATCGGGACGACAAACTAATTTCAAGCCACTTAGGCATCGGAGGAGTTAAGAAGACTGCTATCTAAGTCATGGAGCATCTCTCCCCGAAAATAAGAGCCTGCACGCTGCTGCGCGAACCAAATCCCGCGAACTGAAATACAAATTTGTATGGGTGCGTGATGGTAGGATATACATGCGCAAAAATGAAGAATCAAACGACGTCCATGTAAAAAACCTCGACCTTTTGAATCGTTTGTCATGATTACGCTATATTTGCTATATTTGTACTAAAAGGCACTTTTACTTGTTACTACCAAAATGTTAGGGGTCTGAGAACAAAAACTATTGAACTGTTTAATAATGTAGTTTGTTGTAATTTTTACATTATTGTTTTTACAGAGACACGGTTGAATGGCACACTTTTTGATAATGAATTGTTTGATGACCGTTACACGGTCTACAGACGCGACCGCGAAAATAGCGGGTTCCATAGTGAAAAAATAGGTCTCTAAGCGCTTTAAATCGTGCCGTTTGAGTGCGCAGGAGTCAGATTGTGAGGATTTATGGGTCAAAGTGGAAATATATGATAGCTTTAATGAAGACAGACACCTGTACATCTGTGGCGTATATATCCCTCCTCCAGTAAAAATGCATTTACTTAAGCATTTTATTAGTAATTCCAATCCCATATTAGAAAACCACATTGGAAACACTATTATACTTGGTAACTTCAATTTGAGTAGCTTATGTTGGACTAAGACTGTCAGTCACACACTCAAACCTGCAACATCCAATAGTCTACTCAATAACATGCTTGTCGATTTCATGTCTCTTAATAATCTAGGTCAGCACAATTCCTGCTTTAACAATAAAGACAAACTGTTGGATCTGATAATGAGTACATTGGATATCACCCGCCTTTACGTAAGTACCGACCCATTATCGGTGATTGACCCGTTGCATCCTCCTATCGAATTCTGTGTGGGACTTAAATGTGACAATTATCTCCTAACCAAGCACGAACCCAGATTTATGTTTTATAAAGCAGATTATATTAAAATTGTAAATGAATTGAATAGTATATCCTGGGAAGACGAATTATCACGTTATGAAAACGTAGATGACATGGTAGCACATTTCTATAAGGTACTTCAATACATCATAGTTAAACATGTACCCAAGTCCAAACCTCGTAATAATAAGAAATACCCCATATGGTTTTCACACACGTTTATTAAGGTAATCAAGGAAAAATATAAATACAGATCTAAACACCGTAAGTTTAACAACCCTCGGGATTTGTTGACCTTTGAACTACTTAGAGATAGATGTACGAAATTACTTAGCCAGAATTATAAAACTTATTTGCTACGATTAGAAACATCTTTGAAATCAAATCCTAAGCTACTATGGAGTTTTATTAAGCACAAAAGAGGCAGTAGGAGTACCTACCCAGCCTAAATGTCTTCTGGAACTACTCTTGCCACTACTGGCCCGGATATCTGTGAACTCTTTGCTTCCCAGTTCTCTTCAGTCTACAATATTGATAAACTATCCATTCCAGATGAGCACTATGCAGATAAATTCCCCGCCTCTAACTTTATTACTAGTTTTTCAGTGACAAAAGACCAAGTATTTAGGGTCTTTAAGAGACTTGACTCCACTAAAGGCGCTGCCTCAGATGGAATACATCTATCTTTGCTGTAAGATGTGCTAGTGCTCTAGCTTTACCTCTGTCCTTGATAATTAATAAATCTCTTTGTTCTGGAACCTTTCCCAGTGCTTGGAAAACTTCTCTTGTTATACCATTACACAAAGGAGGCGATATAAACTCGGTGAAAAACTATAGGCCAATATCAATTATTACGGTGTTTGCTAAAGTCTTTGAAAAGCTACTGTGCCCTATAATGTCTTGGCATCTAAGACACTTAACTGCACCGGAACAGCACGGTTTTATGAAAGCCCGCTCTACCACGACTAATCTGATATCCTTTGTTGAAGGCCTGGCCGAAGGTGTTGACCATGCGCAGTCTTTCGATGTCATATACACTGATTTTAGCAAGGATTTTGATAAAGTCAGTCACGATATGTTATTACACAAATTATCATGTGTCGGTATAGGCGGTGATCTCTTGCGCTGGTTCAGATCTTACCTAACGAATAGACTGTCTGTGGTGGTAGCAGGGGGTTTCAAATCTAGCTTTTTTACTGCCTTTTCCGGCGTTCCTCAAGGATCCCATCTGGGTCCCATGCTGTTCAACGTTTTTATTAATGATATCGGTAAGTGTTTCCAAATTTCTAAGTTTTACATGTTCGCCGATGATTTGAAGTTTTTTAAATCAGTAAATTCATTAGAAGATGTATTGTTGCTTCAAAATGACTTGGACAATCTAGTACTATGGTGCAAATTTAATGGTATGAGCTTGAATATTGACAAATGCCACGTGGTACGCTTCACTAGAAAAAAAGTCTCAGTGACTAGATATTATTTTATTGACGATGTACCATTAAAATAGGTTGATCATATTAGAGATTTGGGTGTAATTCCATTTGTTGGATACCAAAATGCGATTTAATATACATATAGATAGCATTACTAAAAAAGCCTCCAAGACCTTGGGGTTTGTCTTACGTACCTGTAGGGAGTTTAAAAATCCGAGCACAAAAATCGCAATCTATACGTCACTTGTGCGTAGTAGCTTAGAATACTGCAGCGTGGTGTGGAACCCGCACTATGACGTATACAAAAAGCGTATAGAAGGTGTACAAAAAAGATTCCTCTGGCACTTGACTTACAGTTGTAATTTAGGAAAACGCTTGCCTAGCTATAATGATCGACTGAAACAATTTCATATGAAATCTCTCGTTGAGCGCAGAGCGATGTCGGACATCTTGTTCCTCTACAAAATGATAAATGGTTACATCGACGCTCCAGACGTTATATCTCATATTAATTTTGCTATTCCCAGAAGATCGTCCAGGTATAAGAATTACACTCCATTCGTCACAAAGTTTTAGGCCATTGTGCTCCTCTAAACAGATTAATGAGAAGTTACAACGAGATATATAACAAAGATATTGGTAATACCGGGATTGAACAAATTATATTCAAAGATAGTCCATGTACTTCGAAAAAACGTCGAAAGACACAAACCTTGGATATTTTCTCAGACCCCTTACGTCGCTTTAAAAGAGTAGTGTCTCAACTGCTAAACGATTTTAAAAATATTTATTGTGTTACTTTTTAATGTTTCTTTTTTTTATTACTGTATAAAATAATTTTAATCTTAATAATTGTATTTTAATAATTGCATTTTGATTTTTTAATTAGTAATTCAAATTGAAATTATGATTGACATTAAAATATTCATAAACATTTTTTTTCTTTATATAACAACATTTTAATTCCTTGGCATTAAAATTTTGGTATTGTTTATATTTTCGTAAGCAAAACGTAATGTTTAAGAACTGTGTATTGTAAGTGTGATTTGTATTGTTTTTATTGTAATGTTCCCTTTAAGATAACTATTTATAAAGCAAAAAGCAATGTGAGTATGACGCTCAATATTCATGTAGTTTACACCTATAAAAGAGGTATCACTGAGCATTAAATTATTTATTGTCTACTCTTAGAAAGCTTGTAGTGTATATCTTGTTGGTGGGACAAATAAATAAATAAATAAATAAATAGTGGCGACGTAAGAATATCCACTAGGTACTACATATCATCCCGTGGACGTCGTAAGAGGCGGCAGAGGGACACAATTCAGGAGATGGCCAGTAGCGTCTTCCGAATAATGAATAAAAATAAAAATTAACTGCGGTTGCCAACCTGCTTTCCAAGCGTGGCAACTATAGCAAATAACCCCCCCTCCCCTAATAAGGCAATCTATGGGGGACGCTTATGTTCAGCAGTGGACTATGTAACGGTACCGGTAACGCGAGCATTAGTAATCCTAGTGTTGCAATGCTAATATTCTTTGTAAACAAAACAAGTGGGATGCGGGAAGTAAAGACTGTGTAAGAACCTTCGAAGGAGGCGGAGTTATAGTAGAAATAACAATTTTAAATATTTTGGTTTTTGACCATGTTGATCTCCTTGGAGTGTAATGATAACTTCTTGCCCCAATTCAACCATGACCCATGACATCCTCTACATGATAGGCTATTCAAACTGACTAGGCCTAAAGTTCGAGTCACCCCCCAACTCATTTCTAAAGTCTTTACTTCCAAAATGTGTCACAGATGTTGGCGTAAAAATGAAGGTGTCACTCGTCGTAACCTACTCGTGTCCGATGTAACGCATGTACGCAATATCTAAAACACAAGGGCAATTAATATATTTCGAACCGGAAACAAATAATTTGTGTTTAAGCATAGATGTTTGCGATTCGATTCATTGATTTGGTATTTATATTCCCTGATCACTAGGCTATATTACCATATAGCTACCGCCAGTATGTAGTAAAATAAAATGAAAATTTAATGAAATAGTTTATGCAGATTTACTTGATTAATTGTAAATTAAAATTTTGGCGCTACAAAACATTTTTATCTGAAACATAGAAATTATAAAACCTATTCTTCATACTTTTCTTGAAACATGGCACATAATAAACTAAACTATAAAGTGATCACATTAATTCAATTACTTATTCTATTAATTACGAATGAATTAAGACTTGTTAATGTGTAAGAACTTTTAATAAATGGCTGTTCGTAGAAAAATGGAAATTAACTGTCCCCGTGAGTGTTACGTGATGATAATATAACTTAATTCTTAAAATCTTTTTAAAGTTACCATATAAAGTAAGCTTATCTTATAAATCTTTGTGTAAAATATAACATGATTAGTAGATTTTTATAAATGATTAGAAATTTAATATTTTTATACGAATGAAATCTTTTTTAAACGCTACCCACACAAGAGGATATTCTCCGGTATCGTGGAGGCCCGGAACAATTATTTGCAGGTCATACAATTATTGTTACGTGCGGGATTCGAATCCGCGGCCCTCAGTGAAGTAACTCATTGCTAAGCCACTACGCTACGGAGCCGTCAAAAAAGGATTTACTATTTACCTTATATATATTAACATTCAGTATAATATCAGTCATCGTGTGGCAACATCTTAGGAGAATCATCATCATGATCTCATGGCGACATGGAGAGAGCGACTGTCGCAACCCCGTGCTGGGCACGCCACTATAGCGGCGATAAGACCCCTCTTTGAGGAGTGGCTTGAGAGACGCCACGGCGTCCTCACCTTCCGCCTGACGCAGGTCCTCACCGGACACGGTGTGTTCGGGAGGTTCCTGCACCGAATCGGGCGGGAGGAAACGCCTGGGTGCTCCCACTGCGAGGATCGACCGGAGGACACGGTGGAGCACACCGTGGAGGTGTGCCCTGCCTGGGCGGAGCACCGCCGTGTCCTCGTAGCGGCGATAGGCGGCGGCGACCTCTCGCGTCCGGCCCTGGTCGAAACCATGGTCCGGAGCGAGACGGAATGGGATGCCGTCACCACCTTCTGCGAAGCAGTGATGCTAGCGAAGGAGGTGGCGGAGCGGGAGAAGGAGAGAGCAGCAGCTTTCCTTCCCGGCCGCCGCGGGAGACGCCCCGGGCGTCGGGGGCTACGTCGTGGCCCCCGGCCACCGTAGGCGCGGGCCTGTGGACGGCGAGCAATGGGTAGCTCGCCGTCCGTCCGTCTAACGACGACAGGCCGTGTCGACGGCGCGTTTTGTTCCACGCGCGCCTCAAAGAGCTGTCAGCAGCGTGAAGGGGCCCGCAAGGGCCGACGCCTGCCGGGGCTGCGGGCTGTTCGAAAGAGATACCGCGGCTCCGGAACGTAAGGGCACTGAAGGAACACGTATGGTTTTTAGTCAGTAAAAGTCTGACACTCCCTTCCGCTCCACCCAGAGCGAAAGGCGTCATTTGATGATTTTCCATCCGCAAAAAAAAAAAAAAAAGGAGAATCATCATCATCTTCATCATCAATACAGCCCTTTACAAGACCACTGCTGAACATGGGCCTGCCCAAAGGAATTCCACAAAGCACGGTGCTGAGCCACTTCCATCCATCGACTTCCTGCATGTCTTACCAGGTCGTCACTCCATCTAGTGGGGGGACGCCCTACACATCGCCCGCCGGTACGAGGTCGCCACTTGAGAACCTTTTTTCCCCATCGGTTGTCGATTTTTCGAGCTATATGGTGAATATATAGAAGAATAGATCATCTTATTTCATCCAGTGAGTGTCTTTAGAGTGGAGTATGAGCAACACGAAGAAAACCTCACGATCGGAGCTAACAGTCGCTTTAACCATCTTTGACAGTATTAACCAGCTAAGTGTGACGATCATAGCAAGTCCTGACTTATGTGTAAAAAAAACGGAAAGGTTTTTGTATTATGCACATAATTTTTGGATTTTTAGAAGATATTACTGCGGTGAAGTAAGTCTAAAATTCAGTCTTCATCACCTTTCTTACTCACATATTTAATTATATCTACAAATATAGTTTTATTGGCTTCTATTTGAAAATAAGATGCGAGCAAAGCTCGAGCGATGAGCAGTCTACGAAAGTTACTTGTATCAAAACTTACTATCCGAAGATCGCACAAATCAACAAACAACAAAAAAAATCTTGTTAAATCCGGGCGACTGAATTAGCGAGTACCGTGTAAACAAGAGTCCGTTCAGATGGCTTTGCCAAAGCCACTTCATACATAATGCATTAGGTATGTGCCTTTCGGTTTTTACTTCTCAGTACAAACGTAGCTAAGATACCTACAGAGATAAAACTGAACATCGAACGTATCGCTATGGCAAAGCGTTGGGTGTACTGGCAGATATTACATTTATTGCTAAATTCCCGTGAAAAATTGTTATTTCTAAACTTCTTATAACCAATATCCAATTCATTTCTTGAAATATAGGTTTGTACTTTTTGTTAAAGTTGGTTGGTGAAATTATAATAAAATTAACGAAATGTACAAAAAGTTTAATATAATTTAGTTTAAATAATAAAAATAATAATGAATAATCACGGAATAATTTGTGTAGACAGTAATTCTTTATTAATTATTCAATAAGACGGGGCGTTCGGCGTGTATGTCAAATATACGCTCTGGGTTTGTATCAGTATCTTTAGTAGCAGCTGTTCTAAATGTTTGCTAAGTGGGTCGTGAAAAAATAATTGTTATTTTTTTAAACTTAAAAAACCATTTTCGACATTATTATAATTGAACAGCAAAAACTTCTCAAGGTATAGGGCTTAACGATTTACATTCTGGAATTCTATTATTTTAAAGATTCGTGATATCAAATAATTCATTTTGCATCTCGTAGCAGAAAACTGCTGCGGCCAAGTAGAGTGGAAAAATATCTTCACTAAGTAACTAATACAGTACCTAATAGATAAAAGTGGATAGAAACTTCTTTATACTATCTTGATACGCGACTCGCACATAGCATAGTTGGTTCCTTAATTACTGCATATATGAAAATGATATTTACATGTTATATTAACTCGTAGATCTGCATTACTTGTTAAAATATATTATTTTAAAGGATATTAAAACCCAATACATTACAGTGCATTATATTTGATAAAACAATTGCTTACGAGCACTAAAAATTTCGGGAATCAAGGAAGTGACACATCATTACTATTAAAAATGTATTTATTGCTTTTCGAAGTATGTTCCGCGAAATTTGAAACATTTTTCCATACGATGGAACCAATCATTGAAGCAACCATTACATTCGGAAGTTGGGGTCTCCAAAATGGCCGTTTTGTAGGCGTCCACAGCTTATTCGGGTGATGAAAATCTCTGTCCACGCAATTTATTCTTTATTTTAGGGAAAGCATAGAAATCATTAGGGCTTAGGTCGGGGCTGTACGGCGGATGATCTAATAATTCTATGTTTTCTTGCTCTAAAAACTCTTTTGTTCTGTGTGCGGTGTGAGGACTCGCATTGTCGTGATGGAGGATGATGTGGCGGTTGCAGTTCTCTTTACGGAGTTCAGAAACGACCTGTGGCAAACAAATGCTAGCATACCATTCTGCATTAACCGTTCTTTGTCCCTCAAGTGGAACAGTCGTAACATAGCCGGTTTTGGAGACAAACGTGGCCACCATTTTTTTTGCAACACTCCGTGAACGAACAATTTTTGTTGGCTTTAACTCATTTTCGAACACCCAAACTCGTGACTGGTTTTTTTGTTTCGGGTTTGTACGTGTATATCCAGGATTGGTCACCTGATACGATGTTATCTAGAGTTCTGACGCACCAAGTAACGCGAGCCGCTTTTTGGTCTTCACAGAGCGAATGCGGTATTCATCAGGAAAACAATTTTTTTACACCTAATTGTTCATGCTTGATTATTTGTATTTGACTCATGCTAATGTCTAAAGTTGCCTGAATTTCGCGGTATGTCACATGTCGATCTTCCTCAATCAGCTTACGCACAGCATCAACGTTTTCTTAGAAGATTGCAGTTTTTGGACGACCTTGACGGGGATCATCACTGAGCTTGACACGTCCACGTTGAAATTCAGCAAACCAGCGATAAATTGTGGTTTTTAATGGGGATTCATCACCAAATACAGAAATCATCCGGTCAACACACTGTTTTTGTGTAAAACCACTTCGAAAGTCATAATAAATCATCGCTCTTGAATTTTCTCGTGTCAATTCCACTTTCTCAAAGACTAAACAAGTTTGACAAAACCTTGTGACAAGACCAAGAATCATTTTTTAAATAAATAAATGGTATTCGATTTTTTGAACCATGGAGTTTTCAATTAAAAAGATTTTAATATGATAGGTACAGTTGAAATATTCCATTCCCGATACTTTTAGTGCAGCCTATGTATTAAGCGTAGAGATTACCCCAAATCTATATAATAATCACAAGTTGTAGAGCCATGCTGCAGATATTGTGGTTGTAGCACAAATGGGTCGCTTCGACCGGGGAAGGACCACGATGTCACAGAATATCAGCGTAAAATAGCAGCTTAAAGCTGGTGTGTTTCGTATGGTTAGTATAGAGAACCGGAAACCCTTTTTACTTTGAAGCTAGGTATTCCAACTTAGTCCTCAGGGGTGACAAAGCATCTGCATTTTGATTCTTATTTGAATCAAATAATATAAATTTCATTAAAATTTAGGAGAAAGGAATATTTACTTAAACACAAACGAGCAAAATTCACCTGATTGTAAGTGCATGCCGTAGCTATAGAACCCACATCTATCCTCTGTTACGAATCAAAATACAGATAAGTTGTCGTGCCCGAGGAATAAGATGATGGAAAAGGTATCGTTACCAGTAAACGGGATTCCGTCATTCACTATACAAAACTAGGCAGTATTATGCTAACTACATAACGCTTTTCAGTGCGTATGTGATTCTTCCCTGACTGAGCAGACCCTTTCATGTTGAAATCATAATACAGATTGATTTACAGAATGTTTGGAAGTTGGGTGCAAAGCCTGAAGGGGATGATACCTTAAACCATTTGGAACATATTAAACTAAACTTTTCTAAGACGAACTCTGCTTCTTTTTTTATTGAATTTCTAAGGTTTTTAACAATAAAACCCTTTTTTTTTCAATTAATTGTGTCCAGTAACAGTTGTTATGTTATTATTTTTTATTAATTATTTATTTATGTAATGAGTGATTATTCAAACTAAATAATTTCCACTGCTTAGTCTCAATCTTTACTGTGGTTCTAGTCTCAAAAGCAACTTTATAGCTAGAACGCATAACTTTATTCCGAACGACATTTTCCTTACTACCTATAAGAAAGTGCCATTAATTTCCTATGATACCGAAACTGTGGTAAGCTTTTGCTTAAGAATTTCTTACGGTCTTTATTGATATCACACTAGATTTACGCAGGATTTATCGTACGTAGGATTAATCGCTAGCTTAGAAAACTAAGTTATAATTCGAAATAAATCACGTGGAAAAAATGTTAATAGTAGGAGTAAGTAGACGTTATATCAGTAGTGATCGTGCATAAGGGTCTATTTAAATTCGAGCGGGACGTGTGAAATAATGTTTGAGTGATTTATGCAGGATTTGGGGCTGAGCCATTACAAAAGTTTAAATATAATATGTGTCGACAGAGCAGTGGTTTTCCCGCCCTACTGACCGTAGATTACGGTCTCAGTTTGGAGTTAAATAAGGAGTTCCGAAATTGCTTAAGTAGATAAAAAACTCTTTCATAATGCGTCATGACCAAGATAAAAACATATTTGTGTTTTGGTTGTCGAAACAGGATAACTGTTATTTTTAGGAATGACCGCCTAGTCAAAATACAAGATTTTACAATAAACTTAATCTTTTTCGTCCATTCCATAAAGTTCACTATTAGCCCAGACTTTACTTAATTTATGTAAAGTCGTGAAATGGCACCTTATGAGAACCCAGTACCCTTTATCATATCATGGGCGTTGTAAAAGGTGACGGAGGGAAATGAAGCACAAGACGATCAGCAGCATCATCCCGATAACAGTTCAATACACCTAATAAAAAATAGCGGTAGACAGTCAAGCTTGGCCGACATGGCAAATATTCCCCCTATGAGGGCATTTGTAGACAAGGCCTATATTCAGCTGTTAAATTTTTGATACGCTGTATTGATGATGAGGATGTTGATTATGATGATGAATGTCAGAAAGCAAATTCATTATAAATATTCGTTATCTTTCTACAGTATTTGTAAGCAGAAAAATAATCGACTCTCTCTAGGCTCCACTCAAATATATTAAAAACAACGATAAGATGCGGGAGAAATCTCGCTCCAATGAATTAATCACGACTTTCGCAGTGTTAAGGAATATGTACGAATACCGAAATATTCGTTTAATATTTATAATATTAAACGAATATTTCGGTATTCGTATTTAACGGTGGTAGAGCCTTGCAGCAGCTTTTGCTGTTGCACGTATGGGCCCGCTCGAGCCGGGTTAGTACCACGACCTCACAGAATACCGGCGTGAAGTGGAAGCTCTGCTTCCGCATTTCGTCTGGTGAGTGCAGGTGACCGGATGCCCAATTCCCCCCCCCCCCATCAACATGGTAGCGGAATTACGTCAAAAACTACCCCAGGAGGGTACCAGTACCCCTGGAGAATCCCTCGCTGAGCATCCACGACCATGCTATTCCACTCCTGAGCGTGGGTGCTCAGGCTGCCCCGCGTATTCTGGGGGGGGGGCAAAATTCCGCTCACCACAATAACTGCTCGGGGCAAACTGAGCAACAAGACCAAGGCGACCCCTGCCACGCTATCCGTGAATTTCTGCAACATCAGGGGACTTCACTCGAACCTAAACGCCGTCCACTACCATCTTGAGACGGCGAAGCCGGCCTTGCTCTTTCTGACCGAGACGCAGGTGTCCTCTCCGGCTGATACTTCGTATCTCTCCTACCCGGGGTACAAATTGGAGCACTCCTTTGTGCCTCGGGCTGGAGTTTGCGTGTATGTCAGAGAGGACATCTGTTCTCGACGCCTCGGCAGTCTTGAAGGTTCGGACCTGTCCATCCTTTGGCTACGCGTAGACAGCGACGACCATCCGCGCGTCTACGTGTGCCTCTATAGGTCCCATAGCGGTAATGCCGAAACAGACCGACTCATCGACCACGTCCAAATGGCTACAGATTCCTTGCTACAACAGGTCCCATCCGCAGAGATCGTGATCCTTGGCGATTTTAACGCCCACCACGCCGAATGGCTCGGTTCACGTTTAACCGATCATGCGGGGAGATCTGTTTATGACTTTGCCTTGGCATATGGTCTGACACAACTGGTTACATCGCCTACGCGGATTCCAGATGTTGAGGATCATACACCTTCCCTGTTGGACCTTCTGCTGACCTCTCATCCGGACGGATATCAGGTTTCCGTCGATGCCCCTCTTGGCTCTTTGGACCATTGTCTGATCCGGAGTGTGGTGCCACTCACGCTCCCCTCGCGGTTGCGTTCTGCAGGTTGCCGCCGTGTTTGGCATTACAGGTCGGCGGATTGGGACGGAATGCGGTCTTTCTTTGCTTCCTACCCATGGGGGCGGGTTTGCTTCTCGCCGGATGATCCCAGCGCTGTTGCTGACTCTGTCACTGATGTAGTGCTACAGGGAATGGAACTATTTATTCCATCATCTGTGGTACCCATCGGAGGCAGATCTCAGCCTTGATTTGGTCGCTCCTGTAAGACTGCATTACGCAGTAAGCAGGAGTGTTATCAAGCCTGGGCTGCGGCTTCGGTGACTCGGGATGTAAACACCAGCACACTCAAAAAGAAGTATAACTTCGCCTCCAGGTCCTTCAAAAGAGTTATTGCCAAGGCAAAGTCAGAGCACATAGGCAGAATTGGCGAGAAACTAGTTCGCCTTCCTTCGGGAACCCGTGCATTCTGGTCTCTCGCCAAGGCTGTCCAAGGGAATTTCTGTAAGCCATCACTACCATCTCTGCACAGGGAGGACGACTCACTGGCCCACGACGCAAAAGAGAAGGCCGACCTTTTAGGCTCCCTTTTTGCGTCCAACTCGACTGTTGATGACGGGGGGAACACACCGCCGACCATCCCGCGGTGTGAGTGCTCCATGCCGGATGTGCGATTCTCACAGCGCTCGGTTCGCAGAGTACTCCTCTCCCTTGACATCCACAAGTCGAGTGGGCCTGACAGAATCCCCCCAATTGTGCTGAGGACGTGTGCTCCGGAGTTGGCACCGGTTCTAACGCGTCTTTTCCGGTACTCTTACTCCCTAGGCGTAGTCCCGAAATCATGGAAGACAGCTTTTGTCCACCCGATCCCTAAAAAAGGCGACCGCTCAGATCCGTCCAACTACAGGCCTATCGCCATCACCCCCTTGTTCTCCAAAATAATGGAATCCGTTGTAAACTGCCACCTCATGCGGTACCTTGAGGATCACCAGCTGATTAGTGACCGCCAGTACGGTTTTCGTCGGGGTCGATCAGCTGGTGATCTTCTGGTCTACTTAACTCATAGATGGGCGTTGGCAGTAGAGTCCAAGGGGGAGGCATTGGCCGTTAGTTTGGACATTGCGAAGGCCTTCGATCGGGTTTGGCACAAAGCGCTTCTTTCGAAGCTCCCTTCCTATGGGCTTCCCGAGAAATTATGCAATTGGATCACCAGCTTTCTTGCAGATCGGAGCATCAAGGTCGTTGTAGACGGTGCATGCTCCGACTACAAGCCTATTAACGCTGGTGTTCCACAAGGCTGCGTGCTATCACCAACGCTGTTTCTTCTGCATATCAATGATATGTTGCAAGCTGGTAGCATTCATTGCTATGCAGATGACAGCACTGGTGATGCTCTATACACCGGCCGTGCCAATATTTCTCGGGAAAACGTCACCGAGTACCGGAACAAACTTGTGTCTGAAGTCGAGTCTTTGCTGGACAAAGTCTCGGATTGGGGGCGACTAAATCTAGTCCAGTTTAATCCTCAGAAGACACAAGTTTGCGCGTTTACCGTTAAAAAGAACCCCTTTGTCGTATCTCCTTAGTTTCAAGGTACTCCCCTTGTTGCCTCAGCCAGTATCGGAATCCTCGGCGTCGACATATCGAGTAGCGTGCAGTTTCGTGGTCACTTGGAAGAGAAGGCCAAATTGGCCTCTAAAAAGCTTGGCGTGCTCAGCAGAGCGGGACAGTATTTCATGCCGGCTCAACGCCTGCAACTTTACAAGGCGCAGGTTCGGCCTCACATGGAATACTGTTCCCATCTCTGGGCTGGGGCTCCCCAGTGCCAGCTTCTTCCACTTGACCGCATCCAGCGCAGAGCGGCTCGAATCGTCGACGACCGAGTCCTTTCCGATCGGCTCGACTCATTGGCACTGCGAAGAGATGTTGCATCTCTTAGCATTTTCTTTCGCATTTACCATGGGGAGTGCTCTGAGGAATTGTTTGGATTAATCCCAGCCGCCAAATTTCACGAACGCACATCGCGGCAGAACTCCCGATACCATCCACACCATCTGGATGATTGGCGGTCCACCACTGTGCGATTTAGAAGATGTTTTCTTCCTCGCACAACTTCCTTGTGGAATAGTTTACCACCAGCGATTTTTCCGGACCGATACGACTTAGGGACCTTCAAGAAAAGAGCCTACTCCTTTTTAAAAGGCCGGCAACGCATCTGCTATTCCCCTAGTGTTGCGGTTGTTCATGGGCGGCGGTAGTCACTTACCATCAGGTGAGCCGCATGCTCGTTTGCCCCCTCTCCTATAAAAAAAAAAAAATATTACATCCAAAGACAATCCTTCGAATTCGAAGTACAAATACTCTTTTGCAAATGAAGGTAAACAAGCATGTCTTAGTATATTACACTCATACCTAATAGGTAGTCTCGTACGAGACTCGTATTACAATATATATAGCGAAATATCTACTCTAGCAAACTATATATATATAGCTCTATATATATATATATTTTTTTTTTCCAGCGCAGAGCCCTTTCCGATCGGCTCGATTCATTGGCACTGCGAAGAGATGTTGCATCCCTTTGCATTTTCTTTCGCATCTACCATGGGGAGTGCTCTGAAGAATTGTTCGGATTAATCCCAGCCGCCAAATTTCACGAACGCACATCGCGGCAGAACTCCCGATACCATCCACACCATCTGCATGATTGGCGGTCCACCACTGTGCGATTTAGAAGATGTTTTCTTCCTCGCATGACTTGCTGGTGTAATCGATTACCATCAGCGATTTTCCGGACCGATACGACTTAGGGACCTTAAAAAAAAGAGCGTACTCCTTTTTAAAAGGCCGGCAACGCATCTGCAATTCCCTCCCTGGTGTTGCAGTTGTTCATGGGCAACGGTAGTCACTTACCATCAGGTGAGCCGCATGCTCGTTTGCCCCCTCTCCTATAAAAAAATAAAAAATATACTAGTATAATATGCACCAAATGGAAAGAGAACTAGTTTTATAAATTATACGAATTTAAACTTTGTGACTTAAATGTGAAGTTATTATTTTATAAGTACTGGTATGGTCATCAGACTAACCAGGTTAAGTGGCTTGGACATTTTTCTTGTGAGCACAGGTTGAAATGTGGGGTGAGACAGAGTGGTTTGACTTGTCCATTACTTTTCAACCTGTACTTAACCAGCTGATAGTGGAACTCAGCATCACACGGGTCGGATGTTATCTTGACGGACATTGTGTCAATACCATCAGTTAAGGTGATGACATGGTGCTGTTGAGTCTTTCAATCGCTACTCTCAGAAAATTTATCTTATTTGTGAGCAGTTTGCGGAATCACATGGCCTTATTTATAATGTAAAGAAGAGCTAGCTTATGGTATTTCAAGCGAAAGAACGTAAATTGGCTTGTATTCCACCAGTAAATTTAAACGGGTTGGCTCTTACGAGTGTCATCCTTCGCAACAAACAACACAATAGTACTCCTTCTGCTTATTTTTAGTAGGTTTTATTTTAGTTTTTTTTCTAAAATCTAAATCTTTGTTTAGCGAAACAGTCAAAATTATACTATAAATTTCACATACCTTTTTCTCCATTATATCGAATGATCTAAAAAGATAAATAATAGAAATACAAAACTATATGGAGTAGAACAAGCACACTATTTTGTTAAATTATACATGTCCGGTACTAGGGAATTTGTTACTATCCGGATTTAGGGGAATTACATACAGTAGTATGATTTCTGATGATTCTGATGAGAAAAAAATGTCACCTGTAAGCCATAGAACGACACTGACGCCTTCCGCCCCGTGGGGGTTTTGTCAGTTGAGTTTGACTTCTTTCTATAAGCGAGTGTTAATAAGAACGTTATTTCATGTTTCGACTTGATTTGTCTGGTACTATGTGATGTCCGGCGCTAGGGGCATTCCCAGTACTTTGAACACGAACAAGTCCATACTTACTTAACATACAAGAATAATTCAAAGATTTGAGCTATATCTTTGTATACGGTGATAAATTTCCGGACATAAAATAATGCGAGAGTAACAAATCGCCATAACTGTATCGTTATACGCCTATCGCTGTAGAATCTAGCTATAAAAATAATCATTCGACCTCCTACGAATTATCTCTGTGACCGACATTAATTTCTCCAATTTGAGAAATCCCATAAAGAAAACAAAATAATAGCGCGTAATTGTTCTGTTTTACAGCAATTTTATATCGTAAATTTAATTACTTACGGTTCGATAGCACAATGGCTAAGTGTTTGACTACAGCGCACTGGACCGCAGATTCGAATCCCGTACGAAATAACCATTTATATGGTCTTTAATTTATGGATACAAGTAACAATCAGGACCGTGCTTTGTAACAATCTATGAGGGAGGCATAATTATGTTTAAGAAAGACCTTTTGATAGGCTGTAATGATGATGATGAAAATTATTTCATCATTATTAAGTCTGTTCATAGCTTTGTAATAAAATTTGACGAGAAAAGTTTTTGCACCGACTTCTGAAGCTATTATATGGAAATTATTTTATTCTTTTGAGTTCTTTGAAGTTGGCTTTTAATTTGTATTAACTATTTTTTCGGTCTATCCCTCCCTTTTCACTCGTTATATAATTTTCTGGCGAAGCGTAAAGGTTGTTTTTAAACACACGGTCATTAAGTTTGTCAGCGTTGAAAATAATGGTGCTTTAAGTAATGGCGCAATAAGCGGTTTGCTCCTTTCATCGGGTATGCTAGTAAACGGTACTAGTGTTATAATATAGCTAAGTACAATATAATTCAATGGATCTTTTTTTTCTTCGATAATAGAACATTCCCTTGAATACTAAGTATTTAAACTGTAGGTTAGGAATTTATTTAAAAAAAATTGTCATATTGAATAGGCTTTTATGACTTGATGCCTAAGTTATAAAATGTACCTATGTCATCATTATTGAGATCATTAAAGCCAAACTTGACAATCTACGGCTGAAAATAATAAATTAATATATAAAAAGCAAAAATAACACAAGTATGTACTTAACATATTCAAATTTTTCCTCTTTAAGTATTTTTTCATTTTTTTTAATAAATATATAACAATGTTTAAAGGATGCTACCGGTTGCGCTTCATAAAACTGATGCAAGATAATTTATAACCCCATTTGTTTCGTGCCATAAGAAGTGACTTTGTGAAATGCATGGGGTTCGATGACGGCGGTATTCATTATCCATTACAGAATATGAAAGTTGAATCTGCTGAACGTAGGCGTCCCTCATACACTGTTTCATAGGGGTGATTTTGCCATAGTTGCCACGCTTGGCAGGTGGGTCGGCAACAGAATCTTTTTAATAAAAATTAAAAAATCGACCGTATAATCTCAAGACGTAAAACAAGTGAAATTTAAAAAATATCAAAATTTTTACCGCGTTTTTATCATATTCTTGCAATGTCATCCGAATGTGAGCTATATTCAAAGTTTAAAGGAAGATACTTTACAATCAATTACTAAATTCCATCTGGAACGACAGACATTCAAACAAGGAAGTGACTTAATAAAAACGTGGTAATATTCGGACCGGCGAAGGAGCGTATCGCCAAAGATACCACTTCATCTATTGGGCGGTCGCCTCATACTATATCGCTTAACAGTACGAGAACCTTGCCCATCGTTTGTAGGTTCTTCAAGCTACATGATCAACTCATTGACACTTCAGCTTACTAGCGATATAAATTATAGAGGTATAAATAGAATAGCGCTGCAATCTTAGTTTTTTACTTATTTCTTATTTTTGCTTTTTTTAACCGCTAAGAAAGTAAAAAAGTCTGTAACAAATTGGAAGCCCTAGTAAATTTAGTTTTATGGAAGAAAAATGTACGATGTTTAAAACTCGTACGTAAAGCCAACGATGCTTTTAGAGCAAAAGCTTGTTTTTAGTTATATGCTTATTTTTTATGAAATAATTAAGACAACTAGACAAATCTAATGTAGTATATTTTTTTAAATCAAGAAAGCGTAATGAATTTTTGTTATTCTTGTGAAGGATTTTCTTTTGTTAAGAATTTTTGATCGGAATAGCGTTAAATTTTAGTATATATAAAATTAAACAATGTTATGCTTTATTGGTCTGCTTTAAAACCGTGCAGTGGCGGTGTAAGAATACCTATCCACTACCCCAAATCGTCCCAAGGGCGACAGAGGAAAAATGAAACAGGTGATGGGCAGCAGCATCTTCCGGATAACTATTCAAAATAATGGAAACACTGCTGGTGCCAACCCGCTCGCCACAATTATGGAAAACGCCCACCAGGCAACTGAAGCAATCTATGAGTGAGGTTTATGTTCAGCAGTGGACTTTTATAGGCTGTAATGGTCTGCTTTATTATTTCTGAATTTTGACCACTTTAATAGAGTTTTCACCTTGTATCGTCGCTGTATTTTTAAAGTCTTGTCTTATCTGTCACTAAGAGACAACGGTTTTGTTTCGTAATTTTGCTTTCGTATTTTCGTATATATCCGAATTAATTTGAAAATTTATGATGGTGATAAATGAAACGTTAATAATTCAGAGTTTGAGAGTATTAATATTTTTTTTATACGTGAATACTAAAATCTGACTATTTTTTTATTGAATAGATAAAGCTCCACCATTTATAAGCAATATTTATTGAAAAGGCGAAAAAGACACCTCTTACAATACCATCCAGAGATTTCCATCAGTTCTGCTAAATGAAAAGAGCTTAAATAGTATTAGTTTAAAGAAATAAACAACATGCATTAACAAAACGTACATGTAGATATAGCTGCTCATTGACTATGACCTGTGATAATCGTGGCGAGAATTATTATTATTATTAAAGAAATATTGTCATCGTATACATAATAGGTCGGGGAAAAAGGTTTGGTTTTAATACTAATACATGTGGGAAATTAAGAAAAATAAAATAAAAAGTAAAAAACAATTTCCCGCCATTTTTCAATTTTTTTTCGAAAAGCGCGGGAATCTTAAAACGTGATAGGCGCCTTTTTTAAACTAAAATTTTAATTTTGTTTTATATAGTTAAAAGTGACTAAACTTTTATTGTTTTATTGTTACTGGATTTCCTCATCGTGGGGAAACGTAGAAAAAAAGTTGCCGGGAGAAGAAGAAGTGTTTGAAGAAACGACTGAGGAGGAAGAAATTGATACCAGTACTGAGGAAGATCCTGAGAAAGAGCAGCGCAAGTATAAGCTGTACTTTGTATCTGACTACAACAGGAGGTACCCTGAGGACTCTATTCTCGTTGATTTTGTTGTATTTGTCGAATCAAATGATGAAAGAAGGCCAATCGGCACGCGGGACATGATATCTCTGTCCACACGTATGAAGAGGTTCAATAAAGGCATTAAATATTTACAATCTATGAATAAATAAAAAATAGGCGCTCATTTTGAAAATACCTCTCTAGCGAATGCATTTTTAAATAATATTACTTTTCTTAATGAATACAAAATGAAGGCATCTATCCCAGCTGTAGGGACAGAAATAACAGGAGTCATAACCAATGTTCCCACTAATCTTTCTAATTCAAGAATTTTTGGTATGTTAACGACTTACAGAAAGATAATATGTGTTAAAAGGATAATGAGGAAACATAAGAATGATGCAGGACGCAGTTTGGTGCAGCCGACGGGCACCGTGGCCATCACATTCGCTTCTAATGTTTTGCCGGACCACGTCTATCTTCATGATTGGCCGTTCGTGGTAAATCAGTATATTCCACCAGTGAAGCAGTGCTACAATTGTTTGAGGTATGGTCACTTAGCAAAGTATTGTAAAAATTCTGTGAAATGCTCAATTTGTACTGAAATTTACAGCTAAAAAGATTGCCAAGTCTCTTCAGATAAAGCGATATGCATACATTGCAAAGGAAACCATCTAAGCATTTCTGGACTGTGTCCTGTTAAAAAACAAAAGATAAAAGAAAATCAGGCTAAATTATACAAAACCTCATTTGTAGACCTTTTTAATAAAAACGAATACCCCGAATTAAACAAAAAATAATCCCAAAGATGCTCTTTTGTCACTGCTAAAGAATGATGACATTATTAATATAAGTTTAAATACAGTCATTAAAGTATTAACTCTTAATAAATCAAATGAACAAACCACCATATCTTCTCAGCTTATTAAAGATGTTTTCATAGATACAATGAAACCAAAATAGATATTTCATTATTTAACATTTAATATTTTATGGATCAGTTTAACATTTTACAATGGAATGCGCAGAGTTTAATTAAAAATCGCTTTCAATTTACACAATTTTTATATGAGAACATCATAGATGTTGCTCTCATATGTGAAACTTGGCTTAAGCCAGGTTTAAACCTAGGCACAATTTTAGAGTAAAAGGTTATAATATTATACGATTAGATTCAGGTAATGATCATAATGGAGTAGCAATACTTCTAGATAACAAAATTGGATTTCGTGTTATCAATACATTCTCTGATGACTCATTACAAAATATAGCTGTACAAATACAATACAATGATAAATTATTAACTTTAGTTAGTGTTTACTGTCCTCCTAATTCACTAATTAATTATAATAAATCCAAATTAGATAATTTAATCCAAAGTTTGCCACAGCCAGTCTTTATAGCTGGTGATTTCAACGCCCATCACACGTTATGGGGATGTACTGAATTAGATTCACGAGGTAAGGACGTTATTGTAAGTATAGATGACAACAATCTTGTAATCTTGAATGATGGTCAGATGACTACAGTAGGATCTCATAGATGAAAGCAGAATGCATTAGACTTGACACTTGTTTCATCTTCAATGGCTCTGTCTTGTGAGTGGCAAGTATGTGATGATGATTTTCTAGGCAGCTATCATTTTCCTGTAAAGACAAAAATTACGGTTAATAGTCAAAATTTTCAAGAAACAGCTGTATCAAATAACATAAACTTAAAATTGGTAGATTGGTCAAAATATACAAATTTAATAGATAATTTAATTAAAAATTATAGTTTTGATTATAGTAATCCTTTACTATGTTATACAGACTTAATAGAACTAGTTAAACAAGCCATGCATGAATCCACACCATCCAATCAGTCTTCTAATCGAAATGTTAACATCAACTTGCAATCTTTTAAAAGAATTAAAAAGAAAAATTCTCTACCTTGGTGGAGTTTAAAATGCAAAGAGGCAGTATTAAATTGTAAAAATGCATATTTAGTATTTAAGAATGATCCCACAGAACGAAATTATATTAATTTTAAAAGACTACAAGCTGTTAAAAAAGTTACTTTGAAGACTGAAAGACATTTTAGCTGGAAAAAACTATGTGAAACTTTTAATAGATCTACTCCATTGACTAGAGTATGGAACTACATTAAAAAGCTTAACAAAACTTTTGTTCATGATAACACATCTGTCATAGATTCTAATTGGGCTAATGAATTTTTGAAAAAATATACTCCAGAAACAGATGAATCACCTCTAACCCCTAACTCCTCAAATTATAATCATTGTGATTATCTTACCAAACCTTTTACCTTGACCGAATTCAACTCAGCTGTTAACTCTAGAAAAGACACTATTTGTGGTTTAGATTCTGTTCCATATAAAGCTTTAAAAATATGAATACTGTGTGTAGATAACTAGTTTTGAAAATATATAATATGTTATGGTTTCATTCACTTATTCCTAACGATTGGAAAGAAGATTGTTTGATACCCATTTTAAAGCCTGGAAAAAAACCTCACATTGCAGAATCTTACAGACCTATAAATATATAATAGGTAAAATATTTGAGCAACTTTTAAAATTTAGATTAGGATTTTATCTACAAAAAAATTGTCTTTTACCATCAAATCAGTTTGGATTCAGACGCCGTAAGTCATCTAGAGAAAGTATTGCATTTCTACATTTAGACATTTTTAAAGCTATGGAAAATAATGAAATATTAATTAGTATATTCTTTGACATTGTTGGTGCATTTAGATGCTAAAACGTCTTTCATCATATATGAAATCAAAAGTTTGTGGTGAAAATTGAAAGAAAATAATTTGGAAATAAAAATTTTATGGACTCCGTCACATATTGGGTTTCAAGGAAATGAAAGAGCAGACCATTTAGCTAAAAGTATAGTTACAGCTGATATTGAAAGGATAACCGATGTTGCAATACCACATACAGATTTATATTCAATATTAAAAAAACAGTTAAAAGAAGAATGGAAAATGCAATGGAATGCTCTTTTAGAGGCAGGAAAAGGTCGTTGGTATGCATCAATTAAATCAGAATTAAGTATTCCTTGGTTTTCTCGCAACGAGAGATATCATAGCAGAAAATTTTATACAATAATGTGCAGACTTAGATTTGGTCACTATCGACTGAATGTTCATCTTTCCAGGATGAGAATAGTAGCATCTGCAACATGCAATTTCTGCGATACAGAAGCAGATCAGACTGCAGAACATATAATATTTTACTGCCCAGCGTACGCCATTGAAAGATTGCTAGTCATTGAAAAACTTATACAAGTTTATGAAAACTCAGAAAGCTTCCCACGTGCCCTGCAAGATGTTCTTAGGAATACTAAGACATATTTAGCACTTTGTAATTTTATTCATAATACTGTAAAAGAAATATGAAATATGGTATCCCAGTTTTTGAAAATATTGGATTGACAAATCTACACAGATTGAAACCTACAAAGAATATAATAGAAAGAAGACTTGGCTTTAGCCTTTACGGGTTTTTGAAAATATGAAGAATTAAAGAAAATAAGACTTGACTTCGGCCTTTATAGATTTTGAAGAGATGGAAAGAAGAAAAATAAGACCTGTTTCCGGCCTTTACACTTTAAAATTCTATATATTCAAAATAAAAAAAGACAAGGCTGTATGGCTTAGTTCCTTTGCCTGCTCTCTCGAGCAAATAATAAAAACAACATCAATTTTTTTTCTGTTTGCCAAAATGAGTGAATCTAACGAAGAAATTCGTTACATTTTGAAGTTTTATTACAAAAAAAGGAAAAATGCGACTCAAGCCGTGAAAAAAATTAGTGAATTTTATGGACATAATGCAGTGTCGGTGCAAGAGTAGCACAAAGTTGGTCCAAGCGTTTTCAGTCTTTTTTCAGAATTTTGATGTCAAAGATGCAGCTCGCTCTGGTCGCTTTCATACGAATAAAGGCGATACCATTATTGAAAAAGTAGAGCAAGATTTTCATATTAGTAGTGCCAATGGCGTGATCATGATGAAAGACCACTCATTTTCTGTTGATCAATTCCGGCCGTTTTTACTCAATTTCTTGCTTGAGTCTAATTAGTTTTAGGTAAGAAAAAGAAAACTAAAATATATTTCAAGAAAAATAAAACTAAAATATATTTGAACAAAGTCGCTCCAACACCAACGCACGGTCCACCTTGTTTCTAATAAGAATCCTCTTCTGCCACCCTGTATTTTTTCTTTGCGGATTAAATGAACATTTATTGTTTTTTTTTTTACTTAATTGTCCAAGAATTTAGGCATTTCACCCCCGATAAAGTGACGACTTGGTAAGAAATTCACTAATTCGATGGGTACGTGTGGCTCAAGACCATGATTTGTAACATTGGTGGAGCTTTATGTTCAACTATTTTTTTTTATAGGATAGGGTGACAAACGAGCACACAGTCTACCTGATGTTAAGTGATTGCTGTTGCCCATAGACATGTACATTTATCCTCGTTAGCGAATCAAAATGCAGATGCGTTGTCACGCGTGAGGACACAGATGGAATGCCTCTTTTTCAGTAAAAAGGGTCTCCGGTTCTCTACACTCACCATACGAAACACAGCAAGTTAAGCTGCTATTTTACGCTAGTATTCTGTGAGAGCATGGTCCTTCCCCGATCGAGCCGACCCATTCGAGCTACAACTATATATGATTGATATCACTGACTGATCCCTCTTATTCGACTGCGTGATACTTTATACTACTAAAACAAGTGGGAGATTATAGTCCTACCTTCAACATTTATTTTATTTTATTATTTTACCCACATTCCCAACAATATCTATTTCTTAGCAAGTACACCCTATCTCAGCGCAATGGTTGCAAATAATTAAATATAATATAGCTGCAGCGTGGCTCTACCACGTATGAAACTATCGATTTGTAGAGGACTGAACTGATGGTGATTGCAGCGCTTATTTATTGTGTTGTATACATCGAAAAGTAACTATTTCTAAAAGTGTGTGTAAGCCACGCTCAAAAGTGCCGTATTAATTTGGATGACTCGCAGAAATATTTATTAGTTACATTAAACTAGTTCTATTATCGACAGACATATATATAACAGACAGTGAAGTTGTCTCATTAATAAAGTTCTGCACTACCTGAAAAGCGATATTGATGCATCATCTGAATGGATTACGATTGGCTGCATTCCAATATTATTTTTGCTTTAACATTGCAAAATTCTAAATACTCATTGATGAAATACATAAAAATATACATATAAAGAAATAGACTCTTTAACACAACCATCGATAACACAAGGTGCATGATTAAAATGCTTTATTATTGAAGTTTACCCTTAGGATTTAGAAGTTATAAAAAAAATGTAAAGCAATGAAAAATATTATTAGAAACCATTACATTTCTGACGTTAGAAATTATTCTCAAAACAATTTAAATAAAATAATGTTACTCGTATTAGAATTTACTCTGAAGGTTAATTGTTAAAAATAATAAAAGTGTGAGAGCGGATGTTCAACTTGCTTTCTTGCTTACGTAATTCATCGTTATCGGAAATAAGACAGCGTACAGCACTATATATTCAGTATAGAGCAAATACAGTTCGACCAACCGTAATATGTACCAGACACAATCACACATTGGTGTAACGTGCAGGACATAATTACATGATAACACCAAAGTATGCAAAGCAACAGCAACACTACTTCTCTCGATGTAACACCGGGCAGCCTCTCAGCAACACGATCTTCCTTGCTTACACTAGAAGAACTACTACACGAATAGAACCGCATCACTTGTCTTATTTGGGCAGAATCTCAGGGTAGAGGTAATGTTTTAGCCCAGCGGGCATAATAACGATATGAGACTCGTAGAATTACAGACTGACTGATCCCTCTTATTCGACTGCGTGATACTTTATACTACTATAATAAGTGGGAGATTATAGTTCTACCTTCAACATTTATTTTATTTTATTATTTTACCCACATTCCCAACAATATCTATTTCTTAGCAAGTACACCCTATCTCAGCGCAATGGTTGCAAATAATTAAAATTCGAGGGCCTTTCATAACAACAAAGCCTGCAACGGAGAAGATTTAATATAGATAAAATATCTGAAGGAGCACTTATTTGGTCTGTACACCTTCCCCTTAGAGAGTTTTTATGTAAAATGAGAAAATACTCAATTGATTTGCTAAGAAAAGTTTCATGCTTTTACATGAAGAAACAATACGCCTCATTTAAAAGTAAGAAATAAGGATAGATTCTCTTTTTCACTTTTTTATTACATTGTTTTTGTAACGTTCGAATTTAATTAGAAAACTTATTTTGTGAACATTTTTGAATGAAATAATTATAAAGACTAAGGAAGTGCACTAAACAAAAAGTAATTTTGTGTATTGCAAGCAGGTATCCGTCGCGTTACTGCCGCAGAAGAAATAATTGTCGAAATATAATTTTAAGTTGGGAAGAGTTAAGTTGTTTAGTGAGGAATGATAATACATTAATTGAAGTTGAGTGACGTGTAACTTTCAAATAAATTTGTGGGTACTACACACGCCCCACCTACTAATGTAAGTAATTGTAAGTAAGTAAAGTAATTGTACTATGCCTATAACCTTCGCGAAAGTGCAAGCAATAAGTTGACAAAGTTTTAGCACAATCTGATTACGGGATGGCAGCGCATAAAATACGAACAAACAAAAAATAATTTTTATATATTAGATTACACATTGAAAATAATATAATGATTCTATAACAACTGTATTGTTCATTACGCTTAATTAAATTATTTTAAAAGCTTAAGAGATTTTCTTTCATATTAAGTTTCTAACACATAAATTGCATAGTAGGTAAGTTAGGCCAAAAAGTAAGGGTGTTCACGCACCTAGCTATCCCTACAAAGGTCAAATATACAGGGGCCCATACAGCTGTACTCGACGGACAACTAGTACGGGGCTCAAAATGCCTATGGAAACTTATGACGCAATAGAGATGAGGTCATGTAAATAAATAGCACGTACCTGTTCGCTGGCGAAGAAGGCTCCCAGGGCTCGTTCTAGCGTAATTGTCGTGAATGTGAGTGGTGTGTTAGAAGTGTAAATTTGTGTAACCGGAACTATCCCTTTGGTTTTAATCCGCAGCCACACTGACTCCGGCGCCGCCCTTCAACGTGGTATTCTCCCGCGGCTGCACCGGTGGACTATTTCCTTCTTCTTCACTATATCAGTCTATTAACTTTATCGTACAATTAACTAACTTCAAGACGCAACTAACTCCCGTTTATTATAAAGCGTAACACGCGGCACGAATCGTAGGTCAAAGTTCACCCTCGCTCACTCCGCAACAAATTGTTTCGAAAACCAAACGCGACCCTTTAATGCGCTTGAGGCTACTGTACAATTAAACACTAACTTCTAAATAATTAGACAACCTGCCAACTAAGATTCTAGACTACACGCTTATTCTTCGCTGCACAAATTCGTTAACAAAATTTGGCGCCACGCGGCTCGAGACCGTTCACAGTAAGCAATCAACCGGCCGTTCCTAACAATGAATGTCTCGACCCGTCCCGTTCGACCTGACTTCGAAAGGAATGCGTGCACGCGCGGAGGGGCGGAGGTGACCTTGTTACGGCGCTATGCGCTCTGAGCGCGCGTTATGAATTCAATTTTCAACCGGATAATATTTTGCCTAAACAAAGGGTAAAAGCCTACTTACGTCCCACTGCTATGTGCAGATCACCACTCATTTCTAAGAGGGTAATAGGGCAAAAAAATTCGCCGTTTATGCGTTTTGGCAGGTTCCTTCATGACCTCGAAATATTTTTCAATTTTCAGACAAGGTATCGTGGCTTATTTTTGTATTTATTTTAAAGCAATGTTAATTTTATCTTAATTTTTATCTTACTTAGTTACTGCCGTCACGTTAACAGCTACTCCCTAATTTTTAACATAATTAAATATTTCTAGTGGCCCAGACGGGCTAAAAACTCAACCGAAATGTAATTAATAGTTTAAATTTCATGTGACAACGTTGGTGAGCTGTTTCAGCTTTGTTAATGGACTTAATATTGAAGAAAACACTATACAGTATTGTCGGTATTGAGTGAATTCACAAGGTTTGAGTGATTAAAATTCAAGTTAAAATTACATAAAAGTGAACTATCGTGAAATCGTCGACTATTGTAATAAGTGTATGGAGAATAAGGTTATGTAAATAAGGTACCTGATGGTAAGTCCGTCGCCGGAATAAACAAATAAATTACGGTTAGACAGTTATATATTTCACGGCACAACACATAGAAACAGTCTCACATGAAGAAGCAGAAGGCGATAGATGAGATTACAAATAGATAAGAGATGATAGCAGGAAGCACAGTTTACAGTCACTTGCATAAAATAGGAAAGAACACTCAAATAATATTAGTTATGCGTAAGGGCAAAGTTCGGCATAGGCGCAAGCGGCACAGTATTGACGTCAGACGATTAGATCGCGACTGGCTGGTCGTTGAACATATCGCGACGTAGGCAAAGTACTCAGGTACAGATAATAATTAAAAGGAATGTTTGTTTCCAATGTACTTCGACCGGCCGGCACCGAGAATTATACTATAATACAATACTTAAATAAAATTTACTATAATAAATAGAAATAGTATAATATATATGTGTGTGTGACTGTAATTGTATTACAGGGTGTTTTTGGAACGCTCCCGAAAACTAAGACAGGCGACAACACCAAGTATACCTTTGATCATGGGTCACAAATAAATTCGATCCTGATGAAAAAAAATCATCTTTTTACAAGGTTTTATTAGCTTTATTAGTACAGCTAAATGAAACGATAATTTCATAAAAAATATCATGAAAATACTGAAACATAAAACCAGCAGTGGAATGACTGAATTGATATCACCTGACCTGGCTAGATAAAGGTCAATGTACGCGCGAACACAAATGCGCGCGGCCCGCAACTAACGGGCCATCCCACAATATAATAATTTACAACACGTGTCTAAATACCTAACTTATCTACTTAACCTACTATTTTGCCACTGTGCTTATCTCCACGTAGCCACTTTAATCCGAATTTACAGGTTAAATAACCCAAATAACTGGTTCGATTCCCCGCTAATGAAGAAATACTTAAATGAAATGTAACCAAGGTTGGAGTCATGCGTTTTTATTCATCGTGTAGGTATGTTTATTATTCTCATGTATTCAGTTATGTACCTATTCAGATTAGTCTAGTACTAAGTTATTTAAAAAAAAATAGTTATGAAACAGCTTACTGCTCTAAATCCTCCGTGGTCTTATGAGATGCGGCTCAAATTGTGCTCCATTCATTTCAAGGCAGATTTGGGTGCAGGCGGGGCATCATCGTGTGGTCTTCGACACAGTCCGTACGTAGTTTCTCGAAAGCATCCACGATCCTTTGGCGCATTTCTTCAGCACTATCACATTCACGATTAAAAACCCTTTCTTTCACATACCCCACAAAAAGAAGTCTAACGGAGTCAGATCTGGTGAGCGAGGTGGGCAAGCGTGTGGTCCTAGTCTGCCGATCCAGCGATCATCAAATAGTTCATTGAGGCGCTCACGGATGAACCTCACGAAATGTGGAGGGGCACCATCATGTTGGAACTATGTGCGGCGATATTCAGCCAACGATAGGTCGTTTAAAATGTCAACCAACTGTTCATTTATAAAGTTTAGGTATCGCTGTCCGTTCAGTCGCTCTGGCAGAAACACTGGTCCCAGTATGCGATCCTTAAATAAACCTGCCCATACGTTAACCGACCATCGTGTTTGGTGCCCGGTTTGTCGAACAGCGTGCGGGTTAACCTCTGAATACACGTGTGTATTTCTTCGGTACCACAGGCCGTTTCTGGTAAAAGTCGACTCATCCGTCCAGATAATGTGCTCAATGGAACCAGGCACACGTTGTTGCTGGTATAATAACCAACGGCAGAAAACTCGTCGGCGGTCGTGATCGCCTGGAACTAAAGCTTGCACTTTGTGCAATTTGTATGGGCGCATTGGTTACGCTTCAACACTTTGTGCACTGCACAGTATGACACACTTGTACCATCCCGACGTCTTAACAATTTATTTAGCGATACTTCGTGTACCTAGGTTCGGATACCTAACATGTTGACCACTATAAACGTACGCGTTAGGCATTATTAAAACAAAAAAGAATCCAAAAACGTAACAAAAACTTTAATATCAACACGTAATCACAAGTAAATTTATTAAACAAAACGATTGAACTGTCGCTCGCGCACGCGTGTACAAAATCAACACGGAACTGTCTCAAAAACTAAAACGAACGAACCCCGTCAAGGCTGAAACCTACTGCGTCACAAGCGTGAGGCGACAGGGTTAGGCATTCTGCCGTCATAATAAAAAAGGAAGTAACTAACAAAAACGTAAAATGGAAATAAAAAATAAATTGATGAATTTTTCTTTCAGACCCCGTGTCTAAAGTATATTAAAAGGTATCTATATTGAAATATATACGTAGAGACATGAAGATTTTAAGGACGAACTTATTTTTTTTTAATTTGTTTATTTATTTAAATAAAACGAATTTTCCTTTTCATCTTAGATTAAAAAAGTACACCTGGCAACACAAAAACATCGAAGGAAAGACGCATATAACTATTTGGGTCTTCCCAACCTAATAAATAAATCAAAACTACCATTCATTTAACATTTTTACATATTTTGGAAAGGTCATTTGAAGTTGAAAGGACGCTAATAGTAATTTACTACTTTTTTCTTAGTAAATATTAGAAAAGCATTGGTAGTGAGACACAAAAAATAACAACCCGCAACTCTTGAGTAATGATTTTAAAGGGGATATCATACAAGACTTACTACGATAATAATTAAAAATTAAAACATTTGTACAACCGACTTTAATATAAATAATTAAGGATAACTCAAAAACTATTGGTCTGACCTCGATCAAATTTATATGGGACCACATGTGAAACACCAGCTCTTAATAATAAGATATGAGCTCTTAATAATAAGATATAAAATAATTAGACAAGAATAATTTTAATTTAAGTAATCGATGCAAATATTGTTAAAGATGACGTAGCAACTGGTTAAATAAGTCTTTTCTTTTATGTTGAATTTGTATAAGTCTTTTCTACTAATAAAATGTTATCTGTGATCAACAGCTACGTCTAAAATTCTGACGATAATTTCTAAAATATTGATATTAGTGAATATTAAAAAAATTTAGTAGATGCGTCTTCTTATCATGAGTCGAATGGTAATTTATTCGAAAATTGTTAGATGCGCCTTTTTTTCTTATGACCGCAGCATTGTTTCATACCGAGCTAGATAGAAAGGTCGACAGCGGAGTGAGTGTGGGTACAGTCGCGTTCTAAAGTACTACATGGTATTGGGCTATTGTTTTATAATATTATAGTAATTAATTGTTTTATTGTAGAATCATAATAGGTGTTTCACTAGCTACTTAGAACTTTGGAAGAGGTGGGAATTAAAAATAGATAATGTTTACTTGAGCATTGTTTGTTATTTCTATCGTAAAATATAAAGTAGTTTGTAACAAAAAAACTTAAGCTAAGGGTGACACGCCGTCCATTATGACGTCTTGGGTCACATGGAAGCCAGATGTTGATGGTGTGTTGGTGTTACTGGATGCTACTTCATCATCACTTTCATCTTCGCTTGAGCTTCCGTCATCAGGTCGATCACATGGTAATTTTTTCAGTATTCTTCCTCAACAATTTTAACTTTACTGCACAATTTTCCCCATTCACCTTCTCCTATCATATTTACCTTTTCGTTCACTAGTTTAGTCATAAAACAATAGATATAAATAATTTTTTTTCCTTCCTTTTTAAAACATCGTCGCGAGTCGCAAAGTAAGCTGTGTATGCGACTGTATTTTTGGAGCGAACAAAGCGCGGGAACCAATAGCATGCAGGCACAGTAATACTGGCCAATATGTGATAAATCGCTCAGTGCCCAAGTTCAAGGCCAGCGTTCTTTTTTCACCGTTCGCGCGTACATTAACCTCCATTAGTCAGGTGATATCAATTCAGTTTCCACTGCTGGTTTTATGTTTCAGTATTTTCATGATTTTTTTTATGAAATTATCATTTCATTTAGCTGTACTAACATGATGGCGCGTGAATAAAGCTAATAAAACGTTGTAAAAATATGTTTTTTTTTTCATCAGGATCAAATTTATTTATGACCCATGATCAAAGGTATACTTGGTGCTGTCGCCTGTCTTAGTTTTCGGGAGCGTTCCAAAAATACCCTGTATAGATAAATATAAATATAATAAATATAATAAATATTATAATATTAATATTAAATTATATACATACATATCTGTGAAATAATAATCATATCTTTAAATAAAATAAATAAATGTGTGCGTCGCCACAAGCGTATAAAAAACGTTTTCTACTTTAATCAATAAACTAAGTGAAATAGTGATTAGTGTAAATTAATAACTTCTATTAGTAACTACCGCCAAATCTTTCGAATAAGTTAATCATATACGGACCATTTATTTCGTTAGTTACTATTAAAGCGACTTGGCTCATATATCGCAACGTATGCTATAACGCATGGCTCAAGTTCCAAACCCAGTAAAAACATTTTATAATTAATTTTATTTATAATTTATTTTAAGCTTTTTATATCTAATCTAAATATTTTCCTATTTTGTGAGTGGAATTGTTGCATTTAGACAGTTTCAAACGATTGATTTTCTTATTAAGTTTCGATAAAACTTTATTTTTTATTTTTTCCCTTTTCTCGAACTGTCAGTGAACTTTATTTTAGTGCTTAGAAAATTTGTATTATTATTTTTTTTTCTGATTATTGGTAAAGAACTAAAAATGCCTGATAAAATATGTAAGGCATGTAATGACACAATCATTGATAGAGAGTTTTTGATTTGTTCCAACTGCGATGAATACTATCATTTGAAGTGTACAAACATTTCACCGAAATTTTATTATTTAAAAAAGTCCAAATAAAAGAAGACAATTCCAGAGTAAGTCATGTGTAAAAAAATTACAAGATAATGACTGCGTGCTAAACCAGTCCTCACCTCTAACTAAGAGCTTAGAAACGGCTACCAGAAATGTTACTACACGTAAGAAAGTAATTACAAATAAAGAAGCCTCTAATTCATTTGGCTCCTTATCTGTCGATGAGCACTTTGAATACACTTCTTTAACATCAACTCCAACAAACGTGGACATAGGTGGAAGTGATCTGGCTGATAAAAATACCAAGGATTGTATAAGCAAATTAAATGAAAAATTATGTGAACTACAAAGAAAACTTGATAATGCAGACAAGAAGATTGAAGACTTGATATCAGAAAAATATATATTAAAAAAAGAAATAGCCGAATTTAAGTCGAAACCTGATAGATGTGTGTATATTATTATCTAAGATTAAGAACGTATCAAGTACAAATAGATCACAAAGCATTAACGAAGTAGAATCAAACCTAGTTTACAGTGTTGAAAATAAGGAAACCCCTAATAATATTGAAAGTTAATACCATAATTCAATAATAAATCATAAAGAACAACACAAGGTATGCGTAAACGAATATGAAAAAATTAATGGGGAAAAAAGTAAGCAATGCAGAACTGATGAACCGATACCCTTGAAGCACACTAGAAAGCTATGCATAATCAGCAGCAACAACGAAAGTAATATAAAAGGCATTGCACAAGACTATTTCTCTAAATATTTTGAATTCTGTCATTATATAAAAACAAATACTGGTATATTAGATTTAATTCAATGCCTTGACAAAAAACTGATTAATTACAATTAACAAGATTATTGTGTTATTCTAATTGGAGATTATGACTTCAGGATGTCACAAGATTATAACAGACTAGTGGAGAGCTTGAGGCAAACCATACAATGCATCACTCACAGCATAGTAATTTGCATACCAACTTTTAGATGTGCTAAAGATACAAATATTTTTAATAGAAGAATCGAAAACTTTAACTATTTGCTATACAAAAATATTAAATCCCATGAGTATGCATATTTACTAGATTCAAATTTGAATCTCACCTATGATTATCACATGTTCTCTGGTAAACTTGGTGCCGTGAACAATAAAGGCATGAGAGCTTTGTTTGCAGAACATAAGAGTTTACTATCAGAAACAGAGATTTGGTATATATCTATAGACCACCATAAATCCAACAAAGGGACGCAAACTGATAAATTAGCTCAGCAAGGTATTAGTGAAATCGTTTCGGATGTAAAATTATCAATTGATGACTTTTTTCGAAAACAAGAAAAGTAAATTTCTATATGTAATGCATAAAAACATATCTGCTGCGCTAGGTAAAATAGATAATATTGAGATCATATTGGAGGATTTTTCAAGTGAAGGAAACTGTATTGACGTTATGTGTCTTACTAAACATTTTGTAAAGAATGGACATGAAACCAATTTAGTATGCAATAACTACAATCTAGCTGCCATATAATGCAGAAAAATGCAAGAGGAGGTGCATGTATTATGAATAGAAGAGGACTTAATTACCGAGAATTACCTGAGATTACAAGAAACTCTCTCAGTACCGTATTTGAATGTTGTGCTATTGAACTGTGTCTTTTAATGTTATAATTATTTGTTTATACAGAACTCCTAATTATAGTAATATCTCTATCTTTTTCGTAAAACTTGAAACTTTGTTGGATAGGGTTAGCAAATATAGAACTATTAAAACTATAATATATGGTGATTTTAATGTTGATGTTTTAAAAAAGTGCATGACAACTAATGTATTTATTAATCTTTTGTCGAGTCATAACTTTAAAATTGAATTCATGGATGCGACTAGATTACAAAGTGGAACGTGTATCGATAATATCATTCCATAACTGCAGTGGGTGTAAAAGCAAAATTTTTCATTTAGGATTATCCGACCACACTGCTTAAGTGTTGCAATATCCTATCACAATAAATTATTCCTGCTTGCGATACTGGTTTATCAAAAGACGTGACTATAGTATTGAAAATCTAACCAAATTTAGAGAATGCCTGGAAAGCTTATACTTTTATGATATTTATCAAAGCAATGATGTAAACGAAGCGTACAATTTGTTTTATGAATTGATTTAGTTAAAGTTCCAGCTCAGCGGAAGCCATTTTGGATTACAAGTGGTATCAAAACATCGTGTAAACGCAAAAGGAAAATGTACTTTCAATTAAAATCTAAAAATGATAAGCTTAAATATAATGCATATACAGCACTTTTAAAAAAAGTTATTAATAAATCACAACGCATACAAAACAACAATTACATCAACAAGTCTAAAAATATAACAAGATCTACGTGGAAGATAATAAACTCAAATAATTTCACAAAGCCAAAAGAAATTTTGAAGAGTGTAACTTATAAAGGGAAAACGATTACTAAACCAGGTGATATTGCAGAAGCTTTTAATGATACATTTATGAATCCTGTACAGAACTGCAAACGAATAAATTAGAGAAGTAACATTGAACGTATATCAAATTAATTTTTTATGAATCCAACAACGCCCGATCATATAGTTAAAATAATTTATAGCTTAAAAAATAAAACAAGTGTTGGTCACGATGAAATAACCACTAGAGCATTAAAATTTTGTAATTTTCAGTTTGCTCGACCGCTTAGTCACATTATCAACTTAACTATAAATAAAAGGATTTACCCTGATAAGCTAAAAATAACAATAATTAAACCTATTTTCAAGAAGAAGAAGAAGAAGAAGGGATATTCAATTTACTAGCAGACGAGCAATACGGATTTAGAAAGGATAGATCTACGAATCTAGCCATATATCACATGATAAAAGTTGTATCGGAATGTCTCGACGATCACGTTCCAGTAACTGCTATTTTTATGGATATGTCAAAAGCTTTTGATTACGTAAATCATGAAAAGCATCTACAAAAGTTATATATGTATGGTATCAGAGGACCTATATTTGGTCTTGTATCGTCATATTTAAATAACCGATTTCAATGCACAGAAATCTCTTATGTTAATGAGGAAAATTGATCTGAAGTGCAGGTACGATCTCAGTCGCAGCTTGTAAAGTGTGGTGTACCCCAAGGAAGTATACTTGGGCCGCTTCTTTTTCTATTGTACATCAATGACCTACCTAGACATGTGCAGCATGAAATGATCCTTTTCGCAGATGATTCTACTGTTATGATAAAAAATAACAGCAATAAACCATACGAATGTGTTATTGCTGAAGCTTTGTCTGATATTATCAATTGGATGAAAGCTAATGATTTCGTCATAAACCTAGATAAGACGAAATATATGCAGTTTTATCTTCCCCAAAACCGGAAACAAGAGACTGTTGTTGTTAAGTATGAGGGGTATTTGATTGAGCGAGTAAAACAAATACGTTTCCTTGGTGTGTTGGTTGATGAATGTGTAAGCTGGAAACCGCATACCGAATATCTTACAAGTAAAATTAGTAAATTTGTTTATCCTCTAAGAAAATTAACACAAACTGTCTCACAAAAAGCTGCACTTACTGCTTATCATGGATACGTTGCCACCAACTTAAGATATGGTATCATACATTGGGGAGGCGCGGCTGATGTTAACCTGTTGCCATTGTTTAGTATGCAAAAAAAAGTGTCTCAGAGCAATGTTTGGTGCCAAACAAACATACAGTTGCAGACCTCTGTTTGTAAAATTAAGAATCTTAATCTGCAGTCATTGTACATGTACCAAGGCTGCTTATTCGTCAAAAGTAATTTACATTATTTTAACTCGCACATTGCTAAGCACCCGAGGCAAACATAGAATAATATTACTATTATACCGTTTCACACATCTAGGACAGCCTTTTTCTCAAAAAGTTTTTATGCATTAGGACCAAAAATATATAATCATTTACCTGACAAATTAAAAGATTTAGAAATAAAAAAAATTAAGAATAAATTATTACAATTATTGACTGAAAGATGTTTTTACTCCTTAAAAGATTATTTGAGCTACAAACTTACATTCTAAATTATTTGAAATATTTTCTGAATTATGCTTTAAGCAAAGAGTATATGTATTAAAATCACTACTTTTTAGTTATAAGCTTACATGTATTTTGACATATCAATATTCCATTCATAGACTTAGATTATACTGGCATAATTCCATTGTATTTTTGACATTATTATTTATTATCCACGTTTGTTGAAATATTTTATTATATAACATTATGCTTTATTATTCGTGTTATTTGATTTGATTTAATGAATAATGAGATAATGTTTTAAGTTCCATGATTTTAATAATATTGGAAGCCTTATCTAGGCAGGTTGTGGTAATACTTAATTACTTTTATAGTGTTAAATCTCTTAAACCTGCAACTAGCACAATAAATGACTTGTTCTATTCTATTCTAAAACTTTAAAAGTAAAAGAAAACGTTTGTAAGTAATTTTATAATATAAGAATCGTGATATGTATATAGGCAGGTCTATTTATTCATTAATTCAAACAGTTGGACTTATAAATACCAAATAACTTCTGCAATGATGTAGTGTCTAGAACAGAATGATAGAATTGAGGAATTAAGAATCAATAATATTATTATAACAATTAAGTGGACGTAACTTTGTCTTAGAACGATGTCCTTCTTGATTGCCGGTCGTTATGAAAATTTTAAGGCTTTAACTCTGATAAAAGAATAAAATACTGTATTATTCTATAATAATTGAAATTCCTATCAATGTTTTAGTTCAGTTCGAGGTCATGTAGTTCTAGTGCACGCGTAACACTAAACGTAAAAATGCTCTTCAAACCAATCATATGGTACATAATTTATAAAATGTAAATAAACCTATTTTCTTATTAAAGTCCGAATAGTCCGAATATATGGTCTAGTCATTGGTTAATATAGCTTTTGATGCAAAGAGATTGCTGAAAATCTATATTATGTAAATGACACGCACCTGAACTTTAACCACATTTATTTACATTCATTTGCTTCTTGGTAAAGATAATGCAAGCATGTAATTTCGAATGTGTAAAATAGTAACACATCATAGTTTTAGTTTATATAGATATTTCTACCAGTATCTGAACTATAAATTTAGAAAAAAAGTAAAGAATTGCATTATTAACTTTAATATGTTTTTAATCTGGCCTTACATTACAAGTTTCCTATATGTAAACTTTGCTTACATACACAAAAAAATATTTTTATAGGAGAGGGGGCAAACGAGCATGCGGCTCACCTGAAGATAAGTGACTACCACCATCCATTAACAAATGCAACACAAGGGGAATTTCAAATGCATTGCCGGCCTTTTAAAAGGTAGTAGAATCTTTTCTTGAAGGTCCCTAAGTCTTATCGGTCCGGAAAAATCGCTGGTGGTAATCGATCCCACAAGGAAGTTGTGCGAGGGAGAAAACTTCTTCTAAATCGCACAGTAGTGGACTGCCAATCATCCAGATGGTATCGTGGATGGTAGGATGGTATCGCGAGTTTTGTCGCGATGTGCGATGGTGAAATTGAGCGGCTGGAATTAGTCCGAACAATTCCTCAGAGCACTCCCCGTGATAGTGCGATAAAATACGCAAAGAGATGCAACATCTCTAAGCAGTGCTAGTAAGTAAAGCCGATCGGAAAGAACTCGGTCGTTGACGATTCGAACCGGTCTGCGCTGGATGCAGTCAAGTGAAAGGAGCTGGCACTGGGGAGCCCCTGCCCAGAGAATGGAACAGTATTTCATGTGAGGCCGAACCTGCGCCTTGTAAAGTTGCAAGCGGTGTGCCGGCATGAAATACTGTCCCGCTCTGCTGAGCACGCCAAGCTCTTTAGTGGCTTTTCGAGACTTTGGTCAACAAAGCCTCGACTTTAGATAGAAGATTGTTGCGGTATTCGGCGACGTTTTCCCGACAAATATTGGCACGGCCGGTGTATAAAGCATCACCAGTGCTGTCGTCCGCATAGCAATGAATGTTACTGGTTTGCAACATATCATTGATATGTAGAAGTAACAGCGTTGGTGATAGCACGCAGCCTTGTGGAACACCAGCGTTCATGGGCTTGTAATCGGAGCATGCACCGTCTACTACGACCTTGATGCTCCAATCTGCAAGAAAACTGGTGATCCAACTGTACAATTTCTCGGGAAGCCCATTGCAAGGCAGCTTCGAAAGAAGTGCTTTGTGCCAAACCCGATCGAAGGCCTTCGCAATGTCCAAACTAACGGCCAACGCCTCCCCCTTGGACTCCACTGCCTCCACCCATCTATGAGTTAGGTAACCCAAAAGATCACTAGCTGAGCGACCTCGACGGAAACCGTACTGGCGGTCACTAATCAGCTGGTGATCCTCATGGTACCGCATGAGCTGGCTGTTAATAATGGTTTTCATTACTTTGAAGAACAAGGAGGTGATAGCGATAGGCCTGTAGTTAGATGGATTTAAGCGGTCGCCTCTTTTAGGAATTGGGTGCACCAAAGCTGTCTTCCATGAGTTCGAGACTACGCCTGGGGAGTAGGACCACTCGACTTGATGTACAATAATATTATATGATTAAAATACAATATATATATTATGAAATTATTGAAATTAATTAAATCTTATTCAATCGTTTTCTTACGAATAAGTAAATCAAACGAATACGTAGTCATATGCATTCGTTTGATTTATGTTCTGTTTGCAAATATTCTAATAGAATTACGGTACTAGGTTACGAAAACTTAATAATAACAACGTAATAAAATTATACATTCAATTACGACAAATGTTTACCTATCACTTGCGGTGCATTCAACGTTTGAGTTCAAATGGATGTGTACTTATAATATGTGATGATTTATGATTTTGGCGCTATAAAATACAGATTTTTTAAATAATATACAGTAACTCTTTGCTAAATCATGGCCTTCTTTTGCATAGTGATAATGAGGCATATAATATATGCCTTATTAATAGAAATGATAATGTAAGTAATGATATCACTATATTACTATTTATTATCTCTTTTTTGTATAATGTTTTATATCAGTTTAAATTATATCTGGATGGGTCTTCTTACCCTTTTAGTGATTTGGACTGCTAACTAACAATGAGTACACCGCTGTATTAGGTTATAAAGATATATAAAGGCTTTCCGGTACTCTATACCCATCATTCGAAACAAAGCAGTATTAATCTGCTATACTTTACGATAATATCCTGGGAGAGTGTGGTTCTTCCTCAAAAGTGCCGACCCATTTTTGCTGTAACCATAATATAGCTGCTGCGAGGCTCTACCAATCTACTATAAATGGAACGATATTTTATCAAGCGAAAATTAATATAGTATTAACAATGATGCGGTTAAATCCCAATTATTTTGAATCACTTCCGCAATTATGTATTTAACTGTGTTAGTTATGACGATGGAATTTAAATATTATAATAGATTTCACGTTATTTCGCTCACACCAATTATTTTGACATTTTAATTCAGAAACTAATTGGAACTTTAGTATATGGTATTTATAACATAAATAATTAGTCATATTGTTATATAAATAAATATAATCTCTACATCAAATTTTTAATGTCTTTATAACGGTGTGATTTGCTTGCGTAAAAAGTACAAAAAAAACTAATTTTGATGAAAAAAGTGGTTATAAAGAATTGTTTAGTGAGCTAGGAAGAAAATTTCACAGTGCGCTAGTAACAATCGCGATTGATACGCACCGGTACCACCGATAAAAAAAAACAACATTTCCTTGACACGTAAAGTTCAACAATTACTCAGTGTCTGTAATTGATTACATTTACGTAGAAAAAACTTAAAGTAACTAATTGAAAAATATATCTCAAAAAAAGGATAATAATTAGTTACCTACTTCGTTTATTATGGTAGTTACGGATAACAGGAATGGTATATAGGTTAACTGAAGTACTAAAATTCGAAAATTATTCATATATCAATGTCTTAGACGTTTTCATAGATGTAGTGTTCCGCAATTACAAAATTTAAAAAGAACTTTTCGTATAAGTATCCCCAAGGTAAAATCCATATTCGGCAAAAGGAATTATTGTTACCTAGCTCCCAAGTTATATAATATATTAAATAAAACAGTGTGTACAAGAAAGGCTTCAAATCATTCATTCAAAAGTATGTTGTATAATTGGCTTAAAGAATATGACTACGATCAATGCGAAAACTTAATAGCTCCATACGAATAACTTTATGTGCAGTGCAACAATCAAACTACACACACACACACACACACACACACACACACGCGCACACGCACACGCACACGCACACGCACACGCACACGCACACGCACACGCACACGCACACGCACACGCACACGCACACGCACACGCACACGCACACGCACACGCACACGCACACGCACACGCACACGCACACGCACACGCACACGCACACGCACACGCACACGCACACGCACACGCACACGCACACGCACACGCACACGCACACGCACACGCACACGCACTCGCACACGCACACGCACACGCACACGCACACGCAAACCCACACGCACACGCACACGCACACGCAAACGCACACGCACACGCACACGCACACGCACACGCACACGCACACGCACACGCACACGCACACGCACACGCACACGCACACGCACACGCACACGCACACGCACACGCACACGCACACGCACACGCACACGCACACGCACACGCACACGCACACGCACAAGCACACGCACACGCACACGCACACGCACACGCACACGCACACGCACACGCACACGCACACGCACACGCACACGCACACGCACACGCACACGCACACGCACACGCACACGCACACGCACACGCACACGCACACGCACACGCACACGCACACGCACACGCACACGCACACGCACACGCACACGCACACGCACACGCACACGCACACGCACACGCACACGCACACGCACACGCACACGCACACGCACACGCACACGCACACGCACACGCACACGCACACGCACACGCACACACACACACACACACACACACACACACACACAGTGTGTGGAGCCCCGGATATTTCCAGTTAGGGGCCCTACGAACCGCCTCAACTACGTCATCCGGCGTTATGATGACGGGGTCCATGGGCGTAATATTCGCACACTGACTCGCCACAACTTCCGTCCAAGGGCCCTCGCTGTGGTTTACGGGCTCTGAACACAGGCCGCGCCAGAATGCGATAGTGTCGGCCTGATTCGGTGCTGGGCCCGTTCCAAGTACCATTGGCCGCTCCAATGAATCATAAAGTTTGGCGCCAACAATACGGCAAACTGCAAGTGCGGCGCCAAAAAGAATTGAGTCCGTCTCGCAAAGGTCCTGGCTGGCTTCCAAATAGGTCATTGAACAGTGGTAGAGCCACGCGGCAGCTTTTGCTGTCGCACGGATGGGCCGGCTCGAACCGGAGTGGTACCACGACCTCACAGAAAACCAGCGTGAAGTAGAGGTTTACCTCTGCGTTTCGCTTGGTGAGTGCAGGTGGCCGGAGGCCCTTTTTACTGGAAATGAGGCATTCCATCTTAGACCTCACGGGTGACAACGCATCTACATTTTGATTTCTAATAGAGGATAGATGTAGATGTCTATGGGCCGCAGCAACCACTTACCATCAGGTGGACTGTGTGCTCGTTTGTCACCCTTATCCTATAAAAAAAAAAAAAAAAAAAAGGTCACCAGCATTGGGTTGAGAGCCCTCATGACAGCCCGATTCCGCTTGCTTAGGGGTATGCGCGGGAGTCGCGGTCGATTTTCGAGAGGCGTACTGCGCGTTTCCACAACCGCCTCCTCCAATTTACTCCTCATCTGCTCTCGTTCTTGGGTGACCATTCCATCATCGCTTGAATCAACCAGAGCGGGGAGATCCATGGCGCCCTCTATATGTGGCTGCTGGTCTGTGGCCTGAAGAGCCGCGTCCCCAGCTATAGCCGGTTCATTCGATGAGGGAATAGCCTCACGTCGTAGTCGTTCGAGTTCGGCATCATCAAATATTTTCGAGCGTATGATGTACCGAACTCGGTCTGCCAGGTTTTGCTCCGTGACGGGAACTGACGGCTCAAGCTCAGCAAAAAAGCGATGCATCCGAGCCCGATACGCTATCCCTCCAGTTTCTTCCCCTTTCGCCCTATAGTACGCCCGCAATGCGTTTATGTTCATATTTTTTGTCCAACGCATGAGGCGTACTCCACCAGCGGCGGGTGCCGCTTGCCGAGTCCGAGAGGACCCCGCCGACACCAAGCCGTCTGGTGGGGATGATGGACGCGAGGGGCTGCTAGGTGGTCGTGCAACACCTCGCGCTCGGCTGGCGGCTCGTATGCTGTCACGTCCAGCGCCAGCTCCAGACGCGCCCCGGCGACCCCCAGGCAGCGGCCCTATGCGCGTTCTATTTTTTTCCATCATCCATAAAATCAATTTATTATTATTATTATTAATAATAGGAGAGGATTGACTCCAATCCAATTTGATCTATTTAAAAATCGCTTGCTGGCTCGCTCACGCGCCGGTCGGCATTCATTTCGTGAGCCGTCGAAGTAAGCGAGAGAATACGAAGGGTGAGAAAGGAGTTATGACCATCTCCTACCATTGTGCCTCCTCTACACTACTCGAGAAGTAGATCGAAGTTTGACGGGGCGAATAGTGTTGAGAGACTTCTGATCGCTGTCAGTTTTTTGCGCCAGAGTCAAAGGACTTCGCGAAGTACCCCGAAGTTACACGAAGCGTCTCACTACACTACTCGGCTTACGCTAGTTATGAATTTTTATTTATATATAAATATTAAATATGTAGCTTTCTACATAATTATTTATTTAGTTAACGCATTAACGTCGTACTGTTCACACAATTAGATACCTATAGCAGCTGCCTCTTGAACGTCATTCATATTAAGTGTGCCGGAGACTCAAGACGACTGAGCTCTTCGCGAAGTAGCACGAGTGTGTGATCGCGTTCTTCGGACTGCGATCGATTTCGACGAGCACTTCGTCAAAGTTACTTCGCGAGTAGTGTAGAGGAGGCAATAATACAGTATCCCACGTACTGTACTAATGGTGGGAGATGGAACGGGAGCGTCTTATGATTGGAGTACGTAAGTTTTTAACTTGTTTAGTATTTTCTAGTACTGTGCTAATAAATTTACGCCCGTTTTGGATGAAAACAAACCTCCATAACATTGAGCTAAATAATAAAAAATTCTGACAGTGCCATTTTCAATAGTAGCATCTGCTGCAACTGTCACTAATTTTTTTTAGTACTTACAAATCTGAAGGAATACAACATGACCTTAAGCGGTTGCTTACGGTCATGTCGTATTCCTTCAGATCAAATATGAATGTTATTTTTTGTAATTTTATAGTTTGACGATAGAAATGGCCTGGAGGGATGATAACATTACATTCTTACTTATTTTGATATATGTCTGACAAATTTTACGTACTCCTATGCGCATTTCTTAATAAAGAATTTCATTAATGTCACAATGACCTTGCAAATATGTCCTTCAGATTCATTTGCCGGACATTTGCCATCGAATGGCCCTTTCATTCTTAATGGAATTTTATAGAAACGTGCTTCGTATTATACTGATTTTTATCCTTAATCGGTAGGCTTATTTTAATAAAAACATAAAGGTAGAAAATAATAAGTAGTTTTAATAGTTAAGTAAAGGGACGGAATACTGGCAAAGTCGAAAAAGAGCTATCCAAAAGAGGTATATAAATACGTTAAAATTTCCAGTATTTTTTATTAATAAATACCAGACTGCCATTCCATTGATTATATATAAAGTGAGCTGTGACATCGTTAAGCCCCCTTTTAAGCTTGATTAGATTTTACAAGAGTCCTGCAGAGATCTTAAATTTCGGTGTCTGTATATTTGTTGCTAATAAAGGGTCTTTCATGGACAAAATTTATAAGTGATTGGAAATTGACATAGTTTGAAAATGATTCAACCTTTTAACAAGATTTGAAGTTAAAAACTAGAATACACCTACTTAAATTAAGTTTTCGGTGTTAAAAGGGAAGTTTGAATGGAACCCTAATTGGTTTTAGGGATTCGGTCGTTTAGTAAGATGCAGCTCTACATTTAACTACTGACTGTTACATCCAATTTCAGTTTGCTACTAAAGCAATTCTTTCGCCGTTGTTTCTAAATTATGTTAATAGTCCACGACCATAGCACGACCGTAGCATAGGTAAACTTGCGATGTTTGTCACTTGGTGAAACTTAATCTTCATTTGTAATTTGTATCGACACGTTTACGTATTTAACATAAAATTGATTATGTATTTTGTTAGTATATAAATCAAAATATAAGCAAAACAAGTACATCAGTCAATTAAAGTCACAAACAAAAGCGTGTGTTCGTCATGAACGCAGCACGTGCCGTCACGCTGCAAGAATTTTATTGTGTTTATTTTCTGCATTTTTTAATTATCAGCAAGTAGCAGCTTAGTTTAAGCCTGTATCTATTATTTAAATACCATTTTCCATATCACAAATGCATCTTGTAAGCGTTTCTATATGCTAAATGTTACCTTTTTGTGGACGCTTGTGTTCAAAAATTAACTACTTCGAGAAATAAAACGATTATTAATTAAAATATTTACAAAATGCCAATCATTCTTTATTATTTACATAGTCTCTTGATTGTAATAAAGGAATGCTTATGAAACGAAGCCTATAAATTTAATTTGCATAAACCGAAAATGGCGCAATTTATCGTAAGGCAACGCTAATTTACCTACAATAAAGACTAAGAGTAAATTGGTCCCCAGAGAAAAAGAATATTATGCTAAATTATAGCTAGCAATTGAGATTTGATCGAAAAGACACGTTTTAAAAGGTAAAGTAAATAATACATAAGGCATGATATAGAAGACGGGAAGGAATTTGTGGTATTGTAACGTTCTCCGGATTCTATATTATCATATGACTATCATATGACTTTCATATGATAACGAGACGATGATGATGACCCTCTTCCTTCCACTATCAAACAACTATACCCTTGGTCAAGCTCCATCACATCTTTGTTGACTTATCACGCATACGAATCGAACGGTTTGCTACACGAAAACTAACACGGTGTGTTACTAAGAGTGGAATAAGTTGCCAGCATCTGTCATTCCATTCAATAACAATGTGGACGTCCTTAATGCAAGACAAAAAAGCCTTGTGAGAAGCTAAGTCAGTGCACTTTACAGTTTATCTCTGGCTGCATCACCACTCAATATCAGATGAGATAGTACCAAGGGCTAGCTTAAGATATTTAAAAAAACATGAATATTTAAAAAAAATATAAGAGAGTGATGGGAAGTCAAATTGAAATACTTTTTTCTTTAATATCGTATTTCTAAATCTTACACAGTGACTTACATAATCAAAAATACAGACCTAACAATGTGATAATTATGTCTTCATATATCCAGTGCGGATCAAGGTGATTTCGGTAGGATCTTAATCGTAAGTTAAATTTAATTACAATATAAACGCATATTTGGCGTATTGTTGTGACTCTACATCCCTTATGTAACGATATTTATATCGTTACCTTATAAGGTAATAAAATTACACATTATTAACAAAAAGCAATATTATAATAAAAAGTAAGTCAAATGATTAGTGTTTAATTATAATTTACTATCATTTTATACATACTATTTTATTGAGCTCTATATAGTAGTTACGCTCCCAAAGAGCAATTTAATGAATGATACACAAAAAAAAAACCTAGCAAGTGCTGAACGCCTTAAGTAAAAGAAGTATTTATATATAGCATTCAAAATGTAGTTATTATTCATATTAAATGTGTATTTATAGATCCATTTTGTATATCCAATACAAAGCACTTCTTTAGAACTTGGCTCCTTTTCAACTTTCGGCTTCTAAAAAGGAAGTTCATCTCATATACCCCGTTAATTCAATTCAGATATCATAGTGACCTACAATGATCGAGAATTTATATAGTGAAAGAAAATGAGAATGTACGAGTAAATGTAAAATGATCACAGTAATGAACAATTTTTATTAAGTTAGGTGATAAAATTTGGGATATTTTATATTTTCCTTTGCATTTGCTCTGTGGTCGAAGTACCGTGTACTGACTCTTAGGTTCGGATCTGGTTAAGATAAAGTTCAGATATGTTCTATTGCTGAAGTGACAGTAACCTAACGTTAGGGGGCCGTCCGCGATTACAAAGTCTTAGATTCGAATCCGCCATGCGGCTTCTGTCGTGAATCACTCCTAACACAAGCATTATAAGCTTATCTTTAACCATTAAAGAGTGAAAGTGAAATGAAAATGAAAAAAAAGAAATGGAAATATAAGCAATATTTAATAGCATTGATAGTATTTTTCTATTAAAAAAGAGAATAAAGATATCCAGCCAAAACCATAATGTTCTGTTTTCGGGGCTAGTGTCTTGACAGTTCTCGTTTCTATTACGACACTGCACTCGAGCTTGCCCCTAATTCTGCCGAAAATCGGAGTTGGTACAAAGATTTTCTATCTCGCTGACGTATGTAAGTGGTAAAACATTCTTCTTTTTTTATCAGAACGAACCAGTCCACTTATGAAACCCACAATTTGAAGAACTCTTTATTTATTACCAAGACATGGGATCATTAAGATATTTAGTTGTTTGTACGCTCTTTTTATATAATTAAATAACAAATGTAAGGATGGATCATATTACTCATTCTCTTCTCAATCTGAATAAATAAGAGTTAACAATTTAATTTTTGTTTCATTTCAAATTACAGTAAGCTCTATTTTTCCAATAAATCGAAGTCATTGTTAAAGGTATTAGAATCAGCTTCATCATCATCATCATTACAGCCCTTCACAAGTCCACTGCTGAACATAGGCCTCCCCCAAAGAATGCCACAAAACACGGTCCTGAGCCACCTGCATCCATCGACTTCCTGCATGTCTTACCAGGTCGTCACTCCATCTCGTGGGGGGACGCCCTACACTTCGCCTACCGGTACGAGGCTGCCACTCGAGAACCTTTCTTCCCCATCGGTTGTCGGTTCTTCGAGCTATATGGCCGGCCCACTGCCACTTCAGCTTACTAATCCGTTGGGCTATGTCGGTCACTCTGGTTCTACTGCGGATATCCTCATTCCTAAGTTTATCACGCAGAGAAACTCCGAGCATAGCCCTCTCCATAGCTCGCTGAGCGACCTTGAGCTTCCTCATACGGCCAGCAGTGAAGGACCACGTCTCAGTTCCGTAAGTCATCACTGGCAACATGCACTGGTTTTTAAGGTTTTGAGGTATGTCTGACGAGAAGATGTGTCGTAGCTTCCCGAACGCTGCCCAGCCGAGTTGAATCCGTCGATTGACCTCTCGGTCGAAGTTGGACTTACCCAGTCGGACTATTTGTCCCAGGTAAACATACTCGTCAACAACTTCGAGCTTAGTGCTCCCAACAACTACCGGCATAGGTGTGACATGGACATTAAACATGATCTTTGTTTTGTCCATGTTCATCTTAAGACCTATCCGTTGGGAAACACTATTGAGGTCATTGAGCATAGTGCTTAGGTCCTCCAGCGATTCTGCCATAAGGACTATATCGTCGGCAAATCGAAGGTGAGTGATGTACTCGCCATTGATGTTGATACCGTATCCTTTCCAGTCCAGAAGCTTGAAAACGTCTTCCAATGCAGCGGTGAAGAGTTTCGGGGATATGACGTCACCCTGTTTTACGCCTCTCTGCAATTGGATAGGTTTCGTACTCTGGTTCTGTACTCGGATAGCCATCGTAGCCCTACTGTACAAGCACTTCAACACTTCGATATACCGACAGTCAACTTGGCACCGCTGAAGGGACTGCAGCACCGCCCAAATTTCGACGGTATCAAAGGCTTTCTCATAGTCCACATACGCCAGACATAGTGGCAAATTGTACTCTTCGGACTTCTGTACAACTTGCCGAAGGGTATGTATGTGGTCTATGGTGCTAAAGCCCTTTCGGAAACCGGCTTGTTCGGGAGGCTGGAAGTCGTCTTCTCTGCGCGCGAGACGATTCGTAATGACTCTCGAAAACAGCACGTAGACGCGGCTCAGAAGGGAAATCGGTCTGTAGTTCTTCAAGAGAGCGTTGTCACCTTTCTTGAAGAACAAGACCACCGCACTTCTGCTCCACGCCTCCGGTGTAATGCCACCATGGAGGACGGAATTAAAGAGCTTCTGAAGGACTTCAAGTACCGGTCTTCCACCCGCTTTCAGAAGCTCCGCTGTAATTCCATCCTCGCCTGGGGCCTTACCGTTTTTAAGGTGCTGGAGAGCCATCCTAATCTCGCTCAGACTGACATCCGGGATATCTTCGGAATAGTGTCGGATGAGACTCGCTCTTGGATCGTTACTCACACTTGCGTGTGGCTCCAACGATGATGTGTACAGCTGCCCATAGAACCTCTCAATCTCACTCAAAATCTCTGGTGTCCCGGAAACGATGCTGCCACATTCTGTCTTCAGCTTTGACAGTTGGCTCTTTCTGGCAGACAGATCTCTGGCAAAGACTTTGGAGCCTTGGTTCCGCTCGATCGCTTCTTCAATACGAGCTGTATTGAAGTTGCGTAAGTCCCGCCGCATGCATTTGGAGATCTGTCTGTTCAGATGCCTGTATGCTGTCAAGTCTGTTGAAGAATGTAGCTTCATCTCCCGTCTAACAGCCATGAGATTAAGAGTGTGATCGGAGAGTTTTTGTGTTCTTCTGCGGCGGGTCTTGCAAAACTTAGCTCCGACCGCATGGACAGTTTCCACGAGCTTGTCATTCATATCGTCCACTTCATTGCAGTCTTCCAGGCACTGAAAACGGTTTTGTAACTCGAGCTGAAAGGTTTCGGGACTTTGGAACGGAGCACGAGGGGGACGGAGCGTTGACTTCATTAGACGAGACCTCTCCAACTTAAAGTTTAGGTTCAGTGTGCCTCTAACCATTCGGTGATCGCTACCAGTTTTCACCCTCGCGATCACGGAGACATCACTGAACAGTTGTCGTCTGGTCGTCATAATGAAGTCAATCTCATTTTTTGTGGAACCGTCGGGGCTCGACCAGGTCCACTTCCTGTGGGGCCGCTTCTGGAAGAAAGAGTTCATCATAAAGAGTCCCTCTTTCTCCATGAAGTCGGCCAGCTGCTGGCCCCTTGGGTTCCGTTACCCTATTCCAAATTTCCCTACTTTCAGCTCACCGTTCTCTCTTGTGCCTAGTTTTGCATTGAAGTCTCCCATTAACACCGTATATTGGGTTTTGGGGGAATGCATGGCTCTAGAGATATCCTCATACATTTCCTCCACCTCTTCATCGGGATGTGCCGAGGTTGGTGCCACCCACTATGCGATGTTACTGGGAGACTTCAACGCAAAACTAGGCACAAGAGAGAACGGTGAGCTGAAAGTAGGGAAATTTGGAATAGGGCAACGGATCCCAAGGGGCCAGCAGCTGGCCGACTTCATGGAGAAAAAGGGACTCTTTATGATGAACTCTTTCTTCCAAAAGCGGCCCCACATGAAGAGGACCTGGCCGAGCCCCGACGGTTCGACAAAAAATGAGATTGACTTCATTATGACGACCAGACGATAAATGTTCAGTGATGTCTCAGTGATCTTGAGAGTGAAAATCGGTAGCAATCACCGAATGGTTAGAGGTACACTGAACCTAAATATTAAGTTTAAGAGGTCACGTCTAATGAAGTTAACGCTTCGACCTCCTCGTGCTCTAATTCAAAGTCCCGAAACCTTTCAGCTTAAGTTACAAAATCGTTTTCAGTGCCAAGAAGATTGCAATGCAGTGGACGATATAAATGACAAGTTCGTAGAAACTGTCCAGACGGTCGGAGCTAAGTTTTGCAAGACCCGCCGCAGAACACAAAAACTATCCGATCACACTCTTAATCTCATGGCTGTTAGACGGGAAATGAAGTTGCAGTCTTCAGTAGATTTAATAGAAGCGATCGAGCGGAACCAGGTTTCCAAAGTCTTTTCCAGACATCTGTCTGCCAGAAAGATCCAACTGTCGAAGCTAAAGATCGAATATGGCAGCATTGTTTCAGAGACACCTGAGATTTTGAGTGAGATTGAGAAGTTCCATGAGCAGCTGTACACGTCATCGTTGGAGCCACACGCAAGTGTGAGTAACGATCCAAGAACAAGTCTTACCCGACACTATTCCGGTGATATTCCGGACGTCAGGCTGACCGAGATTAGAATGGCTCTCCAGAACCTTAAAAACGGCAAGGCCCCAGGCGAGGATAGAATTACAGCGGAGCTTCTGAAAGCGGGTGGAAAACCGGTACTTGAAGTCCTTCAGAAGCTCTTTAATTCTGTCCTCCTTGGTGGCACTAAGAGGACCTAAGCACTATGCTCAATGACCTGAATAATGTCTCCCAACGGATAGGTCTTAAGATAAACATGGACAAAACAAAGACCCACACATTTGCCTTATATTCACGAATATAAGGCAAATGTGTGGGTGGACTTGTTAGATTTGATCGTACCCTAGGTCAGAGGCCAAGAGTTTTTCGCTTTCACCTTAGTTGCCTATCACGATACTCTCAAGACACAGATTAGGACATTATTAACTACCCGCATTGCAATTGTAGTTACGAGTCCGAAATTTGAGGGTTGAAAGGACAATGTTTTGCGTCCATACAATGTTCGCCTAAGAACCAACAGTGGAAAAAAATACCTTTTTAAGTCCAAAATTACACATAATTGTATGTAACAACAATAATTCCTGACGGACACTTCTGAAAACTTAGATATTTGCAGTTATCATAGAGATTTTGAGGTTATGTTTTATGTTTATGAAACATCGTATCCGTTGTTCAAGCCTTTGTTCGTAATTTATATAAACTTATCGCATAACAAAGCAACTACCGAGTGCACTTAGATTCCTAAAACATTTACAGAAATGTATTTTTTCAAACGAAACCAAAACAATAGCACGTCTGACATCTATCTATTTTGTCTTGTTGTCATCTGTCAACGTTTTTGACTTTTTTTTGCGTGGCACAATGCTGATTTGCCAATGAGATGACAAAAGTATTGTTATTTTAAATGAAAATAGATGATTTCACTGTACCCCAGTTCCTTGTGGCATATATTAATCTGAGATATATTTTAAAATATAAACGTTTTTATAATATATTTGAGTTTATGACAACTTTTGAAATATGTGAGTGAAGGTATTGTGCGATTGGCCAAATCACAGGAGGCCATACACGAAGCACAATAGTATTAAAAAATAGGTACAAAGTTCAAAATCGAAAAAGTCCTTTTTATTGTGATTTCACAAGTCAGAAGTGTCCGTTACTATCTAATGAATATTATCTAATGCATTATTAAGGATAAGAATTTTGGTAATAGTCAAATATATGTTGGTTCTTAGGCGAGTTTTAACATTGTCCTTTTACGGTACCTTTACATTTTGAGATCCATAGAGGCCAATTCTATTGTTTTTTTTTTAAAGGGATGTCCGTGTTTGTGTACTTAAGTACGAATGTTAGTGAACTTTCAACTTGCATATCTCGAGGCGGTGTCATGATATCTTCTCCAAACCAACTACATTGAATGCTTGCTTGCATAATGAATATTAGAGTAGGTTTTAATTAAAATCCATTTTGTAACATTTAGAAGTACGAGTGTATAGTGAGAGCAGACTAAATCACACACAAATCCATTTTATGCATATATATGATACACTATACAAAATACAGCTTTCTTAAAATCTGACTTCGATACGGGGGTAAGAAATCGAAAAATGATAACAACTTTCTTTTTTCTTTTCTTTTAACTTCCCAATGATAACTAGGAGGCATCGGTCTAAATGAATACACAGTTAAGACTTAGTACTTATTTAATGAGATGGACAAGTTTATTTACATTTAATTATTATTATTAAAGTAAATTTCTTTATAGTGAACATTTACCACTACATATACATAGATTTTTGTCAATTGTGTCAATTTTAATGTTATGTATAAGTTAATCTAAATAAAATTTATTAATTATAGTAGCATTTATTTTTATAAAATATTGCACTAAACTTACATTTATAAGTAAAATAATTTTCTGAAATTGCAAATTGTAATACTAAATCTCACATCGAACGCTATAAAAATATAAAATGAAGACATTATATAAAAAAACTCAATTGCTTTGTCATTTCATCGCCATACATGGAGCATTATTGTTAAATAATAATATCAGGCTTTCACCACATGCATACACGTCCTCAACTCGAGAAATTTTGTAACATATTTCGCCACATTACTCCGCTATGAGAGAGCAGAATATACAGTACACGTCTCCGAAATTATTTCGGGAATTCAAACAAACCAAAAAATAAAAATATCCTCTTTTGTTCTCATACTATGTTGTATTAAATCAAATTTCCGCAATATGTATACAAAGAATTTAAAAGATTACATTCATTCTTTTATTTACTAAGCAAATGAGCATTATTAATAACAATTGTTTAAGCATACCAATAGCAGCTCGCCATAGCATGTATTTCGTATTGAATTAAAATAATTTCAACATTATATCTTTCGAAGTCTGCGCTAAGGCATAATGTTGTATAGAACAATTGAAACCCCAACTTCATTATGCCTAATATTCAATTATTTTTAGTATTTGAAGCCTTTTAATTTTGTTTATTTTTTACCCTTTTGGGTGGACCAAGGAATATCACAATGTAACAACAGCTAGGATATCTTTTAAATTTCAGTAAATTTATTTAAAATTTATTTTTAATAAATAATTTTAAAAGTCGTTTAAATTTAAAGTTACATTACAAGCGTCATCCCTTATTTTCTTCAATTTATTCGAGACCAACACAAATGAAGTGAAGTGTTTGGTATAAACAATCATAGAAATCGCTTAAGCCGTTTCCACGAAATCGATAAACATACACAAAATAAGCATATGCGAATATAGAACCTCCTCGTTTTTTATACCTTGGCCTTTATGATGCATTGAAATTATATATATATATATATATATATATATATATATATATATATATATATATATAAAACAAATAACATACTATAAATACAAGAGGATTCCATTAAGTTTCTGAAGTCTTGTAGCTAACTGCGACTGTAAATAGTTGTGTCCGCGTGGAAAATTAAATAAACAGGACTGAGCCAGAGTGTGCTCTCCCACTAGTTGACCGGACCACATAATATAAAAAGTAAAAACTCGCAGTATCTGCCCATGTGACACGGACGGCCGATTTCTTGACACGATTCCATAATGATTCACTAGATGGCTTTTATGCATCGGTATGAATAATGGCAGCAAAAGTCATTGTCAAATCACCAAATAATTTAACGCTATTTGCTGTTGTGGGTTTAAATTATTTCACGAAGTTTTAATTAATCATTGAGTATTATTAGTCCATTTAATATTCAGTTCATTAAAAGCTTTCAAATTATTTAAAAGCTAAATAGAATTTTGACATACGGTATTTACATGTTAAACACATTAAAATTTACTAACAACACATACCTATTTGACAATATAAAATTACTTGTTATACACACGATAATCAGTGACTGGTAACATGTAGTAATAGTTCGAGAAGTCTAGTTCTAACGTCACAAGTCCATAACACAGCGTTGATCTTCTTAGAATGAAAAGAAATATGATGAAAAATGTATTTATTATGTATTTGAAGAAAAACACGGGAAATTTACCAGAATGTATTTTTTACTCATCAAGCCAGTACATAATTTGGCTCTAAATAAGGTTCTTCCACTGATATATGAATCACTAACCACCTGATACCGTGTACATTATATTACATTAGGGCGCGTAGTATTCTATAATTTATATCCGGAGTGGAGTGGCCGTTATAGTCCAAAGGATTAGTAACCTTAAAATAGAAAAACCAACTTTCGGATAGGAAAGAAATATTTTCAAGCAAGCCTCGTATCACCAAGCGAAGTTTGGGGTGATACCCCACTAGTCAAATAAAATAAGTCTATCGCTCAAGATCGTGCTTTGTGGCATTCCTTGGCGGAAGCTTAGGTGCAGCAGTGTACTTTTTTATATAAGATGGAGCAAACGAGCATGCAGCTCACCTGATGGTTAGTGACTGCCGCCGCCAACAACTAAGGCATTGCAGATGCTTTGACAGCCTATTAAAAAAGTAGGCTCTATTCTTGAAAATTTTTCAGTCGTACTGGTTCGCAAAACTCGCTGGTGATAGTCAATTTCACAAGGAAGTTGTAGAAAATTTCTTGTAAATCGCACAGTCGTGGACCGCCAATAATCCAGATGGTATTGATGGTATCGCAAATTTCTTCGCGATGTGCGATGGTGAAATTGAGCGGCTGGAATTAGTCCAAACAATCGCTCTGAGCACTCTCCGTGTTAAGTGCGATAAAATACGCAAAGGAAAGTTAAACTCTTCACAGCATCAGTGAGTTAAGCCGATCCGAAGGAACTCGGTTGCTGACGATTCGAACCGCTCTGCGCTAGATGCGATCATGTAGAAGAAGCTGGCACTGCAGTGCCTAGGCCCGGAAAGAGTTGCCTGTTCCTAACAGTATTCCATGCCAAGCATAACCTACGTCTTGTAAAGTTGCAAGTGGTGTGCCGGCATGAAATACTATCCCACTCTACAAAGCACGCCAAGCTTTTTAGAGGCCAATTTGGCCTTCCCTTCTTAGTGACCACGGAAGTGAACGTCATTCGATATGTCCAGCTAAGGCAACGAGGGGAGTGCCTTGAAATTGAGGAGATACTACAAATGGGTTCTTTTTAGCGGTTAACTTGTAATAGTTTGAAACGATCATAATTATAGGTTTATATATTAGCAATGAAATATAAGAAGCATGAAATCAAAAACCGAAAAAACACTATCGAGGACAGTTTAGCAAAAATATATACTTCTTGATTCACAAAATTGTATTACAAAAGAAAAGTTATTTTCAAATAGCTACACACAGTCATATTACTTATTGAGTGTAGTAAAAGATTTATTTTTTTTATTTTTGCGTCGTAGGTGGAAAACTAGCAAATAGCAAATACGCAGTGAGAAATTCAACGTTATGAAGTTATTGAATAATGTATTATACGTAGTATGTGTGTATATTCAGACAGAAACACAACGTGCTCCTTTTTATATTACACGCTGAATATACATATTTGTTATTGATATGGCCATATTAATATAGCCTTAAATCAAATTGCATTACGTGTTTAAAAGTAGCGAAGAGCACCGTACTGATTTAGCAGTTGGCCTATAGTTGACGAATAATTTAGTTTGAAGGGAATCGTGTAACCCATCAAAGTGATTTATCGGCAGATAATTAATCGTTCTAGTATGCGCACTTGCATACATCTCTAAATTGTCGCGCGATAGAAAGTATTCAGTTTGCGGTATTTCTTATAGCTGTTCAGTAAAAATGGTTGCAGGTGTACATTTTACTGCAATGGAGCTCAACTTACAACCTAGTGATAATAAGTTGTTTTCATTTCCTTTTTTACTGTTTAATGTAATGTAAAAAACAAAATTGTAGTCTGAAAATAAAATAGTTGCCCAAGTTTCATTTTCTTCTACTCTTTTACTCTTCTATTTTCATTCAATAGTTAGTATACAAATGGAAACAGAATCCCAATTAATCGATATTTCATCTAAAGTAGTCATATTTCAATACGTTTTATACTTAAGAAGTAATAGGCAAGTTTCCAAGCAAATTTTCTGAGCTTGGAGGCATAATGGTTTTGGTTTCCAGTAAAAAGAGTCTCAGTTTCTCTTGATTCACCATACGAAAGACAGCAGCATTAAGCTGCTATTTCACGCTGGTAGTCTGTGACTGCTTGTGTCGTTGTAAAGTTGTGTGAAGTGACAATACAATGAAAATTAAGACAGAAAGAACGAAAGCTTGTTAAGATATGCGGGAAGTCTCCAGTTCTGGACCATACTTAGTGGCATTGGTTGTGGGAGGCCTATGTACAGCAGGAGATGTGTGATGAGCTGCATTGATGATGAATATGATGATGAAAATTAAACTAATGTTCTTACGCCTCAATGCACATGAGAGTAGAGTATATGCACAGGCGCACTTTAAAGGATATATTAAATTAAAAAAATTATATTTTATTGCGATAGTAGCCCAAAGGTTTGCGAAACTCATAAATCCTTGTTTCAAATTCGACATTAATTAGGTACGTACGTGAAAAGTTTAGTTAAAATAATTAACAAGAATATCATTACAATACAATATCTATATTTCTTTACAATAACAAACAAAAAACACTATCTTTACTTCAGTAAAATACAACATCTTCATATCATTGCTATTTTTTAAACATATTATGTAGACGTTCAAATATAGATCAATATTTTAATATTTTATATTTACATGCATTTTATTTCATTGTGGTTTAATTTCACCGTTGACCGCGTGTAATAATGAAATGAAATTATTAAATTATTTTAACAATATTATCATTGGAGACCACGCTATATGTATCATAGTTTGTTAGGATTCTTTTTTCGTTAGGAGTCCGTCTGGTTAGATAACACCCTCTTGACTATTTCTGACGCCGAGCAACAGTGCATGACGCGATGCGAAGAATATAGCGAGTCAGTATGATTACAGGCTGTGAGGTATTTCATCTTAGTCATCAGAGGTAAACACGCATCTGCAGCTACTTAGCTTAAAGTTAGTTGCAGGTGTCTAGGGCTGCAGTAGCCATTTACCATTAGGTCGGCTGTATAAGTTGGTTTGTCACTTCAGTTTAAAAAAATATATATATTAATACGTATGTCAGTCCCGGGACATTAAATTAATTGATTCAAAAATGTTATATGTGTTAAGTCAAGTGAATTACTTATTATAACTAATATTATAAGTCTTTACCTATGAAATAGCTGTTCTGCACTACTGACTATTTCAAATAAAAAAAAAATTTGTTCGGCTAAGAATTCTGATTTCAAATTAATTTTATTTTAAAAACATGGAATTCTTTTTTTTTCAAAACTATTTATTGTTTACTGATTAGCGTTATTTTTCATAACATTTGAATTTTTTCCTTCATCGTGGACACTTTAAAAATTCTAGTAATTATGGAATTAGTACGGTCGTGGTAGCAACGCGGCACAAGCGGCACGCATCATCAACGACGTATACGGAGCGAATACTACAAACGAACGCACCACCTGTTATTGGTTTGCCCGCTACCGTTCTGGAAATTTCAATCTGAAAAATGAACTCCGTGGCCGTCTGAAAACTTTGATCGACAATGGCGAATTAAAGGCGATTGTGGAAGCTGATGATACTCAATGAACGGTTGAATTAGCGGCAGCTTTCGACGTTAGCATCAAAACAATATTGGTATATTTGCGTCAAATCAGATATACTTTTGATTGCGACAAAATAAGATACCAAAGCTTGACAAATGGGTGCCCCACGAACTTTATGATCGCCAGCGCGGAGTACGCGTCGAGACGTGCCTTGCACTGCTGGTACACACACGAAAGAATTTTGAGCCGTATTGTTATTTGCGACAAAAATTAGACTCTGTTTGACAATTGCAAGCGCTCAGCAAGTTGGTTGGATCCTGGTTCAGCACCTAAACAACGCCTTAAACGAAAACTTATCCCTAGAAAAGTAACAGTCACTATTTGGTGATGTAGCGCCGATGTGATTCATTACAGCTTTTTACTAGACGGGATAAGCATTACTACTAATGTGTAGTGGAAACTGAACACAATGATGGAGAAGCTCAAACGTCACCAACCAGCTTTGATCAATCGCTCGTCCCCGCTGCTTCTGCACGACAGCACGCGACCTCATACTGCACAACGTGGTAGGGCCATGTTGCAGCTATAGAAGTAGTATAGTTGTAGCACGAATGGGTCGGCTCAACCGGGGAAGGACCACGCTCTCACAGAATACCAGCGTAAAATAGCAGCATGACGCAGCTGTGTTTCGTATGGTGAGTGTAGAGAACCGGAGACCCTTTTTACTAGAAAAGAAACATTCCATCTTAGTCCCCACGAGTGGCAACGCATCTGCATTTTGATTCGTAATCGAGGATTGATGTAGATGTCCATGGGCCACAGCAACCACTTACCATCAGGTGGACTGTATGCTCGTTTGTCACCCCATCCTATGAAAAAAAAACAGACGCTCTCCAAGTTACAAGAGCTGGGGTTGGAAGCTCTCTGTCGTCCGCCGTACTCACCAGACATTGCGCCTACAGAATCCTACTTTTTCCAGAATTTGGATAACTTTTTGACGAGCAAAAATTCAAAACCCGAGGTAATACCCATGTTCAGGAGAGGACTGATACGATTAGATGATGATGATGAAATAACTCTTGTTATAGAGAGAAGAGACAAATAGTCCGACTAGGTAAGTCCAACTTCGACCGAGAGGTCAACTCGGCTGGGCAATGTTCGAGAAACTACGACACATCTTCTCGTTAGACATACCTCAAAAAAAGTGTGTGAAAGTGTTACCAGTGATGACTTACGGATCTGAGACGTGGTCTTTCACTGCTGGCCGTATGAGAAAGCTCAAGGTCGCTCAGCGAGCTATGGAGAGGGCTATGCTCGGGGTGTCTCGGCGTGATAAACTTAGAAATTAGTATATCCGCAGTAGAACCAGAGTAACCGACATAGCCCAACGGATTAGTAAGCTGAAGTGGCAGTGAGCCGGCCATATAGCTCGAAGAACCGACAACCGATGGGGAAGAAAGGTTCTCGAGTGGCAGCCTCGTACCGGTAGGCGAAGTGTAGGGCGACCCCCCACTAGATGTAGTGACGACCTGGTGAGAAATGCAGGAAGTTGATGGATGCAGGTGGCTCAGGACCGTGCTTTGTGGCTTTCCTTGAGGGAGGCCTATGTCTAGCAGTGGACTTGTGAAGGGCTGTAATGATGATGATGATGATGATGATGATAGAGTAAGATGTGTCTATTATGGAAGCTATGGAAGTTCTCTGTTAAGGAATTCTAACCTCCTTCCCATAGCATCTCTGAAGCTTTCAATTCTGAGGCTAAGATTTTGGTGGTCAGCATACTCGGAGTTTAAGTTTAAATCTTAGCAACCTTACCGAACGGGTTCACGTCTTATCGTGAGTAGTAGCCTATAAAATCTACCTAGCTGACCCGAATGTAAGACCGGCCCGGTGTGGCCGGTCTGAGAGGACACTTGGCGAACCCATTTTAGATATCTGTTAGAGAAGTGCGGCGATGTGTGTTCTCCCCTTAATCACCACAACCCAGGTGAAGAGTCGAGATTTGTTTGTTTGATTATGTGGTGATGCGCCACTAGCAATATCCTCCGCGCCAATTAATGCGGTAGTGGTTAGACCACAGGGGAAGAGGAATGTCGGTATTGCAAGCAAACTCAACCCTAAACCAAATCCGGAACGGCCTCCGTTGTGCAGATGGAGATAGAAACCATGTAAGCAAGCGCGCCGTGTGTTCCGAAGCGTTGTGCTCTAACCGCGAAGGAGCTACTAAGAGGTGGCTGACGCTATTGGATCTGTGGATGTGTGTGAAAGTGTTTCGTGTCGCTGTTGATATGTCACGAAAGTGTTTCAGTCGGTGCATCATGGTGTTTTAGTCGGTGCTAGTCTTACAACCCGTTTTAGCTGGTTATAGTGTCGGTATAGTCAAATCCATTACGCCAATCTCAACCTGTGGGTATCGTAAGAAACGATTAAAAAAATTTCCCCAAAAATCTTATGGACTTCGATCATCGATCAGATATATAGTTATGGCCATTTCGCATTCATACAAAGTGTGACATGTTCAGCCGTATAAAGGATGGCAACGCTCTCTAATTCTCCTGGTGCTGCAGTTGTTCGTTGGGGGCATTCGAAATGTACCATCAGATGAGCCGCATGCTCCTTTGCCCCTTTTATAAAAAAATACGCACGACATACTTCCCGTATTAAGCTTCAAATGGGCAAGATTTCTCTTATTGCCTTCGCTACCGAAACAGCGATTGGTTGATTGGTGTTCTAGGATAGGAATACTCCTCACCACAAATGAAGTCCTACCTAATGCTAAGCTATCTATTTGTCACTCTTATTATAAAAATACAACTTATTTTAAGAGAAATACATTAAGCTAAAATCATAATATGACGTCATTATTATTACTAACAACCATTTTGGGTGGGAATAGCAGTAGAGTAAACGAATATAAATGGAAACCTACAATAAAACATAACCACACACGCTTGTCAACCACAGGGGTAGGCAGAGACTACGAACTTCCATTTGGAACGATCCAGACACACCTCTCCCACCTCCTTTACATTCATATATCTACGCATACATGCTCGTCGGATAAAGGCACAGGAGTACCCTTATCCGACGACTAGGAAGTCTGGCTTATTTTCAATATATCGCCAGATCGATAAAACGTACCGTTACCAGTCTTCCGGTACCCGCTTCAGTTCCTAACATAAATTAAACAAGGTATATAGCAGGCCTGCCACCACTCCCTCTCCAGCTCTCAACATTTCGAGTCATAGTCTATCATATCCGGCTGCCTTACCTGCTTTCATGCTTTTCATTATTTCATCTACACTTAGCTCCCTACCTCTCTTCACTTCTTTGGGAATTTATATTTTACTTAATTCAGACGACTCTTCACCTATAAACATGCTTAAAAAGTATTCCGTCCATCTCTTTAACCTCGAAACTTTGTCATTCAGCATACAGTCATTCTCGTCTCGTATAGTATTAATTCTAGGCTGTTTTGAATTTCCCCTGGCAGTTCTTACGAGTTTAACAGCTTTGGTTACTAGTAAATCTAGCCATGCTCCCTTCTTTGCTTCAACTTCCATCCATACCTTATCATCCCACCACAACGTATTACTTTTCCTTTCATTCGTTCTCTTACTTACACCACATAATTCAGTAGTTGCATCCACCAAAACTTTCTTAACATTATTTCATATAGTCTTCTAGTCTAAATCATTCATACACAATTCATTCAAACCACTTATATTTTCCATCAGTCTACATTTATACTTCTCTTTCACACCTTCATCTTGTAAACTCTCTATTCTTATACGCTATAACACAGTGGTAGGTACAGATGTCCGATGCTGCCAACGCCTGAATAGATCGTTAATTGAGCATAATCCCAAGTAATGATCTGCCCCTACGTTGGGCCCCCTGTAAACCCTTATATCTACCACTGCACTCCTTATTATTTCATCCACAATTATGATATCTATCATGCTTTTATCATCACCTCTTTCTAATATATAAATGTGAATCCTCTTATGTCGAAAGAAAGTGTTCGTCACTAAAATATTCTTTTCCACACACACGCTGAGGAGGTCTTCGCCATTCTCATTTATACTTTTATCGCCAAACGTTCCCAATATCCCTTCATAACCAGACCTCTTCAACCCAACCCTTCCATTAAAATCTCCTAATATGATAATATTTTCATTTCCCTTACATTTCATCAACACCATCCTTACCATTTCCCAAAACTGCTCTTGGATATAAATGAGCTTAGACATGTCTGGGGTGTAGACCACTAGCACAAACAACTTCTTTAAGCCCACTTTCATTTGTATCCATAGCAGCCTTGGGCTTTCACATTCATACTCTTTCACACCTTGACCCATTCTTTCTGAAAGGATTACACCGACTCCTTCGCATTCTCGCTCGGTTTCGTCTACACCAGACTAGTAAGAGATATATATGCCATGTGCAGTAGCATCCTTTCCCTTTTGTTTCGTGTCATTTATGTGTTTATCTATTCACACATCTATTTCTCTATCGTTCATCATTTCGCATACTTCATTCATCTATTTTTTTATAGGATCGGGTGACAAACGAGCACACAGTCCACCTGATGGTAAGTGGTTGCTGTGACCCATAGACATCTACATCTATCCTCAATAAAGACACAAGATGCAGATGCGTTGTCACCCGTGAGGACTAAGATGGAATGCCTCTTTGCCAGTAAAAAGGGTCTCCGGTTCTCTACACTCACCATACGAAACACAGCAGCGTTATGCTGCTATTTTACGCTGGTTTTCTGTGAGAGCGTGGTCCTTCCCCGTTCGAGCCGACCCATTCGTGCTACAACCATAATATGGCTCTACCACGTGTTTTGAAAATCTTATCATTCATTGCTCCATATATATTCAGCATAGCCAGACGGGCCTCCACAATTCACTTTTTAGAACAGACAGAACGTGACGGGTGGCGGACCTCGTCACCGGTTTTTCTTTAAAGGGGTGGTAGATTTTACGTCGCTAAAATACGGCGAGGAGCCGAGTCTATCCCTTCGGCTTTGTCGCTCGCTTAATTTAAATGAAAATAAACAAAGGGTAGAATAATGAAATAAATTATACTGCAAGAACGGGCCAAAACATCTGTGTAATCGTTGGTACATTTAACGATCTTTAAGGTCATTATGCGTAGTATTTAAAAATATTAATATTCACATATCTATTCACTTGTTTACGCAAAATAGATAACATAAGAATACAAAAGGGTCCGCCTTCAAAATAATTTTACTTGACGTTTTCTAAACCTATTATTCTTGTAATTTTTAAGTCCATAAACTTTATAATCATTAAAAGTCAAAGAATAATCACCTCAGAATACTATCCTCTAATAACTTAATAAAACTGTTGGCGGCGCGCTTAAAAAAATAGTTTATCATTTTTTATGAAATGAAAATTATATACGGCACTTCGAATAAAGAGATAAATAGATTAAAAGTAAATAGATTCAATATAATGTCGAATGAAAGTTCGGGGTTCGATTCCCCGGTCAAGAGTTAATTCCATAAAAGTTTGTTTTTAGATTATTTTGAGTCATGTGTTAGATAGTAATCGGCTATGCATACGAATTGTGATAAGAGATAAGATTCATTATGGGTTATAAGTATAGCATATGTAAATAAATAACGTTTCCTAATGAACAGAGATATTTGTAATTTAGACAAAGAAAGCACCAGCCTCCTACAGATATGATAAGGGTCGTGTAGGAATGGTTGTTCATGTTGTATGGGATCTAAACAGAGTACAAATAATGTAAATAAAAAAAAACTTTATTAATTTGTGAAAATTTCTTTAATGTGAGTAGAAATAAGTATTAAATGTTTCAGGTTTACTATATGCGTTAATAAAAACAGTGCTGTGTTAAAAGTGTCTAAATTTGTGATTAAAATTGTGAAATAATAATATATTTACATAAGAAAATTAAAGTTGAATTAAAGTGTAAAATAGTTTTAAATTATGAATTAAACTATTGTTTTAGTTAAAATATTTATGTTTATTAATAAAGATTGTTATTTTCACCATGTGTGTTGGATATTTAAGATTTATAACTTTGAACATGTTCTGTAAAATAGGTGTATTTTGTTGAATATCTTAGTATATTTTATTGTGATAACGATGTCATTTATGCCATATTAATAAAAATTTGTGTGTGATTCTTATAAATACAATTGTGTAACTATATGTTTTATAGAAATAAGGATATGAGGTAATATAGTGCGCGGTTCTCTTTCGCGTATACGAGCTCGCGACTAGTATAGCAAACTGCTAATTTGGCAATTCGTTCGGAATCAGGTACCAGTTTATAGTTTAAATCAAGAGAGAAGAAAACAATAGGGAAAGTGATAGGAAAGTAATGAAAGTTTCAACGTTACACTCTTATAGGGAAATTACGAAGATAAAATCTATGTTTTATTTTCTACTGCACCTTCCAAATTAGATCAATATACAGTTCACTGAATGGTCGGTAAGACCGGGGCCACTCCAAGAGGACCCGTAATCTTAGTCGTCTAACTTTTCTTTTCAGAAAGGGCAACAGATGTTCTTGCGTGACACTGCTTTACGGGGGTCACTTCCACCTCTTTGTTCCCGAACCCAACGCGGTGTGATTTTAGTTTCACGGGGTCGAATTCAGAGAACGTCTATGAATGACTAACCCCTGTCTGTTGGACCCTTTCAAATACCTTCTAAACTTTTATCCAACCCTCTTAAAATTAATAACTGATTTAATTCCTTTTAATAAATATTGTATTTAGGACGAGGATTTCATTAATGACCGTATATAAAGTTTTAATAATAATTTTTGTTTTGAATATACTGTCACTGCCGTCTTTCATTGTTTCAGATTTTCATCCGATTTGAAAACGGAGGAGAGTTTACAATTCTTCGGAATCTTTTTTTATGTAATATGTTCACCGATTATTCGCATGAATCGATTAGGAAATTTGTTTTTTTTTTTTGTTTCAAAGGTTTGTTTATAGGTGGTCCCATTTAAATTTTATCGAAATTCGGCAAGAGGTTTTTAAAAACATCAACAATAAATTATTTATGTTGAAGTCGGATGTACAACATTTTTCAATTATACCACTTGTGTGGTGAAAATTTGTCGAAATTAAAATATAATTTTACGGACCTCACTCAGCGATTCAGCGCACCCAGCTACTAAAGAACGAGCTTCTAGCGACCGATAAGTGACAATATCGACCACCATCGACCAGTTAAATATCGAAATATTATTAAAAATAATGATGTACATTTTGTAAATACTAAGAAAAGCACAAGTTAGTTATACCAGTTACTCCACTCCAAAAGGTCAGTAATTCCTTCATGGGGCAATGTATACGCTTTTACAACAAAGTCCCAGAAAATATGCAGACCTTTTCTATGAAAAGGTTTAAATTATTTATTAAGCAAAAAATGTCTAGTAAGGGTTATTATACTACTAAAGAGTACATGACTGATAATAACCCCTCGTAATGAGGTGATCACTAGCATGATGTTTCTAAATGTTTGCATAATAATTGTATAAAATTTTATGTTATAAATTGTGGTTTTTTAAAAAAAAGTCCCGCTGGGTTTCTTGCTGGTTTTTCCCAGGACAGAGGTTTTTTTTACGAACCAGTGGTAAAATTAAAAAATGACTATTACTATTCAATAAGTATTATATACTATAATCTATATTGAAAAAAATTATTCTATTCTATTCTATACCATATCGAATTAGGAATAGGGATCAACATAACCATTGTAATGGTACCGGCCCAGCGTAATTTATTTATTTATAATTTTATTTGCTTTTTAAGGGAAGCATACAGTATAATAATAAATTATAGTAAAACATATAAAAGTAATCCTAAAAACCAATGGAGTTTCCAATAGATATCTAATCTAATACATAATAAAAGCTTACCACCACAATATTATGTTGTATAAAAATTTAAAAGTATAAAAGAATAAAACTAACTAAATGGTATTCATAAATTAAACATTAAGTAGTAAGCAGTTAAAAGTAATATTATATTATATATAAAGTGATACTACCAATCATATATTAAGTTTTACAATATTTTCTTTGTAACTATTATATTCAAGGTGAAATATATCTACTTTCCAATAATTTAAGTTAAATTTTTGCATGTACGACATACAAAATTACAGGAGGCATACCATGTTTTAACTTAACGTAATGCATAAAGAGGTTTATTTCGTGCACTTTCTTTCGTAGTCTTTCCTAGTTTAATGATGGTGGAAGTAGTAGTGCTGGGATTAGTGATGACGGGGATAGTGCACGCTATTGAGGGAGAGCGGGAGGTGCTCTTCAAACTAGCTAAGACATACGAGTATCATTTTTATTTTATTGAGCGGTTGTTGGCAAAGCAAATTTTTCCTACTTTAGCATCTGTAGTCTTCTTTGTTTGAATTTGGATGTAGATGTCCATGGATTGCAGTTATCACTTACCACTAGGTGGAGATTATAAGTTCGTTAGTCTCTTTAGTTTTTTTTTTAAACGCATTCATGCAAACTAGTACGTGTTCACTAACTCGCATCATCACGCGCTTACACCTACACACGTATTCAAGCACGCACACACGCATGTGCTTAGTAGCTCAGTGTTTCACCGCACAAATCCTATTATCATCATCATCATTCTTACTCCTTGCGGTATAGTTTCAAGAACGTTGGTAGCGTTTCCTCGCATAACTTTTACAAAAAAGAACCAGCTCTTTTGTTACCAGCGGTGACAAAAAGTCGCGGATACAATTCCTTTAGGAACTTTATCGAATTTTCGCGCATTAAATTTACTTATTTAAATAATAAAATAAGTTTTATTATAATAATTAACTCCGCCACAATTTTATCCGCAACACTCATAGTCTGGTTATTGGGGAGGAGATTAGTGTAGACCTTGTCGGCGATGAAAAACGTTGAGATTAAATACTCTTTGGATATCTCCTTTGAAACTAATTTTCTGATTTCGATGAGACTTAGCAGAGATAATCTACGCAGTGTTAACTGAACAGTGCAAAGATTATTAGAGTACATGTCTCTAGCTGTTTGCCATTATGTGTGTATAGAAGATGTAGATATTATAAGATAATATTGGGTCTAATGTTTAATGCAATAATGAAAATGAAATGAAATTGGAAAAACTTTATTATTTGACGTAAGAAGTAAAATTTCGCTTGCCAAACATCAACATGTTTTTTTATCTACTACAGATTCAAAATTAGGTACTTCTTGAATAAAAATGGAGTACCTTTTACTTTTAAATTAATTAACTCTGACATCGAAACGTCAATAATCTCAGTCCTCCGTGACCATGGGTGCATGGACCTAAAAACGTCGATAAAATCCCTGAAAGTAGTTTTATTCAATGTGTAGTATTCGCATAAATTTAAGAAATCATTATGAGGTACTTCTGTCCCAAAAAAACCGAACTATCTTCATTTTCATCATTTTTAAAAGTCAATCATTAAAAATTCATAATCAAAAATAAAAAGTAGACCAATAGTAATCAAAGTGTTCTATAATTAAATTACACATCACATAAATGTTGCTAACACTCGCAGATCATTCCCCAAGTATGTTCGCTGCATCAAACATTTAATTTTAACTACGAGTATATCATAAATATCAGTAACGAAGTAATAGCGCCCCACTTTATTCCTCGATACGGATATGTACGTAGCTATCTTTATCTTTATCTTGCATTACATGGCTGGCTAACAACTATATTAAACTCTCTCCTTGTCCGAGACATTCTTTATAATTTGTAGTACGCCGTATATTATTCCAGTGCATCACAGTTATCCAAGCCCCTAAAAGAAGGAACGGCAGAACGTATGCACAACACTATATCCACCCGTTCGTCAAATGCAATGTCATTATGTTTTTTTGTGCCAGCCGTCATAGCGTGTTTTTATAAAATTTGGTATAAAATCAAATATGTTTATAGTAATATTAAATGTTTTGTATCCAAAACCTACCACAACTGTATTTATTACGTGCCTTCGTGGTAATATTGGGTTATTTTTCGATAAAGAAGATATTCAAAATGGAGCAAACCGATTAAAGGTAAACAATAATCATTTTGTTTCGGAGGTATGTGTAAAAATCTAAAAAATCACTTATTAATGAAATCAGATTCAGTGTGTATCGAAACATTATGTTTAATTATCAATGAAAATCTACTATTAGGCTTTAAAAACACAACCTCGTCACTCGTATAACATGAAATAATAAATAGGTATTTCCAACCAATAAATGTAGGTTAAGATATACATACACACACTTTGCATATAGTACGTAGTATAATACTGTATACGTACATACACAGAGATACGTTGAGAAATTGAAGTGATATATTTAATAAGTTAGCTTACTTTTATGTTCAATTCGTCTTTTGAGCATTTACTTGGGCAGTCGCCATTTATCATAGTCATTGGGTGAAATTGTTCTCACCTTAAACATGCAGGTGATTTTGGATAGTATTGGGAAAACAGGACAAGAAAAATACTCAGGCTGATACACTATCACCATCTTGTAGGACAAGATATTATGCAATACTGCAATACTAATATCTAACATGAGTTATATGGATATACTACAAACAGACCATTAGAACTATCACTTCGAATATATATGGGTTCATGTATATATAACAAAATAAGGAAGAAAAATACTCAGACTGAAATGCTATCAACATCTTGGGACAGGATTTTCTGGTAGACATTATGCAGCGCAGAGATGCAGGAGGAAATTACTGAGGACTTAAAACTGTTGGAAAGAATATCTAGCATAAGTTATATAAAATGCTATATACAGACCGTTAGAGCTTTCACTTAGAGGATATATATGCTATTAATTACTCAGATCATTAGAGCTATCACTTATGAGGATAGACATCATTAACTATTCAGACCTTAGAGCTATCACTTAGAGGGTAGACAGGTTTTGAATTGACATATAAAGCGATACCACTTGAAGGAGGACATTAATATGGGCTAGAACTCAGAAGAATTCACTGCAGGCTTTAAACCATTAGAGCTATCACCTAGAGGATAGACATGGTTAACTATTCAGACCTTAAAGCTATCACTAAAAGGATAGACATGGTTAACTATTCAAACCTTAGAGCTATCACTTAGAGGTTAGACAGTTCAACATATCGAGTGACGTGCAGTTTCGTGGTCACTTGGAAGAGAAGGCCAAATTGGCCTCTAAAAAGCTTGGCGTGCTCAAGAGAGTGGGAAAGTGATTCATGCCGGCACATCGCTTGCAACTTTACAAGGCGCAAGTTCGGCCTCACATGGAATACTGTTCCCATCTCTGGGCAGGGGCTCCCCAGTGCCAGCTCCTTCCACTTGACCGCATCCAGCACAGAGTGGTTCAAATCGTCGACGACAGAATTTTTTTCTGATCGGCTTGACTCACTGGCACTGCGTAGAGATGTTGCATCTTTTTGCGTATTTTATCGCATCTATCACGGGGAGTGCTCTGAGGAATTGTTCGGACTAATTCCAGCCGCTCAATTTCACCATCGCACGTCGCGACAAAACTCGCGATACCATCCATATCAACTGGATGATTGGCGGTCCACCACTGTGCGATTTAGAAGTTTTCTTCCTGGTACAACTTCTTTGTGGAGTCGATTACCACCAGCAATTTTTCCCGACCGATACGACTTAGGGAACTTTAAGAAAAGAGCCTTCTCCTTTTTAAAATGCCAGCAACACATCTGCAATTCCCTGGTGTTGCAGTTGTTCATGGGCAGCGGTAGTCACTTACCATCAGGTGAGCCCCATGCTCGTTTTCCCCCTCTTCTATTAAAAATCTTATAGGTGTTTTTAAATACTTTCCTGTTGGGAGCTTCCAAATTCTACAAATATTCGTCCAAACAGGATAACGCCTTGATTTAATATTGCTACTATCAGTACAAATTTCAAAATTTACCACTTTATTTATTACTTTCACAAAAGGGACATAGGATAAGGGTGACAAACGAGCACACAGTCCACCTGATGGTAAGTGGTTGCTGTGGCCCATAGACATCTGCATCTATCCTCGATTACGAATCAAAATGCAGATGCGTTGTCACCCGTGAGGACTTAGATGGAATGCCTCTTTTCCAGTAAAAGGGTCTCCGGTTCTCTACACTCACCATACGAAACACAGCAGCATTAAGCTGCTATTTTACGCTGGTATTCTGTGAGAGCGTGGTCTTTCCCCGGTCAAGCCCACCCATTCGTGCTACAACTATACCAGTAATATAGCTGCATAATGGCTCTACCACGTAAAATCTAAGGGACAACGATCTAAGACGTCAAATTGTATTAAATATTATAACTTATTGAAATTAATGTTATAAATAATTTGAATTGTAGTTACGTAAAATCCCCACGACACTAGGTATATATTAGAATTAAGTGCAGTTTAATAAAAGTCTTAGAAGTAACAACACGTTTTTTTTTTCATTTACACCTTTTCTACATTACATAGCGGTCCTGCCAGCGATTTTAAAAATGATTTCAATTTAAAAAAAAATGGTAACAAAATTAATTAATAACAATAACAATAGATTATAAGAAAATCTAAGTGGTGACGCGTGGTTCAAAATTGGAATAAAGTGGACTGTAATAGGTAGTTGGAATTGGATTTCGTTGAAATTTGCAACCGACACATAAAACTGAAGGTACGCACCTGGAGAACGCCGTCAGCTTCTTTTCTTACTTGAGGTTGACACTCGCGTGGTACACTCCTAGTTTTCTTGCGCGATTTACACTTATACAATTCACGGCCGTGATTTTAAGCGTATGATTATTAAACAGATATGCGAGTCGCGAGCGTGACACAATATGCTTCCGCGTGCGGGCGTGTTCTTACTTAGACTTCTCCTTCTACCCGATTGTTGGTCGCAAGAAGGAATTAGTGGAATAAATGAAGGTATTATAGAGGAAATTTGATTCGTCGATAAGATTGACCAAAACGCGGAATATTTTAATTTGAGAAATGGCGGTAACATTTCCCCCGCCCTTAAAGGGTCGCCTTTAAAAGAAAATAATAATAAGATGCGATAAATACAATTAATACTTACTAAAACTAAGCGAATACAAATATATATATATATATATATATATATATATATATATATATATATAATATTATATTACATAGATTTAAAGATGTAAGATGTGAGCGATGTAGAGTTTATTATTGTGTAGGTAACGGACACAAGCGCACCACTGGTCGCACGAGTGTACCCCTTGCCGTTTTTACTGTAGCGACACGAACTATACCGTCCTTAGACGGGTGAACCTTTACGATCACTCCCAAAGGCCAGGAGAGGGTCGGTGAATTATCATTTATAATTATGACAACTGTGCCCACCTTTACGGGGACCGAGCATTGAGTCCATTTACGCCGCGCCTGCAGTTGATGCAGATATTCAGTTCTCCAACGACGCCAAAAGGATTGGACTAATTTATCTAAGAGTGTATGTCGTTGAAGTAAATTAATTGGCGAAGATTCCACATCAGGTGCAGGTAGAGAGCGCAATGGTAACGTATTCAGAAAGTGTGCGAGTGTTAAAGCCGTCGGTTCAGCTGGATCGGAGCTAAGCACAGTGAGAGGACGAGAGTTTAGTAAACATTCTATTTGAGCGAGGATCGTGATTAACTCCTCATACGCAAGGGTCTGCTGTCCAATAACCTTAAAAAGATGGTTCTTTACACATTTTACCATACTCTCCCAACAACCACCGAAATGTGGGGCGGCAGGCGCTATGAACTTGAATTCAATGCGACTTTCGGCCAATTCTTCTTCTAAACGCGGGCGGTATTCCTTTGTGACAAAATTATATAAATCTCGTAGATAAGATCGAGTGCCTATAAAATTTGTTCCACGATCAGAGTAAAGACATTTCACGGGACCCCGTCGCGATAGGAAGCGCTTTAAAGCTGCGATAAAACTCACAGTGGAAAGATCCGTGGCTACTTTGATGTGGAGTGCGCGCGTAGTAAGACAAGTAAATATGCATAGGTAAGCCTTGCGAGTTTTAACACCTCGAGCTCGTATGGGCGTATACAATATAGGGCCGCAATAATCACAGCCAGTATGAGCGAAAGCTTTCTCCGCTTGCGTGACTCTATGTCCCGGCAGAGCAGACATTAAAGGAAATCGCGGGCGCGGTTTTAATTTAAAGCAAATGTTACACTTATTAATTCTAGATCGAATAATTCGTCTAGCGGACAAGATCCAAAATCGTTGTCTTAACAAAGACATGAGCAGCTCTGGGCCGGCATATAAATATTTCTTGTGATAGTAGTCGATCAAAGACTCTACAAGAGCGTCATGACGCGGTAAAATAATCGGAAATTTGTATTCTGAACTTTCAGCGGAGTTGGTAAGGCGACCACCAACGTGGATGAGGCCATCGCATAAAAATGGCTTAAGCTTCATTAGCGCGGGCAAGCAATTACTACCGGCTCCCAGCTGTCTAATGTCAAATGCAAAATGTCTTTTTTGAATATCGCCTATTATCATATGCTCTGCGGCGCTTATATTGAACGCGGTAACTGCTATCGAACCGGAACGGGGTAGTTTATTTATAAATCTGCAGACATAAACAAGGATACGCGTGAGTCTACTCCAGGAGGAGATGCGTTTATTAAGATCTTGAACTAAGGACGTTTCTAGTTCTGACGTAGTAATGGGGTGTGCGGTTATTTTCTCTTCCGGTACGTTGTCTAGCGCTATAGTATTATGGTCTGTATTAGTGATAGGCCACAGTGAGAGGTCTTGCGCGAGCCAGGACGGACCTTGTGACCATAATGGATGAGATATTAGCCTTTCGGGTGTAAGACCTCTCGATAAACAATCAGCTGGATTATCTATTCCCGCAACGTGATGAAAATTAGCGACTGGTAAATTGTCAATAATCTTGACGACGCGGTTAGCGACAAAAGTTTGCCAGCGGTGCGGAGAAGAGTTTATCCAACAAAGTGTGACCATTGAGTCTGTGAACGCGTACATATCACTAATATGATAGCGTGAATCGTAGGTGTCATGCACGCGTTTAATTAGTCTTGCCAGTAATTCGGCAGCACAGAGTTCGAGACGTGCAATAGACAAAGGCTTCATTGGTGAGACCTTTGACTTGGCGCAGACGAGTCGCGTCGTAACCTGGCTTGCTTGAGTAATATGGGCGTATACCACTGCTCCATAAGCACGCTCACTAGCATCAGAAAAGCCCACCAGTCGTACAACGCAATGTTCGAAGACCCCCAAATGTCGCGGTATTTTGACGTCATTGAGTAGCGGTAACTCTATACAAAACCTTTTCCAGGTTTCGACTATTTGCTGGGGCGGACAATCGTCCCAATCAAGTTTCAATAGCCACAAATCCTTTATGAGAAGTTTAGCGAAGAGAACAACAGGCATACGAAGCCCATTATGTCCCAAATTCAAGCTAGAGTGGCTAAAATGATTCGTTTTGAACACCTTTCGTCAAGCTTGGTTACTTTAAATTCAAAACAATCGCGAGATTTATCCCAACTCAAGCCCAAAATTTTAAATTGAGCGGTTTTATCAAATTCAAGAGGTTCAGACATCTTATATGACGAAGGCAGAGCGCTTAACACCGAGTCGGAATTACATGTCCATTTTACTAAATCGAACTGCGCACGTTTAAATAACTCAATCAGCTCATTACCAGCTGATGCAGCTTCCTCCTCCGACATAACACTAAAAACGATATCGTCCATATAGATATAGCGAGAAGCAATTATCTTTGCTAACCGAAATGAATCTCCATCATCCGCAATAAGTTGCTGAATGACACGGAGCGCGTGATACGGGCTGGACCTAAGTCCAAAACAAACCCTATTAAATTCATATTCGGTAAGTTCTTCTTGCGGGTGAAAACGATATAACATGCGTTGAAAGCGACGATCGCGCTTATTCATTATAATTTGAAGGAACATCTGTTTACAATCAGCGGAAAGCGCGGTAGCAAAAAGACGAAAATTTAAAATAATTGCAAACAGATCACCTTGTAAATTGGGACCACTATGGAGAATATCGTTCAGTGAGCGGCCTGAACTCGATTTATGACCCGCGTCGAGAACCATGCGAAGTTTAGTAGTGGTCTTATCTGTACGCAAAACACCGTGGTGTGGTATGACGTAAACGGGATAGCAGTTATCACTGTCAACAAGCGGCGCGGGTGACAGATAGCCCTTTTCTAAATATTCGTGGATAACTGAGTCATACGCGGCCTTAAACTCAGGAGCGGCTTCAAACATCCTCTCCAACATCAGAAAACGTTTCCGAGCGGTTTCATAAGTATCACCAAGCGAAAATATATCATCTCGGAAAGGCAACGATACTATGTATCTGCCCGTTTCTTTGTCACGTTCAGTGGTTTCGCGAAAGAAATGCTCACACTATCTCAGCCGGGGACTGAGTGGGCGGAGTTCTCAAAGGAGATTCATCTATTTGACAAAACCGTTTAACCAACGTATCTAGCGGGTCTTCCTCGGCGTGTGCGGGTAATGTACTACAACACGTCAAGGTTACGTTTTCGCGAGCGGGAAGAGCGGGCACAGTGCCCATAATTACGTAACCAAGCGTTGTTTGTATAGCTGGCGGTACAGCAGAGTTATCCCTTACTATACCGGGCAATAATAGTTGCGAAAATAAAGAAGCACCGATCAGAACATCGATCTGTGATGGCTCAAAGAATTTTTCATCGGCCAACGGCAAATCTTGTAAGAACGGCATAGCGAATACGTTGACAGGCATAGACGGTAAGTCATCTGTTATTCTATCGACGACGAGCGACGAAATATTATATCTTATGTTAGGGTTAAAACGAGAAGTGAACTGGAATGCTACAACTCCCTTTGCGTATTTTTCTGAACCCCCTATACCCTTTACCTTTATGTTGTCTTTATTTACTAATAAACCTAATCTATCACAACATTCCGACGTTATAAAATTGCTCTGTGATGCACTATCCAATAAGCAACGCACACTACGGCTCGTGCCATACGCGTCGGGTACCATAACCGCTGCAGTGGATAGCAGAACCGTAGTGTATACATTGCGTGGAAATAAATCTTCGGATACGCAAGATTGCGTTGATAGCGGTGCGGCAATAGACGTTGTGCACAACGAAACGCTCTTGCTACGCGCTCTTGCTTGGCGACGACGCGGGAGCAGCTGTTGTCGGTACGATCGCGCGCGTTGTTCCCGATGACTCAGCGGCGGTGGTCACAACGCGAGCGTTAGCAGGTTTGAAAGCGTCAAAGTGAAGTAGACTATGATGTTTGCCTTTGCAAATTTTACATTTAGAGTTAGAGTTACAAGTCTCTGCCTTATGTATAACACTCAAACAATTTACGCAAGCGTGTCGTTCCTTAGCATATTTATAACGGTCGTTCGCTGTCATTTTACAAAACGCCGGACACTTGTATAAATGATCATGCACAATATCCCTGCACAAATATTTGTATGTATCGGCCATAGCGACATAAGATTGCGGTTGTGGAACTTTTGCGGTGGGTCGGTGATTCGGGTTCGAATTCTAGGTCAAACTCGAATGATAAGAGCGCTGTAATATATTAACTTGTTCCTTTACATAGTCGGTTAAACTTTTAAAATTAGGAATTTTATCCTTTCGAGAATGCATTTTAAAAGAACGAACTGTTTCGGGGTCTAACTTTTTTAAGGCGGTATGTAATATAATAAAATCAGTTAGGTCGGGTATTTGTAAGTTTTTTAATGCGCTAACCTCGGTTACGAACGTATGTAAAAATAGTTCTAGGTTTCGAGCAGAAGAGTTAGAAACTGGTTTAAAGGCAAAAATTTGATTGATATAGGTCGATGCTAGCATGCGTTTATCATCGTACTTCTCTATAAGCGCGTTCAAAATAAGTTCATAATTCTCAGCACAAGGAGTAATACCGGCGAACACAGAATGCGTTTTGATTGTTAATTTACCTAGCAGGTAATACAATTTATCGGCGTCTGATAGGGACGGGTTATTATGCACAGTGGATTTAAAACTTGCATAAAATAAAGACCATGAGCGGATATCACCATCAAACGACGCTAGCTCTATAGGCGGTAAAGACGGTCGCGATATTGTGGCCGATCTCGGACATTCATTTGTTATTCGACTTGTAAGACGAGACATTACACGTTTTATATGACAGTATAGTTCCTCGAACGCAACCCATGACTGATATTCCACCTTTGCTTCTGGGTAGACTTGCATATTATATAAATTGTACTCGGTTAATACCCTTTCGAAATCACTTCGTAATGCATCAATCGAAATCGCTCCAGAAAGGAACTCTTCCCTGTCCACCTCACTATCTACTTTTTGAGAGCGATCATAAATTGTTTGTAAGCGGTTAAATAAAGAATCGCGCCTAGCTATAGCTATATTCAATAACATCATTAATTTGGGGTCTGGCGTTTCGGTCCTAGATTCATTCGTTTTTGACGCGCTAGTTTTTGACATTTTTATAATAAATATATATAGAAAATATTAAGGATATAAGTAAAGTTTTAATTTTAACTGGCGAGCGATGGACAAATAAACTAATAATTAAAGCGTCCTAAATACTTAATCTATCGCGGAAATATCAGGTAGATCTATTAAACTGATCTAAATTTCTTCGTGAGCGAGCGGGTATGTAGACATTGTATTATGTATTGCGGTAAGTTATATAATAGCGATAAATATACGGCTTTAAATCAATGTAATAGATATATAATGCGTGTATATATGCGAGAAATTAAGTAAAATATTATATTTCAATGTTTCTAAGTATATATATATAATGGTTTTAATTATGCCTATTCTGCATAGAAATATTCCAACGAATCGGAAAAATGGTTATCGAATTGAAAAGGTTTTAATCCGGGCGAAGTGACCAAAATGGTGACGCGTGGTTCAAAATTGGAATAAAGTGGACTGTAATAGGTAGTTGGAATTGGATTTCGTTGAAATTTGCAACCGACACATAAAACTGAAGGTACGCACCTGGAGAACGCCGTCAGCTTCTTTTCTTACTAGAGGTTGACACTCGCGTGGTACACTCCTAGTTTTCTTGCGCGATTTACACTTATTTTATACAATTCACGGCCGTGATTTTAAGCGTATGATAATTAAACAGATATGCGAGTCGCGAACGTGACACAATATGCTTCCGCGTGCGGGCGTGTTCTTACTTAGACTTCTCCTTCTACCCGATTGTCGGTCGCAAGAAGGAATTAGTGGAATAAATGAAGGTATTATAGAGGAATTTTGATTCGTCGATAAGATTGACCAAAAGGCGGAATATTTTAATTTGAGAAATGGCGGTAACACTAAGTAAGTTTGAAAATACGATAATAAAGGTCTTCACCTCTGCATTGAAAGATGTTTTTAAGTTACTGTACTGAAAAGAAAACGTTATGGACATAAATGGCAAGTCCATCACTCACCTTCGATTTGCCGACGATATAGTCTTTATGGCAGAATCGCTGGAGGACCTAGCACAATGTTCAATGACCTCAATAGTGTCTCCTAATGGATAGGTCTTGAGATGAACATGGACAAAACAAAGATCATGTGTAACGTCCATGTCACACCTATGCCGGTAGTTGTTGCAAGCACTAATCGCGAAGTTGTTGACGAGTATGTTTACCTGGAACAAATAGCCCGACTAGGTAAGTCCAACTTCGTCTGAGATATTAATCGACGTATTCAACTCAGCTGGGTAACGTTCGGGAAATTAGGCGAGGCGCGGTCCTTCACTGCTAGCCCTACAAGAAAGTTCAAAGTCGCTCAGTGTGCTATGGATAGGGCTACGCTCTGGGTTTTTTTGCGTGATAAACTTAGAAATGAGGATATCCGCAGTAGAACCAGAGTGACCGAGATAGCGCAATGAACTAGTAAGCTGAAATGGCAATTTGCCATTAGTAAATAATTAATTTCGACTTCGCTACCTCCAAAACGAGGTGAAACAGCTCATAGCCGAATTCAGGCGACAAATGGAACAACCATAGGAAATCGAGCCATCGCACACCGCCTACTGGTGGTTGAACCGATCTCTGAAAACTGAGCAAACGGCACCCATGCCGCTTCTCATTAGGTCAGGAAACCCCGATCTTGCCTTTAACGACTCTGAAAATGCCGAATGCCTCGCGGAGAGTCTAGAGAGCCAATGCTTCCCAGCCTCGATGGCATTAGCAACAGGGTGCTGAAATCGCTCTCTGTGCCTTTCGTATGTCTCCTAGTAGGCATTTTAATGCTCTTCTTTTGCAACTGCTCCTTCCCAGGTGCCTGAAAAGAGGCAGATGTAGAATTCCGATACCGGGGAAACCGCGCAACCTAGCCTCCAGTTATAGAACAATTAGTCTCCTCAGTACAAGGGAAAGCTTACGAGCGACTAATATTGAATCGCCTACGTAAATACGTCTTCGCAAATAAACTGCTTCCCGACGAGTAGTTCGGCTTCAGACCCAAACACTCGTGCACAAATCAGTTATATTGCCACACATAGTACGTTCTGAAAGGCTTCATTCTCCAAAAAAGAAACACTATCGCTACGACCACTAACACTTTGTCGCAAAAGCGTTTGACAAAGTTTGTCACGACGGCTTGGCTTACCTTACAAGCTGTACAAATTCAACGTGCTTGATAGGCTCACTCACATCATTAGAGCCTTCCTTGCCGACCGCCACTTTCGCTTTCGAATAGATGGCACCCGATCCGCAAAACGCCTTCTCAAAGCTGGAGTCCCTCAGGGATCAGTCCTCTCTCCTCTCCTCTTTACATTCTTCACGAGTGATATCCCGAAGGACCCAATGGTTACTACTGCTCTCCCCGCCAATGACACGGCACTTTTCGTCGCCTATCACAACAAAAGAATACCCGCTCAGTTGCTCCAAACAGCCGTCAACAATTTAGGCGATAGGTTCAGCTTATGGAGAATCGAAATGAATCCTGAGAAAAGTGTAGCAATATACTTTCAAAGGCCCGCTCTCAACCGTCAATTGAATCCCAAAAATTCGTTGAGCACGTTCACCATGTACAGCCACCAGATCCCCTGGTAATCAACGGCCAAATACGGTATGGTAACCAACGGCTACATAGTTAACAGCAAGATCAAACGGCCAAATACCTAGGGGTCACATTTAACCACGGTATGTCCTTCGCGAAACACATTCGAAATGTCCACAAACATGTCGAATCTATCGCTAGTCGCCTCCACCCTCTAATTAACAGCAAGAGCAAACTACCCTTAAGACAAGCTTCACCTCCACAAAACATGCGTAAGACCTGTCATGTTATGCGCTAGCGTTGCTTTCGCCCACGCGTTCGAAACTAGTTTGTACAGCCTCCAAGTTGTCCAAAATAGCTTCTTTCGAAAAGCCACTGGAGCCCATTGGTACCAGCCAAACTCGGACCTTCATAGAGATTGCCAACGTCCGACGATCTCAGAATATTTCAAGGAAATATCTCAGTGCTACTTCAAGAGCGCCAATACTCATCCCAACCCGTTAGTGGTAAACGCAGTCACTTTGTGTCACAAGCACAGTTCCACACCGTGTATACACTGTACACCCATTCGATGTTCTGGGCGTTTCTCACCGCCCAGAACATCGAACGACACGAGTTATCCGTCAGAGTCGGGGTCCGCCACCCTTGTTCGGGCGGCGGTTAGATAACTCACCCATGTCATGTTATGTGGTTTTCGGCGGAATCTTAAAGAGTATTTGATGTTAATGTGATCACTGAACACAATATTATCCACCCCAAGATTATGGATTTTAGTGCAACGTCGCTTTTGCAACGTTGCACTAAAATAAATAATCTCCTCTCATTTTTTATAGCTCGAAAGCCCTGAGTCTAAGCTGTAAGAACCGCATAATATGCTAACAGCATTAACAACACAGAAACTAGAGAGTGAATATTTTTAAGTTAATGCAATTATTTTTAAAGTATAGTAAATAATCATATCTAAGTTCACATAAACCATTTTATTATTCGTAACGAAGTTTTGTTAAAACAAAATAAAAATGTTGGATTGCGCTTACGTAATTTATTTCCGAGTGCGTGCTCGGTGTAACTATATCATAATTTGTATACATGAAGTAATTGCATCACTTTTATTTTGAAACTCCCTGAATCTTCCGTGAGCTTCACCGACAAAGGGCTAAGCCACGCCCCCAAAACTACGATTAATTTTCTAGGTACCGTCATACTCATAATACAATTGATATTAAATTAAAATTACACTTATTTACTCACTTATCTCTGACAAATGGGTAAGGGTTTGTCAAAAAATATAATGCAGGTACCGCGATTATCGATTTTCTATAAAAAAATTACGTTTACTACAAAAAATAACGTTGACATTACTACCAGCTTGTATTATTCTCAACGTTATATTATTTAGTTTACCGTTCTGAATAAAGGATTTAAAAAGTGAAAAACTAAAATATTAAAATGTCTTAATTTAGCGAATTTATTTTAATATTAAATTAATGTTAATTGGAATTTACAGAAGTAATTACTAATTAACATGTAGATAGTTTATTAAGGTAAACTGCTTTTCATTCACGTCATTAACTAAGAAACAACATAAGGTTAAATAAAACTAAAGCTATAGCTTTTACACGCGTCCCACTGCTAAGCACAAGTATGTAATAAGTATTCTGTGGCACAGGTCTCTTCTTATTTTTGAGAGGGTTATGGAGCAAAACGTTCGCCGCGCTGCTCCAGTGCGTGTTCGTGGACTTTACATGCCATCAAAATGTCTTATTCTTCAGTCATGCAGGTTTTCTCACGATGTTTGCCTTCATCTCAATTTCTTTTAATATAAGGCATATTATAATTTTTTTAATATAATATTAAATTTTCTTTAATATAATCAATTTATTTTATGCCTTATATTAAATAAGGCATAAAATAAAATTAATAAAAAGTTAAATGGTAGTTAATACAATGCTTTAATGGCTAATTGCTGATAGTTGGCGGTAGTAGTATGGTAGTGTATACTCGTATATACTAAATAGCTCACACAGTGTTGTTTTCCGGTCTGAAATGTGCGTGATCTAGCACAATAACAGCCTACGAGGCATTTCATCTTAGTCTTTACCGGAGACATCGAATTTGTAGGCTTCTTTGTCTGAATTGGGTTACAGGTTGGCCACATTCTTTAATGTAAGCAGCCTAAAACTAAGGAATACAATGGGTAGATTTAATGCCTTGTGGCATTTTCTACTAGTCAAGCCCGAAAGAAAGCTTAATTTTTGAAGTCGCTTTATTTATAATGTAAATTTAAATTTATATTAGACGCTATAATATTTTTATTTATACTTAATTATTACCAAAACCTTCGTCTACTTTTACTCTTAGAATTTTTTGTGTCCATTTTTAACTTTATGTAACATTTATTTACCTTGTTTTGAACGAAACTGTTATCTTCCTTCATATTATTATCCTCACAACTACGTAAAAGATAAACAAATTAAAAAGGGATCAGAACCTTTGATTTTTTTATACATAACAAAAATAAAGAATAATTAAAATATTTTTACAATAATAAGGTAAGCCTCAAATATGTTTTGTGTTGTACACGAAACAATTTGCGTATTGTTTATCCAACTTCAATTTATAAAAAATCTCAGTTCTATTCCGTTTAGTACATAGAAGTCTTTCCTATTTGTAGGAAAAACAAAACAAAGTAAATCGACATGAAATTTTTACAATGTGACAAAAGTGATTGAAATCATATATATTGTGATACTTGTCTAATTGTAATTACAATTCAGCTTTGTTTTATTTTTTTTATTTTCAGCCTGTAAATTCGTTGCTGGATTTGACTCTCACCTGTTGCAGAAGTTATTTGTCTATATCGCCCAGTGTGGCAGTCGGATCGACGATTGCAAAACTAGACGTACTTTGGTACTACTTTCTATCTCTTATTTTCTCATCTGAGTATTTCACCTCTGGCGTGAACGAGATAGTTACACTGTCATATGTCAGAAGTCTTAGGTAGTGAGATCTTTATAAAACCCGTGGGGTTCGTTGGAATCGACAATGTGTCGTAATGGGGTTATAGATTCCCTTACGCAACCATCATAGGGCATAGGTATCTCCGACGACGTTGTGGAAATGTGATATAACTCATTTAGAACACGTACAATTTAATATTAATTATGTTGTTATCTTCTTTGCAGGTAAGGCAAATTCATATATAACGTAATATCGTACATAATTTAAAAATAAAACCATTATATCAATGTTGACTTTTAATAACGTTATTTGCTTTTTTTATTTGTCTCACAAGTACCTAAAGTCCCCGTGAAATAAATAAAAGGCAAGCATTATCATTGTTTTAAAATGTACTTGAAAACCTTCAGAACTTTGGGGTTATTATACAGGGTTATTTTTGATTATTTTTCAATAACCTTGTATAATATATATGAGATACAATAAATATGAAATGGTTCAGAATAAGTAATAAAGACAAAAAAAAATCATCACTATAACTATCAACTAGCTCTTCACAAGTCCACTGCTGAACGTAGGCCTCCCCCAAGGAATGCCACAAGACACGGTCCCGAGTCACCTGCATCCATTGACTTCCTGTATGTCTTACCAGTGCCTGCAGTCTCGACATAGATATCGATTGCCTAACAACCAATATCAGTTGTTAAGTCATAACAATCCTAATATAACAATATTTGGTAGTCTCTACTGTCAAAGTTATCAATTTAATAACGTTACCGTAACCACATTATTGAAAACTTTACAATTTATTGTTAAGTTAGGAAATATTTTATCAACCATTTTTGACAGCCCGATAAGTGTTCCTTACGATCGCAAGCTGTTGAATTGATGTTTTAACATTTATTCAAATCTATATTTAGCATAGAATTTGTCAGTGTTCGAACATTGGCATGTTATGGTTGTACGTCGGCAAATAGCACGCAACCGGCGCGATAGTGAAAATCCCTTGGATTTAGAGGATAGTCAATGTCTATACCTTTACAGAATTATAAAAGATATGTTTAACGAGCTTGTAGGTGAACTTGGACCATCTCTTCAAGAACAACAGCCGTGCGGACATTCTGTGGATTCTCGAGTGTTATCATGTAATTGTCTATACCTTTAAAAAACTAACACTATTTGTCGATTCTATTAACTTTTACTTTCATTTCCTTCTAAATAGGTACCTACTGACGGCACTTCTATTTTATGGTAGTGGGTACTATCAGCTGGCATGCTGTAGGGTTGCAGCATGAGCCAAAAATCTGTTAGTCGAGTAATACATGATGTTAATCAAAAATTATACATAATATGAAATTCCCTATGAACCATGAAGAGCGGCGAGCAGCTAAAGAAAAAAATTAATATGCCCAACGGTAATTCCCAGATGCATTTGGAGCCATAGACTACATAGCTCCAAAACTGCATAACCTCTTTATGAAGTTTTGGAGCTAAGTAACTACTGTAAGTAAGTAATGTACTAACAAATGTAAGTGTTCAACATGAGGGCCATTCATTAAATATACAAGCTGTAAGTTTATCTTCAGTAGTTGTTTTTTACCTATTTATTTGCTTAAACATATGAACAAAGTATCTTTGCCGTATTATTGACAGTAAGAAAAGTGTTATTGAAAAAACATTTCACTCAGTAGTTTAGGTCAAATTTAAATAATACATAAAAAAATAACTTACTTAAATAGTCTTAAGGGCTTACATTATAATTTTAATGCAAGTACCTAGTTCCACTCTGGAACATCATTAATAATTAATATATTTATTTACTTATTTAGCACAAATAGGTACATCTAATTAAGTATATTTTAGGTGTGTGACAAGACTTATTAATTCTAAACATCAACACTAAAAGGACAGGAGCTAGCTGCTACACAACGCTCTCATTTGGGCAAATTCACTTATATGCTCAACCATGAGGTGATATTTTGACAATGGGGATCACCGTACATTTACTTGATGAGTTAAAGTTTATTTGGAAGAAAATGTCTATAAGGCTTCCAAATGCAATTTCAATGTTTAATCTTTTAAGTGATGATGGATATCCTCTGGAGCCATGGTTGATCACCTCAATGAAAAATCAATGCCTTGGGAGCCAGACACATAAAAATATTCTTTGGTAAACTAGTTTGTTAATAGGTGTCTATCTCATAAACGCTAGTTAATGTATGAGCCATACACTGCTGTTCTAATAGTCAATGCATATGCAGTGCTACACATCATGCATATTAAATTCATATTGATGGAACCATATTTCACCACATCCACAGAAATAATTGTTCATAGCTTCAATGATGATGGCCTAGAAGACATAGGTGATCATGTTTTTTGAGACATATTAGATTAGACTATTTTGTCTTTATTATATTAGAATAATCTTAACATTTTATGTTTTAATCACAGGACAAATGACTGGTACTGGGCAAGCTGTTGCAGAGTGTGTACAAAGATAACTCATAAATACTGTTTTTACTTCATTATCTATAGTAATAATGTGTGAATTGAAACAAAACATTAAACGTCTCAATTTATTTATTATTTTTATTTCACAATACAATTAATGCATCTCTTATTTTACTGCCCAAATAAAAGAGACAGACGCCTCAGCTTGCACTTTGGTCGCCTCCGCCTGCATTTTGGCAGCCAGCATCTGTAACGAAAAATATAGATAGATTAAATGCTTGTAAATTTTTTAGTGTATAGATTAAATGCTTGTAAATTTGTGCCGTGTAGTGGCGGTCAAGAATACCACTACCCCATATCCTCCCGTGGGTGTCGTAAAAGGCGACAAAGGGAAACAGGCAGGAGATGGGCAGCAGCATCTTCCTGATAATAGCCAGACAATAAAAAAAACTGCGGTTGCCAACCCGCTCGCCAAGCGTGGCAACTATGGCAAATACCCCCCAAATGAATAAAGTTACTAAGAGACGGCCCCCAGTCCCCGGCGGCTCCGCTATTCCTGGCTACAGTGGCGACCATGGTAACGGCGGGGCAGGGGGTGCTAAGAATCTCCGGTGGAGGTTCGGTTGCCACCTTAGACGACTCGACCTGGCAACGTACAACGCACGCACCCTGAGGACTGACGAGAAGATCGTGGAGCTGGAAGAAGAGATAGACAAGTTGCGCTGGCATATTATAGGATTATCCGAAGTCCGAAGAGAGGGGGAGGACACGGTAATCCTCGAATCCGGCAACTTGCTCTATCACCGGGAGGGCGACCATCTGTCCCAAGGAGGTGTCGGATTTATCGTCCACAAGTCTCTCGTTAACAAAGTTGTAAAGATCGGGAGTGTGTCGACGAGGGTTGTGTACCTTATACTCAGAATCACCAAACGGTATTCGCTGAAGGTCATACAGGTTTACGCACCAACCTCGGCACACCCCGATGGGGAGGTGGAGGAAATGTATGAGGATATCTCTAGAGCCATGCATTCCTCCAAAACCCAATATACGGTGTTAATGGGAGACTTCAATGCAAAACTAGGCACAAGAGAGAACGGTGAGCTGAAAGTAGGGAAATTTGGAATAGGGCAACGGAACCCAAGGGGCCAGCAGCTGGCCGACTTCATGGAGAAAGAAGGACTCTTTATGATGAACTCTTTCTTCCAGAAGCGGCCCCACAGGAAGTGGACCTGGTCGAGCCCCGACGGTTCGACAAAAAATGAGATTGACTTCATTATGACGACCAGACGACAACTGTTCAGTGATGTCTCCGTGATCGCGAGGGTGAAAACTGGTAGCGATCACCGAATGGTTAGAGGCACACTGAACCTAAACGTTAAGTTGGAGCGGTCTCGTCTAATGAAGTCAACGCTCCGTCCCCCTCGTGCTCTGTTCCAAAGTCCCGAGACCTTTCAGCTCGAGTTACAAAACCGTTTTCAGTGCCTAGAAGACTGCAATGAAGTGGACGATATGAATGACAAGCTCGTGGAAACTGTCCATGCGGTCGGAGCTAAGTTCTGCAAGACCCGCCGCAGAAGAACACAAAAACTCTCCGATCACACTCTTAATCTCATGGCTGTTAGACGGGAGATAAAGCTACATTCTTCAACAGACTTGACAGCATACAGGCATCTGAACAGACAGATCTCCAAATGCATGCGGCGGGACTTACGCAACTTCAATACAGCTCGTATTGAAGAAGCGATCGAGCGGAACCAAGGCTCCAAAGTCTTTGCCAGAGATCTGTCTGCCAGAAAGAGCCAACTGTCAAAGCTGAAGACAGAATGTGGCAGCATCGTTTCCGGGACACCTGAGATTTTGAGTGAGATTGAGAGGTTCTATGGGCAGCTGTACACGTCATCGTTGGAGCCACACGCAAGTGTGAGTAACGATCCAAGAGCGAGTCTCATCCGACACTATTCCGAAGATATCCCGGACGTCAGTCTGAGCGAGATTAGAATGGCTCTCCAGCACCTTAAAAACGGTAAGGCCCCAGGCGAGGATGGAATTACAGCGGAGCTTCTGAAAGCGGGTGGAAGACCGGTACTTGAAGTCCTTCAGAAGCTCTTTAATTCCGTCCTCCATGGTGGCATTACACCGGAGGCGTGGAGCAGAAGTGCGGTGGTCTTGTTCTTCAAGAAAGGTGACAACGCTCTCTTGACGAACTACAGACCGATTTCCCTTCTGAGCCGCGTCTACGTGCTGTTTTCGAGAGTCATTACGAATCGTCTCGCGCGCAGACTTGACGACTTCCAGCCTCCCGAACAAGCCGGTTTCCGAAAGGGCTTTAGCACCATAGACCACATACATACCCTTCGGCAAATTGTACAGAAGTCCGAAGAGTACAATCTGCCACTATGTCTGGCGTATGTGGACTATGAGAAAGCCTTTGATTCCGTCGAAATTTGGGCGGTGCTGCAGTCCCTTCAGCGGTGCCAAGTTGACTGTCGGTATATCGAAGTGTTGAAGTGCTTGTACAGTAGGGCTACGATGGCTATCCGAGTACAGAACCAGAGTACGAAACCTATCCAATTGCAGAGAGGTGTAAGACAGGGTGACGTCATATCCCCGAAACTCTTCACCGCTGCATTGGAAGACGTTTTCAAGCTTCTGGACTGGAAAGGATACGGTATCAACATCAATGGCGAGTACATCACTCACCTTCGATTTGCCGACGATATAGTCCTTATGGCAGAATCGCTGGAGGACCTAAGCACTATGCTCAATAACATCGATAGTGTTTCCCAACGGATAGGTCTTAAGATGAACATGGACAAAACAAAGATCATGTTTAATGTCCATGTCACACCTATGCCGGTAGTTGTTGGGAACACTAAGCTCGAAGTTGTTGACGAGTATATTTACCTGGGACAAATAGTCTGACTAGGTAAGTCCAACTTCGACCGAGAGGTCAATCGACGGATTCAACTCGGCTGGGCAGCGTTCGGAAAGCTACGACACATCTTCTCGTCAGACATACCTCAAAACCTGAAAACGAAATTGTACAACCAGTGCGTGTTGCCAGTAATGACTTATGGAACTGAGACGTGGTCCTTCACTGCTGGCCGTATGAGGAAGCTGAAGGTCGCTCAGCGAGCTATGGAGAGGGCTATGCTCGGAGTTTCTCTGCGTGATAAACTTAGGAATGAGGATATCCGCAGTAGAACCAGAGTAACCGACATAGCCCAACGGATTAGTAAGCTGAAGTGGCAGTGGGCCGGCCATATAGCTCGAAGAACCGACAACCGATGGGGAAGAAAGGTTCTCGAGTGGCAGCCTCGTACCGGTAGGTGAAGTGTTGGGCATCCCCCCACGAGATGGAGTGACGACCTGGTAAGACATGCAGGAAGTCGATGGATGCAGGTGGCTCAGGACCGTGCTTTGTGGCATTCTTTGGGGGAGGCCTATGTTCAGCAGTGGACTTGTGAAGGGCTGTAATGATGCTGATGAAATTTTTTAGCATGCTGGTTTGCAGATTTTTATTTTTACTTAATCATGCTAAACCGGCAGAAGAGATTCATATGATAGGAGGATGGCAAGAATGCATGTATTTTGGGACCCACTGATAGGAGTAGCGTTCATTAGTTGTAGATCGTGACAAAACTAACAAAAAAGCAACTGGGATGCAAGTCTAAAAAAATGTATACTTAAAAAAGATATACTTAAAAATAGCAAATAACCTAAAAGTAGAAAATAACCTAAAATTATTATTCAAAAAAGGATCAGGATTGTGCCAAATGGAAGTCCATAGTCTCTGCCTACCCCTCTGAGTGACAGGCGTGACTGTTTGTGTGTATTATTCAAAAAACACCCATTATGGGTAGATGTTATTGCTCAATTGTATCTGAATATTATTTGTATTAAAAAGTACATATAAGTACCTATAATAGTACTTTTATATGTATATAGGTGACATGGAAGTACTAAAGTTTATTCCATAGTCAATGGTATTTTGTTAATAATCAAACTCTTACACATAATTATTTATGTTGTCTTTACTTAATTACTGCTTGCTAGAAGAGAGATTTGAAATGTTGACCAGCTGTGGGACAATTTCGAATATTGAAGAAAAGGTACCTACTTTTACTTTGAATACAAACTAGTTACAATGATGAAAGCAATAACAATAAAAAAATTATAAGGGCTGTCATGTCAAAAAATGTCCGGTGAACAAAGTATATATTATAATCACTACACACTACACACACTACAAGATAACTTATTTTTTAATAAATTAAATAATTTATTTCTTGTGACTCCTGTATTCTACAGCCCAAATATTTTTTATATAAACTTATAATTTTAATTAATATAATCTTGCATAGATACATTGCTTCGTTAATTTAAAAATATGTAGGTCCATTTTTGTCATTGTCCTTTCGCACATAGATAGACCATATCCTGGATTACACAGGATACTTCCCATCTCTGATATAGTAGATAAAACAGCAGAGTACAGAAATATATAATGTAAGTAGGCATTAAATGAATAACAAAGCTCATACTTACCTATTTGTGGTGCTGGTGACTGCATTACTATTTCATGCACCTGTTGTTCAGTGGTAATGCCTCGGTTGCCGGTCTTTATCCTTTCTTTACTTAACTTTGTTGCTTTAGTGAGCCCCGGCTTTCAGTCTACATACCTACAAAATAAATCATTATGTATTCAAGTAAATATTAGTTACACTAGTGCTGCACGATGTGCTGGCTGATTTATGTATAAGCTATTAGTAGAAAATCTAGAAAATTCTTTAATAGAAACTTAACTGTTATCCACTGCTCTGGCGTCTTGAAAGGGGGAGCTGGTTGAACTCGTCAGCTACTTTCTTCCAGCCCATTTTAAAATTGTTCTTCCCCTGAAGGCCGGTAAATTTTCTTATTAACAAAAATAGACGAGCTGCTGACTTCGACAGAAGTGGCTCAATCTGCCACCTTGTTACGCGTGGTGTGCGTTTACGTCTGAAAAATACATAGAAGTATATTCAAAATGTAAACATTACATAGTCTTTCAACAAGGCATTCAATATAGGTACAACGATAGATTCGAAAATAGGTGTTGTAGGTTGTACTTACGTGCAGCTCGAAACCGGGCCTGCGCCTGCGTCACTGTTCCCCATCATTGAAAATATCACGAACATGATACAAAAAAGAACATGAAACGTACTAAGAATTAATTATTTTTGCAATCAACAAGAAGTTAACATTGAGACATTTTCAAATTTGATTTTGTACTGATTTTGACATTAACACAGTGTTGCAAGGAGTCAAACTTTTATGTCCTTTGATATTTAACAAGTTAGTTAAATTCTTAGAAACGGTAAAAGCTGCTTGGAAGTTGCTATGAAAATTATTTTTTATAAGATAAGGTTTCTACTGTTTCTGTACAATTTTCAAAGAAAAGCAATAATTTTTATAAAATGATGTCTACAAATGTTCACTATGATTCAGAGATTTTTTAACAGCCAATATTTTTTTAAGAAAACACCGCACTATGAATACGTTTTTTCTTACCGTAACAACATCATAACGTGAAGATATGTCACAATTTTGTTCGGTATCTCGGCTGTAGAGACTAGCATTTATCGTAAGCATCGTTACGGCAAACATTTTTTTACGTTATTATTTAGCAATCAGCAGTTAGCAATGGCGTTGTGTTCTATGTAATTTTCAAAGAAAAGCAATAATTTTTATAAAATGATGTCTACAAATGTTCACTATGATTCAGAGATTTTTTAACAGCCAATATTTTTTTAAGAAAACACCGCACTATGAATACGTTTTTTCTTACCGTAACAACATCATAACGTGAAGATATGTCAGAATTTTGTTCGGTATCTCGGCTGTAGAGACTAGCATTTATCGTAAGCATCGTTACGGCAAACATTTTTTTACGTTATTATTTAGCAATCAGCAGTTAGCAATGGCGTTGTTTTCTATGTCTAGACTGCAGGCACAGGTCGTCACTCCATCTAGTGGGGAAACGACCTAAACTCGCCTGTTGGTACGAGGCTGCCACTCAAGAACATTTCTTCCCCATCAGTTGTCGGTTCTTTAAGCTACATGTCCGGCCCATAGCCACTTCAGCTTACTAATCCGTTGGACTACGTCGGTTACTCTGATCCGACTGCGGATATCCTCGTTTTTACGTCTATCACGCAGAGAAGAGAAGAGAAATGCTGCGTGCTATCACCAACGCTGCTTCATCTGCATATCAATTATATGTTGCGAAGCGGTAGTATTCATTGCTATGCGGATGTCAGCACTGGTGATGCTCTATACACCGCCGAACCAATATTTCTCGGGAAAACGTCGCCACGTACCGGTAAAAACTTGTGTCTGAAGTCGAGTCTTTGATGAACAAAGTATCGGATTGGGGGCAACTAAATCTAGTCTAGCGGAGATTTGTTAACTTTGTTAATTGAGTCTCTGAGAGATGACTACATATTTGTGCCCATTTGCTGTAGAGACGATCGGTCCGTGGGGTCCACGTGCGGTGAAGTTCTAAAGGAAATCCATCCGCGGCTGGTCATTGCTGCTGTTGATAAAAGGGCTGGTTCTTTTCTCGCTCAAAGGCAAAGAATAGCGAGGAAACGCAGCCAGCGTTCTTGGCACGATACCGCGGGGAGTAGGACTGTATGATAATTACGTTACTAGGTTTAGTTTTTTTTATTATAGTTATTGAACTCTGTTTTATTTTATTAAGTCAATTACATGAAATAGTGAAAATAATCGTTTCATCCCCAGCATTTTCATAAAAATTTCACTTGGTTTGAAATATTAATTTGTTATATATGTAACTTAAATTAAAAAATCCTTTCTAGTAATTATTTTCTTTGGGGTTTGTCTAATTGATTGTATTTATTTATTTATTGCGTAGAATTGTCAGCTCTTGCAGATATATTAAGCTTTTAAATTGACGCTAAAAGGGAAATTAAGAAAACCTCTGTTTAGTTTTCTAAATAGCATCCACAAATACTGTATTAATATAAAAATCATTCTTCCTCCTTTTGTAAGAAATCCTTTACTGTAACTGCTGTACGTTTGTGGAACTCGACCTCTCCACATTCGTCGTGCTCAATCTCTTCATTCTTTCAAAAGTCTTGTTAAATCGTATTACTTAGAACGCTATTAGATAAATCACTTTTTCGTACTCTTTTCATTTAATCTATTATATTATATCATACATAATCTTTATTTGTATGTATTTTCATATTTTTTATTTTTATTTTGTACGCCCCTCTCTATTTTAACTATTGTTTACATCAGTTCTCTACACTAAGGTTGTCTGGAAGAAATCACTTTCAGAGTGATAAGACCGCCTGTTGTACATTTTCTAATTTAGATTTAATTGTATTCGTTTTTGTTTTGTTTTTTGGTGTACAATAAAGAGTAAATAAATAAATAAATAAATCACTTATAACTATTTAAACCATAAAATTTCGTAAAGTCATGAGTAATTAAAATTTGTGTAAGATAAGCGGTTGATGGATATTAACTGGTTTGAAAAGTACTGCTTTGAGCTAACAGCGCTTGGAACGTATACACGTCCTTAATAAATTGTGCTGCATTTTATTACAGAAAACAAGTTTCATGTAGTTTTTCTTATAATTAAATAATGAATAGATCAGAGAGGCACTATTGAGGATTAATATTGCTTCTTTCTCTTAAATTAAAATCTACGGAAAATGATTTATGCGCTAATGAATTTGTTTAGATTTTTTCATTCAGTTCTCACATATTTTTTTTCTCTTTATTAGGGATCTTTCATATCTGGGGCACAATCATTTCACTAATACATTGATTAAAGATAAAACATAAGGGAACACTAATAGCTGCGGCAGTGTGTTTGAGGAAAAATGGTGGAAGGCCTTCAGGTCCAGGTGCTTTGGTAATATTTTTTTTAGTTCTTTAAAAAACACGACCTTCACACTAGGATTTTCTTCTGTATCTCGGGGGCAGTTTACATACATAGATTTTACAAGGACAAACATCCAGGCCCAGAATAATTATTTGTAGGCCCATACAAATAATTGTTCCGTGCGGGATTCAAACCCGTGGCCCTTAACACTGCAACTCATTGCTAAGCCACTGCGCCACGGAGCCGTCAATATATATAATATAGTAGCTGTTTCCAGCGACTTCGCCCGCGTGTAATTCAGGGTTTTAATTATGTTGCGCGGAACCCTAATTCTTTTTCTAAAATATAAGTAGCCTAAGTTACTCCTTATAACATCAGCTATCTGCCAGTGAAACCCGTCGAAATCGGTCCAGCTGTTTCGGAGATTAGCCGGAACAAACAGACAGACAGACAGACAGACGGACAGACAGACAAAAATTTTAAAAATTGTGTTTTTGTTATAAGTACCGTATATACTTTCATATGCATTTAGTAAAAAGCTGGTATTTTGACATTACAAACATACACTTCAATTTTATTTATTTGTATAATATAATATATATATAAAAAGGAAACGCAGTCGTAAGGGTCAATATCGAGTAACATAAGCTCTTTGACTATGAGATACTCGTATTTGAAATAATCTCAGAATTGGGATTAGTAGACTGGTTACTAAATTTTTCTTGCTGAAACTGCTGTCTATTTTCATATACGGAGCTGAAAAATTCAGAAAATAATTCACAGATACCCGTAGGTGTATCAGATTTTTATTTTTACAAATCATAACGCTAGGAACTCTACTTTTAGCTTTTCGATTATTAACAGAGGACCAAAATAATTGAATGTCATTTTTAAGTCCCTCTTCGATTTAAATTATCATTTCGTTTTATGGAAGATTAGCAATTTCAATATTTCACTGACGTGAGTTAAGCTCTAAAGTATCAAGCTTGTTTCCTACCTCCATAAACAACATTCTAATTCAAATAATCGACTACGGATCTCTTCAGTTTGTGTTTTTAGGTCGTCATATTTGTCATTTATAAATCGTATTGAAGTTTTCGAGTTCATTGGTCTACATCCAAAATGCACGTGTATCACACCTCTGAGGACTCTACACTCACCGTATGATACACGCTGGTATTCTGTGAGGGCGTCGTTCTTCCACGGTCGACCAGATTCATTCGTGCTACAACCATAACCATTGATGTCTCTGTGGCGAAGTGGCTTAGAAATTGAGTTGCAGCGCTAAGGGCCCCGGGTTCGAATCCCGCACGGAACAAGTATTTGTATGGCCTACAAATAATTGATTCGGGTCTGGATGTTTGTACTTGTGCAATTTATGTTTGCAAACTGCCCCCAAGATACAGGAGAAAATCCAAGTATGGCGGTTATGTTTTAAAAAAATATATAATATAGCTGCAGCCACCTAACATGTAAAAAGTACTCTACTGTGTATTAAGTATGGCTCTAACACGTATGTGAGTCCACAGTTAATAGATTTTTTATATCATTCATAGCCAGCGCTTAACTACAATCCCACCTGATGGTAAGTGGTGATGTAGTCTAAGATGGTGAAGCGCACTGACTTAACAAAAGCCTATTCAATCTTGCCTTGAAGACACTCACGTTGCAATGGGATGGAAAAACAGACGCTGGCAACTTATTTCACTCATTTGCTGTACGCATGATGAACGATGTAGCAAACCGTTTGGTTCGAATGCGTGGAAAGTCAACAACGAAGGTTTGGAGACCGCCGAACATCTGGTTGTCCGATGGTGGAAGAGAAAGGAAGGAATTCAATTATGCATCTCCTGCGCACACTTTTCGAAATGCATCCTGTAGAAAACCGAAAGGCTGGCTACTTTACGCCTGTGTGCGAGACTGGTAAGATTGGTTTTAACTAAATTCTGGTCACCAATAAGTCTCTTAGCATGTCTTTCCATTGAGTAAAAAGCTGCTATGTGGCATTTTGCAGCATCAGCCTATATATGGTACAGTGGCGTAGCTATGTAACCAAGGGCCCCGGGGCAAAAACGAAATGGGGGCTATTTAAACTAAACAAGATACTTTAAAGGTGCAAAACTATTTTATCATCAGGCCCTTGTAGCCCACTCCAGGGCATAATAAAGCAAAGCTACTTACTACTAAACATTACGTGTAACGCATAAACCATGACGAAGTAGATTACAGTCAATAATATAGACAGACAACATAATAGTGGAAAAGCCACACGGCAGCTTTTGCTGTCGCACTCTTGGGCCAGACTAGATGGAGTGACGACCTGGTAAGACATGAAATGAAGAGCTGTAATGAATGAGTGTAATGAAGGGGTGGACCGGCTCGAACCGAGGAGGTAAGTACCACGACCTTACAAATAACCATTGTGCAGTAGTGTGTCGCCTGTTAAGTGCAGGCGGCCTAACCACTCTCCACCTTAACATGGTAGTGTAATTAAATACGAAATCGTCCCAGGAGGGTACCAGCACCCCTGGTACTGGAGAATCCCTGGCTGAGCATCCAAGCCCAAGCTACCCTACTCTTCCTTAGCGCAGGTGCTCAGGCTGCTGCTCGCGTATCCGGGGGGTGGGGGAGGGGTTCCGCTCAAGACTAATACTGATTGTGGAAAGTAAAGCAGTAAGATAAAGGTGGCCCCTGCGATGCTATCCGTGAATTTCTGCAACATCAGGGATTTCATTCGAACGTTGACAAAGTCCACTAGATACCATCTCAAGACGACAAAGCCACCACGGCCACCACGCTGAATGGCTTGGTTCTCATTTAACCGATCATACGGGAAAATCTCTTTATGACTTTGCCTTGACATATGGTCTGACACAAATGATTACTTCACCTACGCGGATTCTAGATGTGAAGCATCGTGCATCTACCCTGTTGGACCTTCTGCTGGCCTCTCATCCGGACGGAAATCAGGTCTCTATTGAGGCCCCTGTTGGATCATTGGACCATTATCTGATCCGGATTATGTTGCCACTCACACTCCTATCGCGGTTGCATTCTGCAGATTGTCGCCGTGTTTGGCACTATAGGTCGGCCGATTAGGACAGGATTCGGTCTTTTTTTTTGCATCCTTCCCTTGAGGACAGGGGTGGGAATGCTTCTCGCCGGATGATCCCAACGTGATTCTGTCGCTAATGTAGTACTTCAGGGAATGGAACTCTTTACTCTATCATCTGTGATGCCTGGTTTGATCGCCCCTGTACAATTGCATCGCGCTATTATAGGAGTGCTTCACCAGCGCTGTTAAAGAAGTATACCTTCAGGTCGGTAAGATACGGTTTACACAGCGCTCGGTGCGCATATCACTACTCTCCCTAGATGTCAAGTCGAGTGGGCCTGATGGAGTGCCTCCCATTGCGCTGAAGACGTGTGCTCCCTAATTGGCACCGGTCGTATCGTGTCTTTTCTAAAACTCTTTCTCCCTAGGCGTAGTCCCGAACACAAAGAAGACAGCTTTAGTGTACCAGATCCCTAAAAAGTTACCAACAATCGACCGCTCAGATCTATCCAACTTGTTCTCCAATATAATGAAAACCATTATGAACTTCTAGCTGAAAAGGTTGAGGACCACCAACTAAAAATTACCAAACAGTACAATTTCCGTCGGCGTTGCTCAGCTGGTGATCTTATGGCTTACATGACTCATAAATCGCCGAAGGCAGAGAGGGAGACCCTGGCCGTTAGTTTGGACAAAACGAAAGCATTCGATCGGGTTTGGCACAAAGCGCTTCTTTCGAAGCTCCCTTCCTATGGGTTTCCCGAGAATTTGTGCAGCTGGATCAGCAGTTTTCTTGCACATTGGAGCAACAAGGTCGTAGTAAAAGGTGCATGCTCCATTTACAAGCCTCTGTTTTAATGTTCCACAAGGTTACCTGCCTAACTACGGAATAAACTTGTGTCTGAAGTTAAGTCTTTACCGGATGAGGTCTTGCATTGGGGCGACTAAATCTAATTAAGTTCAATACCCAGAAGATACAAGTTTGCGCGTTTACCACTAAAAAGAACCCCTTTGTCGTAACTCCTCAATTTCAGGGCACTCCCCTTGTTACCTCAGCCAGTAATCTTCAGGTTGACATATCGAATAACGAGCAGTTTCGTGTCACTTGGAAGGGAAGGCTGAATTGGCCTCTGAATGCTTGGCGTGCTCAGCAGAACGGGACAGTATTTTATGCCAGCACACTACTTGGAACTTTACAAGGAGCCGGTTCGGCCTAACATGGAATACTGTTTTCATCCCTGGGCTGGGGCTCTAGCTAGTACCAGCTCCTTCCACTTGACCGCATCCAGCGAAAAGTGACTCGAATCGTCGACGACCGACGAAGACAAAAGACAAAATGAAGAGATGTTGCAACCCTTTACATTTTCTACCGCATTTACCACGGGGAGTGTTCAGAGGAACTGTTCGGATTGTTCGGACCGGGATGTTAGGCGGTCAACTACTGTCGGACCGATACGACTTAGGGAGCTTCAAGAAACGAGCTTACTCCTTTTTAAAAAGCCAGCAACGCGCCTGATGGTAAGTGTCGACCACCGCCTATTTGTTAATAGGCGGTGGTCGACACTTACGATCAGGGGAGCCGCATGTTCTTTTGTCCCACTCTTCTATATAAAAAAGACAATAAAACGAAGTAAACAATTATCTTTAACAATGTTATGTTTATGTTATGACCACCGCCTATTTGTTAATAGGCGGTGGTCGACACTTACCATCAGGGGAGCCGCATGTTCTTTTGTCCCACTCTTCTATATAAAAAAGATAATAAAACGAAGTAAACAATTATCTTTAACAATGTTATGTTTATGTTCTGAAAGTGGGAGTAATTTTTGTGATTTCAGTTGAAGCCGTACGCGGTCAGGGAGCAAAAAGTTAAAACTCGAACAATTAGAATGGCACATAATTTTTTGAACGTCGTTCTTGAAGGCCGAGGGGCCCCTTTAGCTTGGAGGCCTAGCCCCTGGGTAGCTACGCCACTGATATGGTAGCAATACTCCACGCATGACCGGACTTACTCTTTATATAAAGTAAGCAGATATCCCGGCGAGAAGTATTGCCACACCTTTGCGAGGACTCCTAGTTTCCTTGCAGCTGCTTAGGCCTTGAACTCAATGAACCGCCCGAAAATCAGAGTAGGGGATATCTCGACCCCCAACAACTGAAGATGGTCGGTGTATTCTAGTGATACATTTCGGAAAGAAGGAGCCAAGATGAGCTGGCTCCTCTTTGTAGTAAAGAGACACACTTGTGTTTTTGAGTAAATTTCAAAAGATTGGCATCGCCCCGTTCGGGGACTGTCTGTAGTGTGAGATTCATACGCTCTACCATAGTTTATCTTTCGGAATGGATTTGATCTCGACTGGCCCGAGGACTTGGATGATATCTTTCCACAACTGTGCTATTCTCTACATACCAATAGATACCAGGCATAAGCATATCATTACTATGTAGCAGGTAGAAAGTTGCAGAGACAACTGACCCCTGAGAAATACCGTCCGTACCGTTAGTCGCAACGGCATCGGATGAGCAGCCATCGACGACGACCCCAAGAGACCGTCCACTCAGAAAATCCTTTACCCAGTCAATAAGACCAAGGGATAAACTGTACGCTGGAAGCTTACCCAAAAGGCTAGCGTGCCAAACTCTGTCAAAGTCATTCGGACATCAAGGAAAACAGCAAGTGCTTGTTTCGAGTGCCTCGCCCTATACGTGTGTGGCATACGCTAGAAGGTCCCCAGGTGACCGATTGCAGCGAAACCCGTATTGGCGGTTACTAAGGAGGTCATTCCTTTCTAGGTATGCCATTAAGCGGGCGTTCAATATATGCTCAGAGTATGGAGGTAATTGAGATTGGCCGATAATTGGCAGGGTCGGTACAGTTGCCTTTTTTTTGAACAGGCTGCACGTTGGCCAGCTTCCAGGGCACTATTCCAGTGCTAAATGAGAGGCAGAACAAGCGTGTCAGCACAGGAGACAACTCAGGTACACAAGTTTTTAGATTTATAGCTGGTATACCATCTGGACTACTAGCTTTATGCAAGTCTAGACACCGCAAGGTTTTAAGAACCTCTTTATTTGTGATTCGGACCTCCGACATAGAGGTCTCGCAGCGAGGTAATTTAGTTGGAAAGTTGTTGGCAAAATAACCGTCTTCAACGAACTAAAAAGATGAAAATACATAATTTTCACATAATAGCTTAAGATGTCGTTGCTAAGACTTTTGCACAACTCGAACACAAAGCGTCCTTACCTGACCTTACCGTCGACTTGACAAGTTCTTACTATCTGCTCTGGTTAAATTAATTCGGTATATTATTTTTAAACAAAACACTACGTAAATAAAGACATATTAATCTTTATGTTAAATTTATTAATTAATCAGTCTATTAAAATTATCAAAATAATTAATTTACAATTAAAGTTAATTAAGCCTACTTCAGAGAAACAGAAATAATAAAATAAATTCCCCCTATTAAGTTATAAGTTAGGGCTTTATTTCTTCTACACACTGTCTTTTCTAGACGGTAGAATTTGTGTTCATCTGAGTTGAGTTCTACCCTCTTATATACTGGTTCTTTATATTGTGGTATATAGAGCCAGTATAATTAGAGGCATTGTAATATCAGCGATTGAAGCGAACATTTATGTATTATACCAATAAGGCATAAAGTGATGTCAGTTCCGTTAAAAGTTCTGTTAAATATATCATATAATTACCACCATATCATAAAATAGCAACGTTGTGTTTAGTTATTAATTTCTTCAAACGATTTCTATTCATTGATTTGGTCAAGCTATATCATGACATGGTCAACAAACAGTGTTAAATATCATGAAATGACTTCACGATCACACATTTCACGAAATCATAGACCACTTTATGACATATGATCAATTCTACGATGTGGCCATGACATAATATTATATAAAAATCTCATTAATAAAACTATAATGATAATAAGAATTTTGCAATAATTGCAGACAGACCAATTTTAATCAGTTTATATATAGATTATTAGTAATTGAAATAAAAATCTTATCAAATTTCATATTTTTGATAGACGTCGCGATTATCTATTGAAATTATTAAATATTTAAAATAAAATATCAAAAATCCTAAAAAACCAAACGTTTGAATTTTTAAATCATTTTAAAAATCTAATTATTTAAACATATAATTGTAAGTTATTGATATTCTTTCATTTATTAGTAACTGAAAGCAAAATATACTACTTTTTCCATTTGTAGAAAATTATTTTACCAAGGTTTTTTAAGAATATCTTAGAATTACAGACGCGACTTTTTTACAGATTTATTATATGTATAGATAACTATTAATCCGCAACTTAATCCACAAAACTTATTCAACTTCAACTCATCAGCCTAGTTCCTCGTATTGGGGCGGAGATTAGTGCAAACCTTTGAGTCCGGTGCAAAACGTTGTGATTAAATACACTTTCGATGTCTAAAATCAGTTTCTACTAGATTCATATCTTAGGAATGAATCAAGTAGAAACTGATTTTCTAATTCCGATAAAATTAGCACAGATAATCTACGTAGTGTGAAGCTATTTTCATGATATGTGTGTAGAAGATGTAGAAAGATGATATTAGGTCTAATGTTTAAACATTAGACCTAATATCATCTTTAATCTTGCGTTAACGCAATAACGAAAATGAAATGAAATTTCAAAAGCATTATTTTTTTGATGTAACAAGCAAATTTTCGTTTGTCAAGAACCATTACGTTTTTAATCTAATACCGTTTCAAAATGAGTTTCTTCTGTCGAGAAAAAGACTCCTAACTATCTTCTTTTTCATAATTTTTAAAGGTCAATGATATAACATTCATAATCAAAAATAAAATGTGGGCCCATAATTATCAAAATATTCTATAATAAAATCACACATCAAAATAACCTGCAAAATTAATTCCAATAAATATGTTGCAAACCCGTTGTTCGCTGCATCAAACATTTAATTTGAACTACGAGTATATCGCAAAATTTCATTATAGAGAAGTAACACCGCCCCACTTTTGTCCTCAATACGGATATGTACGTAAGTATCTATCTTTATCTTGCATTATATGGCTGGGTAACAACTATATTATATGCTCCTGGGTAAAACTACTTAAACGTGACTAAACGTGAGCTCAAAGGCTTTACGTGTAATCTGTTGTAGGACTTTAATGCGCTTACGTTTATAATTCGCCTCGTAGGTATACATTTTCATCTTTTGAACTAAAATTTAGGACGTGAATGTTAAAAGCTAGTTTAGCCAAGTTAGATTCTTTATTAGTTTACTTAACTCTTGCTGTTGCTTTTAATAGAACAATACAAGAATGTGTCATTTTTCAGTCAGTGACTTGTAAACTCATCTCGTCAACCCCCCATAATCACTACTGCTGTACATTAGTATTTAGGAATTCTACAACGTATTATTTTCATGCTTAGCAGGTTTATCGGCGATCGCAGTATCAGACGTTTCGCTTCCATGACGCTGCTTCCAGTCGATGGTCGGGAGATTTTATATCTGCTATTTGTACGAGATGTATAACTTCTGGGCATTAGATTCTACAAGATTTTTACACCTTTCCTTAAGTTGCTTGATACGAATTTCAGCGTAAAATAATAGGGGATGGATTTTTTAACAAGCGCTTGAGTTCGATGATCGCCTTTGTGACCCTTATTGAATCAAAATGGAATGTCTCGTTAGGAGTAAACAAGGTTTTCCGGTTCTAGTCGCTTACCAACAAACCCCAGCGGCGTTATGTTGCTATTGTACGCTGGTTTTCTTTGCGAGCGCGTGGTCCTTCCCCGATGGAGCCAATCCATTGGTGCTGCTATCACTACAAAGCGATGATTTACATTTATATGCATTATATATTATTATAGGGATTTGAATTATTTATTATATTATTGCCGCCGGTGTCATTGAAAAATACTTTTATTTTGGGGTATGATTGGTTATAATCTTACCTTGTTCATTAATATTGTTTCTTAATTTCTTACTTTGCGGAATACCTTTGTCTTAATTATTAACTATTAAAGTTAAAATTTAAAGTTAGAGCCTATATACTTCCCACTGCTGGGCAGAGGTCTCCTCTCATTTCTGAGAGGGTTTTAGGGCAAAAAAGTGTCCGCCGCGCTGCCCCAGAGCGTGTTGGCGAACTTCACATAGACATGTCAAATATATATATATTTTAAATATATCCTCACGATGTTTTCCTTCAGCGCCGAGCACGTCGTAACTTAGCAATTAACAATTTCATAGGTGCTAGCGGTGATCGAACCCGGGTTGCTCGCGTACGCGTGAAATTAACAGCGAGCGCTAACCATCTGAGCTACCACGACTCATGTTCATTATTAACTACTGCTAAAACTAAAAAAGTAAAAAGATATAAATAAAATACTTTTTTTCGTTTATTTGGTTATATGTTGATTATGGAAAAAAGGAAATGATGGAAAAGTATTTTTTTTATATAGGATAAGGTGACAAACGAGCACACAGTCCACCTGATGGTAAGTGGTTGCTGCGGCCCATAGATATCTACATCTATCCTCGTTTGCGAATCAAAATGCAGACGCGTTGTCACCCGTGAGGACAAAGATGGAATGCCTCATTTCCAGTATAAAGGGTCTCCGGTTCTCTACACTCACTATACGAAACACAGTAGCGTCCTTCCCCGGTCGAGCCGACCCATTCGTGCTACGACTATACTACTAATACTCGTATCTGCAGCATGGCTCTACCACGTAAAAATGTTTAAGTATAAAATTAATGATGCAATGTACAGCCTCACAATATATTAATTTAATATTTTAGGGTTGTGCTACTTCTAAAATCAGTATGGCGTAAACTTTTTGAGCATCCTTACTTATGTGACGTGATTCAAATGAAATTTACAGAAAGTAAGTTTAGAATTGAATATAAAAAACGTCCCTTAAAGTTAACGACTTTATAAATGATTATGACAAGAAATTTAATTTTGTTTTGTTACAAGTATCCTTTTCATCACGTAATATTAAAAAAATATATTACGAGCTTTCACTCATCCTACTGTTAACAAGGAAAAAAAACCACAAAAATGCATTCGTATTTTTTAGATTTTTCTTGTAAGTTGTTGTTTTATTTTAACTTGTACTTTATTTGTAACGGGCGATCACTTAAGATAATGAAATACCATATATTATATAAGTTTTTTTTTTTTTTTTTTTAAGTTTTTCAGATAAAAATAGCCTACGTGCTGACATTGCTCTCGTTCGTAATGTTTCATCACAATCAGTTCAGCTATTGCGAAGATTAGCCCAGACAGAGAAAGAGGAAATTTTGAAAATTGTTATTTTTGTTTTAATTGCATGCAAATTATCCCTTGAGATTAAAAGAAGCCAGTTATTTCAATTTTATAGAAAGACACTTCAACTTTATTTATACGTGATTCTTCAAGTTTTCAACTTTATTAATTTAAATAACAGAATATATATTTAACTAAAAAATTGTAACGAAGAATAATTTTACAAACCTTATTAAGATAAAATACGATAAGGTAACTGTTAATGCTCAAAATTGGTCATTTTGAACGCCATCCAATCGCGTTCGAGCTGGCGCGTCACCCGATGGTATGTAGGTGACGTAATCGCCGCCAGGTTGGGCATCCGTCTGCGGCTTGCAGTGGCTTGACGCGTGGGCGAAGAGAGAGTAGCTCGCTGGCCGCGATGCGGTGAATCCGCGTATCTCGGTTATCGCGGCAGAAGTTCACGCGACCGGTAGGGTCCAGATGGTTAGATTTAGTGCGTGTTACTTCGCTACGTGGATATGTGAATTTTGCAATATTTAACTTTCTCGGGTGATGCGGAATTTCGCACACGCGCGCCGAGTAGACATACGGTCTAGGATTCGAACCGCGCATTCCTTGTTCGAGAGCGTCTCCCAGTTGATTGTCTGAAAATCATTATAATTTTGCCGTCGCGTTAAGTGCCCTTTTTTGTGTGTTGGCTGGTTTGTTAGTTTTACGTGTCAACGAGGCGTATTTTGAATTCTTATCGCGGCGTGGTGTTTTGGTATCGAACGAAGGAACTTAGTTGTCTTTAATGCTGAACCGTGTGATTCATGAAAATATCGCGTTAGTTCCCTATTTATAATTTTGTGATAAGTGAATCCGGGACATTGAATGTCGAACTTTGAACTACTGTCCGTACTGTGTCGGGTATCACGTGTTCAATTCTACGATGAATGTGGAATTAGGCGAGTTTACGTTAGTTAAATGTACAATGAAGCTAATATACTGAAATAGTGACAATGAAGAAAGAAATGGTCCAGCGGTGGAGCCTGCTGGAGCCATGCAGCATTGCGGGGCAGCCTGGAACTCGGCAGCTGCTGGTCACCTAAGCTGGTCCAGGTCTCAGACACATACACATCACTAAACACTACTTGCCATGCACCTTACACCCACTTACGGCCTGACCGAGCCTTGGGGCGATCTTAGAGTCGGAAACAGGTACGTACTATATTTTCCTAGCATTCTCCAATATAGTTTAGTATGATAGGATATTTTCCATGTGGCCATTTGGGCCTGACCCGCGTCTGCCCGTCGATCAGGCTGCTATGGGCCCCAGCCAAGGCGACGTTTGCAGGGGCAGCTGCGGGCCGTAACAGTAACTATATTCTATACTGAAATAAAACTGGCCATATGCGTGTCGTACGTGAATTTATAAGGGACCTTATTGGTAATATATAAGTGAGTTCATTGCAGATTACGACACATCTTTTACATCAGGCATACCTCAAAACTTCAAAACAAGATCGTACAACCAGAGCGTGTTGTCAGTGATGACTTATGCGTCTCAAATGTGGTCCTTCATTACTGGCCCTATGAAAGAAGCTCAAGGTCACTCGGCGAGCTATTGAGAACGACTCAAAATAGAACGATGGTAACTGGTGAGCTTATTTTCCATTATTGACCAAGAGTACTACGAATAAAACTGTATGAATGTATGAATACTGTGAATGAGGCCTAGAATAACTACTGACTAAAAAGTGCTGTGTAGTGGAAGTGTAAGAATATCCACTTCCCGTGGGTGTAGTAAGAGGCGACAAAAAGAAACTGAGGTAAGAGACGGGTAGCTGTATCTTGCTGATAGCAGCACTTGTATAATAAAAAAAACTGCGGTTGCCAACCTGTTCGCCAAGCGTGGCAACTTTAGCAATCATCGTCCCATGAACAACGACACAAATAAACGGTCCTCAGTACCCGGCGGCATCTCTATTCTTTGCTATGGTGATAACCATGATAACGGTGGGGCAGGTGGTGCTGAAAATCTCCGGCGGAGGTTTGGTTGCCTCCTAAGACCACTCGAACTGGCAACATTTAACGCATGCACCCAGAGTACTGACGAGTAGATCCTGGACCTGAAAGAAGAGATCAGAAGAGAGGGGGAGGACACGGTAATCTTTGAATCAAGCAACTTGTTCTATCACCGAGTGGGTGAACATCTATTTCAAGGAGTTGTCGGATTTATCGTCCACAAGTCCCTCGTTAACAACGATGTAAAGATTGTGAGTGTGTCGACGAGGGTTGCTTACCTTATACTCAGAATCACAAAACGGTATTCGTTTAACGTCACACAGGTTTACGCAACAACTTCGGCAAATCCCGATGAGGTGGTGGAGGACATGTATGAGGATATCTCTAAAGCTATGCATTTCTCCAAAATCCACTATACGGTGTTAATGGGAGACTTCAATGCAAAACTAGGCACAAGAGAGAATGGTGAGCTGAAGGTAGGGAATTTTGGAATAGACCAACGGAATCGAAGGGGCTAGCAGCTGGCCGAGTTCATGGAAAGAAGGACTCTTTATGTTGTACTCTGTCTCTTAGAAGCAGCCCCACAGGAAGGGAACCTGGCCGAGCCCCGACGGTTTGACGAAAAATGAGATTGACTTCATTATGACTAGACGGCAACTGTTCAGTGATGTCTCAGTGATCGCGGGGGTGAAATCTGGAAACGATCACCGAATTGTCAGAGGCACACTGATCCTAAACGTCAAGTTGGAGAAGTTTCGTCCAATGAAGTCAACGCTCCGTCTCCTCATGCTCTAATCCAAAGTCCTAAAACCTTTCAGATCGAGTTACAAAACCGTTTTCAGCGCCTAGAATAATGCACTGTAGTGGACGATATGAACGACAAACTCGTGGAAACTGTCCATGCGTTCGGAGTTAAGTTCTGCAAGACCCGATGGAATGAACATAAAAACTCTCCAATCACACTCTTAATCTCATGGCTGTTAGACGGTTAATGAAGCTGCAGTCATCAGATTTAACAGCATACAGGCAACTGAACAGAAGTATCTCCAAATGCGTGCGGCGAGATCTATGCAACTTCAATACAGCTCGTATTGAAGAGGCGATCGAGCGGAAGGTTGATTGCTTCATCTATACGAGGTACCAATGTCTTTGCCAGAGATCTTTCTGCCAGAAAGAGCCAACTGTCAAAAAGACCGAGTGTAGTAGCATCGTTTCTGGGACACCTGGGATTTTAAGTGAGATTGAGAGGTTCAATGGTCATCGTTGGAGCCACACGCAAGTGTGAGTAAAGATCCAAGAGCAAGTCTTATCCGACACTATTCCGAAGATATCCCGGACGTCAGTCTGAGCGAGATTAAAATGGCTCTCCAGCACCTTAAAAGCGGCAAGACCCAGGTGAGGATGGAATTACAGGGGAGCGGAATGAAGTTCGAAGCGGATGAAAATCCTGTTATGATGACGATGAAAAATAAGCGATAGTGGTTTGTCAGGATCGGTGTGTTGGCGATCGATCCTCTCTACAAATACACAAAGGAAAATCGTAAGCCATAAATAGTTTTCTTCAAAAAATATTTATTTTTTAATGTCTACAATAACATTGCAAATTTGTAATAATGAAGCTGTAGCTTGTAGGTCATTTTATATGGAATTCTAACGAAATTTATACAAATCCAAGTGCATTTTATAAGTCTACTTAGCTGTGATATATTTTTTAACTTCATTTTTTTATATAGGAGACTACCCCATGAACAACTGCAACACCAGGGGGATTGCAGACTTGTTGCTGGTCTCAAATAAAAGAGGAGACACTTTTCTGGAAAGTCCCTAAGTCGTATATGTCCGGAAAAGTCGCTGGTGGTAATCGATTCCACAAGGAAGTTGTGCGACGAAGAAAACATTTTCTAAATACCGCACAGTGGTGAACCACCAATCGTCCAGATGGTATGGATGGTATAGCGAGTTTTGGCGCGATGTGTGATGATGAAATTAAGCGGCTGGAATTAGTCCGAACTCTTCCTCAGAGCACACCTCATGGTAGATGCGATAAAATACGCAAAAAGATGCAACATCTCATCGCAGCACCAATGAATCGAGCCGATCGGAAAGGACTCGGTCGTCGAAGATTCGAGCCGTTCTGCGCTGGATGCTGTTAAGTGGAAGGAGCTGGCTTTAGGGAGCCCCAGCCCAGAGATGGGAACAGCATTCCATGTGAGGCCGAACCTGCGCCTTGTAAAGTTGAAGGCGGTGTGTCGGCATGAAATACTGTCCCGCTCTGCTGAGCGCGCCACTTGAGTTTGGGCCTCCGGCCAACTGCACTAACCAAGCGAAACGCAGAAGCAAATCTTGGATGCCCATGAATGGAATAGACGGTTAAATAAATAATCGTACCCAAAATAAAAATGTTTTTAAAGATTTATTTCACATTTTTGTAGGTGTGATATCTATACCTATGCCAAATTACATATTTATAGCACCTAGGGTCTCTGATTCAAACTACGAACGTACGGACGGTCGGATACACATGGCGAATTTATAAAAGTTCCTTGTTGTTTATTTACGGAACCCTAAATATGATCCATCTCGTAGCTTTACTTTAATTTTACAGAACAAGTCCTTCTCGAACTTACTTTTTGACACTTTTTTCTTTAAATGTTGCCAACGATAGACTTCCCTAAGTTTGAACCCGTGCATTCTGGTCTCCCGACAAAGCTGTCTAAGAGAATTTCTGTAAGCCATCACTACCATCTCTACACAGGGAGGACGACTAAATGGCCCATGCCGCAAAAGAGAAAGCCGACCTTTTGGCTCCTTTTATGCATCCATCTCGACTCTTGATGACTTGGGGAAACACCGTCGACCATCTCGCGGTGTGAGTACTCCATGCCGGATGTACCGTTCTCACAGCGCTCGGTTCGCAAAGCACTCCTCTCCCTGGACATCCACACGTCGAGTGGGCCCGACGAAATTCCCCCAAATGTGCTGAGGACGTGTGCTCCGGAGTTGGCACCGGTTCTAACGCATCTTTTTCGGTACTCCTATTTCCTAGGCGTAGTCCCGAAATCATGGAAGACAGCTTTTGTCCACCCGATCCCTAAAAAAGGCGACCGCTCAGACCCGTCCAACTACAGGCCTATCGCCATCACCTCCTTGTTCTCCAAATAATGGAATCCATTATAAACTGCCAGCTCATGTGGGACCAAATAATGGAATCCATTATAAACTGCCAGCTCATGTGGGACCTTGAGGATCACCAGCTCATTAGTGACTACCAATACGGTTTTCGTCGGGATCGATCAGCTGGTGATCTTCTGGTCTCATAGATGGGCGGAGGCAGTAGAGTCCAAGGGGGAGGCATTGTTCGTTAGTTTGGACATTGCGAAGGCCTTCGATTGGGTTTGGCACAAAGCGCTTCTTTTTTTGAGTAGCTTTATTTTAAACTAATTTTACAGAACCAAAAACTTTAAAAGTCCTTCTCGAACTTACTTGATGACACTTATGATTTTTCTTTTTACGTGGACAGTATTCTGCATATTCTGGATTAATAAGAAGTATCGAGATACTTCCTTGTTTTATGATGAGAATTGTTTTTTGTTGCCAACGATAGACTTCCCAAAGCTACCATTTATAATTTAAAGTTTATTTTTTAATACAAATCTAAAAAAAATATGAAAAATATTTTATTACGAGTACAATAAAGAATTCAAAGCCAAATTTAGAAGCTAAATTTATATAAAAAAGTAGACCCTTTTTACCAGCAGTAGCGATCTCAATCGCAGATAAGATTTTTAAGGAAATTTTATGGGCTTTGTAAAATATTATTAGAATTATATGGCTCTATTAAATCTTCTCGTAAAATAGGAAAGGGATGTGTGTTGATATAATTTAAAACAATAAATCGATATATTTAAGCATGTATGCAAATCTGTAGTAAAACAAGTGACAACATGTTCATAATACGGTGGAATAATGATCAGTGCAGTTTACTAGTAAACATTATTATACCGTCAATTGAGGGGTATTATTATACTGTATATTAAGTTATATATGTAATAATAATAATAATAATAATAATAATAATAATAATTTCTTTATTTGCTTAGAAACATAGTATTATAAGCTGGTACAAGTTTGACAGAGCGCATATGTTTCGCCATTATGAAAATAGCATGCAAATAACACATTGAGTTTAAAAATATTATAATAAGATTACATGTCAATTCATACTATTAATATAATAATTATCACCAAATATGTCACTATCACACGAATAAAAATTGAATAAAATAAGAATTTATAACTATAATAATCTATGTTAAGTTTTTGGTACAGAGAAATGAATCTATGCTATAAAAGTTATTCTGACTTAGCCATTTGTACAACCTATGTTTAAACATATTGATATTGAGCATTTTAATATCTCTAGGAATCTTGTTATATATTTTGACACCCATACAGAGGCAACTTTTTGCATACTTATCCGACCTTGGAATGTCATTATATATCAATCTGTGAGGATCTCTCAATCTAAAATTATTAACTTTGTTAAATAATTCTGTGTTTTTGTGTACAAAAACCGCAACTTCATAAATATAAAGTGATGGTAGTGGCAATAATTCTAGACTTTTATACAGTGGTTTACAGGAAACGTCAGGTAAAACTCCACATATGGCTCTAATGCATTTTTTTTGAGCTATAAATGCTCTGTTTTTGTCCGTACTGTTGCCCCATAGTAAAATGCCGTAGCGCCATATAGATTCTATGTAGGCGCGATAGGACATAATAGCGGTCTTTTTGTCGGTTACGGTCCTAACACGTTTAAGAGCATATACGAACTGATTAATTCTGTTACACAAATGGTCTATATGTATTTTCCAGTTCAAGTTCTCGTCAATAGTTATACCTAAGAATTTCAATTGTTGTACTTTTTTTATCTTTGTCACATTTAGATTAAAATTGTGCTGCTTATGTTTTGATTTATTGAATTGTATATAGTATGATTTATCAAGATTAATATTTAAATTATTTGCTTTAAGCCATTCGATTATTATGTCAATAGTATTATTAATGTCACATTCATGATTATGCAAAGAGACATTGTTTTTAGATTTGTTAGACGTAATAATTATGGATATATCGTCAGCATATAAAGTACATTGATGTTTTGTTACTTCTGTTATGTCATTAATGTAAAGTATGAATAGAATGGGTCCAAGTACGCTTCCTTGTGGGACACCAGTGCTGCATTCTCTATATTCAGACGAAATAGAACTAATTTCATTATTAAATATTTTTTTGAGGACAACTTTTTGTTTACGCCCACTTAGATAAGACGATATCCATAATAATGGGGGTCCTCTAATTCCGAGAGATTCCAGTTTGCTCACAAGAGTTTTATGTGCAACGAATTCAAATGCCTTTGATAAGTCAATAAAGAGTACAGTTGTTAGATAATTGTTATTTAAGCTGGTCAATATTTTATTTATTAGGTTAAATACTGCTAAAGTTGTTGATTTTTCTTTCTGGAAGCCAAATTGTTCCTTTTTTATAATATTATACTTAGAGCAAAAACTCATAAGCCTTTTTAACATGCACTTTTCATATAACTTTGAAAGAATCGGTATTAATGTTATAGGGCGATAGTTTGCTGGATGTTTTTTATCCCCCTTTTTGTACAGTGGTTTGACTAAAGATAGCTTTAACTTATCTGGAAATATACCTGCAGAAAAGGACAAGTTTATGAGATATGTAAGGATATCGACTATTTCAGTGACGCACGTTTTTAATATATTAGTGGATATACTGTCATATCCTTCGGCTTTTGTGTTTTTTAGACTCATAATTTCCTTTTTTACTTCTTCCACCGTCATTGGTTTTAAGTACATTGAATTAATTGTTGTCCCCTTTTGCTTAAATTTTGGAGTGTTAATTGATACAGTGTCAGTCGTGTTAATAAAGTAGTCGTTAAAGGCAGTAGCTATATCAGCAGGGTTTGTTATTGTTTCATTTTTTATATTTAATTCAGTAATGTCGTCATCTATTTTTATATTTGTTATTTCATTTTTTATCACTGACCATGTTGCTTTACATTTGTTTTTACTACGATTTATAAATTTAATGTTTGTTTTTCTTTGAGAATTATTAATGCATTTTTTTAATAATTTAGAGTAGGCCATGTACGCTTCTTTATTTACTGATGTTTTATTATTGTAATACTTATAGCGAAGATATCTTTTTGTTTTGCAACTTATTTTTAGACCACGGCTTATCCATTTTTGTTTTTTAAAATTAATGTTGCTTATTTTGATTTTTATGTTCGGGAAACATAAATTATAAAATAAAAATAACATATCGTGAAAATTTGTAAAAGCTATGTTCGCGTCAAACTCGTCGTAGACTTCAGACCATGATAAGTTGTTAATGCAATTTTTGAACTTTTTTATATTTTCAAGGCAATAGTCTCTTTTATAAACAAAGTGTGACTTGGGTGTAATTTTTGGTCCCTTTATGGGAAAAGTTAATAGCTGAGCTGTGTCATGGTCAGATAAATGCAGTGGCAATAAGGTAATTGTAGCGTCTTTAATATTGCTCAAAATATGATCTATGCAAGCTCCTTTACGAGTTGGACTTTTAATGTGTATTTTTAAATTATAGTTGTTGCATAAATCTGATAAATGGCTGCTAATTTTTCCTGGTCTTAACGTATTGATATTAAAGTCACCTGTAATTACAATCTTCATGTCTTTTCTATATCGGCTATTAAGTTCATGTAAAACCACGTCTAATTTATTTAAGAACAAGTTCGGGTCAGAATTGGGGATTCGGTAAACACAAATTATGAGTAACTTAAGTGACAGGATGTTAATACCACAAGCTTCAAATGTCTTTTGTGTTGTGTGATTGTGTAGGAAGTTTAATTCTTCGTAAATTAATCCTTGTTTGATTAAAATACAAGTTCCGCCTCTTTGTTGATCTCTACAAAAAGTTGATGCTAATTCATATTGGGCAACATTTGCGTATTTATTGTGATTGGACGTCAGGAATGTTTCAGACAAACACAATACGTCTGGATTTGTATTTGAATCTCGCAATTCCTCCAGCGTGACTTCCAGTAAACCTTTCTTTGCAAGTATGCTCGCTATATTCTGATGCATGATTGTAAATGATTTATATGTTTGAGACTCGAAAAAAACTTTTCTTATTATCTATAGGAAAGAAGTCAGTAATAAGACACTTGGGTTTGGGTTTTTTTACCTCGGTTTTAGTAGTAGTAGTAAATGTGGATTGACGTTTAAAATAATAAGGAATTGTTCCTTTGGGATATATGTTTACGCCAGTTTTTTGTGTCATTGGATTATTGTCACGTCCTATCAACTTTTTTATTTCACGTACATCCAGATATTTTTTTTCGTAGTCAATATAGTCAATAAGAAAATTAATTGAATTACACATGTCAAAAATAGTTTCATTTGTACATGTCACAAAATGGCATCTTTTAAATTCATTACATATTTTTAGTATACTATTATTTAAGGCATATATATTAATATACTTATTTTTAAATACATTTAACAAGAGTATGTCATTATTTTTAAAAGTAGTTAATAATTTCCGAAGTTGGGATGTCAAAATTTTTATATCGTAATCATTTTCACCAATACATAATATTAGTTTGTCATTGGGCGTTAAATCAACGTTATGACAGTCTTTTAAAATATCTGTAGTCAGGGCATCAGGCTTCGTTTGAGATGTAATTGTATACTTTTCATACGTAGTATTTTTTCTTGATCGGATTAGAGCTGAGGATAGGCCGACACACTGTTGTGATCCGTAGATAAATATTCTTTTCCCGTTATCGTTTTTCTTAGCAGGTGTAGGGGTCAATTTATTACAGGGTGGTGAACGCGATGAATTCCTGTCATGCAATTTTAGTTTTAACTTGTGTATATGTTTATTGAGGGTTTCAATTTCTATTTGCACATCGCTCAATTTTTGTTGAAACTCTGTGATTTGCCGTTGCAGGTTCAACTGATCGTCGGTTATAAGAGACTGTCTCTGTGTAGGTGGACTGGATGGGGAGAGTAAACTGACTTTATTTAATTGGGTATACGGCTTAGATTTTTTCTTGGTGCTTTTTATTATACTATTATCTTGTATTGGAGATTGGCACAGCGTTTTTAAGACGTTATTTTCTTTTAGAAGTTTAGAGTTTTGATCTTGAAGGGCGTTATTTTCTAATATATAGTTTTCCAATTCCTTCTGTGTACTAGCTAATTCTAATTGTAATCCGTTAATAGTTTCTTTTAATTCTTGAACATCGATTGCGTCTGTAACTGTGCAATACATACTTCTTGAGAGTAATTGGTCTGACATTGAAGGTGAGTTATCCAAAGATATATTATGTAGGGTAAGTACATGTGAGTCTTCAGAATGGCATGATGTGTTTTTTGGTGTCGACTGTATTGGCGTTTGCGTAACGACGGGTGAGTTTTTCTTGGCAATTTCTGGCGTAAATGGTTTTTTCCTCGTTGTAACGAAAGAAGGCTCTGTGTGACTTGGCTTTGAGTTTTCTTTGCATATTTTGCACATCCATTTTTTTCTCGAGTCTATGTCTTTTAACAAGTATAGTTTTTCAGAGTAACCGGTGCAGTCAAATTCAAAATATTTTTTGCATCGTGAACAAAGTAATGCTTTTTTCGATTCAATTTTCTGTTTACATATTTCACATGTTACCATTGGCGACATCTTGTGAACGGCTTTTGAATTGGTTTGCTGCACTTTCGTTGTTTTGTTGCTCAGCATTGTAAAATTATGATAATTATTATATTTTTATTAACTTATGTGCGTTGTTGATAGATGTCACCGTTATAATAATAAGGAAAATAAAATCTAGTACAAAACCTTTTAGTGCCTCGCTCTGGATGTATTTATTTTGATTTCAATAATACTGTTATTGCTATCACCCACTGGATTATGTGAGTCAATTTGTTTGTGGATTAATATCGGTAAAAATTAATCATCAGATTAGTTTAGCTACTCCACAAACAGATGTCACTATACTGTCTCTATGTCGGTAAAATCATTCATCAGATTTGTTTAATTATTCCACAACAGATGTCACTGTACTGTCTGTTTTATATAGTATGAGTCAGTGTCGATAAAAACATTGTACATTTGAAATCAAATAACAGCTGATTTTTGTTTACATAATAGTATTAATGGATTTCCAGACAAATTTTAGTATTTATTTATTCCACTAACCTTCGTAATAGAAAAGGGTAGGCCCTTTGGCACTACAGTCTATTAAAATACAGTTATATCTTCGTCCTGGTGTTAAAATTGAAAATATCACTGCACTTAATATTTCGTCGTTTTCTTTGTTATTTATGTACACTCTTGATAGATAATGATTGTGCTTATTGGTTTATTCCTACTATAACTATAATATCAAGTTTAGGTGGGAAATTGCACTTTTTATATTTTAAATTGACAAAAATACACGAAGCCTATGTTTACTGTGGCACACTAGCGACTATACATGAAACAAGTTCATTGAAACTATTACTGCGTATGATCCAACTTCGACCATTTTGGTTGAAGGGGTTTGTTTGAAAAAGTCACTTATCAGCAACATATGAGTACATACATGATAATTTTCTGGATATAAATTGCCATAGTTATTTACGAATAATAGTTTTATTTCGGTCTCTGCTTGCATCAAAGTCGTGTGACGGGTCGTCCACATCGCTTTGATATGGTCGAAGAGAGCGATGGATGCCATATACGTCATATTTGTTAACAGGTGCTGCTTGTGGGGTTGGTCTGCTCGGCCTACCTATGATGATATGCTAGAACATGCTTCAGCTATCGATGGATCTGTTATTGATGTCCATTCTCTAACTTTACTGTAAATAGTGATGATAATTCGTTATTGAACACAGAATTAAAATACAATTCATTGATGCCTCCTGACTCCCACTATGAAACTGTGAATAAAAAAACATATTCCTTCATCTTTGGGAGCCTACCAGTGGATTATAAGTGACGTAATTCTATTTCTGTATTCTTCTCACAAAATTTCATTTCATTTACGTGGTAAAGCCATGCTGCAGCTATATTTGTAGTATAGTTGTAGCACAAATGGGTCTGCTCGACCGGGGAAGGAACACGCTCTTACAGAATACTAGCGTAAAATGGCAACTTGATACTGCTGTGTTTCGTATGGTGAGTGTAGAGAACCGGAGACCCATTTTACTGGAAAACAGGCAGTCCTCACGGGTGACGCATATCTGCATCTGCATTTTGATTCTTTATTGAGGATAAATGTGGATGTCTATGGGTCACAGCAACCACTTACCATCAGGTGGACTTCGTGCTCGTTTGTCACTCTATCCTATAAATAAAAAAGAAACAAAATCCTCATCTTAGGCGGTCCGCCATATTGGATTTGGAATGACGTCACTAAGCTAACCATGAACTGTCACCCAAATTAAGCATGTATGCAAATTTTAACTCAATCGGTTGAGGATAACTGCTTTAAAATTCGGCTACACGATTTTACCCTTAAAAACATACAAACATTGTAAGTTAAATAAAAGCTTTTAAAAACATTCTAATTTCAATAGAGCAGGACGCTGGGTACTACCACCTGCTTGAGATCCCGTAAATAATAAAATTAAAACTAAACTCAAGCACACCACTGCAAGACTTCAAGTTACAGTAAGTTCATTCTGTGTAGATCGGACTAAAGTAATAATTAAAAAGCTGAAAAGTAGTCCGGATAAAATTTGACATAGGGACGTCAATCACCTCAGTCCCCGTGATCATGGGTGCTGCAAAGCACATGAAACGTCTAAAATTAAAAATAAGTAGTATTAAATGCGATAAAATCCCTAAAAGCAATTTTATTCAATGCCTTCACAAGACTTAATAATAGCACGTCCCTGAGCCACCCATATCCAGTAACATAGGCCTCCCTCAAGTAATGCCACAAAGCACGATCCTAATCCATTGACTTCCTGCAAGTCTTACCAGATAGCCACTTACCTTACTAATCTATTGGGCTCTGTCGATTACTCTAGATTCTACTGCGGTATCATCGTTACGGATACTATCACGCCGAGAAATATTAAACATTGCCAACCCTATAGAGAATAGCCCTCTAGGTGACCTTAGGTTTCCTCATACAGCCAGCATTGAAAGACTATGTTTCAATTCTGCTATATGTTATCAGTTATCACAGGCACCACTGAGTAAAGCTTAAATGTAAAACTTTGCCTCATTCTTTATAAAATTAGTATCGGCAATAGTATCCGAGTTAAATATAATCTAATATTAATTTAACTGTCTACATAGGTACATCTCATTGTTCGCATTAGGGGTCCTTTCATTTCTGAAAGGGTATTAGGAGCAAGAAAAAAGCCGCAGAGCTGTCCCAATGCGTTTTACCGGATTTCACATATCCTCGATAATTTTTTTTTGCTTAATTTAAGAGACGTGTTGGTTTACCCGTGCACTTATCCCCTGTTCCACGGATTTTGCGTTGATCTAGTTTCGAAAATAAATATAAAATTTATGTAGTCTCCTGGAATTAGATCATTCATCATTATATAAATAAATAAAGAAAATAAAAATGCCAGTGCGAGGGCGGTATTTCAGAGACATTACTTAACTTGTTGTGTTATGTGGCATGTCAGAGCTTAATAATTAAATAGCAGCAAAATTTTTTGATGACTGAATACCAAGAAAGTTTGATTTTCAAGCTATTTTTTATTATACTCGTAACATGTTTAGGGTATTCTTATTAATTATCTAACTTTATGAAATGTTTGATATTAGGCACATAGAACTGAAATATTAAACTCAAGTTAGAGAGAAATAAAGTAGTAAGATAATAAATGAGACGTAACATTTGGCGACAGTTAAATATGTGGAAATATATGAGATTGCCACACACCACAATCTGAGAAGAACCTTAAAACGAGAAACAAAGCCTTTGCCTATTAGGAAACTCATTTATCAAAACCCAGGTATATCCATTCTTTTATACGTGGCAGAGCCATTCTGCAGTTATATTATGGTTGTAGTACGAATGTCGGCTCGACCAGGAAAAGAACAGGCTCTCACCGGATACCAGTGTAAAATAACAGCTTAAAGTTGCTATGTTTCATATTGGCGAACTCGGAAACTAGTCCTCAGGGGTGACAGCACATCTGCATTTTGATTTTTAATCGAGGATTGATATAGATATCTATGGACCACAGGGCTGTGTGCTCGTTTGTTTCCCTTATACTATATAAAAAAATCTCGTTGACCTAGAATCATAAAATTTGGCAAAAAAAAACAAGGTGAGTGAAAAATGTAATAATCGTATGTTTGTAGACAAATCACATAAAATATATTTCTTTTGATACTCGCAAACTCATCGAATCCTATAGGGTACTTCTCGCTAACCTCTAGGTTAATACGAGTAGCACAAGTAAGGAAAAAAAATCCGAAACAGTTAATTTGTAGTATGTCACTCATTAACATTTTAATTATTTGCGATTCTTTATATTCGCAGTTGAAGCATTGACCGTGAAGTAGACTTATATATGGAAGAAACTTTTTCACTGCAAATTTAAGTTTATACTTCAATCAGACTTAAACTTTCGTAAGAGCATTTTTCGGTGCTCTCCTCAATAATAATTTATCAATGTCAGGAAGTAAATTATTTGGTAAAAGAAAGGACTTATTCAACTGATATACGTAGGCAACTATTGTATTTAGATGAATATTAACTTTCTTAATTTACGGAATTCTTATATCGGTATTGAAATCAGGCAAAAATTGTCAAGCCTACTCGATTACTGATATTTATGATTTTTTTTTAATTACGTGATAATTAAGGTTAATTGAGGCTCTCAAAGCGTGAGTCTTACTCACTCTTGTTGAATGTTACGATAATAAATACTGATATCATATTAATCACTGCGTGACACTGCTTCCATAATACTTGAATGTACAACATTATATTGGGTTTGGCAATTTACCGTTACAATCTCTTTACGACCATGATGTGTTCTAGGGCTAGCTAAAAAGGGGATTTAGCCAAAGCTGCCACGCTAAGCAAGTGGGTTCGTAGTATATAAGAAAATAGAAATGAAATTGGAACTATATCGTTCTAGTACGAGACATGCCGCTCACCTTACGAGAAAGTAACATCACTTAAAAACTCCAACTTATAATATAATTGAAAAAAAGCCGGCCAAGTGCTAGTCGTACTTGCGCATGAATGGTTCCGTAACATCGTAAAACACATTTCTAGTAATTTTCTAATAATTCACTTTAATTTTTAATTTATTTTTATTTTCATTATTTCTTTTGTAGTGGCAACAGAAATACACAATCTGTGAAAATTTCAACTGTCTACCTATTACGGATCATGAGATACAGCCCGCAGACAGACAAACGAACAGACAGACGGACAGTGGAGGCTTATTATATATAGGGTCCCGTTGGTTACCCTGTAATGTCGGGAGGTGTTATAAGAAGAGAGACGCGTTGTTGGTACTAGACCTTTAATTATACTGCTTAACTTATTCTACACCTCCCACCGACAAAAAAATAAAAAATATAGTTATCTATTTTTTATCAAACCTAAAAACTATTCTAAACGTAATTAAAGAATATCTAAATGAAAACTGTAATCTAAGGCATAATATCTAGATTTATGAGGGCGTTTAGCTAAACCCTCTTTCCTTATCGGACGGTACGAAGTTGGCGGATGGGTGCTAGGCGAGAAAAAATGTAAGATTTTTCCGTCACGAACCATTCTGACGTAATGTAGACGGCCTTGGCGGGTATAAGGAAGAGAGATGAAATAACATCCATCTCCCTCGCACTATTTCTTATCTTGCCATGAAAGTAATATTATTTTATTTTTAATGACGATTAATTTTAATAGACGATAGTAATTCATTTATTTGTATTTGTTAATCAATAATATAATACGTTTATCAATAATAATATATTACGAAGGGTAGTTCGGTCCAACCGAATGTTTCACGACACTCACGCATGTTTTTTAGTAGGCAGTAGTTACAAAATTAATTTAGAATTTGAAGTTGGAACACTTTGACAACCTCAGAAGTTACGAGTATATAATATGATTCGTTTCGTTTGCCATTTGTTATTATAAACTTAGAATAAATTAGAAGTTTTGAAAAGTCTGTGTACCGCTTCAATATGAATTTCAAATTAACATTTTTCTCTCTCTGAGTTATTATGAATTCTGTAGTGGTCTTAGCGAACCACATATTTATATAAAACTTTGCGTTGATCGGAACGAAAATTAATAATTTTTAATCTGGAGGTTGCCGTGGCTAACTATGACATTGGGACGTCATACACCTCAGTCCCCTCCCCCTCCCTCCGTGACCATGGGTGCTGTAAAGTGCTCGAAACGTCGGGAATATAAAATAAGTTAATATACGCGATAAAATCCATAAAATTAGTATTATTTAAATAAAACTTTGTATGGCGTTTTATCATGAGTTAAAGCGTGGTCATAATAATCTCACTGATGATCTGTTTGAGAACTTTTTACAACAACAATAACTTGGAATAATATCAGTGCTGACTGATGCGTGAAAGCAGCTGAGTAACCTACAAACAGATTACGGCAAGCAAGCAATAAAGATGAAAAGCTCTTTCTCATGGATTGTTGACGCTAAATGTTAGAAAAGTACGACTAAGATGATTCGAATGATGCTATTTCTTTTAAAAAAGAGGAAATGGGCCATTGTTGTAACATAGAAAATTTTAGACAGCTGTGCTCACGAAACATAATCCTCTTTAAACACGGCAACGCTTTTGTACACTTTGTCAAACGAACTGTCACATATTTGAATATGACATGTACATATGTAGATAGTAAACTAATCATCACCATCACCAACACCTTGCAGTTTTCATTTTTTTTCAATAATTAAAGATAAATTTCGAGTTTTTTTTTGTTTTACAAATCTTGACAAAATGCAATAAATGCGTTAGATAACTAAAATCTTCTAAATAAAAGTGCGCACCTGAGCACACGATGTTAAGGCATTGTCTAAAAAAATAAAGGTTTTCTTCTTCTTCTTCAAATTTAGCCCGTAACATTTCACTGCTGGACATAGACCTCTAGTATAGACGACGACGCTGTCTCGTAAGTTGCCTTGTTTGGAGGCAGGAGATAGTTGTAAAAGGATATTTTTCTGCTACAGTGATCTCTGAACTATTTAACTCAAATTTCTTAGCCCTTTTATTATTAATTCTACACATTTTCATATAATCTCGAAAATCTTATAACTATTGTTAAACTTAAATGTATTAAAATTACTTATGAACTAAATGCAGTACAATTTGTTTTATCCACATCCATATAATGATATATTTACTGCGATACATCAATTAAATGCATGTAAAAGGATGTAACGGGCAATATTTTACACGATATCTCAGCCGAAAATGGTAGAATTTTACTCTAGAATTTATCAGTCGCAAGTAAACATAAGCCGCTTTTTCAAATATTTTTTATTTATTAAAAATCCCTTAGTATTGATGAATGCTATTGCTTTATAGTGTTGTATTCGCAATCGAACAAATTAGAAATTAGAGGAATAGATATGGGGGTGATCCATACCCTGACGGACTTCTAAGCACAAAAGAAGTCCTACCTCATAGTACGAGTTGTACTCGCAGTTGTACAAGCACTTCAGCTCTTCCATACACCGACCGTCAATCTGGCACTGCTAGAGGCCATGTAGCACCGCCCGAATTTCGTTGTAAGCGTAGGCTTTCTCATAGTCCATATACATAAGCCAAAGTGGCAGATTGTACTTTTGAATCTTCGTTACAATTTGTTGAATCTTATATATGTCATCTGTGGTACTAAAAACTTGTCGAAAACCGGCATGTTCGCAAACTTTTTGCAAAGCACGACATGATGTGGCATTTAAGTTGGAGGCCCCGAACGTCTAGTAATGAAATTGAGGAGGCATGATTACGAAGTGGTCTCGAGGCATCGTGATAGCACTGCGAGAATGCTGGTAAATGCTGCCGCTGGAATTTACTTTTAGTAAAGTAAACTAATGGAGAGTCCCGGTTGCATTTTGAACGAAGATCCTGGTACCGTTACACGCTATTGACCGTAGACCACTGTGTACCGGCTAAAACGCCAGGTTTAGCCTGTAGCGAAAGTTATATCAAGTTTATCACATGAACTAAATATTAGAAAAAGGGTGAAAATCTATATTTATATATTTTGGAGCACTTTTGAAAAGAAGAGAAAAGAGTCGCTTGTTAAAGAAAAAATAACAGCAAATTTGATTTTTTTGATTTGACCTTGATTTTCCTATACTAAGTACCTTTGGTTTTTCCGTCTGGTATTTAGTTAGTAAGCTATAATTTAGTTACTTTGCATAGCAAGCTTTTTAGTTTTCTCACCACTCCTAATACGCCATTAACTAAACAATGACTAATATTTCTTTATAAACGTAGCTTAACACGATATATTCTGCATGGTTTGGATTTCTTGGTATTATTCACGTATTTTTTACCATATTTGAATGTCACACGAACACTGCATTTGATGGTAAGTGGTCAGTGCAGACAATGTATAGGCTCCTGTAACAAACTACCCACTAATACTAAGAACTAAAATAAAATTTCATCAGACAGAAAAGGAGTCCTATCATCTATGTAGTAAAATTTGTTCTACATTTGAAGTTTCGGATTCTTTTGATGCCTCAAATAACTTTTATAGTACAAATTTTGTTTCTTCCTGCCAAATACAGTTATGACCATGACCACTTTAAAATTTAATTAAACTTTTAATTTATTAGAACAAGTTCGTCCATTATCGTACTTTTAATGTGCCAGTTTACTTCTAGCGGATGAACGAATATTAAGTTTTAATTAAAAATTTATTTGTAGGTTAAATAAAAAAAAATATATATATAAATCGTATAAAAATAAGAACGTTAAAAATTTACCTCATATTTTAATTCCTTTAAATCCACTTTTAAGTCTTTTCAAGAATGTATTGTCAAATGCCGTATTACAGAAATCTAATTTCCATAAAAAACATCGCTATTTTTCGAAGAATGCAACTGCTGGTATACTTACTTTGTGGGCTATAAGTTGTGGTTTATTGACCAATAATAATCTATGCCTAAAATAATGTCTGTAACTCTTATATATATAACATATATACATATATATTCGTTATATAATAAATAATTATTCCAAAATAATATATATATATATATATATATATATATATATATATATATATATATTATTTTGGAATAATTATATATATATATATACAGGGTCATTTTTAATTTACTGAAGACCTTTTGGGAATATATTGGTTACATCATTACAAACAATTTTAGTGAGATCACTCTTCACAGAATATAATACATTTACGAAAAAACTACTTTTAAGGTTTTGTTGTCATGTCTGACTCCTTTTAAGTCTGTATTTTGTAGTACATAAACAATGTCAAAATAAATCGTCAAAGAAAATGCCTAAATAAGGCATTTTTACACTTGATACAGTATCAAACATTGTGTTGAAATCATTAAACATAATTAAATGAGCAAATGACATTCAAAAAAAAACCACAAATATTAAAATTTATAATAAGTAAGAATGACCGCCGGGCCGGTCGACACCCGCGTTCAGGTGATTGCGTTGCGAGTAGGGTTACCAGATGAAAAAATTAAAAGTCCGGAGAAGAGGCCTGATTTCCATTTAAAAATTCTGAGATTGTTTTACAGTTTGAGAAGAAAACCTTACTTAAAAAAGTATTTTCACATATTAAGTATGATAAATCTGTTTAAGTACTTACTTGGATAAATAAGTTTTGATTTTAATTGTGGAATTATTACCAAAGGAAAATTATTTTTAGTTTGTTTAACTTTTTATTAAGAGATCTTTTAAAATGTAAGCTGTATTATATTGAAAGTTTTAAAAATCCTGAGATTTCATGAGATTTGCAAAATCCAGCAGCAGTCCTGAGAAGAGTCTAAAAATCCTGAAATCTCAGCACAAATCCTGAGATATGGTAACCCTAGTTGCGAGAGCCTACTAAACCATTCATCACTGTGCCTATTGCACCAGGGCGCCACTTTAAATGACTTTACATAGACTTTTCATATACTTCTTTATTTTGCATAAAACCATTTGATGAACTATTTGATTATTTTATTAATTTCTTTAAGAATTAATAGACATTCTTTAATAGACATTTAGGTAGTCTTTTTTACGAATACTGTTTGCTAGCAACTCTGCCTGCATCCAAGAGGCAACGGCTCAACGTCGCACATGCGGCGGCCCAAGGCCAAGCCAACGATATATTATAACGTCGACACAGGTGTCACCGTCATCAAAGGCGCCGCCTGCCCTTTTCGGTTTGCAGGCATCGATTTGGTGATCGATGTTTGCAGCACGTGCAAATTAAATGAGTATTATTAACTATTTTTTTATTTAATGTAAGTTGTATTTAAAAAATGGATGCAGGTTAAAATAATTACAAATATTACAATAAAATATTTATAATGATTAAATACAAATTAACAGTAATTGAAAAAGATATTAAGGTATAATGGTTCAATAAAAATATTAAAATACAAATTTAAAAATTAGACTTACCTAGGTACTTGTCCGCGGATGACGGTGAGTATCGCGCACATAGCGTTCAAAATAATCACCTTCACATTCTATGCATAGGTGACACCTAAAACTTAACTGTTCACCGACACGAGATAATACTTGATGATTCATTTTGATTTGATCGAATGCCCAAATTATTTTTTCTTTCAACATGTCGCGGGTTTCGAATGCTCGACCAGTATACACTAATGTCTTTACATGCCCCCACAAATAAAAATCCATTGGTGTGATATCTGGCGATCTGGGAGGCCATGCACAAGGCCCGTCTCGACCGACCCAGCGACCAGGGTATTCTCTGTTTAAATAATCCTTAACTTGGCGAGCATAGTGTGCCGGCGCCCCGTCAAGTTGGTAATACATATTGCGTAGAGATGCAAGTGGTATGTCCTCTAACAACTCTGGCAGCGTGTCGGTGAGAAAACTATGATAGCTTTCACCGTTTAATCTTTCTATGAAGACCGGGCCCAGTAACGTTGTATTAATGACGCCTGCCCACACATTGACACTAAACCGGTGTTGAAAGCTATGCGGTCTTGGTTCATGTGGATTTTCATAGCACCACAAGTGTTCATTGTGCGAATTAAATAGTCCTATTCTGCCAAATGTTGCTTCATCAGTCCATAAAATGTTGGCTCGTTCAGCAGCTAGTAACCAGTTACAAAATGTAACTCGCGCTGGTTTGTCAGCTTCGCTGAGTTCATGAACACGATGCAAGTGGAAAGGGTACTTCCCTTCATTGTGTATGACACTCCATGCGTAGTACTGTGACACATTGAACTGTCGGGCTGCCTCATAAGTGCTCGCTGCTGGATTTCGTTCAAAAAACTGCAGTATGTCTTCCTGCTCACGTACTGTGCGCCGCGGTGGACGACCACGATCGATTGATACAGGCTGGAATTGCCCGTAATCTCGCAATCGCTGTGTAGTACCTAGCATCGTAGCGTAGCTCGGTGCACGTGAGTTGGGAAATCGCCTTGAATATTCACGGCAGGCTTCACTAACGTTGTCATTGCAAATTGCTAAAATTCGCACCATTTCGGTATACTCAATATTTGAGGATCGGTATGCCATTGTAACAACGCGTAACGTTCGCGATATTAATCTCACAACGGAAGGAGAAAAGTCGCGGGCGCACAAAAGGCGACTGACCGACTGACGACACAGATAATTAGGTCAAGTTCAAATGAGCAAGCGCCGCCTCCTACACCCCTCCACCCCTACCCCGCCACGCGCTTTATTTTGCTATTTAGGACTATTGCCGTTTAGAAGGTCCAATTAAAATATTTTTATTTTTGTATGAAAATAAAAATTGAAGAAATGTAATTTCTTTTCTTACAGATGTTGTTGTTATGATGTAAATAATATATTCCCAAAAGGTCTTCAGTAAATTAAAAATTACCCTGTATATATATATATATATATATATATATATATATATATATATAACCAATATATATATACCAAATACCAATATACATATTGGTTATGTATATATATATATATATATATATATATATATATATATATATATATATATATATATATATATAACCAATATATATATACCAAATACCAATATACATATTGGTTAATATAATATTTTATTTTGGAATAATTATTTTTGTCGTAAGAAAATCCATTGTGCTATTGAATCAGATAATTATAGCAAATCTTCCCTACAATTCCTATGTCGAGTCGGAGTTACGGAAAGATAAAAAAAACGGCCAAGTGCGAGTCGGACTCGCGCACCGAGGGTTCCGAACAAATCCGTAGGTATATAAGTTTAAAATAATGAAAAAGATTTTTATTATATGATGTAACTAAAAATTTATGCTTTTTCGTAATTTTTCCTTTTTCTGTGCTAATCTGTAATAATACGTTGCTTCGTATCAAATTTTAGGATTTTGAGTTTACGGGAAGTACCCAGTAATCAAAACCTAGTTTTGATTCCCCTGCGAGTGTCAAAAATTCGCGGCATAAACGGCTGTATCTTTTGATTGCGTTAGCTTAGACGTTTGATTTTTTTACAGCTCCAAGGGACAGCAGACTTAAGTGTTTGATATGAATTTCAGCTTGATACCTCCACGCGTTTATGAGAAAAAGGGTCTAGACAGACAGACGGACAATAAAGAGATCCTATAAGGGTTCCGTTTTTTCCTTTTGAGGTACGGAACCCTAAAAAGAGGAATAAAATTCTTATAAAAATATGAATCAAAAATCGTAATTTAATCTTAACTTTAAGTAACCACGTTTTAAGAGTAATAAAATAAAGAAAAAGATACATGACAACCTTGCTCTTGCCTTTTTTAAAGACGATCTCCAGTTTGATATAATCAGTCAAATAAGAATGAATTAACAATTGTTCTTAGATTCAGTATTACACATATACATAACATAAACACGCTCTTGGCACGATCCTGACTTCTCGCTTCTTTAGTACTGTATTTACTTATTCGCAGTGCGGGCAAACTTGCTCACCTGATGTAAAGTGTCGGCCGCCACCCATGAACAACTGCAATACCAGGGAAAATGCAGGTTCGTTGCCGGCCTTTTAAAAAGAAGTAAGCTCGTTTCTTAAAGTACAGACACCAGATTCTCTGCCCATAGTCTTTGTTAACATAATTGTGAAGAGTACATAAATATATTATTTTTCAGTATTTTCTTTAAAAATGGTCTTCTGTTTTCACTTACCATTTAGTGGATTATAAAGCTTCTTAGTAATTATACTTCGTTGCTGCATCTTAGGAGATTTAATTAACTGTGTAGTCCGCTTTCTGTGGTACTGCATCATCACACGAATTTAGATATTATTTTTGCAAAAGATGAAGAAAAAAATAATAGTAAAAAGATTGTCGATTAACTTTTGTAAGTCACTGTCAGCCTACCGACCCGGCTGGGCGTTTCGATCATTAGTTTTCCGTGTGTTGCATCATCCGCGTGTGCCCCGCAAGAAGTATTTTTTTTGTTTAATTTACTTAGTTTAAAATTCCCATTTTACAATAAGTAAATTAAACCAAAAAAAAACAAGTTAGAAGACTGACGATGAAATTAGAAACAAAATAAGACGCTTGGAAAAGGAGTTAAAGTCTCGACGAAAACCGCCCTAGGATTCCCATAATAGAGTTTAGTTTTGAAACCTTTTTTTAATGACAAAGTTATTATCCTTATTTATAGTTGCTATAACAAGTGATATAAAAATAATCTTTTAATAATCAGTTTGCCAAGAAAATTGTACATTAATAAAGTTAATGGGTGATTTTAATTACAGTACCCACATATTAATAATAGTATAAATTTCAAGTGTTTTTATTTCCTCAGTGGTGGCATGTGATGTCATCCGGAAATAATTTACTTACCTTACTTTCTTAATGATATTATGTTACCCAGAAAATGAGGAGTTAATAATCGGGATGGTTCTTTTGTTATTCTCTGAAGTATTTGTACTATTATTTCCTCAGTGGTGGCACGTGATGTCACCCAGAAATATAAAACTTACTTTCTTAATGTGGTGACACGTGATGTTATTCAGAAAGTAAATATTAAGCTGATTCAACCTTGTTCTATCAGATCCCGAATATAACTCTTGCGACGAGTACGAAGAAATTGAGTTCGACGCGTATGATTGCGGCGGTGGCAGTGATAATGTCAGTGAAGAAGAAGCCGCATCTGAGCGCCGCTGGCCAAAGTCTATGATTGAAATGCCTACGCCGGCAACCCCATCGCTTGAAGCTGAAACTATTATTCCCGAAAAGTCTTCAGATGGGGCCCGTGTTAATTTACCATCACAAGACGAGGAAACTATGCTCCCCCCAGAAATCTTGGCAGCTCTTGGGGAAGCAAAGAAGTCTGAAGAAATTTTTGGGCAGAAGATCCCTACGGAAGTCTCTGAGTGTTGGGGTAAAATCCTAATAGAAGGATTGACGAAAGAACAGAAGGAAAACTTGCTTACTAAAACACTGATCCCCGAAAATGTTCAACTCGCTAAAGCGCCAAGATTGAACGCCGAGGTTGTGTCAGTAATGAATGAATCAACAAAAAATCGTGACAGGCGTTTAGAAAAGATGAAAAACCAACTAGGTTGCGGTATTGCAGGCTTAGCACATTTAACATGAGAGTTAATAAGCAAAAAAATGAGCAAATACGAAATAATTAAACAAATATCCGAAACAAATCAAATTCTACTCTACTAGACCTTCACCACGAGGAAACAATGAATCGTAGACGATTAATAATCCCAATGTTAGACAAAAGCTTTATTAATGTAATTCAAGGCATCAAAGGGGAAAAAATTCTGGTTGGTGACAATTTAAGCGAAAATATGAAACTACCAATTCAATAGAAAAATCTAGCCTGCAGATCACAAAATCACAATTGTCTGCTCCTAGAAAACCCATGGTCACAGGTGCACAGGAAAACTCAAAAGCGACCGCCCCCCCCCCCCTCGCCGATCGAGCTGGTAGGGATCAGCGCGTGCAGCCCATGCGCAGGCTCAGTACTATCCTCCGCCTCAGCAGCCTGCCACCCGCAGGCAACCGCCAGCAGCACGGCGCCCGCCGCCACCTTCATCGCCGACCAACCGGCTGCAGAACTATGGTCGTATTCAATACTTTTTACACAATTGGTTAAACGTAACAAAGGATCCCCAAATATTGAACATAGTAAAGGGCTATTCGTTAATATTTACTCGAATCCCTACCCAACTGGTAGAGCCTGGTAATCCTACTGGTTCTGTGATCGAAATGTTAAAATTAATCAAGCAACTTAAACGATTAGGATCAATTGTGCCATGTAAAGATTGTGATGATGAATTTATATCTCCGATATTTCATATTTCTAAAAGTAATATATAGATTTATTCTTAATTTGAAGTCCCTTAATAAATTTATAGTGCAAAATCATTTAAAATGCAAGATGATTATAAATTATTATCTAAAGATTCATTTATGGCAACAATGGATCTTAAGGAACCTTATTTTTTGGTTTTCGTCCATAAATCCTCTAGAAAGTACTTACGATTTCATTTTAATAATAATTTGTATGAATTTATATGTCTCCCGTTCGGCTTGTCTACAGCTCCGTTCATTTTTACGAAATTGATGAGGTCAGTTTTGACAGTGTTACGCCGTAAAGGCCATAAATTAGTAGCGTATTTAGATGACCTCTGGATCACGGCAGACGACTATAACTCGTATTTGAATTCAATAACAGAAGTTATTAATTTTCTAGAGCAATTAGGTTTTGTGATAAATTATGATAAAAGTGTTCCCATACCTAGTAAGACATATGACCTTAGAATTAACAACTGAAAAACGTTGTAAAATTTATGAAATGATAAAGAATATGTCTTATAAATCGGAAGCTAAGATAAGAGATTTTGCTCAATTTATAGGTACCATAACAACTGCATGTCCAGCCGTAGCTTAAAGCTGGACATGCAGTTGTTATGGTACCTATGGACCAAGCGCTTTGAGAAGGAAAAATATCTTGCTCTCCTAAAAGACAAAGATTATGAAGTAAAAATGCAAGTCAAAACCTTGTTAAAAGATAATTTTTTATTGTGGAAAACAAAAATAAATTATGCAAACAATCCTATTAGAACAGGTCATTTTCAACTAGAAATTTTCTCCGATGCCTCACTTACAGGGTGGGGAATACTCTGCAACGGAGAAACTGTAAGCGGATATTGGTCACTGAAAGAAAAGGAAAATCATATTAACTATTTAGAACTTGTACAGCCAGGCTGTTGCCTTTATGGGACTAAAATGCTTTTGTAAAAACATTACCAAATCTGATGTTTTGTTAAGAATTGATAACACCACTGCCATATCTTACATTAACAGGATGGGTGGAATACAATATCCACACTTAAACGATGTAACTCGAGAGAAATGGCAGTGGCGCGAACGAAGAAAGCTTTTTATATTCGCGTCATATATAAAATCACGGGACAATATTGAAGCTAATAAAACCTCTAGGTATTCGAATATTGATACGGAGTGAGAATTCCACAATTCTTATTTCCGAGAAATGGTGATGGAGCATGCTCAGTCAGAAATAGATCTATTTGCCTCTCGAATTAATAAAAAGTGCTTAAAATTCGTATCGTGGAAACGAGATTCAGATGCATTTAACATTGACGCGTTTACCTTGAAATGGTATAATTAGTTTTTCTACGCCTTTCCCCCATTTTCAATGATACTGAATAGCATTAGAAAAATTATCAATGATAAGACGACCGGCATATTAATAGCACCTTATTGGCCAAGCTAACCTTGGTTAGCGCTATATATGTCTTTGACAATTTCTAAGCTATTATATTCTGGTCCTGACAAAACATCTTATTCTTTTCTTCTAGCAATGTTCATCCTTTATGGCCCAGCCTTACCCTGGTGTGCACAACGTTACGTGGCAAGCGTTTGTCAGACAGTCATTAGATAATGATACTATTGACATAATGATTCAGTCGTTATCCAATAACACAATGCAGCAATATAATACGGTGTACAAATTATGGTTTTCCTTTTGTAAAGACAATAACTTAGATTTTTTAATGTTTCAGTACATATATTTATAAGATTTCTTACAAAATATTTTAAAAGTGTTGCTAAATATAACACGTTAAATTATTTTCGATCGGCTATGTCACTTATATTAGGCACAAAACTTGCGGGAATGATATTGTCAGAAGATTTTTAAAAGGTGTTTTCAGAACAAGACCTTATTTACCCAAATATCAAAATTCATGGTACCCAAATTTATTTTTATCCTACCTTTCTAAGAAAAGCCCTAATGAGTCACTATCTCTAAAAATAATTACTAAGAAACTTGTAACTCTGCTCGCGTTGTCAACTGGACAACGTGTTTAGACACTAATCAAAATTAATAATATATCATTCAATGAAAATAATGTTCACATTATTATAGATGAACTTGTTAAAAAGTCTGCGCCTAATAGGATAAATCCGGAATTGATAATTCCATGTTACAAGGAACAACCAAAAATTTGCCCAGTGAAAGCTCTTTCTGATTATATGACTAGAACGAGAGATCTACGAAAGGAATCAGTTTCAGATAAGTTGATTTTAACTATTAAAAATCCTACCAGAAATGCCAGTGCCCAATCTTTAAGCCATTGAATTAAACAAATCCTTAAGGAAAGCGGCATCGATGTTAGCGCTTATTCGTCACACAGTACGCGGCATGCATCGATATCGGCAGCAAAGCGCACCGGTGTCTCCATAGATCTCATAAAACGTACATCTGGATGGTCCGACTCTTCTCTTTGCTTCGCTTAGTTCTATAACTTACCGTTAAAAAATAACCAACAAGATAGAGCTTGCGCTGATGCAATATTTAATTGGAATTAATGATTAAGTCCTAATTGCAATTATATTTAAAATGTTAATTAGTTTTCCACAAGATATGTGATTCTTGTTGCATTGTTGAATTAAATATACTAGTGATCCCTTTACACAGTTTTTTTATTTTTATTTGTTCTTTTTTTTATAGGAGAGGGGGCAAACGAGCATGCGGCTCACCTGATGGTAAGTGACTACCGCCGCCCATGAACAACTGCAACACCAGGGAGGGAATTGCAGATGCGTTGCCGGCCTTTTAAAAAGGAGTACGCTCTTTTCTTGAAGGTCCCTAAGTCGTATCGGTCCGGAAAAATCGCTGATGGTAATCGATTCCACAAGAAAGTCGTGCGAGGAAGAAAACATCTTCTAAATCGCACAGTGGTGGACCGCCAATCATCCAGATGGTGTGGATGGTATCGGGAGTTCTGCCGCGATGTGCGTTCGTGAAATTTGGCAGCTGGGATTAATCCGAACAATTCCTCAGAGCACTCCCCATGGTAGATGCGAAAGAAAATGCAAAGGGATGCAACATCTCTTCACAGTGCCAATGAATCGAGCCGATCGGAAAGGGCTCGGTCGTCGACGATTCGAGCCGCTCTGCGTTGGATGCGGTCAAGTGGAAGGAGCTGGCACTAGGGAGCCCCTGCCCAGAGATGGGAACACTATTCCATGTGAGGCCGAACCTGCGCCTTGTAAAGTTGCAGGCGGTGTGCCGGCATGAAATACTGTCCCGCTCTGCTGAGCACGCCGAGCTCTTTAGAGGCCAATTTGGCCTTCTCTTCCAAGTGACCACGAAACTGGACGTCACTTGATATGTCGACTCCAAGGATACTGATACTGGTTGAGGCAATAAGGGGAGTGCCTTGAAACTGAGGAGATACGACAAAGGGGTTCTTTTTAGCGGTAAACGCGCAAACTTGTGTCTTCTGAGGATTAAACTGGTCTAGATTTAGTCGTCCCCAATCTTTTTTGCAATTAAGTTTTAATTAATTAATTAATTTGTTATTAATTAATTAATTAATTAATTTTGTAATTAATTAATTAATTAATTTGTTCCCTCTGCAATTAAGCACTAAACATCTACACAGTTTATTAAATCTCCTAGGATGCAGCAACGAAGTATAATTTATGGTTAATGGAACTTACCTTAAGTGAACTTCAACCAAAATTATACGAGTAGCTGCATTCGTAGTTATAATAGATGTAGTCATAATTATTCATAGAAACGTAGCAATAAAGGTCAGTTAGCTCACCAGTCTCGCTTCTATTCTCATTTAATTTACATGTCTATTGCGTTTATTAAACTGCAATTAACTAAGGTTTATGTAAGGTGTTTATGAAAGAATGTGACTTTATTATTAGGTAATTTTTGCATGGGTACAGAATAATATACACAATACATAGAATAATAGTGTAAAGTAAGCATAAGCTTTATATATTATTTAAAAAACGACCCTCAATACCAAGAACTTGTCGTATAGGTTTTTTACATGTAATGTATATTGTATAGAGATCAAAAACAGTTTTTTGCAATCCTTATGAATACTATCCCGTATAGTAATCAAACTCGTGATATATACGCCACAGCCGATCCTTAATCGTTGCTCTACTGAGCCCTCCGAATGTTACACGTGATATTGGTTGTACTTAATTCAACTAGAATTAACGTTACAATGTAACAATGTAAATGTTACTATCTAGGCGGACTATCTTATCGTAATATCTAGGCGGACTATCTTACTATCTAGGCGGACTATATTACTATCTAGGCGGACTATCTTACTATCTAGTCGGTCTATCTTACTATCTAGGCGCTCTATCTTACTATCTGAACGGACTATCTTACTATCGAGGAAGACTATCTTGCTATCTAGAAGAACTGTAAGTTCATTTATCACTTTTCAGTTTTATGAAGAAAACCTACTCTATCATTTAGAGTGAATGACTCTAACATAATAAATTAATTCAAGTGCCTTTTAACCTCAAAACTATTGTTTGTTTCAATTATTTGCATACATGTGCCGAATTTAAATCACCGACATAAAACAACTGAGTTAAATAACTTTACATACAGACAGAGAGACTGACTACTAGGTTCTTCCATAAGTGTACGATTTAGTACGGAACACTAAGCCATACTTAAAAGGCAGTGAAAACGTGTTACTGAAGCAGAAAAAACCTAAGATAAGGTTTGTAGAGTGAAAACGGTCGTAACAGTGTACGCAAAAAATAAAAGTTAAACGGTTAAGCTTTCAACCCTTTTTACTTATCGTTTGGCTGAAAATGCATAACAAAATTATTATGTGTTAAGTGTTTGTTCGTAAAATTCCCCCACAATACAAATACTGGGTATATATATATATATATATATATATATATATATATATATATATATATATATATATATATATATTGACCGAATAGAAGAGTGCAGAGTAAGTTAAATGTTTGATTATATATTAATAAGTGTATTACCTTGGTTCCAATATTTTATTTGTAAATATTTAAATGTTTATACTCGTACATTGACAATAACTAAAAAATGGCCGGGAACCCATTTTTTAGTCATTATTACTGACTAAGGGATAAGTAAGCTGTACGGATTAGTAAGCTGAAATGGCAATGGGTCGGCTTTATAGCTCGAGGAACCGACAACCAATGGGTAAGAAAGGTTCTCGAGTGGCAGCCTCATACCGTTAGGCGAAATGTAAGGCGGCCCCCCACTAGATGGAGTGTCGACCTGGTAAGACATGCAGGAAATCGGTGGATGCAGGTGGCTCTAGACCGTGCTTTGTGGCTTTCCTTGGGGGAGGACTATGCTCAGCAGTGGACTTGTGAAAGACTATAATGAATGAATTAATGAATAAAGGGATAGCAGGCTACAGCTATTTTGAATCGTTTTTTACACCGAGGCTTAATATTCAGTTTTCGGCAAAAGTATTCAGCGGCATGGTGTGGTTATTCCGGAACTGTGTATGTTCAAATTAGATACGAATGCGTGATACTGTCCTTACGTATCCGCAAGGAAATGCAAATATGTGTAAATGATGTATAGCTTATCAGCAGGGCCATACAACTTTCTCTTGTAGACTTCTTCTGCCCATAGGTGAATTTTGGGGTGTTAAATAAAAAACTATTCTTTAAGTAACATAGGTACAAGCTACAAGTTTTACTTGTAGCTTGTAGGGCAGCATGACGTGTTAAGAAGATAACTGTTGAATGAGTAATGTCAGAGTTAGGCGACGGCACGCCTTTTATTATGTGCTGTCGGTGGCGCAGTTTGTGTGAGCGTACATGAGAAACACAGCCTTCAGTCGACCAATGACCGGGGTGTAGGAAAGGGACGGGGGGTGAGTGTCGAGTGTAATAAGTGTTTTATGCAGCATTTATTTTACAAAACATACATTTATTACATACAATAATTATTTTAATAACGACAGTAATAACAACAATAAACTTACATACTAGACAATCATAAGACTTACATAAATCTCTTAGCTCATTGTCTACAAATTGTCAAGAAAGCAAGTGCTTCTGAGCGCCCGCTTTTCCTGGCGCCATGGCCTTGACTTATCAGTCTCGAGGGAGTCTGTTGGGTAGGGTTTTATTAGGTATAGGACTCATATTCTGTCTAGAAGTTCATTATGGTAGGTACCATCCTCTTACCTATTTCTGCCGCCATTTAGCAGAGTTTGCGCGGCTGTGTTCCAGTCTTAAGGGTAAGTATAATAACGGGCTGTAATGCATTTCATCTTGTTTCTTATGGTTAACAACGCATCTGTAGCCCCCTTTGTTTGAAATTGGCTGCAGGTGTTAATGGACTGCAGAAACCACATCATTAGGTGGATTATAAATTCGTTTGTCACTTTAATTTTACAAAAACAGAAATTGGAAGGAGTTGTCCCCTCTCGAAGAGGGGCTGCTATGTGGCATTTGTGTTATTTGTGTTCTTATAATTAAAAAATATCAGACTTTTTTCTTTTTTAATACCTTTATCCTAAATAATATTAAAAATCAATACGAATTGTTTAGAAAAATAATATACAATTATAATTTAATTAATACATGAAAATTTTAAAAATAAGTAAGTATAACGAAAGTAGAGTAAACGGCTATTACCTGTCTATATGCTGTAAAAGTTATTGCAGTTTAGTGCGACACTTATTCTTGTTTATTAATTTAATTAAATTTTAAAGTAATGTGGGATAAAGGGTTTATAAAGGGAAATTTTGATAATATTTCTCCTGAATTATACCGGGTGTTTGTGAAACGCTCCCGAAAATGAAGAAAGGCGATAGTACTAACTATACCTTTGATGATGGGTGAGAATTAAAATCGATCCTGAGGAAAAAAAATCATATTTTACAACGTTTTATTAGCTTTATTAATGCTCCATCATGTTAGTACAGCTAAATATAACAATAATTACATAAATAAATCATTATTATACTTAAAAATAAAACCAGTAGTCGAATTACAATCAGCTGACTAGGTCAATGTACGCCCGGACGCCGAATTCGCGCGGCCCGCAGCTAGCGATGGTACCACAATACCTAATAATTTACAAAACTTGTCTAAATACCTGACTTACCTACTTAACAAATATATAAATAATGATATGCTGTTATTGCAGTTTTTGAATTGAATTGAATGTGATTTATGGGCAACAACGTTTTTGTCTATCGATCGAAACTTAAGAATGTGTGCGTGCGTAGTAAAGTCAGTTAAAATAATGCTATTTTGCCACTGTGTTTGTCTCCACTTAGCCACTTTATTCACAGGTTAAATAAACCAAATACCTGGTTCGATTCCCAGCTAGTAAAAAAATTACTTAAATGAAACATTAACAAGGTTAGAGTCATGCTTTTTTATCCATCGTGTAGGTATTTTTATTATTCTGATGTATTCAGTAATATAGTAAAAAAATTGGTATGAAACAGCTTACCGATCTAAATCTTAAGAGACTGACAAACAGCAAAGACAGACTGCAAAACTCTTACGACATTGCCAACATTTATTTTATTTATAAGTTTAGTTATCCCTACGACTACTCGACCTGGCAACATATAACGCACGCACCCTGAGGACTGACGAGAAGATCGTGGAGCTGGAAAAAGAGATAGACAAGTTACGCTGGCATATCATAGGATTATACGAAGTCTGGAGAGAGGGGGAGGACACGGTAATCCTCGAATCCGGCAACTTGCTCTATCACCAGGAGGGCGACCATCTGTCCCAAGGAGGTGTTGGATTTATCGTCCACAAGTCTCTCGTTAACAAAGTTGTAAAGATTGAGAGTGTGTCAACGAGGGTTGCGTACCTTATACTCAGAATCACCAAACGGTATTCGCTGAAGGTCATACAGGTTTACGCACCAATCTCGGCACACTCCGATGAGGAGGTGGAAGAAATGTATGAGCATATCTGTAGAGCCATGCATTCCTCCAAAACCCAATATACGGTGTGACTTGGGTGACTTCAATGCAAAACTAGGCACAAGAGAGAACGGTGAGCTGAAATTAGGGAAATTTGGAATAGGGCAACGGAACCCAAGGGGCCAGCAGCTGGCCGACTTCATGGAGCAAGAGGGACTCTATATGATGAACTCTTTCTTCCAGAAGCGGCCCCACAGGAAGTGGACCTGGTCGAGCCCCGACGGTTCGACGAAAAATGAGATTCCAGTCAGACTTCATTATGACGACCAGACGACAACTGTTTAGTGGTGTCTCCGTGATCGCGAGGGTGAAAACTGTTAGCGATCACGAATGGTCAGAGGCACACTGAACCAAAACATTAAGTTGGAGAGGTCTCGTTAAATGAAGTCAACCCTCCGTCCCCCTCGTGCTCTGTTCCAAAGTCCCGAAACCTTTCAGCTCGAGTTATAAAACCATTTTCAGTGCCTAGAAGACTGCAATGAAGTGGACGATATGAATGACAAGCTCGTGGAAACTGTCCATACGGTCGGAGCTAAATTCTGCAAGACCCACCGCAGAAGAACACAAAAACTATCCGATCACACTCTCAATCTCATGGCTATAAGACGGGAGATGAAGCTACATTCTTCAACAGATTTGACAGCATACAGGCAACTGAACAGACAGATCTCCAAATGCATTCGGCGGGACTTACGCAACTTCAATACAGCTTGTATTGAAGAAGCGATCGAGCGGAACCAAGGCTCCAAAGTCTTTGCCAGAGGTCTGTCTGCCAGAAAGAGCCAACTGCCAAAGCTGAAGACTAGGTAAGTCCAACTTCGACCGTGAGGTCAATCGACGGATTCAACTCGGCTGGGCAGTTTTCGGGAAACTACGACACATCTTCTCGTTAGACATACCTCATAACCTTAAAACGAAATTGTACAACCAGTGCGTGTTGCCAGTGATGACTTACGGATCTGAGACGTGGTCCTTCACTGCTGGCCGTATGAGGAAGCTCAAGGTCGCTCAGCGAGCTATGGAGAGGGCTATGCTCGGGGTTTCTCTGCGTGATAAACTTAGAAATGAGTATACCCGCAGTAGAACCAGAGTGACCGACATAGCCCAACGGATTAGTAAGCTGAAGTGGCAGTGGGCTGGCCATATAGCTCGAAGAACCAACAACCGATGGGGAAGAAAGGTTCTTGAGTGGCAGCCTCGTACCGGTAGGCGAAGTGTAGGGCGACCCCCCACGAGATGGAGTGACGACCTGGTAAGTCATGCAGGAAGTCGATGGATGCAGGTGGCTCAGGACCGTGCTTTGTGGCATTTCTTGCGGGAGGCCTATTTTCAGCAGTGGACTTATGAAAGGCTGTAATGATGGATGATCCCTACGACTAGTATTCATATGGAATTTAGAAGTTACTGTTGTCAGTTTTAATACAATTACACAATCAATTGTACCCTGACGCAACAAGCAGTTCTTTACTACGAAAATTATAATGAAATTAATAAACATACCTAACTGGGTAGTCAGTACTCACTTACACAATTATAAACACTATTTCATCGTTATCTTTGATTTTGTATAAGAAAATAGAAATAAAGTGGTACTAAATAATTTAATAGTTAAAATCAATTGCAATTATGATCGACAGTTAATTAATCTATCAGAATTAATGTAAAAAATAATACTTTTACTTTATTACAATTGACTTTCCGTATTTTATCGGACCAATTCTTTGAATTTAAAAAGAGGTACGTCAAAATTATTAAATATTACTTGCAAGTTTTAAAGTGATTGCTGCCTCTAATTCTTATGTCGCCGGCAAACAAATCTTGGTGGGTAAATTTTGGTGCAACATGGTAGCGATGCCAAAACCAATTTATCAAATTCCCCAAAAATTCATGACAAATTTCCCAATTCAACGACAAAACAACAACAGATTCCCCACAAATTTCCCTCAATTTTATTTTAAGAAATGATTCAATTTTCAACTAATTTTATAAGATTTACTTTTTAACTAACATTTTTTTTCTTTAATAAAGAAATGAATAGCATTAAATGACACACAAAAGTTGCCGAAATAAATCCGTAAATGAAATGTGGTGCAATGAAGATAATTAAAAAAAGGGAGTTATTCGATATTCATAAGTAACCTAACAAAATGTTAATATTGAAAAATGTTCTGACTTGGCCCTGGCTATCGATTCTCAAAATCCACGTATTTTCCGCGCATAATACCAATCCCCATAAATTCCCCAGACAACCTTATATTCCCTACAATTTTGGGAACTAGTTAGCAAAGTTAACATGTGTAAAAGCCATAGCGCGAGGCGACACGAGCCGGCCGGGAGGCGGTAGCGCGTGTGTAAAAGGGAAGGGTAGAGTGAGTAGGCATTTTTTCGCACCTATACATAAGTGTCCCCGAGAAAATTGACCAATGCAGTTGATTTTATGATCTATTTGTTTTAAATTTAACTGCGGATTTAATGTTTAAGTATTTCCATGATGTTTTTAATGAATTTATCATTTTATTAAGCTGTACCAACATGATGGGGCGGGATTATATCTAATAAAAAGTTGCGAAAAGATGATTTTTTTCCTCAGGATCGATTTTATATCTCATCCATCATCAAAGGTATAGTTAGTACTATCGACTGTCTTCGTTTCCGGGAGCGTTTCACAAACACCCGGTATATAATATTGGTTTAATGCACAACTATTTTTTTTTATTTATTTTAACTCTTAACTACAATCCCACCTGTGGTAAGTAGTTATGAAGAATGGTTGTCCAATTTTGAAGAGGAGAGAGAGAAATTAGGGTATGATTATGCTCCGCACACTCTCTGAAAAGCATCCTATAGAATATCAAGAGGATGGCTACTCTGCTCCAGTACTCGAGGCTGCCAAGATTAGTTTTAACCAGATCAAGATCCAGCTCATATATGACAGCAGTATTTCATGCACAACCGGTGCTTTGTGCTTTATTTAGCTTCAGAAGCTGCTAATCAGCTGAAGTTCAAGATGCTGAAGAATCAATGTAAGTTTTATGACATTGAGTGATCTCAATACATTGTTTACATAAACAAAATATCATAATTTTTCTATGTAACAATCAACTTCACACCTATTCTGATACCTCTCTTTCTGCGGCAAATATCCCTCCATACGAACCGACGCTTATGTTTGGCCTTGAGCTTTTGATATGCTGTAATAATGAATAAAAAAAAACAAACAAAAAATTGTAAAGTAAAGCCAGAAGCAATGAACAAACGGAGAAAATTACACGAACGGCAAAACTTTTATGAGTCTCTGAAACACCTACATGTTTCCCGAAACTAATTTCCATTCATGGACTTAATGGATGTCAATTTTTACTTAGTTACAAACTACGATTTTACTACGTAGGCTGAGTTGAAGGGAGATAACACGTGATGAAAATGACTGCAAATAAAATACATAATTGTATATATTAAAAAAAAACAACCGGCAAAGTGCGAGTCGGACTCGCGCACCGAGGGTTCCGAACAAATCTGTAGGTATATAAGTTTAAAATAATTAATAACATTTTCTTATATGATATAACTAAAAATTTATGCTTTTCGCAATTTTTCCTTTATCTGTGCTATAAAACGTTGCTTCGTACCAAATTTCAAGATTCTGAGTTCATGGGAAGTACCCTGTAGGTTTTGATTCCCTTGCGAATGTCGAAAATTTACGGCATAAACGGCTGAATCTTTTGGTTGCGTTAGCAAAGAAGTTTGATTTTTTCACAGCTCTAAGGGACAGTAGACTTGAGTATTTGATATGAATTTCAGCTTGATACCTCCACGCGTTCCTGAGAAAAAGGGTCTTGACAGATAGACAGACAGACAGACGGACAGCAAAGTGATCCTATAAGGGTTCCGTTTTTTCCATTTGAGGTACGGAACCCTAAAAAGGACTTCATCATCATCATCATTACAGCCCTTCACAAGTCCACTGCTGAACATAGGCCTCCCCCAAGGAATGCCACAAAGCACGGTCCTGAGCCACCTGCATCCATCGACTTCCTGCATATCTTACCAGGTCGTCACTCCATCTAGTGGGGGGATGCCCAACACTTCGCCTGCCGGTACGAGGCTGCCACTCGAGAACCTTTCTTCCCCATCGGTTGTCGGTTCTTCGAGCTATATGGCCGGCCCATTGCCACTTCAGCTTACTAATCCGTTAGGCTATGTCGGTCACTCTGGTTCTACTGCGAATATCCTCATTTCTGAGTTTACCACGCAGAGAAACTCCGAGCATAGCCCTCTCCATAGCTCGCTGAGCGACCTTGAGCTTCCTCAACCGGCCAGCAGTGATGGACCACGTCTCAGTTCCGTATATCATCACTGGCAACACGCACTGGTTTTACAGTCTCGTTTTCAAGTTTTGAGGTATACCTGATGAAAAGATGAGCCGTAATTTCCCGAACGCTGCCCAACCGAGTTGAATCCGTTGATTGACCTCTCGGTCAAAGTTGGACTCACCTAGTCGGACTATTTGTCCCAGGTAAACATACTCGTCAACTACTTTGAGCCTAGTGCTCCCAACAACTACCGGCATAGGTGTGACATGGAGATTAAACATGATCTTTGTTTTGTCCATGTTCATCTTAAGACCTATCCGTTGGGAAGAACTATTGAGGTCTTTGAGCATAGTGCTTAGGTCCTACAGCGATTCTGCTATAAGGACTAAATCGTCGGCAAATCGAAGGTGAGTGATGTGTATCGAAGGTGAAGGTTGGTGCGTAAACCTGTAAGACCTTCAGCGAATACCATTTGGTGATTCTGAGCATAAGGTACGCAACCCTCGTCGACACACTCTCAATCTTTACGACGTTGTTAACGAGAGACTTGTGGACGATAAATCCAATACCTCCTTGGGACAGATGGTCGCCCTCTCGGTGATAGAGCAAGTTGCTGGATTCGAGGATTACCGTGTCCTCCCCCTCTCTTCGGACTTCGGATAATCCTATAATATGCCAGCGTAACTTGTCTATCTCTTCTTCCAGCTCCACAATCTTCTCGTCAGTCCTCAGGGTGCGTACGTTGTATGTTGCCAGGTCGAGTCGTCGTAGGTGGCAACCGAACTTCCACCGGAGATTCTTAGCACCCCCTGCCCCGCCGTTACAATAGTCGCCACCGTAGCCAGGAATAGCGGGGCCGCCGGGGACTGGGGGCCGTTTATTATTGTCATTTTTTATGGGGGGTATATTGCCATAGTTGCCACGCTTGGCGAGCAGATTGGCAACCGCAGTTCTTTATTGTATTTTTGCTGTTATCAGGAAGATGCTGCTGTCCATATCCTGCCTGTTTCCCTTTGTCGCCTTTTTCGACACCCACGGGAAGATATGGGGTAGTGGATATTCTTAACCGCCACTACACAGCAAAAAAGGACTTAACGATAGATATTTCAATTTCCTTTCTCTTGTTTATTTAGCTTATTTGAATCAAAATTGGCTTATAACGGCTTTCCTTAAATAAAGAGTATAGTTTCATACCTGATACCTACCCACATCTAAATTAATGCACCTATAAAATTTAAGTGTAGTTATATTAGTAGGTAAATTGTAGTTTTTTTTAATATTGATTAGTTTCAAGTTCGATATCTTGCATTCGACATGGAATCGTTATTAAACTTCTATTAAAGCTATGATATTGTTTTAAGGATTATTAACGCCAATTGTTCTTTCTTTTTTATTATGTTACCGCATTAGAAATTTTGAATGTATTGTACGAGCAAACGTACTAAACCGAGATCTGCAGGTCTACTTCCAAAAGAATCGAGTTCTTAATTAATCTAATTTTATTCGGACTCAAGGTATTTCCTACTCCCGAAATCAAATCTAGCACACAATTGAATGATAGTGTATGTCACAATTACTTTGCTGACTCTTTTGTTTAAAGTGTCCTTGATGATAAGTCGGTTTCCATTGCATGCTTATAGGACCGTAATAGTAGAGGATTTTGTTAATCAAACAAATGCCTGCCTCTTCTCAATTTGAATCTTAGAGTTTACGAATTTCTTTTTTGTTTAGGCAGTCAAGCCTTTGCCGCACCCGAATCATGTGGGACCAGGACCCAGAAAGGGTTTCGTTTCTTCAATTTTCCGTTTTCCTACTTTGTATGTTATCGCTTTTCGTCGCACAGCTTATATTTGTAGTAGATTAATCGTACTGTTTTCGAGTCTAGACGTTACGAACGTACGCTAGATACGCTTTTCTACTTACTGTGGTAGCTTCGCCATTTCATTTCTGATACCAGTTGTTAGTGCGGGGTGAGTAAAAATGGACCCCATAAGAACGATAAATCGATTTATTTTCCTCACTCATACATCGTTATTTTACAATAACCGGCCAAATTTGCACAGAAGGTTCAGAATAAGTAATGTAGGCAAATGGTGAAGAAAAATTAATTCAAAAAAATCTTAACGATTCTGTTCTTTTTATGTTTTAAATTCAAAATGCGTGGTAATGCATTATTTTAACTGATTTTACTGCGCACGCATACATACGTAAGGGTCGATCGGTTGGCAAAAACGTTGTTGCCCATAAATCAAATAATATATATAATTTCAAATAAAATTAGAAGCGTTATTTACTCGTATTTTCAAAAACTGCAATAACGGTATATCATTATTTATATATTTGAACTTAAGTTTAAAATTTGGCTACTCTTTGAAAAATAAACCTGTACACAGCAAGCAATTATGTATGTTATGTTCTTAGCATTCATTTATATTCACAGATGTTGTCTTCCAGTCAGCTCTTTTGATAGGTAACATCAAGCCATTTAAATTTAAATTATTTTGCTGTCAACGATGTGGCGATAACTTACGCCAGAAAGTAGTATATTCCGTGGGCACAAATAACCATTTCACAAGATGGCGTCAACAGCTGATGTAAATCTTCCAATTTTTTTGATGGCTTGTGTTATTTTAACACAGAAAATATTATTAATACTATGCAAAATTTAATAAAATTCTTCCACCAAAGCTATGTTTTCTTTAGTCATTCAGTAATTAGATGCCGACTTTTATATCGTCAAAGACTCCATGACTAGTAACAGACTGATAAAACATGCGAAAAATTCAAGCGATAGGTGTCACAGCCCTAAGTGTTAATCATATTTAGGCGTACTTTATCACATTGCTTTAAAGGCTCTTTATAGGTTATATAGGTTTAATAAAAAAAAAATTAGAAATGTATTTAAATTTTCCCGATGAATGATTTATTCAATTTGGTGAGTTATTCAGGCTCTGATTGTTAAGATAAACACCTGTTTATCTTAACAATCAGAGCCTGAATCAGAGTCTGACTATTGAAGTTGAATTTAATATTTCTATTTAACGAAGACATTTATCTATAGTTAGCGTTAGAGTTTACATTACTCGTTTGGGATCTATGTGTGAAAGGTCAATATAGATAACAGCCGTGATTAAATGAATTTAAATTATGTGTTTCAATACAAAATAAATAAAACTCAATTTACTTTAAAGCTTGTCACGGAATTATTAATAGAGTTGTATTGTATTTACGGTATTTATCAAAATTAATTGGGTGTCAAGAGTCTACATTATAATATATTTTTCGTTTTATCTTTTCAAAGAGTTAACGTTCTGTAACGCTAAGCACTAAGATTTTCTCCTGTATTGTGGAGGTAGTACATATATTTCACAAGGACAAACACCCAGAACCGGAACAACTATTTGTAAGCAACACAAATACTCGTATTGAGATTCGAATCCACGGCTCTCAGCGCGGCAACTCATTGCTAAACCACTGCGCCATAAAATCGTCTACTTATACGGAATAAAACCACGCTCTCACATAATACCAGCGGAAAATAGCAGCTTAATGCGATTCGTATGGTGAGTGTAGAGAACTTGAGACTCTTTTTTACTGGAAACGAAGCATTCCATATTAGTCCTCATGAGAAACGCATTTGCAGTTTGATACTCAATTGTGGATAAGTGTAGATGTCTATAGGCCACTGCGTCCACTTACCATCAGGTGGACTGTGTGCTCCTTTGTCACTCTTATTCTAAAAAAAAGATGATGATTATTATTACGATAGGAACAACTGTGGAATAAAAAACAGTTTGGGGATGCCTCTTAAAACACACTCAATTGGTTGTACAGTTGACAATGTATTTAGGAACTGCTATTATCACCACGCACTTATATTTGTAAATAGTGGTTTCATACTAGAAAACTTGTATTGAAGTGTGTCTTAAAATTATTATATATCAGATGGGCCACCTAACGTTTGTAATTGGAACTATAGCTATAGGTTATTTTGAGGTTGGAAGGTTTGATGACATTTCCGATGTGACAGAAAGTTAGTTTTATGTTTGTTATTTATTTAATGAAACGGGTCGCTTTTCATTTGAACAAAGTTGGAAAATATTAAAAACTTATTTCCAAAGTGGTGAGTGTTCTACTCAAATTGTAAGAAATATACGAAAAAAAGGATGTACCAAAAACGCAGTTTGTGGATCAATTGTGAAGCGAGTTCGTGAAACTGGATCGTTGTCGGATAAAACAACCCAACTCGTCCAGTGCGCTCAACCGAAAACATTGCTGCTGTTGCTCAGAGTGTGCGTGAACAACCATTAACATCGACTCGTCATCGATCTCAGGAATTGAACATTTCATGCACTTCTTTGAGAAGAATTTTGCGTAAAGATCTCAGTATAAATGCGTACAAATTTCAATTAGTGCAAGAGCTGAAGCCGCATGACCACCTGATGCGTTTTCGGTTTGCTCAATGGGCCGAAGAACGCTTGATCGAAGATGAGCATTATAGAATAGCATAGAATAATTTTTATTCAATATGGATTACAGTACATAATACTTATTGAAAGTCATTTTTTACTTTTACCACTGGCTTGCCAAAAACTCCTGTCCTGGGAAGAACCAGCAAGAAACCCAGCTGGCCTTTCTTATTTTAAAAACACAATATACGATATAATATTTTATACAATTGTTATGAAAACATTTAGAAACAGCATGGTAGTGATCACCTTATTCCCAGGGGTTATTATGTCTTGTACTCTTTAGTAGTATAATAACCCTTACTAGACAATTTTTGCTTAATAAATAATTTAAAACTTTTGATAGAAAAGGTCTACATATTTTCTACGACTTTGCTATAAAAGCGTACCATGAAGGAATTACTAACTCTTAGGAGTCGAGTAATTTGTTTCTTTTTTATAGGAGTGGGGGCAAACGAGCATGCGGCTCACTTGATGGTAAGTGACTACCGCCGCCCATGAACAACCGCAACACCAGGGGAATTGCAGATGCGTTGCCGGCCTTTAAAAAAGGAGTAAGCTCTTTTCTTAAAGGTCCCTAAGTCGTATTGGTCCGGAAAACTCGCTGGTGGTAACCGATTCCACAAGGAAGTTGTGCGCGGAAGAAAACATCTTCTAAATCGTACAGTGGTGGACCGGCAATCATCCAGGTGGTATGGATGGTACGCAAGTGTTGTCGCGATGTGCGATGGTGAAATTGAGCGGCTGGAATTAGTCCAAACAATTCCTCAAAGCACTCGCCGTGGTAAATGCGATAAAATACGCAAATAGATGCAACATATCTACGCCGTGCCAGTGTATCGAGCCGATCAGAAAGGAATCTGTCGTCGACGATTCGAACCGCTCTGCACTGGATGCGGTCAAATGGAAGGAGCTAGCATGCGGTGCCCCGGCCCAGAGATGAGAACAGTATTCCAAATGAGGCCGGATTTGCGCTTTGTAAAGTTGCAAGCGTTGTGCCGGCATGGAATACTGTCTCGCTCTGCTGAGCACGCCAAGCTTTTTAGAGGCCAGTTTGGCCTTCCCTTCCAAGTGACCGCGAAACTGCACACTATTCGATATGTCTACGTCGAGGATTTCGATGCTAGCTGAGTCAGCAAGGAGAGTGCCTTGAGTCAGGTAGACCAGTAGATCTCCAGCTCATCGATCCCGATGAAAACCGTACTGGCGGTCACTAATCAGCTGGTGATCCTCTGACTTGTTCTTGTCCCTAGTATTAACAGAATGTACATAACTATTTTAATAAAACTATTTTTGTTTTTGTGTTCATACATTAAATTCTCGTAAATATATTAAAAGACCAAAGTTAATATATTTATTTCTATAAAATTTTCTCTAATGGATACCTTTGGACCTAGGTTGTAAATTGCTCTTATGGCTCTTTTGCAAAACAAAGATAGTTTTAATATCAGTTGCCTAACCCCATAGCAAGATTCTATATGATATTATGGTATGGGAATAACTAAAATAAACTAGTGTAACTGTCAAAAAATGTAAAGTTTTACTTGTGTAGTTTCTTCTTGCCAGTTTCACTATTGATTATACTCAACGTCAATTTTATTTTATTAGAGGCGTTCTTAATTATGTTTCACTCTTATAAATATTTTGGAATATGTTTTTACATATTCTCTAAATGAAACATTATAATTATATAATCTTTCATTGTAAAGGTCATATAACTTTTGTCTACTCCTATGGATTGCTACTGTCGCCCACTCATTAAACGATTTATGACTGTTTAAAGAAAGTGTTTTAGAAGTAAATATTTTATTAACTTCAAGACTTATTAGTTTAAATAACGATCCATATAAATAGTTAATATTGTTTTTATATGAAAGAAAAGGCAGCTTTTTCACTATACTACTTCTAAATTTCTCTGAGCGATGTTAATTTATCGGAACAAGCGCAACTCTCTTAACTTTCTGTTTTTTGTGCATTTAAGGTAGCGAGATTAACTGTCTACAGTAATTAGAAATAAAATTTTGAATAATAATTATTATTAATCCTTTTTGAAAACATTGCCTCTACACTAGGATTTTCTCCTGTAGCGTGCGGGCAGTTTACATACATAAATTTCACAAGGACGAATATCTCGACCCGGAAGAATTATATTATAAAGGGCAAACACATGTTTGGATTCAAACCCGCGCCCCTTAGCGCTGCAACTCATTGCTAACCCAAGCAGCATGCAAGCTGTATACGATCTGTTCTCAAGTACGTTTTTATTCTAGAGGCTGTATTTGCTGGCTGTATAAGCACTTATACAATTTTTATAAGTAAAAAATTGGCACAAATTATACAGCTTTACGTATTAGTAGTACAAGCATAAAAGAGGCTGTATAACAGCTGTTATTTAGTGTGCAAGGAATTTATTACACTACAGATATTGTCTTATAAGTAATGAATTAAAGACTTGTACGAAAAAAGGTTTTGAACGGAATTACAAATGAATATAAAACAAAATATAAAACACTTTTTTCAATGACTAGATTATATTTATATACTTTATCGAATGATGGCGACATTTAATGCCAGAGAAAAAAAATATATTTAACATATTAATATTATACTCGAGAAGTTGAGTTTTGACGGTGATAATAGGTGAATTGAAAGTGCAAAATTAGATTTATGGTAAACTTGTATACGTTTTCTATCAAAAATTTGCCACGCCAGCAAAATAACCAAATAATAGGAGGTTTTGTCCTTATTTATTTTGTTATATTTCTACTAAATACGGTAACGATATATCGGTTGTATTTTTTTATAGGAGAGGGGGCAAACGAGCATGCAACTCACCTGATGGTAAGTGACTACCGCCACCAGTGATCAATTGTAACACCAGGGGAATTGCAGATGCGTAACCGGCCTTTTAAACAGGAGTAGGCTCTTTTCTTAAAGTCCCTAAGTCGGTCCGGAAAATTCGCTGGTGGTAGTCGATTCCACAAGGAAGTAGTGCGAGGAAGAAAACTCGCACAGTGGTGGACCTTCAATCATCCAGATGGTATGGATGATATCGCAAGTTTTGTCGCTATGGTGAAATTGAGCGCCTGGAATTAGTCCGAACAATTCCTCAAAGCACTTCCCGTGATAGACGCGATAAAATACGCAAAGAGATGCAACATCTCTACGTAGTGCCAGTGAGTCAAGCCGATCGGAAAGAACTCGGTTGTCGACGACTATGTGTCGACTATGGTCGTGGACTACATTTATTCGCAGACTTTATTCAGCAAAGTCTTGACTTCAGACACGAGTTTCTTCCAGTACTCAGCGTCGTTTGTGATAGCACGCAGTCTTGTGGAACACCAGCGTTAATAGGCTTGTAGTCGGAGCATGCACCGTCTACAACGACCTTGATGCTACAATTTGCAATATAACTGGTGATCCAATTGCACAATTTTGCGGTTAGCCCATAGGGATGGAGCTTTGAAAGAAGCGCTTTGTGCTAGACCCGATCGAAGGCCTTCGCTATGTCGAAACTAACGGCCAACGCCTACCCCTTGGAATCCACTACCTCCGCCCATCTATAAGCTAGGTAACCTAGAAGACCAGCTTGAACTATCTCGACGGAAACCGTACTGGCGGTCACTAATCAGCTGATGATCCTCAATGTGCTGCATGAGCTGGCAGTTAATAATGCTTTTAGAGAAAAAGGAGGTGATAGCCATAGGCCAGTAGTTGGACGGATCTGAGCGGTCGCCTTTTTTAGGGATCAGGTGCACTAACGTGGTCTTCCATGAGTTCGGGACTACGCCTAGGGAGTAGGAGTACCGGAAAAGACGCGCTAAAACCAGTGCCAACTCCAGACCACACGTTTTCAGCGCAATAGGTGGGACTCCATCAGGCCCACTCGACTTGTTGACGTCCAGGGAGAGGAGTTCTTTACGCACCGAGCGCCATGTAACAGCACTTCCTGCATGGAGCACTCACACTGCGGGATGGTCGGCGATGTGTTCCCCCCGTCATCTAGATTCGAGTTGGAAGCAAAATGAGTGCCTAGCAGATCGGCTTTCTCCTTTGCGTCATGGGCCAGTGAGTCGTCCACCCTGTGCAGAGATGGCAGAGATAGCCAGCCGACAGAAGTCCTCTTGGACAGTCTTGGCGAGAGACCAGAATGCACGTGTTCCCGAAGGGAGGTGGACTAGTTTCTCGCCAATTCTGCCAATGTGCTCTGACTTTGCCTTGGCAATGACACTTTTGAAGGACCTGGAGGTGGAATTACACTTCTTTTTAAGAGCGCTGGTGTTTACATCCCGGGACGTTGATGCGTTAGCCCAGGCTCGGTAGCACTACTGTTTATAGCGAGATACAATTTTACAGGAGTGACCAAACCATGGCTGAGTTCTGCCTCCGATAGGCACTACAGATGATGGAATAAATAATTCTTTATTAACTGGTAATTTAACACGTACCTACTATTACGAGTAGCTACGTGGCGATCATTTAAAAAGACAACGTTCATTTGCATAAATAATAGACAGAATAGAATTTGGGCTTAGAATTTATTTGACTAGCGCCGCAGTCCACTAAGCTTTGTATTTTTAATTATTCAAAGTAACAAAAAAAATAAGGTACCAATTCTAAAGTCCATGTCTAAAGGACAAGGACACTTTCTTAAAGTAAAAGTATTATCCCTAAGCTCATGCTAGAACTACACAAATAGGCAGCTACGGATTTCTTTTATTGATACGAATAGCAGTTAGGTACACGGATTAAAAACGAATCACAACAAACCAGAATTTATACAACAGCGTTTTCCATTTTGCAATAAATATCCTTGAACTTTTTAGTGTTCTGTGCCAGTACCGAATATTTATGGAATCACCTCGGTATCTGTACTGTCTATCATAGAGGTTTTTTCTCTGAGAGTATTTCACCTTCATGCTAGAAATATTGTACAGTTTAAATAAAACGAATTTTACGGATTTTATCGCGTATATTAACTTATTTTACATTCCCGACGTTTCTAGCATTTTATGGCACCCATGGTCACGGGGGGGGGGGGGGGACTGAGGTTTATGACGTCCCAATGTCATAGTTAACCACGGCTACCTCCAGATTAAAAATCATTAATTTTTATTCCGATCTCCGCAGTATGAACTTAAAGTATCTTGAATTCTTGCAGTTGTATGCTTGGGTTGGGATTTAATTTTATTAATTATGAGATCCCAAGCAGATGGTAACACCCAGCCATCTTCTCTATTGAAATTAGGATGTTTTTTGATATCGATAGCCTCGCGAATCATCCTTGGAAGGAATCGGTGTTCTTTAGCGAGGATTTGTGGTCTATCAAATCTAATGTAGTGACGGGGATAAAATCCATAAAATTAGTTTTATTTAAATGTGTAGTGTTCGCGTAAATATAAGAAATCATTATATGGTACAGTTATTTATTTATTTGACTAGCGATCTGACCCGGCTTCGCCTGGTTACCAGTTACTAGACTCCACAGAATTAGTAATAATTCATTTATGGTGCAATGTTTACGCTTTTACAACAAAATCCCAGAGAATGTACAAAATTTATCAAGTTTAAATGTTTCATTAAAGAAAAATTGTACATAAAGCGTTATTATAATATCAAGGAATACATAAGTGAAAAGAAACCCCTGGGAATGAGGTGATCGTTACTATGCTGGTTCTATTAAAACTCATTTAAAATTTGTGCAAACAGAAAACAAAATTAATTTAAAAAGTCAAATCAAGTAAATTTTAAAAGTCCCGCTGGGTTTCTAGCTGGTTCTTCCCAGAACAGAGGTATTTTCCCAACCAGTAGTAAATAAAAAAAATACTTTCAATAATTATTTTGTAATAATCTATATTTAAAAAAATATTCTATTCTATTCTATTCTATTTAAAATAATCAAAGGCTATATTTTAAAAACCTTGTTCTTACCAAAAAAAAAAGTCTAAAAATTTTCGGATATAAGATAGAGAGCAATGCCAGGAGTAATACTTCTGGTATTGCTTTCTATCTCTTCGTGCAGTTTTATTATTATATGTCGGGCCATTCCGAAAATTAGCCCAGACAGACGGACAGAGAGACTGAAATACAGACAGACAAAAATGTTATTCATGTCGTAGTGGTATACAAATAGCCAAGCTCAATTAGTATATAACATTGATTGCTATATTACAGGCATACACTTAAATTTTATTTGTATGTATATATTTATTTATTTTTATTAATTATCAGGAATTAAACTACAACAAAAAAATTACAGTGCCCTGTAGTGGCGGCGTTCTAGAATCCACTCTATGGCATCCCGTGGGTATCGAGGCGATAGAGTGAAATGAAAAAAATCAAAATAACTAAAACTGCGGTTTCCAACTCGCTTCCTACACGTGGCAACTTTGGCAAGTGGACTTTTGATAGGATGTAATGGGTGATAGATGAAACCAACTGCTCTAAACAATTTAGCACAGAACAAAACTAAATTGATTACAATATTACAATTTATCAGAATCACTATTATTATAAAAAATATGTCAAATTAAAAATGTCCAATAATGAAAAGCAAAAGTAAAAAGTGTTCATCATATAGTACTGCTTTTTTCTAGTTTTTTTTTCAACCTTCCATTCACCATCGAACAGATCGCAGTAGGGTACAGCGTCCAAGTGAATCGAACTATAATCTGATACTTCCGAACAACAAAAAGTTTGTGCTTCCTGCTCCGACGGTAACCGTCCGGTACGAAAAACCTACACAAATCGTCATTTAGATCGGTAGCATCCACCATCTCTCTGAGGATTTTACTTAAGATTATTATATGGTTATTCGATATTTTAATCTGTCAGGAGATTTAATCAAGACATCCTTGTAAGAATTAGTAGGGTTAGCCCGCTTAAGACCCCCCACCCCCCATAATACCGCTTGTATGTATGTATGTGCTTTCATGTGAATGCCTCAAACAAGCACTCGCTTTCAGCTTGCTACGAATTACTTAATAATAATAATAAAGTTTATTCTTTTCTCTCACAAATTTAACATAAACATACAACTAAATATTAATTTACTACAATCAATTTGTGAGAGACTGGTGTCCGTACTAGGATTCCCTGTATGACAGATCACCAGCCCCCACCTACAGACCAATCTATAATAATCTAGGTAATATTAGGTGTATGACAAACAATAAATATACGAAAAGCAAACGTGTGTGTGTGTGTGTGTGTGTGTGTGTGTGCGTGCGTGCGTGCGTGCGTGTGTGTGTGTGTGTGTGTGTGTGTGTGTGTGTGTGTGTGTGTGTGTGTGTAGCGTTTGGGATTTATTTCATGATTTTAAGTAATTCCTCAGTCGTTTCATAATCTTGACTTAATAGCCATAGGGTTACTATCTTTTTGCATTTAAATTTGGGACATGTATATATGGATAAAATGGAATTAATTTTGTTGTATAGATGAGAACCCAAAAAGCAGAAGAAGTTATGTGTATAACTACTTTTGTATGGTGCAATAGGACAAATTTTACTTTTGTTTCCTTTATTTGTCAGACGAGAAGGATCGTAATATGTCAGAGAATGTTGTTTCATAATAGTGTGTAAAATAAATAACTGGCGGACTGTGAGAACTTTACAGTTTTGGTATAGTTCTTTAGTGGGATAGAGAAATGGAAGAAAGTGACTCACCTTGAGAAGTGCTCGTTGGGCACGTTCTAACTTAAGTAGATGTGTTTTGGAAGTACCACCCCAAACTGTTATGCAGTAGGTAATTAATGATTGGCAAAGTGACAAGTAGGTTGATTTTAATATTTTTTCATCTCCCACATGTCGAATATTTTTAAAAATATAGATCATTTTACGTAATCTATTAGTTAGAAGATTAATATGTGCTTGAAAATTCAGGTTGCTATCAATCATTATACCTAAGTACTTTATTTCATTTACTTTTTGGAGCAAAGGGCAAGAACAGTTAATAACATCATTATAATTTTGACAGATATGTGCTTTTATATGGAGATTAGGAGAAATAGGAGTGTTAATTTTTTTAAATGTAAATGACATATATTTTGTTTTGGAGACATTAAGCATTAGTTTATTATGTGTTAGCCAGTTTACAATTAAATTGAAACCTTTTTGGGCATTCAGGTATACTTCTTCCCATGTATCACCGCTGAATAAAAGGGCAGTGTCATCGGCATAAGAAACAAGCGTCCCATTTATCAATCTTGTCTGGCACATGCTGTTTATATAGATCAAAAACAGGGTAGGACCCACGATACTACCTTGTGGTACGCCATGGGATACGGGAAGATCATCACTTATCCAATTTCCTATTTTGACACATTGCGATCGGTTAGTGAGATAACTTTCAAAAAACTTCAATTGTATTCCTCTGACACCTATCTTGTACAATTTGTGAATTAACAGCGGAATAGAGACCGTGTCAAATGCCCTAGCTAAATCGAGAAATACTGCTATAACTTTTTTCTTGTTGTCCATATGTTTAACGGTATAACTTAAGAATTCATGTACTGCATCACTTGTAGCTTTGCCATTTCTAAAACCAAATTGTGCATTTGAGAAGAGATTTTTTGATTCAAGATACCTGACCAGTTTATTATTTACTACTTTTTCTAAGATTTTCGAAAATACTGGCAGTATAGAAATGGGCCGATAATTATCGACACAATCTCTATTTCCGCTCTTATGAATAGGGTGAATCATTGAACGTTTGAATTCGTGAGGAAATATTCCAGTATTTAGAGATAGATTACAAATATATGTGAGTATAGGGGTTAGGATATTTTTGTATCGTTTTATAAGGGAACTTGAAATATTGTCCCGTCCCGTACAGTTATTTTTAAGACTTGATATAATTGTTTCGACTTCAGAGTCATCTACCGGAAGTAATGCAAATGAGTGACTAGGTGATATGTCTGGTATGCCCAAGGATAAGTCTGTCGAGCAGTTCTTAATAGACTCAGCTATATTCTTTCCTATGTTCACATAATATTCATTTATATCATTAACCGACCTCCTAGGATCATTACAGAGAAGTTCTGTAGCTGGAGCTTTGATTTTAGTCGTGTGAGTTATGTTCTTTATTATTTCCCACAGTTTTTTGCTATTAGATTTAGCTTTACAAATTTCCGCCTTTTCATATTCTTGTTTAACTTTCTTTAGTATGTTATTACAAAAATTTCTATATCTAGTGTAGGTTATTTGAAGAATTGTATCATTAGGATGTGTTCTTGATTTAATATGTAAATTGTCCCTATTTTTCATGCATTTTAGCAAGCCACGAGTTATCCAAGGTTTTATAGTTCGTTTACGTCTCGAGACCGTTATGTTTTTGGTACATTTGTCAATAGCTAGATTAAGAGTATTGATTAAAAACGTAACTGCATCATTTACATTTGGCATTAAGTATACAGCTTTAAAATCTAATTCATTAAAAGTTAAATCTAAGGCCTGGTAGTCAATTTGATTAATTGTTTTGTAATGAAAAATATTTTTATATGTCCAATTTAGGCTAAGGATTATGCTATAATGATCTGTGATGGTAGTGTGAGCAACATGACAACGTGCGGGTAATTTTGATTTCAAAATTATGTGATCCAAACAGGTATGGGTATGTGTTGGGATATTAAAACCTGGTAGCATACCATGAGAGGCTAATAGATCAAGATAAATATGGGCTCTAGAGTCTTTTGATGAGGATGATATATCAATGTTTATATCTCCTGTCAGTATTATATTTTTATATTGTGCTAAGCCAATAAGTACGGAATTTAAAGATTCAAAGAAAGGGTTTGTATTCTTTACACTTGGAGGGCGATATATTGCAAGGACGACAGAATTAGCATTTAATTTTATAAGCAAACAATTAGCATCTGTTAGGTTAATTTCGGAGATATTATAATTATTATTTGACTTATAATAAATTACAACTTCCTCATTTTGTGTTTTATTATTTGTAGAAGCAGCATAATTATATCCGTGTAGTATGGGAATATAAGCAATGTTTTGCAACCAACATTCTGTAAATATAATTAGGTCCCAATCAACTTTGGCACGTTCCAGAAGAGTTTGGAAGTGTGGTATATTACGTTTTAAGCTTCTTATATTTTGTGTTATTAATTTCAAAGATGATTGATTATTATATATTAAATTAGCACTGTCATCAATGCTACTATATACTATACTATATGCTATAATACACAACTAAACTTATTTCTAAACTTATTATACAGGTATTTTTAAAATCTTTAGTATTACGGAGAAAGAAACCTGCGAAACCCTTTATCAGTTACAAAATACGACTACCCAAATACAGATGTGAATTTAAAAATTCTTATTTACAATTTGGAAATAAAAAGATATTTTTAGGGTTCCGTACCGGAATGGTAACCAATGGACCCTACTACAAAGTCTCTGCTATCCGGCCGTCCGTCTGTCTGTCAGCGGTCTGTATCTTATGATCCGTATTAGGTAGACAGTTGAAACTTTCACAGAATGTGTCAGTATTTCTGTTGCCGCTATAACAAGAAATAATAAAAATGAAAATAAATTAAGATTTACAGGGGGCTCTTTAACAAGGTGTTTTTTTTTTGTTTTTTATTCGATCTTAATAATGCCAACAAGTAGACGCTTCAAATGCTCACAGAGTTTGTATTGCTATATAATATTTTAAAATCTTCTAATTAAAAGTTCCTATATTATGTCAATTTTAAGAAAGTATTAAATAAAACTAACTAAACTAGGATTTTGTCAAAAATATAATCAAAATATTAGCGAAAATACTGTTTAAAAATAAATAGCGATGCTACTGTGTTTCATATTGAATGCAGAGAACCGCAGATGTTTAATCTAAGAAGAAGAAGAAGTTCTATCTAAGTCCAAAGGTGTGACAACGTATTTTAATTCCTTACTGAAGATGATCTAAACGTGCCATGCTGCAGCTATATTTGTAGCACGATGGGTCGGCCCGACCGGGGAAGGACCACGCTCTCACAGAATACCAGCGTAAAATAGCAGCTTAACACTGCTGTTTCGAATGGTGAGTGTAGAGAACCGGATACCCTTTTTACTGGAAAAGAGGCATTCCATCTTAGTTCTCACGGGTGAAAACGCATCTGCATTATGATTCTTTATTGAGGATAGATGTGGATGTCTATAGGTCACAGCAACCACTTACCATTAGGTGGACTACGTGCTCGTTTGTCACCCTATCCCTATCCTATAAAAATAAGATAGATGGATGAAATTGGTGGGCCACAGCATTAATTACTTCATGCTGACTTGCAGTGGACGAAGCAAAACAAGTATGTAAGGATCGTAGCAAGTGGAAAGAAGTGGCCTCTGCCTACCCCTACGGGAAAGAGGCGTGATTATATGTATGTATGTATGTTACTTGCATAAATATAAAATACAGACGATTAGGGAAACAAGAATAATAGTTTCGAATTCATTAACTTGTTTATTTAAAATCCATGCTCTACTACATACGGCGAGGGCAATCTCAAAGATTAATATTCCAAGACTTGATAGTTGTGAACATACTATATCATTAATGAGTTAACGTAAACTTACAAGTTAGTTGAAACCACGTCTGTTTGAATACCTATTGAAGGTACAATATTAAATATTAACATTATACGTAACGTGGAAGGACATTACCGAAATAAAACATTGTTTTTTTTTATTCACATTTTATTATTCCTTTTATGTAATTGTCAGAGTTGTATAACTTAATAATCACAGTTGAAACAAAACAAAACTATGTAGGTTTATATTATAATTAATATCTAAAATAAAATTAGGTGCTTCCGCGACTACGCGGTGCCGAGTTTCTTCTTCTTTGTACTGGGATTGTGTGCTCTGCTGTCTTATTTATAGTGTCCATGATACATTTAATATTATTTTGTTTATTACATAGTGCAAATGTTACAAGATTTGAGTTTTAAGAAAAAACACACACGTACCTAGGGCGTGCTTACATATATCACTGAACAGGTATACGAGTAGGTATATATAATCCAAATACAGTCTGTGTTTGCTCGAAATATTTTTACAATTACTCAATGTAAACGTAAAGCAGTTTATGCTTGATAAATACCTATATATAATCGATACTGAACGTACACATTGAAAGACATCGCAGAGCTAAAGTAAAAAAAAGTTTTCATACGAAATTACGTAGAAAACTTTGTAACGGGGTGGAAGTACAGATTATATAATAAACAGTTCAAAAACTTATAAAATATTATTGTATAAGACTGAAATATAAAAACGGACAAACTCTATCATAATTTGTCTATAATATGTGTAATTACTGGCAGTGTAATGATGATGACATTAAAAAAAGAATCCTAAAAAGTAAAAATCCATTTATGGTTATTTGGGTCCTAACTACATGTCTACTTACACAAATAGTAATTAACGAGAATTGCTTTATTATTGATAACTCGAGTATTCGTCTTGAGTGCAAACTAGTGGATGTTCTAACAGTAAGGTATTCAAGTTTTATAATTAAACAACCGAATCTACAAAAATCTTAGGCTTTCAAACGCATAATAAAAAATCAGTCATTTTAACATAATTAATTATATTCTAAAATTTCCACAAATCCTAGTTCGATGTCGAAGTGAGACAGTTTATACAAACCTTTAATTAATTTAATTATTTTACTATAAATTCTTAAAAATAAGTTTTTAAATTAGTGACTTTCTAATGGTTTTAACAACTATCTCACGTCAAAATCGATGGAATAATAATCTAGCACAACACTCTTAGTAAGTTATTGATATTTTTCTAGGTGCCACTAAATTTATATGTAAATATACGAATAAATAAAGTGCAAACACTTAACCCTACGGTCATCAGCTGCATCGATAACGCTAAAAATTGGCACAGTCCCATTCAAAACACGCGTCGCCGTCGTTCGAAGCGACTGCGCACCCATTCTTCAAAGCACCCAAATACATTCACTCCTCTTTCGATATTCATCACGAAAATATCGTTCAGTCGTGCGTTCGTGCTCTCATTCAGTTTAACAAGATGGTGGTGATAAATGCCAACTTATAACCCTTCACAATCAATGATTAATTTAGTCACCTACATTTAAGAGTAGACCGTAGTCGTTTCCAGATACTACAATTATGAACTAACACTACACGGAGACATTTGGAGAGGAACACCAGTTACTGTACAGTTCACTTACATTGAAATTTTGATTTGACATTTAGCTAAGTAAATAGGGGTGGTGGTTTCAATAAATCCTATATACATCCCCTAGCTGAGCATTATAAACTCGATGTCCTAACGGACCGTTTCATCTTATGTTATTATTGTTATTAATATAAAATATAACATATTTTTTCTAAAGTAGTTTCCAATCGATATAATGCGGAAGGGCCGTACATTAAAGTGATATCACGTAAAGCTGTGGACTTACAAAATACTCGTATAAATTATTCACATTTATAGCACACTATCTACAAACACCCACGATTCAGATTCACGTCTGGCCCTCCAGCAGAAATCCGCTTATTGATAACTTCGAATAAAATACTGACTCATAATATGGCTAAGTCGAATAAAACTTATTTCAAATTTTTGGTGAGTAATACGTTTTTAACTTTATAAAATGTCGCAGTTTAAATAAGTTAAACTATTAGATGCTTAGACTTAAGATAATTACAATATAAAAATAAAGTACAAAATGGATGAGAGTAATAAGTCACGGCATGGTGTCTCTGCATATTGGAAGTAAACGAAATTGGTTCGTAAAGTAAACAACGTAGATTTTAAGAGCGTCTTTTAAGCGGCTTAAGATGTCTTAGTGAGTAGTAGTAGATTAGGAGACAATTGACTAAATTCGTGCCGTGTAATAAGCGATATTGTGTCGTATCATTTCGCCTACAGCTGTTCGTCGAGATCAGGTCCGTACAGATCGGCCAATTTGTCAAATCGTGGACCCCAAGCGCCCAAATAGTCATATTCGTGTGTTTCATCGTCGGTACCTATTAAAAAAGCAATGTTTGTATAAATGTGCATGTTTCGAAAATAATTAAAATTTCTTTAAAAAAAACATAAACTCTATTTGCCAGTTCGTTAGGTAGCTTGTTAGGGTAAAACTTTAAGGCTTATTCCGACCTACTTTTATTTAAGTACTAAGTTACTTATTAGCTGCAAACTTTCAGGCTTATTCATACAACCTTCAAATAAATTGAATTCAAATCAAGCCATGACTTTGTTTCCCTGTCAAATAAAGGAGTTTTATATTTCCTCAACTGCCTTTCTTGCCTTGACTTAATAACTTATGACATATTCTACAGTCAACCCTGTTTACCATTCAACTCTGAACTATCTCGTATTAGAGTGATACGTTATACAGATACGTTATCACTTCTGAGGCCTAAAATGAAAAGCTCTTTTATCCTTTCAGCCAGACAATAAAAGTAATTGCACTAGTGCTTGGCGGAGAAAATATTTAAAAGAGTGAAACCTGTAAGGACCTTCCTTACCTTCACCACCAAGAATGTATGAATATAATATTGTGATATTTAAGGTTAGTGCACTATCTTTGACTTAACAAGTAACTTGTCGTTTGTGTCAGGCTGAAAATTATTACTAAAGGAGACTTCTTGTACTTAATATAATTTTTTTTTAATATCTCATCTGCTTAATCAGTATAAGTTATGTTAAAGACTAATGACAAAAAAATACTGGAATACATTTATAAAATATATTTTACCGGAAGCTAAAGACGACAAGGAGCCCGCAGTGCTGCCGCCGCCTTCGTAAGCGTAGTTGCGCAGATCGTCGAATGGTGGTGCATTAGGATCGCTATCGGCCCGCCGCTTATGCTCTTCTATAAACATGCCCACGTTTGTTTCGCCGGGTAATGGCATTCCTACACCAGGTGGAACACCGATAGCAACACCCATTGGTCCCACTCCGAGCCCGACACCCATCAGAGGATCTACCGAAGAACGACAATAAAGTTAGTTATTTTTTTTAACAAAGTTGTTGATTTTAGTTATTAGGACAACTACTGTTCTCTAAGTAAGTCCTCTATTTAGTAGCTCAGTAATAAATGATTATTAGCTTTAAAAATAAGTTGCAAATCTTGCGTCTTTTCTCGGCTTATTATAAATAACATGACTTTATGCGATAATAAAAATAATGTAATGTAGAAAACATACAAGATATGAATTTAGTTTTTTTTTTTTTTAATAAAGTAATATGAGAAATGTAAAAGCAACATTATAATTCTCTTCATATTTTAGAATATGTTGTATTCTCTCCTCATATTGTAGAATATGTTGTTATGTTGCCATAAATTTTAGCAAACTGGAAGGTAATAATATTTTACGTTCTAGCCTTCCTTACTGAGCAGGCGATTAAGATTTAGAAAATGCATAAGTATATATTAGTATGTCAGTTTCGCCCAACATATAATTGTGTTTTAATTTACATCAACTGGATTTGTCATAGCCTGCTCGAGGAAAGGTAGAAGCGGATTTCGTTACCACATCAGAGAGCGAATTCAAAATGTTGAATTTAAAGCTTTATGCTAAAATAGAAATAACATAAATTCAATTTCAATAACAAAATCATTTAACGAATTTACATTTTTATTAAGAAGTGCTACTCTTAGGTTAGGTTATACGTTAACGGAATTGAGATGTTTGTATGCGATATTCTCAAGTGTATCCGGTTTAATATAAGTTTCATAATTTAATTAGAAAATTCAAATGTTATTATTTGATTTCAATATAAATTTTTAGCTAAACAGGTAAATAAGGATTACTTTTATTAAATATAACTGTATTGATATACAGTTATAAGTAGTAATATTGTAGCATAATTGTTTATTCGAAAATGTGTTTACAAATGTAGACAATATCTCTATATGGAGCTTTGCATAAGCCTAATCAATTGAATCATGTTTATTTTCATTACCTAAGACGTCTGTATTTCGAGGTAAACATAATTATGAAATAATGGAACTAGCTAACATAGGAACAACATTATTTATATGTATAACTTTTAAGGAACTTTCTTAGTTATAATATTATAAAACTTATTATAAATGATTGCTTTATAATAAATTTTATTAACTTGCAAATGAAATAAAAAAATACTTAGCTACTGCTTACACAACAAACAAATAAATTGTTCGTAAAATCGGACGTGTTATTCTCCATCTCCATCTAGTCTCTAGAGTCCCCCCCCCCCCCGAACGGGTGCCAGCCTTGTCGTGGCGGGGCGGCTTAGTAGCCATGGGTTACCCGCGGTGAACAAAGAGGAACCCCTTAGCCGGCCCGTGGTGTAGGGCCAGCCCGAGGTGGCCACTCCGAGTGGGCTTGACGAGTCCACTTCGGATGTGTGTCGGTGGGCTGTGGTGAGAGGGATGTCCTCTCCCCCTACCGCTGCAGCCGAGGTGGAGTCGCAGAGGAAGAGGAGTGTTGGTATGGAATGCGCCACTCGCCCTATCCTCCGCGACTCTGACGGGGCCGCACCGTTGATGCGGTGGTGGTGGGGCCGCGGAGTGAGAGGAGTGTCGGTATAGTGAAGCGCCGCTCTCCCTACCCTCCGCGGCCAAAACGTAGTTGGCAGTGTCGCCAGAGACCAGAACCGTCGCTGGGGTCGGGAAAGCGGGTGCTACTAAGTTGCTCGATTTTCCTGGCCCCATGGCCTCCGCGTATCGGACTCGGGGGGGGGGGGGGGGGGTCTTCATACGCAGATACACAAGATACGCAGGTTCGATACGCAGGCGCACCAGGAACACAAGGCAGGGCCGTGCCTTGTGTTCCTGGTGCGCCTTGCCTGAGAACGAGAATGGGGAGGAGAGGTCCTCCCCCGAGAAGGTGCTGCTATTGGGCGGCCAGCGCTTGTGGGGCCGCGGATATGTGCGAAAGCGTTCCCGTTGACCTGCCAATATGCGGCAAAGGTGGAACACCATAGGGTTTTAGTCGGTGCAAGTCCGGTATAACAACCCGTCCTTGCCCCCGCGAGGCGGGTATGCGTAGGCATTTCCCCATGTAAAAAAAGTCTCTAGGGTCCGCTCTAGTCTTCTGCCAATCGAGAACCTGAGAGAACCTTTCTTCCCCTAGATGGAGTAAGTTATGACCGTGCTTTGCGGAATTCCTTGGAAGAGCCCTATGTTCAGCATGGAGGCTTATGAAGACTTCTAATGATGATTTAGATGAGGGATGCGATTTTGTGGTACAGTATCGCGGGTCATTATGTTACTTATTTAAGCTATTGGAAGTTATCAAAAATATTGTATTATTCCTAAATTTGTCTTAAATTATCCGTGCCCGTGTAACGCTTCTGCGATAAGAACGCAGGTAAGCTAGGGTGCGACGGACTGACATATTATTATGATACTTACAAGGGTTTAAAGTTTTCGCCTGGTGACATAAAAAGAGACTTGAACAACTAAACGAATTTGTCTTCGCATTTTTGACTTTAAGTTTATAATGATTTTTATAGTCACGTAAATTTTATCAAATAAATTATGTTTTCTGATGTATGTTGGTCTATCTATACTTAATATAATAAAGCGGAAGAGTTTTTTTTGTTTTTTTGTTTGTTTAAACGCGCTAATCTCTGGAACTACCAGTCCGATTTGAAAAATTCTTTTTGTATATTATAGCCAGATTCATGTGGCTATAGGTGTATAGGCATATAGGCTATCTAGCATTAAGCTATATTACTCAGCTAGCCTTAAATATGGATATTTGATAAGCAAGTCAGAAGAAGAAGCACTCTCGAAATGATTTATCCGCGTACGCTGGTGTTATCGTTAAGGATACGTAAATACAATGTTCTAGAAAAATATAGACCTTAACTCCGTCTAAAAAAAAGTCCGCGATACCATATGTCTATTTCTTATACATAAGCCATAATTTGGTAATTTGTGACAAAAAAATATTGAAAATTTAAAAGTGATTTATAAGCGTTATTATTAGGCATGGCCTATTTATCCTTACGAACGAAAGTTACTTTATCATCAAGACAATTTTATGAAGATAAACTTTGTTTTTTATACCATGTTATTTGGACATTTAGAAATATGTGAGCTATATAAAAGTGAAAAGAGATTTTTTCAATGTTATTCCTGGGTATTAATTTTTTTGTTAAAATAACATGACATGAAATTTTGGCACGCTGGACGGCACGTGATGTACTTTCTAGCTGAGAATTTTTAAGGCTTCTCTTCACAAGTCCCAATATATGTGCCAATTGTTGTGGCCAATATTAATGCCCATCATGTACAGTGGGAGTTTATGGTCCACCTAGGTAGTTATTGTTATAGGTAGTTATAGCTCTGGGTGTTATCGGTTTTTCAACACAGATCAAAGGGCGTTGGAGTAATGTTGGCCATGGTGTTCACACGTTTGCTGCGCATTTAGTTTGCCTTTTGATAAACAAGTTACTACCCACACCTAAGCAGTACTCACACTATGTCAATAAATAAACCGCAGCAGCGGTTACTTATTCAATATCCATCCATAATATCTTCTATTTCTTTAAATAACTGAAAAATCTCCCAACGTGTGAAACTGACTGATTTCTTTACTTCACTTTACTAATATATTATATCTATTATATTATCTTCACGAACCTAACACGCCAAAATGCAAAAAAAAAATATTTTACATTAGATTCCATTTCATTTCAAAATGTATACTGAACACGCCGCTAATTACTTTAATGAGCTACAATTTATTCTATAGATAAATACTTACATGGTAGTTTAGCCGGAGCATGATCGGGAAGAGGCCCTCCAATAGGTATCTGAAGTGGTGTGATATCGAAAGCGGTCATGTCGTCTTCGCCGCCGCCTTCGTCGTCGTAATTAATTATATTCTCGCGAACGTCGTCATCTGGTCCGGGGTACTTGATGTGCGCCTCGCGACGACGATTGTACACCACGAATACTAATACAAGAACTGCGAGAACAAAATATATGACGCATTATTTTCTCGCGTCTCTACAGGAAAATGAAACATCTGCCATTGCTACATTATATATTTGCTGTTTATAACCGAAACGTGAGTACACGTAATAATACCTTATGTATAATATTCCACAAAGATGATTTATATTAAGATTTAAAAACTTCTTTCTTCATTAAAGCTTATGAAATTTCACTGCTGAGTAAAGGCCTTCCGAAAGATTGCCTTTTAAGGAAGAAACTTGCCATAGTTGCCACGGTTGGAAGGCGGATTTGAAACCGCAGGTTTTTACATTTTTACAAGACAGACTTTAAAATTTTAAGTGGTAATTATACAACGTTTTTCACAATATCTCAAGTGCTATAGATTTAACTTAAGTAAATGCAAAGTGTTAATAATGTCTCAAAGCAAACTTGAAGTTAGAATTGCGTTTAAGAAAATTTAATAAGTTTTCAATAATATTTTGTTTCCATAATAAAAATCATTGTTGACATCAAACTTTTGACAAGTATTAAAATCAAAGACATTCACTACTTTACTCGTTATGCTAAAATCTCAATTTAAAGAGGATTATGCCCGGGGGTAGACAGTCGAAACACGAAGATAAATAGATATTTATAAATAATTTTACCTTGTTTTGTAAAACAGCATGAGTAGTTATTTTTTTTAGTTGTCATTGATTTCAAATATTAGAAAATTATTTTTCTCTTTTTAATTGGTGGTTGTGGGTTGTGGTAGACACCTTTTCTGCCAAGGTAATCGTCTGGGTCAGCAAAATAACAATAATTACTTTGCAGTGTGTGTGTGTAGCACGGTCGGAAGAGTATACTCGTAGACAACAAGTGTAATTACAGACTATGAGGCATTAAAACTTAGTCCTCAGATGACAACGCATCTGTAGCCTTTTCAATCAATTACAACAAGGTCGCTTACGACTGGGTGGACTGTAATGAAATGCAAACGTAGCACTCTTATCCTTGACTCTGAAACAATTTTTTATTGCTATCTTCTCTGAAACTGATTGTCCCAATTCGGTGAAACTTAGCAAATATCTACGTAGTGTGAAAAGTGCATAGCGTCTGTTTCTGATTTGGCTGCAGTAGCCGCTTATCATCAGGTGGCTGTACGTTCGTTTCTGTCTTCGTCTGTCACTTCTGTTTTATTAAAGAATTCTTAAAGAATGATTCACATATCACTATTAAGTTTTCTTAAGTTCTGGTATATTTAAATATTTTATAAATATTTTAATTCCTTTTCTTATTGCTTAATATTTTAAGCACAACAAGACAGTATTAGTTTTTCAAGACAAGTAAACAGACTAATCATAAAGACCTACGGAACGATTGTGTAGCAGCGAACATTTTTTGATCATATAGTTTTTAGAAACTTACCTAAAATATACTTATAAATATTATTTTGAAGTATTATTATAATAGAAATATTTTGAATAGCTTTAAAAATCTTTATGATTCAGTAAATAAGATTTTGAACAAAATGTCATACTGCAATTTTAATGCATTTTTCTTAAAGATATCATTTTTAATTGCTCCAAATTAACTACAATTTTCCATTATCCATTAATAATCATTTGATTAAGTATATATTATTTTATTTTATTGCTATATTAATAGATGTACTCATGAAACTTGCTTTAATAAGTATTTGTTCAAAGATTATTCAAAATATTTCTATCTACAATGCACAATGATGCAAAAAATGATACTAGCGAAATGTCCTTGGTAAAATAACAAAATTATTAAAATATGTCACAATTATAAACGCAGGTAAAACGCATGCAAATGAGTCATGTGATGGTGCTCACCTAAAAGCAAAAACAAACAGACAATGATAGCTATTATGAAATCCCTGGAGGGCGTGATGATTCCAGATGCGAGCAACTCTAGCTCGCAATCGTGTCCCGCGTAGCCAAACGCGCAAATGCAGTCGTAGCGGCGCGCCGGCTCGCGGTCCACGCAAGTGCCTCCGTTCAAGCACGGGCTGTCCGCGCACTCGTTTACGTTGACGCACGTGCCGCCGGCGCGAGTCGAGCCGCCCGGACACCTACACAGTGCGCACTGTACCTCTCCGCAACTCACCCGTCATCCGCGCACTGAGCCCCCCATATAAATCATGCACTAGTAACTAATACAACAGCTAGAGATGTACATAAATATCTATATAGGATGATAATATGATAACAGTGCGAGTGTGAGTAGGTGAAAGGTAGCCATCTATTATGTAGGAACACGCCGCAAGCGTGACTACGCTATGTGCTCACTCATTATGATGAGGAGGCAGACGAGGATTGCAGCCAGCGCTCCCATGCTTAACTTGAGAGTTCGGCCTTCTTGAACAAGCTCGCAGTTTTCGCCCCAGAAACCCTCGGGACAGTGGCAGCGGTAGCCAGGTTCGCGGTTGACACATGAGCCGCCGTTGCGGCACGGGAAGTAGAGACACTCGTTCTTGTCTACGCAACCCTTTCCATCCGGCGATAAAACCAAACCCTCACCGCAACTAGACACCATCGCAATATTTTAAGATATATACACAAATTATAAGCAATAAAGATTTAATGTAATAAATAAGGTATCTACAATAAGTAAATAATATTATATTTAGGTATATAAAGCTACATAAAAATGTAAGCCAAATTTATTTGTTAGTACTTCATACATTCAATCCTCCAAAACTTACATTTAAAATAAATATAATATTTTAAAATAATGTAATATTATAAAATAACTCAGTGCGCGTTCAATTAATAAAATTAAAAAAAACTAAACAGGTAAATTCATGAAAAATTATTTTTAATAGTCCTGATAATTATTGGTTATTAAATAGTTGATGGTGTGAAGCCAAATATAAAAAATGTCTATTTCAAATTTTGGCTGTGAGTTAATATGTTTTTACGAGGATATCTGGGCGACGTTTAGTTTATAGAAACGTATTCCCGTTTTCTCCTTGGATATCAACATTTGATAATTTTTTTTTATTACTTTACAATCTTTATCTACTACTGTCATGATTCTTACGAGTGTTTTGTTTTCATCCATAAATTATATTCAAACCCCAAAACCTTCTAAAATTTACTAATTATGTCTAGTTACGCTGCTGTTATTGGACGTCCAAAAAACAATCTCAATGAACATCAAAATTTAAAACATACAGTTATTAGCCACAATGCTTCATATATTGTCTTTGACAAAAAAAAACGGTCCAACTTTGAAGGAAGAAACAGGGAAATACGAAATGATGACATCCATTTTTCATAGGTAAAGCAGTAGGAGCTGCAGTTATCGTTACTCTTGGAGTTTGGTCATTCGGGCACAGCGCGTCAGAAAATAGATCATAAAGAACCTATTCTTTTAATTTTTTTGGAGCCCGGATATCCTCTTAAGAATAATTTGCATCATATAAAAACTTTAAAGACTTACGTGCATTCATATTCGTTCCATAAATCGACGCAGACGAAAGGTTCTGTGCAGTGAACATTGATACAGGGGCTATTAGATGGACAATTACGATCCAAGTTCCTAGCCATTGTTGCTTGACCCCACTGTGTTCCATTCATCGCTGGTGGCAACGGTAAATGCTTTCCTTCTAATCTAATATCATCTAAACAACCTTTTTGAAAATCAGCGTAGACCTCAAATGTTCGAACACCGGTATATTCGGCCTTCCCACCTGCGTAAACCCCTTCTTGTTTATCAACCAATAGCCATTGATGGCCATCAAATGTGAATGATTCGTTATATCTTCTTCCTTCCCCACCATCAATTTCAAGAGTAGCAGCACTTCCATATCTGCTGACACGAGCTATATGCCACTGTCCGTCATCAACTGCTACTGAGTTAAGCCAAACATCACGTTCTTCTGTGCGTAACGAATTAAGATTATAACGAAAATGTAATCGGGCATCTTTAACTTCGAGAATACCATATTCTCTATTGTGCTGGTCGCTAACTCTGAATAATTCTCCATGAGGTTCCCGTGTTCTGAAGCGTAGTTGTATTTGTGTACTAAATCTGTCTGGTTCAAAGCTTAATGCAAACTTAACATAGCTTTGTGGTCGAAAACTTGTTGGAGTGGTAGGTAAATTACATGATGGACCAGTCCAACCCGGAAGACATTGGCAACGGGCTTCGGAGAAACTGCCAACACAAGTTCCATGTTCCCAACATCTAGAAGTAGCGTCAGCTTGGTTACAAATCTCTTCTGTTTGAGGACATCCTGCTACCGAATTTCTTGACAATCCGGGATGTGCAAGATCGTATAATTTACTATTATGGATTAAATTCCGGATACATCCATCGAAACCTTTACCAATTGGCATAAACTGCCAATGATAGTGTGTAGGGTCAAAATGATCTATGTACAATCCACCGATTTGCAGTGGTGCATTTACATTTAGGTACTCATTAAATGGAGGAATTGTCCCCGAAGCTTGACATGAAGAATCGTCAAATTCTGGTGGTGTTCCATCTTCCATCTCTTGTATATCAGCAGATTTACAGAAGTCAACTACCATTCTGACATTTTCAGTATCCCAGAAAATATCAATGTGGTGCCATTCACCGTCATCTAAAGATTTTTTGGTTTTTACTCTCAATTCTAGTGTACCAGAACCAAAATCAATGAGTAGTCTTGGGTTACCTCTGTCTAATTCAACAGATATAAAATCTGATACCATAATTTCTTCTGGTTCCGGCGGCACTATTGGTCCATTATAAAGCAATATGCCTTCTGATTTCCTTGTTATAAATTCAAAACTTAAGTGAGAGTTATCACACATTTCTAAAGCCGGATACCAAGCCCAGCCTGTACCTCGGAAACTTCTTGACGTTTGTTGACACCTTGGTCCTGTATATCCTGGTGGACATGAGCATGTCAATCCATATTTTCCTTCAATACATCTGCCACCATTATAGCAAGGCGAATTTCGGCAAGTTTCAGCCTGAGTGAAGTTTCTAGCTCCACATGTACATTGAGCGATAACATCAACACGAACACCAACAAGAGCAGTTTTATTTGCGTTGACCATGTAAGGAAAATTACTAATATCAAGCACATTTGTGCACGATCCCTCACACATTTGATTTTCATAAATGCATTCGTCTATGCCAACCATCGTAATATTTATGCCAACAGATTTTTCAATTTCCTCTCTATGCATGAGTACTATACCGTTTAGTCGTATAGGTTTATAAAAATGTGCACCATGTGCTGAAAATCGAATATCAGTAACAGGCGGATGTTTCTTTCTCAACTGTACACTAAATACATCAATATTATCCCTCTCAGTGTTAAGTAAATCAGCTAATTTATCCTTGAAAATATCCAGTTTGCTTCTTGTAACACTAAGAGTTTTATAATTCCAAACACGAATAAAATCTTCGTCTGATATACCTGATACTCGAATTGATCCCGAATTTATTAGAGCTTCATGTGTTATTTCTTTAACATATACTGTAACGTTGGCTGGAACATCGGTCTGAGTATGTTTCCTGTCATATACTTTGAATTTTAAATTATACCTGCCTTCTCGAGTTTTATGTTTCATTTTGATCATACCTGTTTCTTCGTTTAATGTAAAATTCGGGTGTTCTGAACTTTCCCAGTAGAATTTTTTGTCGGGTAAATCCCAATCATCAAGATCATACACATATACTCTGCCAATTTCAGTATCTGGTGCTTGACCTTGATAATTATACACTAAAATTTCCTTCGAACCTGGTTGCATTTTATTGTCATTAACGTCGCCTATTACTACAGTTAGTGTGCTAGTACCAGTCATTGCAGGATTTCCGTGATCTTTGATAATAATAGGAATAAGGTACTCCTTTTGTTGTTCTCTGTCGAAAGATCTCAAAGACGAAACAATAGCCATACCATCTCCATTGGCACCTTTTTGATCTTGCTCAACTTTAAATGAAGCTCTGATAATATCATCCGCACCAGGGTCAAGCCGAAACTGAAACGGAGGTCCGTTACTTTTAGATCTATCATCGTCATCAGTAGCTAAGATTTCAGCTACTTTCTTTGGTGTTATATGTTCCGTTAATACTGGTCTGTAGTCTTTCAAAAATGTAGGGGCATTATCATTTATATCTTGAACTATTACGGTTAATGTTGCTGTGGCAGTCCTAGGCGGGATTCCGTCATCGATTGCCAGGATTTTTACTTGATGCCGTGGGGTATCTTCCCTATCCAAAGTTCTTTGTATACTGACAGTACCTTCTTGATTAATAGAAAATTGTCTCTTTCTATCAGAAGATCTATCGATTGCGTAAGAAACCTTACTTTTTCCACCTTGGTCGGGATCTGTTGCTTTAAAGGTTTCAAGGCTTTTTCCAACTTCGGCGTTTTCATAAACTGATACTTCTATATTAGCCCGCTCGAATTGTGGTTTATTGTCATTTATGTCTCTAAGTTTAACTACAACCCAAGAATAAGCTACATGATATTTATCATTATCGTTATCTTCTCCTTTGTCATTTACTTGTATTCTAAATCGGAAACCATTACTTTGTAACTGATCTTCGTAATCTAAGGGTTGGACGATTTTCAATGAACCGGTACCGTCGTTATTCCTAACCATTGTAAATTTATCTGCACCATAGCCACTGTTTTCAATAACTTTATACTGAAATTTATTGGTTTCGTCTTCATCATGAACGGTAACTGTAAGAATCGGCATTTCTGGTAAGTTCGTACCATCCGTTTCATCAACTTCGGTGAACCATTCATCTTTAGTAAATTGTGGAGGCATATCGTTTATATCCTTAACACGTATGGATGCTGTACCAGTTCCTTTTAACCCTCCTCCGTCAGAAGCTACTATTTGTATTGAATAATCTGGGGTTCTTTCACGATCCAAGCAGCAAACAGCTGTTTTTATGACACCAGTTTCTGGTTCAATTTCAAAAATAGGAGAGCCAGTTTCTTCCTCGATTACATTTTTTTCTATTGAGTACCATAACTTTGCATTGTTGCTCTCAGCAGGATCGTCATAATCCAAAGCAGTCATTGTCATTACAACCATACCAGCTGTTCCGTTTTCTGTAACGTTTCCAAAGTATACACCTTGCGGGAAAATAGGTGCATTATCGTTAATATCTTTAAGGTTCACTTGGACGTCAGCATATCCCACAAGACCTTCGCCACCTTCATCTTGCGCGAATACCGTAAACCTCCACTGTGGCCTCCCATTAGGCTGATCACGATCTAAAGGCTGCAATAAAATTAAAATAATTATATGAGAAAATACAAAGCACAAAACTAAAAACCCAAACCTAACAATTAGCGAGCAGTCCATATATCATGTATACATAAAATTTTGAAATCATAACGTCTATTATTGTTGAAGATTAATATTACTTCAGGAACTTACCCGAAGAACAAAAATCTCGCCTGATGTACGATTGATATCAAACTTGCTATTCGCGGGATTATCTGCATCAATTCCCTGGCCGGTGAGAAAATATACAATGTTTTGTTGTCTGTCCTTATCACCATCGGTTGCGGTTACCTGTATAAAATTAAAGAGATATTTTAAATACTGTTTAATCTAAATTACTTAATTTATTTTAAATGCAAAACTTACCTTTATTTTAATTTTTTTAATTATAGAATTTTGGTCTTTGTTATGTGTTTATTTAAACAATAATAAAACATAAGGTGTTAAACAAAAGGTTCATATTGTTCTAAAGAAATTACAAAATATGAATGCTTTCTGCTTATTAGTGCATATTATAGATATAATATATAATATAATATTTTTTGTTACTCGTTACGTCCAATGGTAAAAGGTTCGAGACGTATAGCAATGCGATTACCAATCTGTTGACGATTAAGGCAAATCCTAACTATACTACGAGAGAAGCTCATGGACTTTTCTGGGACGATGAAAAAGAAGATTAAGATATATTAAACATACTATAAGCGTTACGACCATAGTGTATACTTTAACGGAGGTATCGTGAAAATATTCCTCTTTTAAATATCTAACAAGAGGAAATATAAATATTATTTGATAAACTGTACGCATAAATGTTAAGGATAACTGCTGAAGTTATCTTTCTGCTGAAGTTAGGATTTTAGAAATAAGAATATAATTAAAAAATATAGGCTTTGGAATGCAGAAGTTGTGAATTATATGAATTTTCTAATTATATCGGGGTAGTTCGAAGTCAGAAAAATGAAGAGGGTCGACGTTGTCGTAATTACTCGGATCATTTGCAAATCTCGCTCCAATTATAAAAAAGCTTGTTATTACCAGCGACTGGGCACGATGATTTAATTGTCTTTATGAAGCATTCATCATATTATTTTAGTGTTATAAAAGTAAATAGAAAGAAAAAATCCCACGCACAAAATAATTATAGAAAATTAGATTAATATTTATTTTACTTCGTTTATGACTGCAATGTGTAATAAAAGCGAAGCCTTCACACGGACTGCGAAACTTGGGGTGGATTCTTACTGTAAATGTAGAAATATCTTGTACACATAGCGAGTAGTCTACGGCAATGCCAGTAATAATTTTAATATTATAATTATTATTACTATAAACATAAGAAGAAACTGCTCGTTTTCTTAATTATCTATAAAATGTTAGCATCATATAATTAATATACTCAAATGCCTACTTTAAATAAATGTAAGCAATCATTATCACTTAGCATCATTACAACCTAACAAAATCCACTGCTGAACGTAGGCCTGACCCATAGATTGCCTTATGGATAATAGTATTTTCTATAGTTGTTATGCTTGGTAGCGGAGTGAGTTCTTGCCAGGAAGTTGCTGCCCATCTCCTGTATAAGTTTCCCTCTGTCGCCTGTTAGGACACTCACGGGATGATATGCGATTGTGGACTCTCTTACGCTGCCACCACACGGCGAACGACGTAAGCAATACTGATACAAATCACCTACCAAACTTTATTACGATTTGAAATAAAATAAGGGTTATTGTCATTAAGCAATTACGTGATATAGTTATAAAATATTCGCTTATGAACCTGATGCTTTGAATTTAAATAATGAATAAATGCACATTTATATTGATTTTAAATTATACCTGATAAAATTATGTCATAAACTTTAACCTTGTTTAGACGATTTATTATTTTTTCATAAATTCCAATTAAATCAAGTAAACACAAACAAAGACCAAATTTCCATGGGCCTAGAGAATTTAGTATAAAAGCGCTTTTGAAATTAAAGCACCTACTTATCTTAAACGCGGACTATGATTGAAAATGTTTGAAAAGCAAGCGTCTACACAGTTCATGCATAAATAAAGAAAATTAAATGTCGTATTTTACTTGGTTTTACTTAGCCAAATAAATCTACGATTGTGGCGAAAACACTAAAAAAAATGTTCATGCATACTCATATCACTCGCAAACACTTTTTACTTTCAATTACTACTTAACCCCTAAACAACTTACATATTTATAAAAAAGTCAATTTTAGGTGTTTTTGTTTTTCAATCATAAATATTTATTTACATAAAATTTAAATATACAACACTTATTATCATGAGAAAACTTAACTAAAAACGTAAATTTATCATACAGTCGCACTCCCCGCGGCACAGTGTCGGTGTTTTCGTCCAAAGGCCAGGTTTTAATTATTTAAATAAAAAGAGTAAACTAAAATATTTTAAAATAAATAACAAATATTAATGTAACGAAAATAATTGTGAAAAGTTAGTTAAGAAATGAAAGAAAAAGAAAATAATTGTAACTTAAATAAAACCAAAAAAAAACCTGTAAGAGCGGACGTGGAAAAGGTCCGGTCTCTTCCAGAGCTTGGGTAAAATACGCGCTTCGCGTAAATTGAGGCGGCATGTCGTTGATATCAAGCACTCGCACCACAACACACGTGGAGTTCTCGTTGCGGCCGTCGGATGCTACCAGCGTCAGCTCGTACTGCGCACACCCACGCATTAACACACCATGCCCATGCAATATCCTACTGTGGTAGGTAGTAGTAAGTATTCTATTCTTCAAACGTTAGTTTGTCAATGTGTACTCCTACTAACCACTGACATAGGATAACTAACTATTGATAAACGGTTTTAGTTAACAAAAACTATTTTCGACAAAATTTGTTCAAAAAGAGTTAATATATCTTTCCACCTAACTTTAGAGCCTATAATTTTTCCTCTTACATAGATAAACTTAATATCCTACGTATAACTATAAACATAGTAACCTCCACGACTCGACCATTTTAACATGGATTAGTTATGAACGTTTTAAAACAAATTCTAAAATACATAGGCTGCACTAAAAGTATCGGGAATGGAATATTTCCACTGTTCCTGTCATATTAAAATCTTTTTAATTGAAAACTCCTTGGTTTTAAAAATCGAATACCATTTATTTATTTATAAAAAGATTCTCGGTCTTGTCACAAGGTTTTGTCAAACTTGTTTAGTCGTTGAGAAAATGGAATTGACTCGAGAAAATTCAAGAGCGATGATTTATTATGACTTTCGAAGTGGTCTAACACAAAACCAGTGTGTTGACCGGATGATTTCTGCAATTGGTGATGAAGCCCCATCCAAAACCACAATTTATCGCTGGTTTGCTCAATTTCAACGTGGACTTGTCAAGCTCAGTGATGATCCCCGTCAAGGTCGTCCAAAAACTGCAGTCACCCAAGAAAACGTTGATGCTGTGCGTAAGCTGATTGAGGAAGATCGACATGTAACATACCGCGAAATTCAGGCAACTTTAGACATTGGCATGAGTCAAATACAAATAATCTTGCATGAACAATTAGGTGTAAAAAAGTTGTTTTCCCGATGGATACCGCATTCACTCTGTGAAGAGCAAAAAGCGGCTCGCGTTACTTGGTGCGTCAGAACTCTCGAAAGATTCCACGCAGGATCCTCAAATGCTGTATACAACATCGTATCAGGTGACGAATACTGGATATATGCGTACGAACCCGAAACAAAAAACCAGTCACGAGTTTGGGTGTTCGAAAATAAGTTAAAGCCAACAAAAATTGTTCGTTCACGGAGTGTTGCAAAAAAATGGTGGCCACGTTTGTCTCCAAAACCGGCCATGTTACCACTATTCCTCTTGAGGGACAAAGAATGGTTAATACAGAATGGTATGCTAGCATTTGTTTGCCACAGGTCATTTCTGAACTCCGTAAAGAGAACTGCAACTGCCGCATCATCCTCCATCACGACAATGCGAGTTCTCACACCGCACACAGAATAAAAGAGTTTTAGAGCAAGAAAACATAGAATTATTAGACCATCCGCCGTACAGCCCCGACCTAAGCCCTAATGATTTCTATACTTTCCCTAAAATAAAGAATAAATTGCGTGGACAGAGATTTTCATCACCTGCAGAAGCTGTGGACGCCTACAAAACGGCCATTTTGGAGACCCCAACTTCCGAATGGAATGGTTGCTTCAATGATTGGTTCCATCGTATGGAAAAATGTGTCAAATTTCGCGGGGAATACTTTGAAAAGCAATAAATACATTTTTAAATAGTAATGTTGTGTCACTTCCTTGATTCCCGAAAATTTCAGTGCCGCCGTAGTAACGTAATATTTAAACATATGAATAAAATTAATAAATTAGAAAAAGAAAATGAAAATTTCACAAATATATTATGGTAATATAGTAGCGACATTTTCTATGAAAATAATATTTTTACTTTTTTGGAATAAGATCAGTCACCATGAAAAGTTATAATAATGGTAATCTTATTATCTCAAATTTGGTCCAAGCACCCAGCACTCATTGCCGGTTTCTTTATTATCTGAATGTTAGTAATTTTGGAGATGGGAGGTGGAAGATATTATCGAAATTTTTTCTCAGTCGACACAAATTATACTAACGAAATCATTTGGGGTTATAGTTGCCTTTAAACAACTACTACACTATAACTGCCTCAAGCCTTGATATTTAAATTTCTTAATATTACAAGGTTCTTTTGTTGATTTTCAAAAATAAAGGTTATTTGATATTATATAACGTTTTACAGAATCTTAATTGAGACACTTGGTTGAATATAAAAGTTTTGTGTCTTGAGTTATTTGCTATAATATAGTTTCTACGTTCTTTAAAAACAAAACAATAAGTTACAATAAAACTGACATTTAGCAAAATCATTTCAGAATAATAAACAATAGAGGATCAAATTGTGTCGATTCCGTGGATAAGGCGCATTTCATAAATCAATTTCGTGTGTGTCGTAATATTGAAAAAAAAACCAGATATGTGCTTTGACACATGAGGTGAAATGATCATTTCTAAAATTTTCAGACGATTAACGGAAATTTTCTAGTTATGTTCCTACATTTGATCCTAGATCCTTCTAGGATCAAATATGTGATTAAGGCAGACTTCCCTAACTTAAGAGAACCAACAAGGAATATATATAGAGTAAAGAATTATTTTCTAACCGATAACAAAGCATTTCATCTATAATTATAATATATATTCAGGGGGGCCATAGCACTTACAAAACTTGGTTATGTATGTAACCATGACCACTCGAGCATATTATGTTCATTCGATCTACGTATCTTTTGCTATTTATTAGCGATAGTTTTAACATTAGAGCGTATATTCCTACAAAATAATAATCATTGATTTATTTTTACCATATAAGAGTCGGCTACTTTCCAAAAACAATATCCTTGTTATGATTAATGTAACGATTGACCCAGAGGTCTAGTTGTTTATACATAAACACTAACGCTAATATTTGTCTCTGTATTATTCGATTACATGTTAAGGTATCTTAGGTCTCCTTAGTTGTAAAAATTGAGATGGAAAATTTTAAGTGCTTCGTAGAAAATAAAAAATAAAGCAAATTGCAAATACATGTAAAAAGACGGGCTTTCAAAATTCTTTTCATTATTGTAATGAAAAAAAAAGAAATAAAGTCGGATTTTATACAAAAGTTTTTAAAATACCGCGATCTGGGCCTGGGAGTAAATAAATGTTGAAATCACTGGGCGATTGTTTAAAGAGCTTTGTCGTAACGGGTGGAGCATTACGCGATTCAATGAATTTCTGTAGATTCCACTTAAAACTGCGCTTTGAATAAGTGTGCAGTAAGAGGTTTTGAAATTCATCATCATAAAATACCTATAATGTTAAAAGTGAAAATCTAAAATGGTAGCAATATCTCTATATATGAAAACGCTATTCGTTTTACATTACTAATTTTAGTATTATTTCTTCGACAAGAATCTGTAAAATCGGTCAAAAATACAAGTATAAAAGTAAATAAATACAACTTTGAAAATAATTTAAAATAGTAATGATTTACAACGACAAAAGAACTGTACGTAAAAAAAAAACAAAAAAAAACCAAAGCTAAAAATGATCGATGCTAGCAACAAAACGGGACTATTATAAAAACTACATTTCCACAAATAAGAGCAACTCATGCCATGCAGACACGACGAAAAGAAAATAACGAAAAACGTCAACCCAAATAAACACTCATGCGATTCTTTTACAGCATAGAAAGGTAAACGGGATAGAACGGTATACGGTATAAAGAATCGAATGGGTATTTTTTTTTAAATGAGCGGACCTGTAACACACGCTTCGGAAGATTACGATCCACTTCTTCGGTAATCTGCGTGCGGTAGGTGGGTCTCTCGAAAACTGGGGGGTTGTCGTTTACATCCTTCACGTGAATCACCACCGTTGTGTAATTCTCTTTCAGATTGTCCGACGCAGCCAATTTCAGCTCGTACTGTTGTATCCCAAACACGTTTTAAGAAATAGGAAAAAAAATACAATTTTTGTGACTTAACGTAAAATTTAGTTTAGCAGAACTAGGAAAAATTATCGTTAGTTAAAAACATCCAAAAAAAATCATGGTGAAATTTGACGTTTTTTATTTTACCAATGACAAAAATATTGAATTAAAGTAGAATCGACTATAAATTAGTTTTCTCGAGTTTCCAAAAGTTGTCTTCTACTGAAAAGTTTGATAACGTCATAACAAATACCTAGGTAACTAGAAAAAGAGTTAATAATTAGTTATATAAATATTGAGTCACCTTAATATTTATTTCTAACATAACATTTTATAGTAGGTAAATTAGTTTCGTTTATAAATGAACAATTAGAACACATTTAAGAACTGTGAAATAGATAGAGTAAAAGCAAGGTTGACCGAAACGAGTTATTGGTGTCATCCGTCAGTGTCGCTTAGTAATTTCCTTGTTCGAGTGGGAAATGTTTGTTTCAAAAGTCAACCTACGTGTTATAGGAGTTTCGGAACAGAGTTTTCATTTGCAATTTCTAGTTTTACATGACCTCTTTAGTCACTGAACTTCAAATGAGACTGCGTCGACTGGATAACAGCAGTCTGACTCATGAGTCAGACTGCTGTTACATCAAGATGCGCTATTAACTGGACTTTAGAAAGCAATAGGCTGTTAGCAAGGTAGAATTGTTACGTCAGTTAATGAAATGTTACGTTTATTTCGAGTACTGACAGGTAGCTGGCACGATGCTTGGGAGAAATAAAAAGGCTTTTACGTTTTCTGCAACTAATGCACCTAATATTTATCTTTATCAATATTTTTGTTTTAATTTATAATAAATTTCTTTTATTAATTTTAAGGTAGGTTAGTAGTATGCTTTCATACCGTATAATTACAAATAAAGTAAGGTAGTTTGCTAGTTTCCACTTGCTAATAAATATCATATTATGATTTTGGCTTAAAAATTGCGCGATCGCCGATAGCGATTTGTTAGGCGAGCAAGGTGTGCACCCGCTTATTTTAAATTCGTCATCAGCCTGCGGCAGTCCACTGCTGGACATAGGCCTATCCCAAGGCGCGCCACTTAGCCCGATATTCGGCTACACGCATTTAGTTTCTACCAGTCACATTGCACAGATCGTCGCTCCATTTGATCAGGGGACGTCCCACACTACGTTTGCCTAGACACGGTCTCCACTCCATAACACGTCTACTCCACCGGTTGTCACCTCTGCAACAGACGTGGCCAGCCCATTGCCACTTCAGTTTACAAACATGGAAGGTCATGGTATGTCAGTAATGTTGGTCCTCCGGCGGATTTCTTCATTTCGAATTTTATCTACCAGAGAAACTCCAAGCATAGGTCTTTCCATCGCTCACTGAGCGACTTTGATCTTGTGGAGTAACCGTATCGTCAGTGTCCATGTTTCGGCACCGTAAGTGAGTACGGGCAGGATGCACTGGTGTAAGACTTTAGTCTTCAGACTTTGCGGTATGTGTGTGAAAATCCGACGGAGCTTTCTAAATGATGCCCAGCCTAACTAAACCTTCCTATAGGCTTTCTTCTCGAAGTTATTCTTACCTAGTTGCAATATCTGCCCGTGGTAGGTATATTCCTGGACAACTTTGAGAATTTCATAATGAACAGTAATTGAAACTGGCATGACGTGATCGTTGAACATTACTTTTGCCTTGTTCAGATTTATACAACAAACCCACACGTCGAGAGGATTCATTCAGTCTTTTCAGCATGTCCTGAAGTTCTTGCAGCGATATTTTTCAGGACGACGATATCATCAGCAAAACGTAAGTGTGAGATTTACTCACCGTTTACGTTAACTCCGCGTCCTTTCCAGTCTAGCGTCTTAAAAACATCCTCCAGTGCATTTGTAAATAGTTTAGGGGATATAACATCCCCCTATCTCACTCCGCGATACACTGAATTGGTTTTGTTTGACTGCCCTGTACTTGAACGGACATTGTACTGGTGTCGTAAAGACATCTCATTACTTCGGTGTACCGCCAGTCAATTTGGCACCGCTACAAAGAATCTAGAACAGCCCAAGTTTCGAGTCAAAGGCTTTCTCATAGTCCACAAATGCAAGACACCGGGGCTGATTATACTCTGCTGTCTTCTGTATTATTTGCCGCACTGTGTGAATTTGGTCTATAATGCCAAATCCTCCTCGCAACCCAGCCTGTACCGCAGGCTAAAAGTCGTCGAGTCTTCGCGCGAGTCGATTTGTGATGACCCTCAAAACAACTTATAGACGTGGCTCAGAAGCGAGATGGGTCGATAATGTTTCAGCATAGTCTTGTCACCTTTCTTGTGAAACAAAACTGTAATGCTTTTGCTCCACGCCTTTGGAGTCCTCCCATCTCGTAAGATGCAGTTAAATACTCGGCAGTTTTTAACTGCGTCTTTTAGCAAGGGTTGACTCTCAGCCTTTAAGAGCTCTGTTGTAACTCCATCTTCTCCGGAGGCTTTTCCATTTTTTGGCCAAGGGCCAGCTCAATCTCCTCAAAACAAATTTCTGGCAGCTCGTCGGTATAGTGGCGGGTCAGCGTGGCTCCGGGATCATCGCATTTAGGGTCAGGTTGTGGCTTATGTGAGGCATATAATTTGCCATAATAGTCTTCAATCTCAGACAGAACCTCAGGCTTTGACGTGAGTACTGCCATCATGCAACTGCAGTCTTGCAATGTGGCTTCTACTAAGCTCCTTTGCAAAGACTTTCGATTCCTTGTTTCGCTCTATTGCCACCTGTATCGCAATCGCATTAGAACGACGCAGATCCCGTCGGTTAAATTAAATTATGCAGCAAAAGTTTAAACATTAAGTTTTGACTATTTCTCTTGTCAGGCCTTATCAAAAGTTATAATCAATTCAAGTCATAAACCGGTTATGAACACATAAATATAAATTTTTCATAAGTCGTATTTAATTATTTCTAGAAAAATTTCGTTCATAATAAACAGTTTTTATAACTTCATTTTGGTATCAAAAATCTAGGCTGGGTTTGTGACAAGTTGGGCAGTGTCTGTTCAAATAATTTGTAAGTAAATAATGTATGTAAATTTTATGTATGCAGACTAAGGACTGTAACTTCAAGGCAATACTTGTATAATACAAAAAATGTCATGAACGAGGAAAAAGCGTTCAAGGCGCCACTGAAGTGTTTGGTATTAATTTCTTACTTTTACATAGATACTTAAAACATGGCTAAAGACAACGGGATTATCGTGTTTTCATTACCACTTCAGTTTTCAGTTTAGTACAAGTAAGTACACTTGTAAGAAATAATATAATATACTATATAACGAGCTACAACAATACCTGATAACGTAAAAAATTCATTAGTCATGGAACTATAAATCGTAAAGTGCAAAGAAACAAAAGTATCCCGAGATTCAAACGAGGTTATTCCATTAGAGCTTCACGCGAATCCACAGTTAAACCCGGCGTTTCGATTACGCTTGGGTGTTTAAATAGATATTAAAGATTAAATAATTAATCTAAAGTTTGATGAAACTTTCTCGAGGATAACAAAGAAGAGTCTCATAAAAGTAACAACGACGCAACGCTTGCTTTAAGAGCGAAACTTACTAGCAGGGAAGAAATTGAAACACTTCGTCCCCCAGTTTCAGGTCGTTTATATTTAAAGTAAAATTACGTTTAAAAGAGCGATTAATTCTGCTTTAATATGTTGAGACAGACATTGTTGCAATTCAAATAAATACTACACAAGATAAATATAAACGAAGGTCCCTCATTACAGAAATTTGTTTGTAAAATTCAGCGATTATCCGTTTTTCGGTAAACTTCAATATATTCTACATCAACGTTTCTATAAAATATTCTTCTATATTGACGAAGAACCCAAGAACTAAGAACAGCAGCAAAGTTTTATATTTTCAATGTTGCGTAGCGGATGTGACAAGTAAATATATGGCATCGCTTTGTCTTAGTGCCAGTCTGCGGTCCACACTATGGCGCCAGTCATTTGTAAATGGTCGCCCTCAACTCTTGTTCCGTTCTGCCATAATGTTACGATCAAATCAGAGGTAATATACCTGTTATAGTAAGCTGACATATAATGTGTTAGTGGACTATTTCGACTGCCATGTATTTAAAGCTAGTTTAGTTTGTGATGATAAAAACAATACAAATCAAAAGTTACCTCGATGTTGCTTTTCCTTTCCTGTATCAAAATGAACTTTTCAAGCTGTTAAATATGATATTTTAATACGCAAAGTTAAAACGATGAATACATTATTTAAAATAACTTTGTTGGTTTTATTATTTTTCTATGAATTATATATTTACATATTGTCGCAATTGTATTTATTAGTATATTTTATGACTACGGGTTCTCTATTGAAAATTCAAAAGTTAAAAAAATCAATTACGTATTTATCAAAATGAAAAACGATTGGTTTTTAATCTAAGAATGTTATATCCTGAAATTTCCTTTCTAACAAGTTTGATTTCAATTCCGCTGAACATAAAAATGTGAATGCTATATTATTTTTCGAAACGAACAAGTGTAGGAACTCTCAGCAATAACTTACCCGTTTCCTAGTTTCATAGTCGAGCGCCCCCGCAACGTAGATGGCGCCAGTCATGTTTTTGACGGCGAATGCCCCTCCTATGTTCCCGCTCGTGATCTCGTATCGAATACGCGACGCTGCAACAAATAAACAACCATTAAAAAAATGCTTGTGTTCGAAGAAGCGTCGCTGTCCATTAATTTTGAAGTGGAATTTTTTGCAATGTGTCCCATGAGCTCCATTGAAACATTCATATTCATTTGTTTGTTTTCGGCATTTCAGAAAAATGTTTTATGATATTTATTTTGCATGTAAAGTTTAATACTTTTAACAATACATTTATAGTCAACGACGCTTTATACGATTTGAAAAGCGAGCTGGGCAGTATGCCCACCTCACGTTTTTATAGATTAAAAACATTTAAAAAAATATACAAAGTAAACAGCTCTCTTTATTTCTCATTATATGAAAAGATGCCTACAATTGTAGGTTACAATATTATGCTCAATTAATATATTATCTTTAAATATTGATCCAGTGATTCTTGACTGAATACTTTGGGAGTTTATATATACGAACTGTAAGTAGAGGCAATTAATTAAAATTAATGACGGCAGGAGTGGGTCTTCTACTATGTGCCTATGGTTGAATACTGTAATAATTTTGCGCGATCGTGTGGTTTGGCAAGTGAGACAAATGCAAATAATTTAAGGAACGCTTATTGGAAAATAGCGAATAACACGGTTTTTGCCAGTATTTTAATTTTTATTTATTTTGCAGGATGAGCATAAATGTAACCGAAAATCTGTATCTTTTCTTTCAAAATATTATACTTAAATACAATTTCAAAGACAAAACAAATCTCTACGATATTAATGTAAAGATAATACTATATAAAATATCATAACTTTATCGTAATAGCTCACATAATTATTTTATACCGCTTCAAATTATTGGGTAAGTTTTGCTTAAATTAAAATAATACTATTAATAAACCAACTGTCGCTTAAAAATGTTTGTTAATTTACTTCTCATCACCATCATCATTATCATAAGCTCCTCAATGATTATAATGGTGAGATCCATATCATCAAGCCGTAGAGAACCGGAGACCCTTTTTACTGGAAAAGAGGCATTACATCTTCGTCCTCACGAGTGACAACGCATCTGCATTTTGATTCGTAATCGAGAATAGATGTAGATGTATATGGGCCGCAGCAACCACTTACCATCTGGTGGATTGTGTGCTCGTTTGTCACCCTTATCCTATAAAAAAAAATACTCTAACACCTCTTATAGCACCCACGGACAAAATGTAGTTAGGATTGTTTTACGTCGCGTTCTAGCTCACTTCACTCACGGTTTCACAAACAACGATTATATAAATTTGTAAGCAATTGAAGGCACAGTTAAATTTGTGAACTTTCAATGGTTAATTATAGTTTCATAGAAAGTTGGAATCAAGTGTCTCTTAAATATTAAGGACTTCAAGCTTGTTTGAAAATTACGTTTAAGTTTCTGGGACCTTGGAATTGGAGGGTAGAGCTTTGTGAATAAAATATATAGTTCAGTAACAAGTTTAAGCTTCCGTGTGTACGGTGTGTTACCTAAGTCGATTTTAAAATGCGGTCCGATCCGCACGTTTAACGTTTATCTTACTTAAATAGTAATTGGAATTCCATTACAAATAATGGTCAGGGTTTGTAGAACCCTTAGAGTTAAGCACCGCAACCCGGCCATGATCGCTGGAAAATTTCATTTTGGCAGTGGCCGTTATGTACGAGAGAATTTTTGTTCGGGATAAGTTAAGGGTAGGGATTTGGCTGAAGAGTTTATCTCATAATGGTTAATGGTCAATAATGAAAGCCACAGAACGAAAATGAAATGGCATTAATTAAATTCCATAAAGAGTAAGAAATCTTATTGTTTAACTCCAAAGAAAAGTAAACTTTACTTTGAAGTTAAACAATACAAATTTTCCTACGCCTTCAACTTTCAATCTTAGAATATCTTATCACAGGGTTGTTAAGAAATAATAGTTCAAATAAGATAAATTTAATGTTGAATCTATTTACAAACAAGCATTTGTGCACATAATCACGTGCAATCATCGAATTAGATAAGTATGCTCAATTTTATCTCAATCGGACGTCAGTAAGTGCTATAAAAATTGATTCGAAATTTTAAACTGGAAAGGTGTTAAAGAGAGAAAGTTACTAAAAAGCGTAAAAATAAAAACTATTGGTAAATCCAATGGTTTGTTGGTAAACCTTAAGCGCATTAAAAATTACGTATAACATGATTATATCTAATTTTTTAAAGTCGTTTATATACACACAAGTTTTTATTAATAACCTTATTCATATACTTCCAATTTTCAATAATTTCATGTCAAACTTCAATTTAAAAAAATTTGGAAAATCCAAAATAGCACGACTCATAATGCTTACAGGATAGTGAAAAAATTTAAAAAATGTAAATTGTAGTTCTATTCGTTAAAAAGTTCGTGTAGCAGTCAGCGAAGTACACTTTCAAGTCACTCCATCAAGCCCGAAGGTAAGGTCTATTCATAACTAACAAAACGAGCCCAAACACGGCACATCTAGTTCTCCTCGTCGAGGAGTGCCAGTAGCAGTCATCAAAGTTCACCTTCAAGTCACTCTATTAAGTCCTAAGGTAAGGTCTCATCATAATTAACAAAACGAGCCCAAAATCGGCACACCTTTACTCGTCGATGAGTTCCAGTAGCAGTCATCGAAGTACACCTTTAGATCACTCTTTCAAGTCCAAAGGTAAGGTTTCATCATAACTAACAAAACGAGACCAAACTCGACACACCTAGTTTTACTCGAGGAGTTCCAGTAGCATTCATCAAAGTACACTTTCAGGTCACTCTATCAAGTCCGGAGGCAGAAGCGGATTTAATGTCGACTGCGCCCTATGCTAGCCTAGCACCTCATCGACGCCCCTCTAGAGGCCATATTATATAAATATACTCATATAAATTAAATATGCTCATTATGCAAATAAACTATATTATAATTTATAATATATTTTAATACTGGCAAAATAATTAGAATACGAATACCATTAACAGGGGGGCATAAATGCAAAATGTGATAAGAGAGTAAGAGCGATCTAGAAGTAATTAAATACGACGATTTTTTTTCGTTTGAAAACTTCTCGCGCCCCTTTTTAACCTTGCGCCCCTAGGCACGTGACTAGTTAGCCTTAAGGATATTCCGCCACTGTTCGGAGGTAAGGACGCACCATAACTAACAAAACGAACCCAAACTCAGCACACCTATTACTATTACTACTCTTCGAAGAGTTCCAGTAGCATTCACCAAAGTTCACCTTCGAGTCGGGGTAAGGTTACATCATAACTGACATAACGAGCACAATCTCGGCACACCTAGTTCTGCTCGTCGTGGAGTTCCAGTAGCAGATATACGAAGTACACCGTACGTACTTTTAGCGAGACAAAATATTGGTATAAAAATCTGTGATTATAAAAATAATAATATCTTACCTTGGCCACATGAGTAGATATGCCTTGCTCAAGTATGTATCAAATTTGGTTTTTGGAATATTTTATATTCCTAAGCGATCTATATTATTCAGCACGCACCGCTGTAAACAAACGACCATTCACGATGGTGGCTGAGCCCGGAGTAAAAAAGTACCCTGTGGCCGGGAGTGAGGCAAAGTGTATTTAGTAAAATATATTAATACAAGGATGCTCAAAACACCAAAAACTTCACTATTCTCAGCCAAAAAAATTAATTATAACTAAACAAAACAAAATTAAACTGCCATTTACATTCCATGGCTTCTCACATGATAGATGAGGAGTTTAAAAATAGATTGCGTTGAACTATTAATATATTCAAAACTTATCATGTTTACGCCATCATGCGACTTGATAAATCTAAAAGTTATGCCACTAAAACCGCTTCTTTTATGTAAAAATTGCAATTGATACATTTAAAAGAAAAATGAATTCAACAATCATTTATCTTTCAGACAATGTGTTGTTTATATTATTTATATGTTCAGTATGTGTTAGATACGATTTCAGGCGACAAAACATTTGTATTTTGATTTTTAGGCGCTAGTAGAAAATAAAAAATTATACGTGGTGCCATGCTGCAGTAATATTAAGGGTGTAGCAGGAATGGTTTGGGTCGATCGGAGAACACTGTATTCCAGAATATTGTTAAATAGTAGCTTGAAGCTGCTATGTTTCGTATGGTAAGTGCAAAGAACCGGAGACCCTTTTTACTGGAAACGAGGCATTCCATCTTAGTCATCTGGACCAACAACGCATCTGCATTTTGATTTTTAATCGAGTATAAACGTAGATGTGTATAGGCCACAGCATCCAGTTACCACCAGGTGGACTGTGTGCCTGTTTGTCACCCATAGTATATAAAAGAAGAACTTGATTAAAATATGATACGTATTAATATTACCTCAACATAGTATAATACCTAGTCAGGTCATAAATTCTGTCACATGTTTAATATAAAATAATTGAAACAAGTTTATTCATTATGTAACCATTTATACACCAAAATGAACTTAACAAAACACAGATTCTTATGACACTAAAGTTTATTCAAAATGACCTCCGTGATTCGAATACAGGCCTTCAATCTGCGCGGCCAGTCGTCTATCGCAGCACGAACGAGGTCCATGTCAATATCAGCGGCTGCCTTAATCAAGGATGTCTTGAGTGACTCTAAATTGGGATGAGGCTTTGAACACGCCTTTTCCTCCAAATGTTGCCATATCTTGTAATCTAACGGATTCAAATCTGGACTGGAGGAGGGCCAGTCTTCGTGCCGAATGAAGTCGATTTCATGCGCCGCCAGCCAGTCTTGTGTGCTCTTCGCTCTATGAGCTGGCGCCAAATCTTGTTGGAATACACAGTGCCTGTTATTGAACATGGTATGAGAAACAGGTTCCACAAGGTTCGTCAGGACTGTATTTTGATACACAACTGCATTCGTTTTTACACCTTTCTCATTCTGTTAAGCCCCAATAAGAAACTCCCAACCATACCATGAGCGAGGATGGAAAATGACCTCGTTGGACAGGCGGATTACGATTGCTCGCTTCTTTACTACTGTGTGCGTACATTTTATCATTTTGTTTGTTGTAGCTCTCTTCTACGGAAAAAAATATTTCATCCGAAAAAAGAATTTCCCGATATTTTTTCCCGCGTACCGCTTCAACAAAGCACGGCATCTCTTCAGTCTCAGGTCCATTAGACGAGCATTCAAACGATGTCCTGTTTTTCTTCGATATGCCCGAACCCTAAGTCTTCATTTAACACCCTTTTCACCGTGGTTCTGCTTAACCCTATCTGAAGGGCCAACAGTTTCTGCTTACGTTTGGGATTTCTTTGAATTCGCGCCTTCACAGCTTTTATCACTGCTGGAGTCCTAACAGACCGAGGGCGACCACTTCTTGACCTGTCATCTACACTAGTCTTCATTGTATCGTTTGATGGTATGATAAACGAATCTTTTGGTTGTATTCAAATTTTTCAGTATGTCAAAAATTTGAATTGGCGCGTAACCGCAACGATGCGGTCTTCTTTATGCGTCCACTCCATATTTAAAAATGAATAAAATACTAAAAAGTATACAGTTTTATTTTCATGAACAATTCGAAATTCGAATTCAATAAACTTTTTTGTGGCCAGCATTCTAAAAGAAAAGTTTTTACTGTGTGACATTACTTATGACCTGACTAGGTAGTTAGTGGTTAGGCTAGTGGTCGCCGATTCATTAAATGTTTAAATTTGAACGTAATTGAGGTTCTTTCGTCATAAAGTATAGTTAAATTTGATTGGATTACCTTTCGTTTTCGTTCAGGTATAAAATCCAAGAGAAGTTTTGAGGATATCTGCTTCAAATCTTATATAATTTTTTTATGCATTAACTAATTATCTACAAAAAGCTATTTACAATTATTTGTTGGCAACATTTTAAAATTGGTAAAATAAACAGTTCTTATCAACTTGTAATTATGAACTGTTAACAACATTAAAAATCATACTGTTGTTTTAAAATACAGTTTCGGTATTCATTATCTCAAATTATAAAACCACGGAACTAAAGTTAAAATTTTGCTTTAACATTATCTTCAAAGTTGGAATTTATCATGTATAGGGGAGGCGTATTACATACATAAATATCGGATAGCACTATGATACAAAACAAATATTTTTTTTGTATCATGGTGCTATCTATTTTTTTTTTTGGATCATGGTATATATTATTATGTAGGATATACAATAATTGTTCCGTACGACAACGACACAATCGCGTATCCACTGCACTGAGCTGTGAAATTTTGTTGCAATAAATAAGACACCGTTTTGCTTAAAAAAATACGTTTACTGTTATCTACAATTCATAATCATCATCATCATATCAACCTTTCATAAGTCCACTACTGAACATAGGCTTTAAAATACGGTCCGAAGCCAACTGCATCCATCGGCAGTAACTCCTTCTAGCGGGGGGCTTAGGTGTACTTTGCTTACATGTACGAGGCTGCTACTCAAGAACCTTTCTTTCACATCAACTGTTGGTTTGAGCTATATGGCCAGCCCAATGTAACTTCAGCTTACTGATTCGATGGGCTGTATTAGCTTACTCTGGTTCTACTGCAGATATTGGAAGAAACTCTAAGCATATCCCTATCTTAAGCTCGATGAACGATCTTTAGCTTCCTCATACGGTAAGCAGTGCAGGATCACGTTTCAGATCCAAATGTAACCATTGGCAACACGTACTGGTAGTACTCTTTTGTTTTCAAATGTTGAGGCATACGTGACGAAGGCGTATTCAATGGCCAATATTTAAATCTTTAGAAATATCAATATAGGGTTAATATACTGGTCACGAAACTTTGATATATTTATATCTATATTACAGATATAGATTCTAAAAAAAGACAACAATAAGTATAAGGGGGGGGGGGTTAATCTATGAAATTTCTTATTTGTCATTTTCTTGAGAGTTCTTATCTGTAAGATTCTAAAATTTGAAGCAGAAGGTGGATTTCGAAGTTAATAAGGGCTTTAAGTAAGACTAAAATTTTATTATTATCTTTAAATTTGACTTATCTCTATTGTGAGATATTGGGGAGCTGTTAACGCGAGCATGTACAGTGTAGTAGCTGTGTAAGAATATCCACTACTACATATCATCGCGTGGGTGTCGTAAGAGGCGACAGAGGGAAACAAATCACGAGATGGACAGCACCGTCTTTCTAATAACTACTAAACACAAAAAACTGCGGTTGCCAACCTGCTTTCCAAGCGTGGCAACTATGGAAAATAACCCCTCTAATGAGGCAATCTGTGGGGGACGCTTATGTTCACAGTGGACTTTAAAAGGCTGTAACGGTAACGGTAACGCGAGCATTAGTAATGCTAGTGTTGCAGATGTCGACGTAAAAATGAAGGTGTCACTCGCCGTAACCTAGTCGTGTCCGATGTAACGCTTATACGCAATATCTAAAACACAAAGACAATTAATATATTTAGAACCGGAAACTAATAGTTTGTGTTTTAGCATAGATGTTCGCGATTCGAACTTAGGACCCGTGATTTGGTAGATATATTCTCTGATCACTAGGCTATGTCATGGCTCAGTATGTAGTTAAAATAAAATGAAAAGTTTATGCTGATTTTCTAAAATTATATACATAGCTTTTGCTGCTGCAAATATTTTTACAATAATTTCTATAAATGATTAGGAATTTAATATTTTATAAGAATGAAGTTTAAAAAATAAACGTTACACTAGGATTTTCTATGTCATGGCTCAGTATGTAGTTAAAATAAAATGAAAAGTTAATGCTGATTTTCTAAAATTATATACATAACTTTTGCTGCTACAAATATTTTTACAATAATTTCTATAAATGATTAGGAATTTAATATTTTATATGAATGAAGTTTAAAAAATAAACGTTACACTAGGATTTTCTACGGTATCGTGCAAGCAGTTTACAAACATAAATTGTACAAGGATAAACATCCAGATCCGTAACAATTACTTGCAATTCATACAAATACTTTTTCCGTACGGGATTCGAACCCGCGATCCTCAGCGCAGTAACACACATCCTATTTCATCCAGTGGGTGTCGTTAGAGTGGAGTATGAGCAACACGAAGAAAACATCGCGAACTGAGATAGCAGTCGCTTTAACCATCTTTGACAGTATAAACCAGCTAGGTGTGAATATCATAGCAATTCCTGACTATTGTGTAAGAAAATAGGAAAGGTTTTTATATTTTGCTCATAACTTTTTGATTTTTAATATATATATCATCTTTCTCACTTACATATTTAATGACATTTACAAATATGATTTTATTGGCTTCCATTAGAAAATAAGATGCTAGCAAAGCTCGTGAACTTAGCAGTCTACATATATTCCCATGGTGTTGCAGTAGTTCATGGGCGGCGGTAGTCGCTCACCATCAGGTGAGCCGTATGCTCGTATGCCCCCTATCTTATAAAAGAAAAAAAAACACATATTGTTAAAACCGGGACGACAGAATTAGCGAGTACCATGTAAACAAGGGTTCAGCCTTTCAGATGGCGTTGCCACTCCATACATAATGCAATACATAATGCATGAGGTTTTTACTTCCTAGTACAAACGTAGCTAAGATACCTACAGAGATAAAACTGAACATCGAACGTATCGCTATGGCAAAGCGTTGGGTGTCGGCAGATATTACATTTATTGCTAAAATCTCGTGAAAAATTGTTATTTCTAAACTTCTTAAAACCAATATCCAATTCATTTTTTGAAGTATAAGTGAGTACTTTATGTTAAAGTTGGTTGGTCAAATAATAATAAAAATTAACGAAATGTACAACAAGTTTAATATACTTTTTAATTTAAATAAAAAAATAGTGTATCAATTAGTGTAGAAAGTAATTCTTCGATAAGTATTCAGAAAGACACGCCAAACCGGGCGCGTTATGTCAAATATACACTCTGGTATTGTATCAATATCCTAAGTAGCAGTTGTTCTAAATGTTTGCCAAGTGAGCCGCGAAAAAATAATTGTTATCTTTGTAAACTCAAAAAACCATAGAAATAACTACTTAATTTCAATACTTTTATCTTAGATTTTCATTTGTAACATTTTCGAAAGATTAATATTAACAATTGATTTGAACACCTAAAACTTTTCAAGGTATAGGGCTTAACGATTTACGTTCTAGATATCTATTATTTTAAAGAATCGTGATATCGAATAATTCATTTTGCATTTCGTAGCAGAAAACTGCTGCAGACAAGTGGAGTGGAAAAATATCTTCACTAAGTAACTAATACAGTAATAGATTAAATTGGATAGAAACTGCTGCTTAATGCATATATGAAAATGACATTTAGAAGTTTGTTCACTTTCAAATATTAGCTCGTAGCTCTGCATAACTTTGCTAAAACATATAATTTTAAAGGATATTAATACCCTTTTATACATTACAGTAAATTGCATTTGGTAAAACAATAGCTTAATAAGGGTAGAGATTATTCCAAATCTATATATATAATAATCACAAGTTGTAGAGCCATGTTGCAGATATTATTGTTGTAGCAAAAATTGGTCGCCTCGACCGGGGAAGGACCACGCTTTCACAGAATATCAGCGTAAAATAGTAGCTTAAAGCTGGTGTGTTTCGTATGGTGAGTGTAGAGAACCAGAGACCCTTTTTACTGGAAACGAGGTATTTCACCTTAGTCCTCCGGGTGACAAAGCATCAGCATTTTGATTCTTATTCGAATAAAATAATATAAATTTCAGGAAAAATTCACCTGATGGTAAGTGGGTGCCGTAGCCTAGAACCCACATCCATTCTCTGTTACGAATCAAAATGCAGATGAGTTGTCGTCCCCGAGGAATAAGATGATGGATGGTTTTCGTTATACACTACACAAAACTTAGCAGTATTATGTTACTATATAACGCTGTTCTGAGCATATGTGATTTGTCCCTGATTGAGCCGAATCTTTCGTGTTGAAATCATAATACAGATTGATACAGCATTAGTCTAAACTACATAGAATTATTATATGCATACATTTAATGATATAGCACTGTTTAGTCTCAATCTTGACTGTGTTTCTGAGCCTCAAAAGCAACTTTATTTAGTAATTTAATATCCGCTAGAACGCATAACGTTATCCGACCGACAATTTCCTTAATACCTATAAGAAAGGGTCATTAATTTCCTATGATACCGAAACTGTGGTAAGCTTCTGCTTATGAATTTCTCACGCCCTTTATTGATATCACACTAGATTTACGCAGGATTTATCGTACATAGGATTTATCGCTGGCTTACAAAATAAGACATAATTCGAAATAAATCACGTCGAAAAATGTTAATACGTAAAGAATTATATCAGTAGTGATCGTGCATAAGGGTCTATTTAAATTCAAGCGGGACGTGTGAAATAAGGTTCGAGTGATTTATGCGGGCTTTGGGGGCTGAGCCATTCCAAAACTTTAAATATGATATGTGACGACAGAGCAGTGGTTTTCCCGCTCTACTGACCGTAGATTACGGTCTCGGTTAGGAGTTAAATGAGGAGTTCCGAAATCGATTTAGTAGATAACTTCGTCATAATGCGTCATGGACAAGTTAAAACATTTTTTTTTTGGTTGTCGAAATAAGATGACCGTTATTTTTTGGAATCACCGGGTAGTCAAAATACAATATTTTAAAATAACTTTAATCTTTCTCCCCTATTCCATAAAGTTAACTATTAGCCCAGACTTTACTTAATTTATGTTAAGTCGTGAAGTGGCAACTTATGAGAATCCAGTATCGTATATCATCTCGTGGGCATCATAAAAGGTGACAGAGGGAAATTAAACACAAGATGATCAGCAGCATCATCCCGATAACAGTTCAAGACACTTAATAAAAACAGCGGTAGCCAATCCGATAGTCAAGCATGACCGACATGGCAAATATCCTATAGGGGCATTTATAGGCGAGACCTTTGTTCAGATGTAAAACTTTTGATAGGCTGTAATGATGATGAGGATGATGGTTGATGATGGTTGATGAATGTAAGAAAGCGAATTCATTATAAATATTCATTATCTTTCTACAGTATTTGTAAGCAGGTAGAGAATCCTCAGTCAGCTCTACTCATATATTTTAAAAACAACGATAAGACGTGGGCGAAATCGCGCTCCACTGAATTATTCACGACTTTCGAAGTGTTAAGAAATGCGCACAAACACTGTAATATTCGTTTAATATTTATATTACTACACGCAAAGACAATCCTTCGAATTCGAAATGCAAATACTCTTTTGCAAATGACGGTAAACAAGCATGTCTCAGTATATAGCAGCGCACTCTGTTGATTACACTCATACCTAATAGGTAGTCTCGTATTATACAAAATACGAGCGAAATATCTACTCTGGCAAACAAACATAATTTTCGTAAGACAATGGCTAAGTATACATGTAATATTTATGAAAATATACGAGTTTAATATTCACCAAATGGAAAGAGATTTAATGTTTTATAAATTATACGAATTTAAACGGCGCAGTGGCTTAGCAATAAGTTGTTGCGCTGGGGGCCGCGGGTTCGAATCCCACACGGAACAAGTATTTGTACGGCCTACAAATAATTGTTCCGGGTCTGGATATTTGTCCTCGTACAATTTATGTTTGTAAGCTGCCTCCACGACACAGGAGAAAATCCTAGTATGGGGGTAACGTTTATTAAAAAACAAGAAAAGACAAGAAAACAAACTAGGTTACTTAAATGTTAAATATTTCATAGACATACCTATTCTTTAAAAAATACGTAAAGTGAAGTAATTTTATTCATAAACACAGTATTTTTGCAAGTTAAAATAAATGCTTTTACAAAAAATTTACTTCGCAAATATCCGCGTTATAAAATAAAATGATGTGTCTTACCTAGTATGAAGAAGCACCTCCCGCCCTCCCTCAATTGCGTGCACTATCCCCGTCACCACTAATCCCAGCACCGCTACTTCCAACACCACTACACTAGACAAGACACACCACTGACGATAATACGACACGTGTTTCGCCTCTACACGAGGCATCCTCAGGTGATATAGACTCTACGGTGGCTAACCGCTAAGTGAGCGGCGAGCCAAAACAAGTGCCTTTTATACAAACCGATGATGCAACCGCTCTCTACCTAACGAGCGAGCGATTGCGTCATGCGATAAAACATGCGACCAATCACCGCTGGACTTACGCAGCCGTTTGTAAAATTAAAAACAAACCGCCGCGCAACGCCCACATTATTAGAGAGCAGGCTTGAAGATATTTAAGAGAGGTGAGTTAGTAACATTTGTTTGTTCATTCAGCAATGCAACGGTATTATTATTACTTTTTAATATCTCTAACTGTTCCAGCACACACAGCCGCAGCCCTTTATTACACGTATGTAAGACTTTAAAGGAGTGGTCGTTGGCTAGGTTGTGTCCAGTGTCCTGACTTTTGACGAATATCTGCAGATATTCGTCAAAAGTCAGGTGTTTACAAACTTGTTTGTGACGAATGCCACGCCGTTTACGTGGGTCAGACTGGTCGCAATTTCGAGACACGTTATAAAGAGCATTTAGCCGCGTACAGGAATTGCAATCCCGATAAATCCCATTTTGCCAAACATCTTTTGGACACTGGACACAACCTAGCCAACGACCACTCCTTTAAAGTCTTACATACGTGTAATAAAGGGCTGCGGCTGTGTGTGCTGGAACAGTTAGAGATATTAAAAAGTAATAATAATACCGTTGCATTGCTGAATGAACAAACAAATGTTACTAACTCACCTCTCTTAAATATCTTCAAGCCTGCTCTCTAATAATGTGGGCGTTGCGCGGCGGTTTGTTTTTAATTTTACAAACGGCTGCGTAAGTCCAGCGGTGATTGGTCGCATGTTTTATCGCATGACGCAATCGCTCGCTCGTTAGGTAGAGAGCGGTTGCATCATCGGTTTGTATAAAAGGCACTTGTTTTGGCTCGCCGCTCACTTAGCGGTTAGCCACCGTAGAGTCTATATCACCTGAGGATGCCTCGTGTAGAGGCGAAACACGTGTCGTATTATCGTCAGTGGTGTGTCTTGTCTAGTGTAGTGGTGTTGGAAGTAGCGGTGCTGGGATTAGTGGTGACGGGGATAGTGCACGCAATTGAGGGAGGGCGGGAGGTGCTTCTTCATACTAGGTAAGACACATCATTTTATTTTATAACGCGGATATTTGCGAAGTAAATTTTTTGTAAAAGCATTTATATAATGGATTTCCGCAAAGTAACGCCTGATTCTATTAATTAAGTTAAAATAACATAACATAATTATTACGGTATTTGTTATTATTTATCCGATATAATAAAACTCAGGTAGGTAGTAAAATACTTATTATACCCATATTAAGGAGTCCAGCAGAAAAATGTTTGCGACAGTACCTTATTACCGACGTTTGCGTAACTCGCTTCCCATTCCCACTAGAATTCTACTGGCACAGTCCTTGTTTCTCCCTATCATTGATTATGCTGGTGCATGCTACTCCGATCTTACTGAGGATCAATTAAATAAACTTGAGCGTCTTCAGAATTTCTCTATTAGATTCATATTTGGCCTTCGCAAATATGACCATGTTTCCGAGTACCGTATTAAACTCAAGTGGCTCCCTATCAGACTTCGTCGGAATACTCATATTCTATCTCTCTACTGTACTGTGTACTATTCAATCTTAAAACACCGAGTTATCTTAAAGAAAAATTTGAGTTCATGGGCGCAGATAAAGATCATTCCCGAATAGCCGATAAACTTATATTGCGAATGCCTGCTCACAACTCAAAATGTTTTCATTTCTCCTTTTGTGTCAAAGCAATCAAATTATGGGACTCGCTTCCTTTAACAATTATTATTAAGAAAGCCCAAAGCATTTAGTCTTTCAAAAATATGGTTAAAGATTATTATTTAAATATGTGTTCTACTTAATATATTTTATTATCGTATCTACTTTACTTGATAACGTTTGTGTATATGATATATAGTTATAATGTATTACAAAATATTTATAAAAATATGTATGTATTCTATGTATGTATATGTAAGTACATGTGTATATGTATTTAATTATTGCATTGTCTTATATACTATATAAACCTTGTACTATTAATATATACTTGTTTATCTAAGATTTATGGACACGTCTCTATATTTAAATGAAAATGATCTTCTTCACCAAGGTTTGCCTGGAAGAGATCGCTGTTTAGCGATAAGGCCACCTAATTGTACATACATTTATAAATTTAAGTTTGCTGTGTTGTGTAGTATTTTGTGTGTAATGAAGAACATAAACAAAAAATAAACAAAATATATACGTATATGTAGAAAAATATATTTTTATTAAGTATATTATTATTCAGCGATAATGGTAGAGCAAAAATGTGGTCAATATTTGGCCATTATTTGTAAAACCAATAAGTAATATTTCAGGAATTACTAAAACTAGAATGAAATACAAGAGTTTATGATTGCCACGACTTTATACATAACTTATGATATTTAATGTTTATCGCTGTATTTGTGTTCAAAGCAAAGTCTATACAGTTTGTGACAGAAAAATATCTGTTACAATTAAATATATAGAATTGACTGATAACACAATTATTTCTAAAACAAGTTTTTGAAAAATTTTCTATAATTATTTCTGTGTACAGTTCTAAGTTTTATAAATATCGGAAAAATAGTAAGCGTTGCTAAAAAAATCGGAACGCCGAAGCTCATTAGCCAGCGTAGCGCCTTAAGGCACATGATTCTGTCGGAATTAAAATTGCGCAGAATTAAATTTATAAACTGATGACTTAGCGCATCTGGGAAAGACTTCTTAAATATGACAAGAATCACAAAGGTTGAGGGTTCAAATCTTAAACGGAAAAATGTTGGTGCGAAAGAGGAAACGAATGATTTGCGCATCTGGTGGTTTGATCATTTAATACGTGGTAGAACAAGTTACAGCATAAGCGTTATGGCTGCATCATAAAAAGGTCGGTGCGATCGAGACAATGATTGAATAGAATACCAGGGTAAAGTAGCAGCATTAAACTGATGTGTTTCTTATGGTGAGTGACCAAAAGAGCCACCCTTATCTATGCGCAACAAGACATTACGATGAACTGCTACCCATACCTTCCTTTACCGAAATATAGGCGTAGTGAAACCCTGGATCACATTCAAGCTTTTCTACCCTGGAGCGTGCATTGACACAGATTATATAGATGGGAAGTCTTATGGAAAAACCTCCTCGTATTCCGATGTACATTGTGAGGCGGCGAACGGAAAGAAGATGCGCTATTCCGACGAGCGACTGCTGATGGGCGCTTGGTGCTGGCTTCTTATTTGTAAAAAAACGTTCTCTTGTACTTTCTGATTTAATTATATGTACATCGTAATAAATTAAACTTAAGTTCAAATATATAATTAATAAAAATATAAGCAAATACAGCTTCTACTTTTATATGAAATTATCCCAAATTGAATGTGAATTATGGGCAACAACTTTTTTACGTACTGATTGACCCTCACAATGTGTGCGTGTGCAATAAAATCAGTTAAAATAATGCATTACCATATATTTTGTATTACAGTAGTAAAGAAAAATTTACTAACAAAGCATTGTTAGTAAATTTTTCTTCACTATGTGCTTATATTCGGAACCTTCTCTGCAAATTTGGCCGGTTATTGTAATATAAACCTGTATATGTAAAAAAAGTTTTGAATAATATCCATTCCAAGAATTCGTCTCACATAAAAGAATAAAACCTGATGCACGTATTGGTTGCACATATTTGTTGTACCGGCAATCCAATGCTTTGCAATAAAACACTTTTTCACTGAGGAATACTACACGCATCCGTTTTGGGTCTGTTTACAGCTGTCGACATGGATTGATTGCATACGTATACGAATTGGTAGTCCACACACATAAATATATTATTCACTTACACTTCCAACAAAGAAATAAAGCAAGCGGAAAGTTAAATTATTGAAATGCTAATATTATTTAGTTTTGATTTCCTATAAATATTTTTTCAGAATTCGAAGCTTTAATTCGGCATGTAAAGAAAATAACTTATGCTAATTTTGAAACCGACGAATGAGGGATGGTAATTATTTAATCAAAAATGCACAAAATTGATTGACCTTTATTTCACCACCAAACGAAGTCATAAATTTGGCTGAATGAAATGAGGCAAGTAATATGTAGTTATTTAAAAACTAGATATTGTCTTACTTGTCAAGTTGTCTAATGTAATCGTCTTGGTTTTGTTCATAAAATACGATCATGTCTTTGCTTGATTGGTTCAAATAAAGTTTGGATTACTTTTTCACTATCAACTAGTTCGTGCAAGATTAATCATTCAATTTATATTAGGTAAACAACAGTTATTTAAGACTTAAGTTATTTAAGTTATTAAAGACCGCTTTTTCCCTTATATTATTTGATGAAATTCACCATCAAGTCGTAACTAAATACGGAAAAACATTTTTTATATAAACAATAAATGTGTTTTGTATGTAAAATATCAAGTGATGAGTTATAATTAGCTTTTCTATACTTGAGGTAGGTAGCGGACTCTTCAACATTCTTATGACGTTATTATTAGTAAACTTTGGTAAAGCTAATAAAAATTAACCACTATTTAGTATTAAATTACCTTATTTTTAAAGAAAAAATATAAAAACCAAAAAGGTTACATTCCGAGTTTTGAGAGTAAGCGAAAGGAACATAACAGTTTATTTCACTCATAAAAGCAAATATTTTTTCAACACGAACAAGTCTAAACTAACTAAACATATAAGAATAATTCGTAGATTTGAGTTATATCTTTATATACGGTGATAAATTCCTGGATATGAAATAATGTGAGAGTAACAAATCGTTACACGCCTATCGGTCTGGAATCTAACTACGGAAACAATCATTCGACCTCGTCCACGAATTATCTCTGTGACCGACATTAAATTCTCCAATTTGGGAAATGACATAAATAATACAAAATAATAGAGTGTAGTTGTTCTGTTTTAACAGTTATTTTTTATCGTAAAATTGATTATTTACTGTTCGATAGCACAATGGCTAAGTGACTACGGCGCGTTGAAGCACAGATTCGAATCCTGTACGAAATAACTATATATTTCGTACGGGGGTTTTTTCCCTTGTGTATGTAAATTTTAGAGTGACAGCCTCATCCTAAAAAGCGTAGCACTGGGCGACCTCACAAAGCCTTCTAGATGTTCGCTTTTCATCAATATCAAGTCTATTCAGAGTTCCGTAATAAAATTTGGCGAGAAAAGGTTGTTTTGCGTGTTTCAGCGACGTTAATATACGACGTAAGTATATAAATTATTTTACCACGTTATGCCTCTGTCGGTTCAAAGTAAGTAAAATCAACACCAAAGACAAACGAAGAAAATATAGATAATACAATATATAAAATATATAAAACAGAATAACGAACAAAAAACAGAAAATTATAATGAATGAAATGAATTTGTAAGGTAAAGGTGTCCACTTTCAATTATTTTTTATATAATAAAGATGACAAACGAGCACACAGTCCACCTGATTGTAAGTGGTTGCTGCGGCCCATAGACATCTACATCTATCTTCGTTTGCGAATTAAAATGCAGATGCGTTGTCAGCCGTGAGGACTAAGATAGAATGCCTCTTTTCCAGTAAAAAGGGTCTCCGGTTCTCTACACCCACCACCAAACGAAACACAGCAGTATAAAGCTGCTATTTTACGCTGGTATTCTGTGAGAGCGTGGTCCTTCCCCGGTCGAGCCAACCCATTCGTACTACAACTATACTATTAATATAGCTGCAGCATGGTTCTACCACGTATTAAAATTAATCACGTATCAAATTATTTATTTCGTCTAAATAAAACAGAAAAAGAACATAGATACTAAATAAAAGTTGTTAAACCATAAATAAATTCGAATACAGAAGAGGTATATTGTTCTTTTTTTAATTATTTGTAATTTTTTTTAAATTACTTAATACATGAGAGACGCTGTATCACTTAGCAGCGGGACAAGAGCATGCTGTTTTTATGTACCTTTTTAGTAGAAAGTGACTTAAAAATCTCTTTTATTAATAATGTGAAACACTTGTTATGTATTTTTCCGGTAAAGCGTCGAGGATATTATTTTTAAACACACGGACATAAATTTTTGAAAATACTGGTGTTTTAAGTAATGGTGCATTAAACGGTCCTTTCATCGGTTATGCTAGTAAATGGTACTGGCGTAATAATATAGCTGAGTACACTATAATTCAATGCCAATTTTCTTCGTCAAGAATAGAAAAATTCACTTAAATACTATTTAAATTGTGGGTTACCAATTTATGAAAAAATGGTCATATTGAATAGGCTTTTATGACTTTATGTCAAAGTTATAAAATGTATCTATGTATGTCATCATCATTGCGGTCATTAAAGCCCAACTTGACAATCTATAGCTAAAAATAATAAATTAATATTTATAAAGGAAAACTAAAGCAAGTACTTATCATATTAAATTTTTTCCTGTTTAAATATTTATTCATTTCATGTTTTTAATAAATAAATAATAATTAATAGTGGTTGGTACAATTTACGCTTCATAAAGCTGTGCCGTGTAGTGGCGGTCAAGAATATCCACTACCCCATATCCTCCCGTGGATGTCGTAAAAGGCGACAAAGGGAAACAGCCAGGAGATGGGCAGCAGCATCTTCCTGATAATAGCCAAATGACAATAAAAAAACTGCGGTTGCCAACCCGCTCGCCAAGCGTGGCAACTATGGCAAATACCCCCAATGATGAGAGCAACAAAAAAACGGCCCCCAGTCCCCGGCGGCCCCGCTATTCCTGGCTACGGTGGCGACCATGGTAACGGCGGGGCAGGGGGTGCTAAGAATCTCCGGTGGAGGTTCGGTTGCCACCTTAGACGACTCGACCTGGCAACGTACAACGCACGCACCCTGAGGACTGACGAGAAGATCGTGGAGCTGGAAGAAGAGATAGACAAGTTGCGCTGGCATATTATAGGATTATCTGAAGTCCGAAGAGAGGGGGAGGACACGGTAATCCTCGAATCCGGCAACTTGCTCTATGACCGGGAGGGCGACCATCTGTCCCAAGGAGGTGTCGGATTTATCGTCCACAAGTCTCTCGTTAACAACGTTGTAAAAATCGGGAGTGTGTCGACGAGGGTTGCGTACCTTATACTCAGAATCACCAAACGGTATTCGCTGAAGGTCATACAGGTTTACGCACCAACCTCGGCACACCCCGATGAGGAGGTGGAGGAAATGTATGAGGATATCTCTAGAGCCATGCATTCCTCCAAAACCCAATATACGGTGTTAATGGGAGACTTCAATGCAAAACTAGGCACAAGAGAGAACGGTGAGCTGAAAGTAGGGAAATTTGGAATAGGGCAACGGAACCCAAGGGGCCAGCAGCTGGCCGACTTCATGGAGAAAGAGGGACTCTTTATGATGAACTCTTTCTTCCAGAAGCGGCCCCACAGGAAGTGGACCTGGTCGAGCCCCGACGGTTCCACAAAAAATGAGATTGACTTCATTATGACGACCAGACGACAACTGTTCAGTGATGTCTCCGTGATCGCGAGGGTGAAAACTGGTAGCGATCACCGAATGGTTAGAGGCACACTGAACCTAAACGTTAAGTTGGAGAGGTCTCGTCTAATGAAGTCAACGCTCCGTCCCCCTCGTGCTCTGTTTCAAAGTCCCGAAACCTTTCAGCTCGAGTTACAAAACCGTTTTCATTGCCTAGAAGACTGCAATGAAGTGGACGATATGAATGACAAGCTCGTGGAAACTGTCCATGCGGTTGGAGCTAAGTTCTGCAAGACCCGCCGCAGAAGAACACAAAAACTCTCCGATCACACTCTTAATCTCATGGCTGTTAGACGGGAGATGAAGCTACATTCTTCAACAGACTTGACAGCATACAGGCATCTGAACAGACAGATCTCCAAATGCATGCGGCGGGACTTACGCAACTTCAATACAGCTCGTATTGAAGAAGCGATCGAGCGGAACCAAGGCTCCAAAGTCTTTGCCAGAGATCTGTCTGCCAGAAAGAGCCAACTGTCAAAGCTGAAGACAGAATGTGGCAGCATCGTTTCCGGGACACCTGAGATTTTGAGTGAGATTGAGAGGTTCTATGGGCAGCTGTACACATCATCGTTGGAGCCACACGCAAGTGTGAGTAATGATCCAAGAGCGAGTCTCATCCGACACTATTCCGAAGATATCCCGGATGTCAGTCTGAGCGAGATTAGGATGGCTCTCCAGCACCTTAAAAACGGTAAGGCCCCAGGCGAGGATGGAATTACAGCGGAGCTTCTGAAAGCGGGTGGAAGACCGGTACTTGAAGTCCTTCAGAAGCTCTTTAATTCCGTCCTCCATGGTGGCATTACACCGGAGGCGTGGAGCAGAAGTGCGGTGGTCTTGTTCTTCAAGAAAGGTGACAACGCTCTCTTGAAGAACTACAGACCGATTTCCCTTCTGAGCCGCGTCTACGTGCTGTTTTCGAGAGTCATTACGAATCGTCTCGCGCGCAGACTTGACGACTTCCAGCCTCCCGAACAAGCCGGTTTCCGAAAGGGCTTTAGCACCATAGACCACATACATACCCTTCGGCAAGTTGCACAGAAGTCCGAAGAGTACAATTTGCCACTATGTCTGGCGTATGTGGACTATGAGAAAGCCTTTGATTCCGTCGAAATTTGGGCGGTGCTGCAGTCCCTTCAGCGGTGCCAAGTTGACTGTCGGTATATCGAAGTGTTGAAGTGCTTGTACAGTAGGGCTACGATGGCTATCCGAGTACAGAACCAGAGTACGAAACCTATCCAATTGCAGAGAGGTGTAAGACAGGGTGACGTCATATCCCCGAAACTCTTCACCGCTGCATTGGAAGACGTTTTCAAGCTTCTGGACTGGAAAGGATACGGTATCAACATCAATGGCGAGTACATCACTCACCTTTGATTTGCCGACGATATAGTCCTTATGGCAGAATCGCTGGAGGACCTAAGCACTATGCTCAATGACCTCAATAGTGTTTCCCAACGGATAGGTCTTAAGATGAACATGGACAAAACTAAGATCATGTTTAATGTCCATGTCACACCTATGCCGATAGTTGTTGGGAACACTAAGCTCGAAGTTGTTGACGAGTATGTTTACCTGGGACAAATAGTCCGACTGGGTAAGTCCAACTTCGACCGAGAGGTCAATCGACGGATTCAACTCGGCTGGGCAGCGTTCGGGAAGCTACGACACATCTTCTCGTCAGACATACCTCAAAACCTTAAAACGAAATTGTACAACCAGTGCGTGTTGCCAGTGATGACTTACGAACTGAGACGTGGTCCTTCACTGCTGGCCGTATGAGGAAGCTCAAGGTCGCTCAGCGAGCTATGGAGAGGGCTATGCTCGGAGTTTCTCTGCGTGATAAACTTAGGAATGAGGATATCCGCAGTAGAACCAGAGTGACCGACATAGCCCAACGGATTAGTAAGCTGAAGTGGCAGTGGGCCGGCCATATAGCTCGAAGAACCGACAACCGATGGGGAAGAAAGGTTCTCGAGTGGCAGCCTCGTACCGGTAGGCGAAGTGTAGGGCGTCCCCCCACGAGATGGAGTGACGACCTGGTAAGACATGCAGGAAGTCGATGGATGCAGGTGGCTCAGGACCGTGTTTTGTGGCATTCTTTGGGGGAGGCCTATGTTCAGCAGTGGACTTGTGAAGGGCTGTAATGATGATGATGAAAGCTGATGAAAGATAACTTATAACCCCATTTTTTTCGTGCCATAAGAAGTGACTTTGTGAAATGTCAAAAATATATATATTTATGCATGGGGTTCGATGACGGCGGTATACATTATCCATTACAGCCTATGAAAGTCGACTGCTGAACGTACCCCTCCGTAGATTGTCTCATAGGAAGGATTTTACCTTAATTGCAACGCTTGGCAGGTTAACAACAGCAGTTTTATATTAGTAATAAAAATCTGCGGTATAATCACAAAAATTAAAAAAATTAAAACCCATAACCATCTCGTTTACTCAAGAAGAAAAATATTCAGACCGGCGAAGGAGAGTACCGTTAAAGGTGCGATACGCCTTGTATTGCTATTGTTTTTCTTGTCTTTATTGTAAACCAGTGCTTAACTATAATAACCTGGTGGTAAGTGACGATGAAGTCCTAGACGATAAGTCTTAGCGTCAAATCAATCAATTCAAACAATTGTTTATCCAAGCGTGGCAATTAAGTCATTTCCTCTCTACAACGGGAGAGATACATTTCTTGTCCATGTCTAAGTGGAATTTAACGGGTTTATAAAGAAAAAATTAATAAAAACCGACAGCAAATTTCACAAATATTTACCGAAGGATCTCTTGAAACTTAATTTCCCAAGCTAAATGTAAAAAGTATGTGTAATGTGCATGCAGCAAAGAGGTGTGTTTGGTCTTAGACAACAAACACATCATCTGTATTATTAGATTACGCTGAATTGCAGCTCGAATAGCATGAAAAACACGTTGGGGATAAAACTTTATTCAAGCATCTAAGCAAAAATTTTATTGAAATAATGAGCTTTTTGTATACTTATGAGGGCGATGTAATACATTTTATATACTTAATAATATTTTGCAGGCACTATTTTAACTTGATCATATATGTATGTATATATTATGCCTGAATGTAATGGAAGTCTTGTTATTAAGTTTTTACCGATTTCCAAACGTCTCATCCATCATTAATTACAGCTTATAAAAGTCCACTTCTTAACATCAGCCTCCCTAATAGATTGCCTCATAGGGGGATTTTGCCATAGTAGACACGCCTGGCGAGCGCCGATGCTGCTGTCCATCACCTGTTTCAATTTTCGTCTGACGCCTCTTTCGACACCCACGAGACGATATGGGGTTGTGGGTATTCTTACACCGTAACTACACGGCCAATTCCAGACGACACGACGTCTTGAGTAATCTTAAATTTTGCAGACGTTTAAGTAACCGATGACAAAATAATTTCACGACTATGACCTATAGCATTCTCACTACGATTATCACAGCTCGTAGTCAAAGCGCATGTAACATGTACGCTTTATGTGCTTTGCGTGTTGTTTTTTTTTAAAGTCTTTTAAAGTTTTTTAAAGTCTCCAGGAGGTATTGGGAGGTAAGGAGTATCTTTGTCGCCGTTTCAATAAATATTGCCTATAAATGGTGCGGCTATGTCTATTCAATAGAAATGAAAAAATTTGAAAAACGGTTGACCCTGCAGGCCATGCCTGGAACTTCTGGATTATTATTCCCACGATTATTAGAAATTTTTAAATGGCAATAATTTTTGAACGCGTCGTTCAATTTTGACTTGCTTGACGACATTTGATGCTGTTTTTTTAGTACAAAAATTGTTTGTTAGGTTCTGAGTCAATGCATCGCAGTATTTAAAAGTTATCCCAAAAAACGATTATTTAGACATTTTAGATGGCAATAATTTTTGAAACGCGTCGTTCGATTTTGATTTATTTGGCTGCATTTGACGCAGTTTTTAAGTACAAAAATTGTTGTAAATTATTGAGTAGATGGATCGAAACGGCGTCCTGAGACCTCAAAACGTGGAGATCTGATGAAAACTCGCATTCTCAAAATCGCACCGAAATCTATAACTCCCTACATTTGAAAATTATTATTTTCTAAGCGGGAAAATGAAAAATATTCTCAAACGCTGAATTTTTGACGTAGTATTTTCACCGTCAAAAGTTCTCAAATGACTTCCGATTTACACAAAAATACGATAAGAAAATTACGAAACAAACCGTTGTTTTTTTGGGACAGATAAGACAAGACTAAAAATATGGCAACAGTCAAGGTAAAAACTATTAAAGTGATCAAAATCCGCTATGACTAGAACAGAACATTGTTTAATTATATAAACACTTAGAATTCAGTGCCATTCCAATTAAAAATTAATTAATTAAAAATTCTTTAATTAAATAAGTTAAAAATTCTTAACAAAAGAAAATCCTTAAAAACAATAACAATACACAATTACGCTCTCTTGATTAAAAAAAAAACATAACTACATAAGAGTTGTCTAGTTGTGTTATCTATTTATATAAAAAAATAATCACATAGCTTTTGATCTAAAGGCTTCCTTGGCTTTACGTACGACTTTTAACCATCGTACATTTTTCGTTCATAAAACTAAATATCTAGTATATTTTTTATGAACGAAATTTAGGCTTTTAATTTGTAACAGACTTTTTTTACTTTCTTGGTGGTTAAAATAAATCATGAATAAGAAAAAAAAGAAACAATAAAAAAAACAAAGATGTTGCGGCGCTATTCAATTTATACATCTAAATATATCGCTGGTAAGCTGAAGTGTCAATAGGCTGATCATGTAGCTTGAACAAGAACTTACAACCAATGGGTAAGCAAAGTTCTCGTCATAGATATAGTATATATTAGATTGGCGATAGAGTAATTAGAGTGAGACCAAAAAACGAAATATACCGATGTGAGTGAAATGTGCATGTGTGCGAGACGAATGTTGCTGCGCCATATATCAACTTCAATTATCGATACAGAGCGCTGTTTCCGTGTCATCATCATCATCATCCTTATTACAGCCCTTCACAAGTCCACTGCTGAACATAGGCATCCCCCAAGGAATGCCACAAAGCACGGTCCTGAGTCACCTGCATCCATCGACTTCCTGAATGTCTTACCAGGTCGTCACTAAATCTAGTAGGGGGACGCCCTACATTTCATCTGCCGGTACGAGGCCACCATTCGAGAACCTTTTTTCCCCATCAGTTGCCGGTTCCTCGAGTTATATGGCCGGCCCATTGCCACTTCAGCTTACTAATCCGTTGGGGTAGGTCGGTCACTCTGGTTCTACAGCGGATATCCTCATTTCTGCAACACGCACTGGTTTTACAGTCTCGTTTTCAAGTTTTGAGGTATACCTGACGAGAAGATGTGCCGTAATTTCCCGAACGCTGCCCAGCCAGGTTGAATCCGTCGATTGACCTATCGGTCGAAGTTGAACTTACCTAGTCGGACTTTTGTTTCCAGGTAAACAACAGGTCAACAACTTCGATCTTAGTGGCCCCAACAACTACTGGGATAGGGGTGACATGGACGTTATACAAGATCTTTGTTTTGTCCATGTTCATCTTAAGACCTATCCGTTGGGAAGCACTATTGAGGTCATTGAGCATAGTGTTTAAGTCCCCCAGCGATTTTGCCATAAGCACTTTATCGTTGGCAAATTGAAAGTGAGTGATGGACTCGCCATTGATGTTAATAGCGTTTCCTTTCCAGTCTAGTAGCTTAAAAACGTCTTTCAATGCAGCGGTGAAGAGTTTCGGGGATATAACGTCACCCTGTCGTACACCTCTCTGCAGTTGGATAGGTTTCGAACTCCAGTTCTGTACTCGGATAGCCATCGTAGCTCTACTGTACAAACACTTCAGCACTTCGATATACCGGATGTCAACTTGGCATCGCTGAAGGGTCTGCAGCACCGCCCAAATTTTGATGGAATCAAAGTATTTCTCATAGTCTTCATACACCTGATATAGTGGGAAATTGCACTCCTCGGACTTCTGCACAGTTTGCCGAAGGGTATGTACGTGGTCTATGGTGCTAAAGCGTTTTCGGAAACCGGCTTGTTCGAGAGGCTGGAAGTCGTCGAGTCTGCATACGAGACGATTCGTTATGACTCTCGAAAATAGCACGTAGATGCAGCTCAGAAGGGAAATCGGTCTGTAGTTCTACAAGAGAGCGTTGTCGCCTTTTTTGAAGAACAACACCACCGCACTTCTACTCCACGCTTTCGGACTAGTGCCACCATGGAGGACGGAATTAAAGATTTTCTGAAGAACAGGTACCGGTTTTCCACTCGCTTTCAAAAACTCCACTGTAATTCCATCCTCGCCTGGGACCTTGCCGTTTTTAAGTTGCTGGAGAGCCATTATATTCTCGCTAAGACTGACGTCCGGAATATCATCGGAATGGTGTCTGATAAGGCTTGCTCTTGGATCGTTACTCACACCTCATCGTTGGAGCCACACCTCCAACGATGACGTGTACAGCTGCTCATAGAACCTCTCAATCTCACTCAAAATTTCAGGTGTCCCGGAAACGACGCTGCCACACTCGGTTTTTATCTTCGACAGTTGGCTCTTTCTCGCAGACAGATCTATAGCAAAGACTTTGGAGCCCTGGTTCCACTCGATCGCTTCTTCAATACGAGCAGTATTAAAGTTGGGTAAGTTCCGTCGCATGCATTTGGAGATATATCTGTTCAGTTGCCTGTATGCTGTCAAGACTGTAGCTTTATTTCCTGTCTAACAGCCATGAGATTAAGAGTGTGAATGGAGAGTTTTTGTATTCTTCTGCGGCGGGTCTTGCAAAACTTAGCTCCAACCGCATGGGCAGTTTCCACGTGCTTGTCGAGTGACACGATATGAGTTATCGTCCACTCCATTGCAATCTTCTAGGCACTGAAAACGGTTTTGTAGCTCAAGCTGATAGGTTTCGTGACTTTGGTTTGGAGCACGTGGGGGAAGAAGCGTTGATTTCATTAGACGACCTCTCCAACTCATCGTTTAGGTTCAGCGTGCCTCTCACCAATCGGTGATCGCTGCCGGCTTTCACACTCACGATTACTGGGACATTACATCTGCTAACGAGTAAAACAAAATAGAGAAAAGAGATAGAAATCCCCGCACGTAAAAACTTTTATTATATAAATAATTATTAATTACAAAAAATAATTATAGCGGGAAGGGCTACGCTCTCTCACAGAAAATCATCGTTAAATAGTAGCTTAACATTGCTGTGTTACGTTTGGTGAGCGAATAGAACCAAAGATTTTGTTACTGAAACCGAGATATAAGAAGGTTCTTATTCCTTCAGGATATCATCGCATCAGCATTTTGATTCCTTTTTGAGGATGGGTGTAGATGTCTCTGGGCCACAGCATCCACTTACCATAAGGTGATCTGTGTGCTCATTTGTTACCCTTATTCTATAAAAATAGATAAAAATATGCATAATAAAGAAATAGATTCTTTGACACAACTATCGACGACACAAAGAGAAAACTTAAAACGCAATATTATTGAAGTTTACTATTAGTATAAATTGCAAATAATTAAACCTCGAGGAGGTTTTATAACAAAAAAAGCCTGCAACGAAGAAGATTAAATATCGATAAAATATCTAAAGGAGGTATTATTTGGTCTGTACTCCTTCCCCTTACAGATTTTATGTAAAATGAGACAATACTGAATTGATTTGCAAAGAAAAGTTTCATGCTTTTACATGAAGAAACAATACGCCTCATTTAAAAGTCATCATCATCATCATCATCATTACAGCCCTTCACAAGTCCACTGCTGAACATAGGCCTCCCCCAAAGAATGCCACAAAACACGGTCCTGAGCCACCTGCATCCATCGACTTCCTGCATGTCTTACCAGGTCGTCACTCCATCTCGTGGGGGGACGCCCTACACTTCGCCTGCCGGTACGAGGCTGCCACTCGAGAACCTTTCTTCCCCATCGGTTGTCGGTTCTTCGAGCTATATGGCCGGCCCACTGCCACTTCAGCTTACTAATCCGTTGGGCTATGTCGGTCACTCTGGTTCTACTGCGGATATCCTCATTCCTAAGTTTATCACGCAGAGAAACTCCAAGCATAGCCCTCTCCATAGCTCGCTGAGCGACCTTGAGCTTCCTCATACGGCCAGCAGTGAAGGACCACGTCTCAGTTCCGTAAGTCATCACTGGCAACACGCACTGGTTGTACAATTTCGTTTTAAGGTTTTGAGGTATGTCTGACGAGAAGATGTGTCGTAGCTTCCCGAACGCTGCCCAGCCGAGTTGAATCCGTCGATTGACCTCTCGGTCGAAGTTGGACTTACCCAGTCGGACTATTTGTCCCAGGTAAACATACTCGTCAACAACTTCGAGCTTAGTGTTCCCAACAACTACCATAGGTGTGACATGGACATTAAACATGATCTTAGTTTTGTCCATGTTCATCTTAAGACCTATCCGTTGGGAAACACTATTGAGGTCATTGAGCATAGTGCTTAGGTCCTCCAGCGATTCTGCCATAAGGACTATATCGTCGGCAAATCGAAGGTGAGTGATGTACTCGCCATTGATGTTGATACCGTATCCGTTCCAGTCCAGAAGCTTGAAAACGTCTTCCAATGCAGCGGTGAAGAGTTTCGGGGATATGACGTCACCCTGTCTTACACCTCTCTGCAATTGGATAGGTTTCGTACTCTGGTTCTGTACTCGGATAGCCATCGTAGCCCTACTGTACAAGCACTTCAACACTTCGATATACCGACAGTCAACTTGGCACCGCTGAAGGGACTGCAGCACCGCCCAAATTTCGACGGAATCAAAGGCTTTCTCATAGTCCACATACGCCAGACATAGTGGCAAATTGTACTCTTCGGACTTCTGTACAACTTGCCGAAGGGTATGTATGTGGTCTATGGTGCTAAAGCCTTTTCGGAAACCGGCTTGTTCGGGAGGCTGGAAGTCGTCAAGTCTGCGCGCGAGACGATTCGTAATGACTCTCGAAAACAGCACGTAGACGCGGCTCAGAAGGGAAATCGGTCTGTAGTTCTTCAAGAGAGCGTTGTCACCTTTCTTGAAGAACAAGACCACCGCACTTCTGCTCCACGCCTCCGGTGTAATGCCACCACGGAGGACGGAATTAAAGAGCTTCTGAAGGACTTCAAGTACCGGTCTTCCACCCGCTTTCAGAAGCTCCGCTGTAATTCCATCCTCGCCTGGGGCCTTACCGTTTTTAAGGTGCTGGAGAGCCATCCTAATCTCGCTCAGACTGACATCCGGGATATCTTCGGAATAGTGTCGGATGAGACTCGCTCTTGGATCGTTACTCACACTTGCGTGTGGCTCCAACGATGATGTGTACAGCTGCCCATAGAACCTCTCAATCTCACTCAAAATCTCAGGTGTCCCGGAAACGATGCTGCCACACTCTGTCTTCAGCTTTGACAGTTGGCTCTTTCTGGCAGACAGATCTCTGGAAAAGACTTTGGAGCCTTGGTTCCGCTCGATCGCTTCTTCAATACGAGCTGTATTGAAGTTGCGTAAGTCCCGCCGCGTGCATTTGGAGATCTGTCTGTTCAGATGCCTGTATGCTGTCAAGTCTGTTGAAGAATGTAGCTTCATCTCCCGTCTAACAGCCATGAGATTAAGAGTGTGATCGGAGAGTTTTTGTGTTCTTCTGCGGCGGGTTTTGCAGAACTTAGCTCCAACCGCATGGACAGTTTCCACGAGCTTGTCATTCATATCGTCCACTTCATTGCAGTCTTCCAGGCACTGAAAACGGTTTTGTAACTCGAGCTGAAAGGTTTCGGGACTTTGGAACAGAGCACGAGGGGGACGGAGCGTTGACTTCATTAGACGAGACCTCTCCAACTTAACGTTTAGGTTCAGTGTGCCTCTAACCATTCGGTGATCGCTACCAGTTTTCACCCTCGCGATCACGGAGACATCACTGAACAGTTGTCGTCTGGTCGTCATAATGAAGTCAATCTCATTTTTTGTGGAACCGTCGGGGCTCGACCAGGTCCACTTCCTGTGGGGCCGCTTCTGGAAGAAAGAGTTCATCATAAAGAGTCCCTCTTTCTCCATGAAGTCGGCCAGCTGCTGGCCCCTTGGGTTCCGTTGCCCTATTCCAAATTTCCCTACTTTCAGCTCACCGTTCTCTCTTGTGCCTAGTTTTGCATTGAAGTCTCCCATTAACACCGTATATTGGGTTTTGGAGGAATGCATGGCTCTAGAGATATCCTCATACATTTCCTCCACCTCCTCATCGGGGTGTGCCGAGGTTGGTGCGTAAACCTGTATGACCTTCAGCGAATACCGTTTGGTGATTCTGAGTATAAGGTACGCAACCCTCGTCGACACACTCCCGATTTTTACAACGTTGTTAACGAGAGACTTGTGGACGATAAATCCGACACCTCCTTGGGACAGATGGTCGCCCTCCCGGTGATAGAGCAAGTTGCCGGATTCGAGGATTACCGTGTCCTCCCCCTCTCTTCGGACTTCGGATAATCCTATAATATGCCAGCGCAACTTGTCTATCTCTTCTTCCAGCTCCACGATCTTCTTGTCAGTCCTCAGGGTGCGTGCGTTGTACGTTGCCAGGTCGAGTCGTCTAAGGTGGCAACCGAACCTCCATTTAAAAGTAAGAAATAGGAATTGATTTTCTCATCTACTTTTTTATTACATTGTTTTTGTAACGTTCGAATTTAATTAGAAAACTTTTTTTGTGAACATGTTTGAATGAAATGAGTAAAAGACTAAGGAACTGAACTAAACAAAAAGCAGTTTTATGTATTATATTACTCTAACACATTGAATATAATATAATGATTCTTTAACAATACAGGTTCATTACGTTCACTGGTTTTAATTAGATTCTTTTAAAGGTTTAAGAGTATTTCTTTCATATTAAGTTTCTAACACATAAATTTTATAGTAGGTAAGGTAGGCGAAAAAGTAAAGGTAAAAGCGTACTTACGTCCCACTGCTGTATACAGAGCGCCTCTCATTTCTAAGAGGGTAATAGGGCAAAAAAATTTCGCCGTTTATGCGTGTTGGCAGATTTCTTCCTGACTTCGAAATATTTTTGAATTTTCAGACAAGTTACCGTAGGTAGCTTATTTTTATATTTATTTTTAGTAATGCTAGTTTTTAAACTTTAAAAGAATAAGAAAACGTTAGAAAGTAATTTTATTATATAAAAATTATAAAGGAATACTGTACAGGCAGGTCAATTTATTCATTAATTTATGCAGTTGGACTTATAAATATCTAATAATATAAAAACTTAGAAAAATTTACTTCGCAAATATCCGCGTTATAAAATAAAATCATGTGTCTTACCTAGTATTTTATAACGGATATAATTGCGAAGTAAATTTTTCTAAAAGCTTTTATATAATGGATTTCCGCAAAGTAACGCCTGATTCTATTAATTATATCTAATAATAATCAGATAAATTTTGCAACGATGTAGTGGCCAGAACAGAGTGATAAAATTGAGGAACTACGAATTAATAATATAATTATAACAATCAACTGGATGTAATTTTCTCGTAGAATGATTTCTTTCTTGAGTTATGAGATATATAAAAAAAATTAAGGCTTTAACTCTGATAAAAGAATAAAATACTGTACTGTTCTATTACAATTTAAATTCCTATCAATATTTTAGTTCAGTTCAAGGTCATGCAGTTCTAGTTCAAGCGGAACACAAAACGCAAAAATGCTCTTCAAATTTTCAATCATGTTTGTATCTTCTTATTAGAGTCCGAATAGTCCGAATATATGGTCTCAATCATTGGTTAATACAGCTTTTGATTCAAACAGATTGCTGAAAATCTATGTTATGTAAATGATCCGCACCTGAACTGAACTGTAACCACATTTATTTACATTCATTTGCTTATTGTTACAGATAATGCAAGTACGTAATTTCATGTTGTAAATAATAACACATCATAGTTTTAGTTAATATAGATATTTCTATCAGTATCTAAACTACAAATTTATAAAAAACGAGTAAAGAATTGCATTATTAACCTTAACATTGTTTTATCTGGCCTTACATTATATGTTTCCTATATGTAATCTTTGTCTACAATATATTTATAAAGTAACAGAAATATGAAAAGGTTATACGGCAACTAAAACATACTCATTAAAACTTTAGTGAAGGATCATTTCATGTGAAGCGAACAGCGACTATGTAAAGAAATGAGATCCAGAAATTCGTATTCGACTGACACATTTTGTATTACCCTTATTTATTTATTTGTAGGCCAAAAAGTGACGTAATCGAATGGAAAGATTTTTTGAGTGCATTTTTCAAAATAATCAAATTAAAAATAAAATATTTGACATTGTGGTTAACAAAAAAAAAAAACTGAAATTTCGAGTATCGATCGAATTTTTTTTGTTTTAAAATTTTTTTAATATTAGTTGTTGTAGAAAACCTTTTTTTAAAAACTTGAAACATTTATTAGTTTTAATTTCAAAATATATTCTATGTAGAAAATATTGCTACTAAAAGTAGTAAAATGGGATCTATATTAGTTTAGGACATAGACGAATTATAGTACATACGTCCCAAGCAGCATGCAAGCTGTATACGAGCTGTAATGAAGTTCGTTTTTATACAAGAAGCTGTATTTTCTGGCTATGTATGAATGTATGTTTCTGGCTAATGTATTACAGCTGTTATTTGGTGTGCAAGGAAACTATTACACTACAGATATTGTCTTATAAGTAACTTATAAAGACAAATGTTATAAATTGGTTTTTGAATGGGATTAAAAATTAATATAAAACAAAAATAACGTTTATTGAATGATGGCGACATTTAATGTATTTACCGATTTTTGGGCGACATTTAATGTACCTATGTACATATATTTAACATATTAATATTGTATTCTAATTCGAGTTGTGTTTGACGATAATAATTGGTGAATTGAATGTAGCAAATTAGATTTACGGTAAACTTGTATATGTTTTCTAACGAAAAATTGCCGTTACCATGCCGATAAAATCAGATTGAAGTGTTAAAAATACTAAGTTGTATACTAGAGATTTCATATCCTGGTTAAGAACCCTAAGCTTACTTAGATCCCATAATACAGACTTTATACAGCTTGAGCTGTATAATAACTCAAACCACTCTAATAAGGATATAACTTGTTTTCAACACTCTTATACGCATTTAAAAGAACTCTAAGATCTATGTGGGCTGGTATAATTGATGGTCGTAACGCTTGTGTGCTGCTGTTACCAATCAGGTAGATTGGTAACACGCCCAAGCAGCCCGTGTCCAATAATGAAAAAAGCCGTAAGTCCATTAAGTATTATAAAATATTATGACATTTTTAACTAAGCATTTAAAAACCCGTCATTGAAAAATAAGAAAAAATCATAACTTAGAAACCATCAAGAATAGAGCCTACTCTTTTTAAAAGGCCGGCAACGCATCTGCAATTCCCTTGTTGATGCAGTTGTTCATGGGCAACGGTAGTCACTTACCATCAGGTAAGTACCGGCTCGTTAGCCCCTCTCATAAATAAAAAAAACAATGTTTTGTAATATATAATAAATGATACTTTTAATACAAAGTAGTATAATATTATAAAAAGAGTGAGGTATGTGACTACTGTACCGTGAAGACACCTGCAATTAACTTTCAACAAAAAACGGCACAATTGCTGTGTCACCCCGAAGACTAATATGAAATATCTTATTAGCCTGTAACTAAACAGTCTTGCATCAAACCGGAATACAGCAGTGTACTCACTGTTACTTAGCGATTGAAATAACTAAAAGGGTAAGAAGACCCATCCAGATATAATTTAAACTGGTAAAATGTGGCATAATATATTATTACTATGGAAAAGAAGGTCATGATTCTGCAAAAGAAGGTCGGCGAAGAGTTGCTGTATATTATTAAAATATATATTCTATCAAGGCATCATTTTCGTTTTAATACTTCAACTGTTCACAGCGGCAGTTTGGAGGCGCGCGGTGCCATAATCTCACGTAAACCACTGTATTTCTGGATGAAATACAATAGTTTATGTGAGATTCTGATTATGGACTACTTTGACCAATGTCCCTCATAAATGAGTATTTTAAATGTATTGTAACAATATGTTGTCGGATTATTACATAAAATACACACATTTTGTGAGTATGTTCTTGAAAATATATGGATTTTTTTCATGAAACTAACATATTACGTTGAGAATATATTTCACCTTGTTTTTTAAGTTTATCCATTCTAATTTTTTTGCATATGAAATCAGACTTGCTTGACCCGACATGATCACGTAAAAACGCTATTAACTTTTGTCTTTACGATCAATATAATAGAAATAGCTATGACTTGAAATGAGAACTGTCACAGTAAAACTGTGAAATCTTAATGATATTGATGAAACTTTAAAAGAAATAAAATCGGCTTATAAAACAAAAACAAGAATAATAATTAATGAAGTATAAAGAAATAAAATATAATTACATCATAATAGCTTATGAAGTCGGAGGTTTAATTCTTCGACACATTATGTCTTAGCACCGACTTCTGAAGCTATTAGGTGGAAGTTATTATGCTTTGTTGTTGAAATCTATTTTTTAAAAAGCGTAATAATTTTACCCTTATTAATTAATATGGACTAAGAAAAATCACATTCACAACATGTTGAAGGTAACCTAGAATGTCGTCTTAATAGTTACATTAAAACATTCATCCCCTATTTTTACACTCTTAGGGGTGACTTTTCTTAAAACTTATATAGACCACTCATGAAGTCATTATCACCATCATTATTACAGCCCAAGTCCACTGCTGAACATAGGCCTCTGTCAAGGAATGTCACAAGGCACAGCTTTGAGCCACCTGCATCCATCGACTTCCTGCATATCTTACCAGTTTGTCACTCCATCTGGTAGGGAAGGGTAGGCCGCATGAAGTATTACATAAATTAAATAAAAAGAAGAATCATTAAGATTGGTTCAGACGTTTCCGAGAAACCGGTGAACATACGTAAAAAATATGAATCGAATATAAAACCTTATTGTTTTTGTAACTCAGTTAAAAAGTGAAAAAAAAAAGATATTTTCGAACTATTTGAAATACCGCGAGCAAATATTACGATTTCACACATTGAATTGCCTGTCTACTAAGAGTGCGGCAAGCGGATCTAACAAGGATACCAAAATGGCCAACATAGTACGCCAGCTGTTGGATCACGATGCAAATTAATACGCGCGTCCGGATCGGGTCACATGAATATGCATAGATAGCCCGATAGGTCTAGAATATATTTGTTACTAAACGCATGAGTCTCTTCCTAGACGTAAACTTAAGTGAGTACTGGTAAATTCTAGAATCTAAATAACTGTTATATAGAAACTGCTTTCTACATCCTTCGTTGGCTAATAAAATCTCATAAAAATAAATTAATTTTAAATAAAGTAATAGCATATTATGTACTTATGTAAGTCTCATATTCGGTCACGGGCACCATTTTATTTTTGAGAGGGTTTTCAAGAGTGACTTTGATAAATCCTTTCTACCATGAAAGAGATGCACTTTTCAGCAGTGAATTGTTACATGCTCATAAATAAATAAAAGCAATAAAATTCTTTATTTTTTTTTAAAAACGTTAATTTAAAAATATATATTAAAAAAGAGAATACATTGCCAGAATTATTTTCCATCCGTTTATCTACAACGTAGATGTCTTCAAGGCACGAGTAATAAGGCTTCGGATAAGCCAAGCTATCAGGTGAAATATAAATTTAAACTTGCTTTGAATATTTAAAAATATACGAACACGATACAATGTAAGAGTAAAAATTGACCTCGAGAAGAACTACAAATATTAAGTAGTGAAAAAGACGTAGAAATGGAGAAATAGTATTATGTGAGTAATAGCCCTAATAAAAGACTTGCAATTTAGATGCTTGAGTGTTCTTCAGCACACAAGGTCGCTGCTAAGCTGTTCCGCAACCTGGTAATACCATTCGTATTCCGTTTTAGCATCAGCCCATTTGATATAAATAATACAATATTAAAAGTACTGTAGAAAAATTACCCACTATACCTACGAAACCTGTATTTATATTACACAATATTTCATAATTATTATAGGAGGCAGCTCAATAAATACATACAATTATAAAACGGAATTGAATACGATGCTTTGACCAATTTTCTCAAAGGCAAAAATATTACAAACAAAAACGGCAAAAAATTTTGAAGTGCGCGGGATAAATAATAGCTATATTTGTATTTTTTCTATAAAATAAGGGTGATAAACGATCACACAGTCTATCTGACATACATATATCATCAATTAAGAATCAAAATGTAACTGCGTTGTCACGCAAGAGGCCTGAGATATGATGCTTGGTGTTACAAGTAAAAAGAGTCTACGAGACGTCTACGAGACGCTAGTCGCCTACCCCGGTCAAGCCGACCAATTCGTGCTGCAATGCAACCATAGTTGCAGCATGACTCTTACCTATTTGTATGTTATATATGTATTCTAGACTTGCTTAGTATCAGAAACACCGATACAATCAGAGCCGTAAAACATTTTCGTGTTTTTATATAAATTGAGTCGTGCTACATAAATCAAACCTTAGCCTCATATAATTTAGTTTTATGTTTACGTAGGAAATAAAGGGCATATGTCTTTAAACGAGAAAAAAAATGTTGTCATTTATATGTTAAGCCGTGTTGTAAATATTCTCATATCAGACTATAAATTAAATTAAGTTAGTGTTAAGTTACGGTTTAATCCAGGTCAGGAGGAATTTCCTTGGAACGTTAGGATAGCGCTGAGGCTGCAAAACTCACAAGATGAAGTAGAACGTAGCGACAACCGTCAGCGAATATTTCGGTCTCCCCTTCGTCCCACACCCTTTCTAGCATGTAATATATCTAGCATATAAATTGAAATAAGTAGTCAGAAACTCGCAGTCTCATCATCTTTACAGATCCGACCGTGTGAAAACTACAGGTGCCCAGGTTCGCAGTTCTTATTGTCATTCATAACTAAGAAGACAGTCAGTGGGGAAAATTTTTAAGAACGCTTACTTTTTGTTGATAAAGAAATAATTTACTCGTAGATAATATTTTGATCAGAAATGTATTAACATCGATATTAACTTTCAATAAATGGGGCTTTGGAAGTTTTGCTAAACTTCAATTAAATTTCGTTCGGAGGTCACAGTGTTTTAATTAAAAGTGCTTTTTATAAGAACGCAGACGGGGGCAGAGGCTGGTTTCCGACCCTCGACTATTCATTATTCCTGGAGGCTACACATGCCAATGTTCGGTTTAATTAGTTTTTGTAAGGGGACTGACGATCTCCTTACTTTCTATATTGGAATCATTCAATTATTCGTAGGAATTATTCGTAAAAATTACAAAACGTATTTAATTTTCAAAATTCATTAAAAATAAAGCAATACAGTAAACCAAGAAAGTTTACATGCAATGTATACAGTTTTTATTTAATAGGTATTAATAGAATATAAAGTACTAGGATTATAGTGTTTAATTTATGGAATGGCAGAAAGTTTGGTTTGGGTTTTGACTACTACTACGTACTACAAATAAATACGTATTTAATAATAAGTAAAGTATTATTTAATAATAATACTTTACTTTTTAATATACTTGCGACTGTTGTCTTTTTTTTTTTGCTATAAATATTGTTCATTATAGAATTGACATTGGCACTTGTTTCTCTGTAGTTCTTCTGTTAATTAATAATTTCAACCGGTCGATTCCGCCTCACGGCACCATTAACATTTAAAAGAAATGTATTCACACCTGTAATAAATATATAATTCACTAATTGCAGAGATTGTGCCAAAATAAAAGTACACTAGCACAGGTGTTAATGTTAACATCAACACCTGTGCTAGTTATCTATCCCGTAATCAACAAACATGCTATTAAATGAAAAAATTTGATGTCAATCACTTTTTCGTTACTCTATTTAAGTGAGAATACTTGTTTCTATAGAAGTAGAACATTGAAAACATAGTTAAAGAGTTAAAAGATAAAAACACTCTTAAATTATGAGACATATTATATCTATTAAAAAGTTATCTATTTTATTAGTTATATTAAACATAAACATGTGAGCACATGAATAATTAGTCCTAAGACGAAACCAGTCGCTGTTATAAGGTATTATTTTCGTTATTGCCCCTCATGGCTTTTGGCGGTGAGATCTGGTAATTTGTCACAGCCTCTGAGCGCGAGATATTTATTCTAACGAGGAGATTTTATGGCAACGACATAAATCTTCAAGCAAAGACGTGGTGGAAGTGACTTGAACTTGTAATCGTACGACAATGTTGCTTTTCTCGTTCTTCTTTCGTTACGTTCACTCATTGATTATTAAAGTTTTGGAACTAAAAGGTCGGGGAAACTTTTGAAAAAGTAGAACAAGATCGGCATATAGTAGTTACAACATAGCCGAAGAATTGAGCTTTTACCGCCGGGCATAACCATCGATTCGGATCTCTACTACCAACAACTAATGAGACTCAAGCAAGAAATTAAGGAAAAAAGGGCGGAATTTATCAAAAGAAACGAAGTGGTCTTTCATCATGATAACGCCAGACCACACACATATTTGGCCACTCAGTAAAAATTGAGACAGCTTGTTTGGGAAGTGTTAATGCATCCACCATACAATCCTAACCTTGCACCCTCAGATTTTCACCTGTTTCGGTCTCTTCAGAATTCCTTGGGTAGTGTTAGGTTAACATCAAGAGAGGACTATCAAAACTACTTGTCGCATTTTTTTGATCAAAAACTCCAAGATTTCTACAGCAACGGGATTATGTCACTACCTACACGATGGCAACAATTATCGAACGAAATTGCATCAATATATAATAATTAAATGTAATTATACTTTGAAAATGTCTTAAATTTGTACTAAAATACGAATAAACTTTTCCCGACCTTATAATGGTATAAAAAGTAAAGTAACCACCTACATATGTCACACTACTAAGCCTTCAATCCTCTGAGAGAGTTTTAGAACAATTAAAATCCGCTTCTCTGTGACTTATTTATTTATACTTTATTGTACACCACAAAACAATAAAAAAAAACAAATTACAAGGAGTAAAACTTAAGAAGTAGGTACAATAGTCTTATCGCTGAAAAGTGATCTCTTCCAGACAACCTTAAGATTAGGAGAAAATAACATGTTTAGGACTTAATGTTTTCAAAGTACTTATTTTTATTTTAGTGACATATTGTTTATTTCACATTGTTTTTCTACTGTCAAGCACGTGGTTTATCAGCACTTAAAATTGCAATTCACAAAATGCTGGTGAATTACGAAATTTTCGGAGTATTTTTTTTTTCGGAACACTCACTTGAGCTACCTCTATTATAAAAATATATAAAATCATAATAGTGAGACTTTCTAAAAACAAAGAGATTCCATCTTTTGATGTTGAAATTCCCCGCTGGGAGTGCGTGCAAAAAGGTTGGCAAATTCGTTTTACTGTGAAAAGCAAAAGATCGAAATTCTTTAGCGAGTCAGTTTTCCTAAATGGATACGGTGTTGTGCGTGAGCCTATCCTACTCAGTTCTGTCTTCGCGTCACAGTCAAAATATTTAACCGTTAACAGATAGTAGCGTTTCACATATCATAATATGTTTTGTCTAGTACGAACACCGCCAAACCCCTTGCGATTTGCACAATTTGCGATTTGCACAATTTGCGATTTATTTGCATTGCGCCGTTAACGGCAAATTCTTCCCATTGGGGACAAAAAACTTAAACGGTGTATTTATTAATTAATAATGTTAAAATAATACATGCCAAATGCGTGGCATATATCAGAGTAAAGTTAAGCCCTTATACGTCCCACTGCTCGCCTCTTATTTCTGAGAGTATGTGGCGTGTTGGAGGACTTCACCTATATACACATCTTAGTAATATTATATATTTTTAAGTTTTTCGGACATGCAAGTTTCCTCACTAAATTTTCCTTCACCGCCGAGCATGTAAATCAGCGCTTAAAATTTCATTGCCTACAGGAATCGAATACGGGTTGCTCACATACCTCTCCCATAGAGTGCCATAAAGTTCAGTCCTCTTGAATATATTTATTTGTAAGATTAGGTTATATGTTTAGGTAAATTAAAACAATTTAAAATTGAATCAATATAGTTTTTAACCAGTACTTGTACAAATTACAGCTCTCGCAACTTGTACCAATAACAATTAACGAATTAACCACAGAAGGGTTATAACCGTGTTTTAAACTTAAACAGGTTTTACGATTTAGCACACAAAATTTCTGAAACACATAGTATTTAAGCTACAAGCTCCCAATGCAGCCATTAAATTTCCAAATTATAATTTTTTGCCCGGGGCGCACATTAACCCCTACGAAATTAAAATGGGATTTGACTTCCTTATTGCTACGAGTGAAATGGAAGTAAGCGCGTTATTAATTAAACAGAACATCCGTAATCCTGTATAGCGAGTTACATATCGTTATAATTTTGGACATGAATAAAACTGCTCGTATGCACTAACGCTAGCACTATCTAACCGCAAACTTTGGCCATAGGGGAAAATTCACACAACTAGTCATAAGCGCACATAGAGCGTATTGAGAGCATTAATTATCACGAAGTCCCGTAAGCAGATTTACTTGCAGCATTGCTGCCAAAGTCTATTATTAAATTACAATCACCTTTTGTCGCTTTGTAAATAAGCTCTGTATGTAATTTGTGTTACCTTTATTTAGATGGAGAACTCCTACTAGAACGTTATTAAACAATACTGGTTCTATTAAAATTCATTTAAAAATTGTACAAAATTATTGTAAAGTGAAATATGTTTAAAAATCCCGCCGGGTTTCTTGCTAGTTTTTCCCAGGACAGGTGTATTCTACGACCAGTGGTAAATAAAAAAATACTTTCAATAAGAATTATGTACTCGTATTAATCTATACTAAATAAAAATCATTCTATTCTATTCTATTCTATTCTATACAGCATGGTAACAAACTGAATTAGATACCAAAAATAAAAAGAGTATTTGAATGAAGCAATCTTAACATGTCAATTCCCCCGTGTAATGGCGGCAAAACAGAATCCACTACCCTTTATCATCCCGTGAAACAGAAGATTGCTAGCAGCATTTTCCTGATAACCACACAAAATAATAAAGTACTGCGGATGACTGGTAACAAGGTATTATGTTTTAGTCTTTAGTGGTGACAACGCAACTACTGCCCAAATACTCAAAGGCTACTCAATTTTAAGACGTCGTTAAGTATCGTGCTGTCTCTGTCACTTTAAGTCAAAGTGACTGTGACACCACGAGACTTAACGACATCTTCAAATTGAGTAGCGTTTAAGTATTTGTCCATACATTTTGAAACTTACCATTAGGTGGACTATGCAGCTCGCTCTGTTCGCCCTCATATGGAGAAAATCGATGTTATTTTTGAAAAAGTGAAGCAAGATCCATTTGAAAAAGTTTGGCTATACAAAAAAGCTCCATATTTGTGTACCACACGAGCTTACTGAAAAAAACCTAATAAATGACGTACTCATTTGCGATTCCCTACTGAAACGTAGTGAAACCAAACCAGTCAAAGGTTAAGAAACCCGGATTAACACGCAATAAGATTATGCTGTGTGTGTGGTGGGATTGGAAGGGCATCGTTTATTATGAGCTTTTACCGCCGGGCAAAAATATCGATTCGGATCTCTACTAATGAGTCTCAACCAAACATTAATTTATCAACAGAAAAGGAGTGGTTTTTCATCATGATAACGCCAGACCACACACATCTTTGGCCACTCATCAAAAATTGAGAGAGCTTGGTTGGGATTGGGAAGTGTTAATACATCCACCGTATAGTACTGACCTTGCACAGATTTTCACCTGATTCGGTCTCTTCAGAACTTTTTGACTAATTTTACGTTAACATCAAGAGAGTCTTGTAACGTCTTAGGTTAGCGTTAGATTAACATCAAGAGCGTCTTGTAACATTATCCCGTATTGTCCGATGGGATAATGTTACTCTGTATATATACAGAATGGGGTCCCACATATATGCAATAAATGAAACCACATACTTGTTATGGCCTTTGCTGACGATATACAAAAAATGAACGTTATCGGTCCAGTAATTAGGTCAAAAAGTAGTTTTAATTTTAAGCAAATTTGAACTCTCTACAGAATTGGGTCACTAAGTAAATGATTCAATGAACTTGAATCCTTGAACATTAAAATGCGACGTTGCCACGCAGTGCAATCTATTGGTAATGCGACGTAACGACAGCGGTGTCTTTTGGCGGCATCCATAAACAAGCGGCACGAGGCACGCGGCATTCTTCAAAGGCGACGGTGCAAATGCGCACGCGCCTTTGTCGTAGAGTAGGACACCTGTTATCGACGATTAGCTTCTTTCAAAGGGAGTAATAATCGATAAACAAAAAAATGTTTAGCTTTAAACACTTAGGGCATGGTTTTTTTAGAATTATCGTGTTGTTATGATAATTCTAAAAACACTACGACCTAAGTATTTAAAGCTAAACTTCAAAGTTTTTTTTTTGTTTAAGTGTGTTCTTGTAGATTTAGAGATAATAAATTATTTTGACATGATAAAAAATCCATAAAAAAAAACCAATTAAAAAGTCATACATACATATATTTACCCGTTTTCTAGGAAGTCACAAAACGGTAGTTTCGTAAGTTTAATTGTACAAAAATAAACTTTTTTTTTACAATCAATAACTTGTCGATTGTTATCAAATCAAAAATCAAAATTACTTGTATTCAAATGTAGTAGGTAAGTAACTGTAAAAAATAAAAGTATCGATAAACAATAATTGCACCTTGTGGCCGCCCAATTTATTACTTTTATTATTTTCTCTATTTTGGAATTTGGAAGTTTGGCTCCAGTTCACCGCGATTCTCTCAGAATACAGATGCGTTTCGCTGCTTACGTGCATTGTTCCAAATAGTTTATTTTTCGTAAGATAAATACAATTAGTCAAAAAATATTTTACGGTGAAATAGACACTTATTACTTAATTAACTTTGTGTGTGTAAATAGTGTTTTTAAGTAAATTTATTTTTATTATTTTTTCACTGTGATATTGACACAACTTGAGTTTTGTGTATACGTTTTGGCGACGGAAAATGCCAAGACAACAGCATTTTTACAGTGCGGCAGAGTATGCAGACATGGTTTTATTGTATGGCGAATGTCGTCAAAATTCAGCGTTAACTCTGCGTACTTATCGTGAGAGATACGGCGCAACTCGCGTCTGCCCTACTAGCGTCCGGCGAATCCTAGGTGCTGTCCAAAGAATCAGGGAAAATCAGCGTATAGTGCCCAACACTCGTGAAGGAGTTGCTCCGCGTTACTTTCCACCCTCGTTCGAATAACGAGTCTTAGACAATTTCGATTGGAATCCAACCTGCAGCCTTAGATAAGCTGGGCGTGTGTTTAGAGTGAGGCATAGAACAATACACCGAGTACTGAAAAGAACAAACTACGTCCTTATAAATATGTTAAGGTGCAGGCGCTGCTGCCCCGTGATAAGCCGATTAGAGAGTCCTACTGCCACTGGGTACTGGAAAAAATGTCTCAAGACCAACGTTTCCTAACAAATGTGTTTTGGACAGATGAAAGCACGTTTACTCGAAACGGCATATGAAACCGACTGGACTGTTACTGGAGCCATACAAATCCCCATTTATTTAGGAAATCAGCTCATCAATACCGATTTTCCATTAATGTTTGGGTAGGCATTCACGGAGATCAAATAATCGGCCCTATTTTTATTGACGGAAACCTGAATGCACAAAAGTTTCTCAATATTCTTAACGGCCCAATAACAGAATATTTAGAAGGATTGTCTGTGGCAGCTTCCAGGGGGTATGGTTCCAGTTAGATGGAGCTCCTCCACACTCCGTACTCCTCGCGAGAGAGCGGCTTAACACCATGTTCGGCGAACAATGGATAGGGCACTATGGCCCTCGCAGGTGGCCAGCTCGATCGCCCGACCTCACTCCTCTAGACTTCTTTTTATGGGGCTTTATTAAAAATGAAGTGTACTGAAAGATCTCTGAAACCGAAGATGAACTGCTCAATCGTATTGTAGCCGCCTTTGACAAATTAAAAGCCCTGGCTCTGGATCCTGAACAAAATTTGTTGAGCCGGCTTCAGGACAAGATTATGGTGCGATGTAACTTATGCATTCAAGAACGTGGCGTACATTTTGAAAATTTTAAAATTTAGGCTTCCATTAAATTTTGCTACTAATATGCAATAATATTTATTTCGTTCAGTTCCATTTTCGCGAAATAAAAAAGTGGCGGTAAAATACCTAAACAGTTTAGTGAGTAAGTTTTTATTTCGTCGCACATTGTCCAACGAACCAAAGGCCGTGCCGACAATAACGCTGCCTGCCGCCAACCGCCATGCCACCCGCGTGCAACGTTGCCACTCTTCCAACCGGTCAAGGTACGTAGTCTAAACAGAGTGTTTACTTTTACTGAATTTATTTTAGTATTTATTTTGTTTGAAAATATCACTTTTTTATTTTACGGGTTTTAATTTAATATTTAATTTTTCTACACTCCTATGGACTAGTATTACTTGTGGTTTCATTTATTGCATATAAAGTGGATTATTATACACATACATACATATTATAATTATATATACTTAAAGTTTGAAAAAGAATGTCTTGAATTAGTATATAAAATACGAACACTTTTTACCCGACCTAATATTATAAACTCTGAGAACTCCTAGTACTTTCGGTACAGGTGTCCCTAATCTGCAGTAGTCACTTACCGTCAAATGTACCAATAAATAGGACAAAATTAAAGTTCTGCTCTCTTGGCTGCTTATAAATATGAATTTTATAACATTTTTTGAAATATAGGAATCTATATTTTATTAAAATAATTTTTTGCGGAAATTCGCATGTCTATAGCTTTTATCACTATTTGAAGTACCTCATCGCTAACAAAAATGGAATTATCGCGAAAAAATTTTAAGGCGATGATTTTTTATAATTTTAAAAGTTCACTCTCTCCGCAAGACTGCACTGCTCGTCTTAATGGTTTTGGAAGCAAATCATCTCATTTGAGCACCGTAATACGCATTTGAGTTGATACGCAGACTGTGATGATGTCCGTAATTAAATTCGTGAAGGTCGACCTTTAAGGCGATACGCCGACCAAAACCTTGCGATAGTGCGTTTTTATTCGTTATTCAGAGACTATTATCTCATTAGTTCTGAGAAAGAAACTACATCTAAAAGCACATTATTAATGTTCTATCCTCACATTCCACGTTCTAATTTGTTTTATGTGTTATAAATTTAAAATCTACTTTTAAAAAATGACTAAAATTATTGATTACATGCATCTGTTGCTAAAGGCAACGCTCTAATCATTTGAGGATTACACTAATGGATAGATAATTTAAAAATCTATATTATTCACGTTTTATTTAATTTTTAAAGTTCGCTTTTCGTTTTTAATTAAAATTAATTCCTAAAATTGTGTGAATTCTACGATAAATGGGCATACGCAGAGTGCGGGCGGCAGTGCACTGCACAGTCAAGGTTATTTGGTCAGGGAAACGCCTTAACTGCGATTACTGTGGAAAATGTGGCTACTGCCAGACGACTACTTAAAGAGAACCGGCGCATCTCCTATGAGAAGATTCGAGGACTCTTGGGTATTGGTATGAGCCAAATATTTTTTTTAATATTAACATTAAAAGTTAAAAAGCTTAGTTGCCAAGTTGGATTCCTCATGAGTTTATGAGAGCTCTAGTTGATTGGTATAATAACATGTTGTTTAGGTATGACCACGAACGTTCAAATGCTGTGTTTGACATTGAGACAAGAGATAAAACATGGATATATCGTAGCATTCCGGAAAGTAAAGCAACAGTCTTCTGTATGGTGTTCGAAGACGACAGCATACCAACTAAATTGAGGCAAGCAAGAAGCGTCGACATAAAAATGGTTGCTTTTTTTTCTTCCAGACGGATCCTGTCTGCACAATCCCACTTCATGAGCAAAAGATAATTAATGCTGAGTGACACACTAATAGCAAAAAATGTTCAAAAATGACCAATACTAATAAAATAAACGACAAATATTGCACCATAACTATGCCTAAGCGTACACAAGCATTAATAATCAAGAAATATCATTTATTGCTTCTAAAAAGGACCGACCTTGCACAAAGTTCAGACCACGTACCGCGCGATTTCTTTATTTTCTTAAAAATAAAACATTTGATAAAAGGTTTGACTGCCCTACGAACAATGGGCCTTGTGTATTCAAAAATGGTTTTAATTAATGAAAAATATTTAAAATATAATGAAGAATACTTTAAAAACAGTAATTTACATATAAATTGTTTTATTTATTGGTTACGTAAAACTTTCAGTGTACCCTACGTAGATCACTCCTACCATTACTGGATCAACTCCATTCCAAATAAATCCGTAATGAAAATTATCCGGATAAAACGGAATGCCACCAGAAACGGGGGCGAATTAGACGTCTCTAATAACGTAGAATGTCTTATATATTATTGCTTTGTAGATTATCCAGATTACATATGAATAGCATGTACATTTCACAACCCATTTAACGTGCTGCATAAATTATTATTGTAATTTGATGTACAAACGTTAAGCTTGCATACAAACTCAATAAAATGGGATCATAGTATTTCTTAACTTTAATTTTCGTAATTTGAAAGGAATTCTTAAATAAAAATAAAGACCATTAATCGTCTAAGGTAAGAAAAGAAATAGCTATTGTAATACGACAATGACAGCAGTTACTTGAATATTGAGTAAAGATTTTCGTTGTTATTTACATAAGAACTCCGATACAGACAAACATGTTATCCATCCCGCTCATTTCTTTTCTCGATGATGTCATGAGTCACTTATCGAATATGCCTGGATTTTTCAGTAACATTTACATTTGAGGAACGCTGTTAATGTAAGGGCCTTAAATTTATACTGAAAGTGATTCTTTAACAAGTATGAGAGACAAACGAGCACACAATTCACTTGATGGTAAGTGGAGGCTATAGTGTTCCTGCATTTATCTTTTATTAACAATCAAAATGAAGATGCATTTTCACATCTAAAGAATAAGATAAAATGTCCTTGCTGTTTATCAGTCCCCCTGGGAATGTGGGGATCGCTAACAAGCTATTTCTATTTTGTTTTGTGTTGTTAATTGTGTAACATAGATCATTGTACGCTGTTAGTTTAAAAAAAAAGTCCCCCCGGGTTTCTTGCTTATTCTTGCCAAGATAGAGGTTTTTTTTGAACGAACGAGTGGTAATTAAACAAGAGTAACTTTCAATTAGTATTATTTATAATCTATATTGAATAAAAAAGTTTCTGTTTCTGTTTCAGTCCACATGATGGTAAATGGATGTTGTGGTTCATATAAACCTACATCAGCCTCGGTTAAGAATCTGAATACTGTTGCTTTGCCATCGCTAGGACTAAGCTGGAATGCCTCGTTTCCAAACTCAACCATATGAAACTCAGTAACATTGAGCTGCTATTTTACTCCGGTATTACGAGAGAGCGTGGTCCTTCCCCGATAGAGCCAACTTATTCGCGCTACAACTATACATACCATCTGGATGATTGACGGTCCATCACTATGCGATTTAGAACAAGCTTTCTTCCTCGCACAACTTCCTTGTGGAATTGATTACCACCAGCGATTTTTCCGGACCGATATAACTTAGGGACTTTCAAGTAAAGAGCCTATTCCTTTTTAAAAGGCAGGCAACGCATCTGCAATTCCCCTGGTGTTGCAATTGTTTATTTTTAACACAACTTAACAAAAGCTTTAGTATTGTTTATGTTAGACCGTTTGTTTGATTTCGGCTGTACTATACGTCTTTATGTTTCATCATGTATAATAATTTAAAAACTAAAAATCATAAAATAATAGTCCTTATAACTTGTATTTATGCATAGTGGTAGTAGAGCGGTTAAAATTTCACGAAAATTTGAATGGGGTCTATTTAATTGTGGAAGCGCTTTTAATTGTATATAATTTGTAAACAACCATTTTATGAAGTAAATTTCCATCCATTTCACGACAATTATTTGGTTATAATGGTTCACACCATCATGTGCTAATTTGACAATAAAATCTATATAGCTGTAAAGCTATTTTTATGAAAATAACAATAGTTTTGTTTCATCCCTATTGGTGCAGAAATACGAAAGTTATAATGTTTTGAAATTACAAATTTTTCAAAATTTTTATGTGCTCATTCTCTGTGACGTGACGTCATAGTTCAACAGAGTGAACGCGCAGTAGGTACTTGCTAAATTCAGTACTAAGCGCGCGCTCGGAAGTATACGGTCGTTTACCTACATATTATATCGAATGTCAGAGTTGACAATCGAGTCCGGTTGACTGTATTACAAGACATAATACTTATACTCGTAATAAGCCCAACGACTATATAATAATTTTTAACTAATAATTTATGAATAATCTTATTTAATATGAATAATCTAATCCAATGTAAGCAATATTATTTAATATGAATAATTTAATCTAATAATCTAATCAATTATTATGAATAATGTATTTGTATAATCAATTTGTGTTTAAACAAGACCTTTTTGTAACCTGTGAATCACAAATAAACTTTTTGATTTGATTTATAAACTAACGTATTGAACATTTAGCTTTTATATTATTATCCTTATATGTATAGTCACGATGTGTAGTGCTGTAAAAACAAAAAAATGAAAGCGGGCTTTGAAAAAAGACAGTCAGATAATCTGCCAAAAGTGGATATTTTATGGTTGCGCAGTATTTTTCAGAAAATTATGATTTTTTTCATCAGAAATGCGTGAAATAAAGCTCCAAAGGTAAGTTACTAATAAAAGATTACGAAAAGTATACAGATTTACCATTGATTAGTAAGTAGGCAGTAATACATAGGTAGGTATTAACTGACCGAACCACGAAGTTGCACATGATTTACAACGACATAAAATGAAAACACTTACTTAAACTTACTAATGCATTGAGTATTGAATTTGTGCTGTTATTTAGTACCTAGTGATACGTGAAAAAATTTTGTTGGTTACGTAGTACGTACTTTGACTTACTTTTGAATAAACTGATTGCGGTATTACGTTGGTAGTTAGTACCTATTCTGTTTTGAAAATGCAATGGTCGCAAACATTCAATGCGTGTAATACTAACCTGATTTTGATGAAATGTTGAATAAAGGTATAACATGATCCACAGGATTTTATCTTTTCATATCGGACTTTTATTCCCAAGGAGCGTGATATAACAGAAATTAAAAAAAAACATAAAATAAGGGTTACTGGTAAATAAATAACATGACAAGAAAAATATGGCAAGTTGGACTCGAATCCACGATCTCGACGATTTTTATGTATGTTCGACACGAAAAGCCATTTGGGTTTATAGTGTGTCGTCCGGCAAGTTAATACATATTATTGTTACTTAACTTTAAGGTATTGCTATTGTATGTAGGTTAACAAAGAGTCAAAGGTTCGCTATTCCTCACTTCACTATCAATTTTATTCTTGGATTTATTTTAACACGTACTGTCACAGCAGTTTGTCCCTGATTCCTGATCAATCGCACTCGTCTTAGCATCGCACATACCACATGCACACAGGCGCATTACACTATATAATGCATTGCATATCTATCTTGATCATGCAAATAGCGTTACGAACGTATTGTGCTTTAAGCTGACACGGCACACGCATCTATTAGCATACCTTTACGTACCTTTACATACCTTTGTGCTAAATGCTAAAGGTATATTACGATACTTTACACACACACACACCAAGATAAGTAGGTAAAGTTGTAGGTATAGGTTGTGCCACGTAAGTTATGTGCACTGACCTTGACTTGAATACGCAGAATAGCAATTTAGGTAATTTTGTGCATTATACAAACGACGAAAGATGGGCAGACACCTCGATCACTTAGCCAAACGCTGCTATTTCATGAACAGGTAAGTAGGTATTTAAAACCCAATTAGTTATTAACACTGGTGTTTTGTGTGGTTTGGCTCGTAAACATTTTGTGGGTAATAATAGGTATACATGTAAAAAACAATAATGAAACTTACATCAAAATGATCTTCACAACAATAAACACTACTGGTGGCTTCGACGTGTCGAATTGTGACGTCACATCGCGATGCGGAGCAAAGCGGTCGCCCTTACCGTAAAACACCACTTTACACATCAATATTTCAGTAATTTTTAAAGGTAGAAAAAATTAATAATTCCGTTGAATTCCTAATATTTTATACAACTTTTTGATACCCTTAACAAAATTGGGAGGCCAGACCCATTGAAATAGAGCATTAAGTAAAGCGCTCTCTAAATACATTTAAATACGACGACAATACTTTTTTATCGAATTTTAGACGCAGTTCGATGTTTATTTAAAATTCAATGTTTTATTAACGAGTGTATAAAATTATCTGAACCGTATATAAATGTTGTAAAATAGAGTAAAATCGTTGCTTTAGGACTCTTATAACGACAACTATGTAAAATTCACATACACCTAATATGTGAAATACTATCTGTACTATTCGTAGATTCAAACACGTTTACGAGAAAGTAGACACAAAATCCTGATATTGTATTTTACTTTATTTACAAAAAAGGTATCGATCGAATACACTAATCGATCAATCGACTAAGAAAACGAATTATGTGAAAATTAGTTATTTAAAAATTACTGAGAAAACTATAGGAAACTACGGGGGCCAATAATTGATCAAGGTACAACTGAAGAGCATCAGGACGCTCGCGCAAATAATGCACGGCTGGCATTAACTTTATCATGAGGCAGAGGTAGTAAAGACTTCCTTTCTCCTACGCACGCACGCTACACCGCTTGCCCCACTTCTCTGCGGTAAGGTAACACATCACTGAATACTTGCCCCACTTCTCCGCGGTAAGGTAACACATCACTAAATACGTAAGTGCTTATTAAAATAGTTTTTTCTTAAAGTTTTTATAACTTTATATTACATGAAGATATCGCAATTTTTTTTAGATAAGGACCAAGTGTCTAAGAAATAAAACTAAGAATACCTAATTGAAATCTATCCAGTAGTTTTTCCGTGATTCGCGCACAACTGCAAACCTCTATCATTTTATTTATATAAGATTGAATTAGTTGAATATACTTTGTATTCAAAGGAGTTTTATACGTATAGTCTTTTACACATGATATTTATCTTTAATAAAATAATATTTAATATTACTTGCAATCACATAGAAGGTAATGGTTGAAGGGGACCATTACGCCGCATCAAATTAGTAGAACAATCACTCAGTGTGACACTATGGTCAAGCTCGAACCGCCTTGTGGTTGCAATTAATGGAGAACAATTCTACGCGAGCGATCTCGAGTTTGAATTAGCTGACCCAAATTCATGCAATCTAGTTGATTTCCAAACATATAGATTAATTAACTGTGCCATAGTGAATGATTGTGTGAAAATCTATAAATTAATTTACCACCCGCAAAAATTATACGTGGTAGCTCAGGACTAAGTGCTCGCTATAAATTTCACAGTACGTGAGCATCTCTGGTTTGATTCCCGCCGGTACGATATAAATTATTAATTAGTGCCGGCTGGGCTGCGGCGAGAGGGGTGTCCTCTCCCCCTATCGCTGCTGCCAAGGTGCAGTCGCAGGGGAAGAGGAGTGTTGGTATGGCGATGCGCCACTCGGCCTATCCTCCGCGAGTTTGACGAGGCCACACATTTGATGTGGTGGTGATGGGGCCGCGGGGGGAGAAGAGTAACGGTATTACGAGGCGCTGCTCTTCCTACCCTCCGTGGCCGAAACTTGGTGGGGGGCGGAGCTAGAGACCAGATCCGTCGCTGGGGTCAGGAAAGCAGGTGCTTACGAGCGCTCTTTTTTCCTGGCCCCATGGCCTACGCGTATCGGACTCGTGGCTGTCCGTTACGCAGGGGGTGTTGGAGGCAAACGGCGGACACAAGGACGCGCCTTGTGATCTTGGTGCGCCTTGCTTGAGAAGGAGAATGGGGAGGAAAAATTGTCCCCCGAGGAGGGGCCACCGTGTGGGCGGCCGGCGCTGGCGGAGCTACGGATGTGTGCGAAAGTGTTTCCGTGGCCCTGCCAATATGCGGCGAAGATGGAATACTATGGGGTTTTAGTCAGTGCGAGTCCGACATAACCTCTCCTTGCCCAAAATAGGCGGTAAGCATTTCCTCATATAAAAAAGATGTTCACCAATTCCCTCTCGAATGGGTTCGCGTCTTGTTATGGCGGAGGGTTTAGTAGCCGTGGCTTTGTAACCCACTGTGAATAATGCGGAACCCACATGGCTGGCCCAAGGTGTAGGCCACTCCGAGTGGGCTTGGCGAGCTCACTTCGGATGTGTGTTGGTGGGCTGCGGCGAGAATTGTGTCCCCTTTCTTCACCGCTGCAGCCGAGGTGGAGTCGCGAAAAAAGAGGAGTGTTGTTGAGGCGATGCGCCACTCGCCCTATCCTCCACGACTCGATAGCGAAGCCTCCATAGAAGCCGAAAAGCCGGGCTTGCCTTTTCATACTGCTCAATCAATAATAACAACTAATAAAATAACTCAGAAACTGTTTCAAACTATTTCAAATTTCCCGCGCGCTCCTCTGTTCACTCGGAGTGGAGGTATAGGCGAATCTGGTCTATGGCTTCGCCTATAACCAAGATTCGGCTGCGGAGGGTAGGGAGAGCGGCGCCTCGAAATACCGATACTCTTCTCCCCCGCAGCTCCACCACCACCGCATCAACGGTGCTGCCGCACCAGAGTTGCGGCAGTGGCGAAGCTAGGGCTCCAAACTAGGGTAAGTCCAAGATATGGTTTTGTTGCACGTTTTTCATATTCAGTGCTGTGGAGGACGTGTTTAACAAAGCACACAGAAGGCATAATACTGCTAGATAGAGTGTATGACTATATGCATACCTTCGGTGACAAAAGCCGTTTGGGTTTGCTTGAGCGAAAGAAAAAGATATTTACATACAATACAATACATGAACAAAAGAAAACCATGAACAAAGTGCAAACAAACTATGTACAAAATTAAAAAAAAAATTATTTATATTCTAAATCGAAACGTCTCTCTTCCTTAAAGAAAGATTTGATTACGTCCGCGTAAAATGTTGGTGAACATTTTAATTGTACCAATAACTATTTATGTGGATATGAGCTGTTTTTTCTCAACAAAGTTTACCTTTTCCTCGCCGATTAACACTTTAACACATTTCAATTCATCACAAGGAACACTATTATCCTCCATTTTCACTAAAAATCTTTGAAAAAACATAAATTTTCAACTTGCAATATTAATTCGCTCAAGTAAACACACAGAGTAAACATTTAAATGTGAAGTGAAGTTGCAAACGTATGGCTCGGGCACCCCCGCGCTCGACTAACTTCACACAAAAACCTGGGCTTTTGGCCCCATACTAATTGCTATATGAACAATTGTAGCTATATTTCATTATAGAACATTTTGCCACGAGTTAGAAAGGGAGCGATAGCCTTCTCGAAAGCCCGGTAAAAAGCACGAGCCTTCGCTCGCGATCCGCACACCGAGACTGCCGCGCGAGCTTGTGCACTAGGTGGATATCCGGCGAATAACCATCAGGTGGATTGTTTTCCACTTCACTTTTATAAAAGAAAAACAGTTTTAAAAAATAATTATCAAGATATACCTATAGAATCAAACAAAAGTTATTTAGCGATAAAGAGCCATTAATAAGTTTATTAGGATTCATTCACTAAAACGACATTAAATGGACCTTTTCTTTTGCCTCTCTCCAATGTTTCGTGCTATAAATCAAATTGAACTACGACTCAAAGTAACATTAAATCCTTCTTAGAAAAAAAGGAAGGCCTAGAAATTCTAAAATATTTTACCAGACGTTATAGTCTTTTAAATGTCAAGATTTTAACTAAAGCAATGTACTAGAAAGTTAAATTAAATTATTGAAATTCATAAACGTCGTGTGATTTAAGGAGTGTGAGAACATTGATTTTTGAAGAGTAAAGGAAAAGGTCATAAAAGTTTATTTTATTAGAAACGAGAAATAACATATTATCAATGTATTTCATAACATGCGAAGTGTAGAATTGGTATTCGTTAGCCTAACGACCGTTGCGTAATGTTCGTGAAGTATCTGTTTCGAAATAGACACCAGTACTTCCTGCCAGCCCTCTGTTTAATGATATGAGTGGGCATCTGGTACTTAGACCATCGTGGATCGTTAAACTCGAAGTCATACGTAATTTATATAATTAAGATTACATTCATAAAATCAAGCGACCCTTGACGAAATTGCCATTTGATATAGCTTTTGTAATGTACCTTACCTAAATTGAAACGACCGCTAAAAATCCAATTATTACTTTAATTATGGCAAGGACCTCAGCTTAAAAATTTCTTATTTCTTCTCTCTCTAATTATTTATCAAATTATTCGGCGCCTAAACATGTTACTATATTTAAATAGCCAATTTAAAAGTGTTATATTTATAAAAAATGTTAAATGTTATACACAGTATAAGCATAACATTAATAAGACTTGTGAAAATAATAGACATTTCATTACAATCACAAATCAAGTCAAATCAAAATAGCAATATCTAATTTATAATGGCGACGTTAGAAAATTACCCTAAACCATTCCCCGGATGTCTTAAGAGGCGAAAGAGGAAAATGAAACAGGAGATGAACAGCAACATCTTTCTAATAACAACTCAAAAAATAATAAAAACCTGAGTTTTTCATCCTGCCTGATTAGCGTGGCATCTATGGCAAATATCCTCAATTGGTAGGCCTTTGTTTATATAGTCATCTACATTTTATCGTCGATTAAAAATCAAAATGCAGATGCGTTGTCACCCCTGAGGACTAACATTGAATGTTTCGTTTCCAGTAAAAAGGGTCTCTTGTTTTTCTACTCTCACCATACGAAACACAGCAGCATTAAGCTGCTATTTTGCGCTGGTATACTGTGAAACCGTGTTCCTCTACCCCAGTCGAGCTAACCCCTTCGTGCTACAATAATAATATGGTTACAGCTTGGCTCACCACGTATCTGTATGTTACAGCCTATATACGTAACACTGCTGGGTACAAACCTCCTCTCACTTGTGAGAGGGTTTTAGGGCAAGGAAGTGTCCGCTGCGCTGCCCCAATGCGTTTTGCATTTCAAAATCAAATTTAAACTGAGTTAAGAACAGAAGGCTCAAATAGAGTACGATTAAATTCAAGCAAGTTTTACTCTTCAGTTTTCACTTTAATTTATCTAACAATTTCCACTTGCGGTAGTAACAGACTAAATAACTAGGAAAGTACACAAATTTCAACAGAAAATTTACTCTTAGTTCGTATACAGTGTGGTTAAACGGCGACTATCTTGACAAACCTAACTTAACAACAACAATTTGGACGTTGAAGTTCGAACAGATAAGCGTCTCCCAAACTATTGTTGTGATTAAGCGCGAGCTGCACGTAAACGCTGTATACAAATAATTGCCAATAACGATACAAAAACGTTAGCACAGAATAAATACGTACAGAACAGAAGTACGGACAGAAGTACGAACAGAAGTAACAGAAGTACTACGTACAGAAGCTGCACTCCTTTGATGTTGACTGCTTGACGACGTTTGAATAGTTATTATAGCTATGTGATAAATCGCGCACGCAAGCTAAATAAAACTTTATCGCTGCGCGCGTGTGTACGTATTACTTTACATCTTTTTTCCTTCCTACGTCACAACGGGCTTTCCGTGGTTATTAAGGGCTGTTTATAAAGAGTAAAATAAATACATTGTGAAATTGTAAGTAAGTTACTTAGATAAAGTAACTATTCTGACTATGATCGACCATATTTCCGCTACTATGTGAGTCCTGTGATTTCCAACGCATGCAACTTGCAAGGCCATTCGTCGGGAATCACGATACTTGGCTCGTAAGAAATAGGTAGTAATCAACAAATAAACCTGAAACACGATTTCTAACAGAAATGTGACGTATTCTACTTAGTTGAGTATCTTATAAACAAAGTTTTAATTTCAGTATTTTTTGTTATTATAACATAAAACATTTTAATTACAAAAGACAAGTATAGGGATGTAAGTAGGTACTTAGGTACTTGGGTAGTGAAGTAAATTTCAACTAAGTTTTGTAATAAAGTACTTGGGTATTACTTCTGTAGTTAAATTGTTACTTAATTCTTATTTCGCTTTAAAAAAATTAAATTAAATACACCTTAAATTATCCATCGGTAACTTAAAAAATTATATATCTGAATCCTTTTGTTTGCTCATTAGGCATCTATCCACGCAATAATTATAGTAGGAAAGACGTTTTGCCATTATAATTTATGAAATAGATAGGATATATAATTCTTATATTACATTTAAAAAATCAACTACTATTCATCATTACAGCCTTTCATAAGTCCGCTGCTGAACATAGGCCTTCCCCAAGGAATGCCACAAAGCACGGTCCTGAACCACCTGCATCCATCGACTTCCTGCATGTCTTACCAGGTCGTCACTCCATCTCGTGGGGGATCGCCCTACACTTCGCCTACCGGTACGAGGCTGCCACTCAAGAACCTTTCTTCCCCATCGGTTGTCGGTTCTTCGAGCTATATGGCCGGCCCACTGCCACTTCAGCTTATTAATCCGTTGGGCTATGTCGGTTACTCTGGTTCTACTGCGGATATCCTCATTCCTAAGTTTATCACGCACAGAAACTCCGTGCATAGCCCTCTCCATAGCTCGCTGAGCGATCTTGAGCTTCCTCATACGGCCAGCAGTGTAGGACCACGTCTCAGATCCGTAAGTCATCATTGGCAACACGCACTGGTTGTACAATTTCGTTTTAAGGTTTTTTAAAAAACAATCATATTGAACATATAAATAATATAAAAAGGACATTTTCAGAAAGATAGATAATTTTTGAACTTATTATAATTTTTTTTAATTAGATCAATTGCTATTTTTACATAAAAAATGGTTTTATTGGCTTATGGTGTAGGTTTATCAAGTCCGCATGGAGGAGTAAACACGATAACTTTTGAAAATATCTATTTTTCAACTCAATCAATTTTTTAAACTTATCATCTCTCCTGTGGGAAGTCATGAAACGTAAATGGCAGTTTAATTTTGTTTTGTTTAGTTATAATTAATTTTTTTTCAGCTAACGGACCCCAGAATTGACGGTGTGACTTGAAGGTGTACTTCACCGAACGCTACTGGTACTCCTCGAAGAGTAGAAATAGTAATAGGTGTGCTGAGTTTGGGCTCGTTTTGTTAGTTATGATGAGACCTTACCTCCGCACTTGATAGAGTGACTTGAAGGTGTACTTTGATGATTGCTACTGGAACTCCTCGACGAGGAGAACTAGATGTGCCGAGTTTGGGCTCGTTTTGTTAATTATGAATAGACCTTACCTCCGGACTTGACGGAGTGATTTCAAGGTGTATCCGGTGACTGCTACTGGAACTCTTTGACGAATAAAACTACAATTTCCTTTTTTTTAATTTTTTCACTATCATATGAGCATTATGAGTCGTGCACTTTTGGATTTTCCAAACTTATTTTTAGTTGAAGTTTGACATAAAATTATCGGAAAATTGGAAGTAGAGTAATAAGGTCATTAATGAAGACTTGTGTGTATTTAAACTAATTAAAAATCATGTTGTAGGTAATTTTTAATGCGCTAAAGGCATGCATTATTGGATTTACCAATAGTTTTTTCTTGATATTTAAAATACAATTTTGTATTTTAAAGAAAAACACAAATCTACTTCTGTAAATTATTTTTAGTTAATACAGTTAATTTTTAAAATCTTTCATATTTTCTATTAATTCATTCATACATAAGTCTAATCTTGAATTTCATATATTTATCATAGCTTGCCTCACACGGGGGATATTTGCCACACATTAGTCAGGTTAACAATTATTGTTGTGTGATGCACGTGTAATTCATAGAATTGTTTTTGTTCTAAGAATCATGACAATCTCGATGTCTTCTTAATAGTAACATTAAAACATTCATCCCCTATTTTTCGACCCATTATTAAACTTATAATAAAATAGAATCATCAACATCGGTTTACAATTGAACAAGATATCGTATAACATCGTAAAAAATTATATACGGTCGAATTTTAAACCTCCTTTCTTTTTTAAAGTCGGCTAGTAATGAAAACAAAAGCCTCTCTCCTGATAAAATGCCGGAATTTATGAGACCCTTGAAAAAAAAGGAAAAAGGCGAATGTTATCATGCTAATCGAAGCCAATTAAAATAGCATAAAAATAAATATCCATGTAATGTCATACAGCGGTAGGTTTTTTAGTCTTCACCGTCAACATCAGATACGAAAAGATATTGTAGAAAGGATCTAAAAAAATAATGAGATATCATTCCTCCACCTCGATAACGACGAACGACGTATTTATCTTGAAAACTAATAATAATAAGGAAATGAAATTTCATCTAGGGACCAGGGTTTAATATTTCATTACTCTAATAACAACTTAAATATCGTTTGTGGGACCTTTTTGAAAGCGAGATTTAATGAAATTGTTTTCGAAACTCCGTTTAAATATTGTGTTTATGAAACATATTATTTGTAGTTAAATGTAATATTTTATGTTAACATGTATAATGTCGTTTAATCTCCATTTATATTATTTTGTGTTCACATGTATAATGTTGTTTAATCTCCATTCTTTTTCTATAAAAGAAGGGGCAAATGAGCATGCGGTTCACCTAATAGTAAGTGGCTACCGCCGTCCATGAACAACTGCAACACCAGAGGAGTTGCAGATGCGTTGCAAGCCTTTTATAAAAGAGAGGGCTCTTTTCTTGAAGTCCCTAAGTCGTTTCGGTCTGATAAAATCGTTGGTGGTAGTCGATTCGTTGTGGAAGAAAACTGCTAATAAATTGCACAGTGATGGACCGACAATCATCCAGATGTTATGGCTGGTATCGCGAGTTTTGCGTTGTGCGATGGTGAAATTAAGCGGCTGGAATTAGTGTACAATTTCTCTGAGCACTCCCTGTGGTACATCCGATAGAATATGCAGAGATGCAACATCCCTTCGCAGCGCCAATTAGTCAAGTCAATCACCATATAAATAAAGAAAAATATTCTTGATATATAGAATAAAGTATTGAAATAGTAAAAGATTATTTTTATTAATATACTCTATAAAATAATACTTCTTGAAAGTCATTTTCTTTTTTAATTTACTGGTTGTTATACTGAGTACTAAATATTATATATAACATTTATCGCAAAAAGAATAGTAATATGTATGCATGAGAAAATAAACAACTATTAATTGAAGAGAGAGGGAAGAGAGAGAGAATTCATTAATTTACTAAGACTCATATTTTATTAATATTACTTATAAATAGGACAGTAGTTATTACATTATATATTAAAAATAAAACTAAATAAAAAATATTACATTTATATGTGCCATGATCTCACCATTCCACCCGATAGGGCACTACAGTGACACAAGCATAAGCAGTGCAGTCTGCTCGCGATCATTTTCAGGATGCTACTGTTGCTCCCCCAATGAAGCAAATACAAAGAGGAGGTGTTGTAATTAGATTTCACTATGAAACATTGCGTGACAATTTGCGGGGCTAGGGGATGTTAAACCCCGCCCACTTTACACTATCTACATCTACCGATAAATAGTAAAACTACTCGAATCATTCCATATCGTTGTTGCAATGTAGTTTAGCTATCTTGACGATAGATGGCGGCCTGTTTACAAAATGATTATAAAGTATAAAAATAATATTTTGGCGATTAAAATTTCTTTATGTGTCAATGCAAAACAAATTTCAGCACCTTCGTATGTAATTACCTAGTCAGGTCATAAATTCTGTCACATGTTTAATATAAAATAATTGAAACAAGTTTATTCATTATGTAACCATTTATATACCAAAATGAACTTAACAAAACATAGATTTTTTATGACACTAAAGTTTTTTCAAAATGACCTCCGTCATTTTGAATACAGGCCTTCAATCTGCGTGGCCAGTCGTCTATCGCAGCACGAACGAGGTCCATGTGAATATCGGCGGCTGCCTTAATCAAGGATGTCTTGAGTGACTCCAAATTGGGATGAGGCTTTGAGCACGTCTTTTCCTCCAAATGTTGCCATATCTTGTAATCTAACAGATTAAAATCTGGACTGGAGGAGGGCCAGTCTTCGTGCCGGATGAAGTCGATTTCACGCGCCGCCAGCCAGTCTTGTGTGCTCTTCGCTCTATGAGCTGGCGCCGAATCTTGTTGGAATACCCAGTGCCTGTTATTGAACATGATATGAGAAACAGGTTCCACAAGGTTCGTCAGGACTGTATTTTGATATACAACTGCATTCGTTTTTACACCTTTCTCACAAAAATGTACCTCTGTTAATCCCCAATAAGAAACTCCCAACCATACCATGATCGAGGATGGAAAATGACCTCGTTGGACACGCGGAATACGGTTGCTCGCTTCTTCACTACTGTGTGCGTACACCTTATCATTTTGTTTGTTGTAGCTCTCTTCTACGTAAAAATTTTTTCATCCAAAAAAAGAATTTCCCGATATTTTTTCCCGCGTACCGCTTCAACAAAGCGCGGCATCTCTTCAGTCTCAAGTCCATTAGACGAGCATTCAAACGATGTCCTGTTTTTCTTCGATATGCCCGAAGCCCTAAGTCTTCATTTAATACCCTTTTCACCGTGGTTCTGCTTAACCCCATCTGAAGGACCAACAGTTTCTGCTTACGTTTGGGATTTCTTTGAATTCGCGCCTTCACAGCTTTTATCACTGCTGGAGTCCTAACAGACCGAAGGCGACCACTTTTTGACCTGTCATCTACACTAGAGTCTTTATTGTATCGTTTGATGGTACGATAAACGAATCTTTTGGTTATATTCAAATTTTTCAGTATGTTAAAAATTTGAATTGGCGCGTAACCGCAACGATGCAACGCAATAACTGCAACACGGTCTTTAAGCGTCCACTCCACTCCATTTAAAAATGAGTAAAATTCTAAAAAGTATACACTTTTATTTTCATAAACAATTCGAAATTCGAATTCAATAAACTTTTTTGTGGCCAGTTTAAGTTTAAGTTTTTTGAGTATATCTAGCCCATAGGATTTACGTGTAAAATGACATGCAGAAAGCTCTGAACAGGGTTATTTTAACTTCCCTTGAACAGCGTGCAAACCTGCAAGCCATCATTAAAGTTTAGTAAGTATTTTCATTTCATTGTTTTATATTGTAATAACTTTAAAATATAAATTATCTATTTTATGCATCGTTTTGAGGCGACTTGACTCAAGAATAATCGTAAGCGATCGCTAATAATTCTGCAGTCACCCCGAATTCCTTTTTATAGTCGTGCGTCTTCAGTCTCTCACAAGGGAACATAATATATCGAAACTCTGGACAAATAAATAAATATAGTTATCATAAAACATAAAGCAATGATAATAAATCATAAACTATCTGTGAAGGTACATTATCAAATGTTAACATAAATTTGAGCAAAATAAAAACAACTAATAGTTTGTGCCATGATACTTTTAACAACAACCATACTTTTTAAATTCGCAAACAATGGATGTAAATACATCTAGAGGCAAACTTTCGTCAAGGTAAGAATAAGTGAGTTAACAAACGCTAAAGAAGTGTTTGAAGATACAGGTCAAAGTAATCGAAAATAATAGAACTTTGTGAAAATAATTTGGGTGGAGCCATCACAGAAGTGTCCTTAAAGGTCCCACGGAAAGCACGTTTTCACAGATGAATAAAATTTAGCACATCTGAAGTACTCGATTGCTTTGTCATAAATTACGGCTTTCTTACATATAAAAAGATCGAAGGGTCTTCTTGGTCCTTTTACTGAGATAATTATTAATAAAATATTTTTTCAAATTATGAGAATTATACACCCTTTAAATTAGCGTATAATTTATATAACTTTTTTGTAATATCATTTCCTATAAAATACTTCTTACCTATACCAGTCATTAAGATTTCGGTTCGGTATTTTCGAATAGAAATACTTCATTTGATCGTCAGAGAATGAAATTTTTTCGCTTTCTTGTAAAAAAAATTACAAGAAAGTTTTACTTAGATGTTACACTTCTATGAATTACATTTCTATGGGTGATGTACGCAATAGTTCCCGACTCGCTTGTCACGCTAAAAACTATTAAAAATTGGAAACAAATGAAATTTTGATCGCTATTATTTTTGTTTAAGTAATAAGTTTAAGCTTAATAAGTTTAAGTTTAAGCCCCGTGTAGTGTCGGATAAGAATACCCACTACCCCATATCTTCCCGTGGGTGTCGTAAGAGGCAACAGAGGGAAACTGAGGCAGGAGATGGGCAGCAGCATCTTTCTGATAACAGCATAACAACAATAAAAAAGAAACTGCGATTGCCAACCCACTCACCAAGCGTGGCAACTATGGCAATATACCCCCCATGATAAAAAGTTAAGAAGAGACGGCCCCCAGTCCCCGGCGATCCTGCTATTCCCGGCTATGGTGGCGACCATGGTAACGGCGGGGCAGGGAGTGCTAAGAATCTCCGGTGGAGGTTCGGTTGCCACCTAAGACGACTCGACCAGGCAACATATAACGCACGCACTCTGAGGAGTGACGGGTAGATCCTGCAGCTAGAAGAAGACTAATTGCGCTGGAATATTATAGGATTATCTAAGGACCGAAGAGAGGGGGTGGACATGGAAATCCTCGAATCCCGCAACTTGTTCTATCACCGGGAAGGCGACCATCTGCCCTAGGAGGTGTTGGATTTATCGTCCACAAGTCTCTCGTTAACAACGTTGTAAAGATTGAGAGTGTGTCGACGAGGGCTGCGTACCTTATACTCAGAATCACCAAACGGTATTCGCTGAAGGTCATACGAGTTACTCACCAACCTCGGCATATCCCGATGAAGAGGTGGAGGAAATACATGAGGGTATATATAGAGTCATGCATTCCTCCAAATCCCACTATACGGTGTTAATGGGAGACTTCAACGAAAATCTAGGCACAAAAGAGAACGGTGACCTGAAGGTAGCGAAATTTGGAATAGGGCAACGGATCCCAAGGGGCCAGCAGCTGGCCGAGTTCATGCAGAAAGAGGGACTCTTTATGATGAACTCTTTGTTCCAAAGGCGGCCCCACAGGAAGTGGACCTGGTCGAGCCCCGATGGTTCGACAAAAAATTAGATTGATTCATTATGACGACCAGACGACAAATGTTCACTGATGTCTCAGTGATCGCGAAGGTGAAAACCGGCAGCGATCACCGAATACTGAGAGGCACACTGAACCTAAACGTTAAGTTGGAGAGGTCACGTCTAATGAAGTCAACGCTTCGTCCTCCTCGTGCTCTAATCCAAAGTCCCGGAGCCTTTCAGCTCGAGCTACAAAACCATTTTCAGTACTTAGAAGATTGCTGTGGACGATATGAATGACAACTTATAACTAGGAAACTGTCCATGCGGTGGGAAAAAAAATTACACACATTTATTTATAAAAATCATAACGATATGTAACGCGTACCATAGCTTTTTAAGCTTTTATTACATTAATGCACAGATAACGACAACAAGTAAAATAACTTATGAAGTGAACAATTTGGTATATTATTTTGTTAACTTATTATATATTTTTATAATTAAAATGATACCTAATATGAAACATTCGTATTATCGTAAACTGTATTTGTATAACTATTTAAAATGGAGCACAATAACTTTGATCTTAATAAGTTACAAATAAAGTACCTATGCAGCTGTAAAAATGACCAATAATAACCAGAGTCCTCACAAAATTTCGATGTTTCAATGTAAATTTCATTGTACCTTCAATTTCCACAATCCTCCTAAATGTCCTCCGAGATAAGTATTATTGAACGCGCTTACTTTGGTAGAGGTAGGTTAAATCAGAATCCATCCATTTTTGAAAATTGTGACACGCAGAATGTTAATTTAAAGTTTAATTTTGATTAATTACAGCAAAAATCCTTAAGAACACAACTGTGAGACTGTTAAGTAAAACAGAAAGGTTGAAGTTTAATAAGCACCGGGCGTGGAAGCGGGCTGTAAGAAAGAGAAATTCCTTAATATAATGTATCATGGCAACAGCGCGAACTCATCGATCAAACGCTGAACACGATAGGACATACTCAGTTATTGTATATGACGGGTTGTTATGTAACATGTACGTGTAGCAGTTTCCCGTGACAAACTTTCGTACGAAATACATGTACAATACTAAACTGACTCTTACATAAGCGGTGACACTTCGGTAACGTGTACCATAATGTTACGTTCTATATAAAACGGTTTGTTAGATATTTATAAATTAATTTAGGTGTTTAGTTTAACAGACGAAAAAATTGTGTGTGAGTTCTATAATCAAGTTTTTAATAGAATATGAGTGACTAACGAGTACACAATCTACCTGATGGTAAGTGGATGTTGTGGCCCATAGACACTTAACCTCGATTAAAAATCAAAATGCAGACGTGTTGTAACCCCTGAAGATTAAGATGGAATGTCTCGTTTCAAGTAAAGGGGTCTTCGGTTATTTTTACTCACCATACGAAACAGTACTTAGCACACACGCCCATCACATCGTTAAGCTGCTATTTTACGCTGGTGTTCTGTGAGAGTGTGGTCATTTCCCGGTCGAGCCGACCCATTCGCGCGCTACAACCATATAAGTGCAGCATGGCCCTACCATGTCAGGAGCGTTTTAGAGTATAAATATGTTGTCACAAAAATGTGATATTTTATTTGTGGTTATATGTCAAAGATTTCTTGAAAAGCCCATAAATCTAACGTTAGCAAAGTTAATAATATGTAGAATAATTGTAGTTAAATGCTGTATTGATTTTAATAAATCGTTACTTAGTTACTCTTTTTTTTTCTAAGGTCCATACGTAAAAATAGATCTGTCCGTCTGTCAAGACCCTTTTTCTCAGGAACGAGTTCAGAAGTATCAAGTTGAATTTAATATCGAACACTGCGGTCTTGGTCCCTTTGAGGAGATATTCTAAATTTTAAATTAACACAATTTAAAGATACGGCCGTTTATCACACATATTCAGACAACATTATTTAAAGGCAACCAGTACGTAGTGATATTTTTCTTTTATGTCATATTTCTATTACTTATAACATGTATTTATGTTTTTTTTTTTTATAAGATAAGAGTGACAAACGTGCACACAGTCCACCTGATGGTAAGTGGTTGCTGCGGCCCATAGACATCTACATCTATTCTCGTTTGCGAATCAAAATGCAGATGCGTTGTCACCCGTGAGGACTAAGATGGAATGCCTCATTTCCAGTAAAAAGGGTCTCCGGCCACCTGCACTCACCAAGCGAAACGCAGAGGTAAACCTCTACTTCACTTTGGTATTCTGTGAGGTCGTGGTACCACCCCGGTTCGAGCCGGCCCATCCGTGCGACAGCAAAAGCCGCCGCGTGGCTCTACCACTGTCAAAGTCCTCATTTTATTATAAATGTAATAACAGAAAGCACAGTAAACAGAATGGCGCCAACCTTACGAGAAGTCATACTTTCATAGTGGCTGGAAAACAAATTTGTAGTAGGGAGGTGGTAAGGTAGCAAGTAGCCGAACCATAACCCAGTCACAATGCAGCTAGGGCAGCCGTCCTTCAGACCAAAACCATCGTGGATTGGCGTAAGCTCGAGGTCAAACTCGAGTTTACGACCTCCCAGTACTTAGACAAAATCCCAGAAAAGATCTCCAGAGAGGAGGCCATTGAGGCGATTAGCACCCTATTGGCCCACCTTACCTCTTCAGTTGAAGAATGTTCTCGTAAGGTTCGTGTGTCGAGCAATCGATACATGAAGCTTCCATTTGTACGACCTCTAAGTCGTCCAAAATTGATTCATTCGCATAGCGACCGGAGCTCGGTGCTACCAGCGAAACTCCGACGTACACAGAGACTGTCAACTTCCGATGATCTCTGAATACTTCAAGGATATGTCTCGGCGCTATTTCGAGAGGGCCGAGACACATCTCCACCCGCTTGTGGTAAACGTAGTCACCTACGCTCTGACTCTGAACGTTACGGTAACCCTCCGGAATCCCCGTAATGTCCTAATTGAACCGCCAGTTCCATTAGATTCCGACGACCGAAATATCGTAAGCCCCTAACACACAAACACTATACAATTACCTAGTGACACAAACACAATGGACAACAACGGGTGGGACGCAGCAAGTCCGCAGACGGGCGTACCGCACACCCCTCCACATCGCGTACACCCGTGTCACTGGGCGGTTCTTACCTCCAAGAACATCTAACGATACGAGTTAGCCGTCAGAGCCGGGATCGGCCAAGCCCTGTTCGGACGACCGTTAGATAACTCATATGTAAACTGTCCTAGGATTAACCGTTACGTGAGTAACGATGCAGTGTAATATAAAAAGTCATCCCTTTTTAGCTCTGAGTCCGATGAACCTGTATAAGAGCTGTGTGGGCTAACAGCACTAACATCATCAGAAACCAGAGACCAGAGTAGCAAGTAGCGGGATGTGTATGCACCTCTTCACGTGTTGTTTACGAGTTGCTTTTTAAAATATCTTCAATTTAACACAACACAACTACGACGTCGTCACATATTATATATCTTTAGTACCCAGGGTTGACTGGCAAAGAACGGCGTTTGTCATAGCATTGTATTATGTACGCCCTATATACCCTTAAATTTGAATAAACAAATAAATAATTATTTTGATACTCGAAAATTTACTCATTAAAACTTTATGGTACTTCCCATTGATATAGTGTCATGAAATCTGACAAGAAGCACGATCTCGCAACACAGGAATAAAGGAAAAATCAAGAAACCATTAATTTGTAGTTTATATCACCGTTAATTTGTATATATTACCGATTTTCAATTACACAATGAAATATTTTTTGCGATTACAAACGTCCGTGTGCAGTTGGATTATGGACCGTTATGTTGACTAGTGTAGGGGCGGACATTTTTTCCACTACAAATTTCATTTTACTCCAATCAGATTTTCCCATAACATATGAATTTCAGTCAGTATGTTGGTAAAAGTAAGTACTTGTCTAACTGCTAACATTGTTATATGCACCTATGGTATGTAAATTAATATTATCTTTGTTAATTTTCAGTATTCGTGTAGCGGCATATCAGTATACCTAAAGCCGGCAAAAATTGTCGATACTCCCAATTCCTGAGATGGATGAACAATGGCAGTTTATTCGGAAACGTTAGGGTGTGATGACTAATAATATGTCGCCATTTAATGTCTTTCTTTTAAAACTAAATTCTTGTATATATAGAATGATCGATATTGAGAAACCATCTTATTCAATTCAATTCCTTATTGGAATGGAAATGGAACGAACAAAGCCTCTGTGACATAACAAAACTACTAAGCGAGTATCTGCTCAAAGAGTACAAATGTTGAATAAATAAAAAAGATTTTAATGATATCTAACATCTGAGTATAATACAATTTATCTACACTAATACTTTAAAGAGGTAAACAAGTTTGAAAGCTAGGGTGCCAGTGCGCTCCGCGACTCTGGTGGGGACGTGCTCTTGTTGCTTTAGTGGTGGAAACGCAAGAGATGAGGAGCGTCGGTAAGGCGCGGTGCTGCTCTCTCTACTCTCCGCAACCGAAACTTAATCAGCAACGCCAAATCCACCGCTAATGCCGGGAAGGCTGATGCATACTAGATTCGGAAGGTCCATTGCGCAGATGCTGGGGATGAAGGCCGTGGAGGTAATTATGTTCCGGTGCTCTTTGCTCAAGGAGAAACAAAGAGAAGAGTTGTTAGCTTTTATAGCTTTTATGTCACATAAATTGTGTAATGTAATAAATAGATGGGTTTGATTTCATTTTAAGTTTATTTTCTTCTTCTTAGAGCATTTCAATAAAAGCTAGTTTTTAAAAATGTTTTTTTTTATTATTTTTTTTTATTTTTTTTGGTTATTTATGGAAATGTTTTTAAGTATGGTAATTTAATTTAATGCGTTATTGTTGGTTTTTGGACGCCATCTTAGATCTACCATCAGGATTTCTTTAATCGCCCGCAGTTGGCCCTTGTCGGTCCCTACAACATTTGTTCGAGCACCATCAAACTATAACTAACTTTTGCCGAGTTATAACTCTTTTAAAATTGGTGTGGCGGCCATCTTGTTTTCCGCCATTTAGAATTTTTTCAGCACTGCTAGAATTTGCCCAGGGTGTCGGCCGATATTAGTTAAGGTACGACCGCGTTAAGTCTTACCGTTTAATAGGTTATTAGTACACCATCTCCTCGAAGAGCTGAAGGCGAACGTCACTTTATTCGTATTTTTCTCTTTGAACCCTTTCATTAGATATCCATATCATGGTAGTGAATGAAAGAACACAGTCCACCATCTTTGAGAATCCGCCATATTGGATTTAGAGTGACGTCACTTTATTTTTGTATTTTTCTCAGCAAACTCTTTCATTTGATATCCATATCATGAGGGTTCATAGAAAATAACTAGACTGCTATCTTGAGCTGACCGCCATTTTAGATTTAGTATGAGGTCACTTAGCTAACCATGCATTGTCATCCAAAATAAACATGTGTGCAAAATTTCACCTCAATCGATGATCCCTAACAAACAAACATTGCAAGTTAATAAATGCTTTTAAAATATAGAATGTTTTTCATAGTAGTCTTGGTAGCGCAGTTACTAAACGTTTCGTTACAGCGATGCAGAACCGTGGATTTAAATCGGAACAAGTGTTAGTAAGGTCTACAAATAAATGTTCCGGGTATAGATGTTTCTCTGTCTGCAATTTATAAATCTTAAACGCCTCCACGATACATGAGAATATCCTATTGTAGAGGTTAAGTTAAGAAGATATTTATTCATTACAATGCGGTTAAGGTTTTGAAAAAGAACCGTTCTCTGAATTTGAAGTTATACTTAGATTATAATGAAGGCAATAATTGGGAACTTATTTCAATATTTTTATACTATTTTATCGTAGTAATAAATAGCAAAAGATTATAATTTTGATAATAATGATTAGTAACGAAGCTATAACAACTAAAAACGCAGGGCCTATTTCGAAGATGATATTTAACAAAACAACTATTCCATAACTACATAATTTAAAATTAAAAATTTTGTACAGCCGACTTCAATATAAGTTATTTAAGAATAACTTAAAAACTATTGGTCTGACCTTGATCAAATTCATATGGGACCACACGAGAAGTACCAGCTTTCAAATAAAAAAAGAATCATCGAAATCGGTTCACCCAGAAAAAAGTTCTGAGGTAACACACATAAAAAAAAAAACATACAGTCGAATTGAGTACCGGCTCCTTTTTGGAAGTCGGCAGAAAAGGATTGTTACTTCGCGAATCCCAATATCGATTTATTATGTTAGATTTGGTTAGTTTATTGAAACATGCCTTAATAGCTTTATTTCAATTCCTTATTGAATTGATTAAATTGAACGTCGTAAATCTTATGTTTCTTGTAACTGACGTCAATAATGAGAATCCCAAATTATCTAATACTTATATCAAAATGAAAATGTGTTTGTTCGTATTTCATGCGCGGCTATAGCATTCATCAGATTGCGATAAAGCTTTGTCAAATAATTGCTTGTATTTGCGCAAAGATTATACTCGTAAGCACAATACAATTAACTTACACTAGGTGGCGCGCGTCGTACCGACCTTATATATTACTCAACTTTAATAAATTTATAATCATTACTAATTAAATTAATACAACTCTTCCAAATTCAAAACGATATTTCAACAAAAATATTAGTTGCGCCGGGTACCAGCTAGTAGCCAATAAAGTTTCAGTTTCCCTCTGTCGCCTCTAACAACACCCATGGGGGCGGTCATAAAAATCCTAATATGTTCAACAAAACTTGAGGTATTCGGGTTATTGTTTTATTCCTATCCTAACAAAGTCCACAGCTGATCATAGGCCTCCCCATAGATTGGCTCATAAAGGAGATATTTGCCATAGTTGTGTTTTTTAATTTCTAGTTTTTATTAGGAAGGCGTTGCTGCCAATTGACCGTGTATTACCGGTGTAAGAATATCCGCTGTTCCAAAGCGTCCCGGGAGTGTCGTTTTAGTAAACTATTTATTAATCTGTGGTGTCGTAGAGGCGATAGACGGAAATAAACCAGGAGATGGTATTTCATGTGTTCATAATCCATTAAAAATTGTGGTAATATAATTATAAACAAATCCTAATATTGTCAGTCTGTCCCAATTAAAAATACAATAATATATTTATTAAACTACTTACATTCGTCGTGATCTTTGGCGGTGACTGTAAGTACAGTATGCTGGATGTCTTCATTCTCGTCCACTTCTGCTTCATACAGCTCCTTGTCGAAGTATGGAGGGTTATCATTCTTGTCTGCGATGCCGATACGGATGAATTTCGTCACTAGAAAAAAGATAAGAAATAATCTTAAATACTACTCCATAACATAATTATTACATTTTTTATTGTTTTTTCTTTTTAATATAACAAAGTTGACAAACGTGCACATAGTCTATCTGATGGTAAGTGGATGCTGCGGCTCATAAACACCTACATCTATCTTCGATTAATGGATTGTACAAAATGTAGATATCTCGTCACCTCCGAGGACAAAATACCCCATTACCAGTTAAAAGGTTCTCCGGTACTCTATACCCATCATTCGAAACAAAGCAGTATTAACCTACTACTTTACGCTATTATTCTGTGAGAGTGTGGTTCTTCCTCCAAAGAGCCTACCCATTATTGGTGTCGTTGGTGTGTAACCACAATATAACTGCTGTAAGGCTCTACGAATCTACTATAATTGGAACTGTATTTTATTAAGCGAAAATTAATATAGTATTTACAATGATGCGGTTAAATCCAAATTACTTTGAATCACTTCCGTAATTATGTATTTAACCGTGTTGGTTATGACGATTGAATTTAAATATTATAATATATTTCACGTTTATTTCGCTCAAAACAATTATTTTGACATTTTAATTCAGAAAGTAATTGGAACTTTAGTACATATATGGCAATTAAGATATAAATAATTAATCATATTGTTATATAATATCCGCATAAAAGTTTTAATATTATTATAACGGCGTAATTTGCTTGCGTAAAAAGGTACAAAAAACAAATATTAATGAAAACAGCTCTTATAAAGAATAGTATATATATTTCAAAAGAAAGAGTATAGTGAGCCGTGGTGGCTCGGGGAGAAAATTTGACAGTACGCTAGTAATAATCGAGATCAATACGCGCCGGTACCACCGATTAAAAAAAATAATTTAAAAAAAACATATCGTTGACATGAAAGTCCAACAACGTACATTCTGGTTCCCTATACTGCTTAAGAGACCCTTGGCCAGTCGTAGGAGTATAATTGTATTTTTTAGTATACAATTCACTTGAGTAATCTTCTTTAATCTTCTTTCTTTTCTTTAAATAATTTTGCCATGGCCATGGCCATGGCCATGCCGCTATTACGATAAATTATTTGCCGTTACATCGATACGTTACTAATTTGCGATTCTAAAAAGTATTATAAGCGCGCGGGCATCTCTAATCTTTAGCTTTCAAGAGTTTTGTCGTATCCGAGAAATTATTTTCCAGGGCACATCTCGCCCAAACAGATTAGAAAAATCGCTTTTCGCCACAAAACACAAACAAGATAAGATATTGTGTTTTAAAAAAGTGTTATTATTAATTAGCCACCAGCCCCGGCTTCTCCTGACTGCCATAATTTAGTCGTAGCGTAATTTAGACTTATGATAAGACCATATATTTTATACAAGTATATATTATTTAAATTTCATTAAATAAAATTCAAGTTGTTTTTAGATGAAATATAGCATAGATCACTCCTGGAATTGATCTTTAACTGTTAGTGAACTTTCATCAAAATCTGTTCTGCCATTTCAAAGATTAGCCCTATTCATATCTTAATAGCATACAATAACCCACTGAGCTCAATAGATGGTAGAATGTATATGTACAGATTTTAAATACTATCTTTTGAAAATTAATCTAATAATCCGTTAGATATATAATAAATATATCCATTATTTTCTGTCTTTTAAAACATTATTCTCAAATCGATTAAATATTTATTATATTTATTTACTTTATTTTATAGGAGAGGGGGCAAACGAGCATGCGGCTCACCTGATGGTAAGTGACTACCGCCGCCCATGAACAACTGCAACACCAGGGAGGGAATTGCAGATGCGTTGCCGGCCTTGTAAGCCTTTGTAAGCCAACTTAGTTTAAATCTTATTTCAAATTCACTAACCGTATGGATATCGTATCGGTAAAAGTACGTATCGATGCACCCCTAATTATAATGTTTGCATCACCCTAAGATTCACAAGTGCAAATAGAAGTACCTACGCTTAAAAATGTTTTGAACTTCTATGTCGATATAAACAATTATTTATGAGCCATAAAAATTCTAGTGCCGTACCGTGCGCAACATATAAGCGGTCTGCACCGGCGTTCTCAAAAGCTTAGCACTGGGCGACCGAGCCTTTTTTAAACATCTTATCTTTATATAAAATACAATCGTTGGTGCATCTGCTAGAGATCTTATGAACGACTTGGACGATTAATTAGGTTGATATTCACATATTTGTTTTATCGAGACAATAGTTCACAGTAAACAAATTCTATATTTATGGAAGAAAATGACTCACATTCACAATATAATTAGTTGGTTTAGATCCAAAAGAAGATCACAAAATCTAGGCTTGACAGGTAGAGCTGTGGTCAAGTTAATTAATAAATTTTATATTTACACTTAAAATATATAACACATATATACTAGCTCGCTTACGGTCATGTCGTATCCCTTGAGATAAAATATGAATTTTATTGTTTGACGATAGAAATGGTCGGGAGTGATGATAACATTACATTCTTACTTCCCTTGACATATGTAACGTTTTACGTTTTCCTATGTGCATTTCTTGTTAAAGAATTTCATTAATGTCACAATGACCTTGCAAATATGTCCTTCGAACTCTTTTGCCGGACACTTGCAGTCTAGTTGCCTTTTCGTTCTTAATGGAATTTTATAGAAACGTGCTTCGTATTATACTGATTTTTACCCTTAGTCGGTAGGCTTATTTTAAAAACGGTTGCATACTAAATAATAAAAACTATAATAATAAAATAATATAAAGTGAAAAAAAATAACAAGTCCACTGCTGAACATAGGCCTCCCCCAAGCAATAAAACAAGGCAAGGTCCTGAGCAACCTGCATCCATCGACTTCCTGCATTTCTTACCAGGTCGTCACTCCATCTAGTGGGTACGCCGGTACGAGGCCACCACTTGAGAACCTTTTCTACCCGTTCGTCGGTTCTTCGAGCTATATGGCCGGCCCATTGCCACTTCAGTTTACTAATCCGTTGGGCTATGTCGGTCACACTGGTTCTACTGCGAATATCTCATTTTTAAGTTTATCACACATAGAAACTCCGAGCATAGACCTCTCCTTAGCTCGCTACGTGACCTTGAGCGTCCTCCGTGAAGTGACGTGAAGGACCACGTGTCAGTTCCATAGGTCATCACTGGTAACATGCACTGGTTCTACAGTCTCGTTTTCAAGTTTTGAGATATACCTGACGAGAAGATGTGCCGTAATTTCCCGAACGCTGCTCAGCCGAGTTGAATCCGTCGATTGACCTCTCGGTCGAATTTGAACTTACCTAGACGGAATATTTGTCCCGATAAACATACTCGTCAACAACTTCGAGCACAGTGCTCCCAACAATCACCGACATAGTTGTGACATGGACATTATACATGATCTTTGTTTTGTCCATGTTCATCTTAAGACCTATCCGTTGGGAGACACTATAATATTGAGGTCATAGAGCATAGTGCTTAGGTCCTCCAGTGGTTCTTATATAAGGACTATAATTATCGTCGGCAAATCGAAGGTGAGTGATGTACTCGCCGTTGATGTTAATACCGTATCCTTTCCAGTCCAGATGCTTGAAAACATATTCCAATTCAAAGAATTTCGGGGATTTAACGTTGCCCTGTCTTACACCTCTCTGCAGTTGGGTAGGTTTCGTACTTTGTTACTGTACCTACTCTGATAGCCCAAATTTCGACGGAATCAGAGGCTTTCTTATAGTCCACATACGCCAGAAGTAGTGGCAAATTGTACTCCGTGGACTTCTGTACAATTTGCCAAAGGGTATGTATGTGGTCTATGCTAAAGCCTTTTCGGAAACCGGCTTGTTCGGGAGGCTGGAAATTGTCGAGTCTGTATGCGAGACGATTCATAATGACTCTCGAACAGCACGTAGTCGTGGCTGAAAAGGTAAATCGGTCTGTAATTCTTCAAGAGAGCGTTGTCACCTTTCTTGAAGAACAAGGTGCACTTCTGCTCCACGCCTCCGGTGTAGTGCCACCATGGAAGACAGAATTAAAGAGCTTCTGAAAGACTTCAAGTACCGGTTTTCCACCCACTTTCAAAAGCTCCGCTGTAATTCCATCCTCGACTGAGCCTTGCCGTTTTTAAGGTGCTGGAGAGCCATTCTAATCTTGCTCACACTGACGTCCGGAATATCATCGGAATAGTGTCGGATAAGACTTGCTCTTGGATCGTTACTCACACTTGCATGTGGCTCCAACGATGACAATTACTGTACCCATAAAACCTCTCAATCTCCTTTAAAATCGCAGGTGTCTCGAAAACGACGCTGCCACACTCGGTCTTCGGCTTCGACAATTAGCTCTTTCTGACAGACAGATCTCTAGCAAAGACTTTGGAGTCCGCTCGATGGCTTCTTCAATACGAGCAGTATTAAAGTTGCGTGAGTCCCGCCGCATGCATTTGGAGATCTGTCTGTTCATTTGCCTGTACGCTGTTAAATTTACTGAAGATTGCAGCTTCATTTCCCGTCTAATAGCCATGAGATTAAGAGTGTGATCAGAGATTTTTTGTGTTCTTCTGCGGCGGGTCTTGCAAGACTTATCTCCAACCGCATGGACAGTTTCCACGTCCTTGTCATTCATATCGTCCACTACATTGCAATCAAATCTGAAAACGGTTTTACAGCTCGAAATGAAAGGTTTCGGGACTTTGGATTAGAGCATGAGGGGAATGGAGTATTGACTTCATTAGACGTGACCTCTCCAACTTAACGTTTAGGTTCAGTGTGCCTCTCACCATTCGGTTAGGTTTTCGCCCTCGCGATCACTGACACATCACTGAACAGGTGTTGTCTGGTCGTCATAATGAAGTCAATCTAATTTTTTGTCGAACCGTCGGTGCTCGACCAGTTTCACTTCTTGTGGGGCTGCTTCTGGAAGAAAAAGTTCAACATAAAGAGTTCCTCTTTCTCCATAAATTCGGCCAACTGCTGGCTCCTTGGGTCCCGTTGCTCTATTCCAAATTTCCCTATATGGTGGTACAGGTGATAGAACAAGTTTCCGGATTCGAGGATTACCATGTCTTCCCCCTCTCTTCAGACCTCAGATAAGCCAATAATATTCCAGCGCAACTTGTCTATCTCTTCTTACAGCTCCAGGATCTTCTCGTCAGTCCTCAGGAAGCGTGCGTTATATGTTGCCAGTTAGAGTCGTCTTAGGTGTCAACCGAACCTCAAACGGGGATTCTTAGCACCCTTTGCCCCACCGTTACCATGGTCGCCACCGTAGCTAGGAATAGCGGGTCGCCGGAGACTGAGGGCCGTCTCTTTGTAACTTTAATCATAACAACTATGGCACCAAGCGTGGCATCTATGGCAATATACCCATTGCCATAGTTGCCAAGCTTGGTGAGCGGACTGGCAACTGCAGTTTTTTTTGTTTTGCTGTTATCAGAAAGATGCTGCTGCCCATCTTCTGCCTGAGTTTCCCTCTGTCACCTCTTACGACACCCACGGGAAGATATGGGGTAGTAGATATTCTTACCCGCCACTACATGGGGCAAAAACAATTAGCAGTTTTAATAGTTAAGTAAAGGGACGGAGTACTGGCAATGTCGAGAAAGAATTATCCAAAAGAAGAGTTATATACAACCTCAGTATACAACATTAAAATTTCCAGTAATTATTTATTGATAAATACCAGACAGTAATTTCGTTGCTTGTATATAAAGTTACCTGTGGCATCGTTAAGCCCCTTTTTAGCCTTGATTAGATTTTATAAGAGTCCTGTAGTGATCTTAAATTTCAAAAATTTTAGAATCTGACGTTATTAAAAGGTAAATGTTGAACTCGTGCCAATTTATATTTACTTTCTTTCAAAAGATAAATTAAAAATCAGAGTAGAAAATCGCTTTGAAATTAGAGCTACGAGAAAATTTCGGGATCAAGGAAGTGACACAACATTACTATTTAAAAATATATTTATTGCTTTTCGATGTATTCTCCGAGAAATTTGACACATTTTTCCATACGATGGAACCAATCATTGAAGCAACCATTCCATTCGGAAGTTGGGGTCTCCAAAATGGCCGTTTTGTAGGCGTCCACAGCTTCTTCAGGTGATGAACATCTCTGTCCACGCAATTCTTTATTTTAGGGAAAGTATAGAGATCATTAGGGCTTAGGTCGGGGCTGTACAGCGGATAGTCTAATAATTCTATGTTTTCTTGCTTTAAAAACTCTTTTGTTCTGTGTGCGGTGTGAGAACTCGCATTGTCGTGATGGAGGATGATGCGGCGGTTGCAGTTCTCTTTACGGAGTTCAGAAACGACCTGTGGCAAACAAATGCTAGCATACCATTCTGCATAAACCGTTCTTTGTCCCTCAAGAGGAATAGTCGTAACATGGCCGGTTTTGGAGACAAACGTGGCCACCATTTTTTTTTGCAACACTCCGTGAACGAACAATTTTTGTTGGCTTTAACTCATTTTCGAACACCCAAACTCGTGACGTGGTTTTTTGTTTCGGGTTCGTACGCGTATATCCAGGATTCGTCATCTGATACGATGTTGTATACAGCATTTGAGGATCCTGCGTAGAATCTTTCGAGAGTTCTGATGCACCAAGTAACGCGAGCCGCTTTTTGCTCTTCACAGAGCGAATGCGGTATCCATCGGGAAAACAATTTTTTTACACCTAAATGTTCATGCAAGATTATTTGTATTTGACTCATGCAAATGTCTAAAGTTGCCTGAATTTCGCGGTATGTCACATGTCGATCTTCCTCAATCAACTTACGCACAGCATCAACGTTTTCTTGGGTGACTGCAGTTTTTGGACGACCTTGACGGGGATCATCACTGAGCTTGACACGTGCACGTTGAAATTCAGCAAACCAGCGATAAATTGTGGTTTTGGATGGGGCTTCATCACCAAATGCAGAAATCATCCGGTCAACACACTGTTTTTGTGCTAAACCACTTCGAAAGTCATAATAAATCATCGCTCTTGAATTTTCTCGAGTCAATTCCATTTTCTCAACGACTAAACAAGTTTGACAAAACCTTGTGACAAGACCGAGAATCTTTTTTAAAATAAATAAATGGTATTCGATTTTTAAAACCAAGGGGTTTTCAATTAAAAAGATTTTAATATGACAGGAACAGTGGAAATATTCCATTCCCGATACTTTTAGTGCAGCCTATGTAAAGCTCTAAAATATATAAAATTCAGAGCCAAACATGTATTTCCAACAACATCTTAAAATGTGAAATAAGCAATAAGTAAGCAAAAAAAAAATAAGCAATAATAATAAACATTTAAAGATTCTTTAAATATATTTTCTTAATTAATATTACATGTTTGATTTAATTAAAATGTACGTCTTTTCAGTGTTCCGGGCCAAATTCAGCAAAAGGGAAAACCTATAGAATCTTTTCGGTGTCTGTATATTTGTCGGTAACACAGGGTTTGTCATTAGAAAATTTAAAGATGTTTGGAAATTGACATAGTTTTAAAATACGTCTACCTAAAACAAAATTTGAGGTTAAAAACTAGAATGTATCTACTAACTAGTAAAATAAAATTAGTTTTGGGTGTTAAAAGTTTGAATGGAACTTTAATTGTACACAGCGTTCGATTGACCTATTTTTCAAAAAGGAGGGGTTTGGCCATTTAGTAAGATGCAGCTCTACTTTTAACTATTCACTGTGTTTCAACCAATTTCAGTTTGCTGCTAAAGCAATGTGGTGTGCAATAATTTCGCCGTTGTTTCTAAATTATGTTTGTAGTCCACGACCACAACAAGCTTTATGTTGTAGCATATAGTCTGTATCACTGAAAGGAAATCTCGAAGTGTCTGTATATTTAAAAAAAAATGAATATTTTACCCTTTTATCATTGTTAAAGTTCGCTTAAAATAAAAGCAATTTCTATATAAATTTTGTTTTTAGATAGCTTTCTAAACGACTTAGTTCAGAACTCATTTTGTACATTCTAATTAAAATTATGTTTTGATAACCTCTTTTCGAGTAATTTTATCTTAATCGTCAGGGTTGACAATTTTGATACTTGATCAAAGACAGATGTAGTTTCCTATGAATCACTGTATCCGTTTACTATCAGGTGGACTGTGTGCTCGTTTGTCACCCTGAATTTTATAAAAATAATTATATTGTCATGCTTACGACGTTGTTTTTGTTCGTTGTGTTTGTGTAGGTTGCGCGATGAGTTTCACTTTAAACTCAATCTGAACTTTTTACAGTGTAAGTATATAATTTTATAACAACCACGGTGCCACGTATAGGGCCCATATTTTATAAATCTCTTTTTTGGTACTAAATCTACATATACTGTGAAAATGTGTTACTTTGGTTCATAAATATAGAATTTCTTAATAGCTTGACTATTCCAATGAATATTCCAAAAAAAGCGACAAATAAGGAGCAACAATTATTTTTACTTGTCCCACTGATTCATATGTTATATAATTTACTAACTCAATCCCGGATTTGACAACTCACCCACATTTTACTCTACTTCTTTTTAACTATTTAAATCTTAGTAATCTTAAATACTGTTTCTCAGTCTAGAATCCATATTATCACACATAATATACATATAAATAAGTTAGAACGGGACCGCAAAAAATCCTTAGGTACCTTCATTTTGATAATAATAATATTTTGTTATTTATAATATTGATAGGCAATTATTACACAGTTAAAGTCTAGATAAATATAATATGATTTCATTAAATGATCCAAGAACGATTCTTATATACTTATGCTTAACAACACTATTCACAATAAAATTAACTAGTAAAATCTTTTAAGTAAAATATCATATGTTAATCGTAGGCCCAACTATAGAATAAGAAACCATATTTATTAAAAACTACTCGTAGGTATTGTAGAAGGAACGTCGTGTTAACAGCTCCAATTAATAGAACTTTAAAAACTTGTAATGAAATATCTAAATTAGTTGATCTTGACATATTTAATGATTCTTCCCTATATGAAAATAAAATAAAATATTAAAAATATTATTTATGTGTGTAAGCTTATATAATAATACACGTTTTTACGTGGTAGAGCCATGTTGCAGCTATATTAGTTTGTATAGTTGTAGCACGAATAGGTCGACTCGACCGGGGAAGGACCACGCTCTCAAAGAATACCGGCGTAAAATGGCAGCTAGATACTGCTGTGTTTCGTATGGTGAGTGTAGAGAACTGGAAACCCATTTTACTGGAAAAGAGGCATTCCATCTTAGTCCTCACGGGTGACGACGCATCTGCATTTTGATTCTTTATTGAGGATAAATGTATTATATGTCTATGGGTCACAGCAACCACTTAGCATCAGGTGGACTGTGTGCTCGTTTGTCACCCTATCCTATAAAAAAACCTATTAACTTAAAACTATTAAATATCAGATTATTTATATAAAAACAATTTCAATGGTTGAATGAAAGTAACTTTTATAGCATAAGCGATATTTGTAGACATAAGTTTTAATGTGTAAAAAAAAATTGCATGCTATGTATAACCGTACCAAAACATGCCGATCTGTAACGTCATGTAAAATATTTTATGTACCATGTTTAAGGCAAATAAAATATTATTATTATAGGGTATTCAAGGAGTATTCTCATCTGGCTCTTCTGAATAAAAATATAAAAAGAAATGATAAATATATATAAATATAATATATTAAATATACAAACATAAATAAATAAATAATAGATAAATAAATAAAATTCCAAAGAGATGAAAACCCTCGGCAGGGAAGACCAAGCGGCCGAGGTTTAGGGGGAAAGCGAAAGAAACCGACGGACGATGCGGGCGGTATCGAGGAGCACGGCCTTCTGCATTTGAGCCCGTCTTCCCCATTTATTATTAGTATTATTATTTTACTAATAAAATTAAGATGGATTGTTTTCCTTTTTTCAATTTTCAACTTAATGTGCGTTTCCTTTTATTTTACGTTAACATGATAAGTTAGCCTTTATGCATGATACTCAGAGAACTTATTTCTCACTATGAATTTTATTATTGCGAATGATTCTATGGATGAACTTTTGTCATATTCCTAGAGTCTGTTTAATGTGCAAGTGCACTATCGTACTTAAAAAAGCTACATTTAGCGAATTGGAAGTATTGTAAAATATTAAAGTACTTATGTAGATACTATAGATAGAGAAAGTACGTACATACGTTACGTTAATATTTTATATAGAGTACAATAACATAGAATTTAACGCGTGAGTTATTTTCAACAAATTTTACTGTAATTAAGGCGGAATTTCAACATAATATTTAGTAAATCAAAACTTACGTCAACGCTCAGGGTAAATTTATCTCTTAAATTCGAGACATTTAGATATTGAACTCATTTTATAAACTTCAGAAGATTCTGGGTATTTATTATGAAAGACAAAATTAATAGGAAATCCGAACTACAAGCACAAAATAATATCAAGCAAAAGAATTTATTGCTGATCTAAAACAGCCGATCTAAATAAATGTACTAATTAAAATCGTATTCATTAAGATATTCCAACAGATGTATTTAATACTTTTGATTTTAGAAGTGAAAACTTCTTTTTCATTGCATGGGAGAATTTACAGGATTTGGGTATAATCTGTAACCTACCCAAAGCCTTCGATTGTGTTCACCGTGAAACATTAATCAGGAAACTTCAACACTACTCCAATCTCACTTCTCGGTCCCTTCTGTTTCTTGTATATATTAATAACTTACCTTACATAGTACCCCTACTAACCATGATATAATATTATATGCTAATGACACATCATTACTTTTCAAATTAAAACGACAATTATTGAAATATGATGAAGTAAGTAATGCTATATCTAAATTAGTAAATTTGTTTAATGTCAATAACTTGCATTTAAATGGCACGAAAATAAAATGTATGAAATTGATGAGACCAAATGTCAAACAATTAAATAATAATATAATTTTAAATGGGGAGGGAACTGGGTCTTGTCGATACCACCATTTTTCTTGGAATAACACTAGACGCGAAGCTTCAATGGAGCCCCCATATATCAAAGTTAGCAACCAGACTTAGTTCTGCAGCATATGTAAAAAAGATTAGAAATCTTACCAGTGTGGAGATAGCTAGAGCTAGACTTGTTTACTTTAGCTATTTCCGTAGCATAATGTCGTATATTATTTTGCTATGGGGACACGCAATCTATGATTTAAAATCTAAAGAGTCGCTCCGATAAAAATTAATATATTAACTTTGGCCTCTCAATACATTTATGAAAATGTAATGAACGTACACAAAAATAAAAGTAATTACACAAAGATAAGTGATAATTAAAGTTCTAAAGTTAACGCGCTATATATAAAACAGCTCCGAAATAATACACGGAGTGTTGGCCGCTCTCCTGGCCGATCACCTTGCCCGGCGGGAGATCTCCCCTTTTCCTTCACGACGAAACCAGTTAAAGCGACAATTGATTAAATATTAAGTTTTCAAGTTAGGAAACTCAAATGTGCTTATATGACTTTACGAATGCACTTCAAACGTGCTGAAATTATACGATGCGTGATCAATTTACCTTTTGGACTGGCACATGGATTGCAAACTTTGAAAGCTGAAGAATGTGGGTTGAGAATGGGTGAGTTAACCGTCAAATGACTTTTGTACGCCGATGATCAAGTCATATTTGCATCGTCGGCGGCCGAGTTGCAAATGATGGTTACTTTAATGAACTGGTCATTGAAAGAAAGGGGTATGAAAGTGAACGCAAGTAAGACGAAAGTAATGGTTTTTGAAAGAGAAGAAAGTAAAACGTTATGTGAAATAAGAATAGAAGGGGAGTTGATCGAGAAAGTGGATGAGTTTGTATATTTGGGATGTTTATTTAGCAGGGATGGTAGATATGATAAGGATATAGAACGACGAGTGAACGCAGGAAATAGAGTGAATGGGGCTCTACACGCTATTATGAGGAGTCAGAATGTGTCAAATAAGGCACGTATGGCAATTCATAATGCTGTGTTAGTCCCTACTTTAATGTATGGTAGTGAAATTTGGGTCTGGCAGAAGAAGCATGAGAGTAGAATAAATGCTGTAGAAATGCGGTCCTTAAGGAGTATGCTCGGACTGAATCTGAATGACAGGGTGAGAAATAGTGTGATAAGAGAAAAATGTGGTTTGCAAGATGACGTTGTGACAAGGATTAAGAAAGGAATGCTTCGGTGGTTTGGTCATGTAGAAAAAATGAACGAAGAAAGAGTGACAAAGCAAATTCATGTTGCGGAAGTGAACGGCAGGGTCGGGAAGGGACGCGCTAGACGAAGGTTTATCGACCAAATTGGAGATACATTAAAAATGGGCCAGATTAGGAGTACCCTTAACCGACGAGCGTGTATACGTAGATATATGGATGTAAAGGAGGCGAGAGAGGTGTGTCAGGATCGCGCCAAATGGAAGTCCGTATTCACTGCCTACCCCTCTGGGTGACAGGCGTGAGTGTTTGTATGTATATATATGTATATTTGTATAACATGGATTTAAGTTGTAATTATTGTAGCATAAAATCAAAGAATTTCTTTTTTAATTTTTTTGAAAATTGTATATATAATTGTACCTATCTTGCTCAGTCAAGTATGAACAAGACTGTGAAATGCTACCTCGGGGGTACACACGCTGAGTAAATACGCCGAGAATAAAGCTACACTAGTAGCGATGCGTGTGGCAAAGTAATCGAGCGGCCGTCATTCGGGACACCGTGATACAAAGGCGTAAATAATTTAGGTATACTTGTGATGTTTGTCACTTGGTGAAACTTAATCTTCATTTGTGATTTGGATTGACACGTTTACGTGTTTTACATAAATTTGATCATGTATTATTTATATAGTCTCGTTAATGTAATAAAGGAATGTTTAGAAAACAACACCTTTAAGTAATTTGCATAAACCAAAAATGGCGCAATTTATCGTAAGGCAATTCTAATTCCTACAATTAAGACTCAGTAAATTGGTCTCCAGAGAAAAATAATATTATGCTAAATTAGGGCTCGCAAATAAGCTGTGATCAAAAATATAATACGTTTTAAAAGTTTATTGATACGTAGAAAATGTTACAGTGAGGTAAATAATACTTCAGGCATGATATATAAGACGGGAAGGAATTTGTGGTATTGTAACGTTTTTCGAATTCTATATTATCATATGACTTTCATATAATAACGAGACGGTGATTTGAAGAAGTCGAAAAGATCCCTCTCCTTTCCACCATCAAACAACCAGACGTTTGGTGATTCTACATCCCATCTTTGTCGATTTATCATGCATTCGAATCAAATAGTTTGATACACCGTTTGTCATGCGTACAGCAAAGGAGTGGAATAATTTAATGCAAGATAAAAAAGTCTTGTGATAAGCTAAGTCAGTGCACTTTACGGTTTATCTTTGGCTGCATCACCATTCAAGATCAGATGGGATAGCATTGCCAAGGGCCGGCTTAGTATATTTAAAAATACTGAATATTTAAAAATATAGATAAAAGAGAATGATAGAAGTTAAATTGAAATATTTTTATTCTTTAATATAGAATTTCTAAATATTAAGCAGTGAGTAAAATAGTCAAATAAAAATAAAACCATAATGATGGGATAATTATGTTTTCATATATCTAGCGCGGATTAAGGCGAAATCGCTAGGATCTCAGTCGTAAGTTAAATTTAATCACAATATCAAGGCATATTTGGCGTATTACTGTTAGTCTACATTCCTCAACTAACGACATTAATATCGTTATCTTATAAGGTAATAAAAATGACACATTACTGAATAAAAAACAATATTATAACAAGAATTACGTAAAATGATTAGTCCCTAATTATAACTTACTATTAGGCTTTAGGGGCTAACATTTTATTGAGCTCTATATAGTAGTTACGCTTCCAAAGAGCAACTCTATGATTGATACACATAAAAACCTAGCAACTGCTGAAGGCCTTAAATGGAATAGGTATTTATATATAGCATTTAAAATGTAATTATTATTCATATTAAATGTGTCTTATAGAGCCATTTTTTATATCCAATACAAAGCACTTCTTTATAACTTGGCGCGTTTTCAACTGGCTTCTAAAAAGGAAATTCTCCGTTTCATCTAATATATCCCGTTAATTTCATTCAAATATCGTAGCGACCTACAATGGTCAAAAATTTATATAGTGAAAGAAAATGAGAAAGTAAAATGTGAAATGATCACAGTAATGAATAATATTTTATTTGGTTAATTGTTAATAGCTCTGTGGTCGAAGTACCGATTTACTGACTCTTAAGTTCAGATCTGGTTGAGTTTAAGTTCAGATATGTTCTATTGCTAAAACGACAGTAGCCTAACGGTAGGGTGCCGACCGCGATTACAAAAAGTCTTGGATTCGAATCGGCCATTTGCCAACTGTCGTGAAACACTCTTAACATAATAAGCTTATGCGTAATGGCAAATGAGAATATTAGTAATACTTTTAATAGTATTGTTAGTATTTTTATATTAAAAAAGAAAAAAAAGAATTCCAGTCGAAACCATAATTCTGATTTCGGGACTAGTTCTTGACTGTCCTCGTTTCTATAATGACACTGCACTCGAGCTTGCCCCCAATTCTAACGTATAATCGGAGATGTTAGAACGAGTTTCTGTCTCTGCTTACGCACACGTAAGCGGTATTACATTCTTCTTTTTATTTATCATACCAAAGCAGTCTACTACTGAATATGCGGAAATTCTTATAGCTAAACGTAGGTGTAAACCATTGAGCTATTATGTACTACGTACTAGAGGCGACACTGCATTATGTTACGCTGTTCCATTCAATTGCGGTGATATTGCCGCACTTTACTCAGTCGCTCACTAGGCGCTAGTGAGTGGACACATGCTGTATTGATTATATAATAAAAATTCTTGATAAAATACGCCATGGTGTGTTTTAGAAATTGCACAAATAATTCAAGATATGTTAGCATATACCAAGGAATAACTTTTCATCGATGAGTAAAATACTTAATAAAAAGTATTATAGATTAATAATTAATCAAACAAATTATTCAAAAGATGCCATATCGGGTCATGAAACATGGATTATGAAATTAATTTGTTCAGATGCGACGTTTCTGTAGGTACTTAAGTCTGAGAATAATTATGCATGATATAATATGTTGTTTTTTTTTTGTCGAAACAAATGGAAGTATTCATAATTAGGCTAAATTTCTGTATTAAAATTTGCTGGTTGTTCTTTTATTTTATTTTTAGGTTTCCACAAATTCATAAATTTTTTAACTCTCGCGTGCCCAGCATTTCTGAACGACTCTTATTATAATGTAAATAAATATATTTGTAAATTATATGTTATATCATTAAGTATATTTACAAATACATTAAGTAATTTTTTTAAATATTTTACATAGTTACCTTTTAAAATATTCAAATAAAAATATCATTTAAATGTAATTCAGAAATCAGCAGTACCATGCGATAACGTAATTTTATTATTATGTAACATTGCTGGAATTTTAGTTTTATTTTATGATTAGACGACGAACGAAATTTTTGTAATGTTTAGTATATTTACGGGACTTAAGAGAGGAGGAACCCTCGGCGCGCGAGTCACACTAGTATATGGCGGTTTTTTAATACTGTAACACTAGAAGTTTTACAGGCTTCCCAAATAATTAGTATCTTTTTTTTCAGCCAACAAAATGTGGTTAACAGGAAGTATCAGAACTGACGAAGTATCTGAATCAATAAGTAGTTCAAATTAAATCTTTGATGATCCGAACAAAATTGTCCGAACAAAATATTCCATCAGCTAGACTATTTTCCATTAAAATATAATTTATTTTGAGGAAAAGCCTTTAAAAATCTTATGAAATATTTTCTTTGACTGAAGTCACGTCCAAACTATAACTAAACTAAAGAAATCAAGTTTTCTTAAGTTCATTTTTTAATCCCAGATAGCAATTTGACAGGAGTAACTGTCAAAGTCTAAAAATATGTAGCCAACCTTTTTCTTAAAGTTATTTTGATTTTTTTAATAATTTAACCTTTAAGCAAAGTATGAGTTACGGTAATATTGTTTATTGTGCGGTCTTATTTAAAATAATACGAATTTCAAACTAAAATTATTAAAAAGGTGACTTAAAAATATTTTTTAAGCTCTGGCTTTTAGTGGCAACCCAAAAAAATCACAATTTTATTTTGCATTCGTTACTATGCCTATAAGAGTTATCGGATTTGTTCTATGTTTCAGTGTTGTTTTTGTTATTGTTGAGTTTATCTACTTTGTTACTTGTTGAATTGTTTGTTAAGTTTTATTTTTACTAGTTTTAAGTTTAGTGAAGTCAAACAAAAAAATCATGGTATTTTTTTTTCAATTTCTTTCAGGCGTAAATAATTATTTAGTTTTTTTTTATTTAATTTATTGCAATACATAAGTTTGGTATAATAACTTATTCTATAAATCGTGAATGGTGATCCAGAATTACCAACAGTTTTATGATCTACGTTGCATAAGATATTGAAACATCTTAACTTTAAATGCGTGACTAGAAAACGGTACAGTATGTCAGAGTCTGTCTTAATCGACAGAGAAGACATAATTTCGTGGCGTCATCGATACCTATAAAAAATAAAGCAATATCCTACAGAAAGACTTTATTTATTACAAAAATGAAATATGGGTTAATGAAGCTATTTGGGTGGTTGTACTTTCTTTTTATGTAGTTAAATAACAACTGTAACGACGGATCATATTACTCAGACTCTTCTGAATCAGAATAAATAAGAGTTAATAATGTAATTTGTGTTTAATTTCAAATTACAGTAAGCTTGATTTTTCCAATCATTTTTAAAAGTATTAGTAAATTGTTAGTATCAGCTTATTGGTTCTATATTTCGTCCAGATTATTATTTTATACCATATTTTTCCATTATTATCTGCTATTATAATATTATATTACATACCAAATTGCTTTTTTTAGATTTCTAATTCTTAATCTAGGCTATTATTTATGAATTAGTCATTTGCATCTGTCAAATTGCCCTCAGTGAATAAAAAAGTTGATAATAATTAGTTACAAAAATATATTAAAAAACTAATGGAATTATTTTTTAGTCTTTTGGTCAATATCGGATGCTGCACATCACTTTTAATGAAATGGAAAACATGCATCATTTAAAACGTTATATTACTACTGGTATTAAAAACCGAACTTAAAATATATAGTTTTATCTTATTAATATTTTATATTTTATATTAGGCAAAAATAAAAAAATCAACGGATAAAAATAAATATATAAATAACAATATTAAGTAATATGATAACATTAACCGCGCTTATATTTCGATATTAATATTTATTACTTTATTTTAATTATCTTTAATTTAATATTTAAATTTACCAAGCTAGCATACATATTGCATTTAAAGCCTAAGAATATTCGGATTGTATTGGTTGAGTAACATATTCACGAAAATAAGGCAATAGTGTGGACTTGTTGGATTTTAAAATTTTGACATCTTACCCTTCAGAGGCCAAGAGTTTTTCGTTTTTACCTTATTCGCCTCTCACGATACTCTCGAGATAAAGATAAGGATATTATTAACCACTCGGATAGCAATTACAGTAATGAATCTGAATGCTAAGGGTTAAAATTTTAACGAACCTTCACATTTTAAGTTCCATAGAGTCCGTTTCTATTGTTTTTGAAATGGGATATCCGTGTTTGTGTACTTAAATACGGACGTAAGTGAACTTTGCACTTGCATATCTCGAGACGGTGTTATGATATCTTCTCCAAACCAACTACATTGAATGCTTACTTGCGTAATGAATATTTGAGTAGGTTTTAATTAAAATCGATTATATAACATTTAGAAGAAAGAGTATAATATGTATAGTAAGGGCAGACCAAATCACACCCAAATATTCTTTATGTATTGACTTATATTAAATCACTACATTGAGTTTGCTTAAAATCAGACTTCAATACAGGAGTGAGAATTTGAATAATGCTTATTGTGCGGTAGTTGTTGGGAGCACTAATGTCGTAGTTGTTGACGAGTATGTTTACCTGGGACAAATAGTCCGACTAGGTAAGTCCAACTTCGACCGAGAGGTCAATCGACGGATTCAACTCGGTTGGGCCGCGTTTGTTTGGGAATTTACGGCACATCTTCTCGTCAGGTATACCTCAAAGCTTGAAAACGAGACTGTACAACCAGTGCGTGTTGCCAGTGATGACCTATGGAACTGAGACGTGGTCCTTCACTGCTGGCCGGATGAGAAAGCTCAAGGTCTCTCAGCGAGCTATGGAGAGGGCTATGCTCAGAGTTTCTCTGCGTGATAAACATAGAAATGAAAATATCCGCAGTAGAACCAGAGTAACCGACATAGCCCAACGGATTAGTAAGCTGAAGTGGCAGTGGGCCGGCTCGAAGAACCGACAACCGATGGGGAAGAAAGGTTCTTTAGTGGCAGCCTCGTACCGGTAGGCGAAGTGTAGGGCGACCCCCCACGAGATGGAGTGACGACCTGGTAAGATATGCAGGAAGTCGATGGATGCAGGTGGCTCAGGACCGTGCTTTGTTGCATTCTTTGAGGGAGGCCTATGTTCAGCAGTGGACTTGTGAAGGGCTGTAATGATGATAGTAATGATGATATTGTGCGTACCAACTTCCCAATGATAACTAGGGTGGCATCGGTCTGAATAAATACCCAGTTAAGAGCTTCTTATTTGATAAGATGAACAACTTCATTTACAGATTTTGATTTTCATCGATATGTGTGAGTAGTAATAAATTTTATTACAGTGAACGTTTAATTCTAAACATAGATTTTACTCAATTGTGCCAATTTAAATGTTATGTTTAAATTAATTTAAATAAAATTTATTAATTTTGAGTTACACACAATTGCTTTATCATTTCATGGCCATACGTGGAGTATTACTATTAAATAACAATACCGGGCTTTCACCACATGCATGCAAGTACTCGACTCGAGAGATTTTGTAACATAGTTCGCCACATTACTCCGCTACGAGAGAGCAGAATATACAGTACACGTATCCGAAATTATTTCGGGAATTTAAATAAAATGAACATAAAAATATCCTCTTTTGTTCTCATACTATGTTACGTTAAATCAAATACTGTATATATATCTACTATCTAATATGTATACACAGAATTTAAGATATTACATTCATTATTTTACTTATTAAGCAAATGAGCATCATTAATAATAATTGCTTAAGCATACCAATAGCAGCGTAATACATATATTTCGTATTGTATTAAAATAGTTTCCACATAACCTCAAGTATTTGGTATAAAGAAACATAGAAAACACAAAATAAATATCGAACATATATATATATATATATATATATATATATATATATATATATATATATATATATATATATATATATATATAATACAAATAATATACTAAAAATACAAGAGGATTCAATTAAGTTTCTGAAGTCTTGTAGCGGACTGCGACTGTAAACAGTTGTGTCCGCGTGGAAAATTAAATAAACAGAGCTGTGAGCCAGAGTGTGCGCTCTCCCACTAGTTGACCGGTCCACATATTATAAAAAATAAAACTCGCCGTATGTTTACGCGTGTCACGGACGGCCTCTTGACATGCTTCCGTAATAATTCACTAGATGGCTTTAATGCATCGCTATGAATTAATAGGACAAAAGTCCGCAAAAAACCGCAAAAAATAGCCCATTGATCGTATGTCCTGAATTTCAAGGCACTACCCTCGTTGCTTCAGCTTGCATTGAAATTCTCGGTGTCGATATATCGAATGACGTTCAGTTCCGCGCTCACATGGAAGGGAAGGCGAAATTAGATAGAATTAGAGTGGGATAGTATTTCAAGTTTACAACACTCAAGTTCGGCCTGCTATGGAATACTGTTCTCATCTCTGAGCCGGGGCACCGCAATGCCAGCTGCTTCCACTCGATCGCATCTAGCACAGAGGGGTTCGAATGGTCGGCGACTGAGTCCTTTCTTATAGGCTTGATTCACTGGCGCTGCGAAGAGTTTTTACATCTCTTAGCGTATTCTATCGTATCTAGCACGGGGAGTGCTCAAAAGAATTGTTTGGACTGATTCCAGCTCAATATCACCATCGCAAATCGCGTAAAAATTCGCGATACCATGCATACCATCTGGATTATTGTCGGTCCATGACTGTACGATTTACAAGAAGTTTTCTTCCTCACACAACTTCATTGTGGATATGACGACCATCAGCGATTTTTCCGAACCAATACGACTCAAGATAAGAGCCTGCTCTTTTTTTTTAAAGGTGGCGGTGGTCACTTACCATTAGGTGAGCCGCATGCTCGTTTGCCCCCATCTTATATAAAAAAGTGCACTGCTGAGCCTAAGACTCCGCTAACGAATGCCACAAAGCACGGTCTTGAGCTGCCTGCATCCATTGACTTATATTTGACTATTAGGGGGCCACCACAAAACTTCGCTTACCTACTGATACGAGGCTTGATCGAAAATCTTTTCCTATCGGTATTCGGTTCTTCTTTTTTTGTTTATAGGATAAGAGTGACAAGCGATAACACAATCGACCTGATGGTAAGTGATTACTGTGGCCCATAGACATCTACATCTATCCTCATTTGCTAATCAAAATGCAAATGCGTCGTCAGCCGTGAGGACTATCCAGTAAAAACGGGTCTACGGTTCTCTACACTCGCCATACGAAACACAGCAGCATTAAGCTGCTATTTTACGTAGGTATTCTGTGAGAGCGTGGTCCTTTTCCGGTCGAGCCGACCTATTCGTGCTACAACTATACTACTAATATAGCGGCAGCACGGCTCTACCAGGCCTCCGTCACTCGCTCAAGACCCTGCGTTATATGCCTACCGTTTTGCGTATCGCCCACGATACAACCGACATTGGGCTGCCGCACGCCCGCCTGAGCGCTTGCACCGCACACGTTTCCCGCGCTTACTCGTCGAAATGCCGAAACCACGTAATTATTGTGCAGTGGATGGGTGTCAGAGTCAAAAAAAAATTGAAAAATTGTCTTTTTTTCTTAACTATAAGATTACATCGAGACAAAGCATAACAGTGCTGTAATTTATAAATTGAGTGACAACCATTTTCAACGATAAAATTTAATAACCGAGAATTCAAATTGAAAGAAAAAATGTATAAATCGTTTTATAAAACTCAAACATATTTTATTGACAAATAAAAAATATGGTAATTTCGCAAGATTCGTTTTATTACAATAATCATCATAGGTACAACCCTAGAGCATTCGTGCGATGACGCGCTTGCACGTGAGTCGCACGGCGGTAAACACAATCTCGACTCTTTATTCGCGTATTTATGGTACATTTTCCTCTTGCTGCGAAGAGTAGATTATATTATTAAGATTTTGTAGGCTATTATAGCGTAGGTTTAAGGCGTTAGGTAGCGCTTTTGTATGGGACTGATGTATCTGTTTAGTAAACTATTAACTAATCTGTGGCTCTACCACGTAATATTCTTTAAGTTTATTTTTTTCATTAATATTAAGGTTACTAATGCATTGGACTATAACGGTTTCTCCACTGCGGATATAAATTATGTGTGTACTGTTCACGCTAATGTAATATAATGTAAACGGTATCAGGTGGTTAGTGATTCATATACCTATATCAGTGAGAGAACCTTATTAGCAGCAAAAGTATGTACTGGCTTGGTGAGTAAAAAATAATATTTTTGGTAAATTACCAGCGTTTTTCTTCAAATACATATTAAATACATTCTTCATCGTGATCATCTTTGGTTTTTGAAAAGATGAATGGTGTGTTTCGAATTTGGGACAGTAGCACCAAACTTCTTGGACTACTACTACATGTTATCAGTCAGTGTCGTTTATATAATCAGTAATTGTATATTGTTCAATAAATATCTATGCTGTTATTAAATTTTAATATGGATAATATGTAATCGTAAATAACGTATGTCTAATATCTATCTAGCTTTTAAATAATTTGAAAGCTTTTAATTAAGTGAATATTAAATTGATATATATATATACTCAATGATTAATTAATACTTCGTCAAAAAATAATTAAACCCACAAATCCACATAGCATTAAATTATTTAGTTATTTGACAATGACTTTTGTCCTATTAATTCATAGCGATGCATTAAAGCCATCTAGTGAATTATTACGGAAGCATGTCAAGAGGCCGTCCGTGACACGCGTAAACATACGGCGAGTTTTATTTTTTATAATATGTGGACCGGTCAACTAGTGGGAGAGCGCACACTCTGGCTCACAGCTCTGTTTATTTAATTTTCCACGCGGACACAACTGTTTACAGTCGCAGTCCGCTACAAGACTTCAGAAACTTAATTGAATCCTCTTGTATTTTTAGTATATTATTTGTATTATATATATATATATATATATATATATATAATACAAATAATATATTATTTGTATTATATATATATATATATATATATATATATATAATACAAATAATATACTAAAAATACAAGAGGATTCAATTAAGTTTCTGAAGTCTTGTAGCGGACTGCGACTGTAAACAGTTGTGTCCGCGTGGAAAATTAAATAAACAGAGCTGTGAGCCAGAGTGTGCGCTCTCCCACTAGTTGACCGGTCCACATATTATAAAAAATAAAACTCGCCGTATGTTTACGCGTGTCACGGACGGCCTCTTGACATGCTTCCGTAATAATTCACTAGATGGCTTTAATGCATCGCTATGAATTAATAGGACAAAAGTCATTGTCAAATAACTAAATAATTTAATGCTATGTGGATTTGTGGGTTTAATTATTTTTTGACGAAGTATTAATTAATCATTGAGTATATATATATATCAATTTAATATTCACTTAATTAAAAGCTTTCAAATTATTTAAAAGCTAGATAGATATTAGACATACGTTATTTACGATTACATATTATCCATATTAAAATTTAATAACAGCATAGATATTTATTGAACAATATACAATTACTGATTATATAAACGACACTGACTGATAACATGTAGTAGTAGTCCAAGAAGTTTGGTGCTACTGTCCCAAATTCGAAACACACCATTCATCTTTTCAAAAACCAAAGATGATCACGATGAAGAATGTATTTAATATGTATTTGAAGAAAAACGCTGGTAATTTACCAAAAATATTATTTTTTACTCACCAAGCCAGTACATACTTTTGCTGCTAATAAGGTTCTCTCACTGATATAGGTATATGAATCACTAACCACCTGATACCGTTTACATTATATTACATTAGCGTGAACAGTACACACATAATTTATATCCGCAGTGGAGAAACCGTTATAGTCCAATGCATTAGTAACCTTAATATTAATGAAAAAAATAAACTTAAAGAATATTACGTGGTAGAGCCACAGATTAGTTAATAGTTTACTAAACAGATACATCAGTCCCATACAAAAGCGCTACCTAACGCCTTAAACCTACGCTATAATAGCCTACAAAATCTTAATAATATAATCTACTCTTCGCAGCAAGAGGAAAATGTACCATAAATACGCGAATAAAGAGTCGAGATTGTGTTTACCGCCGTGCGACTCACGTGCAAGCGCGTCATCGCACGAATGCTCTAGGGTTGTACCTATGATGATTATTGTAATAAAACGAATCTTGCGAAATTACCATATTTTTTATTTGTCAATAAAATATGTTTGAGTTTTATAAAACGATTTATACATTTTTTCTTTCAATTTGAATTCTCGGTTATTAAATTTTATCGTTGAAAATGGTTGTCACTCAATTTATAAATTACAGCACTGTTATGCTTTGTCTCGATGTAATCTTATAGTTAAGAAAAAAAGACAATTTTTCAATTTTTTTTTGACTCTGACACCCATCCACTGCACAATAATTACGTGGTTTCGGCATTTCGACGAGTAAGCGCGGGAAACGTGTGCGGTGCAAGCGCTCAGGCGGGCGTGCGGCAGCCCAATGTCGGTTGTATCGTGGGCGATACGCAAAACGGTAGGCATATAACGCAGGGTCTTGAGCGAGTGACGGAGGCCTGGTAGAGCCGTGCTGCCGCTATATTAGTAGTATAGTTGTAGCACGAATAGGTCGGCTCGACCGGAAAAGGACCACGCTCTCACAGAATACCTACGTAAAATAGCAGCTTAATGCTGCTGTGTTTCGTATGGCGAGTGTAGAGAACCGTAGACCCGTTTTTACTGGATAGTCCTCACGGCTGACGACGCATTTGCATTTTGATTAGCAAATGAGGATAGATGTAGATGTCTATGGGCCACAGTAATCACTTACCATCAGGTCGATTGTGTTATCGCTTGTCACTCTTATCCTATAAACAAAAAAAGAAGAACCGAATACCGATAGGAAAAGATTTTCGATCAAGCCTCGTATCAGTAGGTAAGCGAAGTTTTGTGGTGGCCCCCTAATAGTCAAATATAAGTCAATGGATGCAGGCAGCTCAAGACCGTGCTTTGTGGCATTCGTTAGCGGAGTCTTAGGCTCAGCAGTGCACTTTTTTATATAAGATGGGGGCAAACGAGCATGCGGCTCACCTAATGGTAAGTGACCACCGCCACCTTTAAAAAAAAAGAGCAGGCTCTTATCTTGAGTCGTATTGGTTCGGAAAAATCGCTGATGGTCGTCATATCCACAATGAAGTTGTGTGAGGAAGAAAACTTCTTGTAAATCGTACAGTCATGGACCGACAATAATCCAGATGGTATGCATGGTATCGCGAATTTTTACGCGATTTGCGATGGTGATATTGAGCTGGAATCAGTCCAAACAATTCTTTTGAGCACTCCCCGTGCTAGATACGATAGAATACGCTAAGAGATGTAAAAACTCTTCGCAGCGCCAGTGAATCAAGCCTATAAGAAAGGACTCAGTCGCCGACCATTCGAACCCCTCTGTGCTAGATGCGATCGAGTGGAAGCAGCTGGCATTGCGGTGCCCCGGCTCAGAGATGAGAACAGTATTCCATAGCAGGCCGAACTTGAGTGTTGTAAACTTGAAATACTATCCCACTCTAATTCTATCTAATTTCGCCTTCCCTTCCATGTGAGCGCGGAACTGAACGTCATTCGATATATCGACACCGAGAATTTCAATGCAAGCTGAAGCAACGAGGGTAGTGCCTTGAAATTCAGGACATACGATCAATGGGCTATTTTTTGCGGTTAACTAGTAATGGGTGTTAACGTCATCGTCAACACCCATTACTAGTTAACCGCTATTTATTTTTTTAAATATAAAACTATCATCATCATATGATGATAGATTTAAAAAATAAAAATAAGAAACAAAAAATCAAAAACCGCAAAAACACTATCCAGGGCAGTTTAGCAAAAATATAAACTTCTTTAAGCTACAGAAGAAAAGTTATTTTCAAATAGCCACACGCAATCATTTTTTCTATTCAATGTACTAAAAGAAAACTAATTTTTTTATGTTAACCTCGTAGGTGGCAAACTAGCAACTAACAAATACGCTGTGCTCGAATCACGTAGAAATTCAGCGTTATGAAGTTATTGAATTATATATTATACATAAGTATTTGTGTATATTCGGGCGGTATCATAACGTGCTCTTTTTTATATTGCTCGCTGAATATATTTATTATTGATACGACCATATAATGACCTTAAATGGAATTGCATTAAGTGTTTAAATGTATTCCTATATAGTCATCTAGATTATATGTCTATGTCCTGGATATGATGGATATTATTACAGACCTGCTACCATTTTACTTGAATAAAAATAAGGAAATAATTAAAATCTGGAATGAAGAACATCCATTTACATTAAAAAAATATTTTGATGAAAATTACGCTACAAAAAATTTGGAAAGGATGCATAAAACATGGCAATATAAGAGATTTTGGTGACGAATAGTAATATAAATTATTTTTGTGACCGTAAATTGAAATTTTAAGGATGATGTCGGATAAGTTATAGGGCATGCCTAAAGACAGCATAGTTGCCTTTGGTGTGCGCTTACAGTTAGGGATGCCGAAGGATCCCTCGCCGTGCCGTCCTGCCAGGGGACGGCAGGGCTAAAAGAGGTGTACAACACATTAGATATCTTTATTTTGAGAATCTCTGGACAAGTTACGTACTCAAAAATATAGAGATTTTAAGCCTTAAATTAACATTAGTTATTCTTTGTTAGACAAATCCATCGCAAGAATAAGCACTGATGGAACATCATAATTCAAGTATTATTACTAATGGTCTAATTAAAAAAATCATCTTAAAACATTAAACAAAAACATTAACGTCTTTTGCAAATATGATACACTTGAAAAATGATCTGTTACATAAGTACGATGACAAGATTGCTCGCCATCAAATATGTTTAATAGCTATTTAGTCAAAATGGTGCAGTTATACATTTTACTGCAATCGAGGTCAATTTATAACCTATTGGCAATAAATTGTATTAACTTCCTTTTCCAATGTCTGTTGATTACTCTCCTAATAGCCGTAAACTACATTATTATTCGTTTAACATATCTCATTCCATCTATTAACATATCTCGGTAATAACATAGGTAAGTAAGTAGTTGAGAGGCATAACACGTGTCGATTTGTTTCGGCATCCGACAAAAATGTTACTTACGTTATGTTAGCCGTCGTGAGATTTCCTTGGAATTGGCGATACAAAATATAAGCACCACGAAATTATACCTACGAGTATGTGCATATTTTTATAAACAAAGCCAGTGATATTTTCAGGTATAAAATAAGTTTTCTTTTCACATTTGTGAAATTCTGACAGCAGTCTGCATCCCATGTTACCAACATGTCCAAAAGTTTGAATTTTCCTTTAGCTGAGACTCAGTTAAATGTACTTCTGAACAAACTAATTAAACACTAAAACGAGGTAAATTTAACATAAATAAATTTATTTGCATGTCTGTTCAAGATGAGAGATACCAATGAGGGTTAGGTGTTGTCATTTTAAACATCATCTATTTAAATATATCAGTCATGATATCAGTGTTTCGTTATATTAAAAGTTGTAAATGTAAACTTAAACTATATGAAAAATTAATTTGATAAAAAATTAAAATATAACCTTGTAAATGTAATGTAAAAACAGTATCGAAATTGTAGTCTGAAAATAAAATATTTACTGCTAGTTTCATTGTCTTCTACTCTTTTCTTTTCATCCAAAACTTAGTATACAAACGGAAACAGAATCGAAAGTAATCGATAATTCATCTCCGGTCATATTTCATTACATTTTATACTTCAGAAGATAGTAGAAGTTTCCAAGCAAATTTTCTAACATTGGTTCCGGCTTTGGTTTCCAGTAAAAAGGGTCTCCGGTTCTCTACACTCACCAAACGAAGCACAGCAGCATTAAGCCAATATTTCACGCTGGTATTCTGTGAGTGTTTGTGATGTTGTAACGTTGTGTGAAGTGACAATACAATACAAATTAAAACAGAAAGAACAAACTTGTAAGCCATTATTTTATTAGCAGCAGAACCCTAAAAGCACTGTTACTGAGTCATCATTACCTTTAATTAAATTTTAAAATAACAAAAGTATCTAACAGTATATCAGAACTTTACAAGTGTTAATTAAGCGTTTAGTACCCTGAATTGTTGTCTAACATAAACTCAGCTACAAACTGATTTAAAACTCTCTTGTCCCGTAAAAGCTGCTTATATACTTGCTTATATTAATGGTTTTGTTTTTTCCTTTGGTAAGGTAGTATTTACTTCGTATTTAGTAGGTAAAATGAGAAATAAAATCTTTTCGATTGTAAATTTAGACCCTTGGATTAAGAAGGAAACGTAACCTTAACGGGTAACTGTTACAGGATTACAATGATAAATTGGTTACGAAAGTATTTACGCCAATATTGACATAATAAATAACAATAGTAAAAATTATTTGTACCATAGCAAATAATTTTTAACATGTCATAAAATATATCTCGGTATAAAAACATACACTTGTAGTTGAGACTCCTACTATATTATGTTATTAAGCAATAAATTGAAACAGATTTTTTTTAAATTCCTTGAATGCCTCAAAAGAAATACCCTTTAAGTCTAATCCTTGTTAAAGAAGGATAGATAGAGTTTCTTCTGGAGTCAAGTTAATAAAGATCGATTTGTTATTGCTTTGGTTAGTTTAGTCGTACAAATACAAATAGAACAAAGAGGCAAAGCTTCTTACGCGTCACATTTGTGATGAGCTGCAATGATGATGATGATGATGGTGGTGATGACGATGATGATGAAAGATAAAGTAATGGTCTTACGCCTCAGTGCACATGCCATAGAGTATATGTACGGGTGCTCTTTAAAGGATATATTAAATTAAAATATATATTTTATTGTGATATTAGCCAAAAGGTTTACGAAATCGTGAGACTACGATTTCGTAATTTAAAAAAAATTAGCCATTGATTACTTTCGTGAAAAGTTTAGTTATAATAGTTAACTTACCGAGAATATCATTACAATAAAATATCTATATTTCTTTTATAATAATTTTTTATTTTATTTTGGTTTAATTTCACCGTTGAGCGCGTATAATAATGCAATAAAATTGAATTTAACAATATTATCACTGGAGATCACGCTATATTTATCACACTGTGGTAGGATTTTTTTTTTAGGAGTCTGTCTTGTTAGGTACCACCCTCTTAACTATTTCTGCCGCCAAGCAACATACTACGTCCCGATCCGAAGGATATAGAGAACCAGTAAAATTACAGGCGGTGAGGTATTCGATCTTAGTCATCAGAGGTAACAATGCACCTGTAGCTTTCTTTGGTTAAAGTTGGGTGGGCTGTAAGGCACATTTTGTGTTCAGTTTTATAAAAAATATTAATACGTATGCCAGTCCCGGGCCTTAATTAATTATATTAATATTTTCACACATAAAATAAAAAGGTGATAATTGATTTCCAGAAAATAGTAAACTCAAGAAATTCTTTCACATTTTATTATACCAAAATTACTACGTTCTTTAATCTTAAATAATAATCGAGAAAATTAACGTTTTGCAGAGGGAAAGCTACAAAATTAACATAAATAATTGTGATAATTATTCCAGTACAATTCGTAAGAAGGAAATTTAAAAATGCTAATAAATTAGAGTATATCTTTGCGGTTTCTATTAAAAAATATTTATATACCTAGATAGGTGCTATTTGTTAAAACCCAGAAGATTTTCAAAGGATCCACCATAGCGGGTGCAAAAAGCACCAACGGCGCTTCACCGCATGGTGCACTTCAACTGTTAACGATGATTAGTGTTTGTAACACACACACATGCAACTTAACACACACATAATATGTGAAAATGTACATACGAAACTAAATCACAAAGTCACTTAAAGTATTCATTATCAATATGAGTGATCGTGCGAAAATTGTCACCGTAGAGGAATGTGTGCGAGGGAAAGGATATGGAAGGCGCGCAAGGCGGGCGGTCGGCTAGAAGCCCGATGCAAACTGCCGCCTCGCCGAATCTGCCCCTCAAAACCCCGCCTAGCCGCCACATTGGCAAAAGGACAGAATTTTCAAATACAAAAACACTTTTTAATAAATTTATTTTTCAGAACGTTATATAACGATGTTTTAGATTAAAATTTCATTCACTAAATTATATAATGAACTCTATTTTGTATTCAGTGTAATATAATATATCATAATGCTTTTAAAAAATAATGTTTTTATGTCCCCTGTGACACATAAATATTACATTTGGAATATTGAAGTAATAATATGTATTGCTAATAGTACTTATATTTATACATATTTCAATTATCTCTAACGACAATTCTTGTGTTTTATCATTAATTGGTAAGATCGTTAGGCCGTATACAGAAAGAAGGCTGGTAGGCGGCGCCGATCTACCAGCGCTTATCGGCGCTGGTCTATTCTGGTAACAGTTACATAAAGCAAGCCGATTGAAGCAGAGCGAGCAAAATGTCGTACTCGTCGGACGATGAATTAGTTTTGTTAGAAAATGTGTATTTCAAAATGCCAAAATAAGCTATACATCCTATTAATAGAGAAAGGAATCGTTTCGAAGAATACCATAATTAATTTGTAAAACAATTGAAATTTGATGATTTGATGAATTTAGAATGTTTTAACGTGGTTTAAATATACACTTGTACAGTCAAAAGCAGATCAAGATCCTTTGAGATTTGTACCGACATTATTATTTTGTAACTAGCTATTTCCCGCGACTTTGCCCGCGTGTAATTTAGGGTTTTAATTTTTTTGCGAGAAACCCTAATTATTTTTCTAAAATAAAAGTAGTTACTCCTTATGACATCAGACGTTGTAATTTTTATATTACAAACAGACACTTCAATTTTATTATATATATATATATATATATATATATATATATATATATATATATATATAAAAGCGATTTTAAAAAATCAACACGTCTTCATTTCTGAAATTAAAAAAACATCCTAATTTCATTTCAATAGAGAAGATGGCTGGGTGCTGCCATCTGCTTGGGATCCTATAATTAATAAAATTAAATCCAAACCCAAGCATACCATTTCTGAAGCAGAAGTTCATTCTGCGTAAATCGGACCAAAAATTTAAAACTGAAGGTAGCCCGGCTAACTATTACATCGGGACGTCAAACACTTGAGTTCCCCTGTGACCATGGGTGCTGTAAAGCACCCGAAACGTTGGGAAATAAAAAGTTAAAATAAACGCGATAAAATCCGTAAAAATTTGTTTCATTTAATTTAAAGTACGGGTACATAAAACCTTCGTTATTGTTTTATTACAGTGATTACTTATTATATTCAATTTTTTAACCAATGAGAATAAATTCAATTTAAGTAAGAACAATGTTTATACTGATACATTACTTTAAAACAAAATTCTTACTTTACTTCCTTATCAGAACTATCTTCATGATTCGAGGAGTATGACGATCGAACTCATAATTCTCTGGTAGTTTTTTTTCTTAAATAGGCGTAATAAGTTGTTTTATTTTCAATGTCAACATTTAATTTCTCGTAAAGTCAAAATTACGGGGTTATTTTGCAATATTTTTGCATAGAAGGTTCAGAATAAGCAATATAAACAAATGGTGAAAAAAAAAAAAACAAATCTGAATTTTATATTTTAAATTTTGAATGTGTAGTAATGCATTATTTTAACTGACTCTCATTCATAAATGTTAGATATTTATGAATGATTATTTTACTACTAACGCACACATTCGTAAGGATCGCTCGGTTACAAATTCAGCTCATCGCGACAACGCGTAGTTGTTACCCATAAATTAGGATAATTTCAAATAAAACTGGAAGCTTTATTTACTCGTATTTTTAAAAACTGCAATAACGGTATATCGTTATTTATATATTTGAACTTAAATATGAAATTTGGATACTCTGAAAAATAACCCTGTACCCATATGATGAAAAAATTATCTCAGAAATAAATGTCAAGTCCTGTGTCATCACCGTTTCTATTCAATCAGTAGACCTTGACTTCTGCCTTTTGTCAAGCGAAATAATAAATATCTAGGAAAAATCTAAATGTCGTATATTATCTATTAAAAACATATTAATAATAATTATTATAGTGACATAAATATGAATAATTATTTATATTAATATTTTAAATAATTTTTATTTCAACCGACCTTTGTAGTTTTATCTTGAGGTAAAAGTTTACGTGCACTCATTTTTTATGTCACCTTTTATCGCAAATTATCATTTCATTCAATTATTTTGAAAGTAATATTACGTGCTACATTTATAATAAAGAATCTCAACCTCAGTAAATTTTACAATATCTATTTGCACATATCGTAGGCAATTACAAATATTACGCTTTTTATCTCAATATTTATATTTATACTCCTTTTTCTTTTCCTCCGTCTTTTGTTAAAAATAATAATCCCCACTGTAACATTTCCATGTGTGTCTGGCAAGCATTTCACAATAATAACACAACAATAGCAACTCTTTACATAGCATTAAGATATTAATTTAAATTTTTCGCTGTGTAGTATATATCTTATGTCATTCATTTTTAGAATGGCACTTTTTTCTTCAAAAGCTCGATAGTGTAGTGTCTATGTGTTAGAGTGTGTGTAAAATACCACTTTTTTATAGAATAAGAGTGGTAAACAAGCAAACAGTCCACCTGCACTAGATCTATCCTTGATTAAGAATCAAAATGCAGATGCGTTGTCACCCCTGAGGACTACGATGGAATGCCTCATTTTCAGTTAAAAGGGTTTCCGGTTCTTAACATTTACCGTACGAAACGTAACATTGAGCAGCCATTTTACGCTGACCGACCGAACCTATCTAGGTGTAAGGAAAATCCCTAGCTGTAGCTTTACCACAGGTTTATAATTTTTTTTCTAAGCTCGATTTCAGGGCTGTATCTTATTTTTTTTTTGTTTTTTTTTATATAAACAGAAGTGATTACTTTATACCCTTTAATTTGCCTAACTCGATTATTTACCCAATATATAATTACCCAAGATGAAGTGATGAATGAAGTAATCTGGAAGTGTTCGTCGCTAGTCTCTGCAGTCAAGCTTACCTCCGATATGAGTAGGTTACGACAGTTTAAGCCGTGTTGTAGTCTCTGCGGATTCAACCAACTTCCGATAGTACTCATCGCCAGAAAATCTTCGCCGGTCGTCTTAGAAAATAGATGGGAAACTTCATTGAAATAAGATAGGATTTTATAAAAGACTAACGACGCATCGCGGTTTCGCATGGTTTGGTATTAACGTGGCGTAGTGATTGTGTTAAGAGTTTTCGGGAAAAATATAGCCTAGATCACTCCTGGCATTGCTCTTTATGACTTCGTAAAGTTTTATTACAATCGGTTCAGCCATTACGTGACAGACAGAAAGACAAGAATATTAAAAATGGTTATTCATGTCAAAAGTTATTTCGATATTACAGACAGACACTTCAATTTTACTTATATGTAAATATATATGTAGTATGTATGTATAGATGTATAGACTAAACAAAATTTCTTGTTACTTATTAATTTTGCTAAATGATAAAAAAAATTACGATTTAAATTTCGAAATGTAAATATTAATTCATTATCAATGTCACAAGCCTTTTGAGATGAAAATTAAATTTTGCGGTCGCCAGTATTTTTTATCTACTATTTTACACTTTTATGACAGAATTATTTAGTAGACTAAAATAGTACTATTCATATATAGAATATAAAATAGACTATCACAACATTATTTTTTTATGAATGTTTAAAATATATTCTATAGTTCTAATGACCATTATAACTATTTAAGGGATTTTTGTAGACACGATTTAATTCCGCCAACTTAAAAGTTATATCACTAACGATAGTCGTTATATATGTGTATATATAGAATTCCTATTACTACACATAAAATCTACTTGCCCCCAAGTAGTGTGCGGTTATCGTTAACGATATAGTCGCACCGTGTTCAATTATCTTCACATTTTCACTTCATTGTACCGTTACATAGAAATTAGCTTTAGAATGTCATATTTAATCACAAAAAAACTCGACAAGGACATTTCTTTGCCCGTCTGCATATAAAACGATTAATTAACAAGATCAACAATATTTCGTAACCGTATAGAATACAAACGAGCTCCGGGTGTTTAAAAACAAGATGGAACTATAACAAGATAGATCAGAAGTCGTTTGTAATTTTTAATTGTTCCGCGAATGATTTTCCGGAAGACTTGGATTTATTAAACGTTATGGTAAAATCCGTAAAACTAGTTTTATTTAAATTATTACACATTTTTTACAATTACAAGGAAATATTTATTGTAGTTGGTGATGAGTAAAGCTGAATTCTAAAAATAGTGCCACCAAATGTACTGCATAAATAAATACGTTACTAGTGTTATCATTCTTTCAACTCCGTTAATTTTTTTAATAAATAAGGAATAAAAGCGAGCATACAGTCTACCTGATTAGTAAGTGGATGCTGTGGCAAATGTACATCTACATCTATAATCAATTAAGAATCAACCTCTGATGCGTTATTATGTTTCTAGTAAAAGTGTCCGGTTCTCTACACTCATTAATCACCTAATTTTGCTGTGTTTAATATGAATTAGAATTAGACTGCTATTTTACACTGGTATTCTATGAAAGCGTGGTCCTTCCTCGTTCGAGCCGACCCATTCGCGCTACAACCGAAATATAGCTGTGGAGTGGCTCTCCCCTTATCTACAAATATTAAATATCGAAAAATTATACGTATTGATCAACACAAATTGAGATGGCAATGTTTTTAAACAATGATCCAGTAGTTTAGTATTTTATTATCAACTAATCCAAGAAATTGCTATAACGGTGGCAAATGCATTTTTAAATCTCTGTCAGGGATAGACTTGTGACTAGTGTCTCTGTGCCACAGCATCCACTTATCATCATTAAGTATGTGCACACGTTAGTCATCCTTACGTCAGTAAAAATTAGAATAAAATATATAGTCAGTAAAAATAAGAATAAATAGTATAAAATAAGAATAAAAATAAAAGTTTACGAAACACTGAAACAGCGTTAAAATCAATGTATCATTCACATAAACAGTAATTTAGAATTCTGAAGTGAATTGAGAAGTTACGAAGTTGGCGCAAAATTATAGCAAAGATTGAAAGTAGCGGAGAGTTGAAAACGTACACGGCAACAAATAAATCCTGAGTTTTGAAAGTTTTCCGCGGCAAATCTCTTCCGACCTTTCTACTGAATGTCCTTTTATATTTTCAAAATAATCATTTTGAAACTACGACGGAGTACTGAATAAAAGTAGAAAGTTAACGATCGAAGGTTTCAAGCAGATAAAACTTTCGAGAAACGAGACCAGAGCGTTTTAATAACATAAACACTACAACACGAAGATCCTTATTAAAATTTGCGAAAGTATTATCATGTTTACGTAAAACACGCTAGGCTATAAACGAAAAAGTAATCAGAATTTTAAGCAAACTCTACATTCATTACGGTAACGAATTTTTATTTTCTTTTACCATTGTATTTTCGTGAGGAAACCTTATACGATGGTAACGAAAATAACTGCTATAGCAAGAACTTTTATATATTTGTACAAACAAAGCTTTCCCTTCTTGATGTTGGACAAATAAATTCCCTGTAGTATTGACTCGAAGTAGCTATTGTGCAGTGTTAAAAGATTGTTACATTTCTTATATTTTAACATTTTACAAAAATCGGTAATGAAACTGTTTCTTTACCGATGTAACTTGTACGTTGTAAGAAATCATAAATAAATAAATAATTTAAAATTAAAAATTTTGTACAGCCGACTTCAATATAAATTATTAAGAAATAACTCAAAGACGATTGATCTGACATTGATCAAATTCATATGGGATCACATGTGGAGTACCAGCTTTCAAATAAAAAAAGAATCATCGAAATCGGTTCACTCAGTAAAAAGTTATGAGGTAATACATAAAAAAATATATATAATCGAATTGAGTAGTCTCCTTTTTGAAGTCGGCAGGTAAACAAAACTAGAGTATAATATTTGTGTTTGCAGTGTTAAAGGTTATTTCGATTATGCTGTCTAAATTAAATATCTAATATAGAGAAATTAATTTTTGTTTTTTCGTATTTTATGTGCTGCCATACCGTCCATTGGATTGCAGTAAAACTTTGCAAACTTATTGCTTGCACTTGCGCGAAGTTTATAGGCATAGTACATTTAACTTACAGTAGATGGCGCACGTATCGTACCGACATTTTTATTTGAAAGTTGTATATTATTCAATTTCAATTAATGTATTATCATTCCCAATTAAACTATATAACTCTTCCAAGTAAAACAATATTTTCACAATTATTTATTTTGGGTAGCAACTGGCCGGGAAACAGCTATTAACTTAAAATAAAAATCATAATAATTATAATTATATGAGGAAACTGAAGGGGTCACCAAGGCTATTCAGAATCATGTCGTCAATACAAGAAATTATAAAAATACACACTATAAGAAAATATTGAATCCGATACTTGCAGAAAATGTCATCGACAAGCTGAAACAATACAACATATTATTGCTCTAATTTAGTTCAAACATATTATACACACCGTCATAATCAAGTACTTCACTATTTTTATCAAAAAGTAGTAATAAAATATAATTTAATAACAGCTAATCTAAAACCATATTATGAGTATACACCAAACGCTGTAATGCTGAACAGCAACGCCAAATTGTATCACGACCGCGCCATTCTAACTGATAGAACTATTGTCCGCAATAGACCAGATATCACTCTTATTAATAAATCCATAAAAATAGCTTATTTAATAGACGTAATTATTCCAAATACCCATAATATTCTTAAATCAACAACTGATAAAATTAACAAGTACACAGATCTTAAAGAAGAGGTTACCCGCATTTGGAATCTAGATAAAACCTTCATAGTACCGATAGTGCTCTCTACTAAAGGTATTATACCGAAGAACCTTCATCAGAGCCTTAGTATCTAGAATTATAACCTAATACTTATATAACTATGCAAAAAGCCGTTATCCTTAATATATGCAGAATTATTCGGAAATTTCTCTCAAATGATGCTATTCAAGATAATATGAACACAACATAAATTTTACCCTTTCTGTAACACTTCTACTAGAGATCTAGATCTAGATCTACTTACCTCCTAAAAGAGAAAACTAACAAATTCGAAAAAATAATAATATGAAAAAAAATTATGATTTATGATAGACCAATTAAAATTATCCCTTCGTTATACTTTTAATTTTAAAAAAATTAACTTTTTAAGCATACCCAAGTAACTTTCAGTCATGCCACACCGGCTACTTGTATGATATCGTTGCAATATAGTGGTGTTTTCTTATAAAGTTGTAGTATAGGCAATAACTGTTCCCGTAAGATATTAAGCGCTACAGTATATAATTAAATTTTATTGATTGTATGAAAATAGACGGTATTAAATATTTGCTTGAAATGTATTTTTCTTTATGTAGTACAAAATATATCCTAAGCAACATTATACAACACCGTCAAAAATATTTGTCATACCACTGCCAAAATTTTACATAATACTTTTGTTCACCTTTCCGTTTACATATAATATAATGATATTAAAAGAGTTTTCATAAAAAATTGATATATCAAACTATTTTGTATTCCATATGAAAGTATTATCGAAAACACAAATAGTGGTTAATAATACGTTTTATGACATAAAAGAAAATCAAAAATTTCTATGATATATATATATATATATATATATATATATATATATATATATATATATATATATATATATATATATATATATATATATCATCATTATCATCATCATTACAGCCCTTCACAAGTCCACTGCTGAACATAGGCCTCCCCCAAAGAATGCCACAAAGCACGGTCCTGAGCCACCTGCATCCATCGACTTCCTGCATGTCTTACCAGGTCGTCACTCCATCTCGTGGGGGGACGCCCTACACTTCGCCTACCGGTACGAGGCTGCCACTCGAGAACCTTTCTTCCCCATCGGTTGTCGGTTCTTCGAGCTATATGGCCGGCCCACTGCCACTTCAGCTTACTAATCCGTTGGGCTATGTCGGTTACTCTGGTTCTACTGCGGATAAACTCATTCCTAAGTTTATCACGCAGAGAAACTCCGAGCATAGCCCTCTCCATAGCTCGCTGAGCGACCTTGAGCTTCCTCATACGGCCAGCAGTGAAGGACCACGTCTCAGTTCCGTAAGTCACCACTGGCAACACGCACTGGTTGTACAATTTCGTTTTCAGGTTTTGAGGTATGTTTGACGAGAAGATGTGTCGTAGCTTCCCGAACGCTGCCCAGCCGAGTTGAATCCGTCGATTGACCTCTCGGTCGAAGTTGGACTTACCTAGTCGGACTATTTGTCCCAGGTAAACATACTCGTCAACAACTTCGAGCTTAGTGCTCCCAACAACTACCGGCATAGGTGTGACATGGACATTGAACATGATCTTTGTTTTGTCCATGTTCATCTTAAGACCTATCCGTTGGGAAACACTATCGAGGTCATTGAGCATAGTGCTTAGGTCCTCCAGCGATTCTGCCATAAGGACTATATCGTCGGCAAATCGAAGGTGAGTGATGTACTCGCCATTGATGTTGATACCGTATCCTTTCCAGTCCAGAAGCTTGAAAACGTCTTCCAATGCAGCAGTGAAGAGTTTCGGGGATATGACGTCACCCTGTCTTACACCTCTCTGCAATTGGATAGGTTTCGTACTCTGATTCTGTACTCGGATAGCCATCGTAGCCCTACTGTACAAGCACTTCAACACTTCGATATACCGACAGTCAACTTGGCACCGCTGAAGGGACTGCAGCACCGCCCAAATTTCGACGGAATCAAAGGCTTTCTCATAGTCCACATACGCCAGACATAGTGGCAAATTGTACTCTTCGGACTTCTGTACAATTTGCCGAAGGGTATGTATGTGGTCTATGGTGCTAAAGCCCTTTCGGAAACCGGCTTGTTCGGGAGGCTGGAAGTCGTCAAGTCTGCGCGCGAGACGATTCGTAATGACTCTCGAAAACAGCACGTAGACGCGGCTCAGAAGGGAAATCGGTCTGTAGTTCTTCAAGAGAGCGTTGTCGCCTTTCTTGAAGAACAAGACCACCGCACTTCTGCTCCACGCCTCCGGTGTAATGCCACCATGGAGGACGGAACTAAAGAGCTTCTGAAGGACTTCAAGTACCGGTCTTCCACCCGCTTTCAGAAGCTCCGCTGTAATTCCATCCTCGCCTGGGGCCTTACCGTTTTTAAGGTGCTGGAGAGCCATTCTAATCTCGCTCAGACTGACGTCCGGGATATCTTCGGAATAGTGTCGGATGAGACTCGCTCTTGGATCGTTACTCACACTTGCGTGTGGCTCCAACGATGACGTGTACAGCTGCCCATAGAACCTCTCAATCTCACTCAAAATCTCAGGTGTCCCGGAAACGATGCTGCCGCATTCTGTCTTCAGCTTTGACAGTTGGCTCTTTCTGGCAGACAGATCTCTGGCAAAGACTTTGGAGCCTTGGTTCCGCTCGATCGCTTCTTCAATACGAGCTGTATTGAAGTTGCGTAAGTCCCGCCGCATGCATTTGGAGATCTGTCTGTTCAGATGCCTGTATGCTGTCAAGTCTGTTGAAGAATGTAGCCTCATCTCGCGTCTAACAGCCATGAGATTAAGAGTGTGATCGGAGAGTTTTTGTGTTCTTCTGCGGCGGGTCTTGCAGAACTTAGCTCCGACCGCATGGACAGTTTCCACGAGCTTGTCATTCATATCGTCCACTTCATTGCAGTCTTCTAGGCACTGAAAACGGTTTTGTAACTCGAGCTGAAAGGTTTCGGGACTTTGGAACAGAGCACGAGGGGGACGGAGCGTTGACTTCATTAGACGAGACCTCTCCAACTTAACGTTTAGGTTCAGTGTGCCTCTAACCATTCGGTGATCGCTACCAGTTTTCACCCTCGCGATCACGGAGACATCACTGAACAGTTGTCGTCTGGTCGTCATAATGAAGTCAATCTCATTTTTTTGTCGAACCGTCATATATATATATATATATATATATATATATATATATATATATAAAATCTATGAAAAATACAGAATACTCGTCACCCAGAAAAGTAGCTACCTAAAATATGATTTCTTTTTATGATTACATTCCAAGAGGTCACTATTCGTTATTCAAATATTTTTGCTTCTAGCAAAGTGTAAGTGGAAGGAGTTGGCACTGGAGAGCCCCAGCCTAGAGATGGGAACTGTATTCCATGTGAGGCCGAACCTGCGACTTGTAAAGTTGCAGGCGTGTTTCCGGCATGGAATACTGTCCCGCTCTGCTGAGTACGCCAAGCTTTTTAGAGGTCAATTTGGCCTTCTCTTCCAAGTGACCACGAAACTGCACGTCACTCAATATATCGACGCTGAAGATTCCGATACTGGCTGAGGCAACAAGGGGAGTGCCTTGAAACTGAGGAGATACGACAAAGGGGTTCTTTTTAGCGGTAAACGCGCAAACATGTGTCTTCTGAGGATTAAACTGGACTAGATTTAGTCGACCCCAATCCGAGACTTTGTTCAGCAAAACAATTACAAAAATAAAACAGTTGAACTACTTTCTTCATTCATCAATTTTTAAATTTGTTCATGTTGTAATAACATCTTACGAATGAACAGCTTTTATCTAATGATTGAAAAATCAACCCTTAGACTTTCATTCTACAGACATACGATTTTAATATCATTTCAATAGAAAAGGATGAAAAGTTGCATCAATTCAATATTGTAAAGAGATCACTAAAAAAGGCCAAACATAATAAAAAATTGTAATTTCGGGAGTTTGTTGAATAAAGTTCACTGCGGACGGTCTAAAATTACGCCACCAACTGAAAACCGAAATTAAGTAAACATAATATGTATTCAGTAAACATAATAAGCAAAATTAAGTAAACGTAACAGACATATGACTGCTCCAGTAATTGCCTCTCAAGTGAATCAAATTCGAGTGAATCCTATTAGCATTTCTACTGTGAAGAGGCAGCTTCATAAAGATGGTCTTTATGTAAGGATAGCGTTCAAGAAATTTATTTATTTATTTATTTATTTATTTAGAAAACCAACAGCGTATATAGAAAATATTAACATTAATGTAACAAACTAAAAGTATGGCCAATAACAGGTTTCCCTTATATTGTTTGATGGTAGGTGTATTGTTGTTAGAAGAAAAGGAAAAAGAACAATCTAATGGATAAATTATAAGCAAAATTATAAGCAATTCAATGTAATGAAGGTGGTCATAAGTTTACAGATCAGGAGAGATAGTCAGGTAGAATGATATATTACATTACCTTTATATCTATATATAAACATATAAGATATATATATACATACATATATATTTACTTATGTATATATACATATTAAATGATTAAATATATAAACATAATACAAATAATTAATTATAATATATATTAAATAAAATAACTTAAGTACTTATATTTTTATTAGTAGCCTCAAAAATACATATAGAAGAAATAGATGAGAGAATATATGATTGTATTTGATTTTAACTTCAACTGCTCTATTTCGTAATAGCTTTCTTGATGTAATCTTTAAACGTAAGTTTAGATTTCGCAAAGAGGTCAATGTGTCCAAATTGTTCATTATATGTACGAGCAAGCCGCGAAAGAACAGTGTTTCGACAGTAGTTTGAATGATGCCAGGGAGTTTGTAACAATGTAGTATTGCGGGTACGGAATTTTGGAGTACGAAAGGTGATTCTTGAGACAAGATATGGACAGTCAATATTACTGTTTATTATATCATATAACAAAGCCATGTCAAGCAAAATGCGCCTGTGTTCCAGAGATAAGAGATCGTGCTCAGTGCAACTGTCTGTGTAAGTATCGATTTTATTCCGACAGCGAAAGTTAAGGTGATTAACAAATATTTTTTGAATACGCTCAAGGCGGCTTTTGTAGACATTGTACTGTGGAGACCATATTGAACTAGCATATTCCAAAACACTTCTGACATATGCAAAATAAACCATTTTAATTGTATTAATATTCGAGAATGGTTTACAGATGCGAAGAACAAAACCAAGATTTTTATAGGCTTTACTGATAACGTAATCAATGTGTTCGGATAGTATCATTTTATGATCAAAAATTACGCCTAAATCCCTAACACTTACTTTTCGGCTGATTTCTAATCCGTCAAAGTGATATTTATTTAGAATTGGCTTAGATTTCCGTGTAAAACTAATACATTCGCACTTGCTTGCATTGACAGTTATATTATTTATTTTGTAATATTCAAATAAACGGTCCAGGTCTTTTTGTATCAATAGGCAGTCATCTATGGTGTTAATTTTACAAAAAATCTTCTTATCATCTGCATACATGAGGTAATTTGTGTGTATAATGCACGAACCAATGTCATATAGGTAGGCATTGTAAAAAAGTGGACCTAAGTGAGAGCCCTGAGGAACACCTGTAGGTATGTTTATGTAGCTCGAACGGAAACCACCTATCACGACTGCTTGTGAGCGGTTTGTGAGATATGATTCAGTCCATCGGAGCAAGTCACCGTGAATCCCTAATATTTGTAATTTGTTGAGCAGGATCATGTGATCCACACGATAATCCTTGTGTGACAACAAAACATCAACTGGGCCATTGCACAGCTACAAAGTTGTAAGTCTAAAACAGGTGAATCAATTATTCTCTTTTTTTAAGCACAATTAAATATGTATCTGTTTTCAATACCACCTAGAGTGGGACATCTTTTCACTCCGTTATAGAAAGCTAGGTACTTCCTCTAATATTACGTATTTCTGTCGCGAAATAGCAGTGCTTGCACCACTGTGTTCCGATCTGAATAATATAGCGAGCTGATATAGTTACAGGCTGTGAGGCATTCCATCTAATACCTCGGAAATAACAACGCATCTATAGCCTTATTTAATTGAAGTTGGGTACAGGTGTACATGAGCTGCAGTACCAACTTATCATCAGGTGAACTGCTCAGAGAGCAGCTGGCAGCTAATAACAGTGGTAGAGCCACGCGGCAGCTTTTGCTGTCGCACGGATGGGCCGGCTCGAACAGGGGTGGTACCACGACCTCACAGAATACCAGCGTGAAGTAGAGGTTTACCTCTGCGTTTCGCTTGGTGACTGCAGGTGGCCGGAGGCCCTTTTTACTGAAAATGAGGCATTCCATCTTAGTCCTCACGGGTGACAACGCATCTGCATTTTGATTTGTAATAGAGGATAGATGCAGATGTCTATGGGCCGCAGCGGCCATTTACCATCAGGTGGACTGTGCGCTCGTTTGTCACGCTATCCTATAAATAAAAAGTATTAGGGGGATCTTTTCTGTGATCATTTAGAGCATTTTTTGATTTTGATTGAAGTTATTTTGAAAAAAGATGTAAGAACTTATTTAGTTTTTTTTTTTTTTGGTTATATCATAATTGGCTGATTTCACACCCCGGCTGCTGCGGATGTTGCTATTTATCTTGTCAAAGAAACAAATCACGGAGTCTCGAGGAGTGCCAAGCGTTAAAGTAGCGGTGCAGGTTGTTCATAAGAGAGTCGCCGGCGGCCGGCCCTTGACTTCCCCACTAGAGTGCAGCAAGCCTCGTTCCGTCTCTTCTATTACACAACTTTCACATTAACGATAAGTGTTTATTTCACACACATCTTTACGATAATTGTCGGTTTAGGTTTAGCTATTTTTAGATACGTGACATACAAACTCAATTTTCAGTTTAGTTTAGTTTATTTTCATATAATATATTTCGAAAAAATATTACTATTACTGTTAGGTAGTTTCTATTTGTGTCAATTATATTTAGTATGTAAAATTCAAATTAATTCAAAACAAAAAACATACACCTTTATGTTTTAATGTTTTTAATAAAGCATTACAACTAGAGAAAATATCAAAATTCCAAATATTCATCTTAAAAAGATACTAAATTTTTTGAGTTAATTGTCAATTAATATAAGAATTTGATTTAAATGGTTCAATAAGTAGGTATAGCTTAAAATTCATTTTTAGCTACTAGCTAGTCTATCTATATACATTTTTATAGTAAAAAAACTACTGTTTCAACTTCAAGTAAGTTTTTATGATATAATTAATTTTTTATCCTATCATTAATGTTCTAATAGAATATAATAGAAAATAAATGATACGCTGGACTGTTTTATGAATAACTAGCTAACACCCGCGACTTCGTCCGCGTCGCTCACACACATCACTGAACACGTAGTGCTTATGAAAACCGTGTTTCTTAAAACTCTGATAACTTTATATTAAATGAAGATATCGCAATATTTTTTTAGACAAGCCAAATATCTAAGAAATTAAACTTAGAAAACTTAATTGAAATCTATCCAGTATTTTTTCCGTGATGCGCACACTACTGCAAACCTCTAACATTTTATTTATATAAATTTCAATGTAGAGTTACTATTTCTGGTACTTTCCCACAGAATTTGGAATGGTTGTGTTGTTGGTTGTTCTCATTAATTCTATTAGATATAATATGATCATTTTATTGTTCTTAATTAGACCGTAATAGCTTAGCTGCTTGTGGAAGCAAATTTTAGGATTTAAATCAATTTATAAACTCCGAAACACCTTAAATCTTGAGGTTAAATCAGGATTGGGTTTTTGACATGTACCAAATTCCATTTAAAAATATATCAAGTTAGAGGGAAAATAAAGTTTCTTCTTCTTCATAAGCCATTTTAAGAATACTGCTGGAAATGGCCTTCTCCCATTGTAGAAAAGATTTGCTTTAATCGCCACGCTTGGCAGGTGGATTGGCGATTGCACGACAGACTAAATAAACCTTACACTAAAATTATATTTAGCTTCGTGAACAAAAGACGGTATAGAATAGAATAGATAAAATATTGTATTATACGGGACATACACTCTTGATAGCACAATCTAATAATATTACAATGTACTCTAATGACGTTGCCATAGGTTAATATGTCGTTTATGAAACACTGATACATGCCGCTGACAGGCACAAGCTCAACATAATTGTGGTGACATGCTATGAATAATAATTTCATTACAAGATAATAAGCCGTACGAGGAACCGTAGTAGAGCAGGAACGGAAGACGTAGAGTCGCAGTCAGCCACAATACTTTACAAACAAACGGGCTAATAGGTTCCACCGGCATTAAATTGAGTTTTAATATTAACTTTCGAGATCGAGTCTCTATAATATTTCAACGTTAAATATTTTCCTAATTCAATCTTGAAATGAAGAATCGCTTTATATTCTCAAACATAAAATATAATTAAAGGCAAATAACTCCGACACTTTAACGCCAATTTTTAAAAAAGTTTTTATTTTAATGCTTATATTGTTCGGTTAAAATAAAAATATAGTAATATAATTAATAGAATCAGGCGTTACTTTGCGGAAATCCATTATATAAAAGCCAGCACTAATCCCAGCACCGCTACTCCCAACACGTGGTGACGGGTATAGTGCACGCAATTGAGGGAGGGCGGGAGGTGCTCTTCGTACTAGGTAAGACACATCATTTTATTTTATAACGCGGATATTTGCGAAGTAAAATTTTTCTAAAAGTTTTAAATATAGTAATATTGAGCCAAACTGGTGTCTTTTCTTAAACCTGTTATGACTATGTATATTATTTAAATACCATTTTATGTGAACGCTCATTGATATTCTATACTAACTTATAAATAAAATTAAAGTTCTTGTCTGTAATATCGAAATACCTATTTTTATTGAGCTAAGGGAGTTATTTGCATGTCAAATTTAAATTTTTTGTCTGTCTGTCTGTTCAGGCTTATCTTCAGAATAGCTAAACTAATTGTAATGGAACTTGCCGAAGAGATATAGAGGAATGTTAGGAGTGGTCTTGGTTACACTTTATCCGAAAAACTTGTAAATTCTGTTATTGAGAAATCGATAAATTGATAGATAAGACAATTCTTAATATTATTCTTAAGTTTCGGTGAGCAAGCAGCAGTACGAGTAAATATTGTTTCCGATTTATTTTCTGCTAACTAGTGCAATAAAAAAATTACTTGCTTGTAACAAGTTATCATTTTGCTCTTAATGACACGAATGTACATATATATTCATATAAAATATACACTGACGAAATTTAATGTCAGCGACAACGTATGACATAACATAACCTAGAATGCAGGGCAGCTGACTGCCCAGCTGTCCTCAATTTACTTCTGTTTACTCATGCATATAATGAACTTGCTTTTGCTGAAAACCCATTTATTTTAACTAAAAAGCTTAGTGTAATATTTTTTTTATATTTACGTAAATACTACACATTAAATAAAATTTATTTTACAGATTTTTATCGCGTTTATTTAAACTCTTGTAGTACCAGATGTCTCGAACCTTTGTTGCTGCTTTCCGTCGCTGGTCTGGGGGTATTTATATTGAACATAAATAGATGCTACATCGTCATTTTTTAATATCAGAATCCGCAAGGTTTTTATTGGATCTTCCCTGACTATAACTAATTTCAGGCGACGAACAAACTGAGTATAAACCACCAAAAACTGAACTTATTTTCACGGCCACTTGGGCTTTTTTGTCAGGTCGCCGTAAAAATTTCAATGAAATTTATTTTACAACGTAAAAAATGGTGTATTCATCTATGTCTGTGTTTTCAGTGAACTGGAAACCAGGAAATGAGTTAAGCTACTCAAAAAGGTTTACAATAAAGTAAGTGTTGTATCTGTTTTCAAGAACCTTACGATCAAATTTAAATGTAAATTTATACTTGGAATATTTTATAAGCTACGTTATTTAATATTTCCGCCTTAAAAAGTGGCTCAGTTTTAACAAACATAAATTTTATAACTTAAAATAAGATTTATTGTCAATACTAACGCAATTTAGTAACATGAAATTTTGTAACATTTGTTGTTTTAAAATGTTGTAAAAGTAAAAACCGACTTCAAGGAACTAAAAAGAAGAAAATGATTTTAATATAAAGACTTTAAAACTCGGTGCTAAAACTTTTACACGTGGTAGAGCCATGTTGCAGCTATATTAGTAGTATAGTTGTAGCACGAATGGGTTGGCTCGACCGGGGAAGGACCACGCTCTCACAGAATACCAGCGTCAAATAGCAGCTTCATGCTGCTGTGTTTCGTATGGTGAGTGTAGAGAACCGGAGACCCTTTTACTGGAAAAGAGGCATTCTATCTTAGTCCTCACGGGTGACAACGCATCTGCATTTTGATTCGCAAACGAGGATAAATGTAGATGTCTATGGACCACAGGAACCACTTACCATCAGGTGGACTGTGTGCTCGTTTGTCACCCCATCCTATTAAAAAAAACTTAAGGTGTATAATTAAAACCCCCATTTCTAACCCAGTGTGTGCAAAGAATTTTATTATTTTTATTTCTTTGAATTCGGCTCTTTATTTCTATTAAAAATGCTTATTTTTTATTCCTATTGAAAGGACTTAGCAACATCACAAGCTCGACCGTAGACTAAATGAATACTTTAATAGATTCATCGTCTATCTTTTCACTCATAGAGGTTGATTTTTTTCTAATTTATACGAGACAATCACACATAAGTTTTGGAGAATGCGTAGCCGAAGTTTGTCTGAGAGAAGAGATCTAACTCAGAAAAACTGAAACGTCACGAAAGTACGAACGGAAGTTGCAACGTTTATTAACTGGTCCTGGTAATTAATTATTGTTGTCCACGTGGGAGAGCGAGACAGTATACTGGGAGCTGTGAGCTACGCTGCTACATATTATATTTTGGAAAATGAGTATTTAGCATGGATAGATGGAGAATCCTCCACAAAGAATTTCTTCAAACATCGTTATATAATAATGCTAAGTATTTTATCCTCAAATAGAACAATAAATAAAATCTTATTATTAAGTACAAATAAGATTTCCTTTTACAAAAAAAAAGTACTGTTATTTGAGTTAAAAAATAGCAGTTTATAATTTATGAAAGTTCTTAGATGTTAATAACGCATTTACAACGATTATTCATACCTACTAAAATTAGGTTATTAATATCTCCTTGTTCGAAAAGAGCCCAGGCGTCGCGGCGACGCGACGTCGAATATGCATGAAGCTTTTCGTTGAAGCACGTCCCATGCGTGGTCAACCGTGTTTAAGTCCGGGGACTGGGCGGGCCAGTTCAAGGTCGCCATATTATGTAAACCTGAATACTCCCAATGTGCCGCTCAGTCAGGTGGCTGAGCTGATCGGGACACTAGTGAGGCCACCAGTATCCCCATGGCGAGACTACAACAATCTTGTTAAGAAGCTTGGACTAGTGCCAATGAGATCAGCAACATTGCATTGGGTTGCACCTACTTTTAGCATACCTATTGCTCTCAACATAATAATTTGTTTGCTTACATGTCGGCGATCCATGACTCAAAAACTAGTTCAATCAATTTTCAAACTATTACAAAAATGCTTTAAAACAACTAAGTCTTTAAAACACAAGAAAGTATATCGTAATGAAGTTAATTCAATTTACTGCCTCCGAATTAAAAATAATTTGAATTTGGAATACAAAAAGAAATGTGATTTTTTTTACATTAATTTATTTTTTTACCCTCTGAGTATAAATAAGCATAGCTTGCATAGAAGTATTGCAAGTTTCCCCCACAGATTGTCTAATATAATAATTTGCAAAAATTTCCATGATTGCTAACGCATTGGTAACCGAAATTTTTTTATTAGTTTGAGTTGTTACTTTTTATATAGTCGGTACCATTGGGATATTTAGGTACGTAAGTACATTATATTTCAATGGTCGTTACTTTTGAAGTTATGCTAGTAAATGTGTGTATTATTTTTTATTTCTTAAAATGTTCGAATAACAGTTAGTTACTATTCATTGATATATTCATACAGTTCATTAAATGTCCACTGTTAAACATACGCCTCTCCCATAAATCGACCCATAGGGGGGGGGGATATTTGCCATAGTTGTCACGCTTGTCAGGCGGGTTGGCAACCGTAGTTTTAGTATTTTGAATTGTTGTCAGGCTACTGCTGCGAATCCTCCTTTTCTTTTCCCTCTGTCACCTCATGCGACACGACGATATGAGGTAATGAATTCTTTCGCCGCTACTCATTGAATTATAATGTACTACGTACAGTACATAATAGCTCAATGCCGCTACTACACGATAGTGGCCATGGTTTACGAAATTAAATTATATTAATTAATAATTGCATTTTATAAACAAAGCGTAAACAGTCTCATTTAGTTACGACTTGAATTTAGTTTTTATTTTGGTGACTTTATTGCGTTAATAAACGTAAATAGGTCTTTAAAATGTCTAATTAACAAAATTACGTTGTCATTTTAGAAATGATATTTACGTAACATAAAAAAGTAGGTCCCCGCTAGTAATCAAGCCTCTTTAAGCTCAAACAAACCAATAAAGTTTTTGAAGTGAATGTTGTTTGTGAAAAAGGTAAATTTGTAAGCTGAAAAAGCGACTAGACAAAAAGAAACCCCGAGAATAACAATACGGATAAAGTTGTGTAAGTCGTATGGTCGTCATATTAAAATAAATTATTTTAATAAATAGACTTCCCGATGTCATAGTTAACCGCGAGTGCCTTCAGCTTTTAATTATTAATTTGGTCTGATCTGCGCATAGAGTAAATGTGATAAAATCCGTAAAAGTAGTACTCTTCATTGTGTGGTGTTCGCATAAAAATTAGAAAATATCGTCGAGTAGTATACGGGTCGCGGAGGCAATAAATGTATGATAATCTTTTTTGAAGTTTATTACTGGTGGACTTTTGACTCGTTTTAATACACCTTCCTAGCTGATTATAATAGAAAAAGAATTATGCCCAATAATATAAAAAATAAGTTTATTTTTAATTAAGGATCTTTCATAATAACAACCAAAAAGTGTTTCCCATATTTCTCGAATTGGAATACAATTTTATACCAATGAATTCCCCGGAACCTTTTTAGATGTAGACCCGCATACGAATAAGGCAATAAATGTTGATCAGAATAACAAAAACAATTGGTCGAAAACTATTATCAATGTTATTGGTGTTAAGGAAAAAGTCACACTGTTATTGCCTATTTTATGTCATTGTTTTTGTCGACTAAATCCAAGCGATGTTTATAACGGCAAGATGTACGTAATTCAATCTACCGTCTCCATAACATTTTTAAATGGGGATTAAGTGGTGCGTGGCAAAGCTGCCTGTAACGTATTACCGGCTGTATTATCAGCTCGACCGCATAATGCTGCTGTGCTTTGTGAGTGAGGAGATGCAGTAAAGTCCTCAGGGGTAAAATCTATCTGCACTTTGACTGTCAATCGAGGATAAATATAGGTATCTATGGGCCACAGATTCCACTTGCCATCAGATGGACTGTGTGCTCGCATTAAAATCAATTTACAATTTGCAAAAATATTGCGTAACATACATAACCTTATTCTTCTTTGAAGAAGGTTAAAACTTACAATAACTTAAGAAAATAAAGTATCATAAAAATGACAATATTTTGAATGCTTACATTCCTTGAGTGCAATTTCGTTATTTTTCGAATTTCACGAAATCCTATTGAGACTAGAATAATGAAAGTTGAATTCGTCTTTGTGTTATTTTCTTGTACCGTTCTGTGGCCAGGGCACTTGAATAAAATATTCGCATACTTCTCCTTACTCGGGTAACAATAGAATGACGACGCATTCACTGTAATTCAGTGAGCGGCCTAGAGACCGTATTTCATTAGAGTATAGCGAACCCGACTTAGAAGTTCTAATTTCAGGATGACTGAGAACTGTCCCTTAATTTGAATTGACATTATATGTATAGCTAATTTATTTTCAATGGAATTATTATTCTAACTCTTAATAAAGTACACGAAATTTTCGTGTAAAAACGCCATATTTCAAATACGATACTGACTGTATTTTCAGAATAGGTAGACTTGGTAAGGATAATTAACAGCTATTAGCACTGTTACGACGCTGTATTTCGGAAAAGCTACCTAAAGAAAACTAAACCTCAATTTTTAGTAACAAAGTTTTCCAAACAGTTTTTTATAAACAGAACGCGCCAATCCTTGTGTTGTTGATGTACACACACACACACACACACACACACACACACACACACACACACACACACACACACACACACACACACACACACACACACACACACACATATATATATATATATATATATATATACCCATATGTATATTTCATATTTGTTCTGACATAGATAATATTTATAAGTATTGTGTATATACTTATATGTAGTGTATGCGTGTATATGTGTATGTATGTATTTATATATGTCTATGTATGTTTGTGTATATGTATATTTATATGTATATACATTTTTTTCTTTTAGCGCTTTCTATTTTGATTACTGCTGCACCGCCTCTTGTTTGTATATCTCTGTTTAGCCTAATGGTTGACTGGGAGAGAATGCCCTATGGCATTAAGTCCGCCATATGTACAACTTTGTGCATGAAAGCTTAAATAAATAAATAAAAAAATAAATAAATAAATATATATATATATATATATATATATATATATATATATATATATATAGATTGATTAAAATATGGTTTCATTCGTCTGAATGAAACCATAGAACCGTAGAAGGAAAACCATAGAACCGTAGAAGGACCACGCTCTCACAAAATAGCAGCTTTATGCAGTTCCGTTTCGTATGTTCAGTAGAGAGACCCGGATACCCTTTTAACTAGAAACGAGGTATTCCATCTTAGTCCTCAGAGGTGAAAATGCGTCTGCATTTTCATTCTTATTCGAGATGTCGGTGGACCACAGCATCCACTTACCATCAGATGGACTGCGTGCTCGTTTGTCAACCTTATTCAATATAAAAATAAAAATATATTATAAAAACTAATCATAATTACATTCATAATAATTCTGAAAAAAAAAGGGCACATATGCTGGTATATCGGTATTTGTAGTGTTTCAGGTTATATGCATAACACATGACAGACTAGCGACTATGGGAAATTCTGCAAGGATTTAGTAACCTCCGATAACGGCATTACCATCTCGTATACAGATACACTAGATGTAAATGCCTAGACTAACGATGGGAACAATTTTCGAAAGTGCGAGAACTCAGGTATTGCAATGGGCTTATCGTCTGCTAAGTGTAACAACGATTATAGATAATTCTACGTACTGTGGAGAAATAAAGGTTCAGCTATGTCTTGTTACCTACGGGACGATAAATAAGAAAGAGAAGACAATTTTACGATACAAAAATTGTTTTAGAATAAGCGGGAAAAGCAATATTATCAGTATTTACAAACATAACATATATAAATACTCATGCCAGTCACGTAGCGGGGGTAGGCAGAGACTACGGCATTCCTGACACACCTCCCTTGCCTCCTTTACATCCATATACCTTCGCATTCATGCTCGGCGATTAAGAATACTCTTAATTTGGACCATTTTCAATATCTCGCTAATTTGGTCGATAAACTATCGTCTAGTGTGTCTCGTCATTATCATTCATATTCATATGAATTTACTTATATCAGTTAAAATATGCACTATATTTTATGTTAAAATATTTATGAAAGACAACACCGACATTCACTAGTTATTTTACTGGTACAACTAGAAAAGTTGAATATAGCTGACTTATTCGGAGAGAAAATAAATCGAGCAAACTTAATGAAATACAGAAGAAAAAGTAAATAAAATACACGCGTCACAAGAATATACAAAGTAAGATTGTGTCCCAAATCTGGAATACAGTATAGGCAAATGGTAATCGTCACGGAAACGGCGAAGGTTATTGCGTTAGTGACCTTACATTATTTGTAAGACTGAATCGTAAAGCAATTTCGTCTAACACAGGACTATTTATCACACATAAAACGTGATCACTGAAAGCCGCTCGCTGAAACAACGTCAAGCATGCAACTTCAGTGTGGCTTCTAGTGGTTGTATGGAAGAGAAAAGAAAGTAAAATAAGTGAAAGGACACTTCAGTCTGCTCTTTTAGTACGCTAGCTAATTGACATAGTACGAAATAAGCCTTCGAAAGCTTCACAATATTTTTATGCAATATTCATTTTTAATTTAAAAGAAGATTCTTTTTTAAACATACTAATGGAATGCTTAACTAAATGAAAATGGGAAGCAAGAATTTTCATTATTAAAGACATCCGCAGTATAATGTTTGTGTTTCTTTTTTAGTAGTAGATGGTACGTTAATCAATAAAACTACATTTGTTTAACATCTCCATTACATCCCTTCGTAAGTCCAGTACACAGCAGTATACGTGGTAGAGCCATGTTGCAGCTATATTAATAGTATAATTGTAGCACGAATGGGTCGAATCGACCGGGGAACGACCACGCTCTCACAGAATACCAGCGTAAAATACCAGCTTAATGCTGCTGTGTTTTGTATGGTGAGTGTAGAGAACCGGATACCCTTTTTACTGGAAAAGAGGCATTCTATCTTAGTCCTCAGGGCTGACAACGCATCTGCATTTTAATTCGCAAACGAAGACTGATGTAAATGTATATGGGCCGCAGCAACCACTTACCATCGGGTGGACTGTGTGCTCGTTTGTCGTCCTTATTCTATATAAAAAAAAGCTGAATATACGCCAGCTACGAAACACAAAATAGCACTCTTCTATTTACATTTTTTACAATCATAAGTCAACGAGAAACATATTACGAATATCTGTAAAATAAAAATCTATAAATAAATGTTTTATAATAACAACCAACGTGAATATCAGTCACAATTCACGTCAGTCATGAGATGATGTATAGAAATAAAACACATGCTGTGTTCAATGAATACAGCGAAGACAGTAAGTGGTACTTGTTTGCCGAATACAAAGAACTTTGCCTGAAAAGAGAAATTGAATAACGCATCCATCGCAGAGAAACAACAGCGAGTTTGAGTGAGCTTGTAGGTACGGCCAGCACTGATGCTAGCAAGTATAATAGTTCAATTCAGTCGGTCGTGGGCGGCGATGCAAAGTACTTAATTGTGTCAGCTTTAGCTCCGGGTAAAGAGTAAAGCCGGGTTTAGTAAAAACACTGTTGCAAAATGCGAATAAATAGAAGAATACAAAACATGCTATGAGAAAACACAACGTTAAATTTGTTAAATGAAATTAATTGTTTGAAATTGATAGGAAATAAATTTAAATAATATCCAACAAGTTGTTAACTGAGCAAGAGATATTAGCGCCACAGGGGTTCTTGGTAATACAGAAGCACTCTCTCGTTCTGACTTACTGGTAACCGGTGAACCGTACCATAGCATGGTCACTCAGTCACCAGATTTCTTTAAAAGGCGTATTAAATATATATATATATATATATATATATATATGTATATATAATATATATGTATTAAATATATATATATTTCTTTTTACATATGTTAACTGACTCGAAAACGGCTGAACTTATCTTAATGATTCTTCTGCTATTCAATATGTTATACTTCAGGGGCAGTCCATACCAATTTTAAGAAAGAAAGTCCTCCTTAAGGGTGTAAAATAGGGGATGAAGTTTTTAAGGTTACTGTTTAGATAACATTCTAGTTGTTATCTCAAACTTGGGATATTTCTTATTCCAATCAAAGGGGTATAGTTAAACTTTTTTTTTTTAAATGAACCCAAGTTCTAAACAATAAAATAAAAAAATTCCATATAATAGTTTCTGAGTTCAAGGCTTTAATTATTATTCTATACACTATGTATTGGCACTGACGTCAGTAGCTATTATGTGGAAATTAATTATTATATTTTTTGTTTTTGAAGTCTGCTTTTCTTTTTAACTTTAATTATTTAAAAAGTAATGTGTTAATCAATAAGTAACGTTTGATAAAATAAATTTAAATACTTTATGACACAGAAATAAAGATATTTTATTTTATATTAGCTCGTAATAAATATTTAAAAGAATGTAGTGATTTTCTCAAATTCTAGTGGCATTTCACATACAACATGTAATATGTAAGATACCGCACAAATTAGATAAGATCAAACACTGTTTTCGCTGAATACTCCTAATTAATTTCCCAGCAAAAGCTCCAATAAATCACGACACCCGCTCATTCATACATGCTTGTGGTTATACATTTTAGATACAGAATACAACATTTCATTTACCTTTGATCGATGACAACCCAGAAATGTTCTCATATTAAATTAATATACAAGCCAATAAGAAATTTGATGTTTTGATTTAATATTACCCATATTGATGTATTAATAAATTAAAGTTGGAAAAAAATTACCTCGCGTACATCCGTTCGATAAAATAAAAAGATGTGTCTTACTTAGTTTGAAGAGCACCTCCCGCCTGCCCTCAATTGCGTGAATGCCTCCTTTCCAATAAAAACGGATCTCTGGTTCTCTACGCTCACCATACGAAACACAGCAGCGTTAAGCTGCTATTTTATATTGGTATTCTGTGAGAGCGTGGTCCTTCCCCGGTCGAGCCGAACCATTCGTGCTACAACTATACTACTAATATAGCTGCAGCATGGCTCTACTACGTAAATTAATCTCTGCTAACTCTAATGAAATGAAATTTTAATCTATTGCACTTGCTTTTGATACAATTACTTAATTCTTATTTAACGCCGTCAAAATGAAGAAAAGAGTATTAATAAAAGAAAATGGATCTATGTGTAATAAAAAAAAATGAGGACCCGCTCTTGGATTATTGTGATGGTCTATTACGAGTTATTTTCTCAAAAAGGGGAGGGGATTACTGCCAAGGTGTGACAAAAGAGCATGATGATGGTATTAGAGGTGACTGTTACTTCACTTTTTATTTAAGGTTAGAAACATAATTCATTAGTATCATTCCAGTATTAATAATACTGGCCAGGCGAACGTTCTGACATTTACGGTAGCTAGCGGATACACTCTATATCTACTCCCTGCTTTTGGCAATGTATTAAAATCTATTTACAACTCGACCACAGCTCTAATCAGTCCATATTAAGTGATTTTATCAATGGTGTGACACCAAATTATTATGTTTTGAAAATGTATCTTTTTGGGTCCATAAATATATTTTTAATAACTTGACTACATCGCCACGTATCGGATTCTAAATCGAGGCAATTTTTCATATTTGTCTCGACAAGACAAATATACTTTATGAATAAGACCAAATCGTTTAGAAGTTACACGATCACTGTGAGACCTATCGATTATAATAATATGTATAAAGATAGTATGATTAGCATTATACTATAGAAATGTGTTAATTTTTTGGACATATTTTTATGGTAAGTAATAGTTTAAAAATACGTAATTGAAAATTACTTTATAAATTCTGTTAAACTGAAAGAATAGTATACTTTTAAAATATTATGAAATATGGCTTTAAATCTCGTTCTTACATAATCACTCAAAAGAAAAGCACTTGTCTGCAGCTTTCTCTGTTTACATTTTCTATCTTTATGAAAAAACACATCAACATCAAAAAGCAGACTTGTAAAAAGAAATACTTGTGATGATCATGACAACCTTACTTTCGCTTTGCGTATTGTTTTTATTATAATGTTGATATCGATGTAACAAACACAATAAAATAAGAACTCATTTACATGGAGTATATTTTAACTGCTGTAAATTGACACTTATGTAATAACCATACTAAATTTAAAAACGATAGTAAAATATATATTTTAAAAATAAAAACAGAACGAATCAGCACGTTAAGTAAAATATTGTTTTAGGAGCTACAATATTAGCTTATGCATTAATACATATCGAACTTTATTTTACGAAATAACTAAAGAACATTTATTATTGTCAGCTTTTCTGCATTGTTTTAGAAAACAAGAAGTAAATACTATTTCCAGCAATCGACAATTGTTATACAAGTATTCTTGCATTTATTGAAGAACAGAGTATGGACGACAATTTTGTTGCTTTTACCTCAGTTTAAGTAAAAAAAGGACTAGTTACTGTGTGCCCAATAGTATTAAGACATAAGTAATAAGTTTTTTTTTTTTAATAAAGATAATAATCACATGCTTGAGTATTAATAAATATTATTAATCCCTCCCTTTGTAGATGGAGTGATTACCTGATGAAACCTGCAGAGAGTCGATGGATGCAGGTGACTCAGTGCCATGCTGTGTTGTAATTTATTGGGGAGGGAAATGTTCGAAATGATAATGATTAAAATACGTGACAAACTAGGAAACAAAACCAAAGCAAGACTAAGGCATAATGAACAGTAATATTACGATGTTTATGCCGTCCTTTCATTTAAGGTTTCGTTTCCATCCGTTTGCAAATACAAAATTAGATTTCTGTGCTTTGAGAGAAACACTGTGAAGCTGAATGAAAACTCATTTCTAGCGCCAGCCGGCGATACTGCAATAGCTTGCGGTTACTCGTAGTTTGGCCGGCCGTTGACGCTAAGTAGTTTAAAGTGTCAGCTGCCGTCCCCTCGAATACGAATACACTATGATAAAACTTCGTTCTAATAATAAACTCTCACTGTGTGATAAGAAAAATAGCATATTGAAAAAAATGCTATTTACAGAATCTTCTATTTTATAAGCCCGTAAAAATCTATCACTACTCGGGCTTCACAGGACATTGAGCATGGAACAAAGTTTTGTTGTAGGGAGAATTTGACCGTCCCTCTTAGCGAGTGTGTTGACAAGTGCAATAATAGACGTCTCGCACCTATTTGAAGCTTACCACCAAATTTTTTTAATTGCAATATATATTTTAGTGGCGATAGCAAAACTCAAATAAATCAACTAAAACTATAATTTTATGTACCCCACCTGCCATAAGAATTGTAAACGCTACTTTCAACCGACGTTTAGGTTTAGTACTGTACTTAACATAAATTAAATAAATGGATGGTGTAATTGTTAAGACGTTGCTAGCCTGGCTGCATAATATAATAACCCAAAATGTTGCCGAAACATGCACGCAACCTATAGTTATAATGTTATATGTTAATACAATGTTGTATAATATTATGTTATTGAATATTTTTAACACAAATTAAACAAATAATACACGAGTAAATTTTAACAGTAATCCCACCTATTTTATAAATATCCATCACAAATCTCTTTAATACTAATCATTTAATGTCCAAAATATCGCCCAGCAAGTACCACCATGTCATAACTTATTACTAAGTACTGTCGGAAGCTAACTAAATACAAGTACGAGGGCGACACTGAATGTTTTTAGAACTGACTCCTTGTAAACGATATATTAAAAAAAATAAGCTCAAATTTTGAAAATGGAAGTCTTTGCCAATATTATGGTGTATGTATTTTATTAATTTGTAATTTGTTTACGATTTGGCGGCAAATTGAAAATTATCCGTAACAAGTCAGTATGAATTTAACGCGAAAAAATTTTCGTACAACGATTTTTTATGACTTTCGATGTCATTTAAGTCAACAAGAAAATTATGATAGACCATTGGCCTTTCACGATGAAGCTCTTCTTGTGTCACGGTGTACAACTGGTAAACGTGGTCGCACTAAACTCACCGATGATCGGGAGAGGACGAGGACCGAGGACGGGCTTTTACTTATTTCCGAAAATAAAAGAAAAACTTCGAGGAAAACGTTTTATAGACACCGAAGAAGCAGTGGCTGCGTTTCAAAATGCCGTCGCGAATACCCCTAAGGACGAGTGAGCAAAGTACTTTTCTCAGTGGTTCCATCGGATGCAGCGATGTATTGATATAAATGGACACTATTTTGAAAAGATATAATAAAACTAATAAGTTCAGTTTTTTCAGGTTTTGATTTTCTAAGAACTTTCAGTGTCACCCTCGTATGCGACAGCTAAGTCATGTCCGTTCTCATAAATACTTTTGCTGTTCTTAACACATGGCAGAATGTAACATACTAGATTTTCAGTAATGAGGCTATATTTAACGCAAAAACATGGAATCGGAAGTCTTTTTAATACATTGCATAATCTCGAACGAACGAACAAACATTTTTATTGTTATGCTTAAGGACGCACTTTGTCGAATACCAGATCCTTCGAGCGAGATTCAGCGTAGGCATTTTAAGAAGTTAAACATCCTTAAAACTCCTCAAATTAAAGGCCGGTAATGACATTTACATATATTTTTAGCTACGAGCAATATTCGTTCTTTATACATTCTGGATTTGTTCCATTATAAAAAGAGTAATTTGAATTAAAGCTTAATTTAATGTTTACGTCATTTGACGGACACGACGAAAAAGCTTTTGAAAAAAGTACAGAACATTTCTTATATAGAAAAATTACTATACTTTTGTGGTATTCCAGCGTTAGCAGAGTATTCAGGTCAATTTGAGGAAGGACATAGTAGCTATTAGATTCTAATCAGTCTTTCTCAAAGTAGGCGATAACGCCCCCTTGTGGGCATTGGAGACCTAGAGGGGGGCGTTAAGTGGCTCAGAAAAAAAACGGAGGGCATTGGCGTGATTTAGGGGGCTGATGTTTGATTTGACCAAAATTTGATTAAAATATATTCTTAATATTGTAAAGTTGCATTTTAATTGCTCTCACTGGTAATAATGTCTAGTTTAAAATGTAAGTATTATTGTTTTATTTTTAACTATTCTAAGAAAGTTCTAGACTATTTTATATTTTAATTTTATATGTGGTAGAGCCATGCTGCAGCTATATTAATAGTATAGTTGCAGCACGAATCGGCACGGACCGGGGAAGGACCAGAATAAAAAATCACAGAATACCAGCGTAAAATAGTAGCTTAATGCTGCTGTGATTCGTATGGTGAGTGTAGAGAACAGGAGACCCTTTTTACTGGAAAAGAGGCATTCTATCTTAGCCCTCACGGCTGACAACGCATCTGCATTTTGATTCGCTAACGAAGATTGATGGAGATGTCTATGGGCCACAGCAGCCACTTACCATCGGGTGGACTGTGTGCTCGTTGGTCACCCTATCCTATAAAAAAAAAGACTACTATCTCACCTGATGGTAAGTAGTGATTAAGCCGAATATTTGCCAAAGTTAATAATATTATCGTGTGGTGGCAGTATAGGAGAACCCATTTCATTCCGTAGGCTTCGTAAAGAGTGGCTATCGAATATACTAGAAAATCCAATGGTTTCTTGTTTATAAAATCCGGTGACGGGGACCAGCGTCCCAATTGTGAAACGTCTAGTTTTGCGCTCGTAAATATGCCTACCAACCGTGACGATTAAGTCAAATCCTCCCTCCTATAAAAGGAGAGGCCCATTTTCATTTATATTTATTTCATATGAGTGGTTTCAGGGTCATGATGATGATAATTGAAATATTCTAAAAGTCTAATACTTCATTAAAACTTCAGTAATACTTGTAATTATTCTCGTCAAACAAAAATCCACCTTATGATGTGTAAAGATTTAGGATTTCCATATTATATAGTTTTTAGCCGACGTCAAAAAAAGTGGAGGCTTACAATTCGAATGTATGTTACGCGATAGCGAATTGTGAACAGATTTTAATGATCCTTTTTTAGAAATAAATATCTGTACTTCAGCAGTGGGTCGAGATAAATTTGGAGATAAAATTCAATTTCTAAGAATGATAAAATAGGGTATGAATTTTTAATGTAACTATTTAGACGGCACGTAGGTTCTGATATTTTTAAGTTCACTCAAAAGCGTAAAAAAATACTATTAATAAAAAGTAAAAGTCGACTTCAAAGAACAAAAAAGAATAACATATTTTCACGTTTTGAAGTCTCAGTCTCTCGGTAGAATGTGAAATGGTTTTATTTATTTTAGTTATTTGATTCGATCTTTGGGTTCGATATGCACCGGCACTAATTAAATTGTTAAATATGCCATTTTAAGACTAAGTGCTGATTTAACACTTGCTCGGCGGTGAAGCAAAACATCGTGAAGAAATCTGCATGTCTGAGAAATAAGAAAAAAAATATTTCGAAGACATATGAAGTTCGCCAACGCACATTAGGGCAATGCGGCGGATATTTCTTTGCCCTAAAACCCTCTCAGAAATGAGAGGAGACCTGTGCCCAACAATGGGACGTATATAGGCTGTAACTTTACTTTACTAGTTCTTAAAAGTCAGCTGTCACTTACTTATTAAAAGTTAATTTTTTACCTTTAGTGGTTCGAATGCCACACAGAATATTTTTCGTTATTTTCACAATTATCATTGATTTTTTAATCATGGTGTATGTTTGAATATATGAGCAAACACTGTCGTCTTTTTTAACCTTTTCACATTTTTTACCTTTAGTGATCGTATGTTATTTAGTTTAGCACTAACAGATTTTATAAAATAACACCATACTCCAAAAACTTCTTCATAATCATCAAAAGTCCATTGATGATAGGCGTCTTTTTTTTTTATAGGAGAGGGGGCAAACGAGCATGCGGCTCACCTGATGGTAAGTGACTACCGCCGCCCATGAACAACCGCAACACCAGGGGAATTGCAGATGCGTTGCCGGCCTTTTAAAAAGGAGTAGGCTCTTTTCTTGAAGGTCCCTAAGTCGTATCGGTCCGGAAAAATCGCTGGTGGTAAACTATTCCACAAAGAAGTTGTGCGAGGAAGAAAACATCTTCTAAATCGCACAGTGGTGGACCGCCAATCATCCAGATGGTGTGGATGGTATCGGGAGTTCTGCCGCGATGTGCGTTCGTGAAATTTGGCGGCTGGGATTAATTCGAACAATTCCTCAGAGCACTCCCCATGGTAAATGCGAAAGAAAATGCTAAGAGATGCAACATCTCTTCGCAGTGCCAATGAGTCGAGCCGATCGGAAAGGACTCGGTCGTCGACGATTCGAGCCGCTCTGCGCTGGATGCGGTCAAGTGGAAGAAGCTGGCACTGGGGAGCCCCAGCCCAGAGATGGGAACAGTATTCCATGTGAGGCCGAACCTGCGCCTTGTAAAGTTGCAGGCGTTGAGCCGGCATGAAATACTGTCCCGCTCTGCTGAGCACACCAAGCTTTTTAGAGGCCAATTTGGCCTTCTCTTCCAAGTGACCACGAAACTGCACGCTACTCGATATGTCGACGCCGAGGATTCCGATACTGGCTGAGGCAACAAGGGGAGTACCTTGAAACTGAGGAGATACGACAAAGGAGTTCTTTTTAGCGGTAAACGCGCAAACTTGTGTCTTCTGAGGATTAAACTGGACTAGATTTAGTCGCCCCCAATCCGAGACTTTGTCCAGCAAAGACTCGACTTCAGACACAAGTTTGTTCCGGTACTTAGTGGCGTTTTCCCGAGAAATATTGGCACGGCCGGTGTATAGAGCATCACCAGTGCTGTCATCCGCATAGCAATGAATGCTGCCGGCTTGCAACATATCATTGATATGCAGAAGAAACAGCGTTGGTGATAGCACGCAGCCTTGTGGAACACCAGCGTTAATAGGCTTGTAGTCGGAGCATGCACCGTCTACAACGACCTTGATGCTCCGATCTGCAAGAAAGCTGGTGTTCCAATTGCATAATTTCTCGGGAAGCCCATAGGAAGGGAGCTTCGAAAGAAGCGCTTTGTGCCAAACCCGATAGAAGGCCTTCGCAATGTCCAAACTAACGGCCTCTAATGCCTCCCCCTTGGACTCTACTGCCAACGCCCATCTATGAGTTAAGTAGACCAGAAGATCACCAGCTGATCGACCCCGACGAAAACCGTACTGGCGGTCACTAATCAGCTGGTGATCCTCAAGGTACCGCATGAGGTGGCAGTTTACAACGGATTCCATTATTTTGGAGAACAAGGGGGTGATGGCGATAGGCCTGTAGTTGGACGGGTCTGAGCGGTCGCCTTTTTTAGGGATCGGGTGGACAAAAGCTGTCTTCCATGATTTGGGGACTAGCCTAGGGAGTAGGAGTACCGGAAAAGACGCGTTAGAACCGGTGCCAACTCCGGAGCACACGTCCTCAGCACAATTGGGGGGATTCCGTCAGGCCCACTCGACTTGTGGATGTCAAGGGAGAGGAGTGCTCTGCGAACCGAGCGCTGTGAGAACCGCACATCCGGCATGGAGCACTCACACCGCGGGATGGTCGGCGGTGTGTTCCCCCCGTCATCAACAGTCGAGTTGGACGCAAAAAGGGAGCCTAAAAGGTCGGCCTTCTCTTTTGCGTCGTGGGCCAGTGAGTCTCGTCTCCCATATATTGCTCCATTGCACGGTCCTGATAGCCTTAGCAGCGCGAGGAGTGGCGGTTCGCCTAACACTTTGATTATAGGTACGAGACTGTCACTCAAGTTTTCTTCCCCATCTGTTGGCAGTTCTTGCAGATTTATGGAAGGCGTAGTGACACTTCAGTTGTTGTTTTGCTACAGTGGATATCATTATTAGTCATCTCCATTGTGACTTTGAGCTTTGTAATACGGCTAACGTTATAAACCCTGTCTCAATTACCTACGTCATTTACGATTACGATTTGTTTTGAGATTTATGAAAAGAAATAATGATGATGATGATGATATTTGAGATAATGTACACTTTACGAGACAATGTACATTTACCACAAAAAATTATATAAAAGTACTTTTGAAATAAATATTAAGATTTCATTTTGAAAATCAGTTCTTAATGACGAAAATGTTATATTGTTAACTTTAAACTAGTGCTTTTGTCTGCATCGATTTAATGGCTTTCCATTGAAGGTATAATTAACGTCAGATTCAAAGCCCTTCTAAAGTGAACACAAGTCGTTAATTTGAATAAATGAAGAAACGAAAGGTTGTCCAACGTAAACATCCATATTAAAGAGAAGTAATAAACGTTTAAATGAAAATTCAAAGGTCGTTCGTATTTTATTTATAAGTTGACGACAGCATGGCCTACTAATTAGAATACCTCACTACGGATCCTGCTGGCTTTTAGTTCGTGTAATAAAATTAGACGAGTATGAAGCGTGACGTAAGTCATGATGATGACATATGAGTTTTTCTGCCTAGGAGTTCGTCTGAATGGGTATAACCACCTTTCCTATTATATAAAAATATTATATAGTTATTAAAATATAAAAACACTGAGGAATCAAACATTTCACATACTTTAGTATCTGAAGAATATTTACATAAAAAAGGAAAGTAAAGTTACAGCCATAAAAACCACAGTTGGGCACAGTTCCACCCCTGGGCAGTCCTATCTGAGTTATGGATTTTTTTATAGGACAGGGTGACAAACGAGCACACAGTCCACCTGATGGTAAGTGGTTGCTGTGACCCATAGACATCCACATCTATCATCAATAAAGAATCAAAATGCAGATATGTTGTCACCCATGAGGACTAAGAATGCCTCCTTTCCAGTAAAAACGGGTCTCCGGTTCTCTACACTCGCCACACGAAACACAGCAGCGTTAAGCTGCTATTTTACGCTGGTATTCTGTGAGAACGTGGTCCTTCCCCGGTCGATCCGACCTATCCTATAAAAATTTAAATGTATACTTTACTAATATACTAATACATTTACTAATACATTTAAATTTTTATAGGATAAAGAAAAATTCTATCACCAAACCCATGTATCACATATTATGGTTTTGTTATAAAGTTGTACCAACTCAGAAGCTGTATTAGAATTTAAATGTATACAAGTATGAATATATATAAATGATAATATATTTGCATATATACTCAGATACATATATTAAAATATATTACAAAATTTCAGAATACTGCTTTACTCCCAAAAAATTTAAGAAATAAAGATTTAAATTATTTCTGCATTAGTCATCAACTGACCTAAAACTTTAAACATGTTCTTGACAACTAAGAAACGAGAGAGTGTAGCCAGTGATGACCTCTGGATCTAAGATGTAGTCCTTCACTTCTGGCCGTATTAGGATGCTTACTCAGAGTTTCTCTGCGTAATAGAATAGAATAATTTTAACCGATATAGCCCGTCAAATCAGTAAGCTGAAGTGGCAATGTGAGGGATAACTAACTCAAAAAACCGATAACCGTTGGGAAAAAAGGTACTCGAGTGGCAGCTTCTTCTTTATAAGGTAGCGTTAGGTGCCCCCCACTAGAGAGAGTGCACATATTACGACCTAGTAAGATATTGAGAAAGTCGTTGGACGCAGGTAGCTCAGGATCGTGTATTGTAGCATTCGTTGGAGGAGGCTTATGTACAGCAGTGGACTTGTGAAGAACTGTTCTGATGACGATTATGATGATGACGGCCTAGTGCATTAAAATTTACTATTAATTTATATATTTATAACATTAGTATATTAAAATGATGAATGGAAATATCATCATTTAAAAGAAAATTCACTAGCGGTTCTTGGTTAATAATTTTGGCAAATTTTGAAAAAAATTAAATGAAAAGAAAAACTCTTATGAAGAGTTTTTCTTTTCATTTAATTTTTTTGAAGTGTCTCCTTCTAGGATTTTCCCTATATTGTGAAGGTGTTGACATATTATATAAATAGCACATGGACAAAGAACCAAGCCCGAAACAATTATTTTTAGGCCATTAAAACACAATCTGAGCGGGATTTTAACTCGCGGTCCCGCTGCGTCGCAGCCACACGCCTAACCACTGCGCCCAGAGGCTAATATAATACATAATGATAAAAAGACATGTACATAACTTTTTAAATTTGATTTCCTTGCTTAAAATGAAGGTAAGTATATAACAATATACAATAACAATGTACAATATAAGTATAATCGAGCAAAATAAGCGTTGTGTAATTCTATTTCATAATATATATTTCGCAAACAATCAGTGAAAAAAATCACAGTATTTCTTTTGAAGCATTTATTCCCATTTTCTTACTTCATGAAAAGTAGACCAACATCAAAAAGCATACTGCGTAGAAAAAAACATCCGAATTAAATCTAGGCGCTCGTAATACCAGCGACTAACGCACAATAAAAGACGGGTTTCTCTTGAAATGTAAATGTTTTGATCTTTGAATTATTTTCTGCAGTGAATAAAAGAGCCATTTAAATGTAGATTATACAACAAAACCTACGTTTCCATTTCTTTTATTTTAGTACCGTCATTTGAAACATACTATATAAATTTGTAGAGTTAAAATATGGCAATACGCCGCGCCGGGCCAGGATTAAATTGCAGCAGTGCGTTTAAAAGCGGGTGAAAAACTGATAATTGAAATTCTTCAAAAGTTATTCAATTGTGTTCTTTATGGTTGCGCTACTCCGGAGATGTAGAGCAAAAGTAAGGTATTTTTGTTCTTCAAGAAATGCGACAATGCTCTTTCTAGGAACTACAGATCGATTTCAAATAATCGTCTCACACGGAAATTTGACGACTTCCAGCCTCCTGAATAAGCTCTTTTCTGAAAAGGTTTTAGAACTACTAACCAAATAAATCATCATCATCATTACAATCTTTCATAAGTGAACCTTAAACTGCTGAACATAGGCCTCCCTCAAAGAATGCCACAAAGCGGTCCTGCGCCATCTGCATCCGTCTAATTCTTGCATGCCACACACTTTGCCTACAGGTACGAGCCTGCCACTCGAAAACCTTGCTTCCCCATCGGTTGTCGGTTCTTCGAGTTACAAAGCTAGCCCATTGCCACTTCAGCTTACTAATCCGTTAGGCAATGTCAGTTACTCTGGTTCTACTGCGGTTATCCTCATTTCTCAGTTTATCACGCAGAAAAACCCCGAGCATATTCCTCTTCATAGCTTGCTGAGCGACCTTGAGCTTCCTCCTACGGCCTCATAAGGTGAAGGAACACGTCTCAGATCCATAAGTCAATACTAGCAACAAGCACTGGTTGTATGAACTTATTTTCAAGTTTTGAGGTATACGTGACGAGATGTGTCGTAATCTCCCGAACTCTGTCCAGCCGAGTTAAATCCGTCGGGGCTTTGGATTAGAGCACGAAGGGACGTAGCGTTGACTTCATCAAACGTGACCTTTCCTACTTAACTTTCAGATTGAGTGTGGCTCTCACCATTTTGTGATCGCTGCCAGTTTTTACCCTCGCGATCACTGAGACATCAGTGAATAGTTGTAGCCTAGTCGTCATAATGAGGTCTTATTTTTTGTCGAACTGTCGGGGCTCGAACAGGCCCAATTTCCGTGGGGCCGCTTCTGAAAGAAAGAGTTCATCATAAAGAGTCCCACTTTTCCATAAAGTCGGCCTGCTGCTGTCCCCTTGGTTTCCGTTGCTCTATTCCGAATTTCCCTACCTTCAGCTCACCGTTCTCTCTTGTGATACCGAATACATACCCTTGAGCAAATTGTCCAGAAGGCTGAAGAGTACAATCTGACATTTTGTTAACTTACTTATGAGGACTATGAGAAAGGCTACGACTACAGTATGGCTACGAATATATCCGAGGATTTACATGTGAAGGACTGTAATGGTGACTATAATTATGATGATGATGGTGAAACCTTCGTCAATTGTGAAGCGATTTTAAATATCTTTTTTATTTAAGGTATTATGTTTATCATTTTATATTAATAAATACTCGAGGTATGTATGGTATATAATTGTGGAAAAAATATTTTAAAATATAAAGTGATATGTGTGAAAAAATAGTGTATTATGTTTTTAACGTAACTTTTATAAGATGACATTCTAGTTGTTACCTAAACCTTGTGATATTCCTTAGTCCACTCAAAAGGGACAAAAAATTAAACGAAAACTGAACATGAAACTTAAACGTTTAATTTTTAACTGAAAAAGACGAATTAAGGAAAAACAAGAAATACTAAACTTAGAAACTAAAGTCAGTTCCTAATTCAGTTGCTGGTCATAACATCTTTTATTCATGTTCCGCCGCCGGTTTGACGAGATTCGTTCGTATAAGACGCGAGTAGCCAGTGCGGCAAATATCGGAAAAACTGTTGTCTGCTTGTACGATACTAGTAACTAAGTGTGCAAGGGATCAATCATTCAAATGTAATCGCTGGCGGCGATTCCACTTTGATACGTGTGTAAGATACTAGTTGTCTGTGAGAATAGTAAAGTAATTTATATATTTATTAAACCGGCTTTTTATATACTCTCTGCAAATGAACATTTCTTTTTTTATTTGTCATGTTGTAACCTTGGTAGAAATAAAGAAAGGTTTTTAATATTATGTACAATATTAATTTGTAAGAAATTATTCTAGAATATTTAAAAAAAATTCCTTCCCATCCTTATATCCATAAATATATAACATTGTGACGTGTTCCAATTTGAGGTGTTAAGTAAATAAAAAAGTAAAAATAAAGAAATATCCTAAAGTTGCACCACTGGACATGGGCATCTCCAGTTCTCAAATTATAATTAAAACTTTAACTTAAATGTAACTATTAATAAATAAGTAAGTAAACACAATTAAGAATAGCAGCTGCTTCTCAATAATGGAACCAGATTAAGTAATGTTAAGTACATAGAAAATTAATCAAATACACATATTTTTCAATATACATTTTATTACTAATATTATATTACATATAACATATCTGTAACAAACCAAATAAGATTCTACACAACTCTTATGAATCATATTTATTTCACTTAACCTCATTGTAACATTACTTCTACATAACGTATTAACGAAATAATACACCACAATAAACAGAGATGGTGATACTAGTTTGTTATTGTAACTACAAAAATAATGAATGTGTTCCTCAACCCACCGAATCCGATCAGCAAGCAACTAATACAAGCAAACAAAATAGTCTCAAGTCGTCAAAAGCAAACCAAGATAAATTTGCAGTGGAAACGAAAGAATATTATACTGAACGACAAACAGGATTTTCAAGAAATAGTAATTTGCAATCGATATATTGGAACTGGATACATCTACTCACTTATTTTTTTATTTATTCCCTAAAGAAGTGAACAAACTATTTGTGTATTTGACTATTAAATCGAAATAGAAACGGAATCTGAAAGTATTGCACTCACTGGAGAGCCTGACTTAGGGGCTTCGTCTAATGTACTCATGAAAATAGCACGTGACATACCAAAGTATCAAAGCTATAAGCTCTATTTTTATAATTATTTTACGTCTTTGCCATTACTAGAAAATTTGGCCAAGGAGAGAATCTTGAGTCTTGGGATAGTTCGTTGCAATAGAATACCCGACAGCAAACTACCAACCGATAAAGAGGTATCAAAAAAAGAGCGTGGTTACTGCATTGAGTATATGGCTGATATCAGCGGTATTGATATCTTAAATGTTGTACGTAAAGATAATGAATTTGTTACCATGGTATTAACTTGTGTAGATGAAATGTCCAAATCTCAATTTCAGCGTTATGATAACGCTAAGCGTTGATCGCCCCAACGTAGTTGGTGAGTACATGGGTGTTGTTAATTTAATTGATTGCATCGTGGGATGTTATAAAATCTTGATCCTAAGTAAAAGGTGGCAAGTACGAATACTTTACCATCTATTAGACTTCATATTGGCGAATTCGTGGCTTTTGTACCGATAAGTAAAAAACTGCAAAATCTTGACAAGGTTCAGGAGACTTCCAACTCGAAATAGCCGAAACTTTGTGCAGGCTTGTGGAGAAAATAGCCATGAAGAACCGCAGTTCGATGGAAAGTGATATCCAGACCAAAAAACATAAGGATTCGGCGCAGCATATTCCACCCATTGCAGTGTGGTAAAATCCAGTCGGGTGCTGCCAAGATTGGTCATAAAATAGGATCAGATGCAAGTCACCTAAACAGTATGAGAGAAATGCAGTATAGCAGTGTGCTACAACAAGAAAAGTAATTTCTTGAAAGATTTCCACACTAAACATCAAAAAATTATATTATTAACTCAATGTTACAGATATGTCACACTCTTTTCATTCCTGATTAAATAAAGAAATAATGTAAGTATTGATTTTCTGACGAAGAAAAAACGTATTTTTTGAAGTAAAATATGAGTCCTTTCACGTTATTTATTTTAGAACATACGATCATAGACTTTTGTAGTTAAATTATTTATGCATTAAAAGCAAAATTACATTAGAAAATAAGAGTTTATAATATGTGACCAGATAACAAAACATCAAATATCGTACTGGCAATAACATTATAGTGATTCAATAAAAAGGCAAGTCAATAGCACTTCAGAGGCTGCCGTAATATCAGATGACGTTAACCGGGAAAGGCAAAAATGTAGTGCTAGAAAGTCTTGTTCACTACGTCAACTATCGTACTAGTAGTAAACGTTATTCGTATTTCGTATAGCGAATGCTTTCAAATACCAGGACATTGAATTGTTTTTCCCGGTGTCGGAGCTACAGCAGAGGATATAAAGCTATTTTACATTAATAGTGACTTAGTAAAAACGGTTGATTTTAGTTTTCTTCGCATATTCAAATGTGCATTTGTCCTGCATCCCGAACACTGACTGACTGCACTTTCAAAGAGATCGGACACTTAATTTCTATATTTAGCCTTAGTAATAAAAAAGGATAAGTAATAAAGCCTGAGTGGAGAACTAGGGCGTACAGCATAGTTGCGCGATACAATTTAAATAGACCCTACTCAGGTAAAACAAAAACGTGTGTTTGACATGCACGCCAAACGCTCAGTTAGGTAATTACCATAAAATTATAATATAATTTAACCGTCGCGGTTTCAGTCGGAGTGTCATGTATTAGAAACCATAATAATTTCATATTAATATTATAACTTCTAATATGTCCATATTATAACCTCTAATATTGTCTATCGTAATATCGTTCACTTTGCAAATATTTCTTAAAGAGAAATTTTGTAAGAAAATAAAATAATGTTAACTTTATTTTTGCTTTTATCAGTTTACGTTCACAATATTTATAAATTTAATATATTTTAGACCTTTAATAACGCCACCGTTACCATATCGTAATAACGGTGGCGTAATTAACAAAAGTTTATAGTAAAAAAAAAAACTATCACAAAATCCATAATATTATAAAAATATCGCTATTTGTACATCTTAAATATAAAATTCTTGTGTCGCGGTTCTCCGAAGTGGCTGAACCGATTTGTATGAAATTTTGTGTGCATATCGGGTAGCTCTGAGAATTGGCCAACGTCTATTTTTCAAACCCCTAAATGATAACCGACCTCTAAATACTTTATTTTTATTTTTTGACAAAAATTTTTATTTCTATTTTATTATGATTTAGCATTGAAAAATATATAAAATTTTAAATTTTCACCCTTCTACAATCAACCCCTGTTGTTTAATCGCGATTTTTCAAACTAAAAAATATTTCCTATAAATAATGTATATTATGGCAAAACAACGTTTACCGGGTCAGGTACTTTTTATATAAAATTCTTTTGCTGACTGCTCCATCGTTCTAACATTTTAATACAATATTTCATAGCTCTTGATTATGAATCCACTATAAAAAAATTGATTAAATATCAAAGATAAACCATGAATATAATATGAACGCTTTTTAATAAGTAAAGCGGCTCTAATGTAATATTGAAATTCTGCGATTATATACGTATGCGAGAACAAACGAGGGACGCAACCTTTGGCGATATATTAATATGGGATTATAGCGGCACGTCTGACCGCGAACGTTTCGAATATAACATGCCGCGCGTTATTATTTTATGAAGAACTCATTTACGAAATAATTAGATTATTTACAAAACATTTATTAAACATTTATGCTACGTGTAATGCCCGAAGAAGTAATTTAAGTTGGTAAAGTCGGAATAATTTATCTATACATATAAATAAAATTGAAGTGTCTGTCTGTAAAATTGTTATAACTACCTTATTACACATAATATTTTTTCTGTCTGTATGTTCGGGGTAATTTTCGGAATAACTGAACCGATTGTAATGAAAATTTACGATCAGATAGAGCAATACCCGGAGTGATCTAGACTATATTTTTTACCTACTTCAAAAACGACTTCAATTTGACTGTATGTTTTTTTTTTTATTTGAAAGCTGGTGCTTCTCATTTGGTCCCATATAAAGGACATCGTTCTGCGTCCATACAATGTTCGCCTAAGAACCAACAGTGAAAGAAAATACCTTTTTAAGTTCGAAATTACACATAATTGTATGTAAGAACAATAACTCCTGACGGACACTTCTGAAAACTTAGATATTAGCAGTTATCATAGAGATTTTGAGGTTATGTTTTATTTTTATGAAACATTACTATGTTATTGCTAATGTAAGCAGTTGAGTCTTAGCCTAGCATTTATACGGTAAATAAAACTCAGATTGGGATTAGGTATTTATTTTATTCATACCAAAAAAATACAATTTATACAGTCTCATTTGGTTAAAGTCCGTGATTCAAGCCAGGTAAGTCGCTAAAGAAAAGTATCGATATCCGTTGTTCAAGCCGAGTCGTAATTTATAAAAACTTATCGCATAACAAACCAACTGCACAGTGCACTTAGATTCCGAAAACATTTGCAGAAATGTATTTTTTGTGTTTTTTTTAAACGAAACCAAAACGATCGCACACCTGACGTCTATTTATTTTTAGTTTTGACGTGTTGTCATTTGTCAACGTTATTGACTTTTTTTTTGCGTGGCACAATGCTGATTTGCCAAAAAGAGTGCAATAGTATTGTTATTTTAAATGAAAACAGATGATTTCACAGTACCCCAGTTCCTTGTGGCATATATTAATCTCATATATATTTTAAAATATAAACGTTTTCATAATATATTTGAGTTTATGACAACTTTTGAAATATGTGAGTGAAGGTATTGTGCGATTGGCCAAATCACAGGAGGCCATAAACGCAGCACATTAGTATTAAAAATAGGTACAAAGTACAAAATCGAAAGAGTCCTTTTTATTTTTATTTCACAATTCGGAAGTGTTCGTTACTATCTAATGAATGTTATCTAATGCATAATTAAGGATATGAATTTTGGTAATTGTCAAATATCTGTTGGTTCTTAGGCGAGTTTAGACATTGTCCTTTGATCAAAGTCTGACCAATACTTTTTGAGTTATTCTTGATATTTAAAAAAAAAAGGAAAAATTGATAAAACAAATTTCCTCTGATTACCTTAAATCTTAATAACACACATTATTAGATACTACCCAGGAGACGCAAGGACGGGTCGCTAGTAAATAATATAATGTCCCCGACTGTTGGAGCGGGTGGTGTGATTTTGGAGGGTTGTGGATATGTATTACCGTGTTATGTATTATTATAAATTTACCCAACTCACTGGGGTTTCCTGCTTCTTTGGACATTATGCGTAACATATATAAATATTTAATAAACTCGCCGTGTGGTGGAATAAGATTTTTGAGCGCCATACAGATTTTTTTTATAGAAGTATGGATGGCAAACGAGCACACAGTAGATCTGATGATAAGTGGATGCTGTGGCACACAAACAAATACATCTCTCATCTATTATAGGAATGAAAATGCTAGTTCGTTGTCATTCCTGAAGATATAAATGGAATACTTCGTAAACATAAAAAATTATATCTGGATCTCTACACTCACCATACGAAATATACTCGTACAATATCCCGGTCGCGCTGACCCGTTTGCCTAAATGTAAATCGTCTGTATAATGTGGCGGTAACGACAAACCCTCCTTTCTGTGGATAGCACCCATGTCCAGTACAAGACTGTGTACGGTATTTTGAGGTACTGAGGAAGAATTTAAGAAACTGATTTCTATAAGAATAGATGGCAGTTTTGTTATTTGATTTACCTCTTAAGTAAATCCTTTGTAACGTGTGTTAAATTGATATTATAATCTTAGTCATTAACTATATTATGTTAATAAAGTAAGGATGAAAATTTATTAAATATATTAAATTTGAAACATGATTATGTTTGTATCAAGTTAACGCTAATTAGCTGTTGGTAAATTTCTTTGTAAGTAAATTAATTTCGCAGAATATAATAACTTATGTTTGCTGTATTCAGAGCTATATCAAAATAAAGGCAAATAAAGGATTTTGGTATAGAAATACGTATGTGAGGATTTTATGTCTATGTAAATTAAATCCACATACCTATATTTCAATTTTCGGAATTATTGCTAATAGATATATATTTACCTGATAATAAAGAATTTAAACTAAAGAAATAAATAATATTTTAAACTATAAAATAAGCAATATAGCAAAATAAATAAAAAATCATAAGTATTTTTATTCTTGTGTGCTTCTTTTTAAGAGTAGGTATGTAACTCCAAACATCGTCATTTTAGACAATTTGAACAATTGACAAAAAAAAATAACTGTACGCTTTTGCTTTTACAATCGGCTGTTGGATTAAAAACACTGTATGAATATTACATAAATAGACGGTGGCTGACAAATACGTAGAACGGGAATAATTATTTGTAGGCCGTGGCTGCACCTCGCATTGTCACAGTCAAAACTTATCCCACCTTTGAGTTACCAAACACTACACATAAATAATAAATAAAAATTATTCTCTTTGTATCTCTCTATTTTGGTTTGGTAGGTATGCGGAATCTGTTGTTTACACAAATATATGAGCTCTCTCATTCTGCGATGTTTTAAACGACTGCACATCAAAATAAAGTTAGAGATGTACAACCAAAACCCTTGTGTTTATTTCTTACAGTTCTGCGGCTTTCTACCAATACAAGTGAACACGGCAAACTGAGCTATCAACTGATTGTAGACTTCGTAGATAAGTAAAACATTTTTATCGTCTCAAGCGCCACAAGCAAAACACACCGAAGCCTAAATCACGCTATCAAAGTTCCGAAGTACTACGCTATATATAGAACAGCTTTGGCTGCTCCCTGGGTCGAACACCTTGCCCGGCGGGAGATCTCCCCTTTTCATACTACGGCCAAAGTATTTAATGTCATCAACAAATGCCGTTTCATGTTACGTAATTCAATTTAAACAAATCATCTCAATTATTTAAAAAAAAACCTATAGCTGTTAAAATTTGTTATGAATGAGAATATTTTACTGTGCTGTGTAGTGGTTGTATAAGAAAATCCTAATATCATAGAGTGCTCGGATCGGCATCAGATATCTGTCAAGATAGTAACTATGGCAAATATCTCCCCTTTATCTCTGTTTAACAGTTGACTTTTGATATACTGTAACTGTAATGAAGATGATTTTTTTCATTTATATTTCTGAGAAGAAATAATATTCTATGTAATATTATGAAAGTTATAATTATTTTTCTTACTGTATGTTAAAGCTTGACTACTAACCTCAAACACTAAGTGTCCTGTAGACCTAGATGATAAAGCACATCGGCATGTTCAACAAAAAGGTTACAATGACTAATAATAATACATTTGTAAATATATTTCACTCCAAGAATTTTCTGTATGTCTTATTTAACTCGTATAAAAATGGAAACATGCATCAAATGTCATATTAAACTTTTCGCAGTTACCTTAGAGTAAATCAAGGACGCAACATATGGTAATAATTTTAATATATGGATATAAAACGTGGCAATATGCCAAGATCGCAGCGGATATTGCAAGCTTCGTTTTGCAGCTTTTAAGTCGACGAAATATATTTTTTTTAAGATTATTCGCTAACTCTTTACGACTTTGACAAATTTTAATTTCCTTTTAATGTATTTGAATTGAGAAAACTGGTTTATTATAATAGACTAGTTATTTTCCGCGGCCTTGTTCGCGTGAAATACTTTTTAAAGAGATCATTAGTGTTAAATGCGAAAATTCGGGATCACCAATTTGTGTGTTGTTGGCTCAGTTCTTCTCAGAGACTGATGATAATATGTTCTCTCCGTATTCTGTTGCAGACTAAATATAAATTTTATTAATTACTTGACCATAGCGCCACCTATAGGATCCAGATTTTGTGATTTTCTTTTTTGGCAATTAACCAAATTATATTGTGAATTCGAGTCATCTTTTTATTTATTTATTATTCATAAAACAATTTGCATTGTGTTCGAAATTACATAGTGCACATAATAAATATACATAAAAATATTGATTACATAAGTAGTTAAGAATTGCGTTAAAACCGAACTCAATTCATAAAAAAAATCATTAATTTCTAATTTCAATTATAACACAACTCATTAATAGTTGTCGAAGTACAATAATATATGTCAAAGCTATAGCTGTTACCCCAAACCATTATACTGTATCTCAACCTAGATTTCACCAATGTGTGGCAATGTAAATCATTTAACTCCATAAAATATACAAATTGTTATAATTTGACTACAGCACTACATATTGGATCTTAGTATAGCTATGAGCCATGACTACAAAAATATATTGTGAAAATATGGCTTCAATCAGTGAAGTTGTTCCGAAGTTCTCAACAAAGATTATAAAATATATAAGATTTTTATTCCTCGTTAAAACTTGACAGTATGAAAGAGCCTGTTAGTTCAAAAGTATGGCGCTTCCCTTTAGTTTCATAGTACGCTGGCAACCTGATCTATCGAGCGAGGATAACATATTATAACGTCTTTGCGTTCAAGAATTTTCCTGCTAGTTTAAAGTGTATGAGTCAATCACACAAGTCACGCATGAATTTTGCTCATTTATCACATGGATCAAGCAATGAATTCAAATAATAATAAAAAAGAATCATTAAAATATGTTCTCAGTTAACGAAGATATCACGTTAGATATACACAAAAAATATAGAACATACTCGTACAGTAGTATTGAGAACCTTTTCCATTTTTGAAGCCGCCTAAAAAGACGATATAAAAAGTAATAACAGCAACTTAAGCTCTATCCGCAGTGCGTATGCGTAAATTTTAAATTAACGATTTCTTAAGTGGTAGTTTCAACTTGCACGTCCGAGGAATAAAAATAAATTACGAAGACTGGTGAAGTCCGTTAACAAGAAATATACACAGCAGTGTCTTGATGGAGCGGTGTCTCCATTTTGAAAGGGAAAAGGTGACCTATTTTGGCATTTATAGACTGTTATTTTATTTTTAGGGTTCCGTACCTCAAAAAGAAAAACGGAATCCTTATAGGATCACTTTGTTGTCCGTCTGTCTGTCTGTCAAGACCCTTTTTCGCAGGGACGCGTGGAGCTATCAAGCTGAAATTCATATCAATTACTCAAGTCTACTGTCCCTTGGAGCTTGGAGGAAATCTAACTTCTAAGCTTACGCAATCAAAAGATACAGCTGTTTATGCCGCAAATTTTCGACATTCGCAAGGGAATCAAAACCTACAGGGTACTTTCCGTGAACTCAGAATTTTAAAATTCGGTACGAAACAACGTATTATATCACAGATAAAGGAAAAATTGCGAAAAGCATAAATTTTTAGTTACATCAAATAATAAAAATATTTTTAATAATTTTAAACTTAGATACTTACGGATTTGTTCGGAACCATCGGTGCCAAGTGTTTTTTATTCCTTGAATTTTGTTTTTGAAAACAAAGTTAGTTACGTAACCTGACTAATTACTTTATTAGAATTCGCTGGTGGAGTGAGAACAATTAAAATCAAATAAAACATGAAATATTTGCCATTTTAGTAGAAAACAAGGATAGGAAACGGAAACTGGGCATAAATTATATTATGGAGACGTTGTAGTACTTTTTAACTTTTTGAACCTCTGTAAATCTACTGGAATATAATGTGTGTGCAAAAACGAAATCACTTCTAAAATTAAATATTTGTACGTGTGCAAAGTGACATATGAAGACAGAAAGTGCTCGCCGATAAATCGAGGTTAGACGTATGTTGCTTAACTTAAAACTAGTGGTGGCCCAGGATTGAAAATTAGACCGTTATTAAATAAGTGTTTAAGTTTGTATATAAAGACAGCTGTATTTTACTTTAAACTGCACATTAATATATAAAACACAGTCATCTTATCCTTCAGTCAATCTGTCAGAAATTATTTGTTGACAAGTTGACATTTTAAAATTCTTTGACGAAAATCTATAATCTGTGCAGAAATGTAATGATTATAATATTATCTTGGACAATTTCAGTCATACTGGATGTAGTCATAAGACGTTACCTGCTTCGTAAGGTTACAGTTTCGTACCTCAAAAAGAAAAAAACGGAACCATTTTAGGATCACTTTGTTGTTCGTCCTTCTCTGACCGACTGTCAAGACGAATTTACTCCGAAATGGGTAGGGGTATCAAGTTGAAATTTATAGCAAATACTTAGTTCTACGTTCGCTTGAGGGTGTAAAAACTCAAGCTCAAGTCAACACATTAAAATACTTAATGCACTTTTACTACATTTTTACTACTAATATGATATTTGTGAACACATTCATCTAAATCTATAGGGTACTTAACATTGGCCTAGAACCATGAAATTTTGCAATAAGCAAGGACTACGAAAACTACAAAAATAATGAAATCAAATAGTGAATGTTGTTTTGTTCTTAAAGTTTAGAGCAATTTATCAAATTACAAGAAACGATAAAATAATGAATAAAAGATACGTTAAGAATCCGGTTTAAAGAAAATATTTATCTCTCTTTATCTGTTTTGACATTCAAAATGAATTTAAATTTCAATATTTAAACAATTCCCTTTCGAAAGACTCCACAAAATTCATTTCCAGTTCCTGATTATTTTGTCAGGATAATATTTTACGATGCTCATTAAATACGTAATATAAAATAACATAGATTTTTATAAAGCGAATATTATTTCTATTAAAACTCAGTTGCAAGACGTGATGATAAAAAAATTGATTGGTATTAAAAATATTCGATGACAAAATAATTTTCTAAATAGTTTACTCATAGGCTTTTCAGCAATTACGAATATTGGTACTTTTTGTACATTTTATCTTGCTATTGAAGTTCAAGAGCTCCTAGAAAAAGGACCTCTTTTCTTCTCTTTTTTTTTAAAACAACTTTGGAACTATCAAACTCTGGCAACGTCGACGATTTAAGCTATTAGACAATAGTTTGAAAAATCCAAAAGTGCACGCCTCATGAGCGTTTCATTTAATTATGATAAAAAAATGTATTCCTGACTTTTAAAATATATTATTTACGTCATCTAAATTTAGCGCTCTATTATTTTAACAGCGTTTAGTGTCACCACCTACAGGGAAGTAAATTAATAATGTTTACCAAAATAAATCGATTACACAAACTATAAAATCCATATAGGCTGTATTATATATTTCAAAGTAGCAATATAAATGATTTTTTTTTAGAAAATATAAGATGGATTATAGTGTTTTCTTGATATACGAGTACGGCGACTCATATGTATAATCGTATAAGTGCAATATGGTTATGGTAGAGGCATTTTAAGACACACACCAAATTGCTTCACCTTGATGTGTCCAGAGTAAAGCACTACCTAATAATGCTTCGCGTTGTGAGGCGTGTAATAGTGAATGGGCTTCCCGTAGACTCTAGACCATAGCATGGTAGCCGTGATAGCACAGGGGCTAAGCGTTTGCCGTAAAATTCTCGGTGCCTGTTAGAAGAGGCCTATGCTCAGCTGCTCGGTATATTATATACGCTGCGAAACTTTAATTTTTTAACCGAGTTGCAAAAGTTTATTGAGGATAGATGTGGATGTCTATGGGTCACAGCAACCACTTACTATGATGTGGACTGTGTGCTCGTTTGTCACCCTATCCTATAAAAAAAAACAAGAAGATTTTTTATCGAAATGTCTGTATGTACTCCATTTTCTCGGAAACGGTAGAACTTTCATTAAATAATTTTTCTACTTCAGCGGTGATCCCATATAAGTTTAAAGAAAAAAAAATTCTTCACGCCAGCACACGTTTTTAATGTAACTATTTAGTCGACTTACTAGTTGTTCCAGTGAACTTGTGATATTTTTTTGTATACTCTAAAGGGTAAGATAATTAAAATTTTAATAAAAGTAAGGGACTTAAAACAAACAATACAAATAATGAGAAAATAGTTTCTGAAGTTGGTGCTAAAACATAGTGCATCGAATTAAAGCCCTGACTTCAAAGGTATTCTGTGCAAATAATTTTATTATTTTTTATTTTTGAAGTCGGTTTTCCTTTTTTACTTTTTATTTTACACAAAACTAGGGTAAATAGAACTTATAAAGAAAATATATTTTATGTATATCAGAGAGAGAATCTCTCTGGGAGATATTGTGTGTATTCTATTTTGGAATGTATTCTTATTTTTAGAATGGCTGTGTATTATAATATCTAGGCTGGGCTGTGGTTATTCAAACGTTTTTTATAAAAGGATTTTGTATGTAGTTATTTCAAGTAATCAATATGAAAATAAAACAATGGAGCGCTACTCCCTGAACCCTGAAAACCTCAAATTTTAAAATCACTTCTTATATACCTATCGGTTATTAAGTGTTTGTATCGATTTTTTTACAGAGAGTATTCACATCTTTGCATATCATTATATAATTATGTACATGTATCTAGTGTATAGTAAGACATATTGTATAAGTAATAATAAAATTACAACTCTAAAAAAAAGATTAAACCTAGAATTCAATCGTTAAATCGCATGCAAATGGATTAGAATAAAACATATGGCGACAATTTAATACGTGTGATAAAAGGATGCGACACGCTGCGAACGAAACGGATATTGCGAGCCTAGCGTCACGGGTTTCGCCTAACGAGACATTTATAAAAAGAAACTCAAATTATTTAACAACAAACTAAAAATTTGTGAAACCTTTTCGGAATATAAACCTTGTTATGAAATGATATGTAAAACATTTGTAATATATATTTTTATACATAACTTTTAAATTTTATTGTAAATACATCGGAAGGAAACATATTATATGATACTGATAACTGGAAAAAGTCACTGGTTGTCTGATTATTAAGAGAAGGAGGAGGAAAGGCATATCACCCTCTAAAAAAAAAACGTTGGTTTTCAAAGCAGATAAAACACAACGTTTTATCATTCATGCGCATCCTGACTAATTTGACTTTTTTAATATAATAGATTTTCGCAAATTTATTCATTATTCTGGGTTCCTGACCGTGTAGTGGCGGTGTTAGAATATCCACTATCCCATATAGTACCGTGGGTGTGACAACAGGCGACAGAGTGGAACAAGCCTAGAAATGGACAACAGCGTCCTCCTCGTAACAACTTAAAAGTAAAAATATGCGGTTGCCAATTCACCTGCCAACTATAATAAATATCTTATCTATCTTTTTTTATATTCTACTAAGCCAGCTTTTATCTGCAATCCTGTGATGTAGCCTAAGATGGTGAAGCGCACTAACTTAACAAAAGCCTATTCATTCGTGCCTTGAAGACACCCACACTGTAATCGGATGGAATGACAGACGCTGGCAACTTATTCCATTCCTTTGCTGTACGCATGATGAACGACGTAGCGAACTGTTTGGTTCGAATGCGTGGTAAGTCTACAACAAAACGGTGGAGACTGGCCGAACGTCTAGTTGTCTAATGGTGGAAGGGAGAGGGAAGAATTAAATTATGCAATACCTGCGCACACTATCCGAAATGCATCCTGTAAAAAACCGAAAGGCTGACTACTTTACGTGTGTGTTCGAGGCTGGTAAGATTGGTTTTAACCAAATTCGGGTCACCAATAAGCCTCTTAGCACGCCTTTCCATTGAGTCTAAAGCTGCTCTCTATATACAGTAATCTATGAAAGCTGCTAAGCGGCATCTATGGGGATAAATGCTATCTATGGGGAAGGCCTGTGTTCAGCACTGGACTTTTAATAGGCTTAATGATATGTTATATGTTAAATAAATCATTTCAATAAAATGTTTTATTTAACACAACTGTTTCTTTGCATGTAAAAATCGATTATAGATTTAATGTATTGATTTCAAATACTTATAAACTCTAATAAAATGGTACCGTGTAATGGTACCGGTAAACTAAATGCAATGAAATCCTCTGCGATGCGAATCAGTCTATTTCACGCTTATGTTTATGGAACTAGTATTTCCTGTGGTCCACTATTCGTATATTTTTAATCTTTATTACATTCTGAACTATACTCGTAGTTAATCAAGAGTCAAAATAATACCGGTAAAATTAAATTATATATTAAAATTAAATTACTCGAGTTCAATGCAATGCTGCTTGAAAACTAATAATTGTATTAAGAAGCGCTTACTACAATTCTTTATCGCTAAATCAGATAAGATCAGAAAATTCGTAAAGAAAACCAAACAATATTTCGAGTATACTGTCACCAACAAGCACTGAAGTTTCGCTGCTGAATCTTTAACGCTAAAACACACCACAACATTTTGTATAAAGATTATCATGATCATTTGCCTTCTAGTTTTAATATCCGCTTGACAGGTAGATGCTGAAAAGCAACGCTGTTCAAAGTGTTTATCCACCTTAATAAATTCATGTAAAACGCATCTATCACAGAGGAGTCATTCATACAGTGGTGGTAAATTTTAAGAGGCTTATCACTAGTAAGGGATGATGTTATCAGATTTTTTTATAGTATTAAGATCGACGAGTGGGCATACAGTCTATCTTATGCTAACATATTATATCCTCGATTAAATATCAAAAAAGACTCACATATATTGTCTAAATTTCCTTGTAGTTTATAAACGAGTACATAAGATAATCCAACATTTGAATGTTTCCCGTGAATGCTTCCTTAGTTATTAGTAAATATCTTAGACTTCTCTTATATTCACCGTATACACGATGACATAACTCCTGTCAAATGAAATGACGTAACCATGACCGGATGGCAGGTGGAAGCAGCTTTTAAGGACTAAGGTTTATTGTCATCGGTCACATTCAAGTAAATCTTAAATATTCACTCTTAAATATTTATTTTTATCTCATATATTTAAATTAAATAACATAAACACTGCTGCAGATAAGAGTGCTTTAAAATGTTGAAAACATTACAAACAATAATTATAGGTGGTGAAATAGGATTGTGGAACACAAGGAAAATGAGCGCACGCTGTGCCTCATTAACGCTAATAGAGACATATTAATCCACGTTCAAGTAATACGAAGATTGATATCTTACTGCAGATCGTTGTAATATATCTGCATAATTTAATTTTAGCGCTAGCAAGATCAAAAACTTCAAAATCGTTCATCACTTAAACGGAATCACGTTTTATTGAGGGAATTAACAAAAAAGTATGCTTGCTAAAACACATTTTAAAATTGTTAAAATGCATTAGTCATTAAACTGGTTTTTTTAAAAATAATTCAAGTATTCTTCACCATAGATCCTCTATATCTTATTATATAAAAATTACGTGTCACGTTGTTTGTCCGCGATGGATTCCTAAAGTACTGAACTGATTTCAATGAAATTTTTCAAACTGTCTGCAGTTTGGTCCAACTTGAAAGTTTTTATACCGATAATTGACCCTCAATATTTTTTTATTGAGAATTTAAGAATTTTTTATAGGAAGGGTCTTCGGAAAGGGCAGAACAACGTCTGCCTGGTATAATATATAAAATTTAACTCAAAAGTTGAAGACCGATTGCGACATTGTCATTTTCGGTGCTTGTTCTACGGTCAGCTCTATATTTACTACCACATGTTAAACATGACCACCTGCTGAAACATGCAGGGAGCAGATGAATGCAAGCAGCTCAGGAAATTGTTTTGTAGCAATCTATGAAGGCGGCCTAAACACCAGAACTTAAATATTAAAACCAGTGACGGGTAGAGTAAAACCAGTGACGGGTAGAGAGTGTCTATTACTGTGATTCTAACGTTTGCCAAACGTGGCGTTTACAGCAAATTTTTCTTTTTCAAGAGAGGATTATGTACAAGAGCGGACTTTTATCAATGATGATAGATATACGATCCTTTCCTTTGAGATGAATTCAAGTATGCGATACGCTTGATTGCTCTGATTTTACAATAAAATTGATATCACTTCTGTGATTTGCAGAATTTTGTTTTTGTTTCGTATTCGTAAAAGCCCAGTGTAATAATTGTACCAAACCAGTTTAAAAAATCGTTTCAATTGCCATACATGCAGAAATAGCCATTCTTAATCACTAGATTTGTAATTAATATAAGTCGGTCATCCTCTTATAGATGCGACACAAAGACTGCATGTGTTTGTGAAAACTGTTTCCCGCACATAGGAAATTCATTGAGTGTTTGCTACAAAGCATACATTACTACTAATGGAAATACAGAAAATGAAAATATTAATACTATGAGAAAAATGAAATCAAGAACTGTGATATTCTTACATCGCCACTACACGGTATTACATAGTATATTTTACATATCATTTGTTAAGTACCACGTAATTTTCGTAATATCTCTTACGGCTCCTAACTAAATTCAACGAAAGTTTCTTATTCTTATAAGAAGTAAATATACTTATAAAACCAATTCCATAGTAAACTTCTCGTCTTGATGACTTATTCTAAAGGTTACGTGTATTAGAAGTCGTTTTCTTTGTTTTAAGTTGCCGTCGTTGGTTCATATAACCGTCTAATCTAATGCATTTAGTACATAAAATAAAACATAGAACCTGGCATCATTTGTCGCCTTTATATTGACGTTCAACGAAACAAATTGTATCGTACGACAATGTGTTTACGGTGGAGTGCCGTCAAAATAATATTACAATGATAATATAAGAGTTTAAAACAACTCAAGCAACACACATTGAGCTATGATGATCCTGATAATTATTTTATTTTATATTTTATCTGGTGACCCTGATTAGAATACTAGGATGAATTTATTAAATTATTGTATTATCATCGGTTTTTGATACGAGTGCAAATTTTCAAGTCAAGCGGTCATCTACAAGTTGGTAAATATTACATTGAAATTTTACGTTACATAGATAAGTAGATACACGAAAAAAAAAGAGACAAGCAAAGCTAATTAAAGCGAGTTAAAATGCCTCGTGTACTTTGCAGAGTCAAGAAATATTTACAATTTACTGTAGAAAAATCGTATGAAAAACAAATGTAACTTGAACTTGTTTTTGTAACCAATGTACAGTGAAATAATCTAAAAAATCTTGCAATATATGTCTTACGTTTATGCTCAGGTCGAAATTGGATAACAATAAAATATGAAGGATAAATTGCAAATTATGCAACGCCACTTTTTCCAGTTGACTTGCCCCGTTTTATGTTTCTAAACATCAAAGTTTATTTTCAAATAGATTGATTCAACACAAAATTATCAATATTTTCTTCATCAATTTAATTGAACGTAAAAGCATGTTATTTTATTTCCATACATCTTTCTTTTTTTTTTTTTATAGGAGAGGGGGCAAACGAGCATGCGGCTCACCTGATGGTAAGTGACTACCGCCGCCCATGAACAACTGCAACACCAGGGGAATCGCAGATGCGTTGCCGGCCTTTTAAAAAGGAGTACGCTCTTTTCTTGAAGGTCCCTAAGTCGTATCGGTCCGGAAAAATCGCTGATGGTAATCGATTCCACAAGGAGGTCGTGCGAGGAAGAAAACATCTTCTAAATCGCACAGTGGTGGACCGCCAATCATCCAGATGGTGTGGATGGTATCGGGAGTTCTGCCGCGATGTGCGTTCGTGAAATTTGGCGGCTGGGATTAATCCGAACAATTCCTCAGAGCACTCCCCATGGTAGATGCGAAAGAAAATGCAAAGGGATGCAACATCTCTTCGCAGTGCCAATGAATCGAGCCGATCGGAAAGGGCTCGGTCGTCGACAATTCGAGCCGCTCTGCGTTGGATGCGATCAAGTGGAAGGAGCTGGCACTGGGGAGCCCCTGCCCAGAGATGGGAACAGTATTCCATGTGAGGCCGAACTTGCGCCTTGTAAAGTAGCAGGCGGTGTGCCGGCATGAAATACTGTCCCGCTCTGCTGAGCACGCCAAGCTTTTTAGAGGCCAATTTGGCCTTCCCTTCCAAGTGACCACGAAACTGCACGTCACTCGATATGTCGACTCCGAGGATACCGATACTGGCTGAGGCAAGAAGGGGAGTGCCTTGAAACTGAGGAGATACGACAAAGGGGTTCTTTTTAGCGGTAAACGCGCAAACTTGTGTCTTCTGAGGATTAAATTGGACTAGATTTAGTCGCCCCCAATCCGAGACTATGTTCAGCAAAGACTCGACTTCAGACACAAGTTTGTTCCGGTACTCAGCGACGTTTTCCCGAGAAATATTGGCACGGCCGGTGTATAGAGCATCACCAGTGCTGTCATCCGCATAGCAATGAATGTTACCAGTTAGCAACATATCATTGATATGCAGAAGAAACAGCGTTGGTGATAGCACACATCCTTATGGAACACCAGCGTTAATAGGCTTGTAGTCAGAGCATGCACCGTCTACAACGACCTTGATGCTCCGATCTACAAGGAAGCTGGTGATCCAATTGCACAATTTCTCGGGAAGCCCATAGGAAGGGAGCTTCGAAAGAAGCGCTTTGTGCCAAACCCGATCGAAGGCCTTCGCAATGTCCAGACTAACGGCCAACGCCTCCCCCTTGGACTCTACTGCCTCCGCCCATCTATGGGTCAGGTAGACCAGAAGATCACCAGCTGATCGACCCCGACGAAAACCGTATTGGCGGTCACTAATCAGCTGGTGATCCTCAAGGTACCGGATGAGCTGGCAGTTAATAATGGATTCCATTATTTTGGAGAACAAGGAGGTGATCGCGATAGGCCTATAGTTGGATGGGTCTGAGCGGTCGCCTTTTTTAGGGATCGGGTGGACAAAAGCTGTCTTCCATGAATTCGGGACTACGCCTTGGGAGTAGGAGTACCGGAAAAGACGCGTTAGGACCGGTGCCAACTCCGGAGCACACGTCCTCAGCACAATTGGGGGGATTCCGTCAGGCCCACTCGACTTCTGGATGTCCAGGGAGAGCAGTGCTTTGCGAACCGAGCGCTGTGAGAACAGCACATCCGGCATGGAGCACTCACACCGCGGGATGGTCGGCGGTGTTTTCCCCCCGTCATCAAGAGTCGAGTTGGACGCAAAAAGGGAGCCTAAAAGGTCGGCTTTGTCTTCGTCTGTCTTTCTTTCCGATACATCCTTTAAATTATTTTCAATTACATATTATGTTAATCGAGTGTTTTAAGTTATAACAGCTATAGTTATTAAGTTTAACTAACCTCAAATTATTTACCTAAACTTAGAAAATGTATTTTAATGGAAGCAAATTAATTCAGTTCACTTGTGAATATAATAAAATTCAATATATAAAACAAAGGATTTATGACGGCAAAGATTAAATCAACGTTTTCCAACTCAAAGTTAATGAACCACATAGAATGTTCCCTCAAATTACTTATTATACAACGAAGTTAATATAAAATTGGTAATTAATAAAAGTTTCGAGTTCAGTGTTATAAAATATGAATACCGCTGAAAAAACAGTTATCGTATTAAAATCTTTTTATTTTTTTATTTATTTAAAAATAAAGAGTATTTATTAACGTTACTAAGTAATATATTGCTGGTCACCCCGACTTCGCTTGAAAAAGTTTGAGTTACAATAATAACGTTTTTTTTATAGAATAAGGGTTATAAACGATCGCACAGTCTCCACCTATTGGTGGCCCTTAGGCGTCTACAATAATCGCCGATTAAGAAATAAATATATATGAGTTGTCACCCCATAGGACTAAAATGGAATGCCTCATTTCCAGTAAAAATGGTCTCCGGTTCTCTACACTCACCATACGAAACACTGCTGCTATTTAACGCTTGTATTCTGTGAGAGCGTGGTCCCTCCCTGGTCGAGGCGACCACGTATAATTCTGATTTTTTTTTTCTTTTCCGTAAGAGGATAATAACTTGGCTAAATGTTATGTTATACACAGTCGTCCACTCAACTTACAAGATTTCATGGAAATTCGTTCGGTAGTTTTTTGCATGAACAAAATCATGAACAGAATTTTTATACAGATTTATAATACGAGTATGCATAGAATCATAATCGCGACACCTTACGCCGCTACTACACACTTATAAGTCATAATGAAATTGTAAATTTATATTAAGAAAATAAATTTAATAATTTAAAATTATTATTTTACTCGGTTAATTGGTATATATTGAAATTTAGTTTCGTAACCCTTGCGAGGGTGAAAGCGTACAAAACATCAAGCTGAGTTAATGAAGAAATGAAAAAGCACTCTACATTTATTTCCATTAGAGCGTAGTAATACACCACCGGCTTTGATAAAAGCCCGTTAAAATCAATAAGGTGAAAACATTAAGGTACCGTTTATATAATTACTCTCCCGTATCGATACGGATTTAATAATCAAGCCATTTTCAAATAATTTTAAGCTATTAATTGAAGTTGTAACAACGTTAATATAGAGAATAGCAAAAGCTAAAGAGAAAGTCGAAGGAAGGAAGGAATTCTCAGTGTAACATATTCTTGAGACAAATACGTGCAAGTTGTTCATTAAAGTAAATTTAAATAAATGTATCTTTGTTAATGTAGCTCTAGGTTTCATGTTTAACAAATCTAATTAAATTTTTCTCACAGATTATTATTGAATTAATAAAACAAAGTTTTATAAACTACTGCGCTTATCCAGACATAATTTTTACCACTAATGGTGGTACCATTACCAACCTCTTAAAAGTCAACGCTGAAAATAGGCCTTCGCTATAGATTGATTCATAAGGGGTCTCATGCCATAGTTACCACATATGACAGGCGGGTGGGCAACCTGCAGATTTTTATTATTTTGGGTTGTCATCAGTGCTGCTGGATATAGTCCTCTCCTAAGTTGCGTCCAGTTGCTACCAGCTACCTTGTGCAGGACACATCTCCAGTCAGGGCGTCTCATAATGAGATAGACGCGGTCTCCAGCTCATGACACATCTTCTCCAAATATTATATTGCTACAGAAGCAATAAGCTAATTACCATTAATTTTCACAACTTGAGGAAAACGTAAGATCAATAGTGGACTTGATGGAAGGACTGTAATGATGATTATGATGTGAATACGATAAATTGATAACCAATAAAAGTAATTAATCAGACTTATTATGCGACTAGCTGTTCCCCGCGACTTCGTTCGCGTGTTAGGCTTTTTATATTTCTGCGCGGAACCCTGATTATTTTTCTAAAATAAAAGTAGCCTAAGTTACTCCTTATGAAATCAGCTATCTGTCAGTGAAAGTCCCGTCAAAATCGGTCCAGCCGTTTCGGAGATTACCCGGAACAAACAGACAGACAGACAGACAGACAGACAAAAATTTTAAAAATTGTATTTTAGTTATAGGTATCGTATTTACTTTCATATGCATTCAGTAAAAAACTGTAATTTTGACATTACAAACAGACACTTCAATTTTATTTATTTGTATAGATAAATTAGGTGTCTCGAATTGTAGTTATGAAAAGTTCTCAACCGTCTATGGCACGTACAGCAAAGCATTTTTTCCACACCTAATAACTAACTAGGAAAAGTAAAAGCCAGTGAGTTCTCTAAAGAAGCGTATTTGGTACTGTAACACATTTTACGCACTTTTAGGTGCTTGTCTTGAGTTTCATAGAAGTAGGTCCTAATAAACTAAAGTGATATTTACAACACATCAATCCATCTTAATATTTTACGTTACTCATTATTTTAACTGAATATTCAAATTTAGCTAATGTTACTATATTTTAAACAGTTTACGTGTACGACTGTAAAATTACGGTACTATTTCGATATTAACGCGCAATTAGTTTTTATCAATTCTCTTTTTCCATGTCCTCTTTGTCAATTTCAGTCATTTTGATAATAATAATGTGTAATATTGACTTCTGCAGTACAGATTCTTTTTTCAGTAAGGGTGAACGTGCTCGCGGTCCACCGGATGGTGAGTGGATGTAGACCAAAGACACATACATATATAGATCATTGACACATATATAATATGTAGGCAATGGTTTTTATTTGCTAAAATCCGATGCCAGGCGGCGATATAGGCAAGTTATTAACAAATTCTACATTTATTATTTATTCACGGCAGATGTTGTTGTGCTCTTTCTGGAAGGTGGAGTGATGAGTTTCATTCCAAATTTATCTTTGACTTTTTACCGCGTAAATATAAAATGTATTAATAACTCAACCACAATGCTACCAATCGTGACCAAGCTTTGTTAGTTTTGTGCACTAAACCAGTGAATATTGTGAATTTATGCAAATATTGAATTTTTTAAAATATTTGCTATAGTGCCAGATATCGGATTTAAAAATAGTTTAAAGTTATAAAAAAATCGTCTCGTCAGAACGAATATTATATTTTGTGCATATGATATCAATCATTCAAGTCGTTCAGAAGTTATAAAATTACTAACAGACACAAACACGGTTATATAATATATTAAGGACTAAATGCTAAAAGAAAGAATATTTGGATGTAATTATTAAAAAATAGTTTAACCATTTGTTAATGTTCTGTTTAAATAATGAAGAAAGTTTTATTCGCCATTTTTCTAGCAATTACAGTTTTTCATTTTATTTGTTAGTTTGGAGAAAACCCGCTAGAACATTTAGCAAACTTTACCTTTTTATCATTTTAATAGACGTTGATAAGCAGGCTTAGTAATAAAAATAAGTTCAACTCCCGACCAACAATTTTACTCTTTTTACAATTGTTGAATCATATATGTTTCCACAAGATGTAAAAATATTTTATGGGTTTCAAGATTAACCCTAATATTATTTTACAATGTCATTTCATATGGTGAAAGTATACAATATATAGATGTCCAATCAATACCTAAATTGGGTTTCGAATTGCCGACCACAGCGCGATATTAGAACCTATAAGTACGTCCTGCGGTACACGTAGCAGGGCATGATCTTATGGATTATTTTCTTCTTCTTCTTCTCTATCATATTATACTATTTTTTTCATATATTGAAGCGACAATAATCTAAACATTAAAGGTAAGGATACCGAAACTAAAACGTAGTGGGTTTGTAACCGTCATTATACTAATGTGCTTAACCACCTCTAGCACAAGCGTTTTATGCTTAGTTGGAGTGGTTAACCAAAACATAGATAGTGGTATGTTAAAAACATTTAAAGTAAGTTTATTATAGTTTGTTACAATAAAATTAGGTCTACACATATTTTTCAGTATACTTCTAAAGATCATAGAAGCTCTTCATTTCAACAATTACATTTACAAGAGTAAGTTAAGTTAAGAAATTAAAGTAATTTCATCGAAATAATTAAGAAATTACGTTTTGTGCAAATTTATTAAACTTTATTGGTATATTGATATTAACGAAGCTAAGATATAAAAGTAAATTTATAAAAAAATACTTAAATACATTTTATTATTCCTACCACTTCTGCTACTGTTTATTGGAATATTGTCGAATCAATAGTACCTACGCTTCACAAAAAACTCGAAATCAAAAAGCCGAATCCAATTTTATTCTGTCGGTATATTTGCTATTCACAAAATTAATATGTCGATTCCATAAAGACATAATAAACTTTGTAATGGCGAATGTGGAAGTATACAAGAAAAGTCAAAGCAACAATTTCAGAGTAGTTATTCGTAACTCGGGTTATAATAGAAGTGGAAAAATTATGCTAACAAAAGATAATGTTTAAATGATTTCAGTAACAGTATTTCATCGTAGGAAAATTGGGGTCAAGATAAAATACAAGCTGTTTATGTGCATATGTACGTTGCTCTACACAGAGTTCGGCCATTGGCACAAAGTAGGATAAACGACTGTCGCGCAAGCCTCATACGTTGCACCTTTGTCTCCTTTTAGCTATTATCTCTATTATACTTGAGTCGCCACCTTTACTTAAGAATTTAATTTGTGCACTAGTTTTAAAACAAAAGAGCTGCTATCTAATCTCAACTATTAAAGAGGTCTGCTTTTGCTTTTTTTATAGAATAATAGTGACAAACGAGGACTTAGCCCTGCTGATGTTAAGCTAATGTTATGGGTTCTGGGACTACGTTTCAGTTCCATAGGTCATCACTGGCTACACGCACGTGTTGTACCTGAAGAGAAGATGTGCCTTAATTTCCCGAACGCTGCCCAGACGAGTTGAATCCATCGATTGGTCTCTCGGTCGAAGTTGTAGTTACCTAGTCGGACTATTTGTCTCAGGTACATACTCGTCTACAGCTTCGAGCTCGAAATATATGTAATCATATTTAAATAAAGACAATTGAAAATTTCATTTAATTTTAAAATATCGGCGGCTCTTGAAAGGTTTATCAGAGAGCTCCATCGAGAAATGACCACATACTTTTCTTTTCAGTGGTAGAGCCAGGCGGCAGCTTTTGCTGTCGCATGGATGGGCCGGCTCAAACCGGGGTGGTACCACGACCTCACAGAATACCAGCGTAAAGTAGAGGTTTACCTCTGCGTTTCGCTTGGTGAGTGCAGGTGGCCGGAGGCCCTTTTTACTGGAAATGAGGCATTCCAACCTAGTCCTCACGGGTGAAAACGCATCTGCATTTTGATCTGTAACAGAGGATAGATGTAGATGTCTATGGGCCGCAGCAACCACTTACCATCAGGTGGACTGTGTGCTCGTTTTTCACCCTCATCCTATAAAAAAAAACATACTCACAGAATCCAAACATAACGCGTGAGTTTTTACGGTATATGTATGGTTGTATATTCTACGATATCTACAGATATTCAAAACCGAAAACATAATAATTTTTTTCAATAAAGAAGTCTAGCTTATATGTCTTGTAGACTTCTTGATTGATATAAGATATATATTTGGCAAAAGTGAATCGAATGTAAGCTATGTGATCGTTTACACAAAAATTATTAGAATAGCATAATATCTGTACCGGTTTATTCAGTAGTGTATTTTCCAACAAGACCAACCGAATGGCTAATGGCTTTGCTGCACTTAAAGCGATAAACAATCGTTCTTAATATGAATGTAAGCATTTGAGGCAAGATAAACGGGCTTGAATTCTAAACATAACAGAATCTGTGCCCGATATACCTTGTGAATATTTCGATTATACGTGTTCTTCTCTTTCTATCTACTTAACATTGGCTTAAATACAATTTTAATAAAAATTTTGAATGTATCGTTATTATCACGCGTAGATTACAGGTCATATGATCGTGTAGCCTATAGATCATTATGAGCTGATCTAATCATGCTACAATCATAATATAGCTGCAGAGTGGCTCTACCACGTAAAAAGTGTTTCGGGTTTGTTTTCATTCTTCCTCACAGTATTTTTTTACATATTGCAAGCAATGTTTGACTACAGTCTCACCAAGTGGTATGTACTGATAAAGCCCAAGAAAAGAAGAAATAAATTGCACCTCTTAGGGCGGATTCGAACAAATGCCATGTTACTCCAGAGTAACTAACCCTCGAATAATTTTACTCTTTGGTCTTACTCTCAGATAACTTCCTTTGCGTTTTTCCAACACAAACGTAGTAGCTAATACTGGGTAATATTACTCTAGAGTTGGTGAATGAAAAATGAATGAACATGTAAGCCAACTAAAATCGAAATACAATTGTTTATATAGCGCAATGCTAGATTTTCTGTCCACTTAGTTTTGCCAGATTATATTAGTGTCAACTGTCACTGAACACTAGAATATTAACACGAGTCGAGTTGTTAGTTGATTATTCTTCTAATCTTATTATTATCTTTTATATTTCGTAAATGTTGCATTATTTCAAAAAATAATCCCTACAATTACCACAAAAAATACAAGAAATTATAAATGCACAACGATAAAATATCCTACTTTTTCAACAAAGTATACGAAAACAGCTATTAAAATGTAGCGGCCGCCATTAAAATACTCTGGGATAACTTGTTTACTCCATGAATTTTGGCGGTATAACAATTTACTCTCGGATAGACAGTTATACCTGGGTTACGATTCGGAAAAACGAAAGTTCTCTAACTGGAGAGTAGTTAGTGATTTTATTCTTAGGATAACACTTATACAAGTTTGGTCGAATCCGCCCTTAGCGTAACAAAAGCCTATCCACTCTTGCCTTGAAGACGAGATTAAAATCGGACGGAAAGACGAACACCGGCAAATTATTTCACTCCTTTGGAGTTATCAAAATATATAGGGGGTAGTCCTTTTTAAATTATATTCCCAACTTTGAGGCCAGAAAAGTGTTTCGGGTACCCTAACATTTTAAAGCCACGTAGGCATTTTAAAGCCACATGACCACGTAGGCATTAGAAATCACCCCTTCTACACTTTTAACAGCGTGATGGCCGCTTTTATTGATCATTGTATTCATAAAAGTTTTAGGAGCGTTTAGTAAAATATTGGACGGTACAACTTTATTACATTAATATATAAATCTCTCCTTAATATCAAATAGAAGCTGCCTTTATTATATAAAATGAGATATCAATTTTACAACTAAATTTCGCAATAATAATTGTTCATATTGAAGAATTGTTATGAGCTTGAATAAGGTTTTAGGGATTATTTTTATTTAATATAACATGATCTAGAATGGTACACAGTAACATTTAATTCCCATCATCACATTAAGATAATGCTACGCTATTCTTAACTAGTATTATTTTGTAAGCTAACAATATTACAAATATTCTTCAATAAATTTCTACAAAAGTTTTAAAAAGAGTTCAAAAATTCTAAGGCGCGTTTACCGGCGAACAGTCAAAAATTTAGATCAACCACACATAAGAACACTGTCGACTGCTACCGTTACCAAACAAAGATATTGGCATGATCACAAGTATTGTTTAAGGGTAAGTTTAAGGCAAGTAAAATTGTATGTACGGGGACAACAAAAATGTTGCCTACCTGGGTAAAATTGAGAATTTAAGTTTGCCGTCGTTATCGTTTAAGTTTGAAAACATGCATTAGTAATACATTCTATAAAGTCGAGTACCTAATAGGTTCGTAAGTGAGTTTGTAAAGTATCTTTTGATTGCGTTGATTTACAAACTTGACCTTAGAGCTTAGTGTTTGATGTTATTATATTCAACTCGATAAATATACCCGTTACTGAAAAAAAGTCTTGACAAAAGGACATACGAAATGACAATAAAGTGATGAAAGACCCTTTTTGCTTTTAGAGATATGGAACCATAAAAGTGAAATATGGAAAACAAATTATAACTATAATTAGACTAGAACAACCAATTATAAAATAGAATACAAGTAATTTGAAATATTTTAGAATCAGTACTAATAAAATTATTAAATTCTAACGTTCAATAAATCTATTGCAAAAATATTATAAACACTTTTTAATCAAAAATGTATCATGACTGTTGTTTAGAGGCATATCCGGAGGTTATTCAATGATCCTAGGCGTTATCGAATAGTAATTTAGGATTACAAACGTTTGTTATACAGTAGCTACGACTTGTATTCTACGCAAGATAAACGGGCTTAGATTCAATATAAGCCGTGATAAACAGCCATACTCAACTGCTGCTATATTGCCAATACATACCATCAAAGCCGTGATAAGGATGATTTCTACTTCTTGTTGGAGAAAGATCACGCTCATACATTGTAACAGCGTAAAGTTACAGTGCAATGTTGACAATCGATCAATGATGCTGAGACATAACTACATATAAAAGATATTGGATTTTTTTCTTTACTTGTTGATACCTTGCTTATTGCCAAATTTCTACAGGAAGTGACCTATGGGTTTTGACGAGTGAGACCTAATTACTTATCAACTACATATTAACCTACAAAAAAAAAAGATTGAAAGCCATGACTTGCATAATTACTCTGTAAAAAAAATCCAATGATTTCTATTTGTTTCAAAAATTAGTGAAAAATTGTTTCAAAAAGTAGCAAAATATTTAATCTTGCTATTCCATTTTAATTAGGAATAAAATTTGATAGGGTTTGCAAACATAATATCAATATACCTAATAAATTACTCTTCATTTTTTCAGAAATAAAATATAATAACGTATTACGTAATATTTTCATTACATTACATGCACGTACGACAAAGTTAATGTTACTATGCTTGCTATTGCCATTGCGCTAGATGTGCGTTCGTTATTATTATTATAACAATAATATATATATATATATATATATATATATATATATATATATATATATATATATATATCTATATATATATATATATACAGAAAACAAGTGAAGTTTAGATTGATTGTAGACAGTGTTGTTAATAATAGACAGTGCAATGTATATATTTAAGGTTATATTATAAAGTTATCTGGATGCATAGAAGGATTGGATAGGAAGTCAGGTGGATATTAAATTGACAAAAAACGAAGAAACGTTCATTAATATTACTCACACAGGACACAACTAACAAAGTTCCAAAAGGAATATTCAAAGTATGAAAAGAAACTTATTGTAAGGTAGTTTAAATAGTTGTTGCATCAGACAACTATAATCGATGTAAAACATAGAACCCCAGAGAAAATGACGTTACGACAAACAACATTTTATTCGCACTTTCCACACACAGATTTTGGTGTCATCATCATCATCATTACAGCCTTTCATAAGTCCACTGCTGAACATAGTCCTCCCCCAAGGAATGCCACAAAGCACGGTCCTGAGCCACATGCATCCATCGACTTCCTACATGTCTTACCGGGTCGCCCCACGCTTCGCCTACCGGTACGAGGCTGCCACTCAAGAACCTTTCTTCTCCATCGGTTGTTGGTTCTTCGAGCTATATGGCCGGCCCACTGCCACTTCAGCTTACTAATCCGTTGGACTATGTCGGTTACTCTGGTTCTACTGCGGATGTACTCATTCCTAAGTTTATCACGCAGATTTTGGTGTAATAATTTAAAATTTATTAAATTGTATAAATTAAATTTTCTTCTTTAAAAACTCCCAACTTAGGTGGGCTAATTTCATTATATGAATGATAGATACAATTTGATATAGCAGGTGAATAACGTCATATTAAATTATTGACAGTAAAGCGCACCCGAGTCGCTATCACAAGTGAGGTACGTCATACAAACAGTAAGACCGAGTAAACACTGCATCCACTACGTGAGACGTTAGTAATTAAATACTAAATTTATATTCAACTAGCGATCCGCCCCGGCTTCGTACGAGTGATTTATGGATCTCGACAACAGCGGCAACTACCGTGTCCAATTGTAAATCTAAACCATCCAGGGCCCCACTCAAACACACACAAAATATTTCAACAGAATCGGTCGAGCCAGTTTTCAATTTTAGCGAGACTAACGGACAGCAATTAATTTTTATATTTAGAGATTAAATATGTAGTAGGTATACTATATACTGTCAGCCATGATTCATCAGTATTTTACAGAAGGAAAAAATTGTAGGTCAATTACAATATTGAACTCGTTTTCGCTTCCGGTTCATTTAATAGTGAAGAATAGAAAAAAAGGGCAGGTCTCGTGGTCTGCGTTTCAATTAAGGTTATCAATCGCCGCAAGCTCTCTACTCCAAAATACTTCTCACGTTCATAGTCCGAGGCTCCCTATTAATAATACTAGAGTTAAGCTTTTTTTTCCTTATATGATTTTCTCAAAATATTATTTATTTTATTTATTTAATAATTATGGTGTACTCGATATTGGTGTACTCGGTGTATTTAAGTTATATTTGTAGCAAGTTGTTTTTAGGTTTTATCATTAAAAAAGAAGATGTCCCTTTAGGAGGGCGGCACTAAGTGTTTCTAGAACTGGCCAGTTGTAAACGATATAATAAAAAAAAACTGATATTTTGAAAATGGAACTCTTTATCAATATTATTGTGTATGTATTTTATTAATTTGTCGTTTGTTTACGAATTGACGGCAAATTCAAAATTGTCTGTGTCACGTCAGCATGAATTTAACGCGAGAAAATTTTCGTAAAATGATTTTTTATGACTTTCGATGTCATTTACATCAACAAGAAAGTTATGATAGACTTCGATTGGCCCTTCACGTTCATCGTGCCACTGTTTACAACTGGTTTAATGAGTTTAAACGTGGTCGCACTAATCTCACCGATGATCTGCGTGAGCCGTGAGGCCGTCCGGCCTTCTCCGGCGACGACTGAAGATGACATCAGTGTTGTGCGGCGTATGATAGAGACTGACAAAGAGTGACTTATCAGCAGATTCGGACACGCTTAGGCATCGGTATGAGCTAAGAGCACAAATCCTCCATAAACATTTAGCGGTCAGGAAGCTTTGTGTTCGTTGGAATCCTTAAAATTTGACAGAGGCCCAAAAACTCCGTCGTGTTGATTAGTGTCGTGAAGTGGTTCAAAGATTTAACGGAGGTGATTAAAATGCTGTATCCGACATACTTACGGGTGATGAAAGCTGGATTTATAGTTATGATCCTGAAACTAAGAGACAGTCTGCTGTCTGGGTGTATCCTTCCGAGGAGTTGCAAACTAAAGTGAATAGAGGTCGATGCGTGGCATAAAAGATGGTGGTCTAGTTCTTTTGAATAACAGGTTAATACGCCTATGTTCAGCAGTGGACTTGTGAAGGGCTGTAATGATAATGATAATGATGACACAATAATTGTTTTAGAGGATCGAAAAACAGTTATGGCTGCGTGCTATCACCACCGCGGTTTCTTCTGCATATCAATGAAATGTTGCAAACCGGTAACATTCATTGCTATGCAGATGACAACACTGGTGATGCTTTATACACCGGCCGTGCCAATATTTCTCAGAAAAACGTCGCCAAGTACCGGAAAAAACTTTCGAGTTTTTCGCGTCGAGACTTTGTTGAATAAAGTCTCAGACTGGAGGCGACTAAATCTAGTCCAGTTCAATCCCCAGAAGACATAAGTTTGCGTATTTACCGCTTAAAAGAACCCCTTTGTACCTCCTCAGTTTCAAGGCACTCCCCTTGTTGTCTCAACCCGTATCGGAATCCTCGGTGTCGACATATCGAGTGACATGCAGTTTTGTGGTCACTTGGAAGAGAAGGCCAAATTGGCCTCTAAAAAGCTTGGCAAGCTCAGCAGAGTGGGACAGTATATCATGCCGGCACACTGTTTGCAACTTTACAAGGCGCAGGTTCGGCCTCACATGGAATAGTGTTCCCATCTCTGTGCAGGGGCTCCCCAGTGCCAGCTCCTTTCACTTGCCCGCATCCAGCTCAGAGCGGTTCGAATCATCGACGACCGAGTTCTTTCCGATCGGCTTGACTCACTGGCACTGCGTAAGAATGTTGCCTCTATTTGCGTATTTTATCGCATTTATCACGGGGAGTGCTCTGAGGAATTGTTCGGACTAATTCCAGCCGCTCAATTTCACTATCACACATCGCGATAAAACTCGCAATATCATCCATACCATCTGCTTGATTGGCGGTCCACCACTGTGCGATTGAGAAGAAGTTTGCTTCCGCGCACAACTTCCTGTTGGAATCGATTACGACTAGCGATTTTTCCGGAACCGATATGACTTAGAGACCTTCAAGAAAAGAGCCTACTCCTTTTTAAAAGGCCGGCAACGCATCTGCAATTCCCCTGGCATTGCAGTTGTTCATAGGCGGCGGTAGTCACTTACCATCAGGTGGGCCGCATGCTTGTTTGCCCCCTCTCCTATTAAAAAATGTTTTTAGCTGTATGGTTGACAAACTGATTGTGTAGGGTAATCTTTATATGTGCACAATTAATAATGTATTTCAGACCGAATGTCGGTCACTGCGGCCAGTCTGTACGAAAGCTATCTGTGCATGATAGGATTATAGAGAATAGTATTTACTATACTAACCGTTAACCGTACACCCTACGCTTGATCTCTCTTCGCTCGTATCGAATACTATGAGAGTGAGAGAATAGAGAGTTCAGTTTCTTTACTATAAATACTATTCCGTCACTCTTATATTTCGATAGGACAGCATTGCGCACAGTGCTTTTAAAGGCACTTAATGACTCCAGGCTGCTGGTCGCGGGGAACAGCTAGTTTAAATTATTGAAAGGTTTATGCTGCGAAAACTCCAGGAAGGGTTACAGTTTCTTTAAAAAAGTTATAAAACCTTCATTCTTAAAACTCAACTGTTCCATAAATATAAGAAAGTATATTTGGGACCCCTTAAGCCTAGGTAAGCTAACAAATTAAACCCTACGTGGTTTAATGACTAGCCTACCTAAGCTCTCGTTATTGCCTCAAGATAATATTTTGTCTACAGTGAATCAACAACGGCGATAAATATATGTTTACACTAACATAGAGGCGATTACTCGTCCTTATCTACCCATACCCGATGTAATGCTAATGTGTTACGATGAGAGAAAGGTAAGGGTGTAGTATGAGGGATACGGGGACGCCGGGACATCACAGCATAATTAGACCCAACTAAACCGAGAACACATACGAGGAGATATGAGTAGGTACGAGGGTGACAGTGAAAGTTCTTAGAAAATCAAAAACTGAACAAACTAGCAAGATGGCGGTGTGCAACGAGGCATTGTCATGGTGAAGGAGGATCCTATTGCGAGGTCGTTTCTACCGAACTTTTTTCAAGACAAGTGGCAAGCAATTTTTAGTGTAGCACTCTGCATGCACCGTCTACTACGACCTTTATGATCCAATCTGCAAGAAAACTGATGATCCAATTGCACAATTTCTCGGGAAGCCCATGGGAAGGGAGTTTCGAAATAAGAGCTTTGTGCCAAATCCGATCCAAGCAACGGTCAACGGCTCCCCGTTGGACTCCACTACCTCCGCCCATCTATGAATTAGTTAACGTAGAAGATCACTAGCTAAGCGACCTCGACGGATACCGCACTGGCGGTCACTAGTCGGCTGGTGATCCTCAAGGTACCGCATGAGCTGGCAATTAATAATAGTTTCCATTACTTTAGAGAACAAGGAGATGATAGCGATAGGCCTGTAGTTAGACGGATCTGAGCGGTCGCCTTTTTTAGGGATCGAGTCCACCAAGCGAGGTTCGGGACGACGTCTAGGGAGTAGGAGTACCGGAAAATACGCGTTAATACCGGTGCCAACTCCGGAGTACACGTCTTCAGCACAATAGGTCGGACTTCATCAGCCCCACTCGACTTGTTGACATCCAGGAAGAGGAGTGCTTTACGCACCGAGTGCTGTGTAAACAGCACTTCCTGCATGGAGTATTCAGACCGCAGGATGGTCGGCGGTGTGTTCCCCCCGTCATCTAAAATCGGGTTGGAAGCAAAAAGAGTGCCTAGCAGATTGACTTTCTCCTTTACGTTATAGTCTAGTAAGTCATCCACCCTGTGCAGAGACGGCAGAGATGGCTGATAGAAGTTCCCTTGGACAGCCTTGGCGAGAGACCAGAATGCACGTGTTCAAGAAGGGAGACGAACTAGTTTCTCGCCAATTCTGCCGATGTGCTCTGACTTTGCCTTGGAATTGACACTTTTGAAGGAACTAGAGGCGGAATTATACTTCTTTTTAAGAACGCTGGTGTTTACATCACGGGAAGTTGATGTTTCAGCCCAGACCCGGTAGCACTCTTGATTATAGCGTGATGCAATTTTACAGGAGCGACCAAACCTTGGCCGAGTTCTGTCTCCGACAGGCTCCGCAGATGATTGAATAAATAATTTCATTCCCTGAATTGCCACATCAGCGACAGAATCAGCAACAACGTTGTGATCTTCCGGCGAGAAGTAAGCCCGCCCCCAAGGGTATGGTGCAAAAAAGACCGCATCCCGTCTCAATCGGCCGACCTATAGTGCCAAACACGGCGGCAAGCTGCAGATCGCAACTGCGATGGGAGCGGGAGTGGCACCGTACTCCAGATCAGACAATCGTCAGAAGAGACAAGATGGGCATCGATGAAGACCTGATATACGTCCGGATGAGAGATCAGCAGATGGTCCAACAGGGAATGTACATCCTCCACATCTGAGATCCACGTAGTCGAAGTAACCCGTTGTGTCAGACCATATGCCAAGACAAAGTCATAAACGGATCTACTCGTAGACCGGAGCCGGAGCACCCACGCTTAGAAAAAGTAGGGTAACTTGGGCGTGGATGCTTAGCGAGGGATTCTCCAGGGATGCTGGTATCCTGCTGGGGTAGTCTTCCATTTAATTCCGATATATTTTGATGGGGGATGGGGGAGATTTGAGCCTTTGGCCACCTGCGCTCATCAGGTGAAATGCAGAAGTAAACTTCTACTTCACGCTGGTCTTCTGTAAGGTCGTGGTACCACCCCGGTTAGAGCCGGCCCATCCGTGCGACAGTAGAAGCTGTCGCGTGGCTCTATCACTTTGGAAAACATACTTATCAATTAAAGTAACAACGTCTTTAAAGAAGTAGTTAACAAGAGAGCTTATTAAAATAGACAAACAATATCGTAAAAGGTAAGATAGTATCACGCCCTAAGCCGTCACTATAAAAACTTCAACAAGCGATGAAAGAAAATTGCGATCGTTATCGTGCATTTACTATGCGAGACCCAATTTTGCAATAGGATTTCCACAATATCAATCAGGTAACAGTCAGTATCTGTCTATAAATTGTTATGATTTTAAAACGAATTTAACGAAGTTAATTCCAAACCAATCAAATTAATAGTATATAAAGGTAAACGAGATAAGCTTTTAATAATTTGTAAATCTCCGGATGCAATATTGAATGAATGAATGTATAAGAGAATTTTCAATAAATTCATCACACTAGCATAAATTTAAGATTTATCGCTGGTTGTCTGCGACAAATAAAGATTAAAAATAGATTTATTGAGTCGCACTACTGATGCGGTGACGGTGAAGCCGCGGGGAGTGTAGTTATGTGAGATGCCACCGCTTTCCCAAACATTCGATACCGAAATTTGGTTGGCGACAAAACCATAGACTAGGTGTTAAGGGTACTCATTTTTTCTGACACGTGGTTGGAGATGGAGGCCGTGGAGAAAGGCACAGTGCGCCTTGTGTTGTGGTTGCTTGCGGAGGTGTTTTCCTCTCCCTAGGAGGGGCTGCTAATGGGCGGCCAACGCTAATGGAGCTGTGGATATATGCATAAGCGTTCCCATGGTCCTCCTTATTGCAGCAAAAGTGGAACAACTGTTTGTTTGTGTTTTAGTCGATGCAGGTCCGACATGACTAGTCCTTGCCCCCGACAAGCGGGTATGCGTTGTCATTTTCCCGTGAATATATTTGCATAGATCACATCAAAGGTAAAATTGCGATTTTTTTTTAGTATAATAGATTTTAAAGCCTTTTGATAAATGTTCTAGACAAAGAACACAAAATACGGTCACGATATTTTACTCCGCTTTTCATGTCTGAATTTTAATGATGTTTCGATGATTACCATAAAAGAAATATTTACTTACTTGATTTATAACTACGGAGAACGTGACAAAGAATATTTTTTTCACTTTAATGTGTTTGTCAATTATATTTTCACACATTTCTTACCTGAAACAAAATAAAAAGTATTAAGTACTGTTAAATAAGAGGTGATTTCAAATAATACAATATACAAAAAGTAACAACAATAATTCTAACATGAATGCTGTGGCCCAGATGCAGACAATGCAGATGCGTTGTCACTACCAAGGATTAAGATTCTATGCCTTGTTACCAATATAAAGTGTTCGATTCTCATCACTCTAATCACACACAGCACACTAATCACACGCAACAGCATTATGATGCTCCGTGTTGCGTGTGGTATTCTATGCGGGCGTCGTTTTTCTAAAGTCGAACTAATTCGTTCGTGCTGGATCAATAACCCGCCTTGACTCTGACTCTACTACGTCCGTACAATACAATCTTAATATTCACAGTCTTTACGACCATTTCTTCTAACACTCGTATAAGTAGGTGAATTTGTTGCTCACAGACACATTTTACCTCAATCTATACATATACAAATAAATAAAATTCAAGTGTCTGTTTGTAATGCCAAAATAACAGCTTTTTATTAAATGCATATGAAAGTATATAGGGTACTTATAACAAAAAACGAATTTTTAAAATTTTTGTCTGTCTGTTTGTTTGTTCCGGTTAACATCCGAAACGGCTGGACCGATTTTGACGGTAATTTTTCCTGGCAGATAACTGATGTTATAAGGAGTAACAAAGGCTACTTTTATTTTAGAAAAAGAATCAGGGTTCCGCGCAAAAAAATTAAAAACCATGAAATCCAATCGTAATAAATTCCTCACGGGAGAAGTCGCGGGGAACAGCTAGTTAATAATAAGAAACGCATTATCACGATTGCGATTTAAATTAAATATCTCGACACCTGTCAAAACGGTCTCCAGTTCGTCACATACACTACGAAACATAATCAGAATTATGCTGCTATTTTGGCCCGGTATTATTTGCAAGCATAATCTCTTCCAAGACCAGTCGACACATTTATGCTACTCTCATAACACAGTTGTATCAACCCCATAAAATGCTAGTTTTTTTTATAAGAGGGAGCAAACGAGCATGTGGCTCACTTGATGGTAAGTTACTAACGAAGCCTATGAACAACGGCAACACCAGACAAATTGGAGATGCGTTGCCGGCCTTATAAAAAAGAGTAGGCTCTTTTCTAATTAATTAACCAATTTTCAAATCTAATCACGATTCCATTAACAAAAGCACGTAAATGCGCGTACTTTAATTATACATATGACATTATGACGTAATGTCATCAGATAAGGCAAGACTTAACTGAAACTGAATTAAAAATGTCACTGATATTCAAAGTATAATTTTAACAAGCTGGTCGCTCTACGCCGCACTTTGCCTACTTAAAAAAGGTCTTCTTTTAGTTACCGATTAACAAAGGATGCATTTAATTTTTACCGTATTTAAGTAAAAATAAGCCCTTAAGCCCAACTTAACACGCATAGCTTTTTGTTTTCATACTCATATTATGAAACATTAACTATTGGAAATGATTAACTTTGTCTAAAAAATGCTTGTATTATAATGACAATAACAAGTAACTAGGTAAAGTTGTTCCATCACTTGTTGTATTTTCTTGTCCTAAATAGAATAGAATAGAAACACTTTTATTCAATATAGATTACTCGTATAGTACATAATACTTATTGCAATCATTTTTTAATTTTACTACTGATTCGCAAAAAAAATAACCTCTGTCCTGGGAAAAACCAGCAAGACACCCAGCGGGACTTTTTTTTTTAAAAAGCACAATTTACAATATAATATTTTATATAATTATTATGAAAACATTTAGAAACATCATGCTAGTGATCACCTCATTCCCAGGGGTTATTATCAGTTATGTACTCTTTAGTAGTATAATAACTCTTACTAGACAATTTTTGACTTTGACTTTGTTGTAAAAGCGTATACATAGCCCCATGAAGGAATTACTGACTCTTTGGAGTCGAGTAACTGGTATAACTAACTTTTGCTTGTTTCTAGTATTTACAGAATGTACATCACTATTTTTAATACAACTATTTTTTGTTTTTGTGTGCATACAATAAGTTCTCGTAAATATATTGAGAGGCCAAAGTTAATATATTTATTTCTCTAAGAAATTCCTTCGGACCTTGATTATAAATTGACCGTATGGCTCTCTTTTGCAAAATAAAGATATATTGGTAAATCCAATTGGGCATACCTTAAGCGCATTAAAACAATTACGTATGACATGATTATATGGAATTTTTAAAGTATTTTACATACACTATCGGCTTCAACACCCTCGAAAACCATGAAAATGTCACCCATGACAAAAAAAATTGTACTATTCACTTATAGTACGTACCTACTACTATTATTTATTCTGTGCTTTTAAAATATTGTAATAAAAAAATCTCTTATTATTATTATAATCAAGTATTTAAGAAATTTGGTTATTCGAATATTGTGTATTTGTACAGCGATCTTTTTGAGCCGCTGCAAACAACCGAAACAATGACCACCCACAACGGCGACTGAAGCCGAACTAAACTACTCTGTGGCTGATGGCTAGTAGCTCCCCATTTACAGAAATAATTTACATACGAGGCTACCAAATCAACGAAAATTTCGCCATTTTGGAGCCGAAAAAAATTAATTATAGCTAAACAAAACAAAATTACACTGCCATTTACATTCAGTGGCTTCCCACATGATAGATGAAGAGATTAAAAAATAGATTGAGTTAAACAATTGATATTTTCAAAAGTTATCGTGTTGACAAGCCACAGGGACATGATAAATATACACCATAAGCCACTAAAACCCTTTTTTTATTTAAAAATAGCAATTAATCGATTTAAAAAAATATTAATTAGTTCAACAATCATTTATCTTCCTAACAATGTGCTTTTTGTATCATTTATATGTATAATATGATTGCTAGATACGATTTTATTCGATAAAACGTTCTTTTTAGGCGATAGTAGAACATACCTTGCGCTTTCGCTTAAGGTATGCAATAGTTTCAATGTCAGTCGCATTACCCCAAGGCAAGATTCCATATGACATAATGCTATGGAAATAACTAAAATATACTAATCTAGCTGTTGTTAACACATGTAAGGAATCTAATATTTTTTACAGCATATACTGCAGAACTAAGTTTTGAATATATATGATGGCCCCGTTGAGGCTTCGCGTCAACTGTAATACCGAGAAAAACAGTGGATTCAACAAGACCCAGCTCCCCATAATATAAGCCCCACCTAAAAGCACACTGGTGTTCACCGTTTTAACATTAGGTGTAGTGAATTTAATACATTTCGTTATATTACCATTCAAAAGCAAATTATTGACGTTAAACTAGTGTACTACTTTTGATATAGCATTATTCACTTCGTCATATTTCAATAATTGCCTTTTTAGTCGGAAAATCAACGAAGTATCATCAACAAATAATACTATATATTGGTTATTCCCTATCAAGTAAGGTTAGTCATTAATATAAACTAAGAACAGAAAGGGACCAAGAACTGAGCCCTGAGGAACACCCATAGATACTACCAATTCGGAAGTACTGCATCGATTAATAACAACTGTTTGCGTTCTATTATTTAGATATGACATAATAAGTTTAAGCGCCATGTTTTTCACAACATAATGATATAGCTTCCTGATTAATGTCTCATAGTCGAAAGCCTTTGAAAGATCACAAGATATACCCAAAGTATCTTTTGAATTTTCCCATGCGCAGAAAATATGTTTGATTAGCTTCTTCACTTCTAAATCCAAACTGACTGTTTTGTAGTAATTTATTTACATTAAAAAAACTTAACATTTAATCTAGAATTATTTTTTCTAAAAATTTACTGAGAGTTGGCAGTACAGAAATAGATCTAAAATTAAAGATATAACTTTACTATGTTTCATTAAATCAGCAAACACAACAGATTCGATACTAGCATTGAAAATAATAGCAATTTGGGGTGCGATCGTATCTATTATAGACGCAATAACTTTAACAGAAACCCCCCATAGATCTGCTGTTTTCTTAATATCAATAGTTTTGAAATATTTTATAATATCGCCTGATAATATTCTATGAAATACAAATTCTTTTTTACAGACATTTACATTTTGTTTGAGTAATGAATCGGCGACAACAGGGGAGGAATAGAGTAAATTTGTAGTCAAGATCGGAATGTCGGTAAAATATTGTTCAAAAGCCGTTGCAATGCCTTGATCTGATTTCGTCAAATTATTGTTAAAATTTAATTAAAAGTTTGATTTTTATTAGAGGCATTCGTAATTTTGTTTCTTAAATATAAAGACTTGGCTGCGCAACATACTCTTTTAAATATTTTGGAAATTTTTTTTACATATTCTCTCAATGAAGCATTATGATTATATAATCTTCAATTGTAAAGGTCATACAACTTTTGTCTACTCCTATGGATTCCTACTGTCACCCACTCATTAAACGATTTGCGACTGATGGCGCATCATAATCCCTTTTAATATTAATTTAGTGAGCTTTAAATAGCGACCCTTGTTACCCTTTGTCTCAACAAATTAAAGACGAAATCCCTGTTTTTACAAAGCGCATTGGAATTTAATAAACTTTTATCTGTATTAAATATTTATTAATCTATTCTCTTCTAGATTAGTTTCAAAGTGGTAAGATTCCAGTTTTGCTTAAAAATTCGTCTGGGTTGGTAACTCTGTTACTTATTTCTGTCGCCAAGTAGCAATTCGTGCACTGTTGTGGTCTGGTATAAAGAGTAAAGAAGACTAAGTAAAGTATAAGTACAACGCATTTGTAGACTTCTTTGTTTTTAGTCTTTGAAGTTGTCACATATTATAATCAGCTGCCACTTTATTAGGTGGATCGCAAGTTTATTTTTTACTTTAGTTTACTAAAAAGTTTATTCGGTGCGATAGTTTTCGTTTACCATCGCAGCTATCATAATTGCAAGCTTCTTCATTTTTAAGAAAGTTTATTTTTAAATTTTCTGTTTATTTTCTTGTAGTCTTTAGTAACAACGAGGTATACTCAGATGTGGACGCTCATATAAGTAGGTACAAATTTTTCGATTTACTAAGGACATTTGTGTGCAAGCTTTCATAAATAACTAAATAAATCGTTTATCAAATTTAACAAACGGGATGCGTTTCCAATACTTGTTGGTAAACAAAGCAATACTCGTTAAATATTTAAAGTCCTTTAGACCAAATGTCCGTTACGAGTGCCAATCTTGACGGATACAAGGTAGCACTTTTTATTCCCTCACACTCATAGCGCGATTGGACGGTAATCCAACCAAACAGTAAAGAGAACACCGCTGACTACCTGGATCTGGGTGGCTCCTGAGAAATTCCAGACGGAAGAACTGATTTTGGCCCGACTAAGTATCACTCGATCGTCGCGCTTATGCCGATAAGCCGATAACTGATGGGTTATTATAATAGTAGACTTATAAAATAAATGTTGCGGGTCAGCACCGACGTGCGACTGGAGTTTACTGCTTAAGAAGCTGTGGAACCATTTTGAATTAATTGTGTATTCATAATTTTGGATTTTTTGTTAATTTATCTTCCACGAGATAGACAATGGTATTTTTTTCGAATAGAGTAATTTCGTTGTTTTTGTCGTAGAAAAGAAATAATTCAACTCGTTAAAACTAACAAATAAATAACAATATCAATTTAAACCCAAAGATACTGGTTTTAATTTTATAAAAATAAGTAATATTTGAAACCATTAAAATTATGAGTTATTTTTTTGTACTAATAGTTTATAACTATTAAATAAATTCAAACATTATCGTTTGTCCGTGGAAGATAAACAGGAGATCTACTACAATGAACAAGACTGTCGAAATGAAATTAATTCATATTTTTATAGGAACTTATACATTTATAACGCGAACTATACTGAATTCAAACTGCCTGATATAGTCACATCTTTTCTACTTTATTTTAATTATAATTTTTAATGCTCAGTAATATATGCCCTTAAATACTCAAACGCTGCTCAATTTTAAGAAGCCGTTAAGTCTCGTGCTGTCTCTATCACTTTAAGACAATGTGACTGTGACACCACGAGACTTAATGACACCATAAAATTGTGTAGCGTTTCAGTATTTGGCTATAAGTCCAACAACTCTCAAAAGGGAGACACGACAACTCTCTGCTTCCAGCTTTTCTTAGAAATTAAATGCGAACTCTAAGCTACCAACAACGAGTTTATACGTTTATACATTTACTATAATATTATATTCATTGCATAAACTTCTAAATAAAATTTGTCTTAAAATACTCATAAATATATTTTATTTAAACAATCTAGTCCAAACTAAGTCTAAACTATGTTATACATAAATAAAACAGATTTACCTAACAGCCTAAATATCTAAAATGACGGATCTTGGCAATTAGCAGAGTCAAAACTTGCAGTTACAGAATATTCTAATTCGTACAGTAATTAATATTGAGTGGAGTGGGGTGTTAACTTGTAACGTGGTCTACGTTGAGCAGATTGGCCTGCGATTTTAATGCTATACATGAACGTAGACTGACTGCAACCGTTGCAGTCCTAACGAATCGCCTGTAGGTATTTATTATATTTTGACTGTATTAGCAATAGCATAAATTAAAATACACCTTACGTTTCTTAACATAAGCGTCTGAAGCATAATAACGAGCTGATTAAAAATAAGAAAAAGCAACTTATGTGCTTTTATCATGAAAACACAACTGTGAAAACAGTCTATAAAGGGTATAATACCTTACAATTGAATTGATATATGATACTGGGGTTCTTGATGATATCTACTCTAGGCCTATTTTATCTAATTTATAAATAAATAGATATCACCTCAAATTGAATCAGAAGTTTTTATAATAAAAATACTCGAACTTTTAAATTATTGCCAAATAGGCAGTTGGATTGTATGAGATGACGAAATCATACACAAACCCATTTTTTCAGGTAATAATTAAAAAAGGTAAATGATTAAGTAAAAATAGTAAATAAGTAAATTAATAGCGCTTATTTTCTACTTCAAATGCTGGGCCTAGGCCTCTTTTTATAACTTAGAGGATTTTTGGGCCGGAAGGAATACGGTAGAATGCCTAAAAGAGGTTGTAAATAGTTTGAGTATAAATCAAATTTAACGTTATCAAATATAAGACAATTTAACGTAAGCTGTAGTGGAATATTGCGTAGAATACATTTATTTACATAACATAATTTTTTTATCATTCTTACAAAATGACCAAAAGCAGGTCAGAACTTTTTATACAATAAACTGCAGTACGTGTTTGAATTGTTTTGGCGCTCGCGGGCTCTCTGTGTGATTATGAGAGCTTTGTATGCGGCTGCCGCAGTAAGCGTGCCGCTTATTGTAATTTGTGCCTGTTACGGTCATGACAATTGGAGTAGATTAAGTCTTTATTCAAAACTAGCAACGATTTGCTGCAGGATATTTTGATTTTTATTGCGCCGAACAAAAACACGCTACATAGTCACTTTGGTATCATGGATGATTGAAATTAGGTATAATTATAATATGGTGTAACATACGTATGTAAGTTTGAATTTTCGACTTAAGGAGAAAAACTTTTAAAGTCACAAATTCAAACTGAAATTTTAAACCGATTATTAAATGTATATTTTTATTTTGTATATTTTTTAAACGCATTAAAAATATTTGCATCCGCAGATTCTATTAAAAGATGAATCTTTATTCGCTTAAATATGAACAAATCTCTATGCAGAATGAAATTTGTATAACACTAATTTTCAGTGGTTTTTATCTAATCAAAACATGAATATTTTCTATTTAACGATAGTAAATGACGATAAAGCTTCTGAAGGTAAATCTAATAATATATATATAGTCTATAGTAATATATACCTATTCATTCTTGCCTTGTTTACACAGATTATAATTAGACAAAAAGACAGACGCCGGCAAATTAACCCCCTCCTTTGCTGAAATCATTACGAAAGACGAAGCAAACTTCTTGATTCGAATACTTAGAATATTAAAAATAATGGAATTAAGCATGAATGAATACTCGCCGACCGCCTGGTTATCTGATGGTGGAAAGGAATGGGAGGAATGAAGGCATGTAATTTTACTGGCATAAATTTTACAGTTCTGTTTATTTGTTGTTTTCATAAAAGGAAAATTAACAATGCTAATAACACTACTAACCACTTCAATTGAACTTTTGAATGCTTGTGCTAGGATTGGTACGCAACAGTAGTCAAAATGCTGATTCGTACTCATGACATTTTAGTTTCGAGCCCTTAACTGGCAGGACTGCTGGCATGGCCAGTCTTAGATACAGTTTGCCTTAAAGTATTTAGATATATGATGTATTTCAAATCACCTGATCAAGAACATTCGTAAACTTAATACGTAGAATTTACATTTTGTTAAAACTTAAAAACAGCTTTATGAACAAAATGTTCCAAATTAACAATTTTAAAAAATTACTTAAACTCGTTTTACGCGCTCTTAGTAATTTATGTAATCGCTCTACTTTTCTACCGACTTCAAATGGGAGACGGTACTCAATTCAACTGTGTGTTTTTTTTATGTGTGTTACTTCATTACTTTTTACTGGGTGAACCGATTTCAATGATTTTTTTTTTGAAAGCTGGAAACTTTAGGTACTTGTAGTCCCTTACAAATTTGATCAAGGCCTGATCAGTAGTTTTTGAGTTATTCGTAATAATTTATATTGAAGTAGGTTGTAAAAAAATTTAATTTTAAATTACAAATAATGATATTTATACAAATAAATAAAATTGAAGTGTCTGTTTGTAATGCCAAAACTACAGCGTTTTACTAAATGCGTATGAAAGTATATACGGTACTAATAACAAAAATATAAATTTTGTCTGTCTGTCTGTCTGTCTATTCGTCTGTCTATCTGTTTGTTCCGCCTAATCTCCGAAACGGCTGGACGTTTTGACAGGATTTTCACTGGCAGATAGATGATGTCACAAAAAGTAACTTGGCTACTTTTATTTTAGAAAAAGAATTAGGGTTCAACGCAAAAAAATTAAAACCCCAAATAACACGCGGGCCAAGTTGCGGGGAACAGCTAGTTATGAATATAATAGCGGTCCGGCTCGACCAGTTGATAACCACTCTTTCATAAAATATCATCGAAATATAGCTGTATAATGGTGGTGTATTCCAGGCGATGAGAACTGGAGAACAGCTTATTTTAGGTATAAAACGCACCTGATTATATTATATGTCCAACTTGCCGAGAAGTCAATCGACGGATTCAACTCGGCTGGGCAGCGTTCGGGAAATCAGTCAGGTACACCTCAAAACTTAAAAATAAGACTTTACAACCAGTGCGTGTTACCAGTGATGACCTATGGAACTGAAACGTGGTCCTTCACTGCTGGCCGGATGAGGAAGCTCAAGGTTGCTCAGCGAGCTATGGAGAGGGCTATGTTCGGAGCTGCTCTGCGTGATAAACTTAGAAATGAGGATATCCGCAGTAGAACCAGAGTGACCGATATAGCCCAACGGATTAGTAAGCTGAATTGGCAATGGACCGGCCATATAGCTCGAAGAAGCGACAACCGACGGGGAAAAAAGTTTCTCGAGTGGTAGCCTCGTACCGGCAGATGAAGTGTAGGGCGTCCCCCTACTAGATGGAGTGACGACCTGGTAAGACATGCAGGAAGTCGATGGATGCAGGTAGCTTATAACCGTGCTTTGTGGCATTCATTGGGGGGAGGGCTATGTTCAGCAGTGGACTTGTGAGTGGGTGTAATAATGATGATGATGACTCAGTGTTTAGCTTAACTCTATTTGAAAAAAAATTAAAATATGTCGTGTTCAGCTATGTTTCTTTCATAAATAACAAGAAAAGGAGGAGTAAAAGATCCAGCATTTTTATTTAATACGTAAGTCTTAGACAACATTTTGTATCATTTTAGACGCTTAAACAATGAGTTTTTTTTTTTATCAGAAAACGTGTAGTAATTAAATTTTATTAGTTATATGTCGCATATATGATAATTATTAAAAATAAGTATAAAACCATTAATTATTGTAAAACAAAATGAATTGTTGGTCAGTTTTGCTAGATATGTACCCTATAGATAAAGCCTAAAACCAATATACACCGTAACCCACTAACGTGGGTTAAAGCTGTATATTGGTTTAAGGTTTTCGCGTCAATATCACTCGTTAAATGTTGAGCGTATGTATGTATACTAGCTGTGGACTGCAGGGTAACCTGCATTGATCTCATTCCCAAAATCCCTCCTTATGTACGTCTTCGATACTCAAGGAATGTTTACTCCAATATTAAAATCCCTAGGCCCACCGGTTTAAGCTGTTCTTTCTTTGTCCGTCAGTCATCCAATTATGGTTCACGTCAGTCATCATTCAAAACTGCACAAGCCGTATAATCTGTCATAAATTCTTAATCAGCACCGCCCTTTCTATTGTGTTTTAATAGATCCTATTATTTTTATTATTATTGACGTCATGAAAGTGATAACGGCTACAAAAATACAGTGGAGGTACGTTCAGTTTTAAATCAGCTAATCTCTAACATTTTATAGGTTTTGTTTGTAATTTGTTTGTATTCAATAATCAATTTCAAATTAAAACGCGTTTTATTGATTTTAGCATTATTTAATCGGTAATCTAGATACCATAGTCACTTCTCTAGACGTGCATACTAATACCTACAGCTAACAACAAACAAAAAACGAACACTTGCTGAAAACCAAAAGGCTTCATCCAGTATGAAGATTTATCCCAGAAATAAATATTATAATAATGAGTATTTTTTGGCAACAGCAAAATAAAATTTTCTAAACGAACAAATAAAATGGCCAATTTTAACACAATCTGAATTCACTTATCATAATCAAACGGAGCTTTAATTATGGCACATTAAAAGAATATTTATCGTTGTCATTTATTTTGAAAAGCGGGCCCTAAGTGTTGATGTTGCATTCGTTTATTTGTTTTAATCGATTGATATCCAAACTACATGCTGGTAGTTGATTAACAATTTGGCATACAGTGAGCTAAAAATGACATGTAACAGCTCAGTTTGTTATCAAGCGCCGTCAACGGTGAACAGTGTTCGGAGACCTCTTCACCTTATGCTGGCTATCATGAAATGTGATACGCTAAGCATAAGATAGGCAGTGCGAAAACTACAGCATGATAGATGGGTTCGTCTTGCAGCATGATCATTCACGTAACGCATGTTTGTATATCATGTCACTTTTAAAAGAGTTTTTATAACTTTTTTTTTATTTTCATATATGGACCTGTTGTCAATTATTAAAATCTTTTAAGAATACCTAATTCAACTTTCTATTACTATCTTAATTTCCATAGTATATAATAGAAAATAATACATTATTAGATACACATATAAACCCAACTCAGCGTAATTATATTTTAATCATGAAATTGAACATGATATTTTACAATATGAATTATAAAAGATTAAGAATAGTAATGATGATGATGAAGCATAGTAGCGACCGCTTCATTTCAAGGGATTGTTTTCTTTCATATTTCATTTAACAATATAATAACCGGGTGACAACGCATCCGCATTTTGTTTCTTTATTCAGGATAGAGATGTAGATGTCTATGGGTCACAGTAACCACTTAACATCAGGTGGACTGTGTGCTCGTTTGTCACCCTATCCTATAAAAAGAAACCCTTTTATATAGCCTTTGTTTAATGAAATATTTAAACTTGTTGACTTAGAAATGATGAATATTTTTTAAAATTTTGTATCAAAAGCGTATGTATATTGCCAATAATAAATCATATACTAATTATGGGAAATCGACAAATTTGCACGCGATTCAAGCATTCTTTCCATGCGGAATTTGAACCCGCATCTCCACAGTGCCGCAGCAAAACGCTTAATCATCGCTCAATCAAGATCAAGCTGATAATTTTGATGACATAATTATTAGAACACGAGTAAGAGTGAAATGTCAACAATGGACACTTTTCTTTAAAATACTCTACCACAACATTAAATCAAGTATTAGTAAACCAACTTTGATAAATTTACTATTTTCAATATTTAGTATATTCATTTATTTCCGTCAAATTTATAAAAATATGATAAGTGATAAGACAAATAACCGAATGAACTAGAATAGGAATTACATAAATCAATAGATCATTTAGTCGAAACGAATTCAATAATAGTATGATAATTCCATAATAATATGATAATTCAAAAATAATATGATAATTCAATAATAATATGATAATGTTCAGAAAATTTTGTTAGACTAAGGAATTATTCTTGACAATATCAACTGTAAACAGTGACAGTAGTTCATTCGCACTGCTAAAATGAAACAACCGCTGAACTTGGTAAATGTGTATCTAAGGAAATTAACGTTATTCTCTTAATCTACATTTTATTTGAAAAAAATTGCTCAAGGGTTTCGTTATTGGATAAAGGCAACAGCCTAGGAGGTTATAGTTTAAATTACGTTGCGTGGCCACGCTCCAGTGAACAGTAATTATTGCAAACCTTACGACGTCATTATGCGACGCGCCAAATTGTTGTTTGAAACAATGTGCTCGCAACTAAGCAACTTATGTTGTTTTAGCTAGTATAATAGCTCTTAAGGTCGACAGATATAGACAGTCTTTAATCAGCATAGTATCAAGAACGCTTAAAATTTGTCTCTAACTTTGAAGACTATACTAAGGCTGCAAACGTCGATGTTTGCGATCTTAGTATATTTATAGAACCACCTTGAGGTTAAGTTCGAATTAATAAGTCAATATTATTGTTGTCGCCAAACCACACACGTTTTTATTGTTTTCTTGCAATACTGTCTATCCAAAGATTGTCTGGAAGAGACCGCTTTTAGTGATCAGACCGCCTATTATGCCACATTTATTAATTTTCACATTTTGTTCACATTTATATATTTTTTAGCGTACAATAAAGTATTATCTATCTATCTAGCATCGTCATCTTCATCAGCTCGTAAAAGTGAGACTTTAAGACTAACCTAACCTTCAGATATTTTTGGTCTATAGTTAGTCTAACTCTTGTTGAACTCAGTCTTATCCCGCGGGATATTCACGTCCAGTTAAAAGTCTTTTATTTACGCAATAAGTTTTATTTTTTATAGAATAATGGTGACAAACGAGCACACAGTCCACCTGATGGTAAATGGATGCTGTGGTCTATAGACATCTACAAGTAATAATCTTCAATAAGTACTTATTCAATCACCACTATCTTTTATTGATAAAATAAAATAAAAGATTTGCCAAAATTTTCCTCCCGCTTCACTATTATTTCTAAGTATATGAAGCACTTAGGCTCTGCTGACCATCCTGAGCTACCACGGCTCCCAAATTTGATTTAACTCTGACAAAAAAATATAAACAGATCGTGTTTTTTGCTCGCCGTTCCCTAAAGCATAGAAGCATCGAGCCGTGTAAACACTGTTGAATGAGTTTTGCATTTTGACAGTGTACACAATTACTCTAGCGGCAACTAAATTTTTTGCTGAGCAAAGCATCGTTTCGCTAAACAAGTGAATGCGTTCATATTCTAGTAAATATATTTACAAAAATATTTATTCCGTTACTTGTAACAGCGATAATGGCACCAGCGGTTAATTCAACCACAGAAGTATTGTTTCTTGTATAAACACCTCTAAGAGTAGAGGTATATTTTATCCATTACCGTTACAGCATATCAAAATTCCATTGCTAAACATAGGCCTCCCCAATAGATTACACCATAGAGGGTTGTTGTTATTAGGAAGACGCTGCTACCAATCTCCTGCTTAGTTTCCCTCTATCGCCTCTTGTAACACTCCCGGCACCATTTGGACTAGTCTCAAGTTGGCTGTTGGTATATCCAAGTGCTAAAGTGTTTGTACAGTACAGAACCAGAGGGTTATGTCTGAACTTTCTCTGCGTGAAATACTTTGTAATGAGGATACCCGCAGCGTAACCAGACTAACAGATCAACAAACTGAAGTAGAATCTGGCCGGCCGTATAGCTCAAAGAACCGGCAACCGATGGCGAAGAAAGTTTCTCGAGTATAAGCCACGTTACCGGAAAGCGAAGTGTAGGCCGACTCCCCACTAGTTGAAATAACGACCCGAGGAAGACAATTGATACAGGTTGGTCGGGGCCGTGTTTTGTAGTATTTTTTGGACATTGTTGTATTTTGAGCAGAGGACATGTGATGGATTGTAACCGTAACAATGACCGTAACGAGGATATCCACAGAAGAACAAGAGTAGCTGACTGAGCCCAGCGGATCAGTAAACTAAAGTGGCATATGACTAAATAGCTCGATGAATCTCGTACTAATAAGCACAGAGTTAGGCGACCCTCCACTTGATGAAGTTTGAACCTGATGAAATACACAGGCAGTCGAAGGATGGCGGTGGCTCAATACCGTAATTTGTGGCTATCGGCCTATTTTTAGCAGGGGACATGTGATGGGCTGTAGAGAAGGTGAATGTTATTTTGAAATGAACTATTAGACAGTGAGACATTCATTGTTCAACATTTTAATCAAATAGTAATACTCTGTCACTAACCTATTCTTTACAATTCAATAGCCCTTTGTGCTCCTACGTGAATACCAGCTTTCTAGCAGAGCATAAATTGTGATATGAAAGCGATACAAGCGCTTTATGTTGACTATAATACCTGCACAACAATCTTGCCAATATATGCCATTAAAAGGACTTTGTACTTCAATTACTATTGAACTTATAGATATGGCACCTATTAATGTATATAATAATTTAAGTACCCTTCAATTAAGTGTAAAAAAACTATTTTTGTAATATTCAATCCGTAGATGTCACTGGACGTTAAGCATTCCCCAAAGTAAGATGACTTGCCTTCGTAATAACATAGCGACTCATTATAATTTTACTGGTCGCTGGCAGATATCTTTTCAGTAATTAAAATCAAATGAAATGAATATATTAAATTAGAGACAGCATTTAATAAAATTATGGATAGGGCTTTCTGATGTAACACTATCAGATACTGCTAAAGTTGGATGCGACTGAAATTAAAACTGTCAGAGATAAGCTCGCTAACTCAAAATAATGGCTTCGTGCTGGCTGCAGTGCTACGCTTTTGTCATGGGCGCAACAGTTTATGTAACTATATATTAACTAATGATTTTGAGTTGTTAAAAAAGGGAATATAGTAAAAAAAGATTTGATTTATTGATTAAAATTAAAGGCAAGATCGATGAAAATAACCTTTATGAAATTTAAGTTGGATATTTAAAATAAACGGCTAAGATGAAGATGAAGAAAGTATTGTTCATCAGTTTGTAACAGTCCACTACCTTTATTTAAATAAACATAGACAATTATTTTGAGATCTTTTCAAACTTTTTCACGATACTTCAAATATTTTAAAATTAACATACATATGCTTAAAATTTAAATTCCGACTCGTTGCATGCTCGTAGGTTGGAAATATTAAAAATATTACGTTATTATTATATACCACAACAACAAAATAAAATAATTAATTTTAAGTGCATTTATACAAATCTTCATATCGGAACACTAATGATGTTGGTAAAGCGATGTTCACTTGAGCAAAGCCACGGAAAATGCTAGTTAACATAATAATAAATGTGGAGTAAATTCAAGTCAATGGGGAGCGGAATCCATTCTTAAATAAAAATATTTATATTATTTAAAAAAATATTAGTTTTAATATATTTTTTCATAAAATCATTATATTGAAAGCAGAAATATGACGCATACAACCAGTAGCCCCAAATACTACTCTCTTCTATACTTATAATAAAATTCATTCACAACATAAATGATACCATTTTAGTGTTTTTTTACATCCTGCTGCTCCAGTACTTTATTATTAATTAGGGAAACATCCAATTCACATCATTTTCTAGATCTGTATTAATATCACAGTACCAATAATAGAAATTTAATTAGAATTTAGAACTAACCGTGCCACCTACTGAAAAGGCCAAAAAATGTCAGTCGGGTTAGCTAAAACTTTATAAACAAACAGAAAACAATTCACAGACGTCACACGTTAAGTAGAATGAACAGCACATGTTTGTCTTACTCTTATAACTTAGAATATGCAAAGAGCACGACGAGTTCGTGTGCTCTATCCTACAGATTTCGCTAAGAACTAGAAGAGTATTCAAATTACCATATGCAGGTAGGTGAGTCATTTACAAATTTACATACTCCTTAACAAACTAAGTAGGTTTACAGATGAAATAATAAAACTAAGTACATTTTGATTTAAATATATTTAATTGAATACTACACAATAAATAAAACTAATTTAACGGATTTAATTTTAAATTTCTGACGCATTTCACAGCACCTTTGGTCACATATTATAACCTAGAATACCTTCAGATTTCAATTATTATTTTTTGGTTCTATCTACGCAGAACGAGCTTACTGTATCTTGAAGTCTTGCAGTGGCATGGTTGGGTTTGGATGTAACTTTATTAAATATGGAATCCTAAGCAGACGGTGGCACCAAGCCATCTTCTCTATTTAAATTAGAATGTTGCTTTATTTTAAACTCACGAATCATCCATGATAGGAATCGATATGATCACAGACTCAAGAATTCCCAGAAAGTTAATGTTTCACGTCAGCTGATATGTTTTTTTACGCAGGTTTTATACATATTTTTATTTGCCCTATATAAGAGAAAACAAATTCACAATCTAGCTAGTACGGTCCAACGTCGTGTAGAGCGATGTCTAACCTGATGGATGATGAAAATTGGCTGGTCTTCTTCAGCGGTTTAAAGAATATTTCAATAAAAGATCGTTTCAAGATGAAGCCAATCTTATCAGTAACACTTACTCTTGCTTCATATGGTAGTACAGCAGGCACACTCGATAATAGCCGGTTTCACTCGGTCACTATGACATAGGCGCGGGACCCATCAATTGTTTTTTCAGTGCTGAAGGACGAGTCTACTGACTAGGTTTCACAATTTTTGTTTTTTCTTGCAAGATTTATAAATATTCAAAAACGATATAACAAAGGGAGATGTAACAAAACAATAAAAAAGACTAATGGAGGACAGTCAATATATAATGATAATGATGAATCGTTTAAACTTAACCTAATAATTCACAGCCACCGGAGATTGCTAGGACGGCCGTATGATTACAATATCTTCTAAGCAAACATCAAAAAGCAAGCGATGACTATAATTGTACGATAAGCTACGTAGAAAATTTCGTACAAAGTTTTTTTGTATGAGATATTTATAATTTATTTTGAAAATACAATAATTTAGAAGAAAAATACGAACGTTTTTATTTCAAATTACCCTCGCCTACCATAGGCAAGCGATTGAAAAGCTCAGGGAATATTTTGATAGTTAGTTTATTCACCTTGACGTGGGTATTTGTTTGAAACATGGTTGCAATGCCGAATTGCATACCATCAAATGCTTGTCAGTAGTGCTCACTGCTGTAAGCAACAAACGACAAAACAAGGGGCTCCGCGAGCTACTGCTTCACAATAACAAAGCACCCGCGCACTCAGCACTTAAAACATGGGAATTTCTGGACAGCTTCAGAGATCAGCTAAACTTTGGGGTCACCCTTCTTCCCTGATTGTGCACCGTGTGACATCTATTTATTCCCTAAACTAAAAAATCTGTTGAGATTAATACAGTTTTCAACGCCGGAAGATGCGCTAGAAATGGTCAAGCAGACCATAGAAGCGGTGACTGAAGCGCATTGGGTAAAGTGTTTCAAAACTTGGTTCAGACGCTTGAAACTTATTGTAGAAGGTGAACTAGAATGTTGTAGAGAGTTCTTTGGAAATATTTAATAATAAAAAAACGTGAACAATAGATTTATTTTAAATTTCGCAAAATTTTCCGTGTGACCCACATATTATGATCACCGCATGGCCTTTTTTTTAAAATACCTGAATACTACCGCGACCCTAGATTTTTTAGAGAAGGAAGGGGGCTAACGAGCACATAGTCAAACTATGGAAAGTGTGGCCCAGATCTCTCCTTGCCCTTGACCTCGACCAGAATTATGCCTTTTTTGCACACTGGTATTCTGTCATGATCCTGTATCATGGATTTTTCCTAGCCAAGCCGACCCATTCGAGCTACAGCTATAATATTACCGAATCCAACGTGCTCTGCGTAGCTCTACCTTAATGTAAAATCATGATAATATGTTGGTTTATGGGCTGCCATGTTGTGACTATCCCAAAGTCTCTGATGTTACATTACACCGATCTTATCACATAAGCTATCAAACAGCAATAATAATAGAATAGGAAGCAATTGATATCTGACGATTATTCGAAAGGCAAGAGTGAAAAGGACTTTTTTGATAAAATAGGGGACAAACGAGCATGCGGCTCACCTGACGGTAAGTGACTACTGCCGGCCATGAACAACTGCAACACGAGGGAAATTACAGGCGCGTTGCCGCCCTTTTTGAAAGAAATAAGCTCTTTTCTTAAAGGTCCCTTAGTCGATTTATTACCACTTTGTTTTAATCAAACACTGACTTATAATAAAATAAAATAGTTGGTCATTGTGGTCGAAAATCGTAAAGAGAATATGACATTAAAATACCATCAATCATTAACTGTTGCATGTAACATCAAACACAAAAGAAATTATTGTTGTTGTCACGTAAACGTGATTCTGTCTGCACGAATGGGCAAGTTTAATATTCATTCCGCATTGCATATCTGTATTTTCCAAATGACTACTGTGATATTCGGAAACAGCGCTGTTCTGACAGATCAAATTATGAACGCCCGATTTCGAGTGCATTTCATAATTTGACGTTTGGTTCATGTCACTACAAACAATACCGGGATTCACTGGAATGAAAATTATCCAATAAAAAGACATGCACCTACTCAGCCAAAGAGGTGATAAATCAAAATATTGAATAAATTACTTTCTATAAAAATAACGTAACGTAAGGTAACGTTCGCCTACAATTACTAGATCTCTGGTGATACGATTAGATGTCATTTGCGCCAACAATTTATAACATTTTATAGTGCAGTATAGAATCCACCTGATGGTAAATGGCTACTGCAACCCATGTACCTGCAACCGACTACATTCAAATAAGGCCACAGATATGTTGTCACTTAGTACTGAGATGAAATGCCTCAAAGCCTGTTATTACTGGCTATTCATACCCTTCAGGGCGGAACACTAGTGCCCATACTTCTGCTAGGTGGCAAACAGTGCTAAAAGGTTGATTCCTACCCAGACGGACTCATAAACAGAAATGAAGTCCTATCGCCCAGTAACTGGTAGTACTTATCATAATAGACATCTCACTATATCGGAATATCATGGGAGTGTATAAAAAATAACTATTCTATCATCTAGAGCGGTCCACCATATTGAATTAAGAATGGCGTTACTTAACAAACCATGCATTGTCGTAAAAACTAAACATGTATGCAAAATTTCAACTCAATCGGTTGAGGATAGCTGATTTAAAATTCATTGGCAAAATTTTCCCTTCACAAATATTGCAAGTTAAATACAAGCTTTTAAAAAGAGGAAAACCCAAACGGCCGAAACAAGTTTTTGGTGATTTTTTTAACCCTCGACGAAAAAGAGCGGCGTTATATGTTTAACGTGTGTATCTGTGTATCTGTCTGTGGCATCGTAGCTCCCAAATGGATAAACCTATTTAGATTTAGTTTTTATTGTTTGAAAGGTGTCTTGATTAAGAGTGTTCTTAGCTATGATTTAAGAAAATGTTTTGAGCCGTTTGAAGATCATCAGCTCGTTTTGTTTCAGGAGGTTTTAAATTTTTTAATTAAATTTATAAAGAGAAGCGAAAAAATATTAATTTAAACACTTAAAAAATTGCGTATATCCGTAATTATTTTTAATGTTCAAAATGTTAAATACCAGGATCTGATCTTATCACCCTGTAAAGAAATAGTAATAAATAATAGCTAATTAAAAGGGCCAAGACATTTAACCAAATTCGTGTATTAAGTCAACCCTATCTCTTTAAAGAAAACGGATTGTTTTTCAAAGACTGTAAACGAATATTGTTTGATATTCGTTAAAAGTCTAAAACAAAACCACAAAGTAGCAGTTAAATCGTGTTATGGAAAATGCATCGGTTTCAACAGAATTTAAATAAAAGCTTTATTCGCCTCACTACTGACGTCTGTACCTTTGCACAGATTAAAATTAGTGGCAACCGTACTGCGGCACACAATGCATTTGTGTAATTACTGAAGAAAGGCCGCGCTCTCCTAAACACTGCACGAGTACACAGTGCGGCTACGGTAAGGCTTTTAACGCCATTTTGTGTGAACTTTCACCAATAATTCTCTGCATTTAGTATTCTAAGTTTATTAAAAAATTCCCTATTAAAAAAAATAGATATTTGAAAGCAGAAACTAGATGTTGTGACTCCGTTTCTCTTCTTATTTTATCTGGATGACCACATTCGCTTACTAACAGGTACACTGTGAGTTCGCTTGTCACTTTCATTTAATTAAAATAAATATTTTCAACTAGCGTCAGTACAAAGTCGTGTGGGTTTAAATAAATTTTAGAAACATATCGTCAAGTCTGATTAAACATATTTAAACATACTTTTACTTCCTGCTCAAATTCAGCTAATACTTCTGCCAACAACAGAAGCTTATTCCCTGTGAGTTAACTTTTATTGACAGTCTCCAGAATTTTTTTTAAATTGTTTAAATTATTTTATTTCTTTTAGTTCCTAAAGTCGGTTTTGACTTTTTAAGTCCGATTACTTGTTTTTTTGAATGAACTAAGCAATATCAAAACCTAGGTCAATTAGAATGTCATCTGAATGCTTGCATTAAAATTTTCATTCTCTGTTTTTCTTTGAATTTATGTAGGCCACACTTGATATATTTAATTATATTGGCATATTTAATAAATTAAAATAGGCCAAGGTGTTGCGTAACATACATTTTACAAAAAAATACAGTCGAAATGAGCACCTTGCTCTTATATTATGTAGTCGGCTGAAAATAAAACCCAATAACAATTACTTTAGGATTTTTCCATTTGTTTTTCATCAAACCTTTTACCAAAATTTTTAGTTACAGAGTTTTCATCGCTCAAGACTGTAAATATATTTCATTGTAAAATTATTGTTCTGTTTATCATGTCCAACAAAAAGCTTAAAAGCTCTGATGAATTTACTATTTATCAACACAGTTTATGCATACAGCCTGAAATAAGGCAATTATTTAAATACTTATCGTTAATTTCAAAAAGGCAAGAGCCGAAAAAATGTGCGCAGGAATCTAAATTTGAAATGTTTGCAATGCAACCTTTAAAATGTAGTACATTTTGTACAATAAAACGTAGTTACAATTAACCAATAAAAATTAAGCTTAAGCTTCAGAGTGGCCTGATACATTAAATTCTACATTAACTCTACATTATCGTTGAGTGCTCAGCAGGGAATATCAACAAGATACTCGTAACTACATAGTTATGATCACTGCAGTTCGTTAACGATAATAACATTTTTTATTTAAATAAATCTAATTTTGGGGATTTTATCGCGTATATTAACTTATTTTATATTCCCGACGTTTCGAGCACTTTCCAGCACCCATGGTCACGGGGGTACTGAGGTGTATGACTTCCCAATGTGATAGGTAACCACGGCTACTTCCAAATTAAATTTTTGTTCTAATTTTTTTTTTTCAAATTTTTATCTTTAGCCGTCCCCCCCGTGACCTGCCTCCGGTGTAGTGCCACCATGGAGAACGGAATTAAACAGCTTCTGAACGATTTCAAGTACCGGTTTTCCACCCGCTTTCAAAAGCTCCGCTTTAATTCCATCCTCGCCTGGGACTTGACATTTTAAGGTACTGTAGAGACAGTGATGTGTACAGCTGCCCATACAACTTCTCAATCTCACTCAAAATCTCAGGTGTCCGGGAAACGATGCTGCCACACTCAGTCTTCGACAGTTGACTCTTTCTGGCAAACAGATCTCTGGCAAAGACTTTGGAGCCCTGGTTCCACTCGATCGCTTCTTCAATACAAGCTGTACTGAAATTGCGTAAGTCTCGCCGCATGACATCTGTCTGTTCATTTGCCTGTATGCTGTCAAATTTGCTGAAGACTGCAACTTCATTTCCCATCTAACAGCCATGAGAATAAGAGAGTAATCGGAGAGTTTTTAGTGTTCTTCTGCGGCGTCTTACTTTCAGCTCACCGTTCTCTCTTGTGCCTATTTTGCGTTGAAGTCTACCATGAGCACCGTATAGCCGGTTTTAGGGGAATGCATGGCTCTTTTTTTTTTTATAGGAGAGGGGGCAAACGAGCATGCGGCTCACCTGATGGTAAGTGACTACCGCCGCCCATGAACAACTGCAACACCAGGGGAATCGCAAATGCGTTGCCGGCCTTTTAAAAAGGAGTACGCTCTTTTCTTGAAGGTCCCTAAGTCGTATCGGTCCGGAAAAATCGCTGATGGTAATCGATTCCACAAGGAGGTCGTGCGAGGAAGAAAACATCTTCTAAATCGCACAGTGGTGGACCGCCAATCATCCAGATGGTGTGGATGGTATCGGGAGTTCTGCCGCGATGTGCGTTCGTGAAATTTGGCGGCTGGGATTAATCCGAACAATTCCTCAGCGCACTCCCCATGGTAGATGCGAAAGAAAACGCAAAGGGATGCAACATCTCTTCGCAGTGCCTCTAGCTATATCCTCATATATTTCCTCCACCTCCTCATCGGGATGTGCCGAAATTTGTGCGTAAACCTGTATGACCTTCAGCGAATACCATTTGGTGATTCTAGGCATAAGGCACGCAACCCTCTTCGACACATTCTCAACCTTTACAACGTTGTTAACGAGAGACTTGTGGAAGATAAATTCGACACCTTCTTGGGATAGATGGTCGCCCTCCCAGTGATAGAACAAATTGCCGGATTCGAGGACTACCGTGTCCTCCCTCTCTCTTCAGACCTCAGATAATCCTATAATATTCTAGCGCAACTTCCCTATCTTTTCTTCCAGCTCCAGGATCTTCTCGTCAGTCCTCAAGCTGCGTGCTTTATAAGTTGCCAGGTCGAGTCGTCTCAGGTGGCAACCGAAGCTCCACCGGAGATTCTTAACACCACCTGCCTCGTAACCAAGAATAGCGAGGCCGCCAGAGACCAGGACCGTCTCTTCCTAACTTTATTCATGGGGGTATATTGCCATAGTTGCCACACTTGGCGAGCGGGTTGATAACCGTGGCTTTCTTTTATTGTTGTTTTGCTGTTATCAGAAAGAAGGGAAGGGAACTTGAGGTAATTGATCTTCTGCCTCAATTTCTCAACGTGCACGTTGAGCGAATGAGTGAAGACCGAATGGTGAAGAAAATATATAGCGCGAAAGTTAATATTAAAAGGTGTCGAGGTAGATCGAGACTAACTTTCGAAGAACATGTGAGCAAATTGCTCGAAGAAGGGAGTGTCAAGAGTACTCGGATACATAGACGTGCGTGTATGAAGAAGTTAATGAATCTGAAAGAAGCGAAAGAGGTATGTAAGGATCGTGACACTTGGCGATCTGTTCTCTCTGTCACCTCTTACAGCACCCACGGGAAGATATTGGGTAGTAGGAATGCTGCTATGTTTCGTATGATTAGTTTAGAGAACCGGATATTCTTTTTACTGGAAACGAGGCATCCCATCATAATACTCAGGAGTGACAAGGCTTGCATTTGTTTCTTAATTGAGGATAAATATAGGTGTCTATGGGCCACAGCTTCCACTTACCATCAGGTGGACTGTGTGCTCGTTTGTCACCCATATTATTACAAACAGCCTATATTATTTTTATCGCGACATGTGTAAACTTATGCAAATAACGGTTTTATGTAGGTAAGGATGACAAACGGGCACACTTCTGATGGTAGGTAGAAATTAAGGCCCATAGATACACCTACATCTGTTCTCGATTGAGAATCAAAATACAGATGCGTTTACACCCTGAGGACCATGTTGAAATGCCTCGATACTATTTAAGTGTGTATAATATAGTGAGCGATTCAATTATAATTACGAATATTTTGTGTAAATTCATAACAATGTATCAATTAAGTCTGAAAAGACGTGCCTACTAGAGATGGCGTGCGTTGCGTAAATCGACAAAGTTGCATAAAATGGTGGAATTGTTCTTTTCAAAGAGTTCTAAAGAAAAGTTCGCAACATTATTTATCTGTAAAGATTATATCACAATAACAAAAAAAATACAGATAGTAAAACTTCAATTAATTTTTTTTTAAATTATAGTTTTGTGCATTTTATCTAATTTAAAACGCATCGTCTTTACCCCAAGCCTTTTGAACCAGTGCAGTGGTTAAGCTTATACAAATGTTTTCTTTCGCAAAAATAAGATCAATTCTTGCATTAGAAAAACGTCAATGATATTTTGTGAAGTCGGTGTGCATTGCTGGTAGTAACATAGAATAAATAATAGTACTTAGTATAGTATTAATATCAGCAAGATAGAGATGCAATCGCGATTAGGTAACGCAAAGGCACATGTCGTTGTGAGTGGTCGTGCGAAACGTTTTTTAAAAAATAAATTTTATAACCAAGTTAAGAATAATGTTAACAGTATTTTTATGGATTAGGTTGAATTCTTTTATAGAATAAGGGTGACAAACGAGCACACAGTCCACCTGATGATAAATAGATACTGAGGTCCGTAGACATCTACATTTAGAAATTCATAGGTTATACATAAATGTTGTAAATAAGGATTTAGGTTAACACAGTCGTCACGTAAACGTTAGAATCACATTGTAACTGGTGAAACTTGGAAATAACATTGGGTCGCACACAACTCGATCCATACCATCTGGATAACTGGCGGTCCACCACTGTGCGATTTAGAAGAAGTTTTTTTCCTCGCACAAATTCCCTGTGGAATCAATTACCACCAGCGATTTTTCCGGACCGATACGACTTAGGAACCTTCAAGAAAAGAGTCTACTCCTTTTTAAAAGGCCGGCAACGCATCTGCAATTCCCCTAGTGTTGCAGTTGTTCATGGGCGGCGGTAGTCACTTACCATCAATCATCTTCCTATAAAAAATCCCTGTGAAGACTAAAGGTAAAAATTTATGTGAATTGAATTTCAAAGAGCTACGCAGCAAGCCGGTAGATAAACTTACTACTACGTTTCAGGTCACCAAAGGTCATCCGGTTGGGGATACTTAATGCTATCCATGCGAAGCCAGAGTGAGTTGCTAGTATAATGTAAAATATGTTAGCTATCGCAAACTCGCAAATCAAATAACTTTATATCGATAACTATATCTAGTATAGCTCGTTGCTCAACGAAAGGCATAACCGGGCATTTAGATGTAAAAGTAACTTAAATTACGCGCGCGGGCGAGAACTGTTTAAACGCTCTGGAGTATAACAATAGGGTCGTTTTGAGATGGTTTCCGGAACGTGCGGATATTCTAGGCAATAAATAAGTCGGCTTAAGTAGTAGCGGTAAAAGAGTAAACAATTTGGACCTGAGCCATTTTGTGGACTCTCAAAAAGCCTGGCCCTATTGACCCTTGAAACACTTTGTCACAATAAATGACGTACTATCTGGTCTGATTCACCAGACTTAAAACATTTCAAAACATTAATTCCGGCATATGATCGGTAAATTCACTTCAGAAGCCCTGGTATTAAATAAAAATAAATTGCGTTTTTTGACAAGAGCCCTTATTATAACACACAAATGATTTTTAAAAATCATCCTAGAGCTAAGCAACTCAAGGAAGTGCCAATTCTATTAATTAACGGAAGAAACATGGGATGTGCAGAGGGCACATCCCATCTGATTGTGGACTCTTAATACACAAACATACGAGTTACACTCATCTAGGAAACTACGTACTTAACCCAGAAGAAGTGGAATTACATCTACTAATTATACATAGTTTCCCAGATGAGTTACAGCTCACAGCTTAGCAACTCCTTCATTTCATTGAATATATAAACAACTAACATATCTATAGTAACAGGATGAAAAGTAAAATAAATATTTACAATAAGACGTCGTCTGTTCCTTAAGCTCTTTGGTGTTTTATCCGCCTAAATAATTCCAAATGGCTTATTGTGCTTAAATCTTCATATATGTCTTGCCAGTGTTCCCAAACCAACGGATGCATGTAAAGCATTTGGGACAAGATAAACGGGTGACTATTCACACAACTTCACAAAGTGTCTCAAGCAATTGCACGGCTTTTGTGGATAGAACAATATATGCTTTCCTTATTATGCTTTAGAATAAAAGTTATTACATTAACCCATTATGACCTGAATTATTTTAGAGGCTCCGTATTGAATATTTTTTTAATATGTTTTTATTAATGGTCTATTAAGTTATTTTTGAGCATTAAAAGTTAAAGTGATTTATCAAATTTGAAAAAGGCAATGGGTGCAACAGCAACCACAAACAAAAATCAAAATATAGAACTAAACCACGTTCTCTATTTGTCGCGTTCTTAAACGAGAACGGCCTTCTCTCTCTCTCAAGTTCTCTCTGGCCATCCACCACTCAAAATCGTATCGGCGTATCTACCGCCACACAAACGCATAGTTGAATAAGACTTTAGTTAGTTTAGTAGCAATACTCAAAGATGTCCGCTTGTTCATATCATCGATTGAAACAATATTAGAACTCAACTCGGACCATAGACCAGTCCTAATGCAGCTGGGCCAGCCAACAGGTGAGGTTCTTCAGACCAAAACCATCGTGGACTGGCGAGGTCTAAGTTGAGTCTACTACCTCCCAGCACTTAGACAAAATTCCTGACAAGATAGATTCGCCAGATGAAGCCAATGAGGCAATTAGCGCCCTATCGGCCCACCTCACCTCTACAGTGGAAGAATGCTCTCGTAGGGTTCGGGTGTCGAGCAATCGACACATGAAGCTTCCGAGTGATTTTGAATTTCGTTTGTTCGAATTCGCAGTAAATTTTACTAGCTATGAAAGCTATCGATACATGAAGAAACATCTCAGAAACTCTATCTCAGGAGGAGAAGAGAACATGGTAGCTAAATACCGCGTTTTCGATTACAGTCATCAATTGCCGCACGTATGCACACCGCTTACAAATACCGATTTGCGATTGTCCATTGACGATTGAGTGTCTCAATAAGTCGAAAACTTTTCGCTAGACTTTTACAGCTCATTGGAGAAATGTACCTGACTTTCGTTAAGTATTGTCGTCTTTTCCTTTGTATTCTTTTATTTTAAGGGCGTTATAGATAATGCTTAAAGTGACAGCATTTATATAATTCATTCATTAAAATTACAGCCTATATACGAGTACGTCCCACAGCTGTGTACAGGCCTCTTTTCATTTCTGAGAAGGTTTTAGGGGAAATAAATGTCTGCTACACTGCCCCAATACGTTTGGCGAACTTTACATGTCTTCGAAATATTTGTTTCCTTATTTCTCAGACATGCAGGTTTCCTCACAATGTTTTCCTTCACAGCTGAGCACGGGTTAAATCTGCACTTAAAACTGTAATTAACAATTTTATTGGTGCCGGTGGGGATTGACCCGGGTTGCTCGCGTATTGTAAAATTTACAGCGAGCGCTTAGCCCCTGAGCTACCACCACTCTCAACTCATTCATTAAACATAATATATGTAATCCATAATTATATTTTATTATTTCATCAATAACAATTTATTCTATACAGCTTTATGGTTAATGGATTTCAGAAACCTTTATAAAATGGTAATGACTGTTACGAGTAGATTGTTTGTTAAATTCCGCTTTCAAGAGCGCTTCTTTCAAAACTTTTTTTTTATTTATTACTTTTCTTATTTAACTCTCTTTTCATTTTCCTTACTTATTGTATAGTTATTTTCATATACCCTAAAATATTGGTTTATTTTATCCCCTTTATTTCAGTTCTTTTCTCTTAATAATTTTAATTTAACAGTCAAAATGTGTATAAATCAACCAAAAAAACTGGGTGCCATCCGGGAGGTGACACTAAAACTTCCCAGTAGGTAATAATAATAATTAGGAAACTTGAAATATGAAATGGCGTCATAGGAATACCCTTTACCGTTTATTTTTATTTTCCATTTATTTTCATATTAGAACAATTGCTCAGATAGCATAATACAGAACCTGCATGAGTAAGTTATTTCACCATCAGCGATTTCTTTTTTCTTATCAGAAAGAGGTATGTAAGGATCGTAACACTTGGCGATCTGTTCTCTCTGGCTACCCCGTCAGGGATTGTGCGTGAAGATAAGTAAGTAAGTAAGAAAGATTCCAATTACATAATTTTGCATCGAATGAAACCTGTACAACATCGATATCATTATATTATTTTTTACCAAGATTATCCACGGAAGTTAAACACGAACTAACGTACTTTAATACTCATAGATATTCTTTTAAAATCATAATGTCCGACTTTAGAGACCTTGGAACATGGGGGTTTGTCTAAGTTTGAAACTTGGAAAATCGCACCCATTAGAATAACTTGCTACAAGAGATCACAAAGACTTGATTTACATTGAGAAGAGCTAGAAGGAATGGTAAATTGCTCATGTCAATTAGTTTTACCACGTGCTCGGCAGTGAAGGAAAACATCGTAAGGAAACCGACATGTCTGAGAAATAAAAATATTTCGAAGACATGTGAAGTCCGCCGATACGCATTGGGACAGCGCGGTGGGCATTTCCTTGTCCTAAAACACTCTTAGAAATGAGAGGAGGCCTGTGCCCAGTAGTGAGACGTATTAAGGCTGTAGCTTTATTTAGTTTTGCTCTATTAAAATCAGCAACGACCTACTCTCATACTTATATTAAAATTTATCAGATATTGGATTTCATGTCGACCAAATACTCGAAGAATAACATACATTACATAACAAAGGTTTAATAATATGACGTCAATAGAGATCCATACCTATACATTCAAAGTAATGTAATCCAAAGAATTTAATCTAAAGACGATACTTTATCTCGAGCACATTTTTCTCAATTCAAAAGCATTTTATAGTTTCTTGCGTCATTTGAAGATCGTAAATTATTAAAAGAATTTATCCGTATAATTATCACTTTCGTTCAAAAAAAAATATGGAACAACCTTTATATTTATAAATTATATTATAAACATCCATCTATTATAGCCGACAAAAGTCCACTGATAAATATACACCTTCCCCAGCGATTGCCTCACAGAGGAGATTTTGCCATAAATACCACGCTTGGCAGATGGGTTGGAAACCGTAGCTTTTTATAAATTTGAGTTGTTATCAGGAAGATGCTGCTACCCATCTGTTTGAGTTTCCCTCTGTCGCCTCTTACGGTACCCACGGGATGATATAAGGTAAATGATATTCTTAAACTAGCACTACACGGTACAACATGTAAACATATTTTGGAATATGTAAACTTAATTATATTTATTATAAAAAAAGAAAGCACGTCCAAAAAAGTCATCTTAATAACGGTTTTACTGAGACGCGTTAGTAACACGACCACATGCGTCTTTTTCTACCGACTTCAATAAGGAGCCGGTACTCAATTAAACTGTATGTTTTTTATGTGTGTTACTGTTACCTCATAACTATTTCACTGGGTGTACCGATTTCGATGATTCTTTTTTTATTTGAAAGCTGGTGTTTCACATGTAGTCTCATATAAATTTTATCAAGATCTGTCTAATAGTTTTTATATTATTCTTAATAATTTATATTGAAGTCGGTTGTACAAATTTTTTAATTTTTAGTTATTACTGCGACAAATCCTGGATTTATGTACAAAGAAGTTAAATTTAACTTAGTGTTTTTAAAAATAACACTTTTAAAGTCTACGAGTTATGACGTATTTAGTAGCCTAGTATGGAGATTTTTCAAATATTAAACATATGTTTGTAAGTTTATATATTATGTTGTAATAAATATTAAACATATGTCAACTTTTTTTGTAAAATAAGGGTGAAACAAATGAGTGTATAGTCCACCTGATGGTAAGTGGATGCTGTGATCTACTGTGGTTTACAGCTATCCTCTATTAAGATTCAAAGTACAGATGCGTTGTAATCCTTGATGGCTTAGATGGAACGTCGTTTCCAGTAAAAAGAGTCACCGTTTCTCTACTCTCACCATACGATGCACAGCAGCATTAGTCTCCTATTTCACGCTGGTATTATATGGGGGCGTGGTCCTTTTCCGGTCGAGACGACCAATTCGTGTTACAACCATAATATAGTAGCAGCACGGCTCTACCTCAAATTTGTGCCAGGCTTCAAACAAAATACTTATTTTTCTGTCATTACCAGATTACATAATACAATTATATTGATTTTTCAGAATTATGTAGGTACTTTTTCATCATTTTAATTTTGAATTTTGATTTTAATTTTGATTTTAGTATTATAGATATTTTCAGTAGCACGAAGGCACTTGTGAATTCTAACCACCTTCTATTTGATTTCTAAGTAATATCACAGAATATCTAAACATTTAATTTATCCCTGTTGTTCGTGAAAGTAATAGACGTGAGTCGTTCCCTTTATAAAGTCTCTCGGCACGATATCAACAAACTAACAGCCATTTCTAGGTTTATAATCATGATGAAGTATGTTATTATCATGCATTTCCATCGAGAATTAATTTATTGATAACAAACAAATATACCAGCAAATTTTATAGTAAATATTTCAATTAAAAGTTGTATTGCGCGTAATACACTAGATCAATTCTCATTCAATCAAATGAAATCATTATGATCATAATAATATCATCATTACAACAAGTTCACTGCAGAATATAGATCTGTCCCAAAGATTGCCTCATACCGCGTTACCTCCTCTTTGCCTGATTTTGCATTACTTCACATTCACTTGGACATTGGCTTGGCAGGCGGGTAGACAACCTCAGTTTATATAGATACTCATTATCACAGTCCTGAGCCTCCTGCAATTATCGATTCATTCATCAGGCCATTTCATTATTTATCGTTGAGTCGCCGAGTACTGCGCTAGCAAATACCATGTTGCCACTCGAGGACCTTTCTTCCCCGTTGGCATTCATGTCATGCCTAATGATCTGTTGGACTATATCACAGTTACTTTTGCTGTTTTTCGGATAACCTTGTTACGGAAATACTTGCTATACTACCTAGTCAGCTCGTTGTACATGACTCATACGACAAGCATACAAGCACCACGTTTCGGTTTCCACTGTCATTACTGCTAACAAGCACTTTGGCTTAAGGTTAGTATAAAATATATCGGTGCTAGGCTAGAATTGTTGGACTTTAATATAAAAAAGATTTGAATTAAAATAAATTTGTTTATTATTTTGTCCGTAAATTATATTAGAAATTAACACTTTCACAGCCGGTTTCCAGACACAATAGTAAGACAATAGCAGTGCCCTATATATAGTGCACGGGACAGCGAAAGGGTTAATCTAGATCAGTAATGTAGATTTTACATAGAAATGTCATGGATATTTACTTAAGCAATTTTGCATCCTTAGGGATTGTATTTTTTCCTGAAATTTATTAATGGAAGAATGATTTAGAACCTCTGAAATATAACACCATAAAAGTTTTAATTTCAGCCGTTTTCGATCGATAAACATACTTATAAATTACACGCGTCGAACATAGTACCCACTCGTTTTCTAAACTCAGTTAAAAGACCAATAAATATTTAGAATTAAATTCAAAAGTTTGTCCAAGTATACGTAAATAGCTCTGCATAATTCTTTATTTAAGTAATATCTTTCTATAACGTGTTTTAGTTATAACTTTTATTATTTTTACTGTAAGAATGAGCGGTAATGGTGCTCAAAATGGATAAAAGCTACCAAAAAACTCAATTCGTTGCAGTACTCGCGTTCGTGTCTCTGCACAAATTAAAATTACTGGCGCACGGTCTGAGGCAACATCGCACAATGCACTTGTGTAATTATCAGAGAAAGGCTGCGAGCGCTGAAACTATGCACAATGCGCTATACAACAACTATAGGCAGATTTTGGGAACTTTATAATAGATGTATACTGTTTAGACATTGCAAAGGCACGATACTGGTCTCAAAAGGTACGGACAGACGTGCTCAAAAAATAGCATGCTCATAAGCTTGCTTAAAATTAGCATGCTCTGCAACTGTTCACATTTGCCAGCAATAAGCACGCTTAAAACATACTTATAAATAAGCATGCTCAAAGCAAATTTCGTACAGACGTGCAATTTGCGACCAGGCTCTCGGCCAAAATGGATGTACAAAGATATAGTGACAGTACTATTCGTTCAGAACTCAATAAAATTTATTTTGAATTGACGCAGCAAATGTCGCTGATCTAGATCGATGCGATAATAGCATGCTCATAAGCAAACCAACGCGCTCGGAGCACGCCTCCGTCTACCCAGGCCTCAGGTAGTATGCTCGAAAATCAAACGTCGATTGATTTTTGAGCACGCTCAAAATAAGCATGCTCATAACTAGCAACGTTGCGACAAATTTACATTTACAGTGGGTAGAGCAATTTAAAATTAAATTTAAAGTGGTAAAGCAAGACAATTAACAGTGGTAGAGCCACGCGGCAGTTTTTGCTGTCGCACAGATGGGCCGGCTCGAACCGGGGTGGTACCACGACCTCACAGAAAACCAGCGTGAAGTAGAGGTTTACCTCGGCGTTTCGCTTGGTGAGTGCAGGTGACCGGAGGCCCTTTTTACTGGAATGAGGCATTCCATCTTAGTCCTCACGGATGACAACGCATCTACATTTTGATTTTTAATAGAGGATAGATGTAGATGTCTATGGGCCGCAGCAACCACTGACCATCAGGTGGACTGTGTGCTCGTTTGTCACCCTTATCCTATAAAAAAAATGTGCTAGTAATGAGCACATCTATCCGTACGTTTACGAGACCAACTACGCTTCAGATTTATGCTAGAGCTAAACAATGGTTATAAACCAATAGAGTCATTCGGGGTAACTGAGCGCAGTGGGTAAGTGAGCGCAGTGAGTGTATCTCCCGAACGGGGAACGGGGGGGAGGTTTTTGTTTAGGTCGAAAAGTGACGCCAGAGTGCCTTGCTAGTCGCGACTTGTCTCTGTGGCGGCGGTTGATGAATGAATTTTTTTTCATAAAAAACAGTATATTATGGTGTCTAAATTTGAAATTTTTTGTTTAATGGAAAAAATGTATCATCGACGTTATCGATTTCACAACGTTAAGTTGTATTTTCTTTGAATAATAATATGTTTACGTATTAGTATTTTATATTAAAAAAATCATGTTATATTTGTTTTCAATTTATTTTACGAGCTTTCATTTGCAATTTTGTGTTCTGGGGAAAGTGTGCGCGGGTAAGTGTGCGCATGCGTACACTTGCCCCTTCGGTGTTATTTTCAGTTTCTCATCACCATGCCATGAAATTATATAAGAAAAAGACCTGAACTTGCATCGGTCACTGAAGAACAAATCTCTAGAGCTAAAGCACTCATTGGACATGAGCAAAAGAAAGAGCAACAGAGCTGCTGCAAGTGCCATTGGTATTAGTGAGTATTGTATTCGAAATCTACATCGTCGTCTTGAAGAGAAAGAACAAAGTTTTCTATGGCCTCGACCTCTACAACAGTAGAGTACTGTTGTCCTCTATTTAAGCAAAAATATACAGAGCCAAATACTGAAGTATGGAGTCAGTGCATGTATTGCAAAGACTGGTGACATGAGGATGCCATCTGATCAGGATGCACTGCATATGAGAGAGGTGTTTTTGTTTGTGATAATTGTATTGATGATCCCTAAATTACTATTGTTTCTAATACATTAGACAATCCCAACTAAAATGTGTTAATCTTTAAATATTAATAATTAAAAGTTTCTATAATTTTATTTAAATAAATGTTAAGTTTATTTTATTTTACGAGATAATTGTTATTTTCATGCAAAAACTAATAACTAATAAAAATAACTTCTAAGTGGCATTACAATAAAGAACCTTTATTCTTGAATATTGTGTATATTTTGATTAATCCAATGAATGCGCTTACTTAACCCATATGCGTATACTAACCCCGTACGTGTGCGCGCAGTTACCCGCATCGTGGGTCAAGTGAGCGCATTTCGATTTTATGTAATTAAATGCTTACAGAAAAAAAACCACCAAGTTTTCTATTCTTGTTTTTATTTCAATTTAGCGACTATTATATGGTTTATCTCAGGTTCATCTTTTATATTCCTAACTCTTTTATTTTATGCGTAGTGAACTAATATTTACCAAAGTGCGCACACTTGACCCGTATGACTCTATATATTTTTATAAGCTTAATAATCTTGTAAGATGTGGTTTCGGACCAACGACTTATACACACACGGTTAGTAACCTTAAATATTTCCTTCACTTTAATTATATATTTTATTTTACATTCCTTTTAGGAAAAAATAAGTAGATCGATGGGATAATTATTTATGTGTATATATAAAATGGTTTCTGCGTCTGTTAGTGATGGTGTAAATCACACACTATATATTATTGTTCGATACGATGGTTCATTGTTTCACTAGGATGCGATAGGTGGTCAAGTTAATAACGAATTATACTTAAAATATGAGTCAAGAAATAACATCACAAAATCTGGACACGATAGTTGGCGCGCGCTGTAATTTTTTTTAAATAGCAACTTTACATCAGAACTTAATCGCGCGACCTACCGAAAAGGGCAGAACCGAGTTTTGCCAAAAATATTTTATGGCTTCCTAAAGATAGCTTATAACTACCTTGTTCACAGCAGCCGTATAATATCCAGATCAAAGAAGAAGCAGCGGTGCAAAATATCTGGTACTGCGTCCGTCAATCCACCTGCCAAGCCTGATTTTTATGGGCTGATGAAGAAGATAAAGTAGAATAACAACATTAGATATTATATGTACCAAGACAATGGATATATTTTCTTTTTACTATTTCACTCTTCTTTCTCGCTTTTTCTTAGAGGTTTTTGGCCGATAATTGCACTCAGCACAAAATGTACTGTCTCAGAGTCTTAGTACTCAATTTTATAACTAGTATGTCAAAAACAGTAAGTATTCACATTAAAGCATCTTCACATATTCATAAAGTACTTATTTAGTTAAAAAAACGTGAATGCTGAGATCTTTTTAAAGATAAATTTGATATTTTTAATGGTAACGGTATTAATTAAAATATAAATCTCTGCTTTTCTTTTTGAATGCCGTTTCTGTAAGCAATATTTACAACAGCAGGTTTTTAAAAATACAAGGATTTATTAATAACGATTTTTACATTGTCAAATATTTTGATAAATTTTTAAGGCGTTATTAATTTTCGTAAAATATTTTCTTGGAGATAAATGCATTTAGAAAATCTTAATCAATGTTGTTACTAACATTTAAACAAAATTTATATTATATATTTTGTACACAAAACCCTTTACATGATCACAGAGAAACAGTCCGTCTTTTGAAACGGATCTTGTTGTTCATCCAACTGAAATGTTGTCATTGATTAAGATTAAGCCAGTTTTGAATATAAAAGAATATACCTACGAACATTTCAACTTAAAAAGCCAAGATAGAGGACTCATACAATAAATATCTATAAAGAAGTACAATTAATTCTTTATTCATTCATGAATTCATTTATTACGTCCTATCAAACGAAATTATTTACCACAGTTGCTATATTTAGAGGGCGAGTTAGAATCTGCAGTTTTATTTAGTTGTTAAAACGAAGATGCTGTGGCCCATCTTTTGTTTTATTTCCCTTTGTTGCTCTGTGTGGATTATTCTACGCTGTCGCTCTTTATTTACGCCTTTTCTTTTTATTTTTAATTTATAAAAATTAAAAATAACAACATTTCTACATGACAGAGCCACGCTGTAGCTACATTATGGCTGAAGCACGAATGGGTCGATTTGACCATGCTCCCACTGAATTTCAGTGTAAAATAGTAACTTAATGCTGCGGTGTCTTGTATGGTGAGTGTAAAGAACCGGAGGCACTTCACCTTAATTCTCAGGGGTGACGACGCATTTAACTTTTGATTATTATTGGAGACAGATGTAGAAGTCTATGGGCCACAGCATATGTATATTTGACATCAGGTGGACTGTGTGCTCGTTTGTCATCCATATTCTATGGAAAAACTAGTCTACTATCCTTTCAAAATGAAGTTCATCTGGGCGAGGTAGACGGTAAACTTGTTGTTTCTCTTTTTTATGATTTTTAAAGGTAAACATACATACATATAATCACGCCTCTTTCCCGTGGGGGTAGGCAGAGACCAGTTCTTTCCACTTGCTACGATCCTTGCATACTTGTTTTGCTTCGTCCACTTTCATTATTCCCTTCATACATGCTCTACGGTTTAGGGTACTCTTGACCTGGCCTTTTTTCAAGACGTCTAAATATAATAATAGGCGTTTTATATCAAAAATAATAAAATTAAGGACCCACTGTGTAACGTAAGTGTGCTAGCTGATCTAAATGTGAATGATGTAAACTAGTCATTAAAATTTTATTTCTGAAATCCATCCATATTTTAAATTCCTTGCCACTCTGAATTGCTCACTTTTCTGAATACTTTTGACCAATTTTGGGTCAAATGAAGCAATTTTCAATACATAATTATAAATATTTGCGATCTTAGTACAATTTTAAAACACATACTTGGATATCGACTTTCAATAATAATAGACCCTACTACTGCAACACAAAAGTAAATGATTCTAAATAGTCATAGCTTTCAGAACAATCGATAGTTTAGGGGAGGAGAAGAGGGGACAGAGTAGAGGGAGGGCTGCCTGCCACGATTTCAATTTCAGGCCATCAGTCGCCGCATGCATGCACGCCGCTTACGAATACTTCTCTCACTCAACGTTTGAGTATCTCAATTAATCAAAACTTTCGGCTGAAGCATTAGAACACTTTATCGAAAATCTTACCCACAATTTCAATAACGCATTGAATAACTTTATGTAAGTGTGAAGTGAAAGTACCTAGTATATTTAATGAAGTAATAATAAAATATTATGTTTCATAATTATCATCATTTTTCTTCTGGAATCAGAACATAATCTATACTATTTATTATATAATATAATAAAGCGGAAGAGTTTTTTGTTTGTTTAAACGCGCTAATCTCTGGAACTACCAGTCCGATTTGAAAAATTCTTTTGTATATTATAGCCAGATTCATGTGGAATAGTATAGGCTATCTAGCATTAAGCTATATCACTCAGCTAGCCTTAAATATGGATATTTGTTAAGCAAGTCAGAAGAAAAAGCACTCCCGAAATGATTTATCCGCGTACGCTGGTGTTATCGTTAGGGATACGTAAATACAATGTTCTAGAAAAATATAGATCTTTACTCCGTCTAAAAAAGTCTGCGATACCATATGTCTATTTCTTATATATGAGCCATAAATAGGTATTTTGTGACAAAAAAATATTGAAAATTTAAAAATGATTTATGAGCGTTATTATTACGCATGGCCTATTTATCCTTACGAACGAAAATTACTTCATCATCAAGACAATTTTATGAAGATAAACTTTGTTCTTTATACCATGTTATTTGGACGCATAGTTTAAGAGATAATGTAAAATTAAAATAATTCAATACTTGGCTGGGCGCGCGAACGACGCATAAACCCTAGCCACCCGGTGAGAACGTGGGGAGGGGAGGACACTCAACCGGGAGTGGGAGGGAAACTGGATAAAACTTACCTTCACTCTACATCATACATAATATGCCGACAGATAAAAGTACTCCATTAATTATGCCAATTTTTCCATCCATTGCTATCAAATAAAATATTTAATTGCAATTATAAAATGCTTGAACAAGGTTATGTCACGCACCACCGACACGTGATGACGCGGGTGAAACCGCGGGGCACAGCTAGTATAACATAAACTTGTTATATTATGTAGTGACCCTGACTCACCTATCTCTCTCTTTTCACTCGTCTTTTTAGGGTACTCTTAACTTTGCCCGTCTTTAATATAGATATTTTATTCGATTCAACTCCCCCTGAGAAAAAAGCGGAATGATTACAATATTTACGAGTTTCTAAAGCATCAAATTAAAAATAACGATTTATTTAATTATTAAATTAATTATATAAGAGTCTACGTATGCTTTGTTGTAAAATGTAAAAAGGAACTTAATGTCAATTTATAGTATATAAACCAAAAACAATACATATACTATGGAGGTACGAAAGAGCTACACCAAGTTGCATATAAACGTAATGACATAAATGTATCATAATATCCACTTTGTACTGGCGACGTAAAATCCACTAACCCATGTCACCTCGTTGGTGTCATAAGAGGCAGACATACAGACAGAGGGACAGAGGGAAAATAAATAAGAGATGAACAGCAACAGCAGCATATTCCTGATAACAATTCAACACAATAAAAAAACAGCAGTTACCTACCCGCCTACCTTGCGTGGCAAAAGGCAAATATTCCTCCCATGAGGCAATCTTTAGGGGAGGACTATGTTTAGCAGCAAACTTTTATTGGGCTGTAATAGTGATAATTTTGAATAATATTATCGACTACTGATTACTATCGATTTACTGAAAGAAGGTGTAGTGACAAAAATTGAGAAAGGTATGCTGAGATGGTTTGGCCATGTCGAGAGAATGAATGAAGAACGATTGACGAAAAAAATGTATAAGGCGAGTGTGAATGAAAGTGTTGGAAAGGGTAGACCTAGGCGGACGTTTCTAGATCAAATCAGGGACGTCTTGAAAAAAGGCTAGGTCAAGAATACCCTAGAGCATGTATGAAGGGAATAATGAAAGTGGATGAAGCGAAACGAGTATGTAAGGACCGTAACAAGTGGAAAGAAGTGGTATCTGCCTACCCCTACGGGAAAGAGCCGTGATTATATGTATGTATGTGTTATCGACAAACATTGCTACGAAACACCTAATATTTATTTTAATAGTAAATAGTTAATTCTGTAATGAATTATTACTAGTTCCTGATTAAGAGCTCCGTTGAACATTAATCATTTTTAAATGTACGGTCTATCAATTGGATAATAATACACGAGTAGTAAAGCGTATTTGCACATAAAATGCGCGCCGCTAGTGGCATAATTGCCCGATGGGTGGTTGGCAAAGAGCATTGTGGTGCGGGACGTGAAAGCCGACAATGACACGGAATTGGTGACGACTGGTAACCGCAACAATTGCAGAGCCCGCTGAAACTACGACTCGGTACTATTTTACTCGGTGTTTTATTTACGATGTATATCAGTTTGGACAGAATTAATTAGTTTTCTTTTTTCCTCTTTTTATTGGGCTAAATAAACAATGAAACAATACAAAACATAATAATTTAGAGGAATGTATATTTACATAATATACATATTATCCTATATCGATTTTAAGCCTAAAATGGTAAGTTACTTAATAGTAACTTAAAAGATCGACATTAAACTTAAATTTTATAATATTGTAGAAATACCAAATTTGACGTCGTACGTACCACAAAAATATTATGAGACACTATATAAATTAATTTCATTTAATAGATGTAGTAAGAGGTGAAAATTAATTAAAAACTATATAAAAGACCCGCGAAAAATAAATCCGGTATTATGAATGCAAATCCGCTTGCCGGCGATTACGATGTCCGGCATACTTAATATGTGTACGTATGTTATTTAAAAGAAGAATTCAAAGCATTAATTTACACGTGTTTGATCAAGAAGATAACAACGACTGTGTTTAAAAATAATGTGGTATCCGCAAATCACTTTCACTCAATAGCTCTCTCAGAAATCAGCAGATTCTCACATAATATAGACAGTGACTTTGCTTTAATAAAAATATAATGACGTCAGTTTTTAAAACTATAACAAAATAAGCACTCGCGACATATAAGTAGCTCGCTCCTCCTCCTCGTCTTGTATCCAATTAACATTGGATGGATTCTGTCTTGTGCATGATAATAATATCATTTACAAGAATATCGGTCACAGTGGCCAGTCTCTACGGAAACAAGCCATCTACGAATGTGTGTGCTAAATCTATTCCCCTAACTCTCATAGTCTGATGGGACGGTAATCAGTCAAAGTAAGAGATCAGGCGCAGGACCCACAACTTATCGTGCTTTCCGGGCCACGTGGATTAAACACCGCTAACTATTTGATTTAGGACTACTAAGAATTCCTTGATAGAAAATCCAATGGCTGATTTTGGGCCAACTACAATTTTAGATTTTTGAATGAAGAAATTGATCGAGAACACACGATCAGAAGTCGCACATACTACTAATAGACAATTCCAATTAAACACATTATATAAGCGATAAGAATAAGGACAGCTTCGGTGATTCCGTCTATACTAACAATCACGCTACAAAACAATGAAAATTTTTCTTTAATATTAAAATATTATGATATATACATTAACATAAAAAGTAGTGGCAGTTTGCTAAAGAAAGTTCCGAAATTGTTGAAAATTGGTCGGTAGCGTTCGTTCTTACCGTGTTTCGGTCAATATTACGTAGAAATTTGTGTTATACTCAAACCGCAAACGTATCATCTGAGATTTGGTAATATATCAGTATAATAGTAACACATGTTTTAACTAATTCCAATTAAAACATGGGGGCTTCTACAGTTCCTAAGGCGCCACGATTTGAAGGAAATTTCTCGATATCTCGCTTAGTTTCCGAGATATCGATACTCAAAAATCTCATACTAAAACCGAAGCAGCACAACCCGACTTCACGTAGTCTTGTCTGCCGTACCCCTAGAGTGTTTTTGTAAAGCCCCCGCCTGCTGTAGCAAATAGCAGGCACCTGTGCGAGCCTTAGCGGCTGAGGCTGGTCGCAGAAGGAGACTAATAAGGCAAAGCTGCGGATGTGAACATCAGTGCCTGCGATTTGCTACGCAAGGGCAAAGGGGCTTCACTTTTCGCATCACCGAAGCCGTTCTAGAAGTAAATTTGATTCAATATTCCTGTGTAAAAAAAGTAATTTTTAAGTATCTCATCATCATCATCATCATTACAGCCTTTCATAACTCCACTGCTGAACATAGGCCTCCCCCAAGGAATGCCACAAAGCACGGTCCTGAGCCACCTGCATCCATCGACTTCCTGCATGTCTTACCAGGTCGTCACTCCATCTCGTGGGGGGTCGCCCTGCACTTCGCCTACCGGTACGAGGTTGCCACTCAAGAACCAATAATAATTCTCACGAACTGTGTGTATGTATAATTTGCGAACTAAATTGTTTTTTTAAGACTCATTATAAGCTTAATTACTGCGATCTCTTTTAAAATAAACTCAAAAGCAGCGTATTGTATCTTTTGAGGGATTGAGTAATTTACGAAACCGAGTACCTCTCATGTGTATAATAAACCCTAAGTTTCAAGGTTTTGAAGTACATTTTAAAACAAGGATAATGCTTGCCTTTTTTATTTCAAGAGGACTTTAATTGTGAGACGATTAAAAAGAGCAAATAACGTTATTAAAAGTCAACTTTGATTTATTGGTTTGTTTTACGTTATATACGATATTAAATTAAAAAGATAACTTTAAATAATTTCGCTAAATAAACGAAAAGAAATTACATGCATTAATTTATGTTGAATAACGATTTATCTGATTATTGCCATGAAAGTGATTATTGAAAAATTTAATTAATAAGTCTGTAAAAAAATGTTTTTCAAAAAGTAATCTACGATAGTATTACGAGTACCTCGACCCACTTTCCATTTCTTAAACCCTCATTTTCTTGAATATCTTTAACCTTCTCTTGCATTAACATAATATAAATATTTACTTACTTTCGAACTCCTTCACGGCGGTTTACGAATCGACCGCACTATTTCGATTTAATAACCATAGCTTTACTACGGTAACAGAAATAGAGCAGATGGCTTCGTTGCGCAAGGTGCCTTACCTGCAAAGAAGATAACAAAATAATTAATATTTATTTATATTTTTTAATTTGTACGTATTAAAAAAGAGTTACATGAAATTTCCAAAACATCATAAAACATGTGTGCTCTATGATGAAGTTAGTTCTTTTTCTCATTTTTTGTTAATATTTTTATTATTTTTTGGCGTACAATAAAGTGTTATCTATCTATCTATCTATCTATGATGGTTGCATACGTGCGTGCGGGAATCGATAAGCCCATTTAGATCTATAGTTGATTCTAACGTAGTCCACGGGCTATACAAAGATCTTACTACTCAGAGCTTCAAATATATTGTTGTGTAACTCTCGTTCACGCCAGACATAAATACTCAGACGAGTTAATAAGCCAGGGTGTAATACCAAAGTACGTATAGTACTGCGATCGTCAATCCGACTGCCAAACTTGGCGATATAGACAAATAACTTCTGGAACGGGTGAGGGTCAAATCCAGCAATGGATTTACGGAATGAAAATGAAGAAGATAAAACAAAGCTGAATTATAGTTACAATTAGACAAGTATCGCAATATAATATGATTACAATCACTTTTGTCACGTTGCTAAAATTTCAGGTCGATTTACTTTGTATTATTTTTCCTACAAATAGGAATGGTTTTTAATGTAGAAAACGAAGTAGAACTGAGAACTCGTATAAATTGAATTTGGATAAACAATACGCAAATTGTTTCGTGTACAACACAAAACATTTTTGATGTTTACCTTATTGTTGTAAAAATATTTTAATTATTCTATATTCTGGTTATGTACAAAAAATCAAAGGTTCTGATCCCTTTTTAATTTGTTTACCTTTTACGCAGTTGTGAGGATAATGGTATGAAGGAAGATAACGGTTTCGTTCTTAACAAGGTAAATAAATGTTACGTAAAGTTATAAATAGACACGAAATATTGTAAGAGTAAAAGAAGATGAAGGTTTTGGTAATAATTAAGTAAAAATAAAAAAGAATATTATGGCGTCTTATATTAATTTAAACTCACATTATAAATAAACAGGCTTAAAAAATTGAGTTTTCTTTCGGGGCTTACTAGCAGAAACTGCCACAAGGCATTAATCAGCCCATTGTAATCCTTAGTTCTAGGCGGCGTACTTTAAAGAATAAAAGATGTAGCCAACCTGTATAACCCACTTCAGACAAAGGCTACAAATTCGATGTCGCCCGTGAAGGCTAAGATGAAAAAAGGCTGTTATTGTGCCCGATCACGCACATTTCAGATCGTGAAACAACACTGTGTAAGCTATTTAGTATATACGATTATACACGAGATCTTCTCTCTTACCGAAGGAGAGAAGGTCTAGTGACTACTATCGCCATCTATCAGTAATCAGCTATTACAGCATTGTACTTACTACCACTTAACTTTGCATTAACCTTAATATTATACATTATTATATTAAGAAAATTGAGATGAAGGCAAACATGGCGAGAAAACCTGAATGAATGAAGAATAAAATATTTCGAAGGCATGTGAACTCGCACTGGAGCAGCGCGGCGAACGTATTGCGCCGTAACCATCTCAAAAATGTGGACGCGTGTAAAATCTATAGGCTTTAGTTTTATTTAACCTTATGTTGTTTCTTAGTTAATGATGTGAATGTAAAGCAATTAAACTTAATAAACTACATGTTAATTAGTCATTACTATTGTAAAGTCCGATTATAATTGCTATAAATTTGCTATATAAGAAGACCTTTTTAATACCTCTATTCAGAAAGGAAAACAAAATAATATAACATTGAGAATAATAGAACTATTTACTAGCTGTAGTCTAAACGTTATTTTATAGTAAAGCTACGTTTTTTATAGAAAATCTATAATCGATACATGCATTTAAGTTTTTGACCAACCTTTACTCATTTGTCAAAGAGAAGTGAGTAAATAAGTGTAATTTTAATTTAATATTTATTGTATTAAATCATTAGCAGAGCGTTATGGACTTAAATACCGACAGTATCAAGCACTATTTACGCAGTTCGGTTCCTATTTAGGTACATTATAATCCATGCTGATTTAGAAGTCGATGGAATTTATTTTATTAAAAATTCTTGCAAGCAATGACGTTTATTTCACCTCCAAATGACGTCATAAAGTGTTCTAAATGAAGCGAGGCCTATAGCCCAGAACAATAATAAAAGCGCCTTTAGTTATCGTTCTGAGGACTAGTGTATAAAAGCCATACTTTCTTGCTTGTCAAGCTGTCAAATGTCAACGACTTGGTTTTGTTTACAAAATACGATTACATAATATTTTCTTGATTTCTAACCCTTGCGTTGACAATTTATGAAAAGCAAAAGCAAAGTATCTACGCTACGAAACAAAGGAACGGTACGATTATTTTTATGATGATGTCGCAGAAAGACTCAGCTCTTGCACACGACGCGGAATGAATTGTTTGGGGTTTTATCGCACACTGTCCCGAACGGCAACAATATACAAGTAGCGATATGGACAGAAAAGTGCACTTGTAATCAGAAATTCATTTGTATGAGTTACCTCGCTCTCCCAAAGTGACAGACGGTTTTGCGAGCATACCGGTTCCGGTTGGATAAATGTTCTAAGCATAATAAAGAAAATTTCCTATTTGTAAAAATAAAATTATGTTAACTTGAACATTTAATAATTCCTACACGGTTGTATGCTTTAAGTAGGTAACTTTAGTTAACAATAACGTGTATGATTGAAATTTATTAAGGTTTTCTTTATATTGTAGAAATCGAATTATTATAGCGTAGGTACTAATTTTCTCAACAACTTATTGTAATTATTTTATTATACATATATATTTTTTTTATTGTAATTAATTAATCTTATCGTCAATTATCCAATTATACATTTACATTTTCTTCAGCCATCTGGCCAAATTTCTAAATATAACCGAATTTTTATGAGTGTTAACCATAACCAATAAGCCATAAAATTAATTACCCGAAACACTAGACGGAAACGGTAGAGCTACATAGCTGCAGTACGAATGGGTCGGCTCGACCGGGGTAAGACCATGGTTTCACAGAATACCAGTGTAAAACAGCAGAATGATGTGCTGCTGTGTTTCGTGTGGTGAGTGTAGAGAACCAGAGGCCCTTATTATTGTTAACGATGCATTCAATTTTAGTCCTCACGGCTGATAATGCATCTGCATTTTGATTCTTAATCACTGATCGATGTAGTTGTCTATGGTCCTTACAAGTTCACTTAACATGGGTGGAGTATGTACAAATTTTTCATATTCCATAAAAACTTCTAAGTCAAGCTGTATGAAACATTATATCTATACCAATATATATATATATATATATATATATATATATATATATATGTCCAGATTTTGTGATTTTATTTCTTGACTCATATTGTAAATATAATTCTTTATATAATATGTAACAAAAACCCTGTGGTTCCCGTTAAGTACGTTATCAGGATCATTATTCAATCGTTTAGAAATACCTTTTTTTTAAACTCGAACAATATTTTATTTTATTTTATTTAAAAAAAATTGTATGCAAATTGTATAAGGTTTTATTACCTCTGTCAAAGACCCCGCTTTACTTAGCTTTAGCATCGGCTAGTGTCGGTAAGAGGTAATAAAACCACATAAAATTAAAAAAAAAGAGCACTATCATTCACTCCATAGTTATTAAATCGTAAGGTGTTGGTATGCATATAAGTAACATTAAAAATATATATTGAAATATATTTTTGTAATATATATTTATATATATATATATATATTTGAAATTCAGTGACATCTACCGAAAAATTGAAAAACCTGCACATCTGAGGGTTTCTAGACTGCTGTAAATTGAAAGCCACTTTTCATTTCAAAAAGCGCCACCTGTGGGAGGGTTGTTAAAGCAAAAGCTAAAATCTGCGTTCGTTCTTGATGATTTAAACATTACAGATGGCGACACTGTTTTATAGTTTTGCAAATGTATCTGAGATGGCGCTGACCTTAGTATAAAATTCTCAGTTTATATAATATGAATCTTTGTGTAAGATAATCTTAGAGTAAGGACTAAATCATAGAGGGAGCCTACAATTCGTCGCCAGCATATCGCTTTTCCTAATTCAATTATCGAATAAGACAAAATAAATAAACATATAAAAGGATGTTGTGTGTCCTTATACTTATTTCAAGTGGTCTTTTTTTTGGTCTTTTTGTCTTTATAGTAAAGCACAGCATAAGCCTCCTCTCATGTCTGAGAGCGTATAAAGCTTCACACTATGCTTTAATATTATTTATATTTACTACAAAAATGTCATCTTAATGCAGTTTTATTATACTAGCGATCCGCACCGGTTTCGTACGGGTGATTTCTGGATCATGCCATCTATCGAGTCAAATTTTGAATCCAAATCATTTTTGAATCAATTTATTTACACACACAAAATTTCATCAAAATTGGTTAAGCCGTTTTAGGAGGAGTTCAGAATAATTTAAATAAAGATAAGATGTTCCAATAGACAGACATCTTTAAGCTATAGTGACATGGTTCTCACAGTTAATACTTGACATCGACGTACCAACTTATTACTTATACTAATTACCTCAAAATTCCTCGAAAGAATTATTCGAGTGATCAAGTGACTTGTTTTCGAAATCAAGTGAAGATGATTATATTATCGATCCACATTCAATAGCAAGATGCATATGACGTGGAATATACGAGTATCTTAATACTAGTAGTGCGGCATGAATACTAAGTCTTCACAGGGACATACGGTACTTATTTTTTTATTGATCAACTTCATTTATAGCTCTTAAGGAACTTCATTACACTATAAATAAGATGAAGGCTCACATAGTGTGCAAGTTGGATTCCATAGTAAGAATTTTGCAATCTAGGTAATTTTGGATTATTCTACACCTATTTCTTAATGCTCGTGGATTTGTGTTAATGAATGAACAAATTATCGAAAGTTTTCCCGAGAAATAATTATAAAATGATATAAAACGCAATTCTCATAATTTAAGTCCAAATTATTACCTTTATTTTTAAAATTTTCTTACCCATATGGGAACAGCAAAGTTGAAGCACTATTTCGAAAAATGTTAAACAAAACTAAGCACTAAATAATAAATAATTAATTTTTGAACTATCACTACTTCAAAGAGCTTTTTAGTGACCAACATACAATATACATAAGCGAAAATTATGTAGTCAGTCACATCAAATTTATTTATGTTATTTTATGCCGTGGTAGCTCAAGCGCTCACTGGAAATTGTTAATTGCAATTTTAAGTGCTGATTCACCACGTGCTCGGCGGTGAAGGAAAACTGCATGTCTGAGAAATAAAAAAAAATTCGAAGACGTGTGAAGTTCGCCAACACGCATTGGGGCAGCCCGGCGGAATTTTCCTTGCCCTAAAACAAAAACATCTGACGTCAGGAACATGAAATTATAATCTCATTACGGTTGAACGGCAAAGTCTGGCTGGGACAGGTACAGGACATGAATAGCGAACACCACAACGGCAATCCCGTGTGGGCTTGCGGTCTCATCTCGAAAACCAAAATTTATTTTGGACATATTTCAAATATACAGCGTGGCCAACAAAACTACACATATTGTTTGCCGCTTGTGGTGACCGATACTATTATAATAATAACATGATTACATCAGACGTGCCCGAAATGCAATATCTCCAGTTATATAACGAGTTAAATAATTGTAAAAATATTAAACATGCCGTATTTATTGGAACCTACATAGTATTAAAAAGAGATAGCTTAGCCAATGTTATTTTCCGCGATTTTAATAGTATCAGAAGATGTAGAATTTTAGGAAAATAAAAGTTAAACTAGGTTAAGGTTTAATATCGAAGTCCCATATACTATTGTTAGTAATGAAACTTAGTTTTCAGACTATCAGACTTCAAAGTAGTCTGCAATGTGTCTCCCCCACTGTAACTTTCAAAGAGTATATAAATCACTAATAACGGTTTTTAGCAATTAGTCGTCGTTTTCTGATGAATTTTGTGCTATTAACCAGAAGGCTTTTACAACTACGTCGGACTTGGATTTCTATATGAAAGAGGTGCTGATGATATGACCATGATGTTGAAGGCTAAATTCGTGTATGAATGTCAAGTTTCTGTTTAAGGATTTCCTATCCATACGTTATATGTATCATATACATATGTATGGATGAGTTATCTAACTACTGTCCGAGCAGGGGTATACGGGGTATACAGAGCCTGGATCTGACGGTTTTACTAAAGCCGGTCGACGTGGGTGGTGAGAACGGCACAGGCACGCAGTTGCACGGTGAGTACGGGTTGCGAGCCGTGCCCGTTTGTGGATTCGGTGCGTCCGTGTGTACGTAATCTCATTGTGTAATGGGCCAGCGACGCTTCTAAGCGTAGGACAACGATCTATCGCTGTCCTATATAACTGTCGTCGTTTTCTACCTAGCGGTTCACTGAAGATGTTGCGGGTCTCCAGGGACCCGTCGTCATCGTCACGTAATACTAGCGGCTTGGGATATATCTCTTTGAAATATTCAAAGATGTGTAGGTCTGAGTTGCGCTGATATCACCAGATTCCGGTGGATCTACGGTTTAAACTATTTTTATCTTCCCAGGCAAAGGCTACGCTTGCGTAAGAATAATATAAATTGTTGGCAAGTTTTATACGAACCTAATTTATGTCTTAGGGACAGTTTATTTCTGGTGTATATATGACATGGAAGCGACTAGTGACGAATTTTTTTCAATTGCGTACAGCAAGTATGTTTCTGAAAATACAAAAGATATGTTGGATTCGAACGTGATCCTGAGGTTTTCAGCCGACGTTTTAGCAGCAGATTGTGAGACATAATAGGATTTATCGAGCGACGAAATAGGATTTCCGGATTTATTTCCGAAGTTTCTTAGGGTTCTTTAGAAATTATATTTTTATTACTACATTTTTTCAACTTCGACTTTCCAACGTCGAAACCATGTGCCAAAGCGATCGGCAGCGTTTTAGGGTATCTTCGTAAGATATCCCTTACTTTTCGACGTTGAATATCGTGTCATCGGCAAAGAGATCGGTGTAAATCAATGTGATCAGTGTAGTTCCTTGGAATGTCATTACTGAAGACTGTGAGCGATTAGTCCGCCGCGCTGCTCTAGTACTCGGTGGCGAACTTCATATAACCTCAAAATATTTTATTACTCAGACATGCACTTCCTGACGATGTTTTCGATTCTTCACAAATGTGGATCAAAACTCATTCGTTAAATACACTGGAAAATAAATTCTACTGAAGTAAAGAAATGCAAAAACAAAGCAAATTCAAATCATAACAGCAAAAAATGCAAGCACATGATTACATACATGTTTGTTAAACAAAAATCTGTTTGAAAAACATATATATATTTGCATGTTTTATTTATTATCCTATGGACGTTACAAACAAAGTTTTTATCTTTTTATTTCACGTATTGATATTTTTGTATATCAATATGCGTTCGTGAATACGCGTAAATTTTTCTTTCATAAAATTTCAATGATCGATATGTGGTGTACAACACGGTATAATATTGAAATTTTCGACATCATTACGTATATATAATTCTATTTAAGAGAATCAAACAAGAAATAACTATAATTCGGGACATTCCTCCTCCATCTAACTGGTCCTATTTATATATATTGCTATATTTTTCTACGTATTTTATTTCAAATTTCGTTTTGTTTTTATATAAGTATTATATTAGATATAAACATTACATGTTCACTTCTAGGTTCTAGGTTACTTTTTAAATATAGAACTTATGAATGTATAATATTGTATTAGTATTTTTCATACATGTATATTTATTAGGTAAGTACGTGATAACGTTGTTGTATTGCTTATTTTACTGTTATTTTTGCTTTTGTCATCTATCAAATTATTTCCACACGTCCTGGTTTGTACTGGGAGAGAATGCTTAGAGACATTAGAGTCCGCCCTTTGTAATCCTTTTTAATAAAGCGTTATAATCAATAAAGTGTAAATAAATAAATAGTATCCACCTGTCCACCTATTAAATGGCTAATTATTGACGTAGACAAAGCAATTAAAAACAAAAAAATCTAAGAAAATATTGGAATTTAAAACGAATAGGTTATAAGTTAGTTAGGTCATAAGTTCTGTCAAAAACATTTTATAAAATTAATGATACACTTTTTGATAATTACATAGAATACAATTTTATTTACATTATTCAAAATGCCCTCCCCTATTTTGGATACATGCCCTTAATCGACGAGGCCAATCATCAATCGCAGCACGCACCACAATCATACTTATTTCTGCCGCTGCTTTAGCCAAAAATGCTCGAAGAGATTCCAAATTCTGATGAGGTTTAGAGCAGACATTCTCCTCCAAATGTTGCCATATCTTATAATCCAGTTTGCTTAAATCTGGACTAGAAGAGGGCCAGTCTTCATGTTCGATAAAGTCTATGTCTAAGTCTACTAAGTAAATTCCATGGGCGGTCAACCAGTTTTGCGTGCCTCGTGCCCTATGAGTTGGTGCAGAGTCCTGTTGGAATATCCCATTTCCGTTTTTGAACATTTCTTGTGAAAGAGGTTCCACTATGTTTGTTAGGACGGTATTTTGGTACACCTCCACATTTGGTTTTTACACCTTTTTCACAGAAAAACACCTCAGTTAAGCCTGAATATAAGACTCCAAGCCAAACCATGAGTGACGAAGGATAATGTGCTCGTTGAACCCTCGGAATACGCGTGTTGGCTTCTTCACAGCTGTGGGTATACACCTTATCATTTTGTTTATTATAACTTTCTTCGATGTTAAAAATTTTTTCATCCAAAAACAAAATTTCGCGGTATTGATTCCGCGTACCGCCGATAATTTTAATCCTTGTTTCTCTTAAAATGAAAACTCACCAGTTAATATAAAAAATTAGGGGCGAAAAACTAAAGGAATAAAATTAATTCCATGAAAAATGTTCTAAAATTATATCAATCTACATTTCTAAATGCCTTGCAGGCATTTTCGGACCGGAAAAAAATAAATCTGTGTAAGGGATAAGTTATGCGGACAATACGAAAGTCGTTCATGGAGAGTAAAGTTAAGGGACTAATACAAAAGAGAGCATCAACATTCTAAAGGCGAATAGTCTTCGTGGCAAGATAACGTTTATTATCATCATATTATATTATATTAATTTGAAGGCTAAGTCGGAAGCACGTCCCTTAGCATCAATGACGTTTGCCACACACAGGCCTCTCAATTCTGTACATCACAAAGGGCTCAAATTTCATCTTCCTACGTAGAGATACTACTGCTTTGTGTTCGAAGTACGACGACGCCCTGTCTCCCTTTGTTCTATCTTTATATATTTATAGGTTGATATAAATTCTTACACCGCCACTACACGGAAATTACTTATATTGTCAATATATTACAAATTGGTTTAGTTGTTATTAGTGAAACACTATATTTATATAGGAAATTACAAAAGCATAGAATGTATGAGTGTCCATATCAAAATCAAAAATTTACTCGGATATTATATTCAAGACCATTTCCGAATTTATGTTATAGCGTTAAATAAGAATAAGTAAGATCTGATAAATGCCTCGTTGGAGTTAATATTTCAGAATGTATAACATTTAATATAGAAGCTATGATCTTCAGCTGCATTACGGAAAGACCTCGTTGTTATCGTAATTGAATAAGTAACAATATTAACTACAAATTTTGCCATAATGTTTAAATAATTAAAATATAGGTGTAAAAAAGGATATGTTGAAAGAGGATAGAATGGAATAGAATGTTTTGAGCACATAGAAAAAGAAAAAATATAAGAGAATAACCCTGACCGTGATGCACGGGTAGAGTCTTTGGTAGTTTGACAGCTGGAGGCACGTACCCGTATCGCATGCGTTACACCCTAGCTTGAAAATAAGTATCTAAATACTGACATTTAAGAAGATTCTATATCGATTTCACGCAGCTGTAATAAAATTTGGTTTTTCGTTGTTTAGGTGGAATTCAGATATGAAAACGCGGGTATACAACACGAGCATTACACTCGTAAGAAAAATGACATGTGAAGTCTTATTCCGACGTCCGTGACTTAATGAATGCCCTTGTAAGATTTTGAAATGTTTAAAGCTCGTCGTGAGGTGACGGCGCAGGTCGAGAACATGTCGTGGCCTCTTGACCCGTAGGCGACTAGGTGTCGCGCGGTCCAGCGCCCTATCACCACTCATGACTCACTCCACTTTATTACTATTACGAAGTAATAATATTATTATAAAATTTAAGGTAACATATAAAAATAAATGGTTTCGTACACTGTCAGTATTATATTTTTTTACTATAAGTATCCATATTTGTGTGGGACTCACCACTAAGACACTCGGTCATCGACATCTCGAATCCTTAAATATATGTTTAGTAGCAGGAAGTAATCAATAGTAGCAAAATTATGTTTTTAGTAACTCTATGTAATAACGGACTCTGTCTTATGTAATTTTAATTAAATTAGAGAGCGTATGTTGAATAGTAATCTAAACACATTTCAATGTATTTAAGCTGCCATTGACTATATATAAGTACATACTATCTGCCTTTCGGTGAAATGTTAAAGCGGGAATTTTAATTATATCATTGCATCTTTTCAAGATACTCGTATTCGTAGATGTTAATTTATGTATTACATTATGCTCGTCGTTAATTATAACTGTAGCGACACAAATAGTTTTCCAACTTCCAATCAACCCAGCGTACATAGGGTGAAAAAATATTACCTTAGCTATGAAGTGGGTGTGATATACATATGTATTCAATAATTAGAATATTATTTTATTTTATACGAATAAAATAAAAAGTGATATTGAAGTTGTTAGTGGTCTTTTTTCAATTATCATTATCGTCAACATAACAAACAGCTCATTAGAAGTTCTCCTGAACTGACCTCCAAGACCCATAGAATGCCTCCGCATTTTTAAGTCTATCATGCGGAGAAATTCCGAGCTTGCTATAGCTCGATGAGCAACCTTAAGCTTCTTCATACGACCAGCAGTAAAGAACCACATCTCAGATCCATATTTCATCACTGGCAGCACGCACTAGTTACACTACACTACATTACACTAGATACACTCTTGTTTTCAAGTTTTGAGATAAGTCAAGAGATGTGTCGTAATATACCGAACACTGCCCAACCGGGTTGAATCCGTCAATTGACGTTCCGGCCAGTAATATATTTGTTAATAATTTTTTTTATTAAAATAATCAACAATGTTTAATAACTTTGTTATGTTTTTTAAACATTTACAAAGAATGACATCAAAATATATATTACTTAAATTTCTTCACAAATAATTCACATTCACACAAAATAAAATCATAATGTAGCACTTAAAGATATAATCACTTAAATATTTATACACTACTAATATTCTGTATGGTTTTTGAATTTGAGAAAGAAATGGTCCATGGATATTGGATTACTACATGAACATTTCAGTCTTGCTGAAATAGTCTGCATATTTGCGCCTGAATCAAGAAGTTTTGTTTGTATACTGTGGTTAACGTGACAAACGATTATCTAGACATACGATAGTGTATCAGTCAAGTCAAAAATAAAGTGGTCTACTTGGGAAAAGAAAATAGCGACGCACGCACACTTAAAATTTGACTTTTTAGGATGCCGCACCCAGACCCTGTATGTCCATCCGTACGAAAAGAACCTCTACGACATAAAAGGATTGAGATAAGACCTCAAATTTCAATATTTGGTTTAGAATGTTGTCCTAAACATGTATATTGAAATAGGGAAACAATACTTAAAAAAGAAACCGCAAAAAATGTTTTCTTTTATCCTATTATGGGGAATGTCATTGTCTAGAACTCGTGGAGTAAAGTACAAATATATTTTCTAACATCAAAATAAAAGAAATGTAGGGCTGTCAAAGCTGACAGTGTTAAACCGTTTTGCTACGGGGTCTATCTCAAAAACTGAACTATTTAAGAATTCGAAATATCTGTATATTATAACTATATACTGTGCTTAAACAAAATATATTGAAACATCGATTCATATTGTAGTATCTATACTGTGCCCAAAAGAAACCAACATATCTTAGAAAAAAAAGAACAGTACCTACGGAATCCGAATAGAGTGAGGCACGACACGCACTGAGCTGGCAACTAATTCATTCCAATTATTGATTAAGATAGGGGAAACATACTTCTTACAGAACTAATCAATTGTAAATACGTAATTGGAACCTCCTGTCTATACTTTATTCAACAAAACCGGTTATGCCGATCAATCTAATCGTTTCTGTTACTTCTTGTTCGCAAATGTAATTCTTCTCACTACAGTAGATACTCACTGAATAATATTTTGTATGTACATACAGAGAACATTCATAAATACTAGGAATTTCGAGCGCTGGACGATGAATGCCGATGTATGGAAAAACCCGATCGGGCGTAACAGGAATATATAATGGAAAATTTAAATTTATTATACTATCTGAAATAAAATAACAGAGATACCCGATTCTATCCACGCTTGGTTAATAAGCATATCTTCGCATTATCTAAATTAATTAAGTTACATTTTCTGAATGATATAAGAACCTCTGATATCAATCATCGATAAAATCCATAAAAACTAGATTTATTTAAATGTGTTGTGTTCGCGTAAATATAAGAAATAATTACATCTGATATCAGTAAGAAAATAAAGTATTTTTGAATTGATATACAAATTGCTTATTATTATTTAACTAAAACTTTCACGAAATTGAAGTAACCTTAATTTGTTAATGTATTATTTTACCTATTTCTTTGAAGACTTTAAGTGCGTTTTATTCATAGATTTCTTAATGAATATCAAAAAGTGCGTTATACTATATAGTTTAATACTGAATATCTGATTATTTAGTTTATGTGGAACTCAAACCTTGTTTTTTTTTTTTTTAAATAAGATTGACAAACGACCCCACAGTTCACCTAATGGTATATGGATGCTTGCGCCCATAGACATCTAAAACCCTCATCCATTAAGTATCAAAATGCAGATACGTTGTCAGTTGTCACCCCTGAGGACTGGAATGGAATATCTCGTTTCCAGTAAAAAGTGTTTCCGGTTCTCTACACTCACCATACTACAGCAATATTAGTTCCTATTTTACGCTGGTATTCTGTAAGAGCGTGGTCCTTTCCCTGTCAAATCGAGCCATTAATGCTTTAACGCATAATACAGTTGCAGCGTGGCATTGTCACTGCTGCCTAGTTTGAAATGAGATGTTAAAATTAATTGGCCAATATACGTTTAAAAATAAAATGATGTGTGAGTTTTAAGAGCTACTCTTTTGAATTTTTTTTTTCTGATAAGACACCATTTTATATTTCACACGTATCGTAGATAATTAATTTTAACATTTTATAGAAATAAATTTCCGCAAAGTAATGCCTGATAATACTAATGAAATAGGATCAATTATTGGTTCTGTGAAGATACTGTTGAAGTTGATTGATAAATTTATTATTGTTTCTCACATAAACATGAACTTACATTGAGTTTGGCCATAAGAAATATAGTTTGATTTAATTTAATAATTTAGTTGTTCACTTATAATTATTAATTATTAATCTTTAACTTTGCCATATAAATAATAAAACAAACTTAACGGTTAAAAGCGTAATTTAATGTACCCGAGCCGAGATTATAGAAAAGTTAACAATTATTTTTCACGTTAATAAGACCTATTATATCATTATATAAAAACTTTATCACAGCTTTATTATAAAGTGAATGGTGATAAATGGTGAAAGGTGAATGGTTATTAACCAAATTTAAATTGTGTTGGATCATAAACGGTCGTTCAAAATGAAAAATGATTAGAGAAACGTAAATATGATTTTCAAAGACCTATTCAATGATACCCCACTTGACATAGTTCGCCAACTTTAATTTTTTTCTTTCTCACAATATGGCGTCTGGTTGTCGCCGTATTGAATTTTAATTACTGTGATGTCTTCAGTGACACTCACAAGGTTAGGATCGATTGACGTAGGAATCATCAAAATTGGTTTGGTCCTAGAGACCAAACGCGTGGGCCCATTCTGATTGACCCCACAAAGGAACAAACATACATACATATATAGGCTTTATCACAATCAAACACATCATCCTTTGCGTCACGCAGTCTGGTAAAAATCCGTTAATTTACATACTCCAGAAACCAGAACTTTTATCAATTTCAAGGAAAATAATATTAACCGTCGTCAATTTACATAATATGCACATACATGGAAAGCGTAATTTTCTTCGAAATTGTTACACAAGCGTCTCGTCCAATAGCCCTTATATAAATTATCAACCGAAGTTAATAATTATGTTGAAACTTTGGAATGTGCTAAGTTAGACACTTCATTCTATGCACCTACGGGTGATCTATAAATTTACGCCAGTATAAATTATCTGAAGGCAAAGTGTCGTATTCAGTTAGACAAAATAACTCAATGCATATTTATTACAAATTTAAATTTATAAGGGATTATGAATCGTAGAATAGTATTATGATAAGTGTACCCATTTTCTGATTCATCAGTTTTGGGTAAAAATTCAAGGCGAAGCCAGTATTTGCGCCACAAAAACACACCAAACGTTTTTTTATTTTCAGTTTTTATGCATTACTACTGCCTTAATTCTTTAAAAATGTAACTCTTTATTCACTTCTAACGTTAACAGTCATGTAATTTACTATATACGGCATATACGCTTTTGAGTATACGCCAATATACAGTATGTTATGTTGCACAGGTTATAAACATTATTACATCAAATTCTACTTTAAACACCTATTCAAACAAAATGGTGAGAGAGATCAGTTTACTAATTAAGCAGCAGTGTACCACTGATGTGACCTTATTTAAAGTAATAGAGTCAGTGAGTATAGTTATAGTATCTACGGCTATTATATTAATTAGGATTATTGCAGGTTCAGGTTCGCGTAAATATAAAAAATAATTAGTAAAACATAGCAACTAAAATTGACAGTGGCAGATACTCCAAGAACAGGCGATTACTCTTATGAATTCACACATTCTTTTCATTTGTGGTATTTTCTTATTATAGTAAAAGTTATAGAAATTGGAATAAAGTATACTTTTGTATACGGCTGCAACGTTAAAAGTACAAGGTATTTACTAATTTAAACACTAAACCAACTAAGCGTGAAAATTATGGTAAATCCATAATTATGAAATTGGCAGATTTACAGGCCCATTTTTATATGCGACATAAAATACTCGTAAAGAATACATGTAACAACATGCTTTTAAGTAGCTTCCGATATGTCTAACAAGGGCTTAAAAAGAAGTTTCAGGAAACTCATCAAAAAGGATTTCCATTCAGAGGATACGAAACATGTTATGTAAGGAATATGTGAATAAAATGTTACCCTCATTAAGTATCTATCGACCTTTTGGTCAGAGGTAATACCTATCTGCCTTTTTATTTGGAATTGGGAGTAGGTAGTATCCTTATAATGAAACTGGTCATTTTTTATTACGTGGACTGCAAGCTCGTTTTTTAAAAAAAATAAAATAAGGATAACAAATATCCTGGTTTGCTCGCACTTGCAATGTAATACATTAAAGTCAAAAAATCATATAATATAGTAATAGTGGTCTTGCCCAAAGACTACTATTACTATACAGAATGGGTCCCACATATATGCAATAAATGAAACCACATACTTGTTATCGCCTTTGCTGACGGTATACAAAAAACGAACGTAATCAGCCCAGTAATTAGGTCAAAAAGTAGAGTTTTAATTTTAAGCAAATTTGAACCCTCTATAGAATTGGGTCACTAAGTCAATGATTCAATGAACTTGAATCCTTGAACATTAAAAAGCGACGTTGCCACGCAGTGCAAACTATTGGTATTGCGACGTATCGACAGCGGTGTCTTTTGTCGGCGTGCATAAACAAGCGGCATGAGGAACGCGGCGTACTTCAAAGGCGACGGCGCAACTGCGCGCGCGCCTAGAGTAGGACACCTGTTATCGACGATTAGCTTATTTCAAAGGGAGTAAGTAATAATCGATAAACAAAAAAAAATGTTTAGCTTTAAACACTTAGGGTATGGTTTTTTTAGAATTATCGTGCTGTTATGATAATCCTAAAAACACTACGACCTAAGTATTTAAAGCTAAACTTTAGTTTTTTTTTGTTTAAGTGTGTTCTTGTAGATTTAGAGATAATAAATTATTTTAACATGATAAAAAACCCATAAAAACAACCAATTAAAAATTCATACATACTTACCCGTTTCCCAGGAAGTCACAAATCGGTAGTTTCGTAAGTTCAATTGTCCAAAAATAAACTTTTTTTTTAACAATCAATAACTTGTCGATTGTTATCAAATTAAAAATCAAAATTACTTGTATTCAAATGTAGTAGGTAAGTAAGCGTAAAAAGAAAAGTATCGATAAACGATTATTGCACCTTGTGGCCGTCCTATTTATTACTTTTATTATTTTCGGCATTTTGGAATTTGGAAGTTTAGCTTTCCAGTTCACGCGCGATTGTTCCAGGATACAGGTGCGTTTCGCTGCCTACGCGCATCGTAATTATTTATCGTAAGATAATTATCGTATTATCGTAAGACAAATACAATTAGTCAAACAATTATTTTACGGTGAAATAGACACTTATTAGTTAATTGACTTTGTGTGTATAAATAGTGTTTTAAGTACGTTTTCACTGTGATATTGACACTACTTTACTTTTTTTGACCTCACTCCTCTAGACTTCTTTTTATGGGGCTTTATTAAAAATGAAGTGTACTCAAAGATTTTCGAAACCGAAGATGAACTGCGCAATCGTATTGTTGCCGCCTTTAACAAATTAAAAGCCCTGGCTCTGGATCCTGAACGAAATTTTTTGAGCAAGCTTCAGGACAACATTATGCGGCGATGTAACTTGTGCATACAAGAATGATTTTGAAATTTTTAAAATTTAGGGTTTTATTAAATTTTGCTACTAATATGCAATAATATTTATTTCGTTCAGTTCCATTTTCGCGAAATAAAAAAGTGGCGGTAAAATACCTAAACAGTTTAGTGAGTAAGTTTTTATTTCGTCGCACATTGTCCAACGAACCATAGGCCGTGCCGACAAACAATAACGCTGCCTGCCGCCAACCGCCATGCCACCCGGGTGCAACGTTGTCACTCTTCCAAGGGGTCAAGGTACGTTGTCTAAACAGAGTGTTTAGACTTTTACTGAATTTATTTTAATATTTATTTTGTTTGAAAATTTCACTTTTTTATTTTACGGGTTTTAATTTAATATTTAATTTTTCTACACTTCTATGGACTAGTATTACTTGCAGTTTAATTTATTGCATATATGTGAGACCCCATTCTGTATATCTACTAGTTTTTTTTGCCATTATCTCGAAAAATATGTGCGATATAGGAAAGGGTTTAAAAAAAATTTAAAATCTTTTAATGTCTATTAATGTCACGTAAAAAAGGTCTTACCAGCTTATCCTTCAAACTCAATAGTTTTGTTGCAAAATTGTATTGATATAAAAAATATGTTGAAAGTCGATACTGCATAAAACTATAGGAGATAGAGAAAAAAGTATTATATGAGAAAATCCTATTTGTGTAAAATAGTAAACCAAAAAGTTTTGCTCCAAACTTTTCAATGTAATATATTCCATAGTTTATGAGATAATCATCGAAAACGATTCATTTAATGATTTATTCGATTTTACGGAAAATCTTGCATCTTTTTCAGACAAAATATAACTTAGATTTCTTCTGACATTGCTATCTACCTGTTCGTGAAAGTTTCATTCCAATCTGTTAAGAGATTTCGAAAATAAGCCTTTTAATTATGATTATTTATAACTTACTAGCATGCAAAAAAAAAACCTAAGCTTAACAGTTATTCCAAGATTACAGACACTTCAATTTTATTTATGTGTGTATATAAGAGAAGAAAGGGCCGGCCCACCACAAAATGGCGTAACAACCTGGTTAGAGATACGAATACAGGAAGTCGATGGATCCAGGTGGCTCAGTACAGTGCTTTGTGGGATTCTTTGGGGAGGTTTATGTTCAGCAGTGAACTTGTGAATAGCTGCAATTATAAAAAAGTAGACATAAGTAATAAATCAGTCTAATTTCAAATATATATGTCAAATATTTTTTACATAATAGTTTTAATATAAAATCAGTTGCCATAGGACTTGAAAGTGCAGTTATTTTCACACAAGTCATTGTTCATCAATATATTAATCAATTTTATAGCAACGAGCAACACAACACCGGTACGTCGGCGGCCCGTATAGCTTTATGATTTTATAGTACATATATTATACATTTTTTTTCATATTTAACAAGGAGTTAAAATTCACATATATTCAGCATAGCCAGACGGGCTACCGCAATCCACTTTTCGCCTTTCCGGGAGACAGAACGGGACGGGTGGCGAACCTAGTCGCCGGTTTTACTCCCGGAGTTTCTTTGCACCATTAAAGGGGCGCGGGAATTTCTTTTATTCTATGCCTCATGGTGCGAAAACTAGGGATGGTAGATTTTACGCCGCTACCTTTACACGGTGAGGAGCCGAGTCTATTCTTTCGGCTTTGTTAGAGCTGAATCTGAATGACAGGGTGAGAAATACTGTGATAAGACAAAAATGTGTGTGACAAAAGTTTGCAAGATAATGTTGTGACCAGGATTAAGAAAGGAATGCTAGAATAACAAAGCAAATCTATATTGCAAAATGTGAACGGCAGAGTCGGGAAGCGACGCCCCAGAAGAAAGTTTATTATATAAAATATATATAAAATTGGCCAGATTAGGAGTACCCTTAACCGACGAGCATGTATGCGTAGATATATGGATGTAAAGAAGGCGAGAGAGGTGTGTCAGGATCGTGCCAAATGGAAGTCCGTAGTCTCTGCCTACCCCTCTGGGTGACATCCGTGAGCGTTTATGTATGTTGTATGTATGAGTTAAAATTATATGTCTGATTGTTACATTATATTTAAGAGATTTTAATGAAAAATTTATGCATTTACTCAGAAAGACCTTCTACTTTAAAGAAAGAACCTCTAGTTATGAGGTTTAACCCGCTTTACAGGATATTTAATGCTGTTAATTAAAATTTTCGATTATTTTCGGTTGTTATATGAAATTCATAAACGTTATATTTTGAATAAAACTATTTTTATGGATTTCATCGCGTTTAATTTTACTTATTTTTAATTCTTGACGTTTCGGGTGCTTCAAAGCACCTACGGTCACGAGCACGAGGGAACTGTGGTGATTAACGTCCCGATGTCTACGTTAACCCGGAGTACCTTTAGCTTTTTAGTAATTACTTTTGGTCGCAGCACCATTAAAAAAGGTCTTTGGTTCTCAAAATTCGTTATAGGATACAAAGAAGCACTAAGCTGCTATTTTACGTTGGTAGAGCGTGTTCCTTTCTTGTTCTGGCCGACCCATTCATGCTGCAAACATAATATAGCTGCAGCGTGGCTCTACCTATCTACATTTAGAAACGGGATATTAGCTTCTCCACGGAACTGGTAAAAGCAAAAGTTTTAGTTCTAAAATGAGAACTAGAGCGTGAGAAAAGGATAATTTTACTTAACATAATATACATAATGGAATTGCTACAGCTAAAGTCTATACTTTATAAAAAATTATAAATTCTTCTTTTATATATTTTAATGTATTTCTAAGTTATTTTAAATACACATGTGTTACTTATTACATTTCGGGTATTTTGTAGAATAGAATAGAATAATTTTTTATTCAATATTGAAAACAAGTAATTTTTATTGAAAAGTCACTTTTTTACTTTACCAGTGGTTCGTAAAAATCCGGAACCAGCAAGAAACCCAGCGAAACTTTTATTTAAATAAATTTTATAATATAAATAATTACAAACTATTTACAAAATTTATTTTAGAAACAGCTTGGAAGCGACCACCTCATTCCCAGGGGTTATTAACAACCATGTATTCATTTATAATATACGCTAACTTAACTTAACGCTAACGCTAACTTAAATAACGCTTTTAATACAGTTTTTGTTTAGATAAATATTTAAACTTGGTAATAGCCTTGTAAATTTTCTTGGAATTTGTTGTAATAGCGTATACATTGCCCCAAGAATGAATTACTGATTCTGTGGAGTCGAGAGACTGGTATCACTAGCTTGTGTTTGTTCCTATTGTTTACGGAGTGTATATTACTTATTATTTTTACCAAAACTGTCTTTGTTTCTGTGAACATACTTTTAATTTTCGTATATATACTAAGAGGCCAAAGTTAATATATTTATTTCTTTAATTTTTTCTCTAAGAGACTCTCTCGGTTTAAGGTTATAAATAGCTCTTATGGCCCTCTTCTGTCAAACAAAAATAGTTTCTAAATCAGCAGCAAAATCCCATAGGACATTATGCTATAGAAATAACTGCAATAAACGAATCTAGCCGTCTCAACACTAGTGAGATCTCTAATCTTTTTGTACTCTTTTACATCCAAGCTAGTAAGCAGACTAAGCTGGCCCCACTGAAGCTTCGAATCGAGAATGATGCCAAGAGAAACAGTACTCAGTTGCTCCCCATTTAAAACACATTGGTATTCCGATTTTTAACATTCGTTGTTGTAATAGTTTTTATTGCCGTTTAAATGCAGATTAACCTTAACTCAATGCTGATATCTGATATCGAATTATTCACTTCGTCACATTTAAATTATAGACGTTTAAGTTTAAAAATCAAGGAAGTATCATCAGCAAATAATACTATATCATGATTATGCCCTACAAGGGTAGGTAAGTCATTAATATACACTAAAATTAGGAATGGGCCATTAATTGAGCCGTGAGGGACACCGATCTTTACGGACGGCCCGGAAGAACTTTTACCATTGATAATAACTTACTGCATTCTATTACTCAAATATGAAATAATAAGTTTAAGCGCCGTGTTCTTGACACCATAGTACTGTAGCTTCCTGATTAATGTATCCTGGTCGACACAGTCAGAGGCCCTGGAAAAGTCACAAAAAACAACCAAAGCATTTTCTGAATTCTCCCATGCGCAAAAAATATGTCTCCGGCGTCGGTAGTCGAACGATCCCTTGTAAAACCGAATTGATTTTTATGTAGCAATTTATTAATTAAAGAAACTTAACATCTGATCTAAAATTCTTTTTTCAAAAATTTTACAATGCGTTGGTACTACAGAAATTGGTCTAAAATTGGCGGGGTCTAATGTACTTTCAGATTTAAATAAAGGTATGACTTTACGATGTTTCATTAAATCAGGAAACACACCAGATTCGACGCTTGTATTAAATATAGTGCTATTGTATCTATTATTATGTAGTAGTATTCTAATCCGGCAGTGATGTCAAAATATTATACGATAAAACAAAATAAATGTTGAAAAAATAATGGCTACATAAAAATATGGTAGATTAAAATAATAATAATCATATTATATTATTTCTATTTTAATCAAGAGGTGTAAGTATACAGGCAAAATAGTTTAACTCAAACTATTTTGCCCGTGTACTTTAACTATTAAAATAATTTGTCCAGATATTCAGTGGAACTACTGGAAAAAAAGTTTAACGTGTTTAACCAATGAACTAAACAAACATTTTAACGTGGTAGAGCCACGATGCAGCTATATTATGGTTGTAGCACGAATGGGTCGGCACGATCGGGGAAGAACCACGCTCACAAAGAATATCAGCGTAAAATAGCAGCTTATTGCTGCTGTGTTTCGTATGGTGAGTGTAGGGAACCAGAGACTCCTTTTACTGGAAACGAGGCATTCCATCTTAGTCCTCAGGGGTCTCAACGCATCTACCTTTCGATTCTTAATTGAAGATAAATGTAAATGTCCACGTGAACTGTGTGCTCGTTTATCAGCCTTATAAAAAAAATAGTACATTAAACAATATAGCGTTTGTAGCTCCAGTTCTAGATGGAAATCCATATCGGAATATGGTACATATTGCTTCAAATTATAAAAATGTAAATATGTTTTATTTGCAGTTTCCTATAAAGAAAATCTCAGTGCTTACGTTTAAGCATTCAGCTCCAATTGTTTTAACTCCAGTTCGTATTACGACGCTAACAATCAATATCAGGTAAATCGTTTATCTGTTCACTGTTCTTTCACAACAAAATATAATAAAAACGCAATAACGGCCAAAGTATAAAGAAATAAGACGACTTACTTGATGTATCAAAAGTGCTGATCCTAACAAACTTTGATCGGAACTTACATTTCAAGTTAGGTCGGTGACTGCAAAGTGTAAATTGAGAACCAAAGTTGGATACGCTTCCATTGGCTTGTTTACGCTAATTTAGAAAAACAGTTGCAGCAAGTAATAAGAACATTTAAATGTTTCCACTGTAAAAGACTATAACATGTATTCGTTTACTTCTTAAAATAGCCGTTGTAAGAAAAATAAAAATACTCACCATTTTATTTTTCACGTTTCGTAGCTTTAATTACTTAATTACTCGTAATTTTTACATCTATAATATAATGATCATCACACATCTTTCAGTTTTTGTTGTTTTATTGAAACAAAATGTCAATTTTATTAAGATACCATTCGCTTTGTATAAATAGGTTTTTACCTAAGAAATTGCTGTTCTGCAGTTACTGGCCATTTCAATTCAAAATAATTTTTGTTTGGCTTAGATTCCAAATTTAAATTTATTTTATTTAAAAAAATGAATTCTTTTTTAATTTATTCAAGTCATTTTTTATTGATTACCGTTATTTTTTATTTTTTTTTGTCATTGTGGATACGTTAAAAATTCCAGTAATTATGGAATATGAGTACCATCGTAGCAGCAACGCGGCACAAGTGACACAAGGACGTTTATGGAGTGAATACTACATACGAAGGCACCACCTGTTATTGGTTTGCCCGCTTCCGTTCTGGAAATTCAGCCTGAAAAATTAACCCCGTGGTCGTCCGAAAACTTTCGTCGACAATGACGAAATAAAGCCGATTGTGGAAGCTGAATCATCAGCTGCTACGGCTGAATTAGCAGCAGCATTCGACGTTAGCATCAAAACAATATTGTTCCGTTTGCGTCAAAGTGGCAAGGTAAAAAAACGCTATACAATTGGCTGCCCCACGAACTCAATGATCGCTAGTGCGAAGCACGCATCGAGACGAAACGTGACGTGCACTGCTCGACAGGAACAAAAACGAAGAAAATATGAAGCGCATGCTGCACTACAGACAGTCTCCAAGTTACAAGAGTTGGGATTGGAAGCTCTCCGTTATCTGCGTACTCACCAAACCTTGCGCCTACAGACATCTACTTTTTCCATAATTTGGATAACTCTTAGCGAAAAAAAAATTTAACACCCGGGAGGTAGTACAAAATGCCTTTGTTGCCTCCCGTCCAGCTGATTTCTTTAAGAAAAATCAATAAACAGCCACTGCATTTTCGAAAATGCATCGAGTGCATGGGGGTTTACTTTGATTAATAGAAATAAAAGATATAGAAAAAAATTACGTTAACTTATTTCATAAAAAACGGCGATTTCATAGGTAAAAACCTTATACATTAGAAATGAGAAAGAATTCAAAAATAACAAACATACATTAAATAAAAGTGTTATAACAGTATAAATAATAGTCTATTTGTAAATCTTTAAAATATTTTAGAAACATCTTGACAGAGTGATTCGAATTTTTTTATAAAATGGAAATTAAAATCGAACTATCAGTTCTTCTAATGGTAAGTGACAGTCCATGGACACCTGCAGCAAACGTCAAATGAAGAATGCTGATGGCAGATGAAAAACTTACAGCCTGCAATTTTACTGCCTCTTTATACCCTTTAGACCAAATCATAGCAGTGCAAGCACTACTATATGGCGGCAGAAATAGGTAAGAGACTAACTTACCCAGACGGACGCCCACCCAGAAAAGGGGTCTTAGCACTTAGAAAATATAGTATTTTTTAGTCAATACGTCTAATAGATGTGCCAGTAATTTTATCTTCTTATTATATCGAATACATTAGAAGTATAATCGAGTAAGATCGGCAATATATGTTGCGTAGTTGAAAACTGCGTCCACAAGACGAATATGACGTTTTCAAATCAGGTGTGTTCAGGACATGAATGTTAACTGCGTTAACTGCATTTAAAGCTGAATGTGCTTAATGTTTTACTACATGATGATAACGTTGGTCTTTGCATCTTTACTATACCCACTGTTATGTGAACTTAACGAAATCATTACGCAAAATTTTACTTCTGATAACGTATATTTACGTAGAGCGACAAAGCATGATAACTAAGAACGAGGAATAATCGGAAAAGCAAATAATAATTATAATGTTTAAAATTGATGAAATTATTTTAAAACGGCCGATAAAAAATAGGAGTATTTATACTAATCCTAAACAACGTTTAGTCACTGTGTTCAACCGAACTGTGTAAGTGCAATTTTAAATAACAAACTGAACATCTTACATTGGCACTGTATTGCACATAGTGGATATTGTATTGGATTTACAACGATAATTTTGTAACGATGGTGCCAGTTATAAAACTGCCAGAATTAATGAAATAACGGTTTGAAACGTAACATGCATACGTAACTATGTAGGTACGAAAATAATAGAATTTTATAATGATAGCGCGCTGTGTTAGAAATTTGTTCTATTTGAAAACAAAATAAAAATATGGGCTGACGATTTAATCTGGTAACAATATTAAACTGGAAATAAAAGCACGAGTACCTAAATAAATAAAAGTCAGTAATCAATTTATTGTGCTTTATTGCGTCAAATAGATTTATAAAATATAGTGTATTCCTGGACAGCCATTCTCTCTCAATGAAAAAAATATATAAAATGGCATTTTAAAAACAATACCATTAAAACAGTCGTTTGTATTTTATTGAATCGTTGAATTTTATACTGTATAATATTATATATAATATAGAGTAATATCAAGTAAAACATTTTCCAAGCCACATGCAAATAATATCTTGGGGTCACGTCTATTTTTATAGTAAGTACCTAGACAGCTCGTTGAATTCTAATTCGAATTTACGTCAGACTTTTTATAGTGTAGATATTAAATTTATTAATAAGTCGACCACAGCGCCCGCGTTTAATACCAGATATTGATTTTCTTTATTGTCATAAAGCCGACATATTGTGAATATGGGTAATTTTGGTCCATAAATATATAATATATAAATTACTACATCGCCGCCAAAACAAACTTAACTATTTGAATGTGATCTCAATCAGACAAGTCCTTCAGATGGTACATGATCAGTGTGAGACTAAGATATACTTAGTCGGGTCCTAAGTTCTGTCAAAACCTTATTTTTTTTTTTGAATACTGGCTAGATGAACTTCACCAGTTTTAAAAATATAACGTTTGCGTATTCATTTTCATTCATTTTCAAATATGGAGTGGTCGAAGAAAGAAGATAGAGTAGCGGTTATCGCGTTGCACCGCTGTGGTTACGCGCCAAAAGAGATTTTCAATATTCTACAAAGATTGAAAATAACCCTACGATTTTTTTATCGCACTATCAAACGATTCACTGAAGATTCAAGCTTCGAAGATCGTAAGAGGACCGGCCGACCTCGTACAGTTAGGACACGATCATCAAAGCAGTGAAGGCGCGAATCCAACGAAATCCTATTCGTAAAAAAATCTTAGCTCTTCACATGGGCCTAAGCAGAACCATGGTCAAAAGAGTGATCAATGAAGACCTAGGACTACGAGCTTATTTTAAGAAGATAGGACATTTTTTGAACGAGCGTTTGAAAAAAATTAGGCTGGATATATCCCGCGCTTTGTTACGGCGGTACCGCGAAGTTTTGTTTTCGGATGAAATTTTTTTAACATCGATGAAAGTTATAATAAACAAAATAATAAGGTGTATGCCCACAGCAGTGAAGAAGCCAGCACGCGTATTTCGAGGGTTCAACAAGCACGTTATCCTTCGTCACTCATGGTTTGGCTTGGAGTCTCATATTCAGGCTTAACTGAGGTGTTTTTCTGTGAAAAAGGTGTAAATACCAGTATCGAAGTGAACCAAAATACCATCCTAACAAACATAGTGAAACCTCTTTCTCAAGAAATGTTCAAAAACAGACATTGGTTATTCCAACAGGACTCTGCACCAGCTCATAAGGCACGAAGCACGCAAAACTGGTTGAACGCCCATGGAACTGACTTTATCGGACGTGAGGACTGACCCTCTTCTAGTCCAGATTTAAGCCCACTGGATTTTAAGATACGACAACATTTGGAGGAGAAAGTCTGCGCTAAATCTCATCAGATTTTGGAATCTCTCCGAGCATCTTTGGCTAAAGCAGCGGCAGAAATAGATATGAGTGTGGAGCGTGCTGCGATTGTTGATTGGCCGCGTCGATTAAAGGCATGTATTCAAAATAGGTGAGCGTATTTTGAATAATCTAAACAAAATTGTATTCTAAATTAAATTACCTTTCATTTCATATATAATTTCTATATAATTATCAAAAAGTGTATCATTAATTTCATAAAACCTTTTGTATAACGAATTGTATAAAACGTATTGAACTTATGACCTGACTAAGTGTATATATAATGTACGGTATGTATGTCGCCGGGAGCCTGAAACAACAGACGGAAAAAAGGAAAGAATAACATGGTGCTAGATTATGATTTTCTCCTTGCGAGACGAGCAGACTCACACGAATGATCCTTTGGGACAGCTAAGGGAGTCTTTTCCGCAGCGGGAAGAACCAGGTGACAGTATTAACAGTCAATTAAGCAGACTAACGCAGCTGATCACGTATGACGATTAAAGGCCATTTTAACCAAAATGAGATAGTATCTCCAGATGGAAACTGGAATGAGTGGTAGAGCCACGCGGCAGCTTTTGCTGTCGCACGGATGGTCCGGCTCGAACCGGGGTGGTACCACGACCTCACAGAAAACCAGCGTGAAGTAGAGGTTTACCTCTGCGTTTCGCTTGGTGAGTGCAGGTGGCCGGAGGCCCTTTTTACTGGAAATGAGGCATTCCATCTTAGTCCTCACGGGTGACAACGCATCTACATTTTGATTTCTAATAGAAGATAGATGTAGATGTCTATGGGCCGCAGCAACCACTTACCATCAGGTGGACTGTGTGCTCGTTTGTCACCCTTATCCTATAAAAAAAAAAAAACCAAAAATGGTCACTTGGAATCTAATTAATTTACTTTTAACGATCTATGTTCAGATTTTACTCTATCCACGCAATAAACATTTTATTATAATGTTGTATACACGTAAAGCGCCCGTGATGTTCTTTCTTGCTAGTTTTATGAAATCACCTTCATTTAAAAAATACGGAAAAATTAGGAGTTAACAAGTCAAGGATGAAATTTGATACACGGTGGTGGTTTTTACTGAGCCTAAATAAAGCATAGGCAGTCAAAACACTATTGAATTCTTTCAACTAAACGTAAGCTTTTCTACGTAAAAGAAGCTAAATGGGATGGTAGAAAAAAAGAAACACTAGTCTAAGGAACAGTAAGCTAAAGTGTCAATAAACCAACAACATAATACTCAATTTAACGTTAAGGCCTTAAAGGGTTATAGAAAATTAGTGATATTTGCATTGAATATAAAAATAATTTCTACTAACGGCTTCTGAAGTCGAGGCTTTATTACATATTTATACTTTGTCTTAGCACCGACTTCTGAAGCTAAAATGTGGAAATTACGAGTATTTTAATCTTTTCGTTCGTTGAAGTCGGCTTTTTCTCGATCTAAGTTTATACACTTATACTGACTGACTTTTCTTTGACTAGAGATTATCAGCTCGATTGTTGTCTAAATTTAATTAAAAGATACATTAAAAATCCTCTAATTTTGGATTCAATATTTTCTTCAAATTTTAATGGGACTACCTCTGAAGTTACCTATTTACCCCAAAAAGAATCATTAAAATTTAAGTTAACAAAAGACGAAAATATAACTTAAATAAAATACAATAGTTTTAACAGTTCTAGTTAAGACAAAAGCATTAGAAATATATTGTAAATGCTCTTTAAAGGAAATTAAATATAAAATATAGTTCTAGAGTATAAATATGTGCGACAATTTGTAAAGTATTCGCCAACAGAGAACGCATTAGGAAGATTAAAACTTGTAAAAGCAAAGAAGGCACTACTTTCGCTGTGTTGGTATCCACATAGTTACGGAAATAAGTTTGGTCGGTATTTCATGCAAGGCATAACGAGTAGGACGTAAACAGAACAAGGGTGGTAAGAATATATCGTTGGCCATTCCCAAATGGATTCAGATTTCTTATATAACAGGATTACTAAAATAAATATAACTACATATTTTTTTTTACAAATATTGTATAAACATAATTAATTTTCCTTCTTGGTACTATCTCTATACATTTTACATAATTGTAAATATTTTATGTATATTACGTAAATTTTATTTGATAGGTTATTGTTGCGGTTATCCACACAAATACTTTCGTGTTTCTGTATTATTCCAACCAGTGAAGGCTTTTTTGTTTGTGACGATTTCTTCTTCTTCTTTTAAAGTATGGCTTCTCTTGATAGAATTCTGACAGTGTCAAGTCAGTCATGGGATTGTCACCACTTCTTAAAGTACTTTCAAGTTAAGTCATACATGTCATGGGTTCATTAACCCGACTGTCACATATTTATTCGACTATTTGAAATCTATCAATCTTTTACTTTCTTATTAGGAGCTGATCATCACATGCAGACTAAGATAAAATGCGTCACAGCCTGTAATTATACTGGCTCTCTTAACACTTCAAACCTGGCTCTGGTTAAATAAGCACTTGGCGTGGCTTGGCTACATAAATAGGTATATCTTTTAATTCCTTTTTACAAAGTAGAGCCGCGCTATATCTATTTTGGCTGCAGCATTAATAGATTGGCTAGACGGGTAATAACCACGTTCGCACAAAGCGTCAGATATAACAGCAGTATAATGTTGTTATATTACGTATAGTGTGCCGAGTGACGAGAACCAGAGACTTCTTTTTACTGGTAACGAGGCATTCCATCTTAGTCCTCAGTGGTAACAACGTATCTGAATTTTGTTTTTTAATTAAGGATAGATGTCCATGAGTCCCAGTATAAATTAAACCATGTTCTGCTCGTTATGACCTGTACACAAAAAAATTAAATAGTTTTCTCGCAGACCGAAGCATCAAAGTCGTAGTCAATGATGTTTGCTCAGACTACAAACCACCTACTACTCTTCCTTTTGCTCATCTATGATATGTTGTATACAAATAGCTTCATAATGTTCACTTTTATGAAAACGACAGAAATAGCGATTGCTTTATATACCGACACGTCGTCAAGTGCTGGAAAAAACTTTTGCCTGAATTAGAGTTTTGTTTTTAAAGTCTCGAATTAGCGGCGAGTACATCCAGTCTATTATAATCCTCAGAAGACACAAATTTGCGCGTTTAACGCAAAAAAAACCCTTTTGTCGTTTCACCTAAAGTTTAGGGTTCAATCATTGACTCCTCCAGCATTGGAATCCCCATAACATACTCATAACATGGATGCTATTCACATCTCTAGGCTGAGGCATCCTAGTGCCATTTCCTACTACTTGACCGCATTCAGAGAACAGCGGCCCTAATCGTCAACAACCGAGTTCTGATCGGTTTGACTAAGTGGTTTGGTAAGAGATATATCCCTTCGCATATTATATCGCATTTACTACGGGTTGAACTGTTCTGAGTAACTCCTGCCGCTAAATTTCACCACCGCACACTGCCACCAAATCTGGGATACCATCCATACTATTGGGATGCTTGGTATTTTCTTATTCGCACATAACTTCGTTATATAATCTGCTACCACCTCAGCGATACACATCTTTACACCTACTACACCTATTTAAATCGGTAATACACCTGCAATTCCACTAGTGTGGCAGTTGTGAATGGTCGGCGGTTCTAAATTACCATCAGGTGAGCCGCGTGCTCGTTTGCCCCCTCATCTATCTTAAAAAAATACTGGAATAAATTGTATTAATTTTTTTAAAGTATTAGCACATTGTTTAATTTTGTCCGCTAAGTAAATAATGAACATTTGAATCCAAATTACTTGGAATTATGTAACAGTCGAGTGTCACACAAATGATAGGGACCGAATAATAACGTAGCAAATGTGATAACACGAACACAATTTCACAAAACATTCATAATATTCTGTTCATAAAATAATTCAGTATCTGAATCATTTCTTCGAAATAAATTCTAATGTGAATACAGATATATTATAAAGGGACCTGATTTAAATTCGCCCTGTCCATCATCTTCACTCGACATTAATCATTATTGATTTAATAATAATGCATTCCCAAACAAACGGCCTTACTTACAATCGTTCATTATCGCTTACTTAAATAAAGTATTAAATTCTTACTATCTATACCTACCTCTTTCTATTGATATTTAGTAAAAAAAGAGAGAGAGAGAAAGCAGCTTTAATCATTTTCTAAATTGACATCGATTTTTATGAGAGCCGAAATCTCTTAAGTTGAGTGCTTTTGTTATAATCATACTAAGATAAAGATTTAAAATGTTGCAGCGCCAAACATTTTACAAACGCTTTTGGTCTTCATTGGTTTATAATTTGTAAATGATTATTGCCTGGAGATTTACCATACTATGCACTTACATCATAACGGCACACAAACTTGCTGTCACAGTTCTAGAAGCTTTCTAAAACGATGGTATAATATTTGTACTTTTTCATTATGTTGAACTTATCAATGTATCATATAACATGCGAAAATGTCAGGCTTTGATTCGAATTAACTTCTGAATCATTATCATCGTCATGGACTTGTATTGTTCACAAAGATATAATCGTTCATCGTTATCAAAATGATGCCTACCATAAACTAAGCAGCAAGAATTTTTAAGTTTCCAATACCTATCTAGCTTGACGATTGTCCATCGTCTGAGCATTGTCGGTTAATCAGTAGCGCGTAGAGATGTTTTTATTTATTTTCACTTCTCGTTACACATTTTTCAATTTATAATTAATCGGAATGGCCTCCAGACGAAATTTCGATCACACCGGCAAGTCTTAACGGATACTAGGCATCTGTGCTGGACAAGATTAAATGCACGAGTGTGTGCGCAAGCATATGTGCAACTTTTATTCCTTCACTCTAATAGTCCGATGGGATGGCAATGCGACACCTCCGGAGAGAGATCAGGCGCGGAATCTACTGCTTTAAAACACCACCACTTCGTGATTCCGGACTACTCCGGAGTATTCGTTGGCAAAATAACCCAATAACTGATTTTGGATCGACCCAGGTTTCAAACGCGGTACCCCATGATCAGCAATCGCGCTTACGACTACTTAAACAACGAAGTAAACGATTCTAAAATTATAACGTTTGACTTGATAAAGAAATATTTTATAGGTTAGTAATTTTATAGGTCAGTTAGTGACATAATCACCACAATCAAAACAAAAATGGTGATACGAAAATGATCATTACTCACCTATGATAAGCCGAAGCAGGCTGGCAGCAAGCAGGCCCAGGTCTGGAGAATTAGCCATGGGTCACACTCCCACGTGCATTACTGTCACTATCACCAGCCATTACACGTACAGTACACGAAAATTACAACACAAAGTAAACTATATAATAAGAATTATATCATGTTATAAGTCCACAGTTTTATAAAATCTTTGTTCATTATGTAATAAAACATAGACTACATGTACTTAGAGATAAAAAATCAATTAACATTTCGAGGTAAAACATATGGCTGTCGATTTATATTTTGGAGACCGACAGAATACAGTGCACAATAACTCATTCGAAATTGGTATAACTTTTTTAATTTACGCCTCGCAATAAATGCGAGCTTTGATCGTGATTTATTCGAGATAATGCTTATATTTTTTTTCTACATGCCATTAAATTTCATTACAAACATAAATTGAAATTAAGATTACTGTAGTTTAAAACAAAGGATCCGTCGACTTCCACACTCTTTGCCCTAATTAATTAAATTATAAGACCGTTTTAAATGCTTTTTGCACAAGCTTTCAAATAATTTTACTTATTAAAAATTAAATCACAGAGAGTATAATAAGGCTTAAAACGAGCACGCTTTATATAAAATCATATAGAGAACTTTACGTTTTAGAAAACAAGCTAAATATTCATAAATAACTTTCAAAAGTAACCTTTTATAGCATTGACTATATTCATTCGAGTATATTGTTTTAAGGGATATTATATTGCTTTCGACGGTTTCTAATTTTATAATGTACAAAACAATCGTTGTTGATAATTTAAGTACAAAAGCCTTATGAATACACTGATGTTGTTTCTTATCACACGAGTGCGTATAAAGAATTTAGACAGGCAGATATATTTTCGTAGCATTTCTCTTAATTAATTTTAGGACAACTGTTACTTGTTAATGAATTGTTTTGTATCAATTCGATAAAACCAATGTTTTATGTGTATTAAATAATGTATTAGTGGTCACTGGCAAGATATACTATGGTAATTATTTACAAAATTAGGTCTGGCAACTTGGTTTTCTACAGTTCTTTTTCAAATGTATTACAATTTTGTCCTCTACAGCGACACAACTGAGATCTTGAAAACTTCGCAATTTCATATTCCATGCCATTTGATGTCGTATCCTCATAATTTGGAACAAGAAATAATTATTCTACTTGTCTTTGCATACGGTCGCTTTGGCATATTATTATAATTATTTACAATGTCGATGGCTACTCATATCGATCGATTACTATAGTTTCATTTAATGAGATGTAGACTAAGATAGAGTTCCATCTTATCAAATCATAATTTTGCGTTTCTGTATGCACATTAATTCTCCTAGCTGAGTTGAGTGTTCACTTCGAGTGTGACTAACCCAGGTATTATGATAAACATATAATAGCCTTATTTAGTACTGCGCCCAGACCGACGACGGTTGCTGGGTTAAAGAGTTCTGATAGCGTGGTGATTACGACAAATCCTTCCTACAATAATTGAAGAGATCCATTGAAGAGATAATTTTTTTTTTATAGGATAAGGGTGACAAACGAGCACATAATCCACCTGATGGTAAATGGTTGCTGCGGCCCATAGACATCTACATCTATCCTCGTTTGCGAATCAAAATGCAGATGCGTTGCCACCCGTGAGGACTAAGATGGAATGCCTCATTTCCAGTAAAAAGGGCCTCCGGCCACCTGCACTCACCGGGCGAAACTCAGAGGTAAACCACTACTTCACGCTGGTAGAATGGTGAGGTCGTGGTACCACCCCAGTTCGAGCCGGCCCATCCGTGCGACAGCAAAAGCTGCCGCGTGGCTCTACCACTGTTAGAAAAGATTGTAAAATTTAAAAAGATTGTAACATACTGATAAAAAATAAGTGTTAATTCGAACAAAATTAAAGTTGTAATAAAAAGTGAAAATTGACTTCCGAAATTTAAAAAACTAAAGTAATTTTTAGATAATTGTATAGAAGATATAAAAGTGTATAGATGAATTGAAGCCATAGTGTATCGAAGATTAGAGACTAGAGTCAAAGTATAGCTATCGAGTAGTGGTGCTGTACGAATATTCACTGAATATATCGTTCCGTGAGTGTAAGCAGCGACAGAGTGAAACAAACCAGGAGATGGGCAGCAGCATTTTCTTAATAGCAAGTAAAAACAGCGGTTGCCAACTCGTCTGCCAAACGTGGCAACTATGACATATATCCCCCAATCAGGTAATTTTACCTGATTTGGGGGGGGGGGGTTGGGGGATACCAATGACCTGCAGTGGACTTTGATACGTTGTAACGGTAACGGTACATAAGCTAAGACATGGTGTATCGAAGAACAAACGCCCCAACTTCACCAGCAAATATGTATTATATAAAAACTAACTTAAAAAACTAAAAATAATATTTTTTATAATTTTTAGTTTTTTAAGTTTGTTTTGCTTTTCGTTAAAATTTTAAATTCTCACCCTTTTTAGTGGATTAGGAATATCACTGGTTAAAGGTAACAATTAAAATATCGGTTAAAGTTATTTTAAAAATTACATCAATTGTTTTTCGTCCCTAGGAGATGGATTTTTTTTCTAATTTATATGGGACTACTGAATATGATATATGGGAATACTGAAAAAGTACTCGAGCCGAATAAAGAACCTCCTCGTTTTTTGAACTAGTGTGATATTACAGCAATTTAATCATGTGTTTCCAGTAACCTTCAGTTTCTCAAAATAATCAAAAATTTTGGCGAATTTTTTTTTGTGTTTAAAAACCATTTAGTGTTAAATCATTAAAATAGATAAAACTTTAAGCTCTTTGTCATGGTAAAAGATAACGCCTTCGTCCTTAAACCTGAGTTATTTAAGAAAAATACGTCTTCAGTGGAGTCCAGGGGAGGCCGGTTATCAGTTACTTAAAATGCAAATTGTTGTATTTTCTTTGCACGTCTCTACAAGCGGCGAGTAACTTTGTATGAACAGCAAAAATTCTAAATAGACATTTGTAAGCAAGAGTGACATATATCCCTAACGTGGTTAACATTTTATTCAAAATTGACCGCCATACCTAACTATTTTATGACCTAAGATCCGGATGTTGTATGGATTACCAAAAATACACTCGTTTAATTCTCCACTACGTTTAATAGTGAGACAGATCGTTTCAATAACTTACAGATTGCATCAACTCTTAGCGAAAACACTATCGTCGATTAGGGGACATGCAAGAGCACGCAGAAAGGATGTTGTATGGATTACCAAAAATACACTCGTTTATTACTGCACTACGTTTAATAGTGAGACAGATCGATTCAATAACTTACAGATTGGATCAACTCTTAGCGAAAGCAGTCAATAAAAGTACGATCAATTTTGATTTGCAGTCATTGCTCACGTGCTTACTTCTCTAAGATGAAGTCTTCATTGTAACTAGAAAGCTGTAAGAAAACAACATGCCCATAGAATATACTGTATTACTTAAAGATTGTCTCGTATCCAGCGATCTATTGTTGATGGAAGAGTTCTACAAGCAAGTAGACTTTTTGTTCGGCGATAGGCTCTTCTTGATCTCCCATTGTAGCCAATATATTCATGAAAAACTGTAAGGAGAAAGTCCTCCATGTTTGTAATAAGAAGACCCTGCTAGCGGTACATAGATGACATTTTCACAATTCTACTATCAAATGAAGGTACTGAGTTTCTAGATCATCTTAACTAAATGTATCTTTGTTTTAGAGAGCACGAGAAATTAGTGACAGTAAGCAACTGGCCACCGAGCTCCAGCACGTAAACCAAGTTTTGCAAAACAAGCTTCGCATCTCGAGCATACGTCACAGTGACCACGTCATACCAGCCACAGCCGAGCGTATATAGTTTAGTAGCCTGCTGTATTATCATAATATATCAGAGATGTCTCACATAAAATTGGCTACATCTTGAAGCGAACTTGTCATACTACAAGCCACCGAAGAAAATAAGTCAGTTTTTACTATTCGTCAATTATATAGGTAATATCCCTCTACCAAATTCAAGAATATATTAGCTTATTTTATCTCTTTTACATATGACTAATAAACTATAAGAAGAAAAAATTCAAGAACATATAGGATCGCCCCTGCAATTAGATCAGACACCAATTCCTACCAAGATATTTTCGAGAGGATATTGTGACTTTGTGAAGATATTATGCCTTGGTGCTAACATCTGCTTGAGATCCTTCAATTAATAAAACTAAATCCAGGCAAAAGCTTACTACTGCAAGATTTCAAGAAACTAACATTTCTGTCTGCATAGACTGTATCAAACATTAATAACTTCAAGCTGAAGATAGCCGTGGCTAAAGAGAAGATAAAGATGGAATGCCTCACAGCCTGTAAGTTAAATGGCTCTGTACGCCCTTCAGAAGGAACACAGCAGCGCATGCGCTGATATATTTGGAGGCAGAAATAAGTAAGAGCGTTACCTACCCAGACGGAATCCTAGGCAGAAAAACAAATTAAATATGTAAAAACGATTATGAAACAGTACTATTAAGCATACAATGCATCGCTCATATTATATAAAATATATTAAATTTGTAATTTTAATCGGCTTTCTCTACATTTACACTCACTACTATGGATTAGTAAAGTTAATGTCAGTGTAGACCGCCTGTCACATGTAGTTTATCAAATACCGCCTTACGTAACTTGGGTAATGAAGCCTAAATGTTTTACATATATAGGGATTTTAAAATATATAAACTATGAAAATTAACCAATTAGACAAAAACCACTTTTAGCGATTAGTTCTGTATAAAATAAAAAATATTATTACTTAAATAAAAGAAGGAGTGACAGTTTTAATAGCATTTATTCTCGAGAGGCTCAGTGCTTCAGAGGGCACATTGAACGATTTAAAAGCTAAGAGGGATAAAAAAATGTCTTACCGTAATTCAATACACGAGCTTTATAATTAAGTTTACAACGAAATATAAAAATGGATAAACGTTTGGCCTTTACGAAAAAACTTCATAAAAGAATAATACAAATCTTCTTTACTGCTAAGAGCTTACTGAACTTCAACGGGTCGAGTTTAACATTAAGACTACGCATATAAGAGGCGGAGAATTTTATTCAAGCACTTACAGAGCCCCATTGAATGGGAACTCTTAAATCAGTTCCTTCTACATCTGTACGCAACCCTACAAAATAATGTATGCTGAAAGTTCGTGAACAAAATACAAATAGGCCGGGGTCGTCTAAAGTGGCGCGGTATGAAAGGCATCCTAACAAAGCGAGCGGATCGTGTGGCGGCGGCCTTACGATTACGTCATTTTTTTTGAGTTTATACCAACCTTACGGACCCTACAGTACCTCTTTGTCTCTTTACTTATAATAAGTATTAAAATCATAAACAAATACATCGAAAACATGCAAAATTGTAATCTAGGTAATAATTCTTTAGATCATAGATCATCTAAGGTACTGACTGTGCCAAAGTTATTATCAAGGTCTTATTATTTCAGTTGTAAATATAAAAATAAAGATTAAAAGTTTAAAATAAGTTCAGAAACGTACACCCAGTCTCGCAGTTAATTAAAAATAAAGAGAATATCAAAAATAATTTATTTTATAATATACTATATAGGTTGCTCTTAGCCAACTGAGTGCAGAGCAATGCTATATTAAATATTATTTTTTATTTTATTTGGAAGACCAACAGCTATCATAATTAGGTTAGATAATATTAATAACTACAGTAAGCCAATTAAAGGTCCTCACTAATAGATACAAAGGTGAATTTACAACAGTGATAAACACGATTCAACACTCAAGAGTATTCAATTCTAACATACTTATGCCAAATGAGGGCTTATCTGATATAACATGTATTATACATATAAAAGAGAAAAAAAAATAAACACAAATATAAAAGAAATAAATCGTTAGTTTTGTAACAAACGCATCAATAAATATCTCACTTAGAGCTAAAAAATGCATTATTAAGTCTGCGCTTGGCTGAGGCATCGCTAGTGTTAAACAAATCGAAGTCAAACTCATTGGCTAGCTTGTTAAAATTATTGCTCGCTCGCCAAATAAATGTATTTTGTCTGTAATTTGTAGATGCAAACGGGAGACTTAAAAGTTTGTTGTGTCTAAGAGGTTTGGCAGGACAGCTAAGATGTTGGCTTGGCTGTTGGCTAAGCTTGGCTGAGGCATCGCTAGTGTTAAACAAATCGAAGTCAAACTTATTGGCTAGCTTGTTAAAATTATTGCTCGCTCGCCAAATAAATGTATTTTGTCTGTAATTTGTAGATGCAAACGGGAGACTTAAAAGTTTGTTGTGTCTAAGAGGTTTGGCAGGACAGCTAAGATGTTGGCTTGGCTGTTGGCTAAGCTTGGCTGAGGCATCGCTAGTATTAAACAAATCGAAGTCAAACTCATTGGCTAGCTTGTTAAAATTATTGCTCGCTCGCCAAATAAATGTATTTTGTCTGTAATTTGTAGATGCAAACGGGAGACTTAAAAGTTTGTTGTGTCTAAGAGGTTTGGCAGGACAGCTAAGATGTTGGCTTGGCTGTTGGCTAAGCTTGGCTGAGGCATCGCTAGTGTTAAACAAATCGAAGTCAAACTCATTGGCTAGCTTGTTAAAATTATTGCTCGCTCGCCAAATAAATGTATTTTGTCTGTAATTTGTAGATGCAAACGGGAGACTTAAAAGTTTGTTGTGTCTAAGAGGTTTGGCAGGACAGCTAAGATGTTGTTGAGATAAAAGCTCAGGACAGTCAATAGCACTACAAGCTATTTTTAACAGAAAAGTGAGATCAGCAATCTCACGGCGTTTAGCAAGAGGAAGAAGGTGATGTTTTTTACAATAACTAATATAATTATCAGAGGTATAGCGATAGTCTTTGTATATGTATGATATAACGAGGTAACGGATAAACTTTCTTTGGATATTTTCAAGACTGGTAATATATGTTGCATACCTGGGGTTCCAGATTTGAGATGCGTACTCTAAATTACATCTTACAAGAGAACAATATAGGATCTTTAGAGTTTTAGGCTTAGTGAAATCCTTAGATCTACGCATCAAAAATCCAAGAGCTTTCGAAGATTTGGCTATAATGCTTTCTAAATGAGCGTCAAATATTAATTTAGAATCATGAAAAACACCGAGATCTCTAACAATGGAATCCCTTTTAAGATTTTCACCTTTTAGTTTATAGTTGAAGACAATCAGTTTATATTTGCATAATAAAGGTGTTATAGTCAAAATAATAATTGAAAGATCGGGAGAAGAATGTACTTAGATTAAAATATGTATGCGGGTGGGCTTTCTTCTTTGTCCATCTCTTACACACTATTTTTTTCTTTACGCTAACAGACCGTTAGCTAAATAATAATAGCCTGTTCAATTTTTGTCGATATAGCCTCTGAAGATTATATCGAAAAAGAATCAAACAGAACAGTTGTAAATTGCTGAAAAAAAGAAAACTGATGGTAGAAGTTAGAGAAAGGCTACGCCAGAGAGGCATCTTATTAGATTATCAGTATATGAATGAATATCAGTATTTTATTTCATATCTTTACTTACCTTTTTTTTGTTTATTCATTTTTGTTCTTTATAATGATTTAGTAGTAGAATCAAGACTTACTTAATCAAATTTATTCATCGGCTGATATATCCACGTTACATTAAATCTAATATAGATTTATTAGACACTGCGGGAAAATTAGTCTTATGTAAACAGCGTACTCAATTAAGTTGCGTAAACACCATGTACTAGTCAGTAGACACTAATGTTAATTATGATTTTAATCAAGTAGTGTGTCAGAAAGTTAGTATGTTGCCTCAAAATTTAATTTTACACAATAAAACATGATGAAGAGATGAGGTAAACTTTATGTAAGTAAAGTTACAGCCTATAATATATATCACACAACTGGGCACAGGCCTTCCCTTATTTCTGGGACATTTATCGAGCAAAAAGTCCACCGCGCTACTCTAGTATATTATCTCCAAAATATTATTACTTAAATGGAAGAGGAGCTCAAGATGGAGGAGCATGAGGTGGGGTAAATTGGCGCTTAAGATTGCAATCAACAATTTAATTTGTACCGGCAGGGATCAAACTCGGATAACTCACGTACTGTGAAATTTATGGCGAGTACTTAGTCCCTGAGGTTTCACGACTCTTATTTTAAAATATCAGTCTAAAATAAATCAGAGCTTAATAGACTTTAAAAGGGTGTGTCTCTCAGTGATTTGTGTAGTAAAACGAAGAGAGCATGCTAGCAGAGAACGTTGTCGAAACCACCCCAGTACTCTTAGCTAATATAAAACTTCGACACGCTATTTGCGTTTGTAATCTTCTCAAAAATCTATAAACTGAATAAATACTCATACCTTTAGAGCATAATAAATGAGTTGAAACAAAAGACGTGTGTTCAGTTTATATTTGAAATGCTTTTCCATTTTAGCCAAATGAAAATAGGTCAGGTAGAGATTACAAGAATGCGCTTTTCGCACCTCACTCGGCTTAAATATTTTAAAATATGTAATGGTTAGTTTATGCTACCGAAACCTAAGCATTCGGTAAAGAAATATATTAATATAAAGAACAAAAGACTAGTTAACACTAGCGTAGGACTATATATTAAAAAATATTAATTTAGAGGATATGATACAATTTAAGTTGTTCTATATACAACTGGAGATTTTGTGATGGGAATACTAAACGAGAAGGCACGAGTACACTAGGTACACTAGGTAGGTAGGTAGGTAGACTTCACGGGCCCTCGACATGTTTATGTATTTCATTTTGTAAATTGAAAAAAGGTAATTGTCTAGTTAAAGGCATTATGCATAGTATTAAATGTCAACGTGTTATAAAAAAATTGAAATGTTTATTTCTATCAATGAAGCTAATGAAAAAAATTTCTAACTTTAAATGTGCATTATTATTGTTTTATGCAGTTTAAATACTAAACAATATAAAGTAACGCAAAATATTTGTGCAGTAAGTTTCTTTTTTAGAGATAAGGGTAAAATGTTTTAAAATAAACGTTTATTTAAAAGGATGGTTATAATGATCCGAGTGTAGTGTAAATACCTAGATGCAAATGCAACTCGGCTTGATATTTATCGTACGGTGTTTGCAACGAAGCTTCGGCGAGTGTACAACAGGAACTACCACGGGGAGTTTTTACTCTTTTTTAAACACACAGAGAATTTGTTTGGTTTTTAAAGCGAACTTTTGCATGATAATTATAATGCATTAAAAAAGATACCAATACCTTTGCAGTTACAAAATAAAATATAAACCTATTATTTTAAAAGTAAGGAAATGCTAATATCATTATAATATGAATTATCCATCAGATTTTAAATAACGATGATTTATTTTAAACTTCGAAAATAATAATTTCATCGTCTCACCTAATCAAAACATTAAATTACATTTTACCCTCACTCAACGTAATGTATTCATCATCATTCTAACATTATAACAGTCCTTCACAAGTCCTCTTCTAAACAGGGTACAAACATGGTCTTCTTATCTACAAAGTACGGTCCTGGGCCACCTGCATGCACCGAGTTCCCCCATCCTATCTAATTTGAGGCTGCCCTACACTTCGCTTACTGTATGAAGCTACCACTCGAAAACTTTTTTCCCCATTGGTTGTCGATTCATTGAGCCATATCGCTGAACCATTATCACTTCAGATTACTGATCCTCATTTCGAAGTCTATTATGCAGAGACATTCTGAATATAGCCCTCTCAAACGCTCGCTGAGTAACCTTGAGCTTTCAGCAATGAAGGACTACGACTCAGATTCATATGTTATCTTACATACAATGTATACTAGAAATAAAAACAGTGTTAATAATTTGTGTAGCACAATCAGTAAAAACACCGAATTCTTGAACACTAACGAAGTATAGGCAAGACACATATGGAGAAAACATACCCAAATTCAATGAACAGAAATGACTTGTGTTTTCAACTATAACGTACTGAACTGTTATAAAATTATTTATATAATGTTCTTCAAATCTTAAAAGAAAATGTGCATTTTACTCCTTTACAATTCACAGACGGCGCAAAATATAATACAATACTCGTAAAACAGGCTTACCATACGTAGGTAGTAGTTTCCTTTATGTTACTTCCTTTCTTTGAGTTCAAATATGCGAATATTTTTAAGGAAATAAGCAATAATCGTCAAAAAACTCGGTATATTAATATATTTAGGACAAAGAAATTATACCTACCTCTATGACCCCTTATAGTGAGCCGTGGTATAACAGGGAAAAAGCGCATGTCTCAAAATTTTATAGTATGCGACGTAAATCACCACCGGCACCAAACAGCGGCAAAAGAAAATAACGAGAGAACCTGTATGTCTGAATGGAAAAGAGAAAATCCTAATAACAACTTTATTAGAATAAAATACATATAGAAAAAGAAACAAAAAACTAATCCGTCACAACTGATTACAAAACTGCCACAACACGAGTCTCAAAACACTCGTGGGTGTGGGTGTATTGGTGTTGAATAAAAATATCAAGGTCTTTAAGCTAAGCTAGTGCATATTATCTTATTTATTTTATTTATTTATTTATTTATTTTCACCAACAATATACATTCAGAAAACAACAAAAAATATGTGCTTACATCTGATACAATACTATTGTTAGGTGAAAAACTGGTGCCTAAACTAGGTAAAACCTGTATCTTAGGTCACCAGGTATCCGTGAACATAATAAATCATCAAGTAATCATAATAAGTAAAGAATAATATTTAATTAATCCCGCAACTATTATAGTAGGTAACATACCATTTTAATGACATCGGTACAATAATAATAAGTAAATAAATAAAATACATACACAATTTATGCTCACACAATATTCCTTAACTTCACACTAGTAAATCGTGTAAAAAAATCCTATCATTTTGATTATAATTAAGAATTTTCTTATCTGTACATGACAGTAATATTGATAATTATTAGAAGGAACTATTAAAATTACATTATTTAATATAAAAAATTGCTGTCGGTCCGACTGTTATTTTTATTGCATGCCTTAAGCGCAAAGCGCGTAGGTATATTCTACTAGCGCTTAAAAATCAAGATTCCAACGTTTTGTCACATAAAGTCCTATCTAACAATCATATTGAGCGTATTAATGATATAAAAAGCACATTGTCAGAAAGATCAATGATTTTTGAACTTATTAATATTTTTTCTAATCGATTAATTACTATTTTTACATAAAAAAAGTGATTTTGGTGGCTTATAGCACCTATAGATTTATCAAGTCCGCATGGAGTGGTAGACACGATAACTTTTGAAAATATAAATTGTTTAACTCAATCCATTTTTTATCTCTTTACCTATCATTTGGAAAGCCATGGTTTAATTTTGTTTGGTTTAGTTATAATTAATTTCTTTCGGCGTAGAAATCCATAAATTTTTGGTGTTTTGCAGCAGTCCTCTAATAATTTATTTTACTGAATAGACTGCCTCCCTCACTTACTTCGGCCTCAGCTGCCATCGTGAGTGGATACTTTATCGGTTGTTTACAGCGGTTCAAAAAGATCGCTGTACAAAAACAAAATATTCGAAAAACCAAATTTGATATATACTTGATTATAATAATAATCACAGATTTTTATTACAATATTTTAAAAGCACGGAATAAATAATAGTACTGCGTACTAAAAGTAAGTAGGATGTATATATTTACGTATATTCATACTTCAATACGTTTTGGACTTTATGGAGTGACCTGAATGATAATATGATGATCATATAAGCATTATGAGTCGTGTACTTTAGAATTTTCAGACTTTTTTTTAAATTGAAGTTTGACAAAAATTATTGGAAAATTGGAAGTATAAGGTTATTAGTGACAACTTGTGTGTATTTAAACTACTTTAAAAATTCACATATAATCACATTATACGTAAGTTTTTAATGCGCTTAGGGCATGCACAATTGGATTAACCAATAGTTAATTTTTATTCTCTCCACGCGACTGCCCGATATATATCCAGTAATAATCTATTGTACCGTCTGAAACTTGGGCAAAAGAGCAAAATTAGGCCCCGCTCGGCAAACTGTCTACTCCTCTCTTTTGTACGAATGATGAATATTTTTCTTTCGAAACAAAGCGAAGGAGTAGCTTTTAAGAGGCCAATAGAAATGACATAAACGGAATAATAAAAGTGATCCCTAAAGAAAATGACGGGAACGCCGATATTAAGTGTTTACTAAAACGTCACTTAAATTGTTTTCATGGCTACTAAGTATGTGCAAAATACAAACATGAAAACCTATACTTCCTCGAGGAAAATATCATTGAGGATAAGTACACGACGTTCGGAAGCTTGAGAAATTTACACAAGATTAAGTATTTGTATAATACATTTATACCTAAAAATATCGTATTTGAAGAAAAACCGCGTCTGTAATTTGAAAAACACGTTACATTTATATGTTTAAACTTAGGTTGTAATGATTTTTCATGTGTTACACACACAGCATTTCAATATGCCGTATGTTGACATAGCTTTAGGTGTAAAACCTTCTATTGCCTTGGATACCTGATATAAAGTCAAAATGACTTTTTTGTATTTGCATGCACGCATGCCGCAGGCACGTAGCTTTAATCAAATATGTACGAAGGGAAAATGTCAGTATCGGAAAGTTTTAAAATACATACCTGCTGCTGTATTGTTTGTACGTCTTTAAAATTTTAAGAAATAATTTCATCATAAAACTAGATAACACTCGGTTTTTCGGCTCGTTTTCTCCGCAGTAGTCTGCCTAGGTACCGGCTGTAACATATCAGAGCATTCACTGTAGTATTTTGGTATAAAAAAATAGATCTTGTATAAATAACTGTCAAGCATTCCATCTAGAATGGTATCTTTACAACGCGAGGTAAGAATCTAAGAATATCCACTACCCCATATCGTCCATGGGTTACGTAAGAAGAGACAAAGTAAAACTAAAACAGGAAGGGCAGCAGCAACTTCCTGATACTACAAAGTGATATAAAACTGCGGTTGTCAACCCGCTATTTTACGGCCGGGTGTGTAATGTGGCAATGCGTTTAACATGAATTTTGAGCGGCCTCCAATGAAGACACAGTAGATATACATGTGATCCACTTACATGCTGAATATCCTGCTCTCGTGCGTGCTCATCAATGGGTTTCTATCATAAAGCTTGAGTAGAGAGCGTTCGGCAAAGTGGTCATTGTACCATAATTTACGTTTTATTACATGTGAGGAAATAAATGTTAAGACAGATTTACAGGTGATAGATTTTTTTTCTGTCGACGTGTCCACGTCCACGTCACAAAAAAGCTAAGCACCACATTTTACCTATTTCTGCCGGCTGCTGTGTTTCGATCTTTTAGGTATAGAAAGCCACAACATTCACAGACGGCGCAAAATATAATACCATACTCCGTAAAACAAGCTTACCATACGTAGGTAGTAGTTTCCTTTATGTTACTTCCTTTCTTTGAGCTCAAATATGCGAATAGTTTTAAGAAAATAAGCAATAATCGTCAAAAAATCGGTATACGAGTATTAATATATTTAGGACAAAGAAATTATACCTACCTCTTTGACCTCTTTTTATAGTGAGCCGTGGTATAACAGGGAAAAAGCACGTACCTCAAAATTTTATAGTATGCGAGGTTAATCACCACCGGCACCAATCAGCGGGAAAAGAAAATAATTACAGGCTGTGAGGCTTTCCATGTAAGACCTCAGAGATGACAGCTCATCTGTGTTTAAAGATCTTTGCAGGCATCCATAGGCTGCAGTAGCCACTTACCATCATATTAAAGGTAACTCAAATTTATTTAAAAATATCTTATAAGTCAAATGTCCTTTTCTAAATAAAAATTACATTCGTTAAAAAAAAGGAGTTACGGAATTCACAGATAGCCTCTCTATAAAGGATAATAGTTTCCACGACGAGATTGTTATCGTTGTAAGACCGCTATCATCCGCCTTTGCATATTAAACGCACCAATCAAAGCCGCTAGATTCTTGCACTCATAACTTCAGCTGCTAAATGCTAAAGCTCCTGAAAACCGTTTCGAGAAGCCATATTAATTACAGCCGGGAGAGTTTTGGTCCTCTTTATACTAAGAGTAATCGACTAATAAAACAAACTGAAATATACACCCGGAGAACCTTTTTACTGGAAACGAAGCATTCCATCTTAGACCTCAGGGGTGACAACGTATCTGCATTTTGATTCTTAATCGAGGATAAGACTGTGTACTCGCTTTTCACACTCATTCTATAAAAAATAGACATAAACCCAGCGCAAAGATAAACAGAATAACCATATCTTTATCATCTGAATTCACTGTTAACACATTCCAAATGTTATTGTTTAATTAATATCTTATCAATTAATTCCGGACAACAGTATCGGGCGATGAGATAAATCTATGTGCGTAGTTAATGATTTGAGCATAAACATTGATATTATATTATGTACGACTGGTAATATATCGATAATTACACATAGACCTATTATTGTGATTAATCTAATAGATTCCTGACATCCGTTCGCATAGCGATGACATCTTTATTTAATTTCGCCATTAATTAAGTATTTTAAGTAAAATGTGTAGAGAAGTATTTACATTCACCGTACCTATTCCATTAATTAAGTCGGGATAATAAAGTCACCAAGTAAGTTTAATTTATCTGTGACTTTAGTTAATTATCTGTGACTTCTATAAATTCAGTTACATAAGACAATTAGAATCACAAATTCAACTTAAAATTGCTGAAAATTTGTTAAATTTTTTACTGTCATCATTATCACATCAACCCTAAGGATTTACGGAAACAAATGTTTGTCTGTAAGTCAAAAAGTCACACTATAGGTCTAGGAGATGATCGACCCCTTGGATTGGTCTGCTCTTGTAAAACGTTTTAAAATAGTTGTTTGTCTAACATATATAAAAATGGTGCTTCAGAATGTAAGTCAAATTCAGTAACTTTTTTAGAGCTTTAAAGCGTTTGCAAAGCGATATTGTCGACGGAGAGTATCTGTGATTTATGATGACTGATTTTTAACGATATTATCTAACATATATGTAAAAATCAGCTGGAAGAATAAACGTGAGGTGAGCAAATTTTTATGTAAAAAAAAAATAGGGAAAACACCGCAGACCATCCCGCGGTGTGAGTGTTCCATGCCGGATGTGCGGTTCTCACAACGCTTGGTTCGCAAAGCACTCCTCTCCCTGAACATCCAGAAGTCGAGTGGGCCTGACGGAATCCCCCCAATTGTGCTAAGGACGTGTGCTCCGGAGTTGGCACCGGTCCTAACATGTCTTTTCCGGTACTCCTACTCCCAAGGCGTAGTCCCGAATTCATGAAAGGCAACTTTTGTCCACCCGATCCCTAAAAAAGGCGACCGCTCAGACCCGTCCAACTATAGGCCTATCGCCATCACCTCTTTGTTTTCCAAAATAATGGAATCCATTATTAACTGCCAGCTCATGCGGTACCTTGAGGATCACCAGCTGATTAGTGACCGCCAATACGGTTTTTGTCGGGGTCGATCAGCTGGTGATCTTCTGTTCTACCTGACCCATAGATGGGCGGAGGCAGTAGAGTCCAGGGGGGAGGCGTTGACCGTTAGTTTGGACATTGCGAAGGCTTTCGATCGGGTTTGGCACAAAGCGCTTCTTTCGAAGCTCCCTTTCTATGGGCTTCCCGAGAAATTGGGCAATTGGATCACCAGCTTCCTTGCAGATCGGAGTATCAAGGGCGTTGTAGACGGTGCTTGCTCCGACTACAAGCCTATTAACGCTGGTGTTCCACAAGGCTGTGTGCTATCACCAACGCTGTTTCTTCTGCATATCAATGATATGTTGCTATCTGGTAACATTCATTGCTATTCGGATGACAGCACTGGTGATGCTTTATACACCGGCCGTGCCTATATTTCTCGGGAAAACATCGCTGAGTACCGGAACAAACTTGTGTCTGAAGTCGAGTCTTTGCTTAACATAGTCTCGGATTGGGGGCGACTAAATTTAGTCCAGTTTAATTCTCAGAAGACACAAGTTTGCGCGTTTACCGCTAAAAAGAACCCCTTTGTCGTATCTCCTCAGTTTCAAGGCACTCCCCTTCTTGCCTCAGCTAGTATCGGAATCCTCGGCGTCGACATATCGAGTGACGTGCAATTTCTTGGTCACTTGGAAGAGAAGGCCAAATTGGCCTCTAAAAAGCTTGGCGTGCTCAGCAGAGCGGGACAGTATTTTTTTTATAGGATCGGGTGACAAACGAGCACACAGTCCAGCTGATGGTAAGTGGTTACTGTGACCCATAGACATCTACATCTATCCTCAATAAAGACTCAAGATGCAGATGCGTTGTCACCCGTGAGGACTAAGATGGAATGCCTCTTTGCCAGTAAAATGGGCCTCCGGTTCTCTACACTCACCATACGAAACACAGCAGCGTTAAGCTGCTATTTTACGCTGGTTTTCTGTGAGAGCGTGGTCTTTCTCCGGTCGAGCCGACCCATTTGTGCTACAACCATAATATAGCTGCAGCATGGCTCTACCACGTAGTAAATGCCGGCACACCGCCTGCAACTTTACAAGGCGCAGGTTCGGCCTCACATAGAATACTGTTCCCATCTCTGGGCTGGGGCTCCCCAGTGCCAGCTCCTTCCACTTGACCGCATCCAGCGCAGAGCGGCTCGAATCGTCGACGACCGAGTCCTTTCCGATCGGCTCGATTCATTAGCACTGCGAAGAAATGTTGCATTCCTTTGCATTTTCTTTCGCATCTACCACGGGGAGTGCTCTGAGGAATTGTTCGGATTAATCCCAGCCGCCAAATTTCACGAACGCACATTGCGGCAGAACTCCCGATACCATCCACACCATCTGGATGATTGGTGGTCCACCACTTTGCGATTTAGAAGATGTTTTCTTCCTCGCACGACTTCCTTGTGGAATCGATTACCATCAGCAATTTTTCCGGACCGATACGACTTAGAGACCTTCAAGAAAAGAGCCTACTCCATTTTAAAAGGCCGGCAACGCATCTGCAATTCCCCTGGTGTTGCGGTTGTTCATGGGCGGCGGTAGTCACTTACCATCAGGTGAGCCGCATGGTCGTTTGCCCCCTCCCCTATAAAAAAAATGTACCTTGATTAGCCGATACCTGTAAAACGGCCCACTGGCCAAGCTAGCAGTTATGCATGCGGTCATAGTACATACTATGACCGCATGCCTACCTGATGTTTCGCTTGAAATGAGTTGCTTACCTACCTTACCTAACCCAAACAACATAACTAAGAACAAAAACATAAACTCAAGGAACATAACTATAGCAATCATTACAAGGAGAATGTAGAAAACTAGCTGACTCAAGTAGACGTTAATTTATTCACATATTCAATATCTTCGTCGTTCCGTAGTCTAAAGTTTCTTATTTGGAACGTTTCGCTGATATTCAGAGACAATCTCGAGCTTACACTTAAACTTCGCAATGTCAAAACCTGTAGTATGGTCTAGGCCACAAAATACTATTACTCGCTACCGAAAGGTCTAGACTCAAATTTTGACATTATGAAGTTTCAGTTAAAACTCGAGACTTGTCAGCCTTAATGTCTTATTAGCACAAGTCAGAGCTTTAAGCTTCTAATTTTATTAAAACTTTATACGTATAACGTTATAAAAGGAAATCAAAGAACTCTGCATTTACTGTATAATTTTGTAAAGGGATTTTGAAATTACTTAAGGAATATTATTGAGTAAAATTTATGAGGTATAAACTGTATTGTTGTAATGAAATTATTAATCACATTTAAACGTTTATTATCTACTTGTGCTCTAAAGAAACGTAAAACATCGTGGGGAAACTGAAATATCTGAAATATAAATAATATATCAAAGCCTTTTTTTAAAGGATAGACATCTACATCTATCCTCAATTACGAATTTAAATGCAGATGCGTTGTCACCCGTGATGAATAAGGTGGAATGCCTGTTTCCAGTAAAAAGGGTCTCCGATGCTCTACACTCACCATACGGAACAAAGCAGTGTTGAGCTGGTATTCTGTGAGAACATGGTCCTTCCCCGGTCGAGCCGACCCATTTGTGCTACGACTATACTACCTACTTATACAGCTGTAGTACTCGTATGGCTCTACCACGTAAAAAAAAGCTGGCTGTTATTCGATGGACAATATTAATGTGTAATTGACTAAAACTACCTATTTGTGATTTTTTTTTGTAATGGTAGAAATATATATATGTAAATGCTGAGTATAGATTTCAAGGAAGTATTTTCGCTTTGTTCTCAAATGTTCAAATGACATAAAAAATGAAAATTTATAAGTGTGACTGATGGCGCGGATTACAATTTTTAAATATAATATTTATGTAAAAAAATTAGTATTTTAAGTAGTTTAGTAAGAAAATAAATACGAGAAGATTAATTAAATGACCACGTAAAAGTATACAACTATCAAATATCTTTCTCAAAAAGAAGGCCTTTCTTAATAAAATGATGTATGGGATAACGGTACGCAAATGTCGAGCGAAGGCGAATTGGAGAAATGTGTGAGGTCAACCGAATGACGTCGGTCTTATGTTGTTGAACCGAAAGCTCAACAGATTACGTTCTCGTTTAGGACTTTATTCAACATGAATCGTCGTAGACGACGTCCTGTCAACGGCTCAATAGATCGGAATTTGAATTTGTCGATAGAGGGTAGCTCACTAATATCAAACTGCCAGTAATAACTGAACATTAGTTAACGAATGATGGTTGGATTGATTCGCAATCCGCCCACAATGAATTCTCTGTGATGTACGATGATATTATAAAATATCTGTTTAGGTTATACAATTAATTTTAGTAAAGATATTTTATTTTAAATTATAACTTTGATTAAATGTAAACTGTTAACTTCTTTTCGTGTAAAACCAATTACTTTTACGCTAGGATTTCGCAGTGGTAGCGAAATCGCAACAAATATAGAATATAAGAAATGTAGATATATCATGGCGCAATTTATACCCGAGGGAGCTTGCGGTTGTTAGCGGTTATAGCTGCACCGGCGGGCATACTAGTATAATCGCGCAGGCCGCGTTCTCCGCGTTCCCGTGCGCATGGTGGCATGGCAGTTACTGACAATCGATAGAAAATAATTAGCCCGCCTTGCACCTGCGAGAACTGCGATCATCTCCCGCCAAGTTTGCAGGCGTTATCGCCTCCGCGGCGTGCATGATTCCGCACAAAACTGCAGTCTAGTGTATTTTGAAGAAAAATCGTTGCGTAAGTTCTTCGTAGACTGTACAGTGGCGCTATAAAGATATCAACTAACTCATATCGTCCCATGGGTGTGGTAAGAGGCGATAGAGGGAAATAAGGCAGGAAATAGGTAACAGCGTTTTTCTAAAAGGTTATTAAAAAACTGCGGTTGCCTACGTCTGTCTCCGGTTCTCTATACTCACCATACGAAGCATACCAGAATTAAGCTGCTATTTTATGCTGTTATTCTGTGAGAACATGATCCTTCCCCGGTCGAGCGGACCTATTCGAGCTACAATCAAAGTACACCTTTAGTGTTACTCTACCACGTAGTAAAATCAGTGTAGCTATTATTATTACCAGTGTAACTAAATATTGTATTCTTTTAAACGTTAGTGATGTTCTCAGAAAATACAGCTTTTTACTCAATGCTATACAACCTATTAAATTAAACAGTGTAACTTATCTATATCAATATAAAAAGTTTTAAATAAATATATGCTCTTGAAAGAGAGCAGATAGTTTTTTGAATCACTAACTTTCGCCCTTTAACCTCCTAAGATCCTTCACTAGTCATGTTTATTCAAAGGTAAGCAATTTCCTCTCAGCGGAAATTTCTTAGACGGGTGTTAATTTTTATATACGTGATAATATTTTCACAAATAATATTATACGTGTGCGGATGGCCTTAAATAGCATAAAATTCTGCATACTTTCCACATCTGTATAGATAAGAATGTTTCACTGTTTGTCCGTATGCATCCTATCCTATGCCACTCATCTGATTACTATGAAACTTTGTCGAATTGTTTTAATAAAAAATGAATATTTGTTTGTTCGTTTTTTATGCATTGGTATAGCAGAATCCGTTTACAGGTATCGCAATGTATAGCGGGCACAACTAGTAGAAAATAAAAGTAAAAAATTAAAATTAGCTATTGCTAATGTGTTCAGAACATTTAACGTCTCCAATATAATTGACCATACTTATTTTCACCAGATAAATACATTTTCCATTTTGAATTGAACAAAAACGGCCTCTGTTGAATTTGGACATCTACAATGGAAAATAATTTATTGTAGGCGACTCCGGCACGCCATTATATGCTAATTATATATAATAACAGCTATTTTTAAGTAGGTATCCAATGCATTTATATCATTTTCTAGGTAAAATAAGGTGATTTGACCCTTGCAAAATTTGCAATTGCAGCTATTCAGATTAACGATTAAGGTAAGAGGGTGCTGTGGCCCATAAACATCCATATCTATCCTCGATTCAGAACCAAAATGCAGACGCATTGTCACGCCTGAGAACTAAGAATGCCTCGTTCTCAGTAAGAAGGGTCTCCGGTTCTCTACATTACTCATACGAAACACATTAAGCTGCTATTTTACGCTGGAATTTTATGAGAGCGCGGTCCTTCCCCGGTCGAGCCGACCCATACGTGCTACAACCATAACAGCTGCAGCGTGGCTCTAACATGTATAACTTAACTGCCACGTATAACTTAGATCACTCGTTTTGTTCATTCGTGATGTTTCATTAAAATCGGTTCAGCCATTCCAAAGAATAACAAGAAAGTCAGACAAAGAAAACAGAACTCGACATTGCCATGACTGTGGCTAGTTTGTGAAGCACGTAATAAGAGAAAATTTGATGCATATATAATCTTTTTTGGTGTTATTTCCTGTAACTACTTATAAATTGCGTAGATAATTAAGAAAAATAAATTTACTTTTATCTGCATTTTAACCTCAGTTTTTCCCTTTTTGACCTTTGACCTTTCTTCATCGAAGGTTTTATTTTATATGTTATCCGTTTTCTTTGAGGATCTTGGAGCAATTAATATAATAAATGGTGAACCATTCTCATTTGAATTCTCGCAACCGAAGCTTAAAAATTCATATTCATCATTCCCTTTCACAGTTCTTTCTGCTAATTTCGCACTCAATATAAAACAAGTAGCCACAGTATTTTTTTTCGCCATAAAAGTGACAGTCTCTTGCTTATTTTATTTTCAAGTCATTAACGGGCAATACAAACGACGAGTTTCATAAAACATTGATTCAGAGAAATGAAATTTTATTTGAAAAAAAAAATAATTTTTCACGCGTAAAATGAAATGCGGTGTGAACTTTCTACGAATAAGAATTTCAGCATACTCACGACCATTTATTTTACTTTCTATTGGATTTACATAATACATGTAAGATAAGCGAAATGTAATTTCTGTAACTGTTGAAAGCTACACATACATTTAGATGTAATTACACCATCTTAGAAGCTAAATGGCATACTGATTTACCTTTATCGCTCCCGATTGTTGTCGAGAATACCCATTCAGGTTCGGTCGCGAGCAGAATTGTGGATAACCATTGACTTAGCATTAATTTAGCCTTTCGATGCGACAAGTAAATAGCAACTAGGGAAGTCACGTCCTACAGCCTTCACAGAATTTTAAAAGAATACAACACAAAGAAAAGCCAACTTTATTCACGAATGAAAAATATTAATTTTCTTTTAGTACTATCGAAAGTTACTATAAAATGGTAATGCAAATAAATTTTAAGATTAATAAGTGAATAATTTAAATAACTCAAAAAATCAAAGTTAAAGCGTCCCTCTGCTGACACACAGCACACGTCCCACAGGCCTCTTCTCAGTTCAATAGTACTAACTTTTAGAATTTGTAGATATAGATATAGAATTTATTTACATATATGGGAAATGTGATTATGAAACTTAAAAGATTCAATTAAAAAAACATTCGTAAAATTATTTTAAAATAAACCAATAAAAGTGAATAGTAGAAAATATATAATTATTTGATTTACTGCAAAAATTAATTATAGCGGTTTATATATTATGTAGATTTTGTGAAAACTATTACTTTACATTATATACTTATGAGATTTGGTTATTTTAATTAACTTCAAAGAAATAATTAGCATTTGATGAGAGTTTTTTTTATATATAAAATAAGTGTGACAAACGAGCACACAGTCCACCTGAGGGTAAGTGGATGTTGTGACCCATAGACACATACATTTATCCTCAATTAAGAATCAAAATGCAGATGCGTTGTCACCCCTGAGGACTAAGATGAAATGCCTCGTTTCCAGTAAAAAGGGTATCCGGTTCTCTACACTCACCATACGAAACACAGTAGCATTAAACTACTATTTTATGCTGGTATTCTGTGAGGGCGTGGTTCTCTACCCCGGTCGAGCCAATTAATTCGTGCCACAACCATAATATAGCTGCAGCGTGGCTCTACCAGGTATAATTAACTATTGTGCGGACAATACATAAAAGAATAAATTATTGATTACAAAAACAATAGCAATTGGGCACAAACAAATACATTATTTCACACTTGTCATTCGTGGACGAAGTACCATAGATATTTTTGCCGGCATACATTTTCACCGCGAGTCAGTTTTTCAATTTATTTCCTCGTTTTAGCCGAGTGACGCCGCAATTACGACTCCACGCGTACCGTATAATCCTCAATCAATTTTTTCCTTCTTTTGATAAAACGTGTAACTAACTACGTTAATAATAGTACATTTAGATATTTATATTGAAAGCATTTTTTTATTGTATTATTTTTAATGTATTTTTATTGTATTGTTATTATTATGTAAATTAATTACTACTTTTTAAAATTCTAACTTATATTTTTTACGGGACTTTGTAGTGTGTCAATAAATGATGATATTATTATAATGGTTATATTCTTTTATATCTAATACATAGAAAATTTTATAGTCATATCGTAAAATCTTGGGGAAATGCATATCCTCTAAACATTAGCGGTCTAAGAGAATCCATCACTCCTTTTGGTTCAATGCGTGCCGTAAAAGGTGTCCGGTTACAATCTGGACGTCTTTATGGAAAGATAAACAGGATTTTGTTACACTAAGGCAGTGCGATTTAACAGCTACGGCTTAATCTACACCAACGGGTAGGATTGCAGTTAAGTACTGGTTTATAATAAGTATAAAAAGGAAAATACAGCATCGGAGGCACAAGGTATCTGGTAATTCGATCGCCACTTCGCCTGACAAACGTGGCACTAGAAGGAAGAAGCTCATGTCTGAAAGACCATTTGCGGAAAGTTTTACTCTTCTGTGTAACGTGTTCTGGTAACGTGTGTAAAGCTTGTCGAGGTAGATTTTTTGAAACGCGCGTGCGTCCGTTTTTTTTTCTTGCTTTTGCTCCGGTCTTGCGTGTCATAAAGCGAACGAAAGCAGTCTACAGGCCTCTTTATCTAAATCGGAAAACGATTGAAACAATTTAAATCGATGAAACATATTCTATTACTTTCTCGTAATATGCAACGACGACAGCACTGGTGATGCCTTTTATACCGGCCGTGCCAATATTTTGCGATAGCATGACGTGAAGTACCGGAACAAATTCTGAAGTCGAGTCTTTGTTAAACAAAGTCATGGATTGGGTACGATTAAATCTAGTCCAGTTTAACCCTAAGAAGACAATGGTTTTCGTATTTACTGCTAAAAAGAACTCCTTTGTCAAATCTCCTCTATTTCAAAGCACTGCTGTTGCTGTCTCAGCCAGCATCGAAATACTCACTTTCGACATATCGAATGGCGTGCAATACCTTGGTCACTTGAATGGGAAGGCTAAATTGGTCTCCAAAAAGCTGCTCAGTAGAGCAGGACACTTTACGAAGCGACGGTTTGGCCTCATTTCAAACTTTATATATTAGGGTACATATCTCTATATTTACATGTGAAACAGCTTAATATGCTGCTGTTTTTCGAATACGCAGCTTAATACTGCTGAGTTTATATGGAATGGTGAGTATAAAGAAAAGCAGAGCCATTTTACTGCTTACAAGGCATTCGAGGTTCTCGGAGCTGACAACGCGTGTAAATTTTGATTCTTTATCGAAGATATATATGTGTGTGTGGACTGTGTGCTTGTTTGTCACCCTTAAAAAAGTATATAGAATATTTTATCGTGGTATGTCCCTTACGTTTACGCGTAACTCACTCAACATACACTAGACTAATTATAAATTTATATACAACTTGTGTGAAGACTTCTATCAAATTAATTTCTAACCATTCCAAAAATCATTGATGAACTCGGATTTGGCAGAAAAAGTAATAAAAATAAAGATCTTTATTATATAGTTAGCAAGCTCAACATCATTTTTCTAGAGGTTAATTGGTCGCGCGCTGCAAATAATGACGGGATACATAATAAGCAGTACCAGTTCTACGGCGAAATCAGATAGGCGCCATTGTATTAAAAATGTACCCTTGAAAATATAATGTTACTGATATTTAGTAAGATATAGTTGCAAATCAATCAAAATTGATACAGAATGCTCTGAAAAGTATCGCAACCTTCAAAAGGTTGACATTAAACTAAAACTTATTTAAGAGATAAACAATATCGCCTGAATTGAGTGATATCTCCTTAGACGTTAACTTCCGCCTTATATCTCAAGGTAGAAATATTTCAGGATATTGGTTTCTCCAAGTAAAGGAGTTCGATGTCGTTGTTTCCGTTTTGATAAAGACTCTCCATAATGGAATGTACAAACATGCTATGTTACGTTTCTAAAATATTATACTATATTTGAAACTTTAAAAGGAAAAATTTTCAAATACTAATAATAATACATTTATACCATAATCAACTTTAAAATGCATGGAGTAATTGAACACATTTTCTATAATTATCAACCAGTTATTATAATTTAATTACTGCTTACAATTAACAAGACTTAGACATTGTAGATAAACATATGATTCGGGAGAAACCTTTTACTTTATTTATAATGATTACAGCAAAGGATTATAGTAATTTACCTTATATTTTGATTATTGATTGAAGGTAGATACAATTTTCTATATGCCAAAGCAACCACTAATCATCTTATGTTCGTTTGTCACCCCTACGTCGATAAAAATGCATTCATGGGAAGGCTTATATTCATGTATGGCTTGAAAAGAGGATGTTGATGTTAAACACAAAGAAGGGCACGATAGTTTTATTAATAGAAAAACATAAGAATTGCACATTTATTATATCTAAATGTGGTAGAGACATGCTGCAGCTAAACTAATTGTACTTGTATAGTTGTAGCACGAATGGATCGCATCAACCGGGAAAGACCACGCTCTCACCACGCTATGGTGAGTGTAGAGAACCGGACAACCTTTATACTGCGAAAGAGGCATTCCATCTTAGTCCTCACGGCTGACAACGCATGTGCATTTTTATTCGCAAACGAAGATAGATGTAGATGTCTATGGACCACAGTAACCACTTACAATCAGGTCGACTGTGTGATCACTTGTCACCCTTATCCTAAAAATAAAAAAAACGTACACATACGTTAATAGAGTTCAACTCAGTTTATTTAACCACGCAATCACTGACAGGCGAAGAAACTGATATATTCTTTCTAACTGATTATGAATCCTTGAGACCAAATATATAATTTTAACAAGGTGTAATTGAACGAATTTGTCAACCATCAATAATTAACAAAGAAAAACGACATAATTTTTATATAAGCAATATAGATTATTATATTTAGTGTGACAAATGAAAACCGTCGAGTGCAAGCTCGCTCATGTAGATAATTTACTAAAAACAATTGTGCCTGGGATATCGTGCCAGAATCCATTAAGGAAAATGTGTGGATGAAAATCACGCTCAATAAAGAAACTATTTGCTTTGTTGGAGAGTGGATAGGCTAAAGTCGGGACGAGACATATATACAATAATAGCGACAAAAAATGTACAAATCAACATGTCTGCAATAAAATCAGTACCACGTAAATTTCCGAAACAAAACATATTGTAGCATCTTCTTCTTTTTCATCATCATCATCATCAGTCCGTAAACTCCATTTTTTAACAGTCTCTCCTGTTGTGGGTAGGATGCCTTAATCATCAAGCTTGGCTGGCGGATTAACGATCGTATTAACAGACGTCTAGTACCTTTAATACTGCTGTCCGTCACCGCTCTGGATACTTTACGCCAATTTTTACAAGATGATTATACCGACATGTATCGGAAGCTATAAGATTTTCTGTCATTTTCCATAGGTCGCCTTTAAGATAATATGAGACGAAACGGAGTGATGGATTCTCTTATCTACCCCCACCAGGCGGTATTATAGTACCAGCGTAAGATAATTTCTAGCCTAATTTCATCCCGTGTGTGGCCGATAATAGTGCATATGTGAACACAAACTAGAATCCTTCTAGTCTCCATGCTTTCGGTCAGCAGTGCATTTCAAATGATATTACAGTAAAATAAAAAATAAAAACAAGAGAATTATTTTTAAAATGTAGAACGATGTCTGGTAAATAATAAAAAAGTTAAAGTAGAGAACAATAAAAATATAAAAATTCTTAATGGGCACGGGCGCCTTTGGATCCACCGAAATAGTTCGCTTGTTTCGTAACCAGCAACATTTTCATTTTAATAATTTAATTCGAACACATTATAATTAATTTACCTCGTGTAAAAGCAAAGCGAAAATGCAAGCTAGATATAATTTTATTCATTTAATGAAATTACAATTTGCAATACTCGACTTCGATCCCGTCTTATGGTATTATATATTTATTCACTTATCACTATATATATTTCTCCACTTAAAACAACGTCAGTCAGTCTTATAAAACTTCTTTTGAAGATATTCACATTGTGATTGGACTGTGAAACAGCAAAGATGGCGGTAGATTTATGCAGAAAGCTTACAGTAAATAGTTTGGTGGTTTATATATAAGTCGTTTATACCACGCGAACAGTGCGGCTTTGATTTATAACGAAAATTAGATTAAGACTGTGTTTTATTGTAATAAATATTGTACTGTATATGATTACTCCTATGATGTCCTCACCTGCTTTTGACCATATGTTTGAAGCACTTTTATCGATTAAGAAAAAAATCAAACCAGAATTTGTTGACAAGTAGTAAAAAAGTTATACCTACATCGCACATAAAGGTATGTGCATTTCGATTTCGTTAGCAGATATCGTTTTGCCACGCCTCAGAATTTATCAGTAACACATTTTCCAAAGCAATCGATGTGACAATAAATCTGTCATCTATTTCATATTAGCTGTGATCTCTAATAACGACGTGAATAATACATGTCAACGGCAAAACAAAATTGGTGTGAAGCAACCACAAGTTGGATTGTGAATATTAAATAATTTTATTATTTAACATTCGACGTATTTAAAATTTGCACTAATTGTTTTTAGGGTTTTATTTATTTAATATAAAATGGAATATTGCAAATTATACTTATCATAATTACAGCCCTTCACAAGTCCACTGCTGAACATAGGCCTCCCCCAAAGAATGCCTCAAAGCACGGTCTCGAGCTACCTGCATCCATTGACTTCCTGCATGTCTTACCAGGTCGTCACTCCATCTAGTGAGGGGACGCCCTACCTTCGCCTGCCGATACGAGGGTGCCACTCGAGAACCTTTCTTCCCCATCGGTTGTCGGTTTTTCGAGCTATATAACCGGCCCATTGCCACTTAATAGCTTACAGCTTAATACATGTCAAACTTCAATTTTAAAAAATTTGGAAAGTCCAAAAGTGCACTATACATAATGCTCATATTATGATCATATGAAAAAATTAAAAAAATGTAAATTGTACTTCTATTCGTCAAAAAGTTCCAGTAGCAGTCACCGAAGTACAGCTTAAAGTCACTCCGTCAAGTCCAGAGGTAAGGTCTATTCATAACTAACAAAACAAACCCAAACTCGGCACATCTAGTTCTGCTCTTCGAAGATCTCCAGTAGCATTTAGCGAAATACACCTTCAGGTCACTCTATCAAGTCCGGAGATGAGGTGTCATCATAACTCAAGTATGCATTAAGTTTCGTTTTTGGAATATTTTGTATTTCTACAGCGATCGACATTTTTTAGCACGAGCTGCTGTAAACAAACGATACAGGAATCCACTCTCGACGGCGGATAAGCCCGGAATATGATTTTGAAAATATGATTAAACAAATGATATTTTCAAAATCATATTGTTATCGTCTTTACGGGTTTGCGCATTTGATAAATCTACACCACAAGCTACTAAAACCACTTTTTTATGTAAAAATAGCGATCAATCGATTAAAAAAAATAAGTTCAACAATCATTTATCTTTCTGACAATGAGCTTTTTATATTATTTATATGTTCAATATGATTGTTAGATACGATTTCATGCGACAAAACGTTGAAACCTTGATTTTTAGGCGCTAATAGAACAGACCTACGCGTTTTACGCTTAAAAATTGCATTGCGTGCAATATTCTATTGAGACCTCTGTAGAAACATAACTAAAATAAGAAATTCAAGTACAGTATATCGCAAACAATCATACGAGTGCATTATTGCTTTAAGTCAAGAAATGTTTAACTTTACGTTAACAAAATTATACTTGTATAAAGTACTTTATCGCTAAGCCACGCTTGCTTCACCGTATGGAGGGGAAAGGAATTTTCATCTTCAAAACAATATTTTCTCATTATTAACGTCCCCATAAGAAATATGGGTGTGAGAATAATAGTGATCGACGTACACACGCACACTCACACACAAATACACTAAAAAATATACACACTAACTAACCCACATTTCTATAATTCTAAGCTTCTAGATATAATATAGTTTAATAGTCTTATTGAGCAAACCGTAAGGGAAGTAGCGTGTTATTCCCAACACAAGTGTCTATGATCACTTAAGGGGAAAACTCGACAAATCTTTGTTATAAGACTTTTGAAAATAAAGGAATTTTTATTATTTTTTATTATTTATTAATAATTTATTTTATTTTATTAATTGGCCTTTTCATTATACAAACAATAAAGACAAATCCCACTTAATTTACATCTTTTATAACAAAATAACATTTTTAAAGTACGAAAGCAATTCGAGTTCTATGCCGTCGGCACCACCCGATTTGTTGATTTTAATTTTAAGGACAGGTTTATCACATGGTGGTAAAGGAGAACATCCTGAGCAAAATCTACGCTTGAAAAATAAAATATTGCATCATATGTAAAGTCTGCGAAGAAATCTATAAACTGTGAAAACTGCGCTGACCCAATCCATGTTGGACTTCACATGTCTGCGAAATATTTTTTTTTATTTCCCAGACATGCAGGTTTTCTTCACAATGTTCTGCAGAGCAAAACCCTTGGACTCTGTATTGACGATAATAATTGGTGGTTTCTGAACTCGAGAGATCAGGTTTCATATAATCTATACATATAATAAAAATGTAAATAGACGATGTCTGTACATTTTAGATTTATATAATAAAAGTGATTGAGTGGTACTAAAAATAAGTAATTAAATACATTTCTACCATTTTTAGAATTTTCTGTCTGTCTGTCTGTCTGTCTGTCTGTCTGTTTGTTTGTTAACGTATCACGTATAAAGTACCAATTTATATCAGAAGAATCGTTAAAGAATTTATAAAGTGTATCTTCAGGTTACATTTAGTCTTTATTTCATTAAAATTAGTTCATTCCATCAAAAGTTATGATAAATATTCTGAAGTATGGCTACAAAGTATAGGTACGAATTTGTTCAATGGTGGCGTTTGTTGAGTCATCAAGTACATTTTAAACTAATATCATATTATAAATCATAACATAATTAAATGATGTAAAATAATGTTCTATAATGATGAAATTATATCTAAAACGCAGTAAACAAAAGTATTGCATAAAGAACGTAATAAATATATTAAAAAATATATTAACCTTATTATGTAAATCTAAAGTACAATAGTTAACCCATTTCATCGATAGATGGTGGTGTTGCACAAATGTCATGCAAGAAGGCAGGATGTGGTTTTTTTTTCTGTAAATGACTTTTCATATTTGCTGTTAATCTTTAAATTACTCGCTGCCCTACTGTGTATTGACAATGTCATTTATTCTTTACCGCCGAGTACTCTACATGGTAAATCAAATTTTAAAAGAGCTATTAACAATTTCGTTGGTTTCGGCGAGGATCAAACTTTCTTTCTTGCTTACGATGTAGGCCTGATTTGTAAGTTCTTTTAAGTTTTTTTATTGTATCAATCGCGTTAATTAATCTCTTTTATTTTTAGAATTGATTTTAACAGCGCCATCTATCCTTATATCTCTATACATGCGGTAATCACATGCTGTGTCTGATTCTGTACATTGTATAGTATATTAATTTGTGACTAAAATCATTATGGAGACTGAAACTCATTAAATAAGTACATTTTTATAATTTTTAGAATTGTCTGTCTGTCTGTTTGTTTATGAACGCATCACGTCTTAAGTAAACATCTTTTTTTCAAAGAAATTGTTTAGAAAATCATAAAGCGTATCACCCAATTCAAAGATTAACTTTGTTTTATTAAAATTGGTTAATTCTATCGAAAGTTTCGATTATTATTTTGAAATGTAGGTTCGATTTGTTTAAAGGCGCCATAAAGCCTCAGAAGTAGTAATAAAATGATTCCTTTTTATAAAAAAACGTTTTATTATAATATATTTATACTTTAAACACAGTAAACAAAAAATATGTTTTCCTTAAATTAAAAAAGGATGTCTTCCACGAAGAACGTAATAGATGGCGTTGTACGTTAACGAGTCCATTCAAGCTGAAAGAGCCGTGTAGGGTGTAAGCTAACAGCACAAACATCATCAAAAACAGATATCAGAAAAAAGATACGTATGCCCAAGATAAACGTAGCAAAATTGCATCAAAAACAATATGTCATGATGTTGTTTTATACCAAGAATCCACCTTATATCAAATAACTTTCCTTTCAGTTCTAAGCGTGTTCTGTTCCCACTTCCCATTCCCAGGCAGCGTGTGTTATGCGATGACCGATGACCGTAAATAAAGCGCAAGGTCAAACTTTACGCGTTGCAGGAGTGGACCTCAGTACTGACTGTTTTGCACATGGCCAACTCTATGTTGCTTTTTCCCGCGTTAGTAGCTCCCGTAACATTTTTCTGTACGCCCCGGCTGTCTACTTCTAACGTCGTTTACACAGAAGTTCTATCACAAACGACTCAGAACTTTGAGCATAACGATTTATTTTGGTGCCACTTATTCATACAGTAATGATATAAATCTTTTAATATTCTCTTACCTAAACATCAAATTCTTTAAGTAAAACCTATATACGCGAGCTACGCCGCGGGCACAGCTAGTATATAATAAATCCAAAGATATACCTTACGTTTCTTTTATAACCTGAAATATTTTCTCCATTTGCAATCCAAGCTCATGATTCTCTAAACCCCTATAAGGATTTGTTTATTATAATTTGTCAATAGGCTATAGCAATATGCTAAATTTATTGTAGCAATATGTATTTCACGTACTTCTCTGAAGCGTAGTTATCAAAGGAACTTCTCGTTTCGGAATCTTTTGTGCATTTATGCGAATGCCTCATGCCCGAATTGAAGTTGTCGGTAACTTCACAAACTTTCGAAATCTTGTATCTACGGCCAATGGGTGAAAACAAAGACCAAAACTTATAAAAATGTTCTTTCAAAAACTTGTTACACGACATTATTGAAACTATAATTGCAATTTAACACATTCGTTAGTAATATCTTTAAAGGCCCTGATCGAAGGGCGAACCACAAGCTGGCAGTAAATATTACAGTGGTTTTACTCGCGGCTCATCGTTTCCGATACACTGGAGAGTTATTTTTTAGAACTTCTTTAAGCAAAGTACCATACAATACTGGCGAAAAAACGTGGTTTTGCGATGTAATGCGCTAACGAGCTTTACCGGCCAGCACTTAAGATCGCGGAAAATCTCGCCCGTTGATCAGGAGGTCTACTCTAATTCAACGAAAAACGAAATTTCGATCGAAATTTCGCTCAATTCCTACCATGGTTCCATTCGATTCGAAACTTCGTTGAAACGAAATTAGTTTGACGTTTAAATTCTCTAAGCCTACTCTATTGCACTAAAGTTACGAACGAAAATTGAAGTTTGACAGATACTTGTTCGTAATTTTAACCTCAAATTGACGAAACCAAAAGTGTTAACTTTTTATTTTCGTTTTGGTCGATTTTGTTCAAAATTTAACTAAAATGGCTACGAGACAGCTTTTAATCGCGGCTGCTTTACGTGAAGAACGATTGGAGCGTAGAAGGAACCGGCGCCGCCTGCGTAATCAATTAAATATTTCAAATATTCCCGATCTAGAGTTTGTCGGAAATTACAGACTCAGTCGGGAATTATTCGAGGAGTTGTGCCAGGACATAGTGCCTTTATTGCCTCCAAAGGGAAGACGACATGGAATCGAGCCCACACTTAAAGTAAGTTTAAATTGTTTAAACACTCCCTTCTCTTTAATTTTTCATTTTACTGTTCATAAGCCTCAATCTGTGTTAATGTATTTCAGATACTTACTGCTTTGAACTTTTATGCCCGAGGAAGTTACCAGGGGTCAGTGGGACAAAATATGGATGGGCCCATGGCACAACAGACAGTGTCCCGTTGTTTACAAGAGGTAACAACTGCACTTAATGCACCCCACATACTAAGGAAGCACATAAGATTCCCACAAAATAGGAATGAAAGGAATCTTATTAAGCAGAAGTAAGTACTTACCTTCCTATCTAGTATTGACCGTTAAACTTATTAACATGTGAAATACCTAGTAATTAAAATATTATTCTGTTATTTTAAATGAACAATTTACATAAAAAGTGTGCCAAGACTAGGCAAATAAGTCATGCAAAAACAAATATAATTTTATTGTACAATTTACTATTCTATAATAATATTGTATCCTTATTGTAGATTTTATGATAAATATGGGCTACCCGCTGTGGTGGGGTGCATCGATTGTTCACATATAGCCATAGTGAGGCCTTCGGAGCACGAGGAACGATATTTTAATCGAAAACATTTTCATTCGATTAATACTCAAGTTGTAAGTTTATGTACAATATTTTAATGTTTTTATTATGACATTCACTATTTTATTACTTACATTTTATCCTATGTTACATTGATGGAAATTCTTTTTCAGATATGTGACAGTGATTTATTAATTACAAATGTTGATGCTTCATATGGTGGAGCAACTCACGACGCTTATATTTGGAGGGAATGTGAGATAAGAAACCACTTGGAGGGTCTCCAGGATGAAACAGTTTATCTATTAGGCATGTCTTGATTTATAGTTTTGATATTCATTATGTGTAAGTAATGTGATGATGCAATTTACACTAATATTATATTTTTAAATTTTTAGGTGATTCTGGTTATGCTCTAAGGGAGCATATGATGACACCTGTAGATAATGCTGTTGAGAACTCTCCAGAGGGAAGGTACAATTACCTCCAAAAACGTGTACGCTGCACCATAGAACGCACATTTGGTGTATTGAAGGGTCGATGGAGATGTCTTTTGGCAGCTAGGGAACTCCATTACTGCCCAGAAACAGCAGGTAAAATTATATTAGCCTGCTGTGTTTTACACAACATGTGTATAAGGGCTGGTATTGAAGGTCCCGAGTTGACTGAAGAGGAACACCAATCGGAGAGAACCAGGCAGGTTCCCTTTGAAACAGCCGCATCTTCTACTCAAGCTCTACAGGCAGGTCGAAGGGCAAGGAATTCATTAATACAAATGTTAGAAAGGAACCGGTAAGATAAACTCAAACCAAACAATTGTGCAAGTAGATTAAAATAAACTCAATTAAAAACTTTTTTTTGTTTTAGGAGATAATCATCATCATCATCATATCAGCCACATTTAAGCCGTTTATTTGTGATTAAGTAACAATCAAAATCCATACTTTCTCATTTATAATATTATAGGATTAGGAATTAATATTACTGAAATGTATGGCACTCACTTCTTACCTAAAACATACACTTCTTATCTTGTTATAATTGTAAGCAATGCATTTTTTTTAATGTTAACTTTTATGTCTAATGAATTTAGTTAATATTGCATATTGTACAACATTATCTATTTAGGTATGAATTTTCGAGTAGGTACCTAGTAGACAGTGATTTCTCAACTAGTTGAAAGTTATTTGCTCTTACCTTTCCGATGTGTAGATAATTAATTTCAATACCTGCCCATTGTATGTAAACTTTTGTTAATTTTTGTGATGTAAAATTACATTACCTTAAAGGTCATTTTACAAATTTGATGACTCTGTATGAAATATACAAGGAGAAAAAAATCAGCCCTTAAAGAGTTTCTTGCCGGTTCTTCTCGTTACAAGGTCTCCCGCTTAGGGTTTGAGAACCGATGGCGTAGCTTCTTTGACATTCACAAGTGCTTGTAACAGCCTAGATTAAAATATTTTTAGGCATAAAATTAGTTCTGTTTTATTTTTTCACCTACTTATCGTTATCCTACCTACCTAGATGTTCATAAAATGGCAACAAATATTTACTTAATCCTTACCTATGACATTGCAGATATTTTGTCACATACAGAGAAAATAATAACTTCTATGATTTTAAATACTTAACAGTATCTTTATATTATATCGAATTATGGTCATGATAATCAACTCTCAGTAATAATAAAGTTCTTATTTTAGCTTTCTTAATCTGAAAGTACAAATAGTCTCAAAAATAGTAAAAAGAAACAATAGTATTCAAAAATAAATTTATTTAAAACCTAACGCCTATTTTGCCTTAAAAACTCTAAATAATCACGCCCTATGTCACGCAACTCTTCCAAGGCAGCCCTGATGCCTGCGAGCTCGGTGTTCCTCACTGTCTCTCTCTCTGCACGTCCATCTTCATACTGGTACAACCTGCTTCTGACATCGGAGCCAGCAGCAGATCGTATTCTTCTGGGACGTGCAGATTGTGAGGCTGCAAAACAACATTCCAATATGTTACATTGCAGTAAATACTTAATCAATAAGTATATTTTTTGTGACAAACAATATTTTTCTTGTAATTTTAATCTCGACTGTAGTTTAGTGGTAAGACCTTCATGTATCAAATACATCCATACATACCTTCTTGTGTATCAATTTCGATCGAAATTTCGTTTTTCCTTGAATTAGAGTAGACCTGCTGGCTTTCTTTGCTTGGGTCGGCGTACTCCTCAACTTCTACATGCAAGTCCAGGCTCTGCTGCTGCAGTTGGCTTCCTTGACTGTAGGTTGATGGTCTGGATTCATTCGTCTGAAATGAATATAAAAGATTGAATGCTTAATGTTTAAGTGAAGTATTAATTTTTAATGTCTACCACAATACAAATTGTATTGTATTTTTACCTGATGGGTTAAAAAAAGTAGCATACTCACATAGAAAAATAATTTTGTAAATAAAAATCATATATCATTAAGATAAATATTTGAACATATCAAAGTTAAGAAATAGGGAAACCAAAGAATGATGAGGTACTTACTTCAGTGAAAGCTGGCACTCTGGCTCCAATTTGGCGGTCACCGAACCCATCTCCCATTATGGATAAGACTTTTAATTCCGAATGGGAGAGTTGGGGTGCCACTGATGGACCACCTCCAGTCATTGAAGCCGACCTCCGGGAATCAGCAGCGGCTTTTTTGGCCAGATGTTTTCTATCAAACCATACCTATCCAAAATAAAAGTAAATATTAAATCTTTGTCACTCACTTTTCACTGATAAATAGCTTAAGCATTTAATTATATTACTACGAATTACCTTTTGCCACTGCTGAACTGTCTTTGTGCAACCGCCCATGGAATTGAGTGTATTGCACAATTCATCCCACAGCCTCTTCGCCTGGACTTTTCCTTCTAGACTCCTCAATCTCCCGCGAGCAAGATCCCTATGCTCGTCCAGGAAATTGAGGAGTGCATCAATTTGTTCAGGAGTAGCCGAACCCGTATGTGGAGCCATTATTTTACACTGAAAGATAAGATGAAAATAAATTATAGGTACCTATTATTACAAAAAAATATGTTATGGAAGTATTATAAGTGCAAAACAATTAACATTACTTACACTCTTTCTGAATATAAAACCAAATTAAACCAAATAGAAGTCTTTGTGGACCAAAGGACGCCCATATGAAGACTGCGACTTGAAATTGAAACTTTGTCAGGGAATGTGTATCGCGTTTGCAAAGTAGGCAAAGAAAAAAACAAAACATATTAATAACTCTTCACTTGAGCACACAGGAAAGAATCTCTACCTACGTCTTACACTTGAGCTTGAGAAACAAACTTAAAACTATTCAAACTTTCAAAGAATGCAAACAAAAAATCCACAAGTGATGACATTGTGATAATACGGATAAGTTTGGTTGTTATACGATACTATTAACACCGTTTGTTATTATTGTACACCTTAACTTAGTCGGTTAACGGTCATTGAAAGGGTTATTTTAGTGTCACTGTGATTTTCTTCGAAAAATTGTATATTTATTGCTTGTGTAAGATTTTTTGGAATAATATGCATAAAAAACCACTTTTTATTTTAGATTATTTTAATAAATTCGTAAAATACATAACATTGTTCGTTCCATTCGTTCACGAAAATTGTCTTTGGACTCGAACTTTGCGTGCGCGTCCGAAAATGATATAGAGTAGGGTCAGACACGAAACTTCGTTTAAATTTCGTTCGTTAACGAAGTTTCGTTTCGGAGAAAGAGAGTAGGCCTCCAGGGCTTTAACAGAAAAAGCAACGAAGTTTAGGTAAAATAAACAAAAGGCAAGTGTTAGAATTAACTGCAGCGACAATAACGACAATGTAGCTAAGGAATTGAAAATGTTACAAAGTTTGAATTGATAATGATTACTTCATATGCATACAATTTCAATGACTATTGTGAATATATTACGGAATACATTTAAAATAATATTCTTTTTCATCATTCATTAAAATCCACAGCTGGAGATCGCGCCTCTCGCGTTGTTTGTTGACGATTGAACATCGTCTTTTTTTTTAAACTGGCTTTACGGCTCTGAGTTCTAGCCCTTCTGAGTTGCACACCGTCGTTGGTCTGTATATGTAACGCCATATCTACATTTATCGAAAGCCATTAGAACCATCCGGCATATTATCCCATAATCACTTAGAATAGAATCACTTAGACGGCTCCGTGGCGCAGTGGCTTAGCAATCAGTTGCTGCGCTGGGGTCCGCGGGTTCGAATCCCGCACGGAACAAGTATTTGTATGGCCTACAAATAATTGTTCCGGGTTTGGATGTTTGTTTTTGTGCAATTTATATTACTGCCTCCACGACACAGGAGAAAATCCTAGTGTGGGGGTAACGTTTTTTAATAAGAAACCAAGAAACCAACAGAAACCAACTTACGATACCCACGGGACGAGATGTGGTAATGGATTCTGTTAATCCGCTACTTTGCGGCTCAATAGTTTAAATAAAATTTTAAGGTTTTAATATTCCTCTAAATGTAACATAAGTTGACATTAATTCATGCTGGTGATTTAATTCTTTGCATTTCAGGCTTTCAACGAAAAATTCAAAACTGAGATGAAATTGAAAATGAGAACATAAAACGTTGACTTTAACTATAGAGATCGTAACTTTTAATCCACATTGGAAAGGTGTGGTAGAAATTCAAGCGTAAAAGTATATAAAGGACTAAATATACTGCTATAGTCGAGCCGTGCGGATTGCTGAAAAACTAGTAGCGGGTAGTTACGTGCGCCGAATACCCTAACCCACATAAAAGTGAAATCTCTATTTGATGATGCTCCGTCATGTCTCTGACGCTACGGATTTAAACTAAATATTTCATGTATATTGTTTACGCAAAAAATATACATTCTTCGCAGTCAAGGATATATGTGCATATATAATATATGTGTAGAAATAACAAAGTGTTTCTTTTAAAATTAGTCGAAAAGTTCTTGAAGGCATAGAATTAATAATGAAGATGTTTCCACCTGACCTACTTTACCTAAGCGAAAATATTCTAGTGCCAGCTAGTTTGAGTAAAAACACTTGTCTTAACGTGCTCAAGACTAAGGAAGAGTTTATGCGTAGAGATAAAAAATGGAAGTTTTAAAATGAAGTATCTGAGACACGATACGAGATGATCATGGGCGGAGAGTCACAAACATCGAGATTTGACAACAATAAAAGTATCGACTCTATCTGAACTTCCCTAAGTCTTACGGCGTAATCAAGTAGTTTTAGCATTAGTAGGCTGTATATTATATAATAATATATATATATATATATATATATATATATATATATATATATATATATATATATATATATATATATAATTTAACTATAGGCAACCTCTTTTGAATCATTTGCTGTCGCACAACTGTGTAAAATTTTATTTTATTATCTATCAATTGTTTGACGAGCGCGATCCGCTAAATTGAAGAGGTAATGCAATCACAGTGTAGGCTGATGAACCAATTGTACAATATAAATTAGTGGGATAGATAGAAACGATAAAAACCTATCTACAAAAGAGTTTACTTCAATGTTTTAACTTTATGAATAAATGTTAACAACATACATAATATATTTATCATACGTACCCACTACCCATAATGATACTGAATTCATGTAGTCTTTTATCTAACTAGAACTACGCTTCCAAGCACAAAGTCGTCTAAAACTTTCCTTAAGATCTTATACGAACGTATGAAGTAGAACAACACTCACAGACAGTAGTTGACTCAGAGGCAACGTGGAATGGTCTGGGATATAACCATTCCGTAAAATCGATGTGCGGACACTTAACAGCATTTCCTCGGGGCTGTCTGTCAGCTATAATTTAATTCGACTTTTAGCAAAAGCCCCAATTGGCTTGAAATGTCAAAAGCAAATTATGAAGAGGAAAATTCCATTTGTTATAAAAGTTTGGAATTTTTCAAGACAATATTATATATCATGTTCTCCATAAAGCAAAAAGAGGGAGGGCGGGAGGTGCTTCTTCATACTAGGTAAGACACATCATTTTATTTTATAACGCGGATATTTGCGAAGTAAATTTTTGTAAATTTTTGTAAAAGCTTTTATATAATGGATTTCCGCAAAGTAACGCCTGATTCTATTAATTATATAATGATTTTTTATTATTTACGCGAACACTACACTATATATGAAATAAGTTTTTTTACGTATTTTATCGCAATTAGTATAATTATATTTAGGGCGTTTCGAGTATTTTACAGCACCCACGGTTATTGGAGTATTGAGGTTATCAACAATGCGTGTGTACCCCAGCTAATTTCAGCTTAAAATTATCCATTTTTGATCCGATCTACGCACGCAGAAAGAGTTTATAGTGTCTTCAACACTTGCAGTGTTTATTAGCAAGAAAATTCGTTCACTAGAATTACTTTTATTTTGAACATTTCTAATATATGGTGAAATACTACTGCATTACGCGCATTATAGCGCGTAATGCAGTAGTATTATTAAGTTTTCTGTAAAATCTTGAAAAATACAATGCAATCCCTTTGAAGAGCGGGTTCTCGATAAACATTTGTCGTTCCAACTATAACTACACAGTTTATTCAAGGTTGTAGACAGGAGTTGTGTATTCAATAGCCTTTTAAAAAAGAATAGCATTATGAGTATATACCTGGGTATGTAATAATATATAAGTAACAATACAACAAACTACTTTTAAACTATTATTTGTTACGAAAGTAGTCCAAATTTTGCTTGCTATATTAATAAAACTTAACTCTTCTCTATCTGTATTGAGGTTCATAAATTTCAAGTAATCTCTTGTAACATAATCGCAAATACATACCAAGTTTCCATCGTAAGCTGAAATTTTTTAATGGATGCCAACAATTTTCTCAGCTTAGTAAGAGTATTTCAGAAGTTGGCCATATTCGAAAGCATTTTATTAAAATAACATTACAACAACATATTATTTAAAAAATAAAATGCAAAAACCATCTTTTAGTGTGAAAGAAACGTAATTCTACTATGGAATTTAAAATGTATTCGTATTTACTTTAAGCGGGCAAGTAGGGCCTCGCTCTCTTAGGGTGTATCTAAAGCTATACATACGGACATATTTATGACCAGTGAACCTAAATAAAAAACCATCTTTTAGTGTGAAAAAACATAATTCTACTTTGGATTTTAAAATGTATTCGTATTAACTTTTAGCGGGCAAGTAGGGCCTCGCTCTCTTAGAGTGTATCTAATACGAACATATTATGACCAGTGAACCTAAATAAATCATGGAGTGGCTTTGTTTTACCCTTTGGGCACGGAACCCTAACAGCTGCCATGCGCGACCGGATACACGAATTCGTAGTGCGGCATGCTTGTAGCTTGCATATTTTATATATATGTAGAAAATCATATCAATTGTACTATTTATATGAGACTTTATTTAACAAAGATTTGACTTCAGGCACAAGTTTAGTCCGATACTCGACGACGTGTTCCCGAGAAACATTGGTACGGAAGATATAAAAAAATATATTACCTGTGCCGTCATCCATATACCAATGAATGTTATTGGTTTGCAACAATTAATTGATATTCAACATAAACAGTGGAGGTGTTAGCATTCAGCCTTGTGGAACCCTACCATATATGGGCTTGCAGTTGGAGCATGCAATAAAACTGGTGATCCAATTGCAGAATTTCTTGGGAAGCAAATAGGAAAGAAGCTTCGAAAGAAACACTTTGTGCCAAAGCCGATTGAAGGCCTTTGATATGTCAAAACTAACGGCCAAGGTCTTCCTCTTGGACTCTACTGCATCCATCATCTTGGGAGTTAGGTACACTCCTGGAAGATCACCAGGTGAATGGGCGCGGCGAAAACAGTATTGGCAGTTACTAATAAGCTGGTGGACCTCAGGGTACGTAGTCAGCTGGCAGTTTATAATGGTTTCCATGATTTTGGAGTACAAGGAGGTAGCTGAACTGTCGCTATTTTTAGGTTTCGGGTACACTAAATCTATCTCCATGAGTTTGGGACTACCCCTACGCCTAGTAGGACATGTGAGCACTCACACCGCAGGATGGTCAGCAATGTGTTCCTCCCGTCATCGAGAGTCGAGTTGGACGCAAAAAGAGAGTCTAACAGATCGGCTTTCTCCTTTGCGGCATGGGCCAGTGAGTCGTTCTCCCTGTGCAGAGATGAAAGAAATGGCTGATAGAAGTTCCGACGGACAGCCTTGACGAGAGACTAGAATGCACGGATTCCCGATAGAATGCGAACTAATATCTCACTAATTCTGCAGATTTACGCACGAAACAATGCACTACTTTGCGTCAGCAATGACTCTTTTGAAGGACCTGGAAGCGGAATTTTCTTAATTTTTTTATATTTTATTATACTTCTTTTCTTCTTGATGTTTGCATCCTGGCACACCGACGCGTCAGCCCAGGCCTGTAAGCACTCTTGCTTATGGCAAAATGCAATTTGACATGAGCTATCAATTCATTTCTAGGATCTACCTCCGATGGGCACTACAGATGATGAAATAAAAAGGGCCATTCCCTGAAGTTCCATATCGGCGACAAAATCAGCAACATCGTTGGATTCATCCGGCGAGAAGCAACTTTGAAACATTTCAAAATAATCAAATATTTTTCTTAGAATTACACGACATTATAATCTTCAGAAACATTTTGTATGGGTAAGGAGGAGTTCTGAAAATAATTCTGTTATCATCAAAATAAAAGTTAATAATATTAATTTATCCTTGGTATATTATCTTCTAAGTACTTGGGACTAATATCTGCATTAATTAAAGTTAGGTCTCTTAATTTCGAAAAACGCAGTTGCTTTCACAGTTGCAAAATATGAGTAACTCAAACATTACACAAACATTACAAAAATAAATAAGATTAAGTAACACATAATTGAAAATAATTACCGCTTCTCTAGACCAAGCGGCGAGTCATTGGGACGCGCGGTCACACACCTATTCACCAAGAGCCAGCTTGTAGCACGGTGATTCAATTTTTGTTCTTAACGGCCACTTCAATATTAAATCACAACCTAGTTACACGACAGTTCAAGATCAACGCGGAAGGCTCAAGTGACGTTTAATTAAATAAATATTCCTGAAAGAGATATCTTAACGCCAAAATATATTAGAAAACGGCAGGTTACATTCACCTAAGCAACAAAATTACAGCAAGGAAAAATATCACTAAAAAACATCTTTTTGTTAATCAGACCTGGTAAAAAATATCTAAAGGACAAATAGCTAATATTAAGGACAGGTAAAAAGATAAGAGGATGCAAAAAATAAAATTTTTACATAGGAAAAGATTTACTAAGTAAAAATAAGGTAGATAAAAATTGTCTTAAACGTAATATTTTTTTAAATGACGAAAATTTTCGACGGTTTGTGGCGAAATCTTCAAATAATCCTCAAATTTTAAAATAGCGACATTAAATTCATCGTAGAAGCACGAAAGTAATTACTCAAAATATTGACCAGTGCTGCTTGGTATTTTTTTTTTCCTTTCCAACGTATACATAACATAACAAACAAGCAATACATATCGGTATTTTATTGTTTGTATGTACATATGTTTGTAGTATATGTATGTATATTATATATAAATATGAGTATTCTTTTTTACTTTTTTTTTTCTATCATACCAATTTGCCCTACCCCTGTCATCTTCAAGCAATCCTATCCATTTATTGGTTGTCTCGAAGAAATTGCTGTCAGCAATAAGACGGCCCATTGCATACTTCTTTTGTATATACAATTTCTGTAATGTTTGTATATAAAATAAATCAATAAATTCAATCTTTATAGAATAGAAAGGATTAGAATATTTTTTATTCAATATTGATTACAAGTAATACTTACTGAAAGTCTTTTATACTTTTACCACTCAACCAGCAAGAAACCCAGATAAATAATAATATATTAAAAATATAAATATATAATAGACAGGCAATGCTAATATTTATTTCAACATACTTAAGAAGCCATACACGTTCCATAGACTTTTTAAGAGAATTTACGGATATAAAAGGATTTCTGTTTCATTTGGGCAGAAAAAAGTAATCGTCGAAGGTCCTCACTTCGTCGATTAATTTTCTCTAACCAAACGAAACAGAATTTTTCATATTATTTGTGCTGTTCTATAAATAGCATTTTAAACAAAAGAACTTTAACACGGGTTCGAACTTAAGCTTTACATTTATGAAAAAAAATGTTTGATGGTTCGGTACCCAACGATAAGGCACAGTGACAAAGGCAAGGCATTTTTAGATACTGCGTTGCGGGTAACGGAATCAGATCTCGTTAGAACAAGCATTTGTATATTTGTATGGGTCTAGGAGTTTGTCTACGTGCAATTTATGTATGTAAAGCTCATCCACATACCTACATGAAAAATTACTAAGAGTTATATTTATTTAAAATATATTGAATAACTCGGCGAAAGTAACATCAACCGATTCAAATTAAAAAGAAGCACAGTTACGGACCTGTGATCGGGTAGTGCCGAATGATGTACAGAAAGTCTATAGTCATAATAAAAGTGGTTAGAAATGTCTCTTAAAGTAAGAAATATTATTTAAGAGAGAAGTATCACTCGCTCTTTGGTGCACCCCACATACTATTTCATTTTTTATTACAAATTCAAAGTAACAAGCGAACAAACAGTCTACCTGATATTATGTAGATGTTACAACCCATGGATATCTTCTGCAAACAACTTCAAGCGAATAATGTGTGCGCTTTCATTACTAAAGACTAACATAGAATACCTAGTAATAATACTGCCCCTAAACTAAGTCTAAGCCTGTAATTATAATGGCTTTTTATATACATGGCATCAGAAATAGGTAAGAGCACATAATATTTTCCTAAGCTATTTAGTAATCTGTGATATTAGCATAAACCTCATTTCAATTCTGAAAAGCCACGAAATGGTAAACTTTACTATTCAAAACGAATTGTATATCGTTGACACAAGTTACACTTGATTTGTAACATCGTCAAGCACACATCAAATAGAACACATAATTTTCCATTAAAATTTTCAGTAATGTATCAAAAATTATACAGTAACTAGCCTGCCTCGGCTTCGCCCGGGTGACTTTTGAATTTTAGTACAGCGCCACCAACCAGGTCAAGCTATAGCTATGAACTATCTAGGTGACTCCATAAAAATTTCAATAAAATCGGTGAAGCAAGTTGAGGAGGAAAATAATTACGAGCACACCGGATTTTATTTACTAAGAATTTATAAATAAATATTTTTAAAGCATTAAAATAAACCTAGTAGTAAGTTAAAGATGGAAACGGATTTATGAGAGGTAGAGAGGAGATGTACGGCAATTTGACTGAAGAGAAGGCGAAGACGTGAAGAGTTGTATATTTAATAAGTGCATATATTTCGAGCTACACCCTTAAAATTAATGAAACATTTGAAGCACAACTTTACCGTAAATAACTTCGAAATATACAGAAATAAAATTCTCGGCAAAAACTAACAAGACAATGCCATTAATACTTAATTGCCTGTATATAAACTGCGAAACTGGCTACGTAAATCGTTTCCACTTAATTTAAAGTTTAACAGTAGCATTCGGTATCGACATGTCGAAAGATCTATTTATAACTAAAACAGGGTGATAGACGAAAGTTACGGTATGTTCGAATAATAAATCTCTGAGACTATTTTGAAGGGGAAATAGTTTTATAGAAATATCGATTACATATTGTAAAGTTACTTGATAACACGAATATATCGTTTATACTTTATGTTATTACAAAAAGGTTACGAAACGATTTTTCAAATAGAAGTCTCAGTATGGTTAAGATAAGTACCCTAGCATTAATCATGAAAAATGCATTAATCAGACAAAAAAGGAAAAAATGGCAAGTGTGTCAAGAGCAAGCCTTCTGATAAGCTGTCTAAAGCATTTAGCTGGGAAAACGTCGGCTTTAAGCCTTCGTGGGAATTTGGACTCTCTTTCAGTATGAACGCGTACGAAACTTAAAAATTAGGTGGAAAGACTCTGTGTTAAGAGAGTTACATAAAAAATAGCCAATAGTGAAAATGTGATTAATAAAATACAAACATAATAAAAAAAAAACATTTTAATGAAATATTGCTTAATGGGTGAAATGAAAATAAAAGCTTGCTTGCAAAGTACTACTTCGAATATACCACACAAAGACCTGTTTATTATGGTTTTAATAACTGACACAGTTCTTGTAACGATTCTGCGATATAGATTATTTTCCATAGTAACTTTTTCTGATATACTTGGAATTACGGCTATGATATATCAATGCGTATATTTTTATCTCATAAATATTAAAGATAATAATAAAAAATCATATATCAAAAAAAATCGATTTACTCGTATAACAACAATAGCAGTAAGTTCAAATGAATGTAGGTAATCGAAATGAAATCTCCAGTTGCTCTTCGTTGGAGTACAATAATTACGTATCATTTGTTTTCTGAAACGCCTTACAGCTTAATACAAGTCGAGGGTTATAAAGGTTCAGAAAAGCGCACAACAAGAATTCTCTATAATAATTAACAAGAAAAAAAGATTAACAGAGTTTCATCTTAAACATGTATTATGTGATTTAATAAATGTAAATGCGGCATGTGTATGCAAACCTACAAGTTCCAAATTAATATGGTCGCAGACATAAAAATAAGTCGATATTAATAACATAATTACTTATTAAAGATCAAAATATTTTGCCAGAGGTAATTATTCCATTTTCTATTTGATTATATGTTATGTTACACTTTAATTACTAAAACTGGCTGGCAAACTGGATAGGCTTTGTGCACATCTATAATGTTATTTAAAGGACAGAACACAAAGCAGTGTACTACTTTTGAAACTCTGGAAAATTCAAATTTTGTAGGACTGTAGTGTAACTTTAGTAAATTATATTATAATTTACTAGAACAAGATTACATTTCAAATAGATTGCTTTGAAAGATATTTCTGTATTAAATTGACCTACAAATTCGATTACTTCGTTGTTGTGTTTATAAAACGTATTATAAATAAAAAAATCGATATTTTATCCCTGTAAGTTAGACAACGGAAAGCAACAAACAGATTGTAAATTGAAAACGAACATTTCATCAATTATTTATCAAATAAAATCTCTTCAGTATAGTTGACACTATGCTGAACTATGTTATATACGTTTTTACCGATCGCTTAAGCGATGCAGTTAACGTGGTTTGAAAATCATCAATAACTTAAAACATGATAAACTCATTAAATTTTTTTTTATTTATCAATATATTAAAATATTTATCACTGTGTAATGATGGGTAACGCGAGGAAAATTCTTCACGCAATGTCGTTCTGTGGATTTCGTAAAAGCCGACTATGAAAAATGCCAGAAATATTTATAGCCCCCAATGGGTGGCGGCATAATCGACTAGTATATATAGGATTTGAAATACTCAAACAAAAGACGGGTAGCATATCGATGATAGTGTCGAAGTTCGCCATAGTGGCGACTATAGTCAAACTTCTCTATGGTATAACGAGGTGATAATCATGAAAAAAGAAAGTAATTACGATAAATAATTCGTACTGAAGACTGTGGAAAAGTGACTTCTTATACTCGTATGAGCTTGAATACTACACAGAATAAAACACAGATTTTTTTTGCGTATACTTTTAACATTTTTTTATAGTCACGAGAGGCACTGAGGTTGTTGACGTCCTGATTAACAAAGGAAACTTTAACTTTTATTTAAATATTAATTTTGTGGTCCGATACACGCATAAAGAGATTACAGTGTCTTAAAGTCGTATGACGGTATGTTTTGCTTTCCATTTAATTTTATTAACTATGGAATCCCAAGCAAATCGAACATCATAATTTCAACAGAGAAGTTCTCCTTCTTTTTTTATTTGAATAGCCATGCGAATCATCATTGATCGAAATCGGGTTTCTATGCAAGGATTTGTGGTCTATCAAATCTGATAAAATTGTGGAGGCAATCCTGAAACATGTTCACATGTTCACATATTGCAGACTTCCCGGAGCGTAGGTCGGAATTCAGCAGTATTGAAGATTTATTGGCGTTGATAAACCATCTCCCAAATTACCATTGAATTTATTTAATAGATAAAAGTATGATATTCGAGAGAAATGGTACCTATGTCTTGATAGACATAGGTACCATCTACCTAAATTATGTGTTTGCTTATCTGTTTGTCAAAAAGGCAGGCGAATAAAACTATTTTACTAAGAGCAATTCTATTTAATAAGATTTTTTGTTTTTGTAATGGCTTGCAATAAAGTTCGCTAAAATTTTAAAGCAATTCTATTCACAACAAAAAAGGATATAACTGTCACAATATTATGCACAGGAGCGCTTTATATCCAAGCAATTTATAAAAAAAATCCTAATTGATTGACCATGCCGTCTTTAGTATTAAAATGAAGTCAACTTATTAGATAGAGAGGAGATGTAAGTTGGCTGCCACTATATGTTCAGGGTTAAAACTTTAGTAATCACGTCAGCAGCGTTGGTATACACCGCAAGTTTCGATCGCAGCTATCTCCGTAGTTGCCGTCTAATTAGATTGTAAGGAACAACGTTGCGCAGACCGCGGTATCTACGAATGCACTACAATAACATTGTGCAAACATTAAATCTGAATTCATAGGAACACAAATTCTTTCAGAATATTTAATTGAAAATCAAGTTAATTTTTAATAAAAGTAAAATTTATTACGTAGCTGATGATATTCTTTAAAATCTCTTTCAACTATAACGACTGACCGATATAACAGAAAAATGTTTATATAACACACATAATATCATGTATCATTTTTTTTCTTTATACCGGGTTATTTTGCAATAACCGGCCAAATTTGCAGAGAAAGTTCAGAATACGTAATATAGGCAAATGGTGAACAAAAATGAATAAAAAAAATCTCAAACATTCTGTCTTTTTTATCTTTTTAATTCAAAATGGGTGGTAATGCATTATTTTAACCGATTTTACTGCGCATGCACACATTCGTAATGTTCAATCGGTAGGCAAAAACGTTGTCGCCCATAAATCACATTATATTTGGAATAATTTTAAATAAAACAAGAAACCTTATTTACTCGTATTTTCAAAAACTGCAAGAACGGTATCTATATTTAAACTTAAATTAAAAATTTCTTTTATTATATTTCTTTTATATATATATACTACTTTGAAAAATAACCCTGTATAATTAAAGTCTTTTATTTCGAACGGATACGTCAGCTCCTTCACATCATGTGCCATGTCACCCCTGGCGGGTGTCGTAAGAGAAATACCATGTGTGCGGCTATGGGAAATACCAAAAACGTCTTAAGGCTTCCAATATATGGCGGAATAACCATCTCACTTACAACAGACATAAAAACTCAGGTGGTAGATGGGCAGCGTCAAAGGCGTGAGACGCCTGATACTGCAACCGTTAATTCGCATGCCAAGCGTGGCGGTTAAGGCAAACCCTACAACGGGTGAGGCTCGTGTTCAGCGACGAACTTTCCGGACCTAAATTTCACAGGCTGGTGACAATCAAACTTACAAGCAGAGCTGAGTAAAATTGACTCTGCGCTCACCAACCATTTTCATTTTGAAAAGGCCAGCAGTAAACATAAATGGGCTTAAAAAGAAGATATAGAATACAAGTAATTACTGGTTTTCTAAAACTTGTTGTTCATATGCGATAATAATAAATATCAAGAACGAGACTACAACAATAAAGCTATTTAAAATGAAATAACTAACTAAAATAATCTTTTGACTTATGCCAGACCCTACGAAGAACTTATAATATCGTACTGATTCTATGAAAACCTTAAGATAACACTATCGTTAAAGGCAGATTACCAAACATCAAACACGTTTGAAGCCGAAACTGAGATTATCATTGGACCTCTTTGTAGGCAAACAAAGACTGCGTTACTAAGTACATGATCCCTTATTCTAACGTTAAGTGATTCATATATATAGTCTCATTTAATAGCAGACGGTACCAGGGTGTTAGGGTGTTAAAGGGTTCCCTCTCACAATCAAGATAATCGTTGAGAAGTTGCTCGAATTCTTCATCCCGAAACCTTTACGAAAATCCAAGGAAAACATTAGTCAAGGTCCCGAAAATCGACTCATTTGTTTTGAACCATCTACAAATGCGGGCCATAAAAGGCTGTGTAATATTTTTTGGTAAATATAAGGGCGATATTGCTTTAACAATGTAAAATCATTATGAGAACCGAAACTGCTTTCTAACCTAAGTAGCTTATATTAAAATTGGCTTCAATGTCTTACACATGCATTCCCTTGCGTATACGCAATACAATTATTGTCATTAGTAACATAATGTTTACTTTCAAAACATTAAAATATTGTATTTCAAGTATGCGCTTTGTAACTTAAGTCTTATTTATCCTCGCTCCTTCCACATATAGGGACATAAAATATCATTTCTTTTCATTCATTAATTACAGTGGACACAAAATTCACACCTCAACATAGGTCTATCTTATAGATTATTTTATAACGGGGGTAATTGCCATAGTTGCCACGCTTAGTATACGGGTTGGCAACAACAGTTTTGCGTTATTTTAATATGTTATCAAGACGATGCTGATGCCCATCTCCTGTTTCATTTTCCTTTGTAGCCTCTTCCGACACTGACGAAATGATATGGAGTAGTGGATCATCTTACGCCGCGCCGCCACTAGATGACATTTTAATTTTATAAATCTAAAGAACCTCATGTATTACTTACGTATATCAATGTTATTTCAAGAATACAAGGATACAATGGACAGAACAGAATAAAATAATTATTTATTCAATACTAGCGATCCGCCCCGGCTCCAAACGGGTGATTTCTTGATCTCGACAACAGCGCCAGCTACCTGCTCCAGTTGTGAATTTTAACCATACTCGAATCAACTTAATCGCATACATAAAATTTCATCAAAATCGGTCTAGGCGTTTAGGAGAAGTTCAGTCACATACACACGGACAGAAGAATTTAATATATAAGAATACATATAAACCTTCCTCTTGAATCATTCTGTCTATTGAAGAAAACCGCATCAAGATCTAAGCGTATAGATGGCGTGAAGAGACTTTTTTATACTATCTAGAAATATATATATATATATATATATATATATATATATATATATATATATATATATATAGATTATTAATAATAACTCTCATTTAAAGTAATTTTCGATTTCACCTCTGTCCTGGGAAGAACCAGCGAGACGCCCAGTGGGACTTAATATGATTTTAGATACTAAAATATAATTGAATTCATCGTTTACACTCATAATTTCTGGACATAGTAATGCTATTTTGCGACTTTGCAGAGTTAATTTTTCAATAGACACGTTTATTATTAGTACAGCATATCAACATTATGCTTTAATATTCATATTTACATTAACGAGTTCCGAATGGTAAATATTTTAAAAAAATCTGCTAGATCAATGCAGGAATATTTATTTGTTTGATAAAATGAAACAAAATTTTCCGCGATTTTGTTTGATTCACAGGTCGAATAACTCCGCCCTGTGAATGCAAAACAAACCCAGAAGGGGGAAAAGCAAACAAAATTAAGTAGCTAATGCCAAAGCTCCGCCCGAATAAACCATGCAAAAAATGTTAATTTAAACTTACATATATTTACTCACATATTATATTCCTATGCATAAATAAATAAAATATACCTTTCTTACTACGTTTAAAGAAGTAAATGTTTTCACACTTGTTACAAGTTTTTACACTAACGTGATATAGTAGGCCTAGTTGTGGCTGTGTGAATTCACTACCCTAATATAATCTTCATGTTTCTTGGGTGTTGTAAGAGGCGATAGAGGAAAATGAAACAGAGGATTACCAGAAGTATATCCATGATGACAACTCAACATAATAAAAATACTGCGACTACGAATCCACTTGCCAAGCGTGACAACTATGGCATCTAGTCTATATCTTATATCCCTCCCATTAGGCAATCTATGGGGGCCCTCCCTCATAAATTGCTTTGATAGGCTGAATAATGCATTACACCCATGACGACCATGATGAAATCAATTTTTGATTTTCACCCGACCTGAGATTCGAACTCGGGACGCTAGTTTTGATTGCATTTAATCGATCACTTGGGGCTACTAAAATTATTTAAGTAATTTCGATTGAAATGTTTTACTTTACATCTCAGTTCACAGAAAAAGTATGAAATAACTGAAATTGAAAATATTAAAAACCCTTGAAACAATAATTTAAAATTAAAAATTTTGTACAGCCGACTTCAATATAAGTTATTAAGAATAACTCAATAACTATTGGTCTGAACTTGATCAAATTCATATGGGACCACATAAGAAATATCAGCTTTCAAATAAAAAAAGAATCATCGAAATCGGTTCACCCAATAAAAATAAACATACATAACATACATAAAAAACATACAGTCGAATTGACTACCGTCTCCTTTTTGGAAGTCGGAAGAAAAGAGCTGATGCCCTTCAAAAGGCTGAAAAGATTTTCTTGAATCATAACAAAGAACATTCTCGATCAAGTCACCTTACATACAAAAAAACTAAACCTAAATCGGTTAATCCGTTTGGGAGCTACGATGCCACAGACAGACAGGCAGACACACAGATACACGGATACACACGTTAAACACATAAAAGAAGGGTTGTTTGCGTCGGGGCTCAAAAACACAAGCTTGACCCGTTACCATAATAGATGCTTCCTTACTCCTGGCTGCTACTGAGAATTTCTTGACAGAAAAACCGAATAACTGATTTTAGCCCGACCCGGTATTCGAACCCATGACCGGTAACAAAAAAAGTATAAAGACATCATTATCAGCAACAAAAAATTTTAAAGATATATCAATTAATAGATATATCAGATAAAAGTCCACTGGGGAAAAAAGAAATACAAAAACAACAATATGAAAGCAAAACAAAAAATAATGACATGAACAGTTATTGCCTACGAAGACTGACACTGATCGAAACAATTTAGTAAGTCTCGTCGCCCATTCTCCAGATCATACCTACAATTTCATTCGAACACGTATCTGAGTCTGAGATCATAATCATTCGTTCAGTGAACAGTGTAAGTTTTATATCGCATTTGCATTTTCTCTTGGTTTTCCTTTTCATTTGCCCATTCAAAAATTTTGGCTCTATTTGAGTAGATATCCTTACTTTCCTTGCAGCTGTTACACTTATTTGCTGAACTTGTATTATGTTTCAAGCATCACTGGGAACGTTTAAGTTTATGTTTAATTACGTTTTCAGCACCGCTTATATTTTATAATAATGTGAAAAAAAACGAAACATAAATGGTAAATTTACTCAAAATAAATAAACAGAACAATACACAAAATCAATAGGATTTAAAGGTAAAAAGTACGTATCTTATTTTTCGCAATTGACGTTGGATCACAGGTAAACAACGTTGTGCTTTTAACTTTCTTGTATGCCGCAAGTCGAAATATCTGTTTTGCTAAAAAAAGGTATCCATTTGCATTACAATATGACGAATTTTCTATACTAATATCATATAAATAAATGCGTTGAATTTTCAAGTTATTTTTAGAATTTTTATTAGATTAGTGAAATCAAAAAGTATATTTCATTTACTTTTGTTTACGGGATCGTATAAAAACTGATAAGGGACCCTTTTAGGTGAAAATCCTCTATTCTGTAACGCTATATCGCATTTGTGTGGATAACAATGCCCTTTGTTTCTTTTGACTAGTAAATCCACGTTTCTATTATATAAATTATCTTAGAAACATTCTGGATATCAAGCGCGGTCAAAATAATATTTATATTGCTAAATTTTTATAGACAAACTTCTAACCTATAAACTTGAAGGTAATTTAATTTCAATAAACTCATTTTATGTGCAAAGTAATTTCAGGTAATCTGATCTTTAATATGATCTATATGTAAACATCATAGAACGTTTACAGTATCAGTTTCATCACCATCATCATCATCATTACAGCATATCAAAAGTCACTGTTAAATATAGGCCTTCCCTATAGATTGTCTCCTAAATTTTCCATATTTGCCACGCTTGGCGGAAGGGTTGGCCCCAGCATTTTTTATTATTTTGAGTTGTAATCAGAAAGTTGCTGCTGCTATCCTCTCCCGTTTCATTTTTCTCTGTCACCTCTTACGACACTCACGGGAAGATGAAATAGGGATAGGGTAGTGGATTGTCTTACACCGCCAGTACACTGTGCAAACAGTATCATTTTAGACGTCGATAAATATATTTTCAAAGCCACTATCCCGAGCGAATTTTTTTTGTATAGGTTTTTTTTTAATCTGTGGCGGCAATTTACGTTGCAAATATTATTCATGCAAACTCACACCGCACATGTCCACGTTACACTTTTAGAGCAACGAGGATTGACGGATTCACATAATGTCTGTGATCAATATGCAAGTTCGTTTTTTTTTTTAGAACAACCCCTTTGATTTTCTCGTGTATTGTGGAGGTAGTTTACATACATAAACTACTCAAGTAGACAAACAGCCAGACCTGGAAAAATTATTTGTTTCGCAAACAAATATTTGTTCCTCTGTGGTACTAATTTAAGTTTTAAATTATTTAAAGTACAATGCTTGAAAATGTGAAAATGATGTATATTAACCTATAAACATGTAACGATATGAGACTACAACAATAATAATTATACGAGTATGTGATTTTTATAACAATAATAAAATAAATCGTATGTAAAACATATATTATATAAAATAAACTAAAGTCTGTGATGACTTTTAAACACATTTATCGGAAAGAAGACCAACGTCACCGTTTCAAAAATGTAAATTATGAAAACCTTCATTACGTGTATGAATTTTTCACGAGTGGTTAGTCATTAATATAAAATGCCATGAGGTGACTGAGGCGAAAAACATTTCGACGTATATTCAAAGTAGGCATGTTAACGATTGCAATAATTAAGTAATCATACATCAATCATCAGATGACAATTGACAAATAGCTATTAATGTCCCGGCGAATTCAATCAACTTCAGTCGGACTCGTTGCACGTGAAGTGTGGGAATGTGTCCCATGCGTCGCTGGTTTTTAGCGGACCAATCGATTCCTTAGTCAAACATACACTCAATCAATCGAAAGGGTATCCTTGTGAATACTTAAAATACATAAGCAAAAGCGAGCACACTCTTATGGGTCTGTCAAAATTTTTTCAAGAACCTAGCCTGTAACAATATATTTTATGTAATTTTCTTTTGTAGTATTATAAGCCAGTTATGACTAATATCCCACCTAATGGTAAATGGTGATACAGCCAAAAATTAATATTTACGCAAACACTACATATTGAATGATACTAATCTTTTTACGGATTTCATTGCGTCTAATTGACTTATTTATGTTCCCAAAGATTTGAGTACTTTGCACCACCCATGATCACGGGGGAACTGAGGTGTTTAACGTCCCAATGTCATAGTTAACCACGGATACTTACCCTAATATTACTAATTTTTGGTCCGATATACCCATATACCTATATCTATAAGTCTTGCTTGTTGAAGTGGTCTGGTGGATGTCTGATGAAATTGCGATTTCATTTTATTAGGTATAGGATCCTAAGTAGGATAGTAGCATCCAGACTTCTTCCTCTATTGAAGTTAAGATGTTTTTTGATTTCAATATGTTTGTAAAAAATCCGTAGTGGAATCGGTGTTATATTGCAATGATTTGAAGTCTATCAAATCAGATGTAATGGCAATAATGAGATGATCCTCACCATGTAATGTTATGGAGCGTCAGAACTTAATATCAGGTATATGTTCTTTTACTCGGGTTTTTATTGATCTTTTAGAATGTCCTATGTAAGACAGACCACATTTACAATCAAGTTTGTACACTCCTGTATAGGGATATTAATATTAAACTTGATGAAAAGTAAAAACTGATTAATCTTCTTTAGCATCTTGACGTATGAGTAATTTAATAGATAACAGGTCGTAAAAGAACACAAATTTCTATCCAAGGATAATACGCGAAACTATTGAAATCAAAAACATCATTATTTCAACAGAAAAGAAAGCTCGATACTACTATCAAGTCAAATTCAAAATTGGACACAACAAAGCACTAACAAATAAAAAAATATATAATATGAAAGAAAAAAAATAAGAAAAGAAGAAAAATTTTTAGAAAACTTCATACTTTCCACGCATTCTTATTTTGTAAATAATAATAATTTTATTTTAATTAATAATAAAATATTTAAACTAAATGATTTAAAGTAGTTAAAAATCTACACAAAAATGAACCGTTTTATGAATGCACTCCTAAGGAGCTTGTACTTTGGAACAGCAAGTTTAGATCTATTGAGCGTGTTAAAATTATGGTCATCACTAATTTTGACAAAGATATATATAGGTGCTCGGCGCAAATACTCTATAATTAATAAGATTTAATCCTAATTCTAGCAAATGAATATTAATAATTGTAAGATGAATTAGCTGTCACTGGGATGTTGAATTACTTAGATCCCTGGAGCAAAATACTCCTGACATCAAGAATATAAAATCAGTCAATTTAACGTGATAAAATTCCTTAATCCAATTTTTTTTAAACGTTAAGTACTAAAATTTAATCAAATTTAAAAATAAATAAAATAGGTGTTTTGGTGAAGAAATTATCAGATGATCTTTTAAATATAATCGGATAAAAAAATAAAGTGAAACATTTTGTCCTAGCATCATTATTTTATACACCCTAAAAACTTATATAGCTATATTTAGTAACTTTAAAATGTAATAAAATATAGGCACGGGGAGTAAAATTTTGATAACACACCTGGACATAACAACACTGCCTTTAAATTCCACTTCAATGTTATATTAAGCTGCTTTTGCTGCCTTTTCAAGAATCGCCATCCAGTAAGCAGGCTGGCGAGTGGAGACCCAAGAATCTCGCAGTTGTTGCAATTTGGATTCAGCGTTTTTAGTTGGATTTTCTGTCCGGTATTCAGAAGGTGGCACACCGCATGAAGAATTTGGTATTTGAAGAAAATGTTGACATATTCCTCGTTACACTAGCCCCCTTACCATATATTTAATTTGCGAAATATCATCGATTGAAAACACATAAGTGGGATTATATTATGTAATTGTCGTCATAATTACAATCTATGTAATATATAGTGCTGTTAGTCAACGGTCGTCTTGCATAGCTCACCAAAATAGGCTGCCAAAAACCCAAAAAACCTGACCTTTAAAACCTTTAAAACGTGACTTTCACAACTGCCGATGATTCTATACAAGATAGTTTATGTAATTTTATATCTTTTAAATAGCAGCATAATGGTGCTGTATTTCGTATGGTGAGTGTAGAGAACCGGAGACGCTTTTCACGTGAAACGAGGATTTCCATTTTAGTCCTCAGGGGTGACAATGCATATGCATTTTAATTCTTAATCGATGACAAATATAGATGTCTATGGGTCACAGCATCCACTTACCATCAGATGGACTATGTGCTCGTTTTTTATCCTTATTTTATTTTAAAAAAATCGTTGGGACTAACAAAGAAGTGTAAGACGTTAAATCACCCTCGAATCAGTTGTTGGCTTAATTTAGTTCGTTGAAAAATTATTTTAAATTGTTTAATTATCTCATCATAGAATATCTTTGTATATAAAAAGTTGGAATTAGAAACTCTTGTTACGGTTATATTTTATAACCGTAAAACCACCGTATGTCCATAAAAATCAAAATTTTAATTATTGTGTACGTGTGTGTGTGGTATATCCACATAAATAGCTCTAAGTAATGAGTATTATTTATGTTTTAGTCGATCTAAACGATATCAAGTTAGGTAGTTATTTCATGTCTACACAAAAACCTCACACACATTTTTATATCACTAAACTATTCTGATATTCCGAGCTTGCAATCCGAGGGTTGAATCTCGCGGGTAATAAGGTACAACTTGCGTGCACGGCAACGGGACGCGCGCTCCCGCTGCGGACCGGCGTGTCACTGGCCAACGCGCCCCGCCCGCCTTTACGTGCAACAACACAGCTACACCATATCTCTCTAACCTATTTCATATTATATTTCCTTTATAAAATATTTTATAGTTGTCACATATCAGAGAGCTACTAAATCAATCGATTCATAATATAAACTTTATTACGAAATGTATAAAGTGAGCGTTATGTTACTAATCTCTGCGAGTTTGGTCCATTCGCGACCAAGTCGATCTGTTCGTGCTGCAGCCTTATTACGCTACAGTGTGACTCTACACCTGAAAAATTATGTTTTTTTTTTCCTGTTGAACCTACACACAAAACGATATGAATTGAGTGATAACATTCAAGTGGCTCAGGGCCGTGTTTACATTCGTTAGGGGAGGCTAATGTTCAGCAGTGGACTTTTGAATAACTGTAATGGATAAAAGGATGTATAAGTAGATGTAAGAATGTATCTAAATTATTATTACATAAACAACTCATTCAAATGTTTTGATCTTTATTCTTCATGAACCTGCAAAAGTACAACGCAGGCCATGAGTTTCTCCCATTGAAACAAGGATATGTCTTAATCGTCATGATTAGGGCATATCCTTGATTCAGGTAAGCAGATAGACGATCGCAATGCCAGCCGTCTCGCACCTTTAATACTGTTTCTCGTTGCCGGTCTGGTTATTTTAGGTCTGGTATAAACGAGGTGAAAATTTATTTTCTTCATAGTTCATGAAGAAAATACATCATCAGTTCATGGTCACGGGGAGAACACCATGGGTTGCTGTAAAGCACTCGAAACGTCAGGAATGAAAATAGGTAAATTAAATGCGATAAAATCCCTAAAAATAGTTTTATTCAATGTGCAGTGTTCGCGTAAATATAAGAAATTATTAACATGTGTCTTTTATGATATGTAATACTTCTTTAGAGAAAAACTAGTAATATACCTACAAGGTCCTCATTAATCGATAATATAAACGGTTTTTAATCTAAAACAAGAATTTAAATAAAATTTGTTAATAAACTTATATCAGAAATAGTGTTATCAATTGTAGTGGAAACATGCAACTTAGAGAAATAATGTTTTGAAAGTCGGAGCAACGACAAAGTTTTTACAGAATAACAGCATAAAATACATGTATGCTGATGTGTTTAATAAATAATAAGTGACAAAAAACCGCAGATGCTTTTGTCACGTCATGAAACTCTTTAGGGTTGCAATGCATCTGCATTTTTATTCTTAATCCAGGATTGGTGTTGCTGTCTATTGACCACAACATCAATTTTTCATCAACAAGCCCATAGTCGATTGTGCTAGATTGTCAACCTTCATAAAAAAGACTTTCTTTGATTGATTGCGTTCTTTTAACTTATAAGCTTTAATAATAAATGTCTTCGTGAAAAATTGAAAGGCCTCGAATTAAGTTACGTAACATAACGAAATTTTAACAGAAGTTTATCTGGTTATTATTAAATACGTATATAATTCATGGTAATATATATGATAGCGCGAAATTACCAATGGGATTAAGAGACGTGCTAGATTAGGTGAATGGATTAGCATCCTCCGTGATTACACACAAAGTGACCCATGCATAATACAGTTAATTCGTGTATTCAGCCTAAACCTGAAATTAATAAGCTCATTTGTAACTTAGACTTACCAGATTATTAAGCTCAACGAGTACAAAAACTTTGATATAATCTACATAATTAAAAATTTGAGAACCGCGTAACTTATATGTGGGAGTGTCTCACTCTTGGATTCGAATCCCAGCCGAAATATCGTTTTATTTAAAACACGAATTGCTTCAGGTCTAGTTATGTTGTGATTGTCTCCGTCTGTATGACATTACAAACTTTAATCTATTTACTTCCGATAAGCGTGGGCTATATCATATTTCGTTCATTTAACAGCTTCCAAAAGTATTCGGGAAACGTCGCGTTGCTTTAGGCAAATAATCTAACACGCTAACAATATTTATCATATTTTAAATATCAATAACACTAAATATACTTACATATAGTAAAGTTTTAATAAACTTACAGATATACTGTTCTCATTTAAAAGCGTTAATTAAAATATATCCTATGAAACAATATGTGAAGTGTTCAAATAAACAAAATTATAATATATTTCAAATAACTTTAGTGGCAACAATGAAAATTTAACATTAATTAAAACACTTGAATTAATAAATAAAATTGTGGAAAATATACACACACAGATCGCTACAATACATAAACTCAATTTTATATTTTTTTTAGAGAGGTACACTCATTTTTAGTAATTAATATATTGTGTAGTATTTTTTGCATTGACATAGCAAGAAAGAATTCCTTGTAGGTTGAAAAACACTTGTTTAAATAAAGTTTATCCACATCGGATACTTAAAGTGTTTATTCTGCAAATACATATATACTTCCTCGTACTCTACCAACTGCGGACTCCATGTTATTTTCAACGTGAAAGCCCACAGTCCAGTGTAAATAGCGGTCCATTAGACCCAACGATCGCTTGTCAGAGGTGGACATTTCCTCTGCAAACGTGAAAACAATACGCTTTTTACAACACCGAACACTCCTTGCAGAGCTTTCAAAGGTATTCTACCTTACGAGTACGCACCGATATGCACCGTCTATGCCGAGAAATGCACCATTTTCACGCCGCAAATAATGCTATTTTTATAGGAGACAAATGGCCTTGTCATTTTTTAATCCAATATTTCAGTATCCTATCTGTTCAAATTTATTAAATGTAAGTAGTTATTCCTCTAACTTTTTTGTGTCGATTTTGAAAATATCTTGTGATTTTTTAAACTTTAGTATCAAGTTTTCAATTTAATTGTTCCAGCCAGGTTAAAATCCCCACACGTACTGGAAAAGGTTCAACTTTAGAACATTTATTACGTTTGAGAAAATACTCAAACTATTCATTATTGGATAAATAGAAAAGTTAGTTTGATTCTTACATTTTTAAAGTAAAAAGTAGAAAATTATTTCGTTTTTCAGAGTTAACAGTTGATAATTTTTACTTAAGTATAGTATTAACGAAGTATATTAAAGATTACTTTTTTATAACATTTAAGATTACACCAATTTTCAAAAAATGATTTTATTTGTTGGTTTGCAAAAACCTTTGACTTCATTTCTACAAATACAAATATCTTCTAGATTTTTCGACAATAATGTTCTGAACGAATCGATTTAAATTTTCCTATTTTAACTTTAAATGTTTGCTCTAGAAATTTGAATTATAATTTACGTCAGATATCTACTTCACCTTCCTAAATACACCTACAGTAAAAAGTTCTCAAAAAAGTTTTCTTTTTGTTTCAATGACAACTTTGGCGCACATACGAGTAGCACGCAATACACAATACAACATATAAATATAACAATACATTTTAGTTGAGGCAAACTTACCATTCATACTTTCATATTACACTTTTTTGTACATACCTGAAACAAAACAAAAATAAGTATTATTATTAGAATTCAATGTTTTTCAGGACTATGACATGTATTGTTGCTTCACAAGCTTTTACACTCCGATTCGAAGTACTATTATTTATTCTGTGACTCCGATACGAAATCCAACCTCTAATATTATTTGCGCTCGATGTGTTCTACAAGTTAAAAGTAGTTTGCGACAGCTTATTTCAGATCATCTCGTTGGTCTACCTGGTTCCGGGTACGAAATCTAGCCAGGTCATAATTAGTTATTGTGATTTTCTGTCAAGAAATTCACAACCGCAACTCGGAGTCAGAAAATTTGCGGTATATGACTATGAGAGTGAGAGTGCACCTAAGTTTGCGTACACACTCGTGTACAGACAAGACACCGTGACCATAATTTTGACTGGAGAACATTATTATTATTATTATTATCATCTAAGTTTCAAAAAAGAAAAAAAGCCAACTTCAAAGGTCTAAAAAGAATTGACAAATTCCATAGGCTTCTGAAGGTCAGTGTGCTAAGACAGTGCGTGAATGTGGAACTTATTCCATTTTTTTAATTCTTTGAAGTCGGTTTTTACTTTTTATAAAATTTATAAGTAACTATTTCACACATGTGCTGATCTTCTACGTAATTAATTATAATATTAATTTATAGTAACGTTGACAGCCTGGAAATATATTAAATGTTTAAAATGCATTATATGAAGTAACAATGTGATGAAAATCATATTTGGCAATCGGATTATATTTTCATTTCGAGTTAATGGATGACTCCATTAACTTAGACTTAACGTACCAGATAGCTCTATTTCATATCGGTTGCAGATTTGTTACAAAAATAATGCCAGATCCTGGTGTCAATCCACTCTGCTATCTATAGGTATAGGCGTTATATTTCATAAATATTGTATGTATATTATACTGTACATAGTATTAATTGTCAAAGCAAATACGCTGTATTATTATTAGCAAGTATTATAATACATGCTAGTAATATAACTGTATTACACTGCTAGATTAACAATATCAGGAAAGTAGGAAATGGCGAAATGTCACTGACCTGATGGAAACGGATAATATGATGAGAGAACAATAGCGTGCAACGCTAGACTTCCAAATCATTATTTATTGTTTCGTTAACGAGCGAGGAAGAAAAGCAGGTCGAATCCGTGACTTACTGGCCTCGCGCCCAGAGTCAACATTTATAGCCCGAAAATAACATATTTTACATCACTATATTCTAGAATCTAGATGTTAAAACAATTAAGGCAAACATTAAAAACGACCTAGTTTTAAGGTTAGCCGGAAAGTTCTCAAGCATTGGCTTATAATAGATAAAGAAAAGAAACAAAAAAAGTTCTGAACGTAAATAATTCAACCCGTCAAAGCAAACGAAATTTTTAAATTGTTATGTGGCAGAGACAAAAACTCTTTTAAAAATAAATTTATTTAATACTTTTAAACTAACTTAAAATATAGTAGTTGATACAGAGAATTCGGTAACGGAATTGTCTTGAGGGATCGAAATATTTGGTTTAAATAGTATTGGAAGCTAGGAGGTGGGGTTAGACATAAAGAGACGACATTGTTCTTGGTGTTTTGCTTAACTTACGGTAAACTATAAACATTAGCATATAATATTACAATCGAACTAGTGTGGCTTCTAAGGAAGTAATTTATTAAATAAACAATATTAACTATACAGGTCTTATAATATAAAGTAAACAGTATCCTATTACATAACAAAATATATTTTAGGCTTAGGAGTAAACTTTATTTACTCTAAGTCGTGTTTCTATTAAACAAACAGCAAATCAGAAGTTTAATACTCGTCTATAGCCTTTATCATAAATAAAGAAGCAACGGTCTTCATTCAAATTGAACTCTCAATATAGTTAAATTGAATCCAAGTTAATGATCATGTTTATATTGATGATAGCGACAGTGATTGGTATGATATTAATAATAATAATGACGTTAATGGTGACGTTGTTCCAATTTAAATCGATTGTTGTTCCGACCGATGGAAATCTGAATAATTACAACTATATAAAGTTTTAATTTAGATTTTACCATTATTACATTAACGACTGCTATAGCTGAGCCTTATTTAAAAAACGGTATATTATTAGAATATGTATCATAATTCAGACTTTTCACCAATTAAGTCCCATTTTGAAATGCTTCGTTTGTTATTGAGAAGCCCAAGGCTGCAGTGCTTTTCTTGATAATAATATAAATCTATGCAAAGCTTTGAATCGCACGATATTAACCTTGTTAACTAGACTACCGGCGGCCGTTTCCTGTCGCCAGGCGGTGTCAGGCTGGCGTCTAACGAAATGAGTATCCTATTTCGTCTTTTATACCTATTTACTAAAACATTAAGAAACTTTATATTTTATCATGCATTAATTCTTTACAACCTATAAAGTCCAATGTTGAACATAGGACAAAGGCCTCAAAAGAGATAATAGGACTTCAAAAGAGAAGGTTATCAGTTTGACTATATTTTTTCTGTTTTTTAGTATTTTTTCAATAGCACAGCATGTTATGGCTGTAACATAAATAGTTCAGCTCAACCTAGGAAGAGTCACGCTCTCACATATTCAAAAACGTAAAATAGGAGTTTAGCGCAGCTATATTTTGTATGGTGACTGACAATAACAGAAACACAATCATTCCGTCGAAGTTCTGAGGAATTATTTTTTTAGGATAAGGGTGACAAACGAGCACACAATCCACCTGATGGTAAGTGGTTGCTGCGGCCCATAGACATCTACATCTATCCTCTATTCAAAAAATCAAAATGTAGATGCGTTGTCACCCGTGAGGACTAAGATGGAATGCCTCATTTCCAGTAAAAAGGGTCTCCGGCCACCTGCACTCACCAAGCGAAACGCAGAGGTAAACCTCTACTTCACGCTGGTTTTCTGTGAGGTCGTGGTACCACCCCGGTTCGAGCCGGCCCATCCTTGCGACAGCAAAAGCTGCCGCGTGGCTCTACCACTGTTAAGAATGATAATACGATTGCATTTTGATTCTTAAGAGAAGGTCTGTGCCCAGCAATGGGTCGTATAGACAGTAATTTTACTTTACGATATTTATAAGGTTTATTGACCGAATTCGATCATAATTTTATTTACCGATATCGCATACCATTAGTAGTTTAAGATAATATTCGAAATGATTCTATTTTCATTTTATTCTATAAAATTGAAGCGGATTCATTATATTATTTTGTTAAAAATGTATACAAACATGATAAAACGTTTCTACCGTTGAAAATATCAAAATGGAGTAAATTTTTCCGGTCGTACGTAAAATATAAACAAAATTAAAATTTGAAACACTTGTTTGTTGGATACAGAGCAGTGTGTATTCCATTATTTAATTTAATTTGAAAAAGTACGGTGATAAACATACTGTTTACTGCATAAAATAACAAGAGATTGTTTTTGCGTTCGAGAGCAAAATGCCCCGTACCTGAAACTTCATCTCGTTTATATGAAAGTTTTTTAATTAACAATTATTTAATTAAAAAAAGAGGGAGTGAATTGAAGCTCTGACTCGCGTACATGGCGGAATTTACGAGAATCGTAAACCCATTTTATACGCATCGTCGATAGTCTGCTGACTTCGTTATTCGGAGACACACTCGACAAGACGAAAACGATCAAACTTTTCGGAAGCCAGTGGGAAACATTAGAGAAGTTGTCGACAGAGGAAGACAAAAAGGTTAAAAATATATGGCTGTCGAGACTCGAAGTCTCATTACATGTCTCATAAAATATCCGCAAGTAACAATATAACTTGTTTTTATTTTATTATATTATAACTGAAATCTAATGATTATTTAAGTGAAGAATTTACTAAAATATTAAACTATTGTATATATTTACATACAAACGTCAATATGATAGATTAAAATAAAAAAATGGCTACCGTCTAACGTGAAAATAGATTATATTGTATATATATGTTATACGTAGCACTAACCGTCATAGAAGGGTTCCAAAGTAGGATCAAGGCTAGCATATTATGAAAAATATCTCGCACCCACAGCTGTAATAATCACCAATCAACTCGATCATAAATAAAAGGAAAATTGGCGTCACAGAAGAAGCACGTCATCCACAGCTGTCACACCGGAAAATTCAGACGAGATCCGCTACTGTTCAACGAAATAAAGATAGACGGTTATATCCTTAATTTTTTTATTTTCAAACTTGTATTATTAAATGTTATCAATTATCAATAGATTTAAAATATTATAAGTGTATATTTAATTAATATTTATAATTTACTCTATAATTTCTTATTGGTTTACGTATACAATTTTCAAATATAATTACAAAATCTTTTTTGCCGTTAATTAATAAATTCTAAGCCGTGATAACTCAGGAGCTGAGCACTCACTGAAAACTTCACAATACGAGAGTAACCCGGGTTCAATCCCCGCCAACATGAATGAAATTGCTATTTCATGTGCTGATTAACCCCGTGCTCGATAGTAAATGAAAATATCGTGAGAAAAGCTGCATGTCTGAGAAAATAAAATATGTTTCGAGGCTGTGCAGTCTCTGTTTTAACGACTTAGTTTACATCGCGTAAGGGCATGTTCAAAAGTACTAAGTGACAAGGTGTTTGCGCGTACACTGATTTGATTATACATCATTAAGTTGTTAAAATCATGCGAATTTTTTTAAATTTATCAACGTGGTCAAAATCGATCAAAATAAGTTCATAATCACTGAAAATAAAAATAAAAATATTCCACTTACTACTTAAATTAATAAAATATGTAAAAATAAATGTTTTACTTATTTTTGATATTGTAGGTTTATTATTAAACATAAATAAATAATATAAAATATAAGAGGCACTTCCTTTGCAGATTCTTTCAATTTATTAAGAAGATATTGCTGGGGAAAAGGGAGTACTCGTAAAGATGATGACGCCGCACACGCCCGCCTTGCGTTGGAACTCTGATAAATCATGGCGCTTAAAATAATTTATCCCTTTTCGAAGTGTTGTATTCATTTACTAGCATTATTTTTTATTTTCTCGTACGGACTTATTTCCCGAAAGATTTTGTTACAATATCATAAAAACACAACACGTTATATCGTAAATTATAAGGGATGCAACTAAATTTTCTTAGTATTCTGTTTCGCTTTATAAATTGATATAAAAAAGTACACAAGAGTAAAATAACGTTATTAAAGTACATTATTTATTTACTTTAAAGCTACTGCACTTCGGAGGTATATCGAGCAGCGAACACTATTGGTAATGCGAACGTTCATCATCATCAGTATGTCAGTTTAAAGACGCTTCAAAAGTAAACACAGCCAAATGTTGCTTTTTATTTGCACTTCGATAGCTACACCAACATATCCTTTGACGAAGACCATAAAAGATCCGAACGACCCTGCGCTTTTAGGGGCCGAACAACGGGCTGTAAACGCTGCCTAAGTCAAAATTCAACGAAACCCTATAAATAAACAAAAAATATTATCGCCCCAAATGAAGATTTCTGCTTGGAACCCAACAAGAACGAATCATTAAACAAAAACTAAAGTTTGGTGATTACCGTCGATACACTAGACATGTAGAAAGAATGAACGAGGAAAGAGTGACAAAGCAAATTTATGTTGCAGAAGTGAACGGCAGGGTCGGGAAGGGACGCCCTAGACGAAAGTTTATCGACCAAATCGGCGATACATTAAAAATGGGCCAGATTAGGAGTACCCTTAACCGACGAGCGTGTATGCGTAAGTACGAGTATATGGATGTAAAAGAGGCGAGAGAGGTGTGTCAGGATCCGTAGTCTCTGCCTACCCCTCTGGGTGACAGGCGTGAGTGTTTATGTATGTACACTGGACATGCCTAAAGTCCTTGCAACTGAAAAGAGTGGATTGATCCAAATGCTTGCTTTTCCGATATCGCTAGTCGGAGACACAAAAATGTGCTCTTTACAGATGAAAAATAAATTACGAACACTATATCAAATAAACTAAAAACGCTTAAATCTTTAAAGGTTTCCGCAAATCATTTGAAAATTTCATAATGCGTCTCACTCCGCATCGAACATGGTATGGTTAGGGGTTTCTTACCAAAGAGTCACGAACTTTATTTTGTGGAAAAGGAGTAAAGACTTCGGCCAAAATTTATCAAGAGACTGTCTGAATCATGTGGAGAAGCTTAGTGATACGTTTTCAAAAATTTACCGTGGCTTTCTAGCAATACTGTGACTAGTTACGAGGCACGAACAACTTAAGTTTCATTATTATTACACTGTTTTTTATAAAGATAAGCATTTTAATGAGTAATTAAACTTTTGAAGTGGTTATATAATCTTTATATATAAAAATTACGTGTCACGTTGTTTGTCCGCGATGAACTGATTTCAATGAAATTTTGCACACTCTGTGCAGTTTGGTCCAACTTGAGAGATATGATAGTTTTTATCCTGATAAGTGACACTCAATATTTTTTTTATTACGAATACAAGGATTTTTTATATGAAGGGTCGTCGAAAAGGGCAGAACAACGTCTGCCTGGCCAGCTAGTATTAAATATTTTTTAGTTAATGTACTTGCAAAATAAAGAATAAAATATTGGAAACATTTTTTATTTATTTTCTGATGAGTGAACAGAGTCGTGAAAATTGCATGGAAGCAAAAAGTGGAACAATAAACGTTACACGAGTTTCTATTTACCAACTAAATAATGAAGGTTTTCAGTAAACAGCAAAAAGTTTATCTTACTTGTTCGAACTAAAACATTTAGCTAGATCATTAACTCGCTTATTCTTCCCATAAATATATTAAAAATTTAGAACAAAACGAGATAAAGTTAATAAAGTGTTAAGCCAGTGGACGTCGTCGTCGCTTTCATAAATATAATTTGAAAAAAAAACCATAGGGATTTTACTTTTGAAAACTAGGGAAATATTATGCCGCTGATATTAATTTATGTTATTTAAAATTTCTTTTCTACAATTTGTCTCAAAATTTTACGCAAAAAGGAATTATTTAAAATGTTAACTAACTGCTGATGACATGAAAATATAGAGATATACTTTTCAATGTGAGATTTGAGGGTCGTTGGTTACATATTAATGAGAATATACGATTAGTAGAATATAAGTACGTATGTATATGTCAAACAATACCCTGAGTAAAGTTGGTCGGTGCAACCGTATTCATCGGTCCATGAATAAAAGCTTACATGAAATTTGGGAAAACACTGTACTAAAACACGTGAAAAAAGTTGAATATCCGCGGCTCGTCAGCTCGATATCCAAATATTTAAAGCGTTTTAAAAATAATAACTAACCCTGCAATATAAAACTAAAGCAGAACATGACTGTGTCGAATGAAATTCCAATACAATTTGTTACCTGACCATTTTACATATACTAGACAAATCTCAACATTAGTAACGCATAACTATGTAGACGAAGTAAATCCACTAATTAAACGCTGGGTTTTCAGCGCCACAGACCGATTCAACCCGAGCTCCCAATAGACCAATTATAGGAGTTAATTAAGCTTTGCTAGCTTCACAATCTTAAACAATAACAAAGCACCCTCGCTTAAATGTAGTTTAAAATAAAATACTTAGAACTGCCTTATTACAGCGACAAGCTCTACTGGGATCGGGCCATCATCAGAGATATTCTATTCTTGAGAATAAGCCTGATATTTGTGCTGATGGACCGAGCAAGGATATTTTTGGAAATATTACCATTCGAAACAGATAAGCAAACAAAATGTCTAGACCTGGCTCACGAAAACACCGACATGTAGGGTGATCTGCCGACCGAAATTATTCGCATTCGTCGTTTCTGTAAACGGGCTAATCCCGGTCAGCATCTCGGGTCATCTGAGGCGATTGGAACTCCGTGACCGACCGCTCCGAGCTCAAATATAGGATGCGGTGGTTCTTCATACCGCCCGTATCGTCCGCCAGTTTCTTTCCCTTTCTCCCTAACCCTCGGCCGTTTGGTTTCCCCTGCCGAGGGCTTCCATCTGGTTGGGTTTTTATTTATTTTTTATTTATTTATTTTGTTTTATTAATTTATGTTTATTTGTCATTTTCATTTATATATTTATACAGCTCAACCAGATAAGAAAAATATATAAATACCCCAAATAATAATTACATTAATAAATACACTTATGAATTATAATTTAAAAAAAGTTTAAGTAGTAAAGGTGCATGTAATTATATATAGCGTGTATGTTTGTAAGAGTCTGTACGGTAGAAATTATAAAATAGGTCGTAAAATAATTACTTTAAGCCGAAACATTTAAAGGTAACCAATACCTATTCTGAATTAATAAATGGATAAACAGGTAGTTAAGCAAGCCGGTTCTTGGTTTGGGTGAGCCTCTATTTAGGCAATAGCACGATTCATATTTTGAAAATTACTGTTTAAGTTCGCGGGGTGAAAACGGATGGTGCGTCGGCGATATGGTGGGTAAACGATGTCCGAGCGGTACGGGTCGTAGACCGGGCGGTATGGGGTGGCATTGGAGCGACTGGCCGTTACGGCGGTCACGAGCTCTCGGTTTATCGCCGGCACGTCGAGCGACCTTAATTGATATTGCTCTAACGAAGACGCACTCATCGCTATAATTTCAATATGCCACGTGACGGTACTCACGAAGAGAATATTTAATTATTAAACAATTTCAACAATACTAACTGTATTTATGTTTAAAAAACGTTACATCAGGATTTTCACCTGAACGGTGGAGATTTTGGAGGATGACATTAGTTTTAGGTAAATTTTTGTTTCTTAACTTAAGAAAGCTGTTGATGATGTAAATGATATTTGGAAAAGATATATATATATAGGTATAATATAGTTATAAAAATGAACCTGAAAAAATAAACGTCATTATTCCTCGAATTTTATTTTAGAACAATAAAGTGTCGATAAATTAATTGAAATAGATTAGATAACATTAAGATAACCATTGTTTAATTGTGGATTAAATCATTTCACAGAAGAGACATTCCACTTCCACGGTCAAAGCAGCTTTAATTAAAAATCTTTTCAATAGCGGGTTGTTTAAATTCCAAGCCAAGGCGATTTATACCTTTTTAGTCGCGATTTTTACTTTGAAATTTTAATGGAATTCGGTTTAGGCAAAATTGATACATTCATTGGTCAAAATATATAAACATTATATAATATATTAACTGTATATACATATATATATATATATACTAAGCTGACCAGGCAGATGGTGTTCTGCCCTTTCCGACGACCATTTGCTTTCCTAAAAGACTCCTGAAATTAGCAATAAAAAAGTTGAGGGTCACTTATCGGGATAAAAACTATTCTATCTCTTAAGTTGGACCAAGCTGCACATATTTTATTTATATATAAATATATATTTATTTATTTTAACAATTTTTGATATTTAAAAAAACTCCAAGTTTTTTGGATAAAATATAGCCTATATCTCTTTTGGCACTTCTCTATCTGTTAGTCAAGTTTCACTAGAATCGGTTTTTTTTTTTCTTTTATAGGAGAGGGGGCAAACGAGCATGCGGCTCACCTGATGGTAAGTGACTACCGCCGCCCATGAACAACCGCAACACCAGGGGAATTGCAGATGCGTTGCCGGCCTTTTAAAAAGGAGTAGGCTCTTTTCTTGAAGGTCCCTAAGTCGTATCGGTCCGGAAAAATCCCTGGTGGTAAACTATTCCACAAGGAAGTTGTGCGAGGAAGAAAACATCTTCTAAATCGCACAGTGGTGGACCGCCAATCATCCAGATGGTGTGGATGGTATCGGGAGATCTGCCGCGATGTGCGTTCGTGAAATTTGGCGGCTGGGATTAATCCGAACAATTCCTCAGAGCACTCCCCATGGTAGATGCGAAAGAAAATGCAAAGAGATGCAACATCTCTTCGCAGTGCCAATGAATCGAGCCGATCGGAAAGGGCTCGGTCGTCGACGATTCGAGCCGCTCTGCGCTGGATGCGGTCAAGTGGAAGGAGCTGGCACTGGGGAGCCCCTGCCCAGAGATGGGAACAGTATTCCATGTGAGGCCGAACCTGCGCCTTGTAAAGTTGCAGGCGGTGTGCCGGCATGAAATACTGTCCCGCTCTGCTGAGCACGCCAAGCTTTTTAGAGGCCAATTTGGCCTTCCCTTCCAAGTGACCACGAAACTGCACGTCACTCGATATGTCGACTCCGAGGATACCGATACTGGCTGAGGCAAGAAGGGGAAAAATTCGGTTTACCTATTCCAAAGATTAGTGCGGACTGAGAGACAGACAGACAGACAAACAAAAGTTTAAAAATAGTTATGTACGAGTATGTCTTAATAAAATGTAAATAACCCTCTTAACTCAAAACAGGCAGTTATTTCGATATTACAAATAGACACTTCAATCTTATTTTGTACACATATATATGTATGTAGATGTATAAAGAAAACACTTTCACACTCCCTGATATCTTTTATTCTAAAAAAATTGTAAATAAATCACTTCTGAGGACACAATTCTAGTGATCTCAAAGAATCTAAAACCTTATTTTCCCAATTCCTTCTAAAGGACGGCATATTAAATTATCATGAAAGAGTGAAATAAAAATGTAAAGTGCAGCTCAATGGCAGCGACGGCGAAAAAACCAATCAGGAACGACTCGTTCTTTTCTGATTAGTGGTCCCGTATCGTCATTTTATGCCATATATTTACTGATTCTTGGAATAGTTCCAGTTTTTCAGCAACATTAAGGTTGGTTGATGAGCCAAAGCTCTACAAATCTTGCAAGTAGTTGAGGAGAGAACAATCGTGGTAAGTGTGCAATGGCCGCCACTGTCCAATAGATAAAATCGAAGATAAGTGTCAAGGAAACTTTTGTACAAACCAGGTTGTAGGACTCTCTTTTTTCCTTAGAAAACCGTTCATAAACCTTTTATTACTATTACTATACATCTTTTTTTATTACCAGGTGACAAGGAGGCAACAGAAACTTATTATATTTGTTTAAAAATAGGTATTATAATGATTTTTTTTATAAATAAAGGTTTATTAATATATTATATAAATAAATATAACTTTATTTACAAATAAAAATATTTCACGGAATTCAAAGAAACGTTCTAGTCGATACACGTAATTGAGTAACTGGTACGGAATAAAAGGATACAGTTGAGGACGGTCGCCTTCAGTAAATGAAATTCACTATTTAGCATTCAACCATTGTCAATTACCTTATAGACTAGCTGTTTTCTCGTGTAGAATTTAAAAGATATGAGATATGAGAAAGATGATTAATTCTATGCTGAACATCATCGAGATCGGTTAAGCGAATCAGCTGAGAAAATATATCACGTATATATGTAATTTATCATTTATAATACGGCAAGGTGATCAGCCCGGAGAGCGGCCATAGATCCGTGTGGTAGTTTGCAGCTATTCTATAGATGCCGCAGAACTTCGGAACTTTGATAGCGTGATAGGCTTCACTGCGTTGCGGTTGTGGCACGAGTACAGCGCGACTACATCACCCCCCTGCTAAGAACGGCAAGTGATAGTCTAGTAGTTGCCGGTGCGTCCTTGGTGCCGGTGGGGAATGCATGCTGTGTGCGCAAGGGCAAGTGACGCTGGTGAGAACGATATGCCGGTGTGTAACGTATGCCGTACTACGCACTTGCAAGTGATTCCGGTGAGAATGATGGGCTGGAGCATGTGACATAAGTATGCCTTATGACTCTGCGTTAAGTTAAGATGAAGACAAGTTGAACTGTTTTGCGGGAACTGACGACTGCAGAAGACGATTCTCCGGAATGAATAGGTTCTTGAGGATAATGACGAAGGCTTGTAGTCGTTATTTCCTAAGGTTGTTGATTGCGTGTATACCAGTTTGGAGTTGAAAGTAAAAGGGCAGATCTCCTACCGGGCAAGGTAATCAACTCGGGAAGCGGCCAACGCTCCGTGTGGTAGTTCGGAGCAATTCTATATATACCGCAGTATTTCTGAACTTTATTAGCGTGATTTAGGCATCGATGCGTTTCGCTTGTAGCGCGACGACAGCGCCACCACAATTATATTATTACAGAAACGGAAATTTTTTATTCAATATAAATTATAAATAATACTTCACTTGTTTTTTAACTTACCACAGATTCGAAAAAACCTCTGTCCTGGAAAGAAGCAGCAAGAAACTCGGCGGGGCTTTTTTTAAATAACAGCTTGCTAATCATTTGTTACTATTAACAACACAATACAAATTAAAAATAACTTGGTAGCGATCACCGTTCCCAGGGGTTATTATCATGCATAAATTAATTGTTGTTATAATAACCTATTTATACAAACATAGTTTAATAAAGGTCAATTTTTTGTATTTTCTGGGATTTTGTTGTAAAAGCGTATACTTCGCCCCAAGAATGTATTACTGACAACTTATTGAATAATTTATAATAATTGGAAGTAATTGGAAGTAAAGACTAGAAATGAGTTGGGGGGTGACTCGAACTTTAGGCCTAGTCAGTTTGAATAGATTATCATGTAGAGGATGTCATGGTAGTCATGGTTGAATAGGGGCAAAAAGTTCTCATTACACTCCTAGGGGGTCAAAATCGCCAAAAACCAAAAAAAAATTAATTCTTATTTCGGCTATAACTCCGCCTCCTACGAAGGTTTCTTACACAGTCTTTAATTCCCGCATTCCACTTGTATATTGTTATAAATATCTTGTAGTGGTCTTTTGATTTTGTTAATTTGTTCTGTTATTAAAATGGATTACCATGTTCTGCTATAAATAGAAACATATTATAATGTGTAAAATATTAATATACATATCCTTCATTTACATACATATATTTTACAATGATGTATCGTCGTGCCTCGTCAATATCACCGATGACTTTTTAGGTCTTTACTGCGTACTGGCAAAGTAGAAGATACTTAGGCCAGCGGCAAGTTAATCCTGTTCACAGAATTAGAAAAATGTAACATCCTCGATTAAGAATCAAAATATAGATGCGTTGTCACCCCTGCGGATTGAGGTTGAATACCTCGTTACCAGCATAATGGGTCGCCAGTTCTGTACGAGCGTAAATCTGCACTACCACCTGCGGGCGACCCTTTAGACCCTGTGACTGTCGACGAAGTCACAGAAGTAATTAAAAGCCTTAAAAAGAATTCAGCACCCGGCCCCGATGGCGTTAGCAACAGGGTACTGGAATCTCTCTCCGCACCGCTCGTTTGCCTCCTAGTAGGCATATTCAACGCTCTCCTTTCCAGCTGTTCCTTACAGAATGCATGGAAAGAGGCAGACGTAATAGGAATCCCGAAACCGGAGAAAGCGCGCAACTAGCCTCTAGCTACAGACAAACCAGTCTCCTCAGCATACCGGGGAAAGTTTACGAGAGACTCATATTGAATCACCTCAGTAAACACGTCTTCTCAAACAAAGTTCTTCCAGATGAGCAGTTCAGATTCAGACCCGAACACTCGTGCTCCGACTAATTACATCGCCTCACAGTATACATTCTGAAAGGTTTCAACGCATACAGAAGTCGCAGAACCACCATGACCAGTGTCCTCTTCTTCGATGTCGCGAAAGCGTTTGAGAAAGTCTGGCACGACGGTTTTCTTTACAAGCTGTATAAACTCAACGTGCCTGATAGGCTCACCCACATCATCAGTGCCTTTCTTGCCAATCGCCACTTCCACTATCGAATAGACGGTACTCGCTCTACAAAGTACCCATCAAGGCTGTAGTCCCACAAGGCGCCGTCCTCTCACCACTACTTTTCACACTCTTCACGAGTGACTTCCCGAAGGACCCAGTAGTGAATACTGCTCTATTCACCGATGATACGGCACTTTTCGTCGCACATCACAATAAAAGAATCTTCACTGAGAAGCTCGAAATAGTCGTCAACCGCTTTAGCGATTGGTTCCGCTTATGGAGAATCGAAGTGAACCCAGAGAAAAGTGTAGCTATACCCTTTAAAGAACCTTCACTTCCAATCCTCAAAACATACACCCTAGAAAGCGTTAGGTACAATCAACCTGTACGGCCACCAGATCTAGCAACCATCGGACGAAAGTATTACATTCGTGAAACACATTCGCAATCTCCACAACCATGAAAATTCGTCAAAACCGTTCGTCAAATTCGTCAAAGACCGTTCGACAAATTCGTCAAAACCGTTCGTCAAATTCGTTAAACCGTGCAAAAGTCGCCCCCACCCACTAATCAACAGCAAGAGCAAACTCTACTTAAGGCACAAGCTCTATCTATATAAAGCAATCATATCTTACGCATGCGTAGTATTCGCGCATGCGGCCCATAGACACTTGTACGACCTCCAAGTCGTCTGAAATAGATTCATTCGCATAGCCACCGGATCTCGGTGGTACCAGCGAAACTCCGACTTCACAGAAATTGTCAACTTCCGACGATCTCTGAGTATTTCAAGAAAATCTCTCGGCGCTACTTAGAGAGGGCCCAGACATATCTCAACCCGCTAGTGGTAAACGTAGCCACCTACGCTCCTACTTCAAATTTTACGGAAAGCTTCCGGAGGCCCCGTAACGTTCTAATCGAACCCCCCGTTTGGCTAGATCGTTTTGACCGAAATGTCGGCCACACACAAACACTTTACTCTCACATAGTGCCACAAACACTGTTAGAACAACAACGTATGGGACGCAGCGAGTCCGCAGACGGGCGCGCCGTACACTCATCCACACCGAGTACACACTGTACACCCGCGTCCCTGGGCAGTTCACAACGCCCAGAACACCGAACAATACGAGTTAGCCGTCAGAGCCGGGGTCCGCCCCATTGTTCATGTTTCGGTTTTCGGCGACATCGAGAAGTATTTGATATTGATGTGATGATGATGTGATCACTGAACACAATAATATCCGTCGCTTTTGCAACTTTGCACTAAAATAAAAATTCCCCCCCCCCCCCCCCCCTCTTTATAGGCCGCGAGCCCTGATTCCGATTAAACTGTAAGAGCAGCATAGGCTAACAGCACTAATATTACAGAAACCAGAAGTACGAACTACATCAGCATTTGCTGCTATTTTACACTCGTATACTGAACGAACGTGGTGCTTCCCCGATCGAGTGGACTTATTCGTTCGTCAATCTGTATTCAATCGTCATTCTGCGGCCATAATACGTTGCAGCGTGACTATAGGAAATAACTTTTATTCTTTTGTGAACTTTATGCATCTAATTTTAAAATAAAATGTCAAGACAAATGTGTACCAAAACAATAATCTTTTTGTTCGAAAATATAAAACAACAGTGCAGCAGAACATTTTATTTACGAGTACGACCAAGCCAGCCACTGTCACTACTGTCAACTGTTTACGATTTGGCGACGTTCATGGGCATAAACGTAGAGCCAATTTATCGCCAAGGCTCGTATAGGAATTTAAACAGGCAACGATTCAAGAGCATCTAAGCAATAAAATTCAATTTGGTAAACATTGATTTTTCAACTCAAATACTGTTACCGACATTTCATAGATTATTTAAAAATCCATTACGTAAGATCACTAAAAATGTATGTAATTCTACCATTATAAAACGTTATTTAAAATGCTGCTTATCAAAACGCAATAATATTTATTTTAGTTGTGAAAATTCACATTAGTGGAGATTTACAAAAAAACAGGTATATTCATGAGCTCATCTTTAATTTTTAATTTGTATAGAAATGGAATGAAGAGAGGTCACGTCAGTTAATTTTTTTTTTTGGGTCAAACTAAATTATTTAAAACGGCAATTTTTAGCTTTACGAGTAAGTAACATATTTTATATTTAAATATTTATGATTTCCCTCCACTGCTTTTCTGATGTTGTAAAACACTAACCGGGGTAAACCCGCGGTGTAGCATGAATAGTTCGCATAGAATACAACAAAATAGCATAGTACTGTATTGTATAAACAATAAAATAAAATAAAATAGCACAGCTGCATAGTACAGCATTGTGCTACTGTGGTTCGTATGGTGAGTTAAGAGAACCTAAGGCCCTTTTAGTGGTAACGAGGTATTCAATATAGGTTTTGATTCTTAGGTAGGGCTGTGTTTTTGTTTGTTTCCCTTACTTCTATTAAATAAAAATAAAACAAAAACTCATGATCTAACCTAGCAAACAGTAACAAAAAATGAAATCTTAGTATTAAAGCTAAAAATTGTTGAATTAAAAACAATATTGATATTATAAAAAAAAAATTATATTATAATCTGGAATCGTTGAAAAGAAAATACTGCAAGCCAATAGCTTACGCAGCTCACCAAAGCTAATAAATTAATTCATCGGGTAATTCTAAATGCTTTTACAAACAAAGTTCTAGAGAGAAAGAAAGAAAGGAAAACACTTTACTTTGACCCATACCATTGACGTCCACAACAATATACGAATTTATTAACTTAAAATACGTAATTTTATAAGTTCGATTTTGTTTTTCCAAGGCCAAAAAAGGTCGTAACTCAATATTATCTGCAGTGAAACCACAACGATGATTGGAGAAAATAGCCCCGAGGCTTATAAAATAATGCAAATTTTACGAAAAAAAAATTCAAGCATTATTCACTCGGATCGTATCCACTAAGCCAGGAACACGAACTCTAAACCATAAAACATCATCAAAAACAGATAAATAGAAGGTCGGTCAAGTTTAATAACTTTATTAAAATAGGTATACAAAAAGGTTTATTTTTTAAATAATAAGGTTGGTTATATTATCCTTTGAACATGAAATCATCACTACAAGTTGTTTCAAAATAGATTTGTATAATTAAATGTACAACGCAAACTATTTTAAATTATTTATTTTAAAAGTGTAGGTGGGTTTCCTGCTGGATCTTTCAAGGAGCTCTTTCTTAGTGGAATAAAGCTATTATAATCTTTTTTTTTATTTGATGATGCTTACGTTTTTTTTTTTATAGGATAAGGGTGACAAACGAGCACACAGTCCACCTGATGGTAAGTGGTTGTTGTGGCCCATAGACATCTACATCTATCTTCGATTAAGAATCAAAATGCAGATGCGTTGTCACCCATGAGGACTAAGATGGAATGCCTCGTTTCCAGTAAAAAGGGTCTCCGGTTCTCTACACTCACCATACGAAACACAGCAGCGTTAAGCTACTATTTTACGCTGGTATTCTGTGAGAGCGTGGTCCTTCCCCGGTCGAGCCGACCCATTCGTGCTACGACCATAATATAGATGCAGCATGGCTCTACCACATAGAAAATATATTTCATTTGGGTCATGCTCTTGTTTATAGTGGTATAGCAAACCATTCTGAAATTAAATTGGCAAGGTACATTGCTAAGGGTGCAAGTTTTAAAAGAAGACAAATTTCTCAGTATTTTCTTATACAGGGTGAAATGAAGTGAAAATGGTGATAAACAGGATGTTTTCAGGTACAAATAGGTTCTGAAAGAAAACCTTTCGACGTCGTGAAAGGCTATTTGCTGGTATATTATATTACGATTGATTTTATTTATTTCTTTGTCTACATAGTATAAAAGGAAGTCGCTTACCGCCGTCTGTACTTAGCATGAAGGTTATATGTATAATTCTTTTGTCCGTGTGTATGTGACTCAACACCTACTAAGCGGCTGGACCGATTTTGATGAAATTTTGTGTGTGTGATTAACTTGACTAGAGAATGGTTTAGATTCACAATCGGACCCGGTAGGTGGCGTTACTGTTGAAATCCAGAAATCAATGTACGAAGCCGGGATGGATCGCTAGTTGTAAATAAAACTCGTTTTTCAATCGATTTCAAAAAAGGAAATGGTTCTCAATTCGTCGGAATATTTTTTTTATGTATGTTCAGCGCCAATTCTTTACAACGTTCTTCGATTTCAATAATTATATTTTTGTTAAAAAGAGTGGTTGTCTAGATCTGATGACGGGATCTATATGAAAATGTATAGGGGAACAATTCTTTACCACGTCAACCGATTTCGATGACTTTTTAGTTTCTTGAAGTCGGTTTTTACTCTTTTTAAAAGATTAATTATATATTATATTTGCGAGTATAACACAGTCCATACATGAAATTACGGGTAGGAGAGTTTCCCTAATCAAATATTAAATATTAAAGCTATAACTATAAATGAAAATTTAAATGAGGTATTCGTCAAAGGCGTGAAAGGAATTTCATAGTGCGCAATATAAACTCATCGTTGCATCCAGTCCAGTACTTCTTATGATGATATAGATATATTATGATAGAATAAGGTTACACCAGCTTACGTGAATCCAAAGTATTGTGAATTTAGAATTTTCACGCCGATACATATTTTTATATTGATTAATTCAATTTAATTAATTCGGAATATTACTGTAGTTACTTTCTGGCGAACGCCAAATGTTGTATTTGGTAAAGTATTTGATAGCATATCTGTGTGATAAATACCGACATATATATATATATATATATATATATATATATATATATATATATATATATATATATACACATATATAATAAAAATTAATTAGTATTTCATATTAAAATAAGAAGACAAAAACTTACCTAGCATTGATAAGATATCCAATCACTAATCCCATATGCATTTACAAGCCAATGAATTCGAAACAAAGCTAAATAATCGTTACAAGAGCCACCAGCCTATATTACATTCGCTAATACTCGAAACTCGACACAAAAATTATCATGTGCATACCACGAGTATCGATTAACTAGAAGTTGCCGCTCTAACAGCCTAATAATGGCCACAATAGTACATTCCTGCAGTTAATTCCAAAGAAAAGATTATGTCGTACAGGTACGATGTCACGCCATTAGCACAAGCACTGCCATTACACAGAAAATATATGTTTCCCGGACCTTTTCCTTCAATCGCAGAAAAAGAGTTCGGCCACTATTGTTATATTAAACCAAATGTATGTTAATAGTAAACCAAAGCTCCATAAAGTCGTTTTGTGTCAACCTATATAATAACATTCGTTTACTAGAGCCGTTGATATATTTAGTTCTGTATGCCCAACTATTTTAAATTATTAAGAACATTAAAAAATAAAGATTTATATAATTTGGCAGAAGATTGCGAGGATATAAAGATGGAAGTGGTATTAACGTTAATTAACATTGAAGTACATTTTAACTATTACTATAACAGCTGTACATGGGATACACATTTAACTAACAACAACGTAAAATCCTTAAATTCAGGTACATTAGAGCATATAGACATTAAAGCTTATAACGATTTTTACTTTATTTACTACAATATTTATGACTACCAGCGAGAAGTCTGAAGTAGATATATAAAATACTTAATGAATGCATTGCTCTCAGTTGAGATAACAGCCTTCCAGTAACGCCAGATGCTGACTATTAAAACAGTCAAGTTATAAATTTTAATGTTTTCCTGACGAAAATCGAAATGAATATTGAACACCATAAAAATAATTAAATCAAAACAGATAAGCAAATTTAAGAGAGAGAGAAAATGCCTAGCTTTTTAAGTCATTTTAGTTTATCTTACTATAAATAAAACTTTTTAACTTGTAAAAAATTATCACATTCATAAAAATTAAACTTCAAAAACAAAAATCTTGTTTCCGACACCATATTTGAACATTTGAACAAAACTCATCATAAAATACTTTGTTGCCAAATCATATTCTTCTTAAATAATTTCTATTTAATCGATTACAAATATTTATATTATTATTCAATTATGAATTATTATTCGATTATTTATGTTGATATTTAAGAATATTGACTAATCCTTATCGTCCCGTGGGTATCGTAAAAGGCGACCGAGTTCCATCTCGACAAATCAGGTGATGGACAGCAGCGTCTTTCTAATAAAAGCAAGAAAAGGAACTGCGATTGCCAACCTGCTTGCTAAGCGTGGCAACTATGGCAGAAATCTCGCTTATGAGGCAATCTACGGGCAGGCTTATGCTTAGCAATGGACTTTGATAGGATGAGTGAAAACTGATTGAATTTAATTGTTTGGTTAGGTATATTGTTAGTTGTTCTTATTTGATCTGGGGAAAAAGACGCTCCAGAGTTTTATCCATGTATATATAACTGTAAACGAAAGTTTCAATGTATTGTCCAATTTATAGGCAATTTAGTTAACAATGTAAGGCTTAATGATTGAAATTTTACAATTCTAAAATATTTTTATTTATTACAAGATGATGTCAGCTTTTGAACTTTTTAATAATATTATTAATTTTATTTATAACTGTTTAAATGCGGTCTATACGTGAGACACCTTCTTATGCACTTAAAGCTAGAAGAACTTGTGCACATTCAAATCGTACAATGGAAAGTTTTATCTAGAATTCCACCAACCTCGTAAGAATTAAGGAAAAAAAGATATAGAATTTACGTTTCAAAGTAGAAAATAATGTAACCGCCAACACATCGTGGCGCATAGCTGAGTACAAACAACTTTACGATACGACTACGATTCCGCCGCGCTGCCTCAATGCATGTAGGCGAACTTCACACGTTCTCGGATTATTTTTGTTTTCTAATCACTAAGCAACATTGAATCAGCACTAAAGATGACAGTTAAGTATACACGCGCTCATTTTTCAAAGGTTATCTTAGAAATTTCTTTTAAAATGGTAGAATGTTATTAAATTAAATGCCTAATATATTTATGTTACAGCCTATATGTGCGCACTAAAATATCTGCAGGTAATATAGGTATAAAACGGAGACACTTTGTTCTAGAAAAGGCACATGTTAGGGCACTATTTGAAAGACGTCTTGAGTGTAAGGAATACATTGTGTGTATGGATTTCAATGTTCATTTTGAATCGGGAATACGCGAACACGAACAACAACGCAACATATTTTTACGAGTAGTAGTAGTTACTATTATTTATTCTGTGACAATACTGTTACTTTTACAGAAATACGTATACGTATAACGTACTAGAACATAATTAAATTTTAGGACGCTAAGAAAGATGTTTTTCTTTTTATAAAAGCTTTTTACAGTTATAATTTTCGTATACTTATACACTTTTGTATACATTTATATCAGGAACAGAATACGTGAAAGGAAAACTTTATATCTCTCCTTGAGGATATTACGCGTACGGAGAAGGGTAAGATTTGGTTAAAGTTTATACTGAGAAGTAGTGCAGAAAGCTAAAATTTATATAAATTATGTTACAAGCAGATTAAACAAAATAAAATAAAAAATTGTTTATTTTTACATATACTTTAAGTATGTACTACAATTATACTTAGTCTCAGGTTTAAACTAGCATCCGCTTCTCGAAATATGTACCGCAGCAATATGGGAACAAAAATGTAAATTATGGAGTACCTATGACAGCAAAAATGTCGAACTTCGCGAATACAGTGACGCCGCAGCTAAGAAACTTCCTTAAATGAAAAAGACTGTTCTTATATCAAATTAAAACCCGAAACTATCAATTTTTTACTAAACACCACTTTTTGTAATAAGACGAAGAAAGTTCTTAATGTCATATTGAAATCAGTAAACACCATAAAAGTTTCCGAACTGAACATCCAGAAGCAATGCGGAATGTTCTCATTGATTCTGGATGCTGAAATCTAAATAAAAATTTAGAAAATAGGTTTTATAAAAGTTGCATAATAAAGCGTATAGCGCAATAGCGCATAGTCCCTAGCGTATCCAGGTACAGCAATCATGCGCCTGGCTGTATTACCGATGGCTAGCATAGCACAACTGACGGCCTTTGTGTACTCATTCGAATGCCGCTCATATCATATCGCCGCGGCCACGAGCTGCGTTACGCCAATAGCACCAACAACACTCCATATTAAAGACCCAAAATTGCAGTTTAATTTATTCCGAACGTGTCTCGGCAACAGATTCGCAATAACTAGTAAAACAACACCGCCATTTATGGGGGAGGCTTGTTTGATTGCACTTGAATGCACTAAATCTAATTTTGACAGTGTACAGTTTATAGGTACTGTTACATACTTATTTAATGATTTCGCAAAAAAATACCTTATTAATAGAATGTAATTAATCATAAAACTGAACTTCTTGACAGGTTTCAGACTGTTTTAATTATGGTTGCTACACAGTAAACTGTACATAACAGACACACTATGACTATTTTATACCAAAAGTCAGGCTTAAACGTAATTTTTACTGCCATAACATTAGTCACTGAAAATCTCGTTTCACAAAAGCCTTCAACTGAAATGAAAGTTATTAAGCTTCTGTCAACTGGACTAATTACAAAGTCCTTTGTAATTCATTAATTTGTAAATTTTGAAGTAGTAAATGAAAATCACGGAACATATAAAACAGATAGACGGCTCCGTGGCGCAGTGGCTTAGCAATGAGTTGCTGCGCTGGGGGGCGCGGGTTCGAATCCCGCATGGAACAAGTATTTGTATGGCCTACAAATAATTGTTCCGGGTCTGGATGTTTGTCCTTGTGAAATGTGTGTTTGTAAACTGCCTCCACGATACAGGAGAAAATCGTAGTGTGGGGGTAACGTTTTTTAAGAATTAAAAAAAAAGATAAACAAGATAATAAACTAAATATGTCAAATAGAATATCATTATTTGTTTATGTTTACATTTTATAATATATGTATCTACTATAATTGTGAAATTAAATACCACTGAATACTTCGTCATAATAGATAATACGAGTATAAAAGTAAATCAAGCTAAGATTGTACTCCAGTAACTTTTAATTATCATTTTGGGACTAACTTTTCTTATAAAGTTTTTTTGGTGTATATTCATTTCTTAATACAAAACAAACACAAGTTTATAACTTTATACTACATAGCTAAAGTATCCTAGATTTAATTTTCTTGTAAACATTTAATTAACAGCTTAAAGCACCGGGCGTAATAAAAATAATATAAAAATATATTTTAATCACATGCCATTATTGTACAGTTAAAAATTAACGTCTAATAGTATAAATATACTCTTGAGGTATACGTACTCGTCTATATAAGTGACAGAGGAAATTTCAGTCGGCAAGGGAAGTGAATTGTTACACATAGCGCATAACTTATGTAAAGTGTGACAGGAAGAATGGCTAAGGCGTCCGTTTGACGTGAAGCAAGGTTCTGAAACACTCCTGGAGCCAAACGACAACGGTAGGTGGAAGTGAGGAGGTAGGGGGAAGCGGGGTGAAACGCTTGCAATCCGGGTAAAACTTATCCGCTATTGTTTCTTCAAGCAGTGTAGCTATAAATTGTATAAGATTCGTCTGCTATGAATGTTCTTCGACAATGTCTCTTTGTAAATTTAAGAGCGGTTGAACGCAAACTCCTATTAGTAGTTTTAAAATGTACCTAAAGTGAATAAATGCGATTTCAAGAAACTGCTATGCTCTATGAAAAGATTTAAATAAAAAAGCCAAACTTACGAGTAGTGCGAAAGTTTAGGAACATTTTTTTCTACTATCTATTAATTAATTAACAATCATTTGCATTATAAACATTTTAGAAAAAATGTATGTCAAAACACAACTTAAAATAAAAAATAACGGTCAAGTAAAAATTGCGTTTCGTTATCAAAATATATTTTTCATAACTAACTCTTTGTATTTTAAAAAAGCATGCGAGAGTGTTCCTTTCGTAGTAAATTATTATTGATAAACGTATTATATATTATTGACCAACAAATACAAATAAATTAGCGTCATTTAAAATAAAATAATATTTCTTCCATGGCAAGATAAGAAAAAGTGCGATGGACATGGATATTATTCCATCTCGCTTGCACTAAATAAAGAGGGTCGTGATGGAAAAATCTTACCTTTTTTCTCGCCTAGCCCCCATCCGTCAAATTCGTACCGTGCGATAAGGAACTTTGTTCTCAAAAACCGGATAAGTAAGGGCCCTGAGGGTTCCGCATAAACTTAAGCAAGAAGATTATAAATTATAGATGGTAATCACCAAACATATTGCGGTAACGCAAAAGGTACATAATTTTTTTATATGATAGGGTGACAAACGAGCACATAGTTAACCTGTTGGTAAGTGGTTGCTGTGACCCATAGACATCTACACCTATCCTCAATAAGGAATGAAAATGCAGAAGCGTTGTCACCCGTGAGAACTAAGATGGAATGCCTCCTTTCCATTTAAAAGGGTCTCCGGTCCTCTACACTCACCATTCGAAACACGGGTGTTAAGCTGCTATTTCACGGTGGTGTTCTGTGAGAGCGTGGTCCTTCCCCGGTCGAGCCGACCTATTCGTGCTACAACTATACATACTACTAATATAGCTGCAGCATGGCTCTACCACGAATGAATTACATAGTAGGATTAAAAGCCAAACTTAACTTTGCAGTGGAAAAAATGGCTACTGCTATTACAAACATCGGTCTACATCACATTCGGTGCTCCAACTGCAAATATACGTATCTAATGCCAAGTTTTACGATATATACCTACAACTTGACTATTTTTTGGTTTGTTTTCTAACTTGTGCTAGGTGACTTTAATTCTTGCCTAAAATATGGATTCTAGGTCAACGAGAATTACCCAATAGGTTTTTGATATGATATAATAGGTTTGCGAGTTTCAAACTATGTGACATAAATAGCCGTATATTTTGATTGCGTTGACTAAAAAGCTTGAATTTGACGAAAAAGCCAAAGGATAATCTGTAGTTGATATTTATTTCAAATTAATAACTCTAGCCGTTCCTGAGAAAAGGGCCTTAAGAGACGGACTGATGGGCAGATGAACTGTAAAGTAGTCCTATGAGTATTCCGGCTTTTCTTTTGGGGTACGAAATCCTAAAATGCAGCAAATTTACAGACGAGAACAAGATGAATAAATATCGAACTATAATTAACACCTTCGGTATAGATAAACAACATTATTAGATTAAGTTGTTAAATGTATATTTCTAAAGCAGTAAAGAGTTCAGGGTCGAAAAGGATTCTCAACTTATCTTCTTAAAGATTTCAGCAAAATGACGTTCGTTGAGTACCTATCTACATCAGCGCAGGATTCGACGCGGCAACGTAACACATTCCGTTCGCACGCTGACCACTCACACGTTAGTCATCATTTTTTCATCTCGCCATGCATATTCAACGCAAATATAAATCATTCAGAGCCATCCCCGTACAGCCGTACAAAATAACCGACTGTCCCAACGCTAACTGCGAAAAATATCGCGCGTAAATATAAATGAACAAACGTAAAACCAACGAAATATCACGTTAATAATTACCCACCCCTTTGAGCCGTTGATAAATGGCGTCATTATTATCACCAGCACTGTGGAAAATTTATACTCGTCTTGATATTTATTCAAATGGCAGGCCCAAGAGCATTATATTTATAGAGCTCGCGTTTTTTTTTTCTTTCTCTTTTTACCTTATGCACCACCATTTTTTGCCAAGTCATTGAATCTTTTTATTAATTGTAAACTAACAGAATCTTTGCGAAGCGTATAAAGGAAGTTATTGCTTTTATATGGAGTACATCACATTAACTAGTTAATTATATACAATTTTGTATTTGATACCATTAAATATTATATTTTACAACTGGAAATAAGCCTCACTAAATAAGACTACAAAAGACTGACTGCAATATCACACAATCAACGTTGTCATGTAATATAAAGCATTTTCAGTGGATCATAATTTACTGTTAGTTAAACAATGCTTTTACGGACAAAGATTAATTTATCTACTTTTGTGTATGTATATGTACTATTAGTGTGTTTAAAGCAAGTTCGACAAAATGAATACTAATAAATGTTTTTGTGCTGTCTTTTTACTAACTCAGCAGAGCAGGACAGTATTTCATGCCGACACACCGCCTGCAACTTTACAAGGCGCAGATTCCGATCTCTGGGCTGGGTCTCCTTAGTGCCAGCTCCTTCCACTTGACCGTATCCAGCGCAGAGCGGTTCGAATCGTTGATGACCGAGTTCTTTCCGATCGGCTTGACTCACTGGCACTGCGTAGAGATGTTGCATCTCTTTGCGTATTTTATCGATTCTAACACGGGGAGTGTTCTGTGGAATTGTTCGGGCTAATTCCAGGCGCTCAATTTCACCATCGCACATCGCGACAAAACTCGCGGATGATTGGCGGTTCACCACTGCGCGATTTATAAGATGTTTTCTTCCTCGCACAACTTAATTGTAGAATCGATTACCACCAGCGATTTTTCCGAACCGATACGGTGTAGGGAACTTCAAGAAAAGAGTCTACTCCTTTTTAAAAGGCCGGCAACGCATTTGCAATTCCCCTGGTGTTGCATTGTTCATGGGCGGCGGTAGTAACTTACCATCAGGTGAGCCGCATGCTCGTTTGCCCCCTCTCCTATAAAATAAAATAGAAAAGGTAGTGCTTAGCTACAATCCCCGATGGTGAGCTGTGATGAACTCCTATATAGTAAATCGCACTGCTTCAGTTTAATTAAAACCTATATATTCATTCTTGTCTTAAAAACATCCAGATTGTAATCGGACGGAAAGACAAACGCCGGAATTAAATTATTCCACTCTTTTATTATCCACTTGTTGTTTGGCTGTGACTCGCCGTTCCTCGGAAATCACAAAACCGTTGGTCTTGCGTCTGATCTCTCTCCGATTGTCCCGGATTTTCTCCCATAGAACTATAGAATTAGGCAATAGAGAGTGCAACTGTGCTTGTTCACACACTCGTGTACTATAATCATGCCCTGCGCAGATGGTTAGTCTCCGTTGAGACTATCCGCCGTAACCAAAATTCGGCTTAGAGGACTAAAGCTTGCTCAAATCAAATTATAATGTTTAGAATATAAATAACAAATCGGTGGAGACGCGCTGACCATCTGGATGCCTGATAGTGGAAACTGGATTAGAAGAATTCATATGTTTGTTCGTGCGAGACTGTGCGGTATAACATTAATTACACTTATCCTCTTGTCATATTATGTGGAGGGATAATTACTCTAGTTCGTTCCTGTGTGACAGGCAACGGGCGCTCATTGCGTGACACACGTTATTTTTACTTTACAAAGATGGCATATACAATATGCCATATTGTATCAGCAAACGCATCTGCTTATCCTATTTACATAGGTTGTATCAAAACCTTACGTCATTACCATCAAGCTAGTTCTAATTAAACTAATCATTACTCCATACGCAGCTTTTATTGTTAGCCATTTTATCGTCCGTTTATTATCGTTAATATTATAACTTTATTAGCAGTGTACACAGGTGTCATATTATACTAAACGATTATAATTTATACAATAAGGCTTTCGTTCTTCTTGATGTCCTTCTATACCACCTTGTTACTTTATATTTTTGTCGTTAAACAGCAAAGCATATAGCATATAAGGTTAAGTTCGTTTTATCGAGTTAAAGATCTTCTAGAATAATCATCAATTATTAGGCACATCATCTTAGTTCTTAGAGGTAACAACACACTTCTAAGAATATTGTAACAGTCTTTTTTGTTAAAAAGGTTCAGCTGCACTTATTTGGTTTTTATCTAGGTTAGACAAATTTTCATGAGCTAAAATCGTATCTTAAATTAAGGAAGGAAAATGGTAGTAAATAGCGACGTTTTTACTTTTATAAAAAGTTACCTCTACGTTTTGTTCTTTGTCATGGGACGTTTTACAAATATGAATTACTCAAAAAAGAATCGTAACAATTATTTGTAAGAGTAGGTCTTACAAATAAATGTTCCGTATAGGATTCGATACCACAGCCATTAGCGCCGCAGCGTAGGTCACAGCCACTACGCTATCGTTTGAAAAAAATACGTTTCGACCTCAATATTTTTTGTCTTATACAATCAATCTATGTAATGCGAAACAGTGCGTAATCTCGTAGTAACAGCTCTTGGCAATTCGTTTGGCGACAACAAGCGTAGTATGACAAAGGCCGTATATTTTGTAAAAGTTACGACCACAGCAAATAAAAGTAGAGAGGCTATAAAACTTCTTTTATCTTTCGACAAATAAATATTTGTGAACGTTTCCGATGTTATTTTATTGCAACAAAGGTTTAACTTAAGCATGCAGTTTTGGTTATTATTACAATCGTTTTATTGTACTTATCGACTCTTATACGAAAATAATAATATGAAAGTATAGAAGATATTTAAATATCTATTACGCAATCATAAGTAAACGGCTAAAGGCATGAAATTTGGCGACAGATAGGTCACGTCCTGAATTAACATACAGTATACAACTTATAACCTTTACAAGTTAACAATATAGCTTACAAGGTTAGCAATGTATGTATATAAGGGGGATCCCTTTGTGGAAATATAACGGGAAGGCCTATGTTTATCAGTTGACTTTTGATAGGGTGAAAGGCACATGTATTACCACGAGGATATAAATATTACCGCAGGAAATTGAACATGAAGGCGTTTCTGTTTCGACACGGGCGAAGTAACTAATAAGTACAAATTGTAACATTATCTAATTATGACACATTAACGAAAGGTATTAGATAAGACGGATATTTATTTATAAAATAATTATTTTTGATCAATTTATCAAAAATACGCTGTCACACACACATTAAAACCTTAGAAATCATTCCGCATAAAAACATACATTATTATAGATGTCCCGGCTTCGCCTAGGTAGAATCTATTAATGTAGTGATATTAAACTTATCATCGAAGACCATTTTATTATGGAAATTTTTCGTCTTCTCAAAAAAATCTCAAGTTTTTCGGATAAAATGTATCCTAGATCACTTCTAGAATTACTTATTATTATAATTATTCATGTCATTGTGTCAGTTATATTACAATCAATTCACCTATTCTGGAGATTGGCTCGGACAGATAGACAGACAGGCAGACAGTAAAACAAAAATATTAAAAACCTCATTAATAAGGCAGTTATTTCGATGTTATAGACAGACATTTTAGTTTTATTTATAAATATCACAATCAGTTTAAGCTAATTCACACGTAAACAAACCCAAAATTTCTTCTAGCTTCTAAATGTATGTTGGAATGATTCAGCGAAAGTAAGCATAAAGTAATGAGGCGTTACGCTACCTGTGTGTGTATGTGTGTGTGTGTTTTATATGTAACAAGAAGCCTAACCCTTAAAATCTCCTCTCTCTTACTTCGTCCCTCCTTTTCTAAGGGACCTTAACATTAAGTACGGGATAGGCGGTTAAACGATTTACGTAAATATCGCAGACTTTTTGTCGGCTTCCAACCCAGCACGGGTCCCGTACGATGACTAATTCTTAATAAGATTTTGGAAGGAAGAATACATTTCCATACAAAATTTATTTCCCGGGCCTATGGCTTACAAAAAGTATTATTTCAAGCAGAGCAACGCTAAATTTTTACGAAAATCACTTATAGTTGCTGCGTAATATACGAGTATAAATAAATATATAATTTGATCTATAACAAACACAAGACAAAATATATATTTAATAGTTCGGGGAAAAAGTTTCTTCGTATTCTATTACTATAAAATTGAAGAAAAATCTCTATGGTTTTACTGTTATTTCTGGCTACTTTTAATATTAATACATATAGCATATTAAGAAAAAGAAAAATAAAAAGTAATAAACACTTTCCCGTCATTTTTTAATTGTTTTTCGGTCCGCCAAAATGAGTGAATCTATTGAAGAAATTCGACACATTCTGAAGTTTTATTACAAAAAAGGGAAAAATGTAACTCAAGCCGCGAAAAAAATTTATGATGTTTATGTACCTAATGCAGTGTCAGTAAGAGTAGCACATATTTAGTTCAAGCGTTTTCAGTCCGGGAATTATGATGTCAAAGATGCAGCTCGCCCTGGTCGCCCTCATACGGATGAAGTCGATGCCATTTTTGAAAAAAAAGTAGAGCAAGGTCGGCATATTAGTAGTTAAAACATAGCCGGGGAATTGAGGATTGACCACAAAACAGGTTTGATACATCTGATAATATACAAAAAAGCTCGATATTTGGGTACCACACGAGCTCACTAAAAGAAACCTCATGAACCGTGTACTCATTTGCGATTATCTATTGAAACGTAATGAAACCAAACCATTTTTGAAAAGATTGATCACTGGTGATAATAAGTGGCTCACCTACGACAAGAATGTGCGAAAAAGATCATGGTCAAAGGGTAGTCAAGCTTCACAGACTCTAGCGAAACCCGGATTAGCACGCAATAAGGTAATATTGTGTGTATGGCTGTATGGTGGGTTTTGGAAGGGCATAGTTTATTATGAGCTTTTACCGCCGGGCAAAACCATCGATTCGAATCTCTACTGCCAAAAACTAATGAGAACTGAGAAAAACGACTGAATTATTGATCAACAGAAAAGGAGTGGTCTTTCATAATGATAACGCCAGATCGCACACATCTTTGGCCAATCAGCAACGGGATTATGTCACTACCTACAAGATGGCAACAAGTTATCGATTATCATCAGCGCCATACCAGCGTAAAACAGCAGCATTAAGCTGCTATTTTATGCTGGTATGGCGCTGTATGCTGGTAAGGGTGGTATGGCAGGGCGTAAAATAAAAGCAGAAGTTAATCCTAACGACTTGCAACCACTAGCTGTAGCTACTAGCTAGCCACTGTAGCTGTCCGATTAAGGACCGGCTTGTAACTTTGTCAGAACTAATAACTAACTAACAAACATTCTAAATCTCTCAAACCACAAGTGCTAAAACGAAGCTATAGACAACTTTATTAGTTGGAATTCATTAGCAATATTATTGAAACTCAATATTACTATACTCAATACACTAATATTACTGATATGATTCATTTCGTGTGCGATTCGAGTACGGTGAATGTTTTAAAATATATGTTAAAACGTTAATTTTATTTACACGATGAGTTTTTAAAATGCGTTTAAGCGTCAGTAGCCTAATGGCAGGGCACGGACCGCGAACTCGAAAGGTCGTGGATTCGAATCCACCTTTCTTCTACTGCCGTGAACCACTCCTAACACAAGCATTTTAAACTTACCAGAAGTGGTTAAAGGGAATATTAGTAATGTTTAATAGCATTACTAGTATTTTTAAAAAAAAATTAAAATGTTCATAAAAATTGAATACAGACTTCAAAAACTAAAAAAAATAAAGTATTTTTCACATAACAGATTATGAAGTCGGTGCTGGTCTGTGCCCTGACTTCCAAGCTTAATATAAGGAAATGATTTTATTTCTTTTAGTTTTAGGAGATACTTTTAACATTATATTTTCTTTACCGAAAAGGTCGTCTAAACAGTTACATTAAAATCTAGATTTATTATTTTAACATTCTTAGTGATGAATTTCTTTAATGAAATTTTGAGAAAAAAATAGTAATACTTCAAAATGATCAAATTGGTTATACTTCAGGAAGTGCTACTAATAAAAATTAATTATTTAATACCGTTGAGCCGTTTCCGAGGAAACGTTGAACATACATAAAAAACACACGTCGAATATAGAACCTCGTCCATTTTTGAAATCGGTTACACAAGTATGGTAAAAAATTAAGTATTTTTTTGCAATTGGTTCTTTTACAGTTTTGCAGTCTCTGGACGGTAATGACCAATACAATGAACATATATCTAACTTAAACAGTTTTAATTGAAGAACCCTGGCGATGGGTAGGACCGGCTCTGTTAGCGGTTACTTAAGCAAAACTATCTCCACGCCTTGTGTTTTCCATTAACTAAATTAGATTGAGTACATGACTATGCTGTAGAAACACGTAAGGAAATTTATCTAACAAGTTACACGTTGAAAGTATACGTTTTATATTAAATTTTGCTAATTAATTAGCACATTCTAGTGAGAGGACATTTCGCAAAATGTATGTAAAACATAACGGCATCGTTGTTATTAGCGTGACGTTTTTATTTTATGAACAAAAATCGGTTTCGATTTTTTTTTATAGAATAAGGGTGACAAACGAGCACACAGTCCACCTGATGGTAAGTGGTTACTGTGGCTCATAGACATCTACATCTATCTTCGTTTGCGAATTAAAATGCAGATGCGTTGTCACCCGTGAGGACTAAGATAGAATGCCTCTTTTCCAGTAAAATGGGTCTCCGATTCTCTACACTCACCATACGAAACACAGCAGCATTAAGCTGCTATTTTACGCTGGTATTCTGTGAGAGCGTGGTCCTTCTCCGGTCGAGCCGACCCATTCGTGGGACAACTGTACTATAAATATAACTGCAGCATGGCTCTACCACGTAAAAAAGATTTAGGGTGAGAGACACGTGGACGGACACAGATATCCCGTGGGAATCGTAGGAGGCGACAGAGGGAACCTGAAACAGAAGATAAGCAGCGGCATCTTTTAGATAATAACTCAATAATAAAGACTACAGTTACCAATCCGCCTGTCAAGCCTGCCAACTATGGATAAATGCCCATAGTTCTTATTAGGCAACCTATGAGACAGGCTTATGTTCAGCAGTGGACTTTTATAGGATGCAATGAATAGATTTGACGAACACGTGGACAGAGGATTACACGAAATACTAAGTCTTTAAAGCTTGTAGTAAAAATTAGCCCATAAATATCCCACTGCAAGGCCTGGCTTTTTTCATTATTTATCTTCATTAATGATAGGGTGATGAAGAAGAAAGAGTCCGCTATGCCTGTATTCATCTCGCAACTATGTTTACGCGTTCAGTTTGTTTTAGTATCTATAATTTTACAAAATATTTCATTTTAACGAATTTATTACTAACCATTTACCTTACTTAGTTTGTATCAACAGTAAAAAAAAACACTAATAAAATGATATTTTTACTAAACCTCCGCACGTGTAAATTTTCAGACCGTTGTTAAATAATTGGATCTTCAGAAGAAGAAAAGTTCTTTAGAAAATTTCGCGAACAAAGTTTAATTGTACGGAAAGTGGCGCAGAATTGCTACGTTGTCGCTAATTAATGAAAACGCGTCAACGCACCGTTGTTGCCGTCGGACACAGATTAATTATGTAAATTTAGCGGGCTGCAACTGCCGATAGTCAATGAATGGATTACAAAACGCCTACGAGCCCCTTTCCTTCCATTTGTAAGTTCGCTCCAGTTTTAACAGGCTCTCGATTAATCTCCGGTCCATTGTCACGGACACTCACATAACGCGTTAGAGAATATATTTTTATACGAATCAACTTTATCCACTCAGCTCACTTGATCCATTAAAGCTATATTATTTCAACACACTCTAGCCATTTTTTTTCTATCAATACTAATCTCTATAATATATAAAAATTGCTGCCCGTTAGTCTCGCTAAAACTCGAAACTGGCTCGACAGATTCTAATAAAATTAGTTCTGCTTGTTTGAGTGGGTCCCTGTATGGTTTAAATTCACAATTGGACCCGGTAGGTGGATGGATCCTGTTGATTAGATCCAGAAATCACCCATGCGAAGCCAGGGTGGATCGCTAGTAGGTTATAAATAATTGTCTAAGTGCGTGCTTGCCCACCTTACCCATTTCCACTATGCTAATAATCACCAATATTTTGTAAATATAAATGCTACAGATAGATTTCTTTGTTATATTAATCCAAATTATACTGCTATTTACAGATATTTATTAGACTTCTCCTGCTTTTGTATTATTTTTAAAGTGGGGCACATTGAAAACAACTATGTATAAAGCTTTATATTTTCAAAACAAAGCTTAATTATTAAGACTGGTTTGCGTGCCGTTGTTGTACCGGTATGTTCTGCAGGGACTTTTGATGGGCTGCAAAGAAGCAGTGGGCTTTTGATGTTTGCAGTCCACTGCGGATCATAAGCCATGGTTAGCGTGTCCTAATAATTTGTATCCAATAGTTATCTTGCGATTTTAAATTATTTTATACATTTATTTAAGTAGCATAAAAATGTATATTATTTTTATAATAAAAATTATTAAAGAAAACTAAAATGATCCCACTGTCGTTCTCAAATGATACCTCATTCGATATGACATTACTACACTCCATAGACGTACATATATATGTCGCAGCCAACTAGCTTAATTAGCCTTCAGTTAACAGACTTTAAATTACTTATATTTAAAAAGTAGAACTAAATAATACACCATTTGAGCAACACTTGACAGTGGTTCAGAGAGAATGACTGCTTCGATATTCAGCCACATATGTTACATATCTTAATGTAAGTTTTAGCGGCCAATAGTTTCTTATCGTGATGAGTTGAAGAGGAAGTTAAATAAACTTAAAAGGAAGTTAAATAAGAGTATGGTAATATTGTTGCATTTTAAAATTTTCTCCTCTATACTCCTGAATTTTTGTCTAATTCGCTGTGCCACATGCGAATAAACGGTCAGAACAAAATTATAAGTGTTTATATATAATAACAGAAACCTTAAAAAATAAATGAGAGACTATAAACTCACGAATTGACATAGTAGATCCAGATTTGACTTTAAATTTCCATTACAAGCAATCCTGTTGCAGAAACGTTTCAATAAAATTACATAAATTGATGAGATTTTAAGTGATTAGTAATATTCTCAAAAGTATTTGTATAGAATAAATGTAACCGACAAGTCCGTAACACTCAAAGTTTAAGTTTATACCTAACAGAATATATAGGCTCTTTATTATAAAAACCCAATAAACATGTACTTAAGAAAAGTAATAAAGTACAGAGTGCTTAGTAAGTATCTCCCAGCAAATTTATTCCTTGTTATAATCCAACCTTGTGATGTAAGTTAAAAATTCAAGTTTGCCGTCGTGGCCTTTATACGAACGGGAAATTTGATGCGGAAAACTTTTTTTATTTAACAATATACTTTTAGATGCTTACGGACTACTGTTTATTGTGAATATTACACCAACATGACTTACAATCAAAATATAACTTACAGTTAAGGTCCATGTTTCTAAGTGTTTTCATATCTAATTGTTTACATTGCAAATATTATTTTAAAATAGTCCCCCTGCCTTTCTTGCATGTTCTTCCCAAGAAGTACAACTAAATGAAAAATAGAATAGTACAAACTGTACTATTAAGTATTTTATTCCACGACAGAAGTTTTTAGGATTCCGTAGTTACACAACAAGGAACCCTTATAGTTTCGCCATGTCCGTCCGGCCATCCGTCCGCGATTTTGGTCACGCCTAAAAGACCCTGAAATAAAATCTTAAAAAACATTTTTATTTAAGTACTTGTAAATGGAAAATGATTTTTTTTACTCGTCTATTCCATCATGTCACTTCTAGTTAAAAAAGGGAAAGGCTATTGCGGATGAGGATGATGATGGTATATATATATATATATATATATATATATATATGATTTGGTATTGTTACCAATCATCATGTCCCCTCTGTTGAGGTTTATTAAGCTATCTTACTGCTGTCCGAGTGGGGGTGCGCGTACCCCCACCTCTGACTGCTTAGCTCGTACCGGTCGATGTTCTGGGCGGTGAGAAGCGCACAGGTACGCGGTCACGGTGTGTACGCGGTGCGTGCTGGAACGCGCCCCATGCGTTATCCTATTTGTCAGTGTCAGTGTGTGATGTGCCTGCGACGTTTGAGTCGACAGGATCAAGCGAGCGTGGTTGTTCTATTAGTATATTACACTCAGGTCTACGGATAGCCGGCATGACGTTTAGTATCGGAACGTAGTTGGCTGCGTTTGCCACTAGCGTGTTTGAATGGGTTACGGCGCTATTGAGACATATCCTTGAGGTATTCGGAGATAGAGGGACGTTGACAATCATTGTGTAAGTCAGAATTCCGTTGATAACGCCGTGCTCCGGTGGCTTTACAGACAAATAAGTCTTGAACTTTCTGTAGTTCATTTAGGTGGAACTTATGTGTGTGGGCGATGACGTTTTGTACAGGTGGAGTTTGTGTCTTAGAAACAGTGTAATCTTCCTGTTAACGAGAGGGTGGAAACGGCCAATGACTAACCTGGCTTTGTTTAGTACTACACTTATGTGATTCGCGAAATTCATTCGGACGTCGAAAGTAAAGCCCAGATATATTGTCGCATCTTCCCAAGGGCTGAGGCGGCCGTATAAGGAAATTACATTTAATCTGTTTTGTTTTGGACTCCGTCGAAAGTATATTGCTACACATTTTTCGAGACTAACTTCAATTCTACATTCGCGGAATCACTCGCTTAAGCGATTGGTATCTTTTTGAAGTTTTAAAGTGAGACGATTCCTATTATAATCTGATACAAAGAGTGCCGTATCGTCGGCGAAGAGAGCAGTGTTTACCACTGGGTCTTTGGGGATATCACTCGTGAAAACTGTAAAGAGAGGTGGAGACAGGACGAAGCTTTGTGGGACTCGATAGCGAAAGGAGCGATTTGTAAGGAAGGCTCAGATGATGTGCACGAGTCTGTCGGGCACGTTTAGTTTATACAGCTTGTATAGCAAGCCGTTGTGCCATACCTCATCTAATGCCTCTGCGACATCGAAAAAGAGGGCCCCCATATTTCGAGTTTTTTGTGTAGGGTGGTGATTATAGCCAGACAGAATATATTCTGTTAGGCGATGAATTTGGTGAATGCACGGGTGTTCGGACATTTTATTGGAAAACCACTTATATCCATTACTACTACAGCTTTATTTTTTCATTTGTGGGATATGCAGGTACAATCTTTCTTTCTTACTTACTTTCTTATTACTTTCACTTATTTTCTAGTTGGTAGTTATTGTAGGCCTCATTCAAAGTATTCATATAGCCTCATACGTCACACTCTTGGTTTACACGGGCGACCTCAGGATAATTTAAGGCAGTGGTGGTTTACGTGCACTTCCGGGAATATAATATAGATAGTCAACTATGATCATCTTTCTACATTGATATGTGAATGATTTGATGTAAAATGTATTATTTTCAAAATCTAACAGTTTTTAATCTTTTTTGAATACTACTCTCTATAAGTCTGATTTGAAAATAAGTCCTTCAGTTACGATCTCCCTATTTGGGCCCATTTTTAGTCGTTATAGTAGTCAAACCGCGAACTCACTTGTTATGCTCGTTATCAAGAAAGCCCACATATTATAATGGGCAACTACGGAACCCTATCTCTACATTGTGCGTGGCCCGACAAGCACATGGCCAGTTTTTTTTTCCGTACCATTAATAAAAACATAAACGACTTTCAAAAGTTTTCAAAAAAATTTCAATATATTTTAATCTAATTTTTAAGGTGGCGACAGCGTAAGGGGATCTATTACCCTATTTTGTTTAATGGATGTTGAATGAAACAACTATATAAAACGCAAACAAGACCTCATGGTTTCATATACGGTGGTGTAGCATCTCGTACATGATATATGCAAATACATGACATCAAGTACTGTCCTAACAGGAGCACGAGAGTACGTTAATCGATTTTATAATGGGAAAAACTCATGTTCAGCAATAATAATAATGGCCGAAGTTCGGTCACGGTGGCCCGTTTCTACGCGACAAGATTATAGTGTCATAGTATATACAAACACAGATGCACTATATATTCCATCGCACTTATAGTCCTATGGGACGGTAATGCGACGCGACCAGATAGTGATCAAGCGTAGGACCAACGCCTTTACGTGCTATTGAGGCACGGGGATGAAACACCGTTTTCTGATTACTGAAAATTTCTTGACAGAAAACCCAATAACTGATTTTGGCCCGGCCTGGGATTCGAAGCCGGAACCTCATAAACAGCAATTGCGTTTACAAGTACTAGACTAACAAGGCAGTGAAATAGTTCAACACCAGACTATACAACAGTATAATGGTAAAAAGAAAAAAAATCGCTAACATTCTGTATGAATAATAATTTTTAATGTTTGTGTATATATTCTTTGAATGAAGAGTAATTTTTAATTTCCTTTTGAACTAAAATAATGAGTATATTCAAACTACGATTTTACGTTTATAAATTATATTTTGGCTGAAACATTGATATGTTCAAATGTAATGAAATAATTTAACCTGTAGCAATTATATTATATCTACGTTATTCGTCCAATTATAGCAAGACGCCTGAGTTACAATTAACGTATAACATTATCCTCTATACATATAATAAGTCTTCGATACATCTACGAGTATATCTATAATAAATCTGTAGAAAAATGTGTGTTCACGATTCACGCAAAAACTACCGAACCAATTTCCATGAAGTAAGGTGTATGTAGGTAGTAAAGGGGTTATGATTTTCCTTTTTTTAAGTTATTATGGTTGCTGATGGTTCTATTATACCTAAAGAGGATTTAGGTAAACGTATAATAAATCTGTAGAAAAGTTTGTGTGTGTGAAAAGAAAACTCATCGCACCACCAACCAGTAAGGGCAGAATAACGTCTGCCGAGCCAGCTAGTATTATCATAAACGTAAATATACTTGCCTATAGATAATATAATTTCGTGCACTTCACGAAATAACCTTCCAAGTATGTCGCAACTGGAATGAGAGCCATTCCGACATTCCTAGGGTTAACAACGGAATGTCGGAATCCTCTAATTTAAGGTGACCAATCGAGGAGCTAGTAATTATAATAGTTGTGCCGTTTACGTGCGTTACAACGACAATTATTTAATTTATAATTGGTCTTATAGATTACGTATTAGAATGAATATTATGTAAAATACTAATAAATGTGGATAGATCTTTATCTGAAATAAACATTATTATTATTGTTAAAACGAATGTATTTTAATGATTATACATTATTATATATTAATGGCTATATATTATCTTGCATGGTAGATCCACGCTGCTGCTATATTATGGCTGCAGCACTAATTGGTTGGTTCGACCGGGAAGGACCACATTCACATAGAATACTAACGTGACCGTTACCGATACCATTACAGCCTATTAAAGTCCATTGCTTGGACATAGGCCTCCCCCATAGATTGCCTCATACGAGGATATTTGCCATAGTTGCCACGCTTAGCAAGTGGGTTGGCAACCGTAGTGTTTTATTATTTTAATCTATCTGTTCTGTGTTGTAGATGTTGTACTTCGCCCGCGTGTAATTTAGGGTTTTAATTATGTTGCGCGGAACACTAACTCTTTTCCTAAAATATAAGTAACTTAAGTTACTCCTTATAACATCAACTATCTGCCAGTGAAAGTCCCGTCGAAATCGGTCCAGCCGTTTTGGAGATTAGCCGGAACAAACAGACAGACAGACAGACAGACGGACAGACAGACAAAAATTTTCAAAATTGTGTTTTTGTTATAAGTACCGTATATACTTTCATATGCATTTAGTAAAAAGCTGGTATTTTGACATTACAAAGAGACACTTCAATTTTATTTATTTGTATAGATGTTATCAGGAAGATGCTGCTGCGCAACTCCTGTTTCTTTTTCCCTCTGTCGCATCTTACGACACCCTCGGGACGATATGGGGTAGTGGATATTCTTACACTGTCACTACAAGGTTAACACTACCGTGAAATCTACTATTTCACGGTAGTGTTAACCTTGTAGTGATTTTTTCGTATACTAAGTGACGAGAACCGAAAACCCTTTTACTGGTAAAAAGGCATTCCATGTTAGTCCTTCTAAATTGAGAATACATGTAGATGTCTATATCTCATAGCATCCATTTACAGTGGTCCTTGTGCTCCCTTGTCACCCTTCCTAATATATATAAAGTTTGTCTTATGATATAAAACATATTGTTATCCATAAACAATACATGCTAAAAGCAAAACGACTTCTTGATAATATACCGAATAAAGTAGTTGCATAGATATAGGCAGCATCTACAATACGTACAATATGAAAGGCAGTTATGAGATTCTTCTTTAGTCTCAGCAAGCAATTTGGGGAGACATTAACGCTTTAATGGCGTCTTTTTTATTCATTCCGTCAATAGATTAAACAAAATCCATTTCCATCTTTCGTTAAAGACAAAAGCATACCTAATATAAGCGTATACGGTTTAATCTTTGGGTCTAGGATCTCCTTTAACTTTTTATTGCCTTTAAAAGGACGCACTTCGAGAGTTGGACAAAACAGAAACAGATGACCCTCGACTGATTATTACAACGATTTACATAATATGAATAGATATACGGCCTTACTTATATAATCGTTAATTATCGCTTACTTAAATTAAGTTTTGGTTATCTTTATACCTTACCTCTTTTTATAGAATTTTTATTGAAAAGAAAGCAAGTTTAAGCTCTTTTTATATAGAAGTTGATTCTTATGTGTACGGCCGTAAGTTATTACTACATAAGGATATTAATTTTGGACAGGCTTGGAAATTAAGCCGCAGTCCTCAGTTATTGACATTATCAAGTAGCCAATCAAACATGGAAGTTACGTAGTCATAATTCGTCAAAATCGATTTGAGTAATACACTTCTTGTATACATAAAAATAAAATTGAAGTGTATGTCCGTAATATGGAAATAACTAGCTTCTATTAAGCTTAAGGTTATTTGCATGCTATTAAGACATAAATAACCTTTTTTGTCTGTCTGATCTGTTCAGGCTAATCGTCAGGAGGGCTGAACCGATTGTGATGAAGCTTTACGAGCAGCTAGAGAGCAATTCCAGAAAGTATCTAGACTATATTTAATTCGAAAAACTTTTTTTTTTTTTTGCGAAAACCAAAAATTTTTTTTTCTTTTTTTAAATTAGTGAAATAAATGGTCTTTGATTATCTTAAATCTAAATCACACCACATTAATAGATTACATCCAAGCGAAGCCGGGGCAGGACGCTTATCTTGAATATTCTACGAAATGAAATATTAGAGTCACTTACGGTAATAAACATACAAGATCCTCATGCAACGGTGCTGTCTATTATTCAAAATATTATGTTGACATTGGACAGAGACGCAATATTCTTTCCTTAATTTGATCTAACATAAAACACGATCAATCATGTGAACGGAGCAGGGTGGCGCAGCGTACCGTACCGCTGGCGCTCCCAGCGACACACTCATTCATCACACTTCGAGCGTTCTTAAGTGCTTTAGTGCTGCTCCGAGCCAGATTCAGCTCCTTATATTTTATGGACAAACAACCACACTCAAAATTGATTACACCCGCACTGGATACAACAGATAGATGTGATGCTGCTTTTTATTTGTGCCAGGTTTTTTCAAAACAGTAACTTGAAAACGACATATTTCATGTCAATTGAGATTTATTATTTTTGAAGTTATACTTGTTTTGGGGCGTTTAGGAAAAATTATGAGAATGTATTTTTTACAATGAGCACACCGACAGCTAAAAACGACACCATGAAGTTGTTACTATGCGCTCGCACACTGACACCTCAAAGGGACAACTTCATTGGGTAACTGTCTCTCAAGTTTTCGTGGGAACTGATAACTATATATAAGTTATTTTTAGTTATTTTTGTTTTCTTACGCTAAAGAAGTATAACTTCCTACGTGCGTACATAAGTACACACACACGTTTTTTAATATTTAAATAACTGGTTTCTACTAAGCTCAGGGGGCTATTTGAATGTTATTAAGACATGAATAAACATTTAAAAAAATATATAGGTATATGAAATTCATCAAATATATATTAAATCATAAATAATTGAGTAACAAATATAAGGTGAACCTTATTCTTAATAGACTTACTAGGTGTCAGGGCATCTTTTCTGCCTGAGAGTCAGTCAGGATAGATACCTATTTGTGCACTGCTGTGTTCCAGTCTGTAGAGTAAAGAGAGCCAGTAAAAGTGCAGGCTGTGAGACATTCCATCCTAGTATACTGTAATCCTCGGGTACTGTACTGTAGCCTTCTTTGTTTGAAGTTGGCTACAGGTGTCCATGGACTGCAGTATCCACTTACCATCAGGTGTACTGCAAGTTCGGTTGTCACTTCAGTTTTATAAAAAAAAAAGACAGCGGATAAGAGATATAGTGTAAAGGTGTGTAAAGGTATAAGCGACATATATATAATTCGGTGTTCACATATCTTTATGAAAACATATTATATTACGCCCCGTAATTTTCCAATGCAAAGCATTGATTTAATTTAACGACAACACCCTACTAGATTTGTAATTTTTCTACCTTTCAAACCCAACGATTAAAAATATAAACAGTAATTAATTACTTAAGAATTCAGAGATTTATAATATAACTATTAATCTATCGCAATATCAAATGTTGGAGCGGCGCTCGAACAATGTGCGCACAATAATTATGCCTGTGATATTTCTACTAACATACTCGTGCAAAATAATATGTCAGAAATTGAAGTGGCAAAAAAGTGTAGCTTTATTTTACGAGCGAGCGGTTTATCGAGTAGGTTTAAACACAATTTTAAAAGAGGAAAGAGTGCAAGCTCGTTTAATTGCAATTTCGACTAAGCCAGTGATCGCCACATAAGCCGGCAAACAGATAGGTCGAGGTTCTGCGGGTAAATTCAGATATACCCGGCGACGCCAGCTGACCGAATGCACATAGATAGTGCTGAGGTTCATAGTATTTAACAGTATACTATATTGAAACCATAATACCTAGCTTTGTTCTCTGAGAGTCTGTTGCTCTAAGCGGTAATATAGAGGAATATCTAAGCTAAGCTTTTAGTCTAAGCTGTCCGAACTCAGTTTGTGAAAATACCAGGGTGGTCTGAAAAGTTTCCGACCTAAACGTGAAGATGGCAGCACCACGTATGAAACAAGTTGTTATTTGACAGTCGTTTGAGTGAGTCGATGTGAGTGTTTTGTGAAAATGAAAAAATTGAATATCGAGCTGTCATTAAATTTAAATTTTTGCATTTGAAAGGAAATACGCCTACGCAAATCAAAGATGAGTTGGACTCTGTAAATGGGGACTCTGTACCATTATTTACCACAGTGAAAGACAAGACAAATGGTGCTAGACGACCGCCGATTTAAAGTCAGAGGCATAGCCTATGAAAATGCCTAAAGAACCTGTTTGTCATATATTAAATCAAGATTTAGGCATGAGAAAACTGTCAGCGCTTTGGGCGTTTGTTCACGTTAGACCAAAAACATGTTCGAATGAACATTTCCAATGCTCTGTTGGGCAGTTTAGGCGCAATAAATCCGAGTTTTAGCGCTGATTCATTACTGTGGATGAAACTTGGATACACCTTTATACGCTCGAAACAAAAATACCGTCAAAACAATGGATTGCCAAAAGGGAACCGGCTCCAAAAACAAAGTAAGAACTGTTTTTCGGCTGGGAAAGTGATGGCAACTGTTTTTTGGGATAGTCATGGAGTTATCTTAATCAATTATCTTCAAAAAGGAAAAATCATTATACGAGCATACTACGCATTACTTGACGAAGTAAAGGCAGAAATTTCGAAGAAACGGCCACATTTGCAGAAAAAGAAAATCCTGTTTCACCATGACAACGCGCTGTCTCACACCTCAGCGGTTGCCATGGCGAAAATCCACGAATCACGGTTTGAACTACTTGACCAACCGCCATACTCACCACACCTAGCCCCAAGCTACTGCTTTTTCTTCCCTCATCTAAAAATTGCGCTCGGAGGACAGAGATTTTCGTCAAATGAGAGGAAAAATACCGACTACTATTTGGATAGGTTAGAGAGATGGAAGCATCGCTGGGAGAAGTGTGTAGAGTTACAAAGAGACCATGTAGAAAAATAAAAATAAATTTTAAGAAAATATGTCTCGTACCTTTGTTAAGTCGAAAACTTTCAGACCACCCACGTATCAGTTGAATAAGCATAATATTTCCGTACTTAAATAAATAACGTAATTAAGACTTAAAAGCATCCCCGTCACGTAATGAAAAATCACATTAAGCTATCCCCAAACTTCTTACCGGAAACGATTTGGGTGAAATAAAATGAACTTTGACAGCTCTGTGGCGCAGTGGCTTAGCAATCAGTTGTTGCGCTGGGGGCCGCGGGTTCGAATCCCGCACGGAACAAGTATTTGTATGGCCTACAAATAATTGTTCCGGGTCTGGATGTTTGTCCTTGTGCAATTTATGTTTGTAAACTGCCTCCACGACACAGGAGAAAATCCTAGTGTGCGGGTAACGTTTTTGAAGAAAAGAAAAGAAAAAAAAAGAACTTACAATTACCGCGCCCCGCAAATGATATCGTCGGTATGGGAATACATTGAACGTATACTTTTAAATTTTAAATTTAATATATAAAAATATGAGAGCTATGTGCAAATTGGCGCTTCACTGAGTGTGATATAACTATTATATAAAGTAATAACGTAATGTCAGAAATAATAAATTATAAGTAACTAACTAACACGACTAACATCTCATATCAGTCGAATAAGCATAATATTTCCGTACTTAAATAAATAACGTTATTAAGACTTAAAAGCATCCCCGTCACGTAATGAAAAATCGCATTAAGCTATCCCCAAACTTCACAGCGGAAACGATTTGGGTGAAATAAAGTGAACTAACGATTATCGGGCTCCGCAAACAATATCTTCGGTGTGGCAATACATTGAACGTACCTATCTTTTAAATTATGAATTTAATATATAAGAACATGAGAGCTATATGAAAATAGGCGCTTCACTGATTGTGATATAACTATTATATAAAGTAATAACGTAATGTCAAAAATAATAAATTATAAGTAACTAACTGACACGACTGACTTTATTCCATTTTTTCCGGTAGGTAGTGCGATGAGTTTTTTTTTTTTATACAGGAGAGAGGGCAAACTAGCATACGGCTCACTTGAAGGTAAGCGAATACCGCCGCTCATGAACAACTTCAAAACCAAGGGAATTGCACGTGCTTTGCCGGCCTTTTAAAAAAGTGTATCGGTCGTATCGGTCCGGAAAAATCGCTGGTGGTAATCGATTCCACTAAGAAGTTGTGCAAGGAAGAAAACTGCGCCATGTAAAGCTGTAGGCGGTGTGCCGGCAAGGCAAAGTAATGACATGAAATACTGTCCTAGTTTGCTGAGCACATTAAGCTTTTAGAGGCCAATTTGACCTTCTCTTCCAAGTAACCACGAAATTGCACATCATTCGATATGTCGACACCGAGGATTCCAATACTAGCTGAGGCAACACAGGGAGTGCCTTGAAACTGAGAAGATACGACAAAGGTGCTCTTTTAGCGGTAAACGCGCAAACTTGTGTATTCTCGGTATTAAATTGGACTAGATTTATTCGCCCCCAATCCGAGACTTTGTTCAGCAAAGACTCGACTTTAGACACAAGTTTGTTCCGGTACTCGGCGTCGTTTTCTCGAGAAATATTGGCACGGCCGGGGTATAGAGCATCACCAGTGCTATCATGTGCATAGCACTGAAAGTTACCGCTTCACAACATATCATAGATATGCAAAAAACAGCGTTGGTGATAGCAAGCAGCCTTGTGGACCACCAGCGTTAATGGGCTTGTAATCGAAGCATGCATTGTCTACTACGACCTTGATGCTCCGTTCTGCAAGAAAGCTGATGATCCAATTGCCCAATTTCTCGGGAAGCCCATAGGAAGGGAGTTTCGAAAGAAGAGCTTGCTAGGGTTCTGGGGAAGTCCCCCTACCTTCCCCCCTTGCGGAAATGTACAGTTTATGTCTAATCATTTTTTTGTAAAATCATAGCCTCACTTTTTTACACAGGAATATTGACATAGTTACTTCTGCAACGGCTTCGGTGCTGCAGGGAGTGCAGCCCCTTCATCTATGCGTAGCAAATCACAGGTACCCATGCTCACAGGTACCCATGCATATTTCTACAGTTCGTTTCAGTGAAAATTTTAGAGCAACTAATTTTTAAACTTGGCACCTAATTAGCACCTAAAAAGCCCCTAATTTTAGGTTTTCCTAAATGTAAATTCCTGACTTTGCGTTGCTGGCGAGGCACAGCTACAAAACATGGCTTCCATACGAATTGAAAAATTAAAGATTTTTCTAGAGTCAATTAAAAGAGATTAAAATTAAAGATTTTTCTAGGGTAATTTTCTAGGCTGAGGCTTTTTTATGGAAAACACATTTTTAAAATTACGGTTTGTATTTAACAACTGATTCGGTGTCAATACTGAATTCGAAATTATAAACTTTATAAGAAAAACTATTTAAAACAAGCTTTTATAGTCTTTGCTATGGACAGCACCCGGATGCATCACCAAACCAGCTCCATGGTACTAACATATTCATTTGCATTATCATCAAAATTACATAAGTATGCCACATTTTAGCGCAACGATGTCAGCAATGTCAGCAATGCTTTATAAATTGATTACAAATTTAGAATCAAAAAGACGTACGAAAAATCAGGTTTAATAAAAAAGCATGTAAAATAAATTTCGTTTGTTAATCCGTTATTTCGTTTATGTTTATTCAATTTCAAGTCATTTTGATCTTGCTGGGTTTGATATAAAATGAAATCATACTCATACCGCGTTAAACCGTCAAACCCTACTGAGACAAAGGTCCAATTGAAATTCGAAGTGTAATTTTTGTTCGCAGCGCTGCTCTCCGTCAAGAATGTAACTTACGATACCATCGCTACAATCTCTAACTGTGCCATAAAACCGACTACACATTATATTATATACGCGTCTAGGTAGTCCGCACATCCGTCCCCGTACGGTAGTGCTCTCTCGCTCTCGCGCCTCCGCTGTCCTGCTCGCACTGTACAGTGCGACGCCTGGTGAGTCCTTTTTCGCTAACTCCAGTTATTACCTCCCTGTCTCTGGGCGGGGCGGTTTGACTGTTGGTCTTGCTTTTTAATTGTCATTTTTGTTTTTTGTAATTATTTTATTGTTATTTATTGTAACGTGTATATTGTTTCAAGGGAGTTACTTGCTCTTTTCAGAGCAAGGCCCTGTTCTTTTGAGAACCAGGGCACAACTCCTAGAATAAAACCGTCCCGTTCTTTTCAGAACGGTGATCCCCCACGCCATACGATAGTTTTAATAGTCTTTTAAATTTGTTAGTTGTAGAATAGGTTAAAATGTCCGCTCAGGACCTAAAAGCTTCGCTTCGCGAGGCCATCAATAGGACATACGACCCGCAGGCGCTTACCGCCGTTCTAGCCCTTCTGAATTCTCGCGCCCGTAAGGCAATTATCCCGCCGCCCGTAATAGCGGCCCACATTGAGTCCCAGAACTCATTCGCGCCTCTCGAATTAGACATGGAGTGCTCCAACTCCAACTCCGACTCAGAATCTACACTCCGGGGCTCTGGTTCTACGGAGTCGTCTCACTCAGACGGATCCGAAGAATCAGAGTTCACGACGGTGTCTCCCAAGCGTCGTAAACGCGCCGCGAAAACCGTTTCGGCGGCCTCTGCCGCCCCCACAAACCCCGCAGCCCCCGTAGCTGCCTCAGTCCCCGCAGCTCCCGCTGCAGTTTCAGTAACACCACTGCCCAAGCCGGCCTCCCGCTGTGCTTCTAACCCGACTAAGAAGCAAGTTCCGCCCCCTGTCTTCTTACGAGACAAGGCTCAATTCACCCGCCTCTCCAAAACCTGCTACGACGCAGGAATAAAATATGACCAAGCCACCAACCTCGGGGAGGCTATTAAAATCATCCCCAAATCTGTCGACGACTTTCGTCGTCTCACCAGGCTCTTCACAGCCGAAAAAGTCTCTTATCACACGTACGCTCTTCCGGAAGAGCGCAAAATCAGGGCCGTCATCCGAGGCGTCCCTTTTGAAATTTCCAACGAGGAAATCCTTGAGGACCTTAAGTCCCAAGGATTCCCGGTTGAGGCTGTGCATAAAATGCACAGCAGAACGGGCTTGAGGTTCCCCCTCGCTCTCGCTATTCTTTCAAACGCTCCGGAGGCACAGACTATCTTTCGGCAGTTACGCACAGTGTGTGGGCTGTCGGGAGTTAGGGCTGAGCTCCCACATAGGCGCGGCTACCCGGCGCAGTGCCACCGCTGCCAGTTATATGGTCATGCGGCGGCCAACTGCTCCGCCCCACCCAGGTGCGTTAAGTGCCTCGACCCCCACAACACAAAAGAGTGTCCCCGGCCCAAAAATGCCGAATCCCCACCCGCGTGCGTCCTGTGCAAACAAACAGGCCACCCGGCTAACTACAGAGGCTGCCCTTGCGCACCTCACCCCCGCCCCATTAGGCACGCTCCACCGCCGGTTAATGCTAAGTCATTCCCGGCCCTCCCGTCAAGATTGCCACCTAAGAGATATTTTCGCCCATCTCAGGTAGACCCAAGGCCCTCCCGGGTCCCTCCCCCTCTTCTTCGCCCACCTCCGGGCTTCTCGCAACCATTACAGCCTCCAGTCTTTCCCTGGGGACCCAAAAAGGCCGACCCTCCGCGGTCGTCCCCCGCTGCACAGCATGAACAACCCTCAGTGGCTGATGATCTAAATACGGTGTACGCCGCTATTAAGAACATCAACATTGGGGAGATCACAGTCTTAGCACGCAAATTGCGCGCTGCCAAGTCCCCTCAGGACAGACTCCTTGCTCTTACAGAGCATCATAATCTTTTAAGTACGTTGTAAAATTAATTTAATCATTTCATCGTAAGGTAAATACGTCGGGTTAAAACTGCCTCCGTAGGCACTCACTAATTAAAACTCTCTAAAACTTCTTTAAAGTCTCAGAGTTTCATTAACATACTCGTTCGTGAGGTAGCTAAGTGTGCAACCCCACTCCCTCTCGCTATCGCATCCGCAGGCCGAGGAACTCCCACTCGAACCCGCCTATTCTCTGTCAAACGATTTGAACTACCTCCTGGTGGCTCAGTCAATTTCATAATTAAACTTTCATAAATAATTAACATTTTACAATCAAATTGCCTTCCCAGGCACTCCCTCAGCGGCTTATAGCCGCCTGCGCCCTCTTTTTCCCAAAAGAGGGTCGCTTTACGATACGGCATATGCAGCTTTAATAGAGCTAGTTGCCAGTCCCCAAAGGCGGTTTTTAGTGGGTATCACTTAGGTCCCCCGGTAGGCAGTGAGTCCCACATAACCACGATGGATAGCCATCGTGGTATGCGTAATGCATTTTCCGCCTCCCGTAAAGGGTAGCCCTTTCCAAATTGCTTCGGGCGCAAAAAAAAAAAAAAAAAAAAAAAAAAATATTATATACGCGTATTAGAGTTCAAGCTATTTTGATTAAATAGATACTGAAACACATAATTATGTGTTTCAGTATCTATTTAATCAAAATAGAATATATAATAAATGGAATTCCATATCGCGATTTTAACTCGTTATAAATGAACGTTGCGGAGGATCGCGTACCCGTCACGGTTACCACAAAAAAGAGAAGAGAGCGCACATTACAATCATTTCATATTAATTCCTTTTTTATGACAGAAATGTCAGACAAATATAACATTGGTTCTTTTGATAAAATAAAATATTTGCAAATAATCATTCTGTGTCTTCATTATGTAAATAATTGACTAAAGTATAGATGTTAATCCATACAACAACAACTTTTTTATAGAATTTCTTATATGTACATGTTTAGCTAACATTTACTTTGTGCTAAGATTAAAACTTTATTAAAAAAATGCCACCCCCAAGGGTAAACATAGGAAATTAAGTTTAAATGTAACTAGACGACATTCTAGTAGTTAGCTTCAGTTTGTGATATTGCTTAGTCAACTCAAAAGGAAAAAAGTTACATTTTAATCTATATAAATAAAATAATAGAGGTTTGCAGTTGTGCGCGCATCACGGAAAAACTACTGGATATATAATATTTCAATTAGATCTTCTAAGTTTTATTTCTTAAACACTTGACCCTTATTCAAAAAAATATTGTGATGTCTTCATTTAATATAAAGTTATTAAAGTTTTAAGAAACAACGATTTATGTGTAAGTAACGCGAACGAAGTCGCGGCTATCAGCTAGTAAAACATAATACCGATTTTAAAAACTGAAAAGAATAAAATATTTTCTACATGTTATCTTCTGAAGTCGGAGCTTAAATTATTCAATACATTGTGTTTTTCCACCTTTTCAGTTTTTGGGGTCGATTTTTACTTTTTATTAAAAGTAACTATTTTCTTAATTTAAACAGTTTTCCTCCTGCAGAAATGAAATATAGTGACAATTTTTCAAGATATCCATTTGAAATAAATTACAGATTTAAAGAAAGTATCAGAATATATGTCATTATATAATATCATTATCCCATCAACCCTTATATGTTATTAATTCATCAGTGTATCAACAACATAAAATAAACAGTGTTATTTAAATGAATTCACTTATAAGTTCCACCAAAATCGACTACGGAGTGATATAAGTTACTAGTCTGTTTCTTCAAATACAATTAAAATTTACGTGTCTTCGCAGCAAATGTGAATGGGAATTTCTTTAGCTAGTTCAGTACGCTATGAAAAATTGTAGCTACATTATCTGTTGCCATAAGAAGAAAAGAACTGGCTAGTACCCAATATTTTTATTATAATCGCAATAATATAACCCCAACATTTTCTAAGATATAGATAATTCTTATTTGCTCACAATTGAAGGGAAACTCAAACATTTTGAATAAAGCAAATTTGAAATAAGGTTTGATGAGAATTTAAGTTTACTTCAAAATTAAATTAAGGATGTTGGAATTAGTGCAACACATTGTTCTGTAACGATTTTGGCAACACGCCTAAGGCTATTAACAAAATGCATTAAACTTTCAAGATGACTATAGAAAACGACTTTTCATACTAGCTACCAGCAAGACCAGAGACAATGTTATAAAGGGTTTCAGAAAATACACATTACTTACGGCGATTAAAATCCAGTTACTGCTTGATGCTATTTGTTTAATAAGCATTATTCTATCAACCAAAACACAAGTAAGAACAAAGTGGAAAGTATTCCCAATTCGAATTCAAAAACGAACTCACTATTTTGGACATTTTATAATGTGTGATAATTGTTATAGAGAATGTCGAATAGAGATAATAGACATCAAATAGTTAATTTGTCACATTAATATATGGCTATAAAGTTGTTTAATGTATGTAACTTTTATAAAGAACAATGGCAGACTTTCATATATAAAATTAGTTGAGGAGGAATGGTAGCGTCTATATATCAAAAATATCTTAAAATGTTAAGCGTCAGTCCCTTAATAACTCTGTCAAAGAAATTTATCCTGATAAGGCGTCAAAAAAAAAGATATTTAGATTTGAACATTTTTAGGTTATGTCTTATGTCACTTGGAAAAAGTCATACTTCCTGTGGTTGTTTGATGTTAGCTTCATACATAATATATAATTGAGAGTTTTTAGATAATTGTATCTCTATTTTATATTTGTATACTATAAATGAACATTTCTGGCATGGCTCCAGAGCCTTTGTGTCATAGTGACATTCTCAGAAGGGCTAGAACCCAGAGCCGTAAAGCCAGTAAAAAAACAGTGACATTTTGTTTTAGCTAGTGCTGCCATAACATTAAATGGAATAATTACATAGTACTATGATTGAGATAATGTATTATTGTAGGAAATTCTTTGTAAGAGACGTATTCTCAACCATATCACTTTTATTTTTATTATTACTGATAGTATCATCATCATTACAGCCCGTCACAAGTCCACTGCTGAACATAGGCCTCCCCCCAAGTACTGCAACAAAGCACGGTCCTGAGCCACCTGCATCCACCGACTTCCTGCATATCTTACCAGGTCGTCACTCCATCTAGTGGGGGACGCCCTACACTTGATACTGATAGTATAGTTATTACGAGTACTGATAGTAACTTAATATAAAAATATTTTGTGTGTTGTGTTGGTAGTCTTACAAAGTGTATACGAAAATAGTATGAATATAATAAATGGCAACACTTGAATAGAGTAAAATGATTTAAGTCATTTGATATTCCCAAAAATGTTTTTTTTTCTGTGGCTTTAATTAAAATACATTTTTATTTGAAAAATCATATAAAAATCATAAAAATCATTTTATATATACTATTTTTCTGCCATTGTTCTTTAAACGGTTCCACCAGTCTCCATTTGTTCTTTCTAAAATATTTTCTTTACTTATTAATGATAAACTACTGTGTACAATAAATTGCCATTACTATTAATAGTCTTAATTAATTCGTCTACACTGTATAAATATAAATTAAGAAATCTAAAACACTGAAAAATCAGAAATCACAGAAACAATTCTTTATTTAAATATCTTGTCCTCGTTTTGGGACGCATTAATGGAACAAGGAAAATGTTAAAAGAGTAAAAGAATCCTTTCTCTTCCAAGTTAGGTACTTGCTAAAAACTAGTTGAATATCGTCCTCTGCATTAGATAGAGTGAACATGGGAACTTCTAAAGTTTTTATGTTTGTGAACTTAAAGAAGTTTAATATGCCGATGACATTTTGATATTACTGTAGGAGTTTGTATTACGTAATAGTGTGTTGAAGACTCGTCTGAGGGTAAGTCGCCTGGGGCAAGTAAAAGGGCAGTGATAAGAAGAAAATACACTTTTATATTTATATTACAGACAGCAGTACATGTTGTAAGTAAGGTTACACAGGTTTATTATATAACATGGATAGTGTGACATGTAGGCGGAAGCCAGATAAAAGGTGCTATATTAAGTCATGAATCTCTAATTTTAATGTTACCAACAATTAATACTTTAAAAAAAAGTCAAAAACGTTTAAAAGTCACGGTAAAATACTGCCACCTATATAGATATGTATAACAGTAGATGATTAATGTCCAGCAATGCAGAGTTAATGATTAATGTGAGTGAACCAAGCAAACATTTTTGCAACTTGAGGAAAGAAATATATATAAGGATATATATGTATTTCTGCCTGCGCTTTTAACCTTACACATATAAGGATATTATATGTGTAAGCTTAAAATCGCAGTTATGTATATTAAAAAAGTAGTACTTACTTCTGGCGTTGTTTTCAGCTTACTGTCAGCCACTTTACACTCCTCAGCTGTGGACGAATTACACTAAAGAGGAATATCGCAGGCTGAAGGTGCAGTATAATGATTGGTTCCGCGTGTCGTTCCGTCAGCCACGATACTGTAGCGCGTCCCAGATGTTCGCAGAGGCCCGTGTCGTTGGTTTGGATGCGTTGATCCGTCACCGTACTGCGCGATTTAGAAGTTTTGTTTTTGGGTCGCAGAATAATCTCATCAAAATTATTTGTAATATTTATGCATGTAGTGAAATTTTTAGTAAGTGATCAAATATATTAAAATCTTAATAATAATATGTAATAATATCATTAATTAACCAATAATTATAATTAAAATTAAAATTTAAGGTATAATGTAAAAATTTAAATTTAATTTTGTAATGGATCAGTGTTGTCTGTATCAAATAAATTATTATTATTTTTAATATTTTTTTCTCAGCTGAAAGCTGGTACTTATTAAATGGCGATTACGGGTTAAAACCAAGTAACCGTCATTGTAATAGGGGATAATCTACATTACTGTCTTCCTGCATGAATTTTCGAACGGTGCGACATGTATTTAAGATAGCTGCTTTTTGTAAATTAATGTGAGAGTTCGGTGATATATCTAGCATTTTCAAACTATGATGTAAGTGCTTCGGGATAATTCCGGTAGTAGAAAGTTCTATGGGTATTATAAAAACTTTTTTCATCTTTCACATTTTTGTTATTTCTTCTTTCAGTTCTGTGTATTTATTTACTTTATCGGTTATAGTTTTAATTAAATCATGTGTATTTGGTACGGCTCTATCAATTATATATACTGTTTTATTTATTTTATCTTGGAGTGTTATATCCGGTCTATTATGATGGATGGTTTTGTCTGTGAGAATAGCACGGTCGTAGTACACTTTAGTATCTTATAATTTATGTTTTCAAGTACGGCCGTTGGTGTGTATTTGTAATATGGTGTATGTGAGTCTGGGATGATGGTTTGTGTTTGATTGCTAATTTTTGGTGTATTATATTTACAATCTGGTTGTGTCGGTGTGTGTAATCTGTCTGCGTGAGTGATGGGCAAGCTCTTATAATATGCTGAATGGTCTCGGGCTGTTTGTGACATTTTCGACATTTATCATCTGATATTGTTAGATATTTAATTATATACTTTTTATAATTATTCGTATTAATGACTTGGTCCTGTATTGCAATCATGAAGCCTTCGGTTTCAGAGAATAAGTGGTTACTACTACTATGTGGTTACATACAAGCCACCTATTCGATGCCTCAGAATCTACATGTGCTTGATCTAAGTCTTAAGGATGTCTGCCATGCAAAACTTTCTTTTTCCATTGTACTAATTTGAAGTCTTCTCTATTTGTATGCTGATCATTTATTTCTGTTATATGTAGCTTTTCTGCAAGGTTTAGTGTTGTGAGGTTCACGTGTAAACTAACAATAGCATTATGTAATTTACTGGTAGTCATTTTTTTATGAAAGAAAGATCTAAGGGTTGAGAGCTGCTTAGTCCAGAGCGCTTGAATGTCTATAAGACCTCTTCCACCATGACTTCTGCCTATTGAAATTCTTTCTACTGCTGACTTGGGATGTAAATGATTAAATTTTGTTAGTATGGTACGTGTTTTTATTTCAAGGCTAACTATGTCTGTTTTTGTCCATTTTATTATACCAAATGAATATTTTAATATCGGAATCGCATAAGTATTAATAGCTTTAATACCTCCTTTTGGTAAAGTGTAGGGTCCTGGTTCTATTTTTCCTTTCTTTATATTTAAAATTTTACATTTTTCTAATCCAAACTGCATATTTATATCGTTACTGAATTTACTTGTAATATCTAATAAGATTTTCATGTCTTTAAAGGAACTGGCGTAAAGCTTTATATCATCCATGTATATCAGATGTGATATCTTTATCTCGGAATTAGGGAGTTTATTATTTTTATTTTTATAATATTTATTTTTATTAACATTATCACTATCGTTAGCGCTCCTTTTCGGGGTTTTAGATGCGGCATCGGCTGATCGCAAGATCCCGCCCTTTATTCCTTAAATTGAGAGGTGGCGACGTACGATCGCTGTCGTATCCAAGATTACGGCTTTTTGTATTTTGTTCCTCACCCTCACTGAGATTCCTAGCTTCGCTAAGTTATTATTATTTATATATTTATTTTATTATTATTATTATTATATCCTATTTTTATTATTATTCTTTAAAAAGTAGTTCTAATGAATGTTACGAACTTTTATTAAGAAAATTTTATATTCTTTCTTTAGAATCAAGAAGAATACTCTTGGATCAAACTTTGCTTTACAATATCTGCCATAACTAATTTGACTGTAATGAACTCACCAATCAAATATACATCTGTATACCCAGTCGTTCGAAGCGTATACGTGAGCTGCATTCACATAAAATTTATTTTCCAAAACCATGTATAACGAACGCCGGTGCGCGTGCACCTTTAAACCGTATAATGGAATTATATAACAACAAATTTAATGATATACCTACATATATTTGGGTTAACTTCATCTAAATTAAAAAAAAAGCTGTTCATTAGGTTTTATCTGTATTAAATACAACATAATGTAATTGTTTATATAATATGTTTAATTTAATTATTTATGTATTATATACGTTTGTGAGTGCTTATGTGTTTAAATAGTACAGTGATGTTATTAAAACGATATTAGGTATATCAATATTTATTTTTGTACTGCTTTGAATTCAAAAACTTGGCATAATATTTAAGTATTATCTCACGGCTAGGTATATATGTAGGAAGTATATTGAGATAAAGTACAGAGACTGATTTTGTAGTTAGGAATAATAATTAATTCGTTTACACGAATTAATTATCCAACGAGTCGAGGATAAACTAGTAACGGAATACGACAAGCGCACCGTTCCACGTCAGAGCCAAGACTGTCTTAAGGACGGCCGCTCCGTCCGTTTTATACAAGCAGGACGGGTGGCAACGCAGGTGCAATGCCGCAGGTGTGCGGTACACGTGTCGTTTACAAGAATTCTGTCTAGCTAGACCGATGCCACCGCACCTACAACGGTGCAGGTGCCGTCATATATTATTTCAGAGATACTTCAAAATAATTTTGTTTCTGTTTGTTTTTCTCTGTATTTATTCATGAATGGGTTGTTTTAATATAACATTAAATTTAAATGTAAATACTTTTATACACTGACCTTATAGTAACCGTATAGTGACCATATATGTGGATAGCGGTGTTGAATATTAAGCATGTAATAAAGTATGATTATTAAGCACATATATAGTATTACGTTTAGTAATAAGATTATATTGTACAATTGTTTGTTATCCCGAATAAAGAGAAAAGAAAAGAGTATCCGGTTCTCTATACATTAAGCTGCTATTTTACGCTGGTATTCTGTGAGATCGTGGTCCTTCCCCGGTCGAGCCGACCCATTCGTGCTACAACTATACAACTATACCAGATATATCACCACGTATAAAATAATAATATATACTTGAATATTAAATTTACAGATACATTCCCATTAAACGCGTATGTACTAAATACATATCTCTTAATAAAAAAAACGACGTATAAAGGAAAAATGTGAGAAACGAACTTATCGTTCACCTAATAGTAACCTGATTGTAAGAACTTACAATTCACCTAATAAGTTTACTGCGGTGTATGGGCACTTGCAGTCTACTTAATACAAAGTAGGCTACAGATGCGTTTTCTGAGGTCTTAGGCCTCTATCCTTAAGTTTTATAATTACAAGCTGGAATATTTCAACATCTGTAATTTTACTGGCTCTCTGTAGACTTCAGACTAAAACTCCTCCTATGCATAAAAGAAGTCCTACCACAACAAACAACCGTCAAACGTCAAAAAAAGCCAATCACGATTCCCTCCAGCGACATCAATATTAATACTTCTCATCATTGGTCTACTAATACACGGCTACATATAACACACAAATATACAAAATAGTTTTGTCATCACCTATTGGAACTTTAGCGAATTGCCCGGAATATTATGAGGCCAGATACAGTTGGTAAAGAACACACTAGATTATTTACCATGACGTACGTAAGAAATATTGACACAACTAAGTATCTAAATGTGGACAACTTTTCTTTTTTTTATATAGGAGAGGGGGCAAATGAGCATGTGGCTCACCTGATGGTAGGTGACTACCACCGCCTATGAACAACTGCACCAGGGGAACCAGGATAATTGCAGATGCGTTGCCGGCCTTTTAAAAAGGAGAAGCCTCTTTTCTTGAAGGTCCCTAAGTCGTATCGGTCCGGAAAAATTGCTAATGGTAATCGATTCTACAAGGAAGTTGTGCGAGGAAGAAAACATCTTCTAAATCGCACAGTGGTGGACCGCCAATCATCCAGATGGTGTGGATGGTATCGGGAGTTCTGCTTACGTGTTAAAACAGGTAGATAGTACCATCTTCCGACCTATTATTTCTGTTGCCAAACAGTAGTCTCACCACTATTGTATTCCGATTTGAAGGGTATAGAAAGACAGCACAATAGCAGGTTACGAGTTATTTCCTCTCATCCTTTAGAGGTATAAGTTGTAGTAAATACTTATCGTCAGTGAGACTTTAAGTTTTTTGCAACTTTAAGATAATAAAACTGCATCGCTGCAATCTTCTGATGATGAAAATAAACACTGGTTTCGTGTATTGTATTCGAATTCTCCTACTTTCACTTTTCCTACTCTTTGGCGGCCTAATCTTGGTTGGCGGCGAAATCACAGATCAGATTCGCCACTAGGGTCTGAAATGCTGGTGCTTTCGAATGCTCGTTTTTCCTAACCTCATGGCCTCCACGTATCGGACTCGAGGAGTTGATTGTGCAGGTTAGTTGAAGGTAGTAGAGGAAAGCCCACCTTGTATTCTTCCCCCGTTGGATGCCGGTGCTATTGGGACCGCAGATGTGTGCTAAAGCGTTCCCATGGCCCTGCCAATATGCAGCGAAGGTGGAACTCCTTGGGGTTATCGTCGGTGCGAATGCGACATAACCCGTGTTGCCCCCGCATGGTGGGTATGCGTAGGCATTGACTTGTAAAAATAGATTACGTTAGGTTAGCTGACAACTAAAAGTCATTTCTAAAAAAGCAACGCGACATTACTGTTAACCGTTCGATTATACGGACCCAAGGTACCTACTACAGCGGTCCGAGACCAAATAACGAGTTACGCATTTAAATACCCTACTTTCATTTCAATTGCCTATTAAGTATATTTTCTTGCAAATTTAATTTTGAACACATATAGTAGGTAGCAGTTAAATTGATGTAGAGCGTAATACAAAATTAAAAACTGTTGGTAAATCCAATTTTGCATACCTAAAGCGCCTTAAAAAGATTACGTATAACATGATTATACGTAACTTTTTTAAAGTAGTTTAAATACACACAAGTTTTCACTAATAACCTTATTATACTACCAATTTTTCGAAAACAAATGTTTTAAACTTAAATTTAAAAAAGTTTGGAAAATATAAAAGTGCACGACTCATAATGCTCATATTTTCATCAATCAGGTCACTGCTTAAAGTCCAAAACATATTTAAGTATATTTATATATAAATTCTACTTACTTTTAGTACGCAGTACTATTGTTAATTCTGTGCTTTTAAAATATTGTAATAAAAATCTGTGATCATAACAATAATCAAGTATGTATGACATTTGGTTCCTCGAATATATTGTACTTTTTGAGCACGAGCCGCTACAAACAACCATACAGTATCTACTCACGACGGCGGCTGAACCCGAAGTGGGTGAGCGAGATAGTCTATTTAGCAAAATAAATTATTACAAGGCTGCTCAAAACACCGAAAATTTCAGAATTACTAACCCGAAAAAAAATGTATTGTAAGTAAACAAAACAAAATTAACAATCAACAATCGAACAAGTCAAGTCAAGTCAAACAATTTAACTTTCTGACAATGTGCTTTGTATATCATTTATATGTAAAATATGATTGTTAGATATGATTTCATGTGACAAAACGTTGGAATCTTGATTTTAAGGCCCTAGTAGAACATCCTATTCGCTTCACGCTTAAGGCATGCAATATTATATAAACACACACACATACACAAGAGAGACATGCAGACGGACAACGCATATGCATACATAAAGGCACATGCAGTCAGTCGTACACACACACACACAGAGACACAAATACGCTCACATACCACATTAATAGATAAAAAACACATAGTATGTAATCCCTCCCTCTTAACTTATTACTACACATGTCACGTGAATAATAGAAAAAGTATTTTATATGTAAAATAATACTATAATTTAGGTATTTTGAAGCAAAACTTGATAGTTTAACTTAAAAGGTCTAAGCTTTCATACGTAACCATTCTTATTCATGTTTTTACCTCTCATTTGTGTCAAAATTGATCACTTTATAGCATATTAATTTATTACATATTACTTATTTAAAGGGATCATTGGTAAGTACGAATAATTTACACCAACGCATCGAAGAACACGAGCTAAAGTGAGCTTAAGTTAACAAGTTGGTGAAGAATTAGTTATAAAAGTATTTTAAAGCCTGTAATTTGTTGTGTTTTACTTTCCATTCGGAAGTTGATGTAATTAGTTCGACATCCGAAATTCCGTTTTTATAGTTTTTAAAGAATGTCTGTTTTTGTGTGTACTTGTTAGAAAAACGTTTATTCGTCTTGTATATCTCAAGAAAAAAAGTGATTTCAGTTTCATTTAATACCTAAATAAAATTAAAGATCTCTATTTTGCAAATATTCACCAAAAGGGAAGTAGACATCGTGTATTATTTATTTTGATTTCATTACATTTAACAAGTTCGTGAGAAGGTATATATTATTAATTGTGCAATTTTATATATACGATATTTCACTGCACGTGAATCCTGAATGTTTTTATACTAAATAGTTCAAGCACTTCATAAAGGCTGAGCCACACCAAATGCGGTCTGCGTGCTCTACATGAACAGAGTTGTGTTGCGTGCAACCCAACCGCAACCCCATATTACAAGTTATTGACACTTATGTTTATTATTTAAAAACAGTTTCATTCAAACGAATTTGATTTGATTAAATTTTTGTAAGAACATAAAACTTTTATAACTAAACGGAGCCGCAAATGCATTGCACCCTAAATTTTATACATCCCATAATACAATGTCATGCGTTCGTATTCTGTTACGCACCGTTAACCGCAATTTGAGATTATGTGAGAGAACAAGGTTAGATTGAAAAGTTTACAACATTGTATATTTATGTCTAATATATATAAAAGTTTATGTTTGTTTGTTCGTATTTTATGCGCCGCCATATCGTTTATCGTGTATTAACATAGTACAAATAATTTAGTGTTCCGAAACATTTGTTTGAAAGTTATATGTCTATCAAGTTCAATTAATGTTTTATTATTTCTAATTAAACAATATAACTTTGAAATTTAACACTATATTTCTACAATTATTTCTTCTGTGGCATCTTCAACGCGCCGGGTACCAGATAATTAAAAATAAAATTTTCACTCATATTTATTGCAGTCCGCAGAAGGATTGGATTAATAATTACTTTGTGTTAATTAAGAATCGCAATTCGTACACCGTACGCCATTTTCATATTTTAATATAAATTCCAACCTCCAAACAATAATAATTCATGCTCATATTCACCTAATACGAAGCATTACCCAAATTGTAACCTCGTATGTTAATGAATGTATTCCTTCCATTAAGTAAGTACACTCAAGGAATGCCTCACTTTATATGTTTAAAAAGCAATTACATCTTTCAACAATAAAGACTGTTTTAAAACAAATATCTAGACAAGTATATCCATAATAAAATTTTAAAATTTTGCTCTATACTATCCAAGCTAAGCCTTTGCCAATAATTTTATAGTGTAACTTTTATATTAAAACAGAAAGATTCTTAGTTGTTTTCCCGATTACGGTTCTTTTTTTTTTTGATATGCTTTAAATATAACAACTAGATTTTACCCACCCACTTCAATGGTCGTAAATTAACCTTTATTAATAATTGTTTTAAAAGTGTCCTATTAATTCTAATAAAAAGTATAACTTCGGTGCCAAATTTCATTAGTATTTGTTCAGTCGTTCAAGCGTGATTGAAACAGAAACATCCAAACTTAGATGTATACAGAGGTTTTAAAAACACAAAAACATTTATATATTGCACGCCTCACAACCTGAGGGAGTACTCTACTCTCGATTTGTGGCCATACCTCAATTTCGCTACATAAAATCGTTCTCATACTTTTAGCTAGACATCAAATTCATATTATTATTAATGTTAAAATAACTACAAATATTGAATTATAAGATTAGTTCACTTTCTAATTGATTGACTTTAGATTACATAACAAACAATTTAATTGAAAAAGTCTTTTCGCTTAATAAAAATTGTAAACAATAGATTGAGATATAATATTATAGTATTAAATAATATTCCATATATTGTAAGTAGGATCCCTATTGATATTTGTTATTGAAATCGTTGTGAAACCGTTTAAAAGTTATTAATGAATGTCGATCAGATTCCCTGTTTTTTTTTTTCTTGTAAAAATTGACGTCATTTTTTTCATCAAAATTAAATGAGACGCTCATGAAGCGTGCACTTTTAGGTTTTCCAAATTTATTATTTAAATTTAATATAGCAAAAAAGACGAAAACGAGAAGGTTTTATATTGGACGCGTGTTTTATGTATGTTCAACGATTACTCAGAAACATCCAAACCGATTTAAATTATTCCTTTTTTTATAAAGTAAGCATAATACACTTAAGGGATAGTTCTATTAGAATAAAAAAATTAATTCTATTTAGACGACATTCTAGTTGTTACCTTGAACTTGTGATATTCCATATACACTTATACAATTAAACTCAATAATTAAACTTTTAATAAAAGTAAAATAAGACTTCAAAACTAAAACAAAATAATTTCCACATAATAACAGCTTTAGCAGCGACTCCAGACGCTGTAACATTATGTAGACATTTTTATTTTTATTTTATGTCTGTTTATTTTTATTAAAAGTTAATTCATTATATTGATAAAAAATTTATTGATAAAATTGGGCAATAGATCCGTTTTAGTTTTACTTAAGGTAAATTATTAAATTTCATATTAAAAAAAAATTAATAACGCTAAATAGTAGTACGACTCAAGGGAATTCGAGCATATAAAATTCTACATTGTAAGAATTAATAAAATAAACCTCAAATCATATGGTCTTACATTCCTTACAAAATCTTTTTTAACTATTCTAAAAAAGTTATGTATGTATGTATATCTTGTTCTGTGTATCTAAATATGTATCCCTGTTCACTTCACCGAGTTCTACAGTCATTGCTTTCCAGTTCAGGCCATAAATCTTTGGAACTCCTAGACCGATGACATCAGAAAAGCTTCCAATAAACATGCTTTTAAAAAGTTGGTGCGTAATCATCTATTAAAGACAACTTAATATTTCTATGAAGACAACGATTTTTACATGAATCATCCATGTCATTTAAATTGTTATCAGACTTATTTATACATAAATATTTATATGTAATATATATGTACATTAATATGTATATATTTGTACATATGTATTTATAGGTTAAATTTGTATGGTTTATTTATTTTATATATATATTTCTTTATAAAGTAAAAAATATGTATTGCGTAATTAATTATCATTTTTATTATGTTTTTTAATCTTTATTGCTACACCTACGTCAAATTCTCACCACTGCATGTGTTGACTGGTAGAGAATGCCTCAAGGCATCACGTCCGCCCTTTGTATTCTTTAGATTTAAGGAAGGCAATAAAGAATAAATAACAAAATAGGCCAATGTTTGAATACCATCCCACCTGATGGAAAGTGAAACAAAAGCCTATTCACTCTTGCCTTATTTTATAATCAGATTGAGAGATATACCGAAAACTAATTCCACTTATGAATTGAAAGTTAAAAACTTTTCTAATGCCGCGCAAAATTTACAATTTTTTCAATCGCGTACTGCTTATTTTAAAACTTTAGAATAAATACTAAGCAAATCTCATGACATCCAATTGTTAGCGATATAATCTTCTGGTTTACGGCAGACGCAACACACGAATCTGATACTGCGTTTGCCAATCCGCTTGAAAAGCGTGGCGATCTAAGCGAAAAAGACTCCTTAAAATGCTTAAACTTCATACACACACATGATATATAGGCGGACTTAATGCCTTAAGCATTCTTTACCAGATAAAATGAAGTAAGTTTAAGAAAAATGAGTAGATATAAGAATACAAAAGTAAATTAATCATAAAAATATAAGCGTTTACTTAAAGAACATACTTAATATCATAAACATAATTTTTAAACGTTATAATATCACAAATAACATAAAACAAAAGTAAAAAAGTGTGCATAGAACTAAAATAATACAACTAAAAATCAATAATACATTTAATATTAACCCACTCGTATAAATTATACATTTAAACATCATCATCACAGCCCATCCCAAGTGTACGTACAGCTGGACATTGGCCTCCCCCCTAGTATACATAATATATTGATACATAATATAAATAAATATTGTAAAGTTGCAGAAAGAACCACAGTTGAGTAATGATCGTAACGAATGAACTTTAAATATTCTAAAATTATTGGAAGCAACGGTACGCTTACAAAACCAGCCGATAATATTACGGCTGATGTAATTTAATAATACTTAGGGCCCAAGAAGTTTTGTTTCTTAAAGATTTAGAAAGTTTGGTGGTTTAGCTTTTGTCGAGTCAGGCGGTTAATTATTTTCGTCAGACAATGAGTTGCCGAAGTCAACTCATTATCTCAAAAGGAATCGAAATATTTTTTAGGGAGTTTGTAAAATATCTTAGGGTTTCAAAGTTTGCAAGAAATAAATTAAAGACTCATTAAGTTAAAATCAACAACTTTATAAGCTGTAAACAAGTAATATATAGTAGACAATATTTTTTTAAAGAATAATATTATAATATTAATATTTTGAAACAGGTACAAAAATGAAGGTGAGGTTTAACGAAGCGACAACAATAACAATTTTAAATGATATAAGTAATAATGATTCTCCTGTATTATATTATGAAAAATAAAAATAGTATAAATTAAATCACTGATTGAAACAAATACATGGAATGCTTTAAAACTGACAATCCTGCTTGAAGTTAAATTGGCATAATCGTGAACTGACAATCCTGTTTAAAGTTAAAATGGGATAATCGTACTTTAACACGTCGTATTATCGAAAAAACGGACTTGTTACATTTGGGAAAATTATATTATTTAATGTCACAGTACAATCGAGGTGTGTAAAATAAGAATATGACATGTTCTTATATTTTTTATAAAAATGTTTATTTGGACAACAATTTTCGTGACATAATTTATTATTGTTTTTTTTTTACTTAATCTTCACATACACAAACTCCAAACATTGAACAATTGTATGAGCCAGATATGGAACGAAAGAATTGAGCTCCACAGTAAGCAGTGCCACAGCTGAACGCTTACTGTGACAGTACTTATGGAAATGTCATTCGGATTATATTTTTTTAAATCCATAACTCAAATATTACTATTTGAAAACATCTTTCTCATATAGAGAAGTATTTTTATCATTAAAATTAGCTACATGGCAATTATTAGTTTTCAAAATATATGAACAATGCACATGCAACATTTTTTTTATAGGATAGGGTGACAAACGAGCACACAGTCCACCTGATGGTAAATGGTTGCTGTGACCCATAGACATCCACATCTATCCTTATAAAGAATAAATATGCAGATGCGTTGTCACCCGTGAGGACTAAGATAGAATGCCTCTTTTCCAGTAAAAAGGGTCTCCGGTTCTCTACACTTACCATACGAAACACAGCAATGTTAAGCTGCTATTTTAGGCTGGTATTCTGTGAGAGCGTGGTCCTTCCCCGGTCGAGCCGATCTTTTCGTGCTACAACTATACTACTAATATAGCTGCAGCATGGCTCTACCACGTATACGTCCTCACGGGTGACAACGCACATCTGTATTTTGATATTTATTGAGGATACATGTAGATGTCTATGGGTCACAGATACCACTTACCATCAGGTGGACTATGTGCTCGTTTATCACCCTATTCTATAAAAAAAGCAATTGAACACGAATTATGTTCGTGGTAGAGCCATGCCACAACTTTATTGTGGTTGCAGCACGAATGGGTCGGCTCGAGCGGGGTAGGACCACGCTCTCACAGAATACCAGCGTAAATTAGCAGCTTAATGTTGGTGTGTTTCATATGGTGAGTGTAGAGAAACGGAGACCTTTTTTACTTGAAACGAGGCATTCCTCCTTAGTCATCAGTGGTGATAACGCATCTGGATTTTGATTCTTTATTGAGGATAAGTGTAGATGTCTATGAGCCACAGAATCCACTTACCATCAGGTGGACTGTGTGCTGGTTTGTCGCCCTTATTATGTAAAAAAAGAAACAAGTTTAAACAATAAAGTTTAAAACAAAATAAAATTCTTCTTCTCTCTTAACACTGCAACTCTTTTATAATTGAATTTACGAAATGGGTACTCTTACAAGAGGTTAAACAAATATTTTATATTGTAATTTCTCATCCTATAAGTTTCGATATTTCTGATGGTCATAAAATAAAGCCTTGAGTAAATCACTGATCTATGAAAGTTGTTTGTTTCATTAATCCTCATTAATAAGTACACAATATATTTGTATTTCACTTATAAAAAACCCATTTATATAAAATCGAAGTGTTAAATGTGATAATATGACAACGCGAATTTTAGTCTTATTTGCACAAAAATTTAGGATTGATCCTTTGACGGAACTAACTTCTTTCAAAAACTTTTCTTTAATGTTATATAAGGTTTAAATAACTAAAATAAATAGCTAAGTAGATTTGAAAAATAAAACAAGTTACTATCGAATAACACGCAATTTTGGTCTCGGAAAGATACTGAATTTAACTCGAGCAACCAGTATTAATGGAACATCTGCTAGCACAAATCGATACGAGCAATTTGAGACCCATCCAAGGCTATTGAACGTGTAGAGGACTGTGATCCCAAAGTACAACAGCTGGAATCAAATTAGCAACAACAGCAATTAATGTATTAAAGGAGATATTTTAATACATTTTTGTTCTTAACGATAAATAAATTAAATTACTAATATATGTATACTATATATAATTTTTATTAAATGATTTCTTATATTTATATTTAATGATTTCTTATATAATACATACGAGTATGGAAGAACTGCCTGCCGTGTTTGACAAGTTAGTAGTCTAGCCGCTTTCACAGATCAAATAATTCATAAATGCCAGATTTTTAATTATCAGTATTTTATTTTCTTTAGCCATCGTTTATGACACCCATGAATTCTCTACAAATCTTCTGTATTCAAGGTAGCAGGCCTCTTCCACGTGCAGCAACTAAACATGGAACTTTGGGGAAAAATGCACACGCTTGGGCTTGCGGTCCGGTGAACGCAAAGCCATGACCAGTTTCGGAAACTTGCGTTCGGTGTTTTCGCTAGTGATTGGAAACGTAATTCAAATGCATGATATATTAAAAATCCAAAGTTTCTTTATATTTTACTTACAAATTAATCATTTTCAAAACAAGGGGGATAAAAGGGGAACGGAACTACCATCTAATCCAACCCAATAGGCAACCTCACCTGCACGTGGGCCCCCTGCTAGATAACAGACGAGGCTCTGGCGACCGACCAATGGCGGTATAACAATATGCATCCAACACAGTGATTGTAAAAGGCAAGCAGCAGCCTTGAGGTACATGTAACCTCTAAAATGTCTGGTGCAGAAGGCAAGGGGAAACCACTGCACTATTTTTCCTTAGTTATCGTCAGCTTTATGGAAAAGTCTATGCAAAAAATGGCCCCGAGTCCCTGGCGTCCCTTGGATGGGACAGGGGTGCTAAGAATCCCCAGGTGGAAAAAACAACAAATGAAGATAGGAACGTGGAACGCCAAAAGTTTGAAGAGTCCTGAAAAAGTCTACAATGTTTGCAAAGAAATGCAACGAATGAAGATTAACATCATGGGACTAAGTGATATATATATATATATCAGATGGATAGGCAAAGGTAAACATCAAATAGATAATAACTACACCATGTATTACTTTGGATTGACGATAGCTCCAACAAGTATGGATTGGGAGTAATAATAAACACAAAATGCGTTAATACACCTGTGAACTTAGTACCAAAATCAAACCGAACCATGTTACTTCAAATAGAAGCCAAACCGAGAAATATTAACATCATACAAATGTATGCTCCCACTACAGATGGGTCGGATCAAGACGTTCGAGACTTTTATAAGGAAATAGAAGACCTGCTCCAAATGACAAAAAATCACGAAATAAATCTAGTGATTGGCGATTTTAATGCTAAAGTGGGGAAAGGAGAAATACCAAGAGTAGCCGAGAAGTTCGGGCTTAATAATATCATGTAGACTTAAACAACTAAAGACGAGAACACAGTACCACGCAACAGATGTGAGAAAACTCAAAGTGCTTAACATCCAAGATGAAGTGGCGAAAGAAATAAATGAGTGGGCAGCAGATAAGAAACCAGGGACAATGCGTACGGTGAAGGAAGAGTGGTGTTCAATGAAGAAGAAAATATTAAACATCAATAAGACACATTTGAAAAGAGAATGGAATCCTAAGCAGAGTTGGGTGACAGAAAAAATACATAATCTTATGGAAGAAAGGAGAATCTACAAGAATTCTGACAAAAGCAAGTATACTGAGATTGATAAGATAATTCGGCGTGAAGTGCACTATGCTCGAGAGGCTTGGTATCAGTGCAAATGTGATTTTGTAGAGGACCTTTATGATAAACATGATGCATTTAACCTGCATAAGGAAATAAAATCTTTGGTAGGGCACAAAAAGACCACTCATCAACTAACGGATAAAAATAATATTCCCATATTAGATATATCAGGAAAAAAACACCTATGGGAACAATACATCTCATCAATGTTTGCTGACAATTTTCGAAGCATAGCGGTAAATTGTGACACCAATGAGGGATATTCTATCCTAAAGAATGAAGTCACAAACGCTCTTAGAAAAACTAAAACGGGAAGATCGACCGGGCCGGATAATGTTCACATAGAGGTACTTAAACTTATCAAAGAGGAAAATATTGACTTCCTGGTTAAATTTTTTAATTTGATATACGATTCTGGCCACTTATCCAAAGACTGGCTATCCTCAGCTTTTGTTACACTTCCTAAGAAGACCAATGCAAAACGTTGCGAAGAGTTTCGAACGATTAGCCTTATGAGTCAAGTATTGAAACTATTTCTAACTGTCATCCACGGTCGAATAAGAGCTAAATGTGACGAACAACTCACAGACAACCAGTTTGGCTTTAGGACAGGAGTGGGTACGAGAGAGGCTCTTTTTGCAATGCAGGTTCTGGTAAAAAAATGCAGAGACATGCAACAAGATCTTTTTTCTTTGTTTCATCGATTATGAAAAGCCTTCGACAGAGTACTGCATGACCGTCTAATTTCAATATTACATGATATCGGCTTAGACGACAAAGGTGTACGTATTATCCAGAATCTGTATTGGAACCAGAAAGCTACTGTACGAGTTGGCGATGTGGAGGTTGATAAGGTCGAAATAAAGAGAGGAGTTCGACAGGGCTGTATATTATCACCTACGCTATTTAATTTGTTCTCGGAAAAAATAATAGCAGAAGCAATTGAGGACCTGGAATGTGGAGTCAAAATAAATGACCGGTATATTAACAACATCAGATACGCTGACGATACAGTCCTAATAGCATCATCTCCTGAAGATTTACAACTGATTGTGAAACGTGTTAATGAGTGCAGTGAAAACGCTGATTTGCGGATGAACACATCAAAAACGAAAATCATGGTATTATCTAAGCATAGCTTCGATGACATGATGATTGTCATCATCGTAGCGGGTCGAAAAATTGAGAGGGTGCGCAAGTACAAATATCTAGGGACATGGCTTAATGACACCTGGAGTTGTGAACAGGAGGTAAAGACTCGCATAGAAATAGCTCGAAGTGCCTTCTGCACGTTAAAAAAAGTACTCTGCAATAGCAGACTTAAGATCCCTGTGCGTGTACGACTCCTACATTGCTACATCTGGCATATACTTCTTTACGGATACGAGGCGTGGACAATTAAAGAAGACCTCATGAAACGTATAGAAGCTTTCGAGGTGCGGGCATATAGACGTATGTTGGCCATTAGTTGGACTCAAAAGATCTCGAACATAGAAGTTCTGCGATGCGTCAACCAGAAACGGCAACTTTTGGAGACTGTCAAGAAAAGAAAAGTTGCATATCTCGGACACGTTTTTAGGCATGAAAGATAAGAACTTTTGCAACTCATAATAATGGAAAAGGTTGCCGGAATGAGAGCTGTTGGTCGCAGAAAAAAGTCTTGGCTGCGCAACATCCGAGAATGGACGGGAATCAAGAGTGCTGCCGAGCTCTTTCGCCTCGCGAAGAACAAGAAGGAGTAAGTCAAAGCTGACTGCCAAGCTTCGCTAGTCGGAGAGGCACTCGATGAAGAATTAATCATTTAAGTAATGTAATGAGTATAATATAATACATTACTTATCTTTATTTTATGAAAGGTCTTTGCGTTTATTAAAAATCCTACATTCTGTCCTGTATAATCCTGTATACGGTAAAACGAGCAGTTAGCGGAATATCGTCACACATATTTACATAGATTTTTTAAACAATAAAATCATTCATTCCGCCCGTGAAGCTTGTTACAAGCAGTTGCGTACTTCGTTGTTTTATTATTTGCAATACTTTTAACGTTTGACTATCAAAACTATTGCAATATCCATAAGTGACAATTTTATGTAACCAGTGCATTAAGTGGTTTTAATTTGCGTTTGAAAGTCTCATTCACGCCGTGAACAAGTGTCATATAAACAAAGAAGGAGCGCTCAATATATTCCTAGCTTGATTTGAAAAGGACGACGTTATGACGACAAACATGCAGCGAACACCCCCGAATCATTTCAAGCTGTGTTCATCTAATCCGGATTTGTCAACTGCTTCAACTTCAACTGACAATAATATTTTTATTAATATGCGTAAACGCAAACAACCTGAGCCCGATGAGTTGAACTCAATTATGGAGGCGTTAGAGTTGAAAATTGCTAACCAAATGGAATCTTTTAAAGTTAGCATTGAGGCGGTAGTCACAGACTCTGTTAAAAATGCCGTAAATCTGGTACTTGAGAGAGAAATGTGCAAATTAACAACATCTATTAATGATACCCTGAACCAATTTAATCTGCGGCTAAACGATATGCAGGATTCAGTAAACTATATGAATAATAGGCAAGATGCATTTGACGCTCGTTTAAAAAAGATGGAAGTCGATTCTCTGCAGCGTAAAGAAATTCCCACTCAGTTATCAATGCTGGAATCTAAAATAGACATGATGGAGCAACAGGTCAGGCAGTTTAATATAGAAATTGTCAATCTCCCAGAACGTCGTGATGAAAACTTGATAGCTGTACTTCAAAACATTGGGTCAATTATTAAGCACCCTATTAATCCGGCCGACATAGTATCAGTGCACAGAGTGCCGCATATGGATAAAAAAAATCCCCACCCGAAAAATGTTATCGTGAAATTCTCCACAAAAATAATACGGGATAACGTGATTGCTGCTGCGCGGGTAGTAAAATGTATCAAGTCTGATCAACTACTGATATCAGGTATCTCGCGAAATATTTACGTCAATGAACATCTGACACCCAAAAATAAGAAATTATTTCTACTCAGCCGTGAAGTGGCCAGAAAGAACAATTACAAATTTGTCTGGATTAAACATGGTACTATACTGGTTCGTCAAAACGACACTTCTCCCATATTCTCAATTCGTAGTGAACAAGATATTAGTAAAATTAAGCCCTAGTAATAATATTATGAAATCAATTTATAGTTATAATAATTTGAGTAATAATTGTTCACTATTATCTAACCCACACGTTCATAATTCTACTCGTATATACATAATAAAAGTTTTTGTGATCTCATTGTATGATGGCTACAATAATTTACCTATAAGTATTTGGCTATATCGTATAATAAATCATAAAAATCATATTCAGCATACTGATAAACATAATTTTTCTTATCGCATTTATCATGCCACAAAATGCTCTGTGTTCTTAATATTTTATTTATACCTCACAATATTTTTTATCTGCATATTGCACCGATCGGTTTTACTTACTTATTATAATACCAGAATCAAAATTCAATTCTAATATATTAACTGTATATTACCAAAATTGTCGAGGATTACGAACCAAACTGCATACTCTTTATATGAATATTATCTCTCATACATACGACATAATCGTATTAACGGAAACCTGGTTACACGCGGATATCAGCGATAATGAATTTATAGACGATAGGTATCATGTTTTTAGAAAGGACAGAAATCGTGCAGCGACCGGCCGGCGATACGGCGGAGGGATACTGATAGCAGTGCACCGATCGCTTTGTGCTGTAGCTCGTCTCGAAATGCACGAAATGCTGACGCATGACTTTGAGCCCCTCCCGCCTCTTGTTGATTATTTATTACTAGATATACGCATTGCAAATCAGGTTTTTATTCTCGCAGCCGTTTATATCCCACCTAATCAAAATTTTGATACATATAATAGTTTTTTAAATTTATTACAATATCAATTATCTGGGTCGACCGCAAGTCTTTTTATAATTGGTGACTTTAATCTGCCGAATCTTGGCTGGAATAATACTGGCCAGGGCCTTGAACCTATAATAGATTCGAACTTGAATTCCTCATGCTGGAGCCTAATTAATTTTATATCACTCATAAACGGTCATCAGATGAACCATATTCTTAATAAAAATAACAGAATCCTAGACTTAGCCATAACAAATACAACCAAGTGCAGCCTATCATCAATGACGTCACCGTTGATACCTCCCGATGCTCTTCATCCTCCTTTTGAAGTTTTCATTACTTTATCAGAATCACAAAAATACCTAAAACGTAATACAACATTTCGACAATGTTATAAAATGGCTAACTATGATAAAATAAAAGATGAAATTATGAACATCGATTGGGAAAACCTTTTTTTGGACAAAGGTGCTGAAGATGCCGTGTCGTGCTTTTATGAGACAATTTACAAAATTATTAAAAAACATGTGCCATTTAAAGAAGTCAAATCTAATCATTTCCCTTGTTGGTTTACGCCTGAATTAATTCAGATATACAATAAAAAAAACCGGGCTTGGACAAAAATTAAAAAATATCGAAGTGAATCAAATTACAGCATCTTTTCCATATACAGGAATAAATTCAAAAAAGTTTCAGAGCGTTGCTATAATAACTATATTAGTAAAGTAGAAAGCAGTATTAGGGATAACAGTAAATTTTTTTGGACTTATTTGAAAAACCGTAAAAAAATCTCTGATATACCGAGTACTGTAAACTTTAAGGATAGGGTGGCTACAGGTCCTAACGAAGTATGCTCAATATTCTCTAGCTTTTTTCATTCGGTTTTTGAGCCAACTATAGTTACTGAGGACTTTGAAATTCAAGATATCATTGTTGACGATATTAAAACGCCTGATATCCTTATAAACGATATCAAACTCACAAAACTTGAAGTCACTAACCAGTTAAAGATGTTAGATGTAACAAAGGGCGCCGGGGTGGACAATGTCCATGCTCTGTTTCTAAAAGCTGCTGCGGAGGTTATTGATGAACCGGTATATCTCTTGTATAATAAATGTTTGCGATGTGGAATTTTTCCCAAAATCTGGAAAACTGCTAGAATAGTGCCCGTACACAAAGGAGGGTCTAAGAAATTAGTTGAAAATTATAGACCCATCTCAATACTACCTACGTTAGCGAAGATTTTTGAACGATTAGTGCATAACGCCGTTTATCCGCTTTTACGTAACATTATATTGCCACAACAGCATGGTTTTGTTAAGAATCGATCCACTGTGACTAATTTAATTATTTACTCGACCTTTCTATATGAAGCTCTTGATGCACGTAAGCAAGTTGACTGTGTCTATACAGATTTTCGCAAGGCATTTGACCGGGTGGACCACAAGATGCTACTAGAAAAAATTGCCTATAATGGAATAAGAGGTAATCTATGGCGGTGGTTTAAGTCTTACATCTCAAACAGAATGCAAAAAGTGGTTATTAGGGGTCACGAATCTGAATGTGTACCGATTACTTCAGGCGTGCCACAAGGATCTATTATTGGTCCTTTTCTATTTATAATATTTATAAACGACATTAATGAGTGCTTCCGTTCAAGTAGGTTCCTTTTATATGCTGATGATTTGAAGGTATACAAAATTATCAAAAACACTAATGACCACTTAGAATTACAGGATGATTTAAACCGTTTCACATCGTACTGTAACAAAAATAAGTTAGAACTCAATCTTAATAAATGTAAATCTATAACTTTTACAAAAAAGAAAAAAACCAGCTCCTGCATTTATTATTTAAGTGGTACCCCCCTATCTCAAGAAGTGGCAATCAGGGATCTTGGAGTAACTTTAGACACTAAATTACATCTAGACATACATATTGAAAATATTATTAACAAAGCTTATAAGATGTATGGTTTCGTTATCCGATCTGGTATTATGTTTAAAAATCCCTTGACTTACTTACACCTTTATAGATCCTTAATACGATGTCATTTGGAGTATGCAGTGGCTATTTGGAATCCTCTATATAAAAAATATATTGATAAACTAGAACTTGTGCAGAAAAAATTTCTTAGATGTATCCATTATAAATATGCCAGAAAAAAAAACCGTATAATGAACTCATGGCAGAGTATAACCTCACTACTCTTAAATCAAGGCGTATAATTCTTGAAGCAATGTTGTTTTATGATCTGTGTCATAATAGATACGACTGTATGGAAATAATTGAGAATATAAATTATAGGGTACCTACCAGAGCACATCAGCGCGTGGCCCATTCTCATAAACTTTTTTCAACCAATTTATGTCGGACAAACGCGGGACGAAGGTCCTCTTTATTACGTATGATGCACTCGTACAATGAGAATTTCAATGCTATCGATATCAATGTCACAGGACGTGATAAATATAAGAAGATTGTCACTGAAAAACTTAAACAAGTAGTCATTGAATAGATAGTGGAATATAGGACACGTCTATTTAGAAAAAAAAAACTAATGAGCAGTGGTGTAATATATCCTACAATAACCCTACAATACTTGTTAGTCGATAATAAGTTTCTTATTTAAAAATAACAAAACATTGTCAATGTATACTATGTAACAAGCTTCATCTATCTTTAAAAATTGTAATACTTAAGTTAGTGACCAGCGTTGCTGAGTTCATAATAATAAAAAATGTGTAGTAATTACATTAGATAACTTGATAATTGTGAACTTGTTTGTGGTCCGAAGTTTAATAAATTGAAAAAAAAAATTGGTGAAAAAACTTTCTAACCAAGTATATATTAAAATAAACTAGAAAGATTTCAACGGAACTGTGAATTTCCTGTGAATTTCGTAAGAAATTACTTGGGAAATAGTAGAAAGATGTTATGGCTTCCGATAAAAAGCCTTTTATCCATCTCGTTTACGCCAGTCCGAACGAGTGTTAATTCGTCTGCCAATCTTGACGATTAAGGAAAATCCTTTCCACAACTACTTTTAATACTCTCTCTCTTTCTTTACTACTCTCTTCCTGTAGATGTTTTATTTCTTATTTTTGAGTAATGCATATTTTTTTCAAGTTTTTGTTGTTCCCTGTATATATTAATACACTAGCTGTTCCCCGCGACTTCGTCCGCGCGTAATTTATTACGATTGGATTTCATGGGTTTTAACTTTTTGCACGAAACCCTAATTCTTTTTCTAAAGTAAAAGTATCCTAAGTTACTTCTTATAACATCAGCTATCTGCCAGTGTAAGTCCGGTCGAAATCGGTCCAGCCGTTTCGGAGATTAGCCGGAACAAACAGACAGACAGACAGAGAGAAAGACAGACAGACAAAAATTTTAAAAATCGTGGTTTTGTTAAAAGTACCGTATATACTATCATATGCATATAGTAAAAAGCTGTTCTTTCGACATTACAAACAGACACATCAATTTTATTTATTTGTATAGATGAAAGGAAATCTTGGTACATGTTTTTGTAGTATGTGAAGTGTATATGAAGAAGGAGTGCAGTAAGCCAACATTCATATATAATATGAACATATAGCTGACGTGAAATATATCATACACGGTCCCCGCCATTATCAGACTGGCGGACCACAGATCAGATTCTATTTCTATTTTTTTTTTTAAAAAAACGTTACCCCACACTAGGATTTTCTCCTGTGTCGTGGAGGCAGTTTACAAACATAAATTGCACAAGGACAAACATCCAGACCCGGAACAGTTATTTGTAGGCCATACAAATACTTGTTCCGTGCGGGATTCGAACCCGCGGCCCCCAGCGCAACAACTGATTGCTAAGCCACTGCGCTACGGAGCCGTCAAAGAACATTGAACTCTACCAAAGATGACGTATTGAAATTCAAAAACATATAAATGTTAATAGAGAAGCAGGCTGGGTACTACCGCCTTCTTGGGATCCTGTAATTAAGAAAATTAAAACTAAGCCCAAGCATAGCACTGCAAAACTTCAAGATACAGTAAGCTCATTTTGTGAAGATCGGACGAAAATTTATAATTAAAAGCGGACGATACTCAGGGTAATCATTATCAATAGGCATGAAAATCAATATATCATCGTTAAATATAATATATATATATATATATATATATACTGAATGCATTTTACGCACAATTGTCCACAATCTCAGGTCATCACTTTACTTAGTTCATAAAATAATGTTGTTTTTAACGTTCCTTAAAATGAAGATTTATTTTTCCTGTAGGTCATTAGAATCTAAAATGATTTCTCATAAAAAAATATCGAATAATGAGACCCAAAAGAATTAGGCTTTCTTTTCAAGGCGGCTTTTGATTTATCTTCATCTGCTTAGTGCAGTAGTGGGCCACATTTTATGCTAATGGTAATAGCAATACAACGCTCGCAAAACGTAAACCTGCGTGATCTTCTGTCTAACTGGTAATTTCATTATTTAAACGATTAGCGATCGGCCCTGGCTTCAGAATTGTGATTTCTGGATCTCAATAACCGCACCACCTACTGGGTCCAACTATAGCTAAAAACACTCCTAGTGACGCCATAAGTATAAGTTCAAGCCGTGTGATCGAAAAAATATTGATTGCACAAATAATGATTTTCAATTACTTAACACTGGCGAAAGTTCTAATCGTACGAATCCATAACTAAAGGTAAAAATATTAATAAAATATTAATCTCGCTGGTTTCTTTCTAATGCACAGGAGTTAAACAGTTTAATAGAATAATCATACCTACCAGTGAAGAAGGTGAAGGCGAAGGTGAAAGGCGAAGTGTAGGACGGCCCCTCAATATATGGAGTGACGACCTGGTAAGACTTGCAGGAACTCAATAGATGCAGATGGCTCAGGACCGTGCTCTGTGGCATTCTTTGAAGGAGGCCTATGTTCAGCAGGGAACTTGTGAATGATGACGATGATGAATAATCAGTTACATTTGCAGAATTGTACACACAGGGGAAATTCTTTAAAAAAAAAGAAGAACAACTAATTAACAACAGCAAACAGAATTTTTAATAAAAAACTATATAAGCTTTTGTTTATTTTACAATTCTCTGCGGTAATACTGTTGTCTTTATTTTGTAGTACTCAGCACCTGAGTCAGTGCTTCCGCGCTAATGATCATTGCACATTATAAATAGCCGCATACAAACAAAGAGCAGACTTAAAGCTACTTTACCAAACACCAAACGAAATTACACAATGTTAATAAATAATAATTTCTTCATATCTCTAGTCAAGCGAATATTAAAGATTTATATATAAATAAATTGAGATGTTTCTAAAGTATTTTTTTTATAATAAAACATATCGCACAGAATAGCAGCGTAAAATAGCAGCATAATGTTGCTGTGTTTCATCATATGATGAATGTAGAGAACGGGAGACACTTTACAACTAGTCACCTTAGCCACAGAGTAAAGAGTAAGGACCAGAGGGGAAGCTTCTTAACAACGTCGAAAATGTATACCTATTCTGATAGGGTTCTCACATCATGATGCATGTGAAAAATTTAAGGAAAATATGGTGGTGGTGTTGATGGAGCCACTGTTGGTCCACTGCCTACTACCACTACCTAGGATACTACCACCTCCACCACTACTGATACCATCAGCAACACTATCCACCAACACCAGCACCACTTTCACCAACACCAATCCCACCACCGCCACCAATGTCTGGCGATTGTATTCCAACCATAATATGCAGTGGTATTTACCCCTGGGGTCGCGACTCGTAAAAAGTACCTCTATACTGAAGTGGGTGGATAAAGTCACACATTTAGCCTTTTACGTAGATAACCTGCAAGCTACGGCACTGTCAAGGTAAGACTAACGTTTTAAGTAGGATAGATCGACTTCATCACTCGGCGACGTACCAGTCTAACACATTCTCACTTACCTATCAATGTTATTACCTAGTTTTATTGTACTTATATAATACGTAAAAAGGTACTTACTTCACTTGATATCTCGGGTACAAAAAAAGGAAATATCCTTATTTTCTCTAGAATTATTCATGCATACTGTACAACTATTAGACTTCATTATGACGACCAGACGACAACTGTTCAGTGATGTCTCCGTGATCGCGAGGGTGAAAACTGGTAGCGATCACCGAATGGTTAGAGGCACACTGAACCTAAACGTTAAGTTGGAGAGGTCTCGTCTAATGAAGTCAACGCTCCGTCCCCCTCGTGCTCTGTTTCAAAGTCCCGAAACCTTTCAGCTCGAGTTACAAAACCGTTTTCAGTGCCTAGAAGACTGCAATGAAGTGGACGATATGAATGACAAGCTCGTGGAAACTGTCCATGCGGTTGGAGCTAAGTTCTGCAAGACCCGCCGCAGAAGAACACAAAAACTCTCCGATCACACTCTTAATCTCATGGCTGTTAGACGGGAGATGAAGCTACATTCTTCAACAGACTTGACAGCATACAGGCATCTGAACAGACAGATCCAAATGCATGCGGCGGGACTTACGCAACTTCAATACAGCTCGTATTGAAGAAGCGATCGAGCGGAACCAAGGCTCCAAAGTCTTTGCCAGAGATCTGTCTGCCAGAAAGAGCCAACTGTCAAAGCTGAAGACAGAGTGTGGCAGCATCGTTTCCGGGACACCTGAGATTTTGAGTGAGATTGAGAGGTTCTATGGGCAGCTGTACACATCATCGTTGGAGCCACACGCAAGTGTGAGTAACGATCCAAGAGCGAGTCTCATCCGACACTATTCCGAAGATATCCCGGATGTCAGTCTGAGCGAGATTAGGATGGCTCTCCAGCACCTTAAAAACGGTAAGGCCCCAGGCGAGGATGGAATTACAGCGGAGCTTCTGAAAGCGGGTGGAAGACCGGTACTTGAAGTCCTTCAGAAGCTCTTTAATTCCGTCCTCCATGGTGGCATTACACCGGAGGCGTGGAGCAGAAGTGCGGTGGTCTTGTTCTTCAAGAAAGGTGACAACGCTCTCTTGAAGAACTACAGACCGATTTCCCTTCTGAGCCGCGTCTACGTGCTGTTTTCGAGAGTCATTACGAATCGTCTCGCGCGCAGACTTGACGACTTCCAGCCTCCCGAACAAGCCGGTTTCCGAAAAGGCTTTAGCACCATAGACCACATACATACCCTTCGGCAAGTTGTACAGAAGTCCGAAGAGTACAATTTGCCACTATGTCTGGCGTATGTGGACTATGAGAAAGCCTTTGATTCCGTCGAAATTTGGGCGGTGCTGCAGTCCCTTCAGCGGTGCCAAGTTGACTGTCGGTATATCGAAGTGTTGAAGTGCTTGTACAGTAGGGCTACGATGGCTATCCGAGTACAGAACCAGAGTACGAAACCTATCCAATTGCAGAGAGGTGTAAGACAGGGTGACGTCATATCCCCGAAACTCTTCACCGCTGCATTGGAAGACGTTTTCAAGCTTCTGGACTGGAAAGGATACGGTATCAACATCAATGGCGAGTACATCACTCACCTTCGATTTGCCGACGATATAGTCCTTATGGCAGAATCGCTGGAGGACCTAAGCACTATGCTCAATGACCTCAATAGTGTTTCCCAACGGATAGGTCTTAAGATGAACATGGACAAAACTAAGATCATGTTTAATGTCCATGTCACACCTATGCCGATAGTTGTTGGGAACACTAAGCTCGAAGTTGTTGACGAGTATGTTTACCTGGGACAAATAGTCCGACTGGGTAAGTCCAACTTCGACCGAGAGGTCAATCGACGGATTCAACTCGGCTGGGCAGCGTTCGGGAAGCTACGACACATCTTCTCGTCAGACATACCTCAAAACCTTAAAACGAAATTGTACAACCAGTGCGTGTTGCCAGTGATGACTTACGGAACTGAGACGTGGTCCTTCACTGCTGGCCGTATGAGGAAGCTCAAGGTCGCTCAGCGAGCTATGGAGAGGGCTATGCTCGGAGTTTCTCTGCGTGATAAACTTAGGAATGAGGATATCCGCAGTAGAACCAGAGTGACCGACATAGCCCAACGGATTAGTAAGCTGAAGTGGCAGTGGGCCGGCCATATAGCTCGAAGAACCGACAACCGATGGGGAAGAAAGGTTCTCGAGTGGCAGCCTCGTACCGGTAGGCGAAGTGTAGGGCGTCCCCCCACGAGATGGAGTGACGACCTGGTAAGACATGCAGAAAGTCGATGGATGCAGGTGGCTCAGGACCGTGTTTTGTGGCATTCTTTGGGGGAGGCCTATGTTCAGCAGTGGACTTGTGAAGGGCTGTAATGATGATGATGATGAAATTAATTGATGTATAAAATTTCGAAATATTGTTGGTCTATTTATTTAAATGCGCACGATTAACAGCCCTTTCATGGATACTCTGACTGAGCCGGCGCAAACCGGTTTGTACCCCGACGGAGCGTCGGTGAACCTGTCGGTGAGAGCTCACGCACACATCGCTGCGCTATGTATGGGTGTATTCGCCACGAGCCGTTTGTATGTAGCTTCCCCTCTGGTCGGTTTCTTTACTCATGTGCCTTAGCCCTCACGGGTGTTATTGCACCCGTATTTTGGCTACTTAACATTATTTGGACTGTGTACTCGTTTGTCACCGTAACTACTCTTATTGATATACCAAGATCTTGCGCCTGTCCTTTCTATGCGTGTAATATCTTTAGTAATATTAACTAATAAGACATTAAAGTGTAATAAGCAAATACGAATCATCTATATTCACAAAAGGATCCAGTTTGTGTATAATCTGGCTTTAACTTTAACTGATAAAGAAATTAGAAAAGAAACAAATTACAAGTTAAAAAGTGCTCTGTTTAATTCCTTTTACTGAAATAGATAATAGTCTCTTTATTTTTTAAGACAAACAATGCAATATAAAAAATATAAGAATAGTAAAAAAATTCACGACAAAACTACGTTGAATATTCTTTATAGTATCTGGCTTTGTTATTATAGTTACTCATTCTACTAGGATTTAATTGAAACCGGTAATGGCTTTTCACATTATTTTTTAACACCGCTTTGATTTAATTACGGGAAAATAATATAACAATCGACGTTTTATTTTTTATTTATAAAGTAAGGTTATAGCTAAAAATTGCATAGTATAAAAAAAAACTACACTAATACTTATGATAAAAACTTGAATGACCAACAACGATGTCTAGCGCTAGTAAATGCACACTGCAGTTGTGTTATGGTTGCAGCGCGAATTGACGGTATGGACTACAATCTCACAGAATACCAGCGTAAAATAGCAACCTAATGCTGCTGTGTTTCATATGGTGTGTGAAACCTTTTTTACTAGTTACAAAAACTAAGACGAGACTGAGACGAGAAAATTCTTAATTGAAGGTGTAGGAGTCTGTGTGCCACAGTATCCACTTACCATCGTGTTACCAGATGGATTAAGTGATCGTTTGTCGCCCTTATTTTATGAAATAAGAAATAAAATACATTATATGTATTAAACGACAACCTGTCTAAGCGGTTAAGTATTTGTATGTCCTGGGTCGAAAAATATATGCAGTATTTAGCAGTACACTGTCACGTGCTAATAAAGAAGAGTGCGAAAAGCAAAGTTATTGTTATGGGTTTTAGTTAAAATTAATGTTAAACCAACGCCTCCCGTTGATATAAGATCAACCACAAAATTACAAGGTGCTTCAAACATACATTATTATACGCTCGGTATATGCTCGTACAGAACATTGTAAAAAATCTGTTGGTAAATCCAATTGTGAGTGCCCTAAGCGCATTAAAAAAATTACGTATAACGTGATTATAAGGAATTTTTTAAAGTAGTTTAAATACACACAAGTTTTCCCTAACAACCATATTATACTTCCAAATTTCCAATAATTTTATGTCAAACTTCAATTTAAGTAAAGTTTGGAAAATCCAAAAGTGCGCGACTCATAATGCTCATATGATCATCATATCATCATTCAGGTCACTCCATAAAGTCCAAGACGTATTTAAATATAAATATATACATCCTACTAACTGTTAGTACGTACTACTATTATTTATTCTGTGCTTTTAAAATATTGTAAGAAAAATCTCTGATTATTATAATAATTAAGTATCTATGAAATTTGGTTTTTCGAATATTTTGTATTTGTACAGCAATTTTTTTGAGCCGCTGCAAACAACTGATACAGTATCCACTCACGACGACGGTTGACGCCGGAGTGAGTGAGGCAGTCTATTTAGTAAAATACATTAATACAAGGCTGCTAAAACACCGAAAATTTCGACATTTCGTAGCCGAAAAAAATTAATTATAATTAAATAAAACAAAATTAAATTGCGATTTACATTTCATAGCTTCCCAGATGATAAATGAAGAGATTAAAAAATAGATTGAGTTAAACAATTGATATTTTCAAAAGTTATCGTCTTTAGTGGTAAACACGATAACTTTTGATGCGGACTTTATAAATCTACACCATAAGCCACTAAAACCACTTTTTAATATAAAAATAGCAATTAATCAATTTAAAATAAATATTAGTAAGTTCAACAATCGAACAAGTCAAGTCAATCATCGGAGCACGGTGCATGCTCCGATTACAAGCCTATTAATGCTTGTGTTTCACAAGGCTGCGTCCTGTCACCAGTGTTTTTTTTTTCTACATATCAATGATATGTTGCAAATCGTTGTAATGTGATGCTCTATATTTCTCGGGAAAATATCGTCCAGTACCGGAACAAACTTGTGTCTGAAGTCGAGTTTTAGCTGAACAAAGTCTCGGATTGAGGGCGACTAAATCTAATCCAGTTTAATCCTCAGGAGACACAATTTTGCGCGTTAACCACTAAAAGGCGCTGCGAAAAGATGTTGCATCTCTTGGCGTATTTTATCGCATTTACCACGGGGAGTGCTCTGTGGAATTGTTTGAACTAATTCCAACCGCTCAATTTCACCAACGCACATCGCGACAAAACTCGCGATACCATCCATACCATGATTGGTGGTTCACCACTGTGCGATTTAGAAGAAGTTTTCTTCCTCGCACAACTTCCTTGTGGAATTGATTACCACCAGCGATTTTTCCGGACCGATATGACTTAGGGACCTTCAAGAAAAGAGCCTACTGCTTTTTAAAAGGCCAGTAACGCATCTGCAATTCCCTGGTGTTGCAGTTGTTCATGGGCGGCGATAGTCACTTACCATCAGGTGAGCCGCATGTTCGTTTGCCCCCTCTCCTATGAAGCTTTAAGGAAAGCAGCGAGGTAGTTCCAACACAAGTATTATATAACATTTTATATATATATATATATATATATATATATATATATATATATATATATATATAAAATGTTAAGTTAGTTAAAAAATAATCGTCAATACTTGAAAACGAGAGTGTACAACCAGTGATGCAAACAATCGATCGATAGTAGCCATAAAGTAATTCACTATAATTGTTCGTATACTTATTAATATAAATTTCACGTGTATGTAATATATGAAAATAGACGATTGGAACCGAAGCAGGTTATTTAAATTCAGGGCCCGTCATAAGGTTGGCGAGTGGGAAAGCCCGGGTACACACTTGATGACTTCGCATATTTAGCCTATTAACATTTTGTAATAACCTTCTCAAATATTACCTACCTTTGAACATTTCATGGCTTTACTGTCCCAATTAAGACTGTGTTAAAGCGAACCTAAGTAAATAGAAATTTGATGACATGAACGTTTACAAAAATATAAGATAGAATTTGAATATCTACCATTTGCATCGCAGTAAAATGACAACTTAGTGTTAATAGGCCTTTTATTTGTCCACAAAATGCATATTATGGTACAAAGTAGGTGAAAGACAGAAACAATATACAATCGGTAGCAGAGGTTGGTAGTTGAACATTGCATTGCATTGCTGTATACCAACAGCGGAATTAGAAACGCCATTGATGTGTAACGTGATATATATGTCAGCACGACTATAAAATACTGGCCAGATGGAGAGTGAACGGTAAAAAGGTTTTACTATAGCGAAGCTTCGTATCGATGGTAACGTGTAAACGTAGTGGTTATATTCTCTTTGGTAACGTGGCAACCGTTGTTTTATTTTAGAGGATTTTTGAAATTAACAACATCGGGAAAGCTTACTATATATATTTGCGACGAATTGTTAACTATATGTTTTAAATGAAATTAATTTTTACGGATTTTTTCGCGTTTAATTAAATATATAAAAATGTAATGGATGATGGTGCAATTCACCATTTATATATCGGTTGGTATGGGTCTTTTATAACAACCGATTTCTACCAAGGATGATTCGATATTGAAATTAAAAAACATCCTAATTTCAATAGGGAAGATGGATGGGTGCTGCCATCTGCTTGGGGTCCTATAATTAATAAAATTAAATCCAAACCCAAGCATAAAACTGCAAGGCTTCAAGATACTGTTAGCTCATTCTGCGTAGATCGGGCTAAAATTAATATTCAAAAACTGAAGGTAGCCGGGATAACTATGATATCGGGACGTCAAACACCTGTCCCCCCGTGGTGCTGTAAAGCACCCGACATCGGGAATTAAAAAGTTAAATTAAACGCGATATATTAACGCGATTTAATCCCTAAAAGTTAGTTTCATTTAATGTGTAGTCTTCGCGTAAATATAAGAAATCATAACCATTTGTTTATTATATTTTCTTGTACTTTATGTTGTACCACACGCATATTTGCGCCATCCATCATGCGTGCATCTGGGATGATCCTCTTTCACCTACATCAGAAGTGGGATAAAGTTATCTTATACCCACATATAATCTTCGAATAATATGATGAAGGCTTGGTGCGGATCGCTTTTGAATGGAAGTATGCTATTCGCGTGGGACCCCACGGGCGAATTATTTAACGCTGCTGCCAGCCGACATTTGATGCGTGAGGAAGTAAATTTGTCTTATATATTTAAGACAAATTTACCTCTCTCACACTTTGAAAAAAATATTTTGTAGTAAAAAGTGGTTAACTTTTTAATTGATTGAGAGAAATGCCTGAAAGCCAAGCTTATTTCAATTGACTAACCTGAGTCTATTTGGGTGTTTAATGATCCTGTTACATTGTAGAATTGCTTACTTCATTTTATTTTGTGTTTTGACTGTATTAACAGCCATACCATAGCCGTAGCTCAAAAAGTGGTGTTTGATAGAGGTCTAGGTTAGTCGTCGTTGAGATGTAACGGGGATTAGTGGACATAGAGATGAGTGCTCGTAAAAATAAAATGAAGTGTAGTATACATTTGTTGCGTAACGAACGTTAAGGCGACACATCGAAAACCGTTGAAGCGGGCTATCGCCGGACTAACCAGAGTAAAACAAAATTTTATAAAAACTTCAAAAACGCCGTCACAAGGTCTAAAATTGCGTAGCGCCCGCGAAAATTAAAACCGCTTAGAAATTGCGTAGAATCTTAAAATATTTTTCAAAAATTATTGATTTTAGTAATTAAAATAATGAGCAAGTAAATTACGAATATTGATGTTATGAATGTATTCGAGTAGTTTCCAAGTATATAGATTAAGTAATTTTGTTGTAATTTCAACTATAGTGATTTTTTAGAGGTGTTTTCGCAAATTATTATGATCGAGTCAAAATTTTACAATCGTGTTTTTGAGGAAGCAAACTCAAGATAAAGACATGAATTTACCTATATCAAAATTCCAGTTTCGTTAGTCGTGTCATACTCCTATACAATTCGATGAAAGGAGGTGCATTTTTTCGCGGTGTCGCCTTAAAAAAGGTTATTGTTCTTGGACATTTAATTCTGTGATTTAAAATTTCCTTTGAACTAATCTAGTTGAAGTAGAATTAAGTATTGAAGGAATTGCCGGAAGTATTTTCAAGCGTTCATACTCTTAGTCACTTGTTATTACTATTTAGTCGCATTGCACGAATTGGTGAGATGTTATAAATACGATTTACTTTTGAGTCATTCAGGAGCGATAAACATCTGATGGTGTGGTGGAAGGCCTTTGTCTCGTAGAGACTACTGTTGGTTCACTTGGAACGACCTAATAGTCGTTGTCCCTACAGTAGATCGTGTCACAAGAAGTGATGAAGATATGGTAACAGTTCATTGCTAGTCATTGCGGCATTGCGATCACTGTGTGTAATCAAATAGATAAATGATTTTTCTGTCTTGGCACACTATCCATCATGATTTTTTGGGAAAACTTGGCGGGAAGAGTGACCAAAAGTGTAATTACTCCGTAATGATTATTATACACAGTATGTTTTGTTAAGTACCCTTAACCGACGAGCATGTATACGTAGGTAGTAACAGAACCACAGTCGGTCTGTCGCATCCGAAGCTGGAAGCTTCAGGAAGCGGATACTAGGGACAAATATCATGCGAGGGTAGCCGAAAAGCTTGACACCATCGATGGCAGAAAAGAATGTGTAGAAAGAACTTGGCAGAACCTTAGGGATGGAATGGTAAGTGCAGCGTAAGAAGTGTGTGGAACAATAAAAAGAGGCAGTAGTAAAAGAAGAGATGCATGGTGGAATGATGAAGTGAAAGAAGCTGTAAAGAAGAAGAAGAAAGCATGGTTAGACTACTTGGCCTCTAGTAATGATAAGGATATGAGAGAGAAGATGAAAGAAAGATATAGGCTGCAGAAAGTTCACACGAAAGCACTGATTGAGGAAGTGCGTGAAAGGTGTAGAATGGAAGCGGACGAAAGGTTGTCGCACAACTTCAAGGAGAACTCCAAACTCTTCTGGAAAGAGGTTGGAAGGACCCGAAGTGGTGCGACGGCCTTAAGAATGAACAAAGTGCTTTCGAGAACTAATGACGTCCTCTCAGAAAAATCGGACGTCATGCAGCGATGGAGCGAATTTTATAGAGAAATGTATGCGTGTGATGATCTTAGTGAGGGATCCGGGGATGACGCCGTGACTGGTACGCCAGACCCGGACCTCGATGACACTGAGGTCATCAGGATGAAAGAGATTGAACGTGCGATTCGAAGTTTGAAATGTGGTAAGGCTGCGGGACTAGACAGAGTTACTGCTGAAATGGTCAAGTATGGTGGGCCTCGCGTCTGGGACAGCTTTCATCTGCTGTGCAATTTGTGCTGGCAGACGGGGGATGTCCCGGATGATTGGCGATCCGCAGTCATTGTGCCTTTGTATAAAGGTAAAGGATCACATTTTGACTGCGGGTGCTATCGGGCGATCAGCTTGACCAGTTTAGCAAGTAAAGTTTACTCGAAGGTTTTGACACGTAGGATGCAAGAGTAATCGGAAAGATTTCTATGGGAGGCACAATGCGGATTTAGACCTGGAAGAGGATGCACGGATCAAATGTTTTCTCTCCGCATGATCACGGAGAAGCTTCTGGCTGCTAACCAGAAGATTTTCTGTGCTTTTGTGGATCTTGAGAAAGCATTTGATAAGGTTGTAAGGAAGAAAATGTGGGAACTGTTGCCGGGGTATGGTGTGGATGGTCGATTGCTAAGGGCTGTGCAGTCTCTTTACTGTGACTGTAAAGCCTGTGTGCGGGTAGGGCATGATCTGTCACCCATGTTTAATGTCCAAACGGGCGTAAAGCAGGGTTGTGTCATGTCTTCCTGGCTGTTCATACTGTATCTCGACAGCTGTTTACAGAAGCTGAAAGATAGTTGTTTGGGTGTGAAATTGGGTGACATTAAAGTAAATTGTCTGCTGTATGCTGATGATGCAGTGCTTATTGCACCATCAGAGGCAGAACTGCAGGCATTAGTCACGTGTATGAAAGAGGAATGTGAAATTAAAGGTCTCCGTTTGAATGCTAATAAAACTAAGGTTCTAGTATTTGAAAGGGACGAAGAGAGAACGAAGTATGAAATATGGGTAAATCAGGAATGTCTAGAACAGGTAAATGAAATTGTATACTTGGGGAGTGCTTTTAGCCGGGATGGAAGATGTGATTTAGATGTGGACAGGCGTGTCGCTGCCGGGAACAAAGTCAATGGTGCCCTGACTGCGTTAGTCAAAAGGCAAGGCGTAGCGAAGAGTGCACGCCTTGAAATACATAACGCAGTGTTGGTACCGACTTTGTTATATGGCAGCGAAACCTGGGTATGCCAGAAGAAGCATAAAAGTAAGTTGAATGCAGTGGAGATGCGATCTCTTCGTAAAATGTGCGGCGTTACCATGGCCGATCGAAAGCGAAACGAAGAGATTCGCAATATGGCAGGTTTGAAAGATGACCTTATCACAAAAATTGATAAGGGCGTGCTTCGGTGGTTTGGGCACGTTGAGCGAATGAGTGAAGACCGAATGGTGAAGAAAATATATAGCGCGAAAGTTAATATTAAAAGGTGTCGAGGTAGACCGAGACTAACTTTCGAAGACCATGTGAGCAAATTGCTCGAAGAGGGTAGGGTCAAAAGTAGTCGGATACCTAGACGTGCATGCATGAAGAAAATAATGAATCTGAAAGAAGCGAAAGAGGTTTGTAAGGATCGTGACACTTGGCGATCTGTTCTCTCTGGCTACCCCGTCAGGGATTGTGCGTGAAGATAAGTATGTATACGTAGGTACCTATGTGGAATCACGAGTATTGGTAATGCTGCATATGTGAATTGAGAGTAAAAATCCTACTCAACTTTTTCATTTTAATCCAGACTATCCAAACTCGGATATAGAGGGATGGTGTAATGTATTAAAAATGATTGCATAAAATAAACGCTTCGATAGAAAATAATTTGATTTGTTAATAGCATTCACCATCGCTCCAAAAGATCATGCAGCTAATTGTCTTACCGAATTGGCATAAATGGCTAAAATGGCATATTCCTTAGGAAAGAAACCCGAGTTAAAGAAACAGCGTCTGAAATTGGTCTTCACTTATGATCTCTCATCGAGTAAATTCCTAAAACAATCGTGTCTGATGAAGTTATCACTGGATTTGTTATCCCAGTTTTATGTTCATGGAAAATATGATTTACATGGGGGTACATTTTAAAGTTCGAAATGTATAGCGAAGTAACGAGGAATTTTTTTCTAACTTTAACATACTATGAATTGAGAGAATGAGTGGCCTTTCTATAGTTATACTTATTTTACAAATACAAATAAGTCATATTTAACAACTCTAACTCAAAATTGAGCTAGATATTGTCAATTTACAATATTTAATTTTTAAAAATAGTTGGGAGCAAGTATTTTACAACTTGTCACCGGGGTTGCCACAGAGAAAAAAAAATCCCCCGTCCAGTCCAGTCAGGTTTGTTGAACAGAGTACATATAACAGTATCGTCAGGGCCAGACCCGAGCGGTTGGTCGTAGGGACATACTAGTTTAGAGCTCTATGTAGTGGGTTGAGAGAAAGGTGCCATCCGGTCCATGCGTGGTCGAAGGGACGCACGCTTTCGATTATTGTATGATTGAGGATGTTAATATATTGACAAGAGGGTATGTGTTGATGCTAATAGTGCCGTGTAGTCTGTATAAAGAGCTGTGTGTCTGTGTGTGCTTAGTGGAAAGAGCCAGTTCTCCAATAAATGTTGTCATATGAGATGATAGCTGGTCAAAAGGACGCCTTAGCTAGTATTAGTTTGCATGTGGTCAAACGTAATCGCCTTGCTTATGTGTGAGTGAATGTCGAAATATGGGGACAGTACATATATTCATGTCCGGATAGACGAGCGGACGGAGCGGTTTGTTACAGGAATTCATAAAGATACACGCCCTAGGATGGTCGTATCTCAGAATTGGCCGTGTAGGCACGACTATAAAATACTGGTCACATCGAGAGTGAACAGTAATAAGGTTTTATTCTAGCGTCGTATCGATGGTACCGTGGAACCGTTGTTGTTTTAGGGGGTTTTTAAAAGCGTAGCATATATTTGCGACTAATAGCTAACGATCTTTTTATTATATTTTCTTGTACTTTATGTTGTAACGCACGCATATTTGCGTCATAAATAATCCATCATAAATGCATATGGCATGATCCTCTTTCGCCTACATATACATTTGGCACAGTCTTAAGAAGGCATATATTTGACTGTAGATTCTTAAGACTAATAATAATACCATGTGTTCAGATACGTCCATATGTACGAATCATTGATTATATATTCATTTATATCGATAAAAATGTGTGATTAATTTATCACTCAATTTATCTGCCCCAATTGAATACACGCAAAAATAATTGAATTTGTTCAAAAAACAGGGTTACGAACAAAAAATAAAACTTTTTGGTGTAAAGCACTGCATGAAGCCGCTGGAATAATAGATATCGAGTCTCGCTTATTCCCACAACATTAATTATGAAATTTCTCGTCCAGGAAATGTGGATTATTTGAATTTAACTATTTCGGTGCTTTCGTACGTAAGTTTCCTTATACGAACGGCATTTCGGTTTGTTTAGGTAAAGTTCATATACCATTTATACGTTTATCATCCCAGTTTATTACTTCAAACCGTTCAAATTAATTTAGTCGTGACTTTTATATTACCATTTTTTTTGGGTGTTTTCAACCACAAACGTAGTCGTAAATATCAAAAGCGTGAAAGGTATTGTAGTGTCATAAGTAAATGGGCAAGCAGAAAAGCAATCACTCTTTCTAACCAACCTGCACATGCCTGTCGCTGACGAAACGCTCATGAGTTAAGATCGGATATGGAGTAATATGCAACAAAGTAAAAAAGAAAAAAAATATTTTTTATGCTACGTTAGAGCGACGAGCGAGTTAACATTCTGTCTTAATAAGATAGAATACATCGAAGTCTGTAATTATAATAGCTCTCTTTACCCTCATTTCTGACCAAGGCATTGGGTGTACTGATGTTTGGCATCAGACGCAAGTAAAGTAGTGGTATCGATTCGGACAGACTTTTAGACAGAAAAGAAACCCTGTCAACTAGTACACTTATACATACATACACATACATATAATCACGTCTCTTTCCCGTAGGGGTCTCTGCCTACCCCTACGGGAAAGAGGCGGGACCACTTCTTTCCACTTGCTACGATCCTTACATATTTGTTTCGCTTCGTTCACTTTCATTATTCTCTTCATAGATGCTCTACGGTTTAGGGTGCTCTTGACCTAGCCTTTTTTCAAGACGTCGCTGACTTGGTCTTGAAATGTCCGCCTAGGTCTACCCCTTCCAGCACTTTCATTCACACTCGCCTTATACACTTTTTTCGTCAATTGTTCTTTGTTCATTCTCTCGACATGGCATAGTACTCTTATATTATTACATAATTGTTGGCTCAATCAAAACCATACTGTAATCAATGTACACTGATAGTGAAGTTTAAGATGTCGATTTTATTATGAATTAGCTGTTCCCGCGACTTCGCTCGCGTGTAATTTAGGGTTTTAGTTATGTTGCGCGGATCCCTAATCCTTTTTCTAAAATATAAGCAGCTTTAGTTACACTCCCTATAACATCAGCTATCTGCCAGTGAAAGTCCCGTCGAAATCAGTCCAGCCGTTTCGGAGAATAGCCGGAATAAACAGACAGACAGACAAAGAGAAAGACAGACAGACAAAAATTTTATAAATTGTGTTTTTGTTATAAGTACCGTATTCACTCTCATATACATTTCGTAAAAAGCTGTTATTTTGACATTACAAACAGACACTTCAGTTTTATTTATTTGTATAGACGAAACACAACCACGAAATTACTTTATTTTTATAATTAAGCAAAATATCAATTTTCGTACAGCCGTAGTTATACGTAGGTCATTATCTGATGCAATTTGGCGATTTTAGTCGTAGATAGTTGCTACCGCAAAAGAAGGAGGTTCTCAGTTGGACTTTATCTTTTTATGTATGTTATGCGATAATATCATCATCAATTGTGAACCGATTTTGATATTTTTTTTATAAATAGTTTATATTTCAGAGATAATCCCATGAAAAAAATCCACCACTAAAGGTAGAAAAATAGGGAATGAAGTTTATAATGTAACTGTTTAGAACACGTTCTAGTTGTTACCTTGAGCTTATCATTCCAAAGGGTTAAAAATTAAACTTTTATTGTTAAAGTTAGTTACAGCCTATATACGTCCCACTGTTGGTCACAAGCCTCCCCTCATTTCTGAGTGGATTTTAGGGCAAGGAAATGTCCGCCGCGCTGCCCCAATGCGTGTTGGCGAACTTCACAAGTCCGCACAATATTTTTTTCTTATTTCTCAGACATGCAGGTTTCCTCACAACGTTTTCCTTCACTGCCGAGCACGTGGTGAACTTCTATTGCGCTAAGACATAATGTGTAGAAAATTTCTTAGAGCATGTGAAAAATCACATTCAATTTGGTGCTGGTGGGAATTGAACTCAGGTTGCTCACGTACTACAAAATTAAGAGGTAGCGCATAGCCCTTCCGAACAACTGCATATTAATCCAACAACTTATTTAGTATTTATAGGCGGAAATAGAAACGGCCTTACAAAAAGGTACATAAAACTTTAGTTTAGTCCATTAGAAATGTAAATTGGAACCATGTAAATGATTCGTTATTTTTTCACTAATACTTATATTTACAACTAGCTATGCCCCGCGACTTCGCCCGCGTGGAATTTATTACGATTAGAGTTTATTTATTTATTTATATTTATTTATTTATTTAATCTTTCATGCACAAAGTTGTACATATGGTGGACTTAATGCCATAGGGCATTCTCTCCCAGTCAACCATTTCAATTTTATGGATTTTTTTTTGCGCGGTACCCTCATAATTTTTCTAATATAAAGTAGCCTATGTTACTCCTTATAACATTAGCTATCTGCCAGTAAAAGTCCCGTCAAAATCCGTCCAGCCGTTTTGGAGATTAGCCGGAACAGAGACAGAGACAAAAATTTTAAAAATATTGTTTTGGTTATATATAACGTATATACTTTCATTTGCATTTAGTAAAAAGCTGTAATTTTGACATTACGAACAGACACTTCAATTTTATTTATTTTTATACATAACTTATATCAGCATTTGCCATTATTCACATTTTATTATTCACAGCAATATTACAAGCATAATCGGCGTGGCCGAACATATCTCGTGTGTCCGATTAAAATTGTACAAGAAATTACGACCAATAATAAGACATGAATCTTACATGTCAGATGAATGAAGCGAGACTGCTATTTAAATATGTGACCCGTCATTAGCCAACCGAGTGGGCGGGCTCCGGACCGCATGAATACATTCCTTGATGGGATGGCGAAATTTAGTAAAGCAGAAACAATCGAATATGTTTCAGCTTTACTAAACTTACCCCGATCATTGTACATATATTAAGCACTTGCTACACGCACACTATATACAATATTCAACACAAGCTGATGAACTTAACGAAATACCATTAATTACCTAACGCAAAACTTTAAACGACCTATTTAAAGTTAGTAAAAATCTTTGATATATTTATCGAGCATATCATACAAATAACGCAGTGTAATAAACATCGGAGTAAATGGCAACTAAGCGCTACTTTGTTACTCTTCCCTTGTTTTTCAGTTTGTTTCACTTTTTTAAATCGTAACAGAGACTACTATGATGTTTTATTGCAGACATATTACGTTGTTTTGCGTAGGTAACGTCTATTTCTGGTACTGGGTAATATGCATATTTAGCACATTATTTATTCGATTTAAAAACAAAAACTCATAAACATCGTCTTAACAATAATATAATTTTCAGAACACGCGCATTTTCAACAAATGCTAAGATATATTTTTAAACTTTTTTATACGTGGTAGAGCAATGCTGCAGCTCGTATATGTATAGTTGTAGCACGAATGGGTCGGCTTGACCGGGGAAGGACCACGCTCTCACAAAATACCAGCGTAAAATAGCAGCTTAATTTTAAAATATTTCGTATGGTGAGTGTAGAGAACCGGAGACCCTTATTAGAAACGAGGCATTCCATCTTAGTCCTCACGGGTGACAACGTAGATGTATTTTGATTCGTAATCGAGGATAGATGTAGATGTCTATGGGTCACAGCAACCACTTACCATAAGATAGACTGTGTGCTCATTTATCACCCATATCCTATAAATTTTTTTTAGTAAATATGTGATCATATCTCTATTAATGTCGCTTACTACATAAACGTATTTACCTTGCAACATAATGTAAATCTAGAATTTAGATGTTCTTTTCTTTATATGAAACTAAGATAATTTTTTTCCCAATAATTACTTTCAGTTTCAGTACATAGGCGGCACTAAAAGTATCGGGAATGGAATATTTCCACTGTTCCCGTCATATTAAAATCTTTTTAATTGACAACTCCTTGATTTTAAAAATCGAATACCATTAATTTATTTAAAAATAGATTCTCGGTCTTGTCACAAGGTTTTGTCAAACTTGTTTAGTCGTTGAGAAAATGGAATTGACTCGAAAAAATTCAAGAGCGATGATTTATTATGACTTTCGAAGTGGTTTAACACAAAAACAGTGTGTTGACCGGATGATTTCTGCATTTGGTAATGAAACCCCATCCAAAACCACAATTTATCGCTGGTTTGCTGAATTTTAACGTGGACGTGTCAAGCTCAGTGATGATCCCCGTCAAGGTCGTCCAAAAACTGCAGTCACCCAAGAAAACGTTGGTGCTGTGCGTAAGCTGATTGAGGAAGATCGACATGTGACATACCGTGAAATTCAGGCAACTTTAGACATTGGCATGAGTCAAATACAAATAATCTTGCATGAACAATTAGGTGTAAAAAAGTTGTTTTCCCGATGGATACCGCATTCGCTCTGTGAAGAGCAAAAAGCGGCTCGCGTTACTTGGTGCGCCAGAACTCTCGAAAGATTCCACGCAGGATCCTCAAATGCTGTATACAACATCGTATCAGGTGACGAATCCTGGATATACGCGTACGAACCCGAAACAAAAAACCAGTCACGAGTTTGGGTGTTCGAAAATGAGTTAAAGCCAACAAAAATTGTTCGTTCACGGAGTGTTGCAAAAAAAATGGTGGCCACGTTTGTCTCCGAAACCGGCCATGTTACGACTATTCCTCATGAGGGACACAGAACGGTTAATGCAGAATGGTATGCTAGCATTTCTTTGCCACAGATCGTTTCTGAACTCCGTAAAGAGAACTGCAACCGCCGTATCATCCTCCATCACGACAATGCGAGTTCTCACACCGCACACAGAACAAAAAAGTTTTTAGAGCAAGAAAACATAGAATTATTAGACCATCCGCCGTACAGCCCCGACTTAAGCCCTAATGATTTCTATACTTTCCCTAAAATAAAAAATAAATTGCGTGGACAGAGATTTTCATCACCTGAAGAAGCTGTGGACGCCTACAAAACGGCCATTTTGGAGACCCCAACTTCCGAATGGAATGGTTGCTTCAATGATTGGTTCCATCGTATGGCAAAATGTGTCAAATTTCGCGGAGAATACTTCAAAAAGCAATAAATACATTTTTAAATAGTAATGTTGTGTCACTTCCTTGATTCCCGAAATTTTCACGTATATATATATATATATATATATATATATATATATATATATATATCGAAAGCATTTTACGGACAATTGTCTACAATCTCAGTTCATCACTTTACTTAGTTCATAAAATAATGTCGTTTTTAACGTTCCTTAAAATTACTTTTTCCTGTAGGTCATTAGAATCTAAAATTATTTGTTATAAAAAATATCGAATAATGAGACCCAAAAGAATTAAGCTTTCTTTTCAAGGCGGCTTTTGATTTATCTTCATCTGCTTAGTGCAGTAGTGGGCCACATTTTATGCTAATGGTAATCTTCTGTCTAACTTGTAATTTATTATTTAACTAGCGATCGGCCCTGGCTTCAGAATTGTGATTTCTGGATCTCAATAACCGCGCCACCTACTGTGTCCAACTATAGCTAAAAAGACTCCTAGTGACGCCATAAGTACAAGTTCAAGCCGTGTGGTCGAAAAAATATTGATTGCACAAATAGTGAAGGATAATTTTCAATTACTTGACACTAACATCCAACTGTTTAGAAGAACTACAATCACATATACACGGACAGAAGAACTATTTATATAAAGATTTGCAAAATTTATGTCCCAAAAAATGGGTTAACTTCTTATCGGCCCGAACGATATTAAGAGGTAGTTGCTCAGAGGTGACAATTTTGTACAGCCGACTTCAATATAAGTTATTAAGAATAACTCAAAAACTATTGGCTTGACCTTGATCAAATTCATATGGGACTACACGAGAACTACTAGCTTTCAAATAAAAAAAGAATTATCGGTCCACCCAGTAAAAAGTTATGAGGTAACCACACATTAAAAAAATACAGTCGAATTGAGTACCGTCTCCTTTTTGGAAGTCGGCAGAAAAATACACTCTTCTATTCATATTTTCCTCATTATGAATTTCATCAATACTGCGTCTAAATTATTAACTGTTTTAAATATTTTGTGACTTTTTCCCCGCATTGTAAGACATATTATTCGAATGATATTATTTTAAAAATTAGAATGTGTTATGCCGACAACAGATGCTATAAATCATACTGCAGTGGATTTTTATGTCTAAAAGTTGAAACAAAAATCTTACCACATCAGCTTTCATAAAAATGCTTACCTGTAAACAAAAAAAAAACAATTAGTTAGTGGTTTTTAACATTAAAAAAAATTACAATCAGTCGATCAAAACGTAACGTCTCGTAGGTGTTTACAAAATAAGAGTTTATGAAAACTATGCATTTGTGTCATTTTAAAGAGTGATATGTAGGTTTCCGTTTACGTAGACTAGAAACAAGAAAACAAGCCAAAATATAAGACTATAATAATTACATACATTGACGATTATTATCTTTAAAAAAAAGTTAAAAGAACTTTGTAGTTAAAGTTATTCATCGAAGAACATTTTTTACTTTTTTTATATAAAATAATACAATTTTAATATAATTTAAAGTAGGCAATTAACACACCTAAAACAAAAAAAATACTGAGAATTATTAAACTTTAGGAACATGTGACTCAGCTCTATTCAAAACTCAAAGATTGTCTTACATTTTATCACAGTGTAATAAAGTTTTTACATTATCTATACATCTATACAAATAAATAAAATTGAAGTGTCTGTTTGCAATATCAAAATAACAGCTTTTTACTAAATACATATGAAAGTATATACGGTACTTATAACAAAAACACAACTTTTAACATTTTTGTCTGTGTCTGTTTGTTCCGGCTAATCTCCGAAACGGCTAGACCGATTTTGATGGAACTTTCACTGGCAGATAACTGATGTAATAAGAAGTAACTTAGGCTACTTATATTTTAGTAAAATAATTAGGGTTCCGCGCAACATAGTTAAAACCCTAAATTACACGCGGGCGAAGTCGCGGGAAACAGCTAGTATATGGAATAAAATAAAAAATATGATAGAAAAATTAAAAATAACTTTACAAATCAATAAAAACAATGAATATATTTTAGGCGACTAGATATTAAAATTATTACGTTCTAAATATGTTTTCACTGTAAATGTTTATTTTCTATCGGTTTGTTTTACAATATCGCCTTGTAAAATATATTACATGTGCTAGTCCAGAACATGGTCTATCTGTGGGCTAACTTAATCTAAATCGTTAAAACAAACATTCATATATTAATTATGTATATTAGAAGGAATTTTAACGACCGAGAAAAATTAGCCTTTTCTCAAAAAGTAAAACAAATAAACTATTGCATACTGAAGTAATATTTAGTATATTAGAAGTATTATACCAGTATATGGTTATTATTTGGACATGAATTAAATAACTTATTTATATCGTCTTTCTCATTACGTAAAATAATATTAAATTATTATCATTTAAGCAACATGAAAAGAAGCCCAATCGAGCACTTCCTGTACTCATCAACGTTACAAAACCAATTTAAAAGGAAATGATAGGCTCGACTTGCGATATCAAAGCGTTGCTGTCGAGAAATAAAATTCCTTTCATAATAACGTTTACTATTATTGACTTTATATAAAAATTAAGCAAAATTTAATTTTTTTCTAAGGAAAATTTACCTTCATGAAAATTAATATTATAAAGCACCGTGTCATGATATTGTAAGAAGCTACAGATGTAAATATAACATAAGATGGGAAGTATCTTCTTGATAACAACCAAAAAAGAAAGAAATACTGCCGTTTTACAATCTATCTGCCGAGCGTAGTAAATGTAGCCAATATCCCCCTATGAGGCAATCTATCTAATCGGCTGTAAGGAAAATGCGCCAATTATAGCAAAAACAAATACAATAGGGGAGGCGTAAGTCCAATACTGGATTATAACTAGCTAGTAAAGGGTAAAGCTAGGAAAATTATAAAATAAAAGACAACGTAGTCCTAATGTTAAATGTTGCCTAACCACAAATAGTTTTTAAAACGGTTCGGCCGTTTAGAATTATATTACATTTTATATGGCAATGCAAAGAAACTTTAGCATTTTTCTGTGACGCGCTTAACCACGTTCTGACTTCTGTGAGCTTATGGTACCCTGATATCCATTAATAAGAATCTGCCATATATCACCGACCCACGCTTAGTAATTATTTCCGAAAATATTTTCAAACGACTTCAAAAATGAAGGAGGTTCTCAATTCGACTATTTGTTTAATGTGTGCTACCTCAGAACATTTTTGTAGGTGTATCGATTTTAATGATTCTTTTTTTATTTGAAAACTGGTACTTCTCATGTAGTCCCATATAAATTTGATCAAGATTTAACCCGTAGTTTTGGGTTATTCTTAATAATATGTATTTAATTGACTTCGAGTACATTGATGATGTTCTCATTTTATTTATATTGAAGTCAACTGTACAAAATGTTTAATTTCAATACTTGTTATTAGTCGCTTTTGATTAAAGAAGACATACAAATGAACAGTCCACTTGAAAGTGGCTATGATCGTGGACATCCAAAATCTACATAAAAGAGAAAGATCAGCCTATAAAAGTGGACACCTGCAATAGAAAAATATATACCGCCCAGACGTACTTTCTTACTGAAAACGATACCTACTCGTACCTAGACGTAAACGCAAATATTTCGAAATTACGAAAAAATAAAGTTTACAACACATTTTAATAGTTCCTTTTTTAATAATAAAACAGATCTTGTATTTATAAATGTAAGCCATGGCTTCTTTTCAAAATAATAATTATGTTAGACTTTTACATTGGAAAAGCATAATTAAAGTTGCCATGACATTATGTTACAAAACCAAAATATTTAAAGAACAAGTGTTCAGAACCATATAACGAAGTGTATCTTTAAAACACGAGTAAAGAAAATTTGATATAAAATAACTGCAGGACTCCATTCGGGCGACAAATTGGAATTGAGTGTTCTATTACCGTTGAAATGGCTTTTTAAAAGATTGCATTACAACATAGAAATGTAATAAGAAAAACAAAGTATGTTCTTAATAATAAAATTATGTTGAGTTAAAGTTAAAAGTTACAAGTGTAAAAGGAACATATACACATATATACTTCCCACTATTGGGCACAGACTCATTTCTAAGAGATTGATAGAACAATTATAAATCTGCGCTATACTAGTGCATGTTGGCGGACCTCACGTCTTTCAAATGTTTTATTGTTATTGTTCAGACATGCAGGATTCCTCACAATGTTCTCCTTCACTGCAAAAGTATTGAGCACTTCCAATTGCAAATAACAATTTCATTGGTACAGGTGCGGTTCCAACCTATGTTGCTTGCTTACTTTGAACTTTACGACGAGCCGTGAGCAACCACTGCTCTAAATCGTGGTTATGAATTATGAGGTAGTATATTATAATTCATGCTCACATTTAATCAAGTGTTCTATCGAAAAAACAAATTTTTCAAACGTAAATTAAAAACAAATCAAGTCACGCTTGATGAATGTTAAAATATTTTAGGCCTCTTGTTTATGACATTTATGCTGTCATCTGACAGATTCAACTGTATTAGTACCTATGTAATTGTTATACAACATAAAGAAATCATGCCTTATTTGTTTTCGTTACATACAACCACACATCAATATAAGCAGTAAAATAGTAGCCCATATACAATATTATTGTCTTACTGCTGGAAGCAGACCGCCTCACATTTCTGAGAGTGTTAGGTAGGAAAAATTCACTTAACTACAATGCGTGTTGACAGACTTACTTTCTTTTTATATAAGGGTGTGAAACGAATTCCACAATCTCCTTGATGGTAGATGAACAAGTAGTAAAATTAAAAATTTTGCAACCAACTTGACATGAGAACACCATCAATGTAGTCGAAGTCAATTAAATACGTATTATTAAGGATAACTCAAAAACTGCGGGTCAAATCTTGATCAAATTTATATGAGACCATATGAGAAGCACCAACTTTCAAATAAAAATCGAGTAATCAAAATCAGTTCACAGACAAAAGGTAACAGTCGAACATAGAACCTCCTTCTTTTTTTCGGTAATAAATATGTATAATGTCATAAACATCTATTCTCGGTTAAGAATCAAAATGCAGATGTGTTGTAATTGCTGAGGACAAAGATGAAATGCCCAGTTACGATTAATTGAGGCTCTGGTTCTTGTCACTCAATACCAAACAAAGCGGAAAAATTATACTGCGCTATAAATTATTTTACGTTGGTGTTTTATACTAAGTATACAATTTTGTGTCGACCACTTATCCTGTACTACTACTATTCTCAATTACATATTCCGTCGTACAATGTGTTCTTTCATGTCTCGTATGTATATAACATGGGAATCAAAGGATTACTCAATCAAGTACGCAAACTATATTTGAAAGATTTAAAAAAAGACTGAACGATCCTTGAGGAAAATAAACCTCGAAGAAAACAATTAGTGATAACTTAAAACATTTAGCATTATTTCAATATATATTTATTTTATATATATAATTCATAGTTTTTTACGGTTATAAAATAAAGAGTAAATAAATATAGCAAGAAAACGGAACCGGATATTCATCAGGCAGAAGGATTATTCTTCTATAAAAAGATTTTTAATGGTTAACATGAAACCACTGAGCGGTTACGCCTTAGGACTTATGTAACTTGATATCATACGATACGATTAACCATCCAACGAGGCAGAAATGTATTTCATAACTACATAATACTCGTATAACGCTTTACTGAATTCCGAAATAGTGCCTATATAATTGATACATTTATTTTAAGTCGTATAACGCGTATTTGCAGAATATACGTGGTAGAGCCATGCTGCAACTATATTAATTGTGAAGTGTGTGTCTCACAGAATACCAGCGTAAAATACCAGCTTGATGCTGTTGTGTTTCGTATGGTGAGTGCAGAGAACCGGAGGCTGACATTTTTACTGGAAAAGGGGCACCCCATCTTAGTCCTCACGGCTGACAACGCATCTGTATTTTGATTCGCAAACGAGAATACATTGTGGATATCTATGGGCCACAGAAACCACTTACCATCAGGCGAACTGTGTGCTCGCTTGTCAACCTTATCCTATAAAAAATATATTCAACGCTTTATGTACAAAATATACATGAAACACAATATACAAATTTTTTTTTAATAAACTGAAGTGACAAGCAAACTAGCAGTTCACATAATGGTAGGTAGCTATTACACCCATTTACACCTGAACCTAACATTAAACAAAGAAGGCTTCAGATTCATTGCCACCACTGAGGACTCAGATGGACTGGCTCCCAGCCTTTAATAATACAAATAATAATAATATATTAAATATTATATAATAATAATAATATATTAAATATTATATAATAATAATATATTAAATATTATATAATAATAATATATTAAATAATAATATATTAAATATTATTATATTATTTAATAATACTCTGTACACCGTTCACAAAATTACACTTACTGCTGTTGGATAACGGAAATAGGTGTCCCTACTACCTAGTGAAATTTATTTTATCACACTAATATGTGATGGTAAATGGCTACTGCAGTAAAATGACTCGTTGGCGCGCTTGCGACCTTAGTCCTGGGTTCGAATCTCGGGTCCGGTCAAAACAGTTTTTTCTTATATAGGAGAGGGGGCAAACGAGCATACGGCTCACCTGATGATAAGTGACTACAGCCGCCCATGAAAAACTGTAACACTAGGGGAATCGCAGGTGCGTTGCTGGCCTTTTAGAAAGGAGTACGCTCTATTCTTGACGGTCCCTACGTCGTATCGGTCCGGAAAAATCGCCGGTGGTAAGCTTTTCCACAGAGAGGTCGTGCACGGATGGAAACTCCTAGTGAAACGGATAGTGGTGGACCGCCAAGCATCCAGATGGAGTGAATGGTATCGGGAATTTTGCCGCTATGTGCGTCCGTGAAATTTGGCGGCTGGAATTAATCCGAACAATTCCTCAGGTCACTCCCCGTGGTAGATGTGAAAGAAACTGCAAAGGGATGCAACATCTATTCGCAGCGCTAGTGAAATGAGCCGATCGGAAAGGACTCGGTCGTTAACGATTCGAGCCACTCTGCGCTGGACACGGCAAGTGGAAGGAGCTGGTACTGGGGAGCCCCAGCCCATAGATGGGAACTGTATTCCATGTGAGGCCGAACCTGCGCTTTGTAAAGTTGCAGGCGGTGCCAAAACAGTTATTGGGTTTTTCTTTCAAGAAATTCTCAGGAAGAAACCAAAGTCAGGAAATTGGTGGTGATTCACCCACGTACCTTGGCAAGTACGTGAAGCCGTTGGTTCTGCGCCAATCGTGTCGGATCTCCATCACATCGGACTATGATAATAAGGAATAGAATAGCACCTGTGTTTGTGCTCAAACACATCCAATATGATCCTGTCCTGCGCAGATGGCTAGTCTCCATTGAGACTGGCCTCCATAACCGAAATTACTTTCCATAAGCCCACAAACCTGCAAGTTACTTCAAAACAGAAGGTGGCAGAAGTTGTCACCCACGAGGATGAAAGAGTATAGTATCTGCACTGCATCTTATTAGCAAAAATAAGCAAAAAAAAAAGTGGTACCAATTTAGACGGAATCCCAGTCATAAAAAACCAATCAACTAGTAAGTTGTAAAAGACAAAGTATTGTAATTGTCTGGTTAATTCAGCTGAGGCAGATTTTCGCATATAACCAATAAAAAATTTCGTAACTGGGCAGCCTACATATCTCTGCTGGACACTGGTCTTCTCTCATTTCTTTTGGGTTTAAGAGTAGAAAAGCACCACCGTGCTGCCTGCACGTCTTACAAGTATATGTCTTTCTATGCCACCGAGCACGTAGCAAATGAATATTTTAAATTGCAATTAAACATTGGGGCCGGCGAGGTAGATCTCAGCTTGTTCGCGTACTATAAAATTTTGAGACGAGAGCTTATTATATATACTACGGCTCTGTAGAAAAACTAATCCTAGGTAGATATTAAGTGCAAAGCAAAACCTACTTATATTAAACAAGGAATAAATGTACTAAATATATTCTGCTAAGCGTAAAATTAAAAAAAATAATGTATACAAATGCGGAACAAAAAGTTTAACTACGTGATTCTATTCATTTTCCGGTTCCTTGCCTTCTAACACAGATTACCCAGGTTTATTTTAAATAAGAAAGTTAAAGCAAAAAAAAATATACTGTTACGATTCTAAATTGTCCGAAATGTTGCCGATTTGTATCCTCGGACATTTTTTGGAAACACCTCGTGTTGATTTTTTTATAAAAGTGAAAACGACTACACAGTCCACCTGATGGTAAGTGGATACTGTGACCCATAGACATCTACCATCGATTAAGATTTAAAATGCAGGTGCGTTCTCACTCCTTAGTATTAAGATGGAATGCCTCGTTAATAGCTAAAAATGGTCCTTGGTTCTTTATACCATAAGAAACACAGTAGCATTAAGCTGCTAACTTACGACGGTACCCCGATCGAGCCAACCCATTCGTGTTCCAGACCTAATAAATGACAGCTACAACGTGGCTGCCACATGCCCGGGGGCAGGCGAATATATCTGATAGCGCATTCTTAAAAAGATATTTACTCAACATTTGTTAAAACAATTGATGATGTGTTAAAGCGTAAAAGAAAATGAAAATAATACAGAATCTTTCGTTTAATATTTCAGGGGAGCTCTTAATCATACAAAAAAAAAAACAACGACAGGTCTCACTTTAATCCTTATCTCTTTTCTAGTTCAACGCACAACACACAACTTCATGTTTTTGTGAGAAAAAAGTTTATACCTATGCATTTATGTAAATATTAATGAAGCTGAAAAATAAAAATAAATTAAAAACAGACTATAAAGGAAAGCTAGTCAAAATAAAGGGAGTGGTGGAGGCGTTTCTAAAAACTAAAATTAAACTAAGAGACAGTCCGGACAGAAGGTCATGCACTCTAATAATGACAAACTTATTCTAATTCATCTATCATGCAGACCTACCAATTACAATCTTGCTTACTCATGTGTCGCGCTATGGGCAACACACAGGTGTGAATCCGTGACTACACTGTTTTCTTGACTTTTAATTGACTTCTAATGCTGTTTCACTTAGCACAAATTAAATATAATCTACTTGCAAATTGCTCATTGAATATTTCCGTAACAGAGCTTTAAAGGCTATTATTATTTCCAGTCGATTAAAATCTGTGTTACTGAACCAAAATAGACTGAATGGTGTTTTAAATATAATAGTCAGTTTAATAATTTTCCAAATTATTAAACTGACTATTTAAATCTAAACAATTCTCTTGTGATTTAATAATACCATAATATTAATACATATATGTCACGTAATGTAAGAGAACCGTGGTAGCTCAGTGGATAAGCGCTCGCTGTAAATTTCAAAGTACGCGAGCAACCTGAGTTAAATTGTAAAGTAAGTGAAAGTAAATTAAACCTTAAAACTGCAAATTGTTAATTGCAATTTTAAGGGTTGATTTACTATGTGTTCAGTGGTGAATGAAAACGTCTTGAGGAAACATGCATGTCTGAGAAATAAGAAAAAAAATATTTCGAAGACATGTGAAGTTCGCCAACTGGCAGCGCAGCGGACACTTCCTTGACCTAAAACCCTATCTGAAATGAGAGGAGGACTGTAACCATCAGTGGGACGTATAATTGCTGTAACTTTTATGTGTCGTGTGGTGCCGTAGTAAAAGAATCCATCAACTCATTTTTTCCGTAGTATCATAAGAGATGACAATGGGAAATGCCAGAAAAATCTTAGTTTCTTATCGAAGGGTGTAACTAGACCAGCGAGATATCTAATAATGTGATCATCTATCCGCCAGCCAAGCGTGACGATAAAGGCAAATACTCCTACAACAAAGGAGGTCCATGTGCAGCAGTGGCCTTTTGCAGGCATGAGTGACTTGAATATACTCGCCGTGTGATGAAAACATAAGAGAATCTATCTCCCCATCTCGTTAACCTTACTCTAAATATATAAAAAATAATGTTTGTTTGTTCGTATTTTATGCGCTGTCATACCGTTCATCAGATTGCGGTAAAACTTTATCAACTTATTGCCTGCACTTGGGCGAAGGTTATACGCGTAGTACAATTAACACAACTTCGCCTATCGTAACGTCAATTTATTTAAAAGTGATAGATCCTTCAATTTCAATGCTCAAATCAAACAATTTCCTCCTTGACATAAGCCTATCCTAAACATATCTCACTCATATGATAGATTTTGAGCTTATTAGACAAATTACGAAGCACGTAACTAAATGAGTACTGGTTCTTATGCTAACTTTTAGCTCAATCAGTATATATGGCACTTTTGAACATCAACTTAAGTATGCATATAACATACACATAAATACATGAAAAAAAATTATAATTGCAATAATTTATAAATGGCCGCAACCTAAAAAAATCGTGCAAATAATATTAATATATATGAAGCACGTTATCTCTAGAGCCAGCCTGATGGAAACGTTAATAGTTGTAACTAGGTTTTGTGGCAGTAAGTTGTTATCTAACCGTAGCCCGTGCCATAAACTTTTATGTTCTTTTGTAATTACTATGATGCAAGTTACTTAGGAATGCTTACAGACAACAATTTAATTTAAAATCATAAAACTGAAGCGTTGTATATTTTTGTTGATCATAGTTATTTTTTTCTTTTAGCACGGGCTTAAAGCTAAATAAAAAATGGTTTGGAAAATCCAAAAGTGCACGCCTCATGAGCATTTCATTTCATTTTGATGAAAAAGTAAATTGTATTCCTGACTTTGAAAATATATTATTTACGTGTTATAAATTTAGCGCTCCATTATTTTAAGAGATAGTGTCACTATAAGGAGAAAATTAAAATTGTTTACCAAAATAATTCGATTACACAAATTATAAAATCGATATAGGCTGTATGGCATATTTGTCCTTTGTCTATCAAGGGCTAAAAAATGAAAGTGCCTTTAAATTTTTGATAGCAATAAAATTTATACAACTTTAAAACCATTTTATTAAGAAACTATGCGTACTAGGCTATTGATATGGAATAGGGAACTAGTTGATGTATTTTTTTAATGGTAGAGCCATGCTGACGTGTCGAGTGTAGAGCACAACATGATAACGCTTCGCGTTATGAGGCATGCAGTAGGAATTTCAGTTGTTTTATAAAATAACACCTACTATTTCTAACACTTACTCACTTCGAAGCGTAAAGCCGCTTTTACAGCGATGCATACGGTCGGCATAGAGCCAATGTTGAGCGCATATTTAACAATAGACTCCTGCCCTAGGCAAAGTGACAGCAACATGAAACCTCCACGACATACTGCCTTACGACTTTATTTCGACAGATGTCATATAATATGACATTTGTCGAATTTTTTTTGCACTAGTAAGTTGTTCTGTAATGGTTTATAATCATAAATGACTTCAAAATCTCTATTTCTGGCATAGGTAAATCATAGCTTAGTTTTCACTTAACGACAATATTGTTACAAACAAAATAAAAACCGTATGATATGTCGAATAATATTGTAAAGTGAAGAGATATAATGATAATGATGACGTTATACTGTGTTGTCACCTCATCCTTCAAAAAAATATAGATATATATATATATATATATATATATATATATATATATATATATATATATATATATAATGTTTTTGGAGGAAAACGGTCGCGTCTAACTTTTTCTTATTCACATAGACGACAAAATATAACAGAGCTGCAAGAAATTTGAAGGATAGGTGTTTAATTATCTATTACTGTCACGCTGTACAGAAACAATCGAGCTTGACAACCGAGACAGACCACTGCAGCTCGGACTAATTATACCTATGAAAAAAAAACGAAATTTTTTTTTCCATAGGTATTATATTGTGTATTCCCCCGTTTTCTTCTTAAAACTACACCTCTTTTGAATAATACAAGTAGATTTGTGTCTGTCTTATGATTTTGATATAGATAGTTCGTTCTATTATAGATATAGATATAGTAAGTTCTATTAACTTTATTCACGCTCCATCATGTTGGTACAGCTAAATGATACGATAATTTCATAAAAAAAATCATGGAAGTACTTAAACTTCCAGCAGTGGAATTACAACCAGCTGACTAGGGGTCAATGTACGCGCGCGGACGCCGAATTCGCGCAGCCCGCAGCTAGCGATCGTACTACAATACCTAATAAGTTACAACACTTATCTAGATACCTAACTTATCTACTTAACCGTGTGTAAAACATTGTGAAAAGATGATTTTTTTTCCTCGGGATCGAATTTTTTTCTGACCCATCATCAAAGGTATTATTAGTACTATCGTGTCTTCATTTTCGGGAGCTTTTCACTAACACCCAGTATAAGGTTCCTAGTTTTAAAAATAATTAATTGATTGAAAAAAAAATAAAAAGACATGACAGTAGTAATATTGTATCGTAAAAATATTTGCTTCAATATCATTATCCAGGGGAAAAAACAAAGAAATAGGTTTGTGTAACCTAAACAATATCCTCTCAAGAACGATGATGAAATCAATTACCGTAATTGTTTTGTATTAAAATAAACAGAATCAAACTAGGATACATACGCTTAGATTGATTTAACGTTATCTTAAGCTACACTAGAAGAACTGTAGTCATTAGTATTCGCTTCAGTACTGTTGAGGTGAGACTTCATTCATTAGCATAACTTTAACCAGGTCGCTTCTTTTACGTGGAATATTTTAAGCAAACTCCTAATTTAACCCTCCAGTCTCTACTTTTTTCAGGACAAAAAATAATATCGGAATTAATTTCCTAAGGGTTTCATATATAAATTATTCAAATGGATGATAGCGCTCTTTTTTAACACGGTTTTATAAGCTTCGAAATCTTTTAATGTCATTTTCAATAATTTGTAGACGGCCGATTGACTTGAAAATTTGCACTCGTATCAAGTACCGATGACAATACAATAATTGAATAACTTTTACCTAGTATTCTGATCAGGATCATTAGGATAATTCTCATCATCACAGCTCACGATCAATGCGTGCTATTCTAAGTTTTCTTAATTTTCAATATTATTATTACAAGCATTGGAAGCCAAATTAAAATCACTTTCTCTAAACGAACTAACGATTTTGAATTTTTACATGCTTGTTAAAATCATAGAAATAACCTGATGCTGCAGCCAGGATCCCCTTCTCGCGAGGGCAATCCTCAACGGTTAGAAGCAAAGACACGAAATTTTGCATATAGGTTTCATTTCGATAGCTAAACACGACCTTAACGATGAACTGATACTGCAGCTACGATTTTCTCTTCATGAGGACACTGCTTAATTGTTAGTAGATGAACATGAAACTTTGCAAAAGCAAGCGTCTGTCTACCACGTGTAGTTCGGCGAGGTAAGCATCGAAAACATTGGTCTGCAACCTTTCCAGGAGGACCACACCGGGATCACAGTATTCGTTAGGCACTAGTAAAGTTCAACCTAAAATTAGTGGCGCATGAACTTACCATCTAAGTCAACGTGAGACCAAGCCGGGGAATGAGTGGCGTCAGGGTCTAAAATGATGTCGTGAACTTTCAGGCCAATTACAGCCTACAGCCACTACGGAACGAAGAATATTGCCCATTGTATTATGTTGGGCTTCAACAGTGCATAAGATGCAGGGGAGTACCTACTGTTGAGTACTGACCATGTCGTGGTTTATTTGGGTTCAAAGACTTCGTTGCCGGAGAAGCATTTGTAGCTCTTAGTGAATTAAGTCTCTAGATTTTCTACAAATTAAATAACTGGAATGCATAACATTTACCGACAAGAGACCTTGCAACAAAGACGCGTTACTTGAAGTGTATATAGCCGATGCCGCAAACTTACATTTAAAGTTATAGAGATAACGCGGTTCTTCAAAATGCCACGTTAATATTTTGACTATGTTCTCCCTCTCACTCTATACCACATTTCGAACAAAAGCAAATTACGTGCATATGAGGTCCATAGACTTTTTGAAAACGGCTAAATCGATTTTAATAATTATTCTTAAACTAAATAGTTTATACTTTCAACTCAGTAGAGATGATACCCTTCGTAAACTATGACATCAGGAGATCAAACGCCTCAGTCCCCCCTCCCGTGAATATGGGTGCTATAAAGCTCCCGAAACGTTGGGAAATAAAAAGTAAATAGTTTAGACTTTAGGCGTGGTTCCACATAAATTTTAGGAAAAAATTTCATCCCTAAAGGTGGATAAATAGGGGATATAATGTTTAATGTAACTATTTAGACGATATTCAAAAATTTTGTAAAATTGAACTTGTGATATTCCTTAGTCCACTTAAAAGGACTAATAATTAAACTTTAAAAAAATGTAAAACTGACAGTCCTGCACGGCATAAAACTGCTATTTCACGCTGTAATTCTGTGAGGTCCTTCCCAGAACGAGCTTTATCATTCTTCCTGATACCATAATGTGTATCTCTACCTATTGGCGAGGCTCTTAAAAATAGTTTGTCATCTTTCATTTCATAAAAAATTAATTATTTCGTATTTTAAAATGATTGCTATTAAATTATACAAGGCATTCTGAATAATAGTAGATTCAATATAATTGTCAAACAAAAGTTCAGGGTTCGATTCCCCGGTAGAGAGTTAATTCCACATAAGTTTGTTTATTGATTAATCTAGAGTCATGTGTTGTTACATAATCGGCTATGCAATACGAATAAAAGTCTTGTATTATTTTAGATGAAAATATATTTTGATCTTGTGATAAGAGATAACAATCATAATTGCTAGATAAGAATAGCATATGTAAACAAATAATGTTGCATAACGAACAGATATAGTCTTAATTTAGACAAAGAAAGCACTAGTCTCCTACTGATATGATATGACCCTTTCATAATATACGGATTGGTTGTTCTAAATAATGTACTATAAAATAAAAAATAAACTTTATCAATTTATGAAAATTTCAGTAATATGTGTAGAAATAAGTAATAAACGTGTCAGGATTGTTGTGTGTATTAATGAGAACAGTGCTGTGTTAAAAATGCCTAAATTTGTACTTAACATAGTGAAATAATAAGAATAAGAAAATCAAAGTCGAATTAAAATGTATTAATTCCTTGTTGTAATTAATTGTGAATTATACTATGTACTATGTACTGGTTAAGATATTCACGTATATGAATAAAGTTTATTGTTTTGACCATGTGTGTTAGATATTTATGACTTATAACTTTGAAAATGTTCTGTAATAATAATGCTAAGACTTTGTATGTGTTTCTTACAAATAAAATTGTGTAACCATATGTTTTAAAGAAATAAAGATATGGGGTAAAATACAAGGGTGCAATGATGAAAATCATTGTTAGAATATGTCGAATTGGCACGCGGAACGTTATTCTCTTTCGTGTATCATATTATATCATACTAGGATAGTAAGCTGGTAATTTGGAAATTCGTTCGGGACCAGCTACCAGTTTTACAGTTTAAATCAAGAGAGAAAACAATAGGGAAAGTGATAGGAAAAGTAATGAAAGTTTCAACGTTGCACTCTTATGGGGAAATCACGAAGATAAAATTGATGTTTCATTTCCTACTGCACCTTCCAATTACGAAGATATACAATCCACTGTACAGACGTCAAGACTGGGACCACCTTTTCTTTAAGAAAGGGCCACAGACGTCCTCATGTGGCACTCCATCTCGGTGGTCACGCCCACCTCGCTGTATCTGAACCCAACGTGGTGTGATATCAGTTTATTGGAATATAATTATTGACCCCTGTCTGTTGGACCCTTTCACTACCGTAATTTAACATGTGAATACATATTTTCTAAATATCTGTAGAAATTTTATCTATAATGTGGTTTCCTAGCTTATGAAGAGTTTTCCTAGCAAAGTTGTATTATAATATTAATGCGTACAATGATGTAAAATACACTCAACATGTATTCATAACTAGTCAATCTTGGGCAGATAAAACTAACTGTTCTGAAACTACTGTTTGTTATCAGTAGTATATTTCTGCTCAACCCTTTAAGGATTTAAAAAAATAAAAAAGTTGTATACATTCTTCACTACATCACTATTACAACAGGATTTCGTATACATAAAATAAAATAGGTATATCTTGATAAAACTGTGTGTTAAATCACTTATAGTCAACGCAGCACATTGCAATAAACATAAGAGACCAACTACTTCACAGTCACTTTAACAATAATCTAAAGCAATTTCGCACTCCATCGTAAATGTTTTATGTATGTTAAAATGAGTAAAATTCTCCACTGGAAAGTAAAAAGATATATTATGTGCGATAATTTAAAAGATACATTTTCTGCTGGTGTTTTCGCGGTACGTGGAGAAATCAACAACCACTGGCGCTATATATATTATATGTGATAGAAAAACACTAAAAAGTTTGAAAAGATTATAAATCCAATAAATATGCTCAGTTTAGATTAGAGAGTCTTATAATCAATGTGAAGTAATTTAAAAATTGCATCGATGTATTCATTCGTGTACTTTAAGACTCTTTACTCTCTATACTTTATTTTTAAATAACTTTAACGGTTAATACAAGCTATGGAAGTTTTCAGAAGGCACAATTTTTTTTCCAAGTTAATCGTCGACTTGAAGACTTGACACACTTAATTTTGCGTTGGAAAATATTCTCCCATACATCAGCCTACATCACGGTCTTTGCTCTAACTGCAAATGTGTGTAAGCACAAAAAAAAATTTTTTTTTTTGTGCGAGTGCGTGTTCGTGTGCGTGCGTATTCGCACACGCATTCGCACACACACAAACAAACACACAAAATAATTAATAAAATCACATTCTGCAGGATTGTAAATATAACTTCTATCTGTGGTGTGCTTTTTCAATACATGTCTACGATAGTTTTAAGCGTTCTGAAGAATTTACGTATAATTGCTTACACCTAAACATAACAAGTTTGCTAAAAAATTTAAGTTAAGCAAAATTAGATTAAAAACTAGTGCCAGTAATGTGGCAAAGCAAAGTTTCATTTTAGTATTATTAATTAGTAGAAGATGACATAATTTTAAACTGCTTACGATTTTTAACGGTTCATTTTCAAAATGCTAGCACCGTGAACTCTTCAGTTGGACCTAGACTGAACTTGAACAACTTAAAGTCTAATTAATATTCGTGACAAGAACGAAGCGTTCAACTTTATTAATTAGGTGCACTTGAATAAATACGGCACATTATAATTTTGTTTACTATAAATTCAGCTAAGTTATTGCACAGATTGTTTTTTTTACAGATGGTTTTTTTATAGGATAGGATGACAAACGAGCACACAGTCCACCTGATGGTAAGATGTTACTGTGACCCATAGACATTCACATTTATCCTCAATAAAGAATCAAAATGCAGATGCGTCGTTACCCGTGAGGACTAAGATGAAATGCCTCTTTTCCAGTAAAATGGGTCTCCGGTTCTCTACACTCACCATACGAAACACAGCAGAGTCAAGCTGCCATTTTACGCTGGTATTCTGTGAGAGCGTGGTCATTCCCGGTGGAGCCGACCCATTCATGCTACAACTATACTACTAATATAGCTGCGGCATGGCTCTACCACGTAAAGAGATGATGATGGATCTCTTAACTTTGTAGTCTTTTAGAACTTTGTATTTCTCTTAACTTTAAGTGTAATTACGTGAACATTACACACATACCTTACTTATTATTATTATGTTATATAGTTTGGGGCTTCCGTCATCACCAAATTCATGCAATATATTATTTGTATAGGAAATCAATAAAGATTTGTTTTAATTTTTCAATCAACAAGTTACCTATCTTGCGCATTCCTTAGAGTTTATAGTTATTCTGAAATATCATTAATTATACCATTCCGTGTGACGTAAGAGGACCCTTTTCATGCGAGCCCAAGCCTTCATTACTCATTATGTCCTGCACAGAACTGATTTATGCTTGAAAGTCACTTACTTAAACAATAACTTGCTTTGATTTCACATGCCAGTCGCTGTTACAAGGTAAATGCGAAATTAATTCACTTGAAATATACGCAGTACTCCCTCTATCTTTCTTTGTTGGTCTGAGCTTAGGTCTTATAAATTTGTAGGGAAATTTAAAATTGCAAATTTCGCATTTTTACTAATAAAATCATTTAAAATTAAAAATTTTGTACAGCCGACTTCAATATGAGTTATTAAGAATAACTCAAAAACTATTAGTCTGACCTTGATCAAATTCATATGGGACCACATGAGAAGTACCAGCTTTCAAATAAAAGAAGAATCATCCAAATCGGTTCACCCAGTAAAAAGTTATGAGGTAAAAACATAAAAAGACATACAGTCGAATTGAGTACCGTCTCTTTTTTGGAAGTCAGCAGAAAATCCGTATATATTCGCACACAAAAAACTTTTTTCTAAAACTTTCTGCATGACCTGTCTTATAGTATGGGTAATGTAGTTGATTTCTCAAAAATGGCTCTTATAATTTATCTACATTAGACGTTTACGAACTAACGCCAAATGAAAGTCAGTCAATCAGGTAATGGATTTTTAAAACGCTAAAATAAAGTTCCCATTTATAAAAATACCTCCAAATTGCTGTAAAGCACCCGAAACGTATTAATTAAAAATAAGTATTAATAATATGTTAAGATTTAAAATGAAGCGCAATGAAATCCGAAAATTACTTAATTCCAACTAATAAAATTTTGGATACCCAATTAAAGTACATTTACAAGAAAAATAAGTTAGCAGGAACAAGGCAATATCATCGCAGAGACCATTGTGACTAAAATTCAATGGTACGATCGTTTTTAATTAGAGGCCTTTATTGAACTGCTAACAGAGGCAGGTGAGGCTCGATCGCTGTGTCGAATCATGTTCTGCTTTAATTAATCGAGCTGCGCATTTGATGCCGATTTGTGTCGTTTAAATGCCTAAATTTTAAACATCAACACAGAAATAAAGCCAAAATTAAAAAGGTTGACTTCTTTAAAAAACGCTTATTTTAAAACTTGTTAATTTAAAACTAAGCTAACAGGAACCAAATATATACAGACTAATTAAACTTGAAATTTTCTCGTATGAAAATCATCTTAAGTTTTTTATACACTTACAATAATATTAATAAATAATTTATTATCAAAAATGGTGATATTTAACCACACTTCCATTTCTGAGACATGTTTAAAAATTCAAGTCCTTAGTTTATCAGAAAGTTGTTATGAAATCGATTGCAACGTTTTACCGAACAGACAAACAAACAAGCAGAAAGGTGAAAACATGAGTTTATATTACATTGTCATCCGATTCTCCATTAAAAGTGTCTCGATCATTCATTGGGAAGTTAAAAAATAAATCTATCTAAATATATATAATATATAAAAAAATCTAAAATCTATAACAAACTTTGTGCCAAACATACAAAAACAAAACAAAGCGAATTAATAAAAACATTGTCAAAATAAAAACCCACTATCTACAGCCTCTGCTATTATTTTAACCATAGCTACTCAATTCCCATTTTAAGTCGTTTTATAATAAGCTTAATACTGAACTGTACTATTTTATTGACTTCATAAATCATTTCACACAGCTTTCAATGAATAAAAATTAACTTTTTTATAAAAAATAAAAGCCAACTTCAAATAGCTATATAGAATTAAACAATTTGGCACTCTGAAATCGATACTAAGACGTAGTGTATAGAGAAGAATTATAGCCCAGACTTCAGAATGTGGAATTGTTTTATTCCTTTTATTTATTTGAAGTGGCTATTACTTTTTATTATAAGTTTTTTACCCTTTTAAGTGGACTATGGAATATCACAATCTCAATGTCGCCTAAATAGTTACGTAGGCGAAATAGGAGATAACCGCAACCCACCAAGACGTATAACCTATTTAATAAAAGAAAGCACTAAAATCAGGTCACAATTGACAAAAATATAACATGCATACGAAAAAACATACAGTAGTACAGTACAGTATATATATATATATATATATATATATATATATATATATATATATATATATATATATATACATATATCTGCCTATTATAAAGCTATGAAAGTAACATTTAAATAATACTTCATAGTCAGTTTTAATCTGAGCAACATATCCCTGTGGTATTTAATTTACCGGGATTCATAAAGGGAACAGTCTACATAATGACAAGTAAAGTTTGTTACATCCGACATTCTACAGTAAATTAAGTTATTCAAAGGGCCTAGAATATTACAACCACACGCATACGCATACTTATAAATAAGGTCCATATTAGCACCGCTTAGTTACATTATTCTAAGTAGATTTTTCTCCAATGACTTTCAAATCTTAAATGGATTTTTGACATTATACTGATTACGTATAATACTTGCAATATAATGAATTTATTTAATGTTATTAAAGGAATCTAAAATACAAAAAAAAAACTTCATAGACGGAGAATCGGACACGCGTATAAATTTAGCTTCTCGGAAGAAAATTATCAAGGGGCTACGCAACTTGTTTTATTGCGTAATTACTTTTTTAATCAAGTCGTTAAATTACTTAGAAACTTTGCTTTATAACTTAAGTATTATCGAGTAACTTTTAAATGAAACTCGATCTTACAAGTACATACGCATATAAGTTGTTTTTATAGATTCACTTACATTTAATTAGTACATAAAGTTGTATAAGTTTTAAAAATTTAATAGAAATTTAATAATTTTGATGGGTCTTGTAAGGATTATCTATTGTCAAATTTATTAGATTTCTTACGCAAACAGAGATCCTAAACTCACAAAAAAAAAAGGTTTATAAGATTCTCATAAGGACGAATAAAAATAAAAACATTTTACTATACAATATAAAATGCATTTAGGTGGAAGCCAGTTAATATCAAAACTTCTGATAGATAGGCGGCAAGGATTTCATATGCACATATATAACGTAAATAAACGAAATGGTGATACCATTGTGAGTACCAGTGGTAACGCGAACTACCATTCACACATTTGCGTAAATATAAATGTTAGTGAAAGAAAAATAATTTTGGGGACATCTTCATTTGTCAACACGCATTATGGCGGACGAAACAGAAACAAAATATTTGAAAATAGCACCGAAAAATATAGTGATATTTAAAAATGTTCCTTCAAATAAATAGTATAGCTATTAAAATGTCTTCAGTACGAAAATTTCCATATTCAGTACCCAAAGACAATTACAGATAGATACAATACCACTACTAGTTTTTGAGCTATAATTAAAATAAAATAAAAAAGAAATGTCATTTAAAGCTGGGCAGGATCACAATGTTTTGTTTCTTTAGAACTACTGTAATATAGTTGCTTGTACCTAAACTGACAGCAACTTCCACCTGTCGGCGGCATTTGCCGCCAGGGACGCGCTCCAAACTATTGCTTTGTATTTCCACAGCGCTATACAACTTTGATTTTTTTTTCTCACCCTACAATATAACAAAACGAATTTCACGCACAGTAATTTTTGTCTAAAAATAAATATATATCAAAACTCCAGTAAAATAAGGTACATTTTAATTATTTTTAATCAGCCCCTAGAAGTTCACCGGTGGACATATGATTCACCTGCTGTAGGAATGCCTGATCGCCAAGCTTAGTATATAGCATATTATTTAGCATATGGTTGCTAAATTTTCGAACACTACATCTCGCACCTCTGACACTGCTCCACGTCATAGATCTAAGTATTTTACGTCTAATGTAAGCGAGACTGTTAAACCGCCCCTATGGGATTTTGTTTTATCATTTTATAATTCTTATCCTGTCTCCTATGATACCCACGGGACAAAATGTGGTGATGGATTCCCTTACGCTGCAAATACACGGCAACTATTTAATTACAACTAAAGCCACGTTTGGCTGTCAGATTGGCAATAGCAGTTTTGTATTATTAGCATTGAGTTGCTAACAGGTAGATGCTGCTGCCCATCATTTTTATAGGATAGGGGTGACAAACGAGCACACAGTCCACCTGATGGTAAGTGGTTGCTGTGGCCCATAGACATCTACATATATCCTCGATTACGAATCAAAATGCAGATGCGTTGTCACCCGTGAGGACTAAGATGGAATGCCTCGCTTCCAGTAAATAAAGGGTCTCCGGTTCTCTACACTCACCATACTAACCACAGCTACATTAAACTGCTATTTTACGTTGGTATTCTGTGAGAGCGTGGTCCTTCCCCAGTAAAACCGACTCATTCGTACTACAACTATACCAGTAATATAGCTACAATATGGCTCTACCACGTAAAAAAATCCTATTTAAATTTTCCTCTGTGACCTATTACGCTGTCACTACACGGTTTTATTACAAAACTAACAACCTTCATAGTAAATTAATGGTAAATAATAGTTATTAGAACGTACAAAAGGACTTATCGTTTAAAAAAGTGAAATTAAAGTGAAGGCAATTAGAAACATTAATCACGAAAGTGTGATTGAAAAAGAAGAAACTAAAACAACATATTAAAAGAATAAAAATAGAGTTCATTAAGCACGTGGATGAATTTGTGTACTATAGCTGTGTATTTAGCAGAGATGATAGACATGTAAAGGATGTGGAATGAAGAGTGAATGCAGGAAAAAAGAGTGATTGTGGCTCTTCACTGTATTGTGGGAAATTAGAATGTCTCAAAAAGGCACGTATGGCATTTTGCAACATTGTAATTGTTGGTTGCTATACTTACCTATAAATAGAAGAATCATGAGTGTAAAATTGATTATGACGAAACGCAGTCGTAAGAATTTGGTTATAGGTGACTAAAAATAGGGTGAGAAATTGTAGATATAGATACATAGATAAAATAAAGAAAAGGTGTGCTTGGGTAATTTGAACACGTAGAAAAAGTCAATGGAAGTGAGTGGCAGATTCGGCAACCGCCGCTCTAGATAGAAGTTTATTGGCAATATAATACGAACATGTATGCGTAGATATATGGATGTGAACAAAGCGAGAGAGGTGTGTCAGGATCGTACCAAATAAAGGTTCGAAGTCTCTGCCTACCCCTCTGGGTGACACGCTTGAGAGTTTATGATTGTATTATTTAAATGTTTATTTACTTGTTTCATTGTCCCACTAGTTTTGGACAAATTTTACACCTTATTTGCTTTTACAACAATCATAGGATTATTGTCTAGATATTTTTATTTGTTAATATTAAATATGTCAATTTTTATACGAAAAGATCGTATTCAAAAGAAAACACTCATATAATTATCGTTTTCTGACAGAAGGTGAACTTGCAGAGCGATACAAAGCTAAAACGCTTAAAACCATTTAGGTCTTAAGTTTTTTTCTCATTGCTGTTTGTTAATGTACTCATGTAATAAAAGGGAAGAAATTGCTTTTTGTATTTATTTATTTGCCTGTTATGTCAGATATAATAAATAATGTGTTCCTGGTTTAAATATTAATCTCCTTTATTTAAACAAAATTACGGGCATACGAGCATACAAAAATATGTTCTTCCATGGGTTAAGATCGCTTGAGCCTAGATTAAAGATTTACAATTAATAAAACGAATTACATTATATCATATAGTTATGATGTAATTACATCATTACATTATAACTATATGAAAATAAAACAGAATGCTAGTGACTTTTTTTATATAAAATTGGATGACAAACGAGCACACAGTCCACCTGATGGTAAGTGGTTACTGTGACCCATAGACATCTACATCTATCCTCAATAAAGACTCAAGATGCAGATGCGTTGTCACCCGTGAGGACTAAGATGGAATGCCTCTTTGCCAGTAAAAAGGGTCTCTGGTTCTCTACACTCACCATACGAAACACAGCAGCGTTAAGCTGATATTTTACGCTGGTCTTCTGTGAGAGCGTGGTCCTTCCCCGGTCGAGCCGACCCATTCGTGCTACAACCATAATATAGCTGCAGCATGGCTCTACCACGTAGAAAAACTACTGACTACGCTTTTAGGTAAATAACCATACCAAAAATATCATAAAAATATTTTTTTGTTGCATGATTTTCTGCAATCGTCACGCTTTGCAGAATACAAATGTACACACAAAATTGTAATTAAAAAACTACTTAAGCTATTTAGTTGGATATTTGGTTGTCTATAAGAATGATTAAAAGTCACGAACTTATTTAAATCAAGTGATCTCATGTAGAACATTGAAAGATTAAGTGCTCTGCAAGATAAGTTTGGTTGGATAGTTTTTGGCATCGTTTCCTGGCGACGATCTCAAATGTGCGATTTTTTTAAACAGCGCTATCTATTATAAATACATCATGTGATATAATTTTCCTTCTGTAACTATTAAATTAATTAATCAATTACAATATGTGGATTATAAATCTTTATATATAAATATTACATCTCTCATTGTTTGTCCGCGATCAACTCCTAAACTACTGAACTGATTTCGATGAAATTTTGCACACTCTGTGCAGTTTGGTCCAACTTGAGAGATAGGTTAATTTTTATCCTGATAAGTGACACTCAATATTTTTTATTACGAATTTGAGGATTTTTTATATGAAGGGTCGTCGAAAAGGCCAGAACAACGTCTGCCTGGTCAGCTAGTACGTATAAAGAAATTAATGTCTAGCCATGTAGCGGCGCCGTAAGAGAATCCTCTACTCCACGGGTAATTTTCACCCAGAAAAACGTTTCCATCCAGAGGAAAATGAAACAGGAGATTTGCAGCAGTATCTTTCTGATATGAAATCAAAATAATAATAAAAACAGCTTAACATTAACATGTATAAATAATAGTGCTATAATTTAAATGAGTAATAGAGCCATGGAATAAAAATTCAATTTCTGATAATTATGAGATTCTTTCTGAATCGATGAGGACATTTTCTATAGTTGCCACGCTTGGCAAGCGGTATGGCAGCAGCAGTTTTCTATTTTTATTCGTTATTAGGAAGATGCTGCTTGCCATCCCTTTGATTCGTTTCCCTCTGTTGCGTCTTACGACACCCACGGGATGATATGGGGTAGTGGAAATTCTTACACCGCTACTACTGATGACTATATTGTGAGCGAGTATCAAGAGAGAGGATGTGTTAGAGGGGGTGGAAGGAACATTAGATTACTTACATTATGCCGTACAGTGTAAGACGTAGAAAGTAATAAATAATTAAAATAATATTTTTTGGAGTGATTTTAAAGTTTTATTTCGTGCCCAGTATCACACATATATTTTTTTCGACTGGTATTTTCCATGGCCATGCAAGAATTTGTTTTTAGTTTTCCACGCTATAGTAGTATAGGAACACTTGGAAATTAAAAAACTCGGTTAGGTGCAAACTATACTTGCGCAAGTACAACTTACACGTATAGTATAAATACAACAAAAGTTATATTTTTACGAATTATTTAGACACGTTTTAATGAGAGCCGTGTAGCTCAGACAATAAACGATCGCCTTCAAATTTTTAAGTGCTGATTTACCACGTGCTTGGCATGGAACACTTATAATATTGGTAAATCGAAGTCTACGCAATCAAAGGTGTGGGGACAAGTTGGTACTCTAATAAGTGCCTTACAATTGGACTTTTATAAATTTACTGTACTTTATGGATAGCATGGTTGCTACGCTTAACATGTAAAGAAGTAAAAGGGACGTAATAATATTAACTAAAATTAATGCAATTCTGTCAGTTTTACAAATAAAAACATAATAACAATTTAATTTACAGAATGAAAGCCATAATTGCCACTTATGTCAAGAACACCCCACGCGTTATACAAAATTACGTGACAGCTAATTAAACGAAAATAGGAAAAAAATCATAAATTCACGCTACATATCCGACTGAAATGAAAGCGAATAAAATATATTTCATATAAGCACAAAATGTCTCGCTGTTACGAGCCAGACATAAACGGGAAGTAAAGTTTGAGAAAGGAACTTTTATTGGAACACCTGCTAACGCCCAATGTTACCTGATACTGATCACGTCAGAGCCAGAGGTGTAAAATACTCACGAGGTAACAACGCATCTGCACCCTTCTTTGTTTGAAGTTTACTGCAGGTGTTCGTGGACTGCAGTAGCAACTTACCGTAAGCTGTTACCTTATCTACCTAAACTTAACTTACGGTGAACTATAAGCTAGTTTGTTACTTCAGTTTTATGATATTTTTTTTTAATTTTCTGTTTTATTTAACGAAATTAATTTGATTCAAATATTTGCTAAAATAGCATCTCAGAGTATAAACGCTTCCCCTTAATTCATTATATGGGAACATCTCTACTGAAATTTTCAATTACCATTTTAAAAGCTGATTAATCAGATGGTCGGCAAAATTATTTTGAGAACATAGGAACATATTCAGTGCGAAATAAAATTGTCAAAAAACGATACCCGCGAAGTTTTTTTGGCTGTTTCTTCTTTGATCAGGGGAACCTTATTTTGAAACGCTAGTAATTTAAAAAATAACAGTGATATTTGACAATCGAAATTTTATTTTCTTTCGTCGAAGAAATTCAATATTTCATTCCTTCTGCCTATGACTAGCATTGAAACTTATTTTAGATATAATTGTATATATAGATTGTGTTTAAACTTATACATTTAGTATTGTTGCTTTCTATCTTTACTTTTCATACTAAAACTCATACAATTACCGAACTAGCTACTAGTAAAAACATTTTGCACTATTTTGATAACTATATCTATTATAATTACAAAAATTTCTTGTTATACTTTTTCAAGAACAATTTTTCTTATGTACAAAAAAATATTGAATATCTTAGGACGAAACATTTTCATTAAACTTTGGTAGATGGAATTTCGTTCGTACTAAATTTTCCGATTACAAGTACAATGAATTTATAATAAGCGTCATGAATTTTAATTGTAGCGTATCATCATAAGGATTTTAATATTGCATGAATTGTAATTTTAATTTTGCAATAATACATTTTTAATATCGATTAAATAATATTTACAATTATGTAAATAATATTTACAATAAAATCACGACTGCGTGTTACGGGGAAAATCAATAATCTAATATAATAGCATCAACTCTCTGCTCGTTATTCGATAAGTCATGTTGTATTGTAAGTTACTTTAAACCAAGAGTAAACGTAAACTAGCCAACTTAATGCACTCTATTCGCAAGGGAAATCTTCTTCCCAGTTCTGCGCCAATATTAAAATCTTATTAGGTCAAATTGAAATATGAAAATTATAATAAAAATTAAAAAGTAGTCAGTGAGGACCATGTCCTCACTGACTTCTTTTTAATTTTTTTTCAAATAAACATTAGATAATTATGACGTAGATGGTTCATAATTTTAGAAAAAGTAGGTCTTTTAGCACACCTGATAGAAAAAGGATTACGTGGGGCATTGAAACCTACATCTATTCTCGATCGAGAATCGACATGTAGATGCGTTAACATGCCATTTCATGTCAATAAAATGTAGAATACCTCGTGTACCAAGTAAAAAGGGTCTCAGGTTCTCTACACTTACCATACGATACACAGCAGCATTAAGTTTCTATTTAACGCTAGCATTCTGTGCAAGCGCGTGGTACTTCCCCGATCGATCCGGGCCATTCGTGCTGCAACCATAATATAGCTGCAGAGTAGCTTTACTACATTAGGTAAGTTAGGAACTGAGCATTGCTCAAACGAAAATGTAAGTCAGTGGAAATAGAAAATAATGTTCTCTCATACATCGACATCGATCTACATCACGATTGACGCTCTAACTACAAATGTATGTAAATCACCATTTTTGTAACATTACTGAAATTAACAATATTGGGATTTTTCTTTTGCTTGTTATGGGGTTCTTTACTTCTTGCCAATTTTCCTAATGCTAGTTCAACGGGAAGTACTTTATAGGTTTTTATGACTGAGTTTGTGAGCAGGTATGAAAATATACGACATAAATAAATGATCAAATTTTTTACACCTCCAAGGAACCGTAAGTTTAGTATATGATATTAATATCAACTTGTTCCTGAGAAAACGGATCTCGACAGACGAACAAACGGATGGACATGAAAGTGATCCTTTAAATATGTCCCGTTTTTTTCCTTTTGTGGTGGAGAAACCGACGGAATCCGCCAAATTATCACGTTATTTTAGTGAATGAGTGAATGACTACTGCAGTCCATAGTCACCTGCAAATAACTTCGAACAAAGTCTAGATATTTTATAATATTTTGAAAACATTCACATAAATACTTCTACTCAAAATTTTCAAGTCATAATAATTACTATCTTATTCATATAATATCGCAAAACTATAATAACAACTTATTACAAGTGATATGTCTTATTCAACACATTCTCAACATTTAAGCAATATATATATAAACAATATTTAACACTTTCTAAAATATGTTGTTAACTCGATGTACCAGTAAACCATTAAATATTGCTTGCTGACGTTTAATTAATCCCTAGCGACTTCCAACTACTTTAGGCTCATATAATGTCTATGAATCACCTACAGTAGTGTTAAATTTATCGGTCCCTAGCTTAATGCCATAAGGTTTTTAACTCGTTATAGCGTTGTTATTTACGTACAACAATTAATAGATACAAAAATATTACTTGCACAAGTTTAAAACCTATTTTAGTTTATTACAAGCCAAAATACAGCGTATAACTTTATTAAAATTCATTCCTTCCTTATAAAGATCAAATTAAATTTCTATCATTATCATAATAAAAGTGTTTATTAATCAAACTATTCATTCATAACTATTTTTTTTTCATTACAATTTTTAAACACTAACTCCTAAACATCAAGAGATTTTGGGATAAATTATGTAAAGAATTGCTGTGTACTGGCACCGTAAGGGAACAATTACCTACCCCATATCACGCCGTGGATGTCATAAGATATTTTCACCCTCCCTTATTTCATTATATTAATGAGGTAAAGAATAATTTACAAGTACTCAAATATAAAAAAAGTACTCAATTCAAATGAATAAGTAATTCATACACTAACAGTAATTTATTCATATCCGATACATAACGATATATTTATTGGAAAATACTGGACCCGAACCCCACCTGTGCGAAACCAAACTGCAGTAAGCAGAATTATAGCCTGTGCAACGGTATCGCCTATACAGGGATAATTCTTAAAATACTTATGTTATTCAGAAAAGACTTATATCCAGCAGTGTATTAAGAAAAGTAATAAAACGCTTGACAAATAATATAAATCATACAGAATAATGTTATAGATATAAATCATATAGCTGATAAATATAAAGACAAAATCAGGCATAGCAATGGACAAAATATTCCCCTAAGCTAATACGTCTCGCCGGCAGTTCATTTTGAAATATGTCAAAACAAAAACAAGGAAAAACTCGTAAATGCGCACTAAGAGCTCGCGTAAAAAGAAAGATATTTCATATAAGCTAAGTGCCAAATCGTTTCAAGCCCATGGAGACGTAAGCTGAATGAAAGCTCTAAGAAACGGCGTTTACTGAAACACCTGCCTACACGAAACGTTAAGAGAAATTTCTAAGGTGGTTTGAAACTGCTGGATTTCCGCGTTAACGCTCTTGAATTACTACAGCATTAGTTGAGTTCTAAGTACTCATTATTTTGCTTTTTCATAGGTTTTAATAAAAAAAATCCACTTTTGTAACTGTAACATTTCCTTTTAATTCAAAAAGTTACTAACTACTACTTTTTAATGGAAAAAGAACTATTCAGGAGCATAAAATATCTTCAGACAATATTTTTAATATTAAATAATTTTCAAATAAATGTAACGGATGTTCCTGAGCGCTTACAATCAAGTGAGCCATATGCTCTTTTGTGTACTACTTCTTTATAATAAATGAATAAGTCAATGCGTGTGGACTGGAGCTTTTCTTACAATATTATTCGTCAACGACTAGCGCGTGGTGTCTCAATACTTAAACTTACTATTATTTTTTTTAGTATATTGCCAGTGGCGATTAAACTCAGATTTCCGGAAAACTGTGAGCACCCAGCTCATGAGCTAACATTGCTCTACCACTAACCATATAATTCGTTTCTTGTAGCTTCTTTCTTTAATTTTTATGGATTTAAGTACTCGTATATCATATATTTATAATACTTAAAAAGTTTTTTCATGTAATAATTAATAATCATAGCAAAATTCAACTTTGCATAAATATAAATGTTGTTATATGTGTTTTTGTCGATTAAACGAGTGTTTTGATTAAAAAGTAAAAATACTGGACATAAGCTTTGTATTAATAGTATATTAATTTACCCATAATATCAATACAAAAAGCGTTTTCTTTGTTTGAATATAATAAAAGAATAACATACATATTTAATTTAATAATTCAGCACTCCTTAATAAAAATATATAGCACGGCCAATATCTAGCACTGCGTGAAAATTCGCCGTGACGTTGACATGTTCTATTAGTTTGCACAATCCGCTATCTGTCTCTTAGCTTCCCTTCTTACTTATTTTTATTTTCCTTATTTATTAGCCTTGAAAAAGATGTGAAGCAAATATCTATAAAAACATGGTAATAAATACAAGCATAGAATCATTCAAAATCATCAAATAACTTTCAAAATTCATTCGAAAATGTATACACGAACAATGTTCGTATAATATGTTCGTTGTCCTCATTGAATAACCTAATGACATAGTGAGGCAAAACGGGTCTATTTTTATAGTTAATATTATATTAAAATTAAATTAAACATGTGCACGTGTATGTATATTCAAATCACAAAAATTGACATTCAAATTAACTTACAGGCTTTTACATTTCCACACGACTGTTTCCCTGACACAGTTTCCTTATTTGTTCTCTATTTTGCATTGGAAAATGCGTTGATTTAAGATGGAAGGATCATTTTTAATGTAGATTTCTAAGATGTACCATAGGCGCCGGTTATTAAATGGATTTTTAATTTAATGAATGGTGGTTTGCATTAGTCAGTATTTCTGATATTAAAACTAATGTGAGTATCAGAACATTTGATCCATAGGAGGAATATTGTATTTTTTCTGCAATATAAAAATGTCGCTTGTATTCGAACTATAAACTGCTTTGTCGTCAATATCCTTGCAAATATATACAAAAGCACAATGTATTTTGAATCGGAAAAATCATTTTTTACAACATAAAACCAAAAGGGACTAAAATTTCTGAAAATTCTGTTGTAAAATTGAAAAAGTTTAGAAAAAGAATACAATCGAATAGTGTCAGGGGAGTCTCTTCGTTGTATCGCAGAAGGAATCAAAACTTTTTATATAAATAAATTTTTACAATGGAAGGGAAATTTCTACGCATTTATTATGCTATCCCTTAATTTTTTTAATACTTAAGTTTTCTCAATGTACTTCAAACTAGAAGATTTTTAGAGGAGAACATAAAACGCAAATTACCTATCAAAATACGAATTTTTTTTTTCATTTAATTCAAATGGCCGTTGTATTTATTATAAAAGGAGAGGAATGAAACTAATACCAGTCGAATAGTAGTGCTCTATAAACCTGCGGAACAAAATAAACATGTATGTATATTGCCGGTTAAATCAGGTAAAATTAAGTGAAGAAAAACAAATAGCTTAGACTAAAATGTCAGAAAAATATAATATATTTGTTCGAGTCAGTTCAATAAATAACAAAAATAAAATATGTAAGATTTTTTTATAGAATAAGGGTGACAAACGAGCACACAGTCCACCTTATGGTAAGTGGTTGCTGTGGTCCATAGACACATACATCTATCTTCGTTTGCGAATTAAAATGCAGATGCGTTGTCAGCCGTGAGGACTAAGATAGAATGCCTCTTATCTAGTAAAAAGGGTCTCCGGTTCTCTATACTCACTATACGAAACACAACAGCATTAAGCTGCTAGTTTACGCTGGTATTCTGTGAGAGCGTGGTCCTTCCCCGGTCTAGCCGAGCCGTTCGTGCTACAACTATACTACTAATATAGCTGCAGCATGGCTCTACCACGTGTAATAAGAATTAGAAGCCTACTAAAGTCGAGTCTTTGCTTAACAAAGTCTCGGATTGGGGCCGACTAAATCTAGTCCAGTTCAATCCCCAGAAGACACAAGTTTGCGCGTTTACCGCTAAAAAGAACCCCTTTGTCGTATCTCCTCAGTTTCAAGGCACTCCCCTTGCTGCCTCAGCCAGTATCGGAATCCTTGGCGTCGACATATCGAATAGCGTGCAGTTTCGTGGTCACTTGGAAGGGAAGGCCAAATTGGCCTCTAAAAAGCTTGGCGTGCTCAGCAGAGCGAGACAGTATTTCATGCCGGCACATCGCTTGCAACTTTACAAAGCGCAAGTTCGGCCCCACATGGAATACTGTTCTCATCTCTGGGCCGGGGCACCCCAGTGCCAGCTCCTTCCACTTGACCGCATCCAGCGCAGAGCGATTCGAATCGTCGACGACCGAGTTCTTTCCGATCGGCTCGATACACTGGCACTGCGTAGAGATGTTGCATCTCTTTGCGTATTTTATCGCATCTATCACGGGGAGTGCTCTGAGGAATTGTTCGGACTAATTCCAGCCGCTCAATTTCACCATCGCACGTCGCGACAAAACTCGCGTTACCATCCATACCATCTGGATGATTGGCGGTCCACCACTGTGCGATTTAGAAGAAGTTTTCTCCCTCGCACAACTTCTTTGTGGAATCAATTACCACCAGCGAATTTTCCGAACCGATACGACTTAGGAACCTTCAAGAAAAGAGCTTACACCTTTCTAAAAGGCCGGCAACGCATCTGCAATTCCCCTGGTGTTGCGGTTGTTCATGGGCGGCGGTAGTCACTTAACATCAGGTGAGCCGCATGCTCGTTTGCCCCCTATTCTATAAAAAAAAAAAAAAAACTAACAGAACGACATCCATATTGCTTGTTAAATTTATAGATTTATTCATTCATTCAATACAGCCTATCAAAAGTTCACTGCTGAACAAAGGCCTTATCTATAGAATACTTCATAGGGGGGGGGGGGGGATTTTACCATAGTTACCACGAATGGTAGGCGGGTTGGCATCGCAGTTTTATATCATTTTCGCTATTTATATGAAAGATACTACTGCTCATCTCCTCATTTAGTTTCCCTTTGTCGCCTCTTACAACTCCCATAGAATGAAATGGATATTACTCAGCTGCCTCTAAGCAACGGCAAGAACATATATCGTTGTATATGATTTACGAATCCGGTAAACTAACAATTTGGATCATTGATAGTTTTTTAAAACCGTATAAAAGTTAAGTTAAAAACTACATTGGTGCCGGCGGAGATAGAACTCGAGTTGCTCGCGTATTGTGAAATTTACAGCGAGCTCTTAACCCCTGAGCTACCACGGCTTTAAAGCGTATATGATAATATTTTCTTTTGTCATCCGAAGCCATCATCACATTTCATACTATGGCTCTTGTACGAGGCAACTATGGGAAATGACAAACAAATCTTATGACTTCCAATCGATGACGGTATACGTAAGCAACAATACAAAGCCGGCGATGAGCAACAGCGTCAAAGTGGCGAGACGTCTTATACTCGGATCGTGAATCCGCCTGACAAGCGTGAAGATTAAGAACAATCAACAACGAGAGCGAATCAGTCTATGAAGTACATGATTTATTATGAACAATTATAAAAGAGGGTCTATACGGGCTACACTACTCCATGGTAAGTCACAATGTATGGAATAATTGCATAAAATAACATAACTGAATACTGCGAACACTTGTTTTTACTTCGAATTGAAATATTATGTTAAAAAGTCGCATAATAATGTCCTCCACACCGAATGTTTATCTCGGCGGCCAGCTTCAACGGAGACTAGCTATCGTCGCAGCACAGGCTTATAGTGCCCAAGTGTAAGCGCAAGCACAGGTGCACTCTCTATTTCCTCACTCTCATAGTCCGATGGGACGGTAAACCGACACAACCGGAATGTGATCAGACGCAGGACCAACGGCTTTACGTGCTTTCCGAGGCACAAGGGTGAGACACCGCCAACTTCCTGACTCCGGGCACTTACTGAGAATTTCTTGACGGAAAAACTTAATAACTGTAATTTTTTTGCCCGACCCGGAATTCGAACACGGGATCTCATGATCAGCAGTCGCATTTACAACCACTAGACCAACGAGGCAGTCGCATAATAAAATATTAATTAAATAAACATGTGTTCATATAAATTGAGTTGTAATTAACTGATGAATTAGACTATCAGTCTCAAAATTGTACACCTGACGTTATCATTTTAATATTCCATAACTGACTTCACTCAAACTATGTGGTAAACATAAGTTCACAGTTGGACGTACACATATGTACCTCAAATGAAGTTGGTCATTGCAATTATTTTTTCATATGAGTACATAAGTGCGCGTCCTTATTTTAAGTTAACATGGGTTTTGTCGTCACTTGAAATGTACCCAGCGCTCCTTGTTTTTTTCTTTGTTTGACTGAGGTACATACAGGAATTTCTAAATCTAGTTCAATGACATCAAAACCAAGTGTTTTAACAAAATTGAATATAAAATCCTTGATATCAAATAACTTTCTACAAGTACTTCTACAATACCAAAGCGTAACTGGAATATGTAACAAATAAATCACAATATGGTTTCAATAATATTTTTCCATATTATAGCTGTCTGGTTATCTAAATCTCTGTTTGCGTTTTAGTCTAGCTCTAAAAAATAATGAGTGTAAATATATGAGTATTACTTGATATAAAGAAATTGGCAAACTTATATTATACCACATAAAAATACTCTAATATTACAGAAGTGTGATCATTTTATTAGTATTACGTACGGCACATTAAGTTACCGAACGTAAAATCACGAAAATTTATAACTTTTGGGAAAATGTGTTAAGGACTTGTATTTGATTTTATTTTAGATGATTCCGTGGCGCAGTGGTTTAGCATTGAGTCGTGGCACTGAGGACCGCGGGTTGGAATCCTGTACGGAAATGTTATTTGTTGGCCATACAAATAATTGTTCAGAGTTTGGATCTTTGTCCTTGCAATTTATGTTTGCTGCCTTCACGACACAGAGAGAGATAAATCATAGTGGGGTAACGTTATTTTAAAAAAAATGATCAATAGCTTAGCCGCGATTTTAAATTACCAAGTAAAATGAGAAATGTTACAAGACAAGAAATATTATTCCATAATCACATTCTTAAACGAAACGAACGACTACCATACATCAATCACTCATGTGTAGTTATACTTCAATAAAACTATTCACTTCCTAAAATGTTTCATAATCAGTTGAAAACCACCTTTGCATAGCGCACCTACTCACCAAACTTTCAAACTAGTCTTCTTCGAGGCGATACAGTTTACTTAATACAGGAATGGGGAGTCTTAAACTTAATTAGTTTTAATATTCGAAGGCGCATAATCTAACGAAGCTTTAACGAATTTTTAAATTTTTTAAAATTTTTACAAACTCAATAAAGCTATTTGTAAAACCTTTCTTAAACGGAAACTAAACAGATTTTCACTTTTATTTTACTAACGTAGATCAACACTAAATAAATGAGAACGAGTTTTATATTATTAGATAAATTTCTAGTGACTTTCAATATCATTAATTTTCTAAACTTACTTAAGCAAAACACAATAAAAAAATATTCTAAAGAACAAAGAACAACACTAAATAATAAAAATTTACGTGATGTTCCTATGCCGCCATATAGCTCCGCTTATGTAGATCCAGTTTTTCTTTACACGTACAGAGTGTATTATATTACCCACATTCTATGTGTAATGTTTTAAATTTTTCAATCCTCATACGAAAAATTAATTAATTTAATAAACAATATATTTTCCTACTATTTATGATAATGCTATATATTTTGGTAACTTTTACGATTATAAGACAAAACTTACAGTTAAGGAACCTACGTTCATTAAAATTCACCATAATTCCTAAAATTACTTAAAGAAATATAATCGTTATTAGTCTACAGGTTAATACTTAAAAATCTAGTGGAAAATACGTATAATTGTGTCTATGATTCCATTTTTATTAAGTGTCTCGTGGCAAGAAATATAACAAAGTTTAAAAGTAAAATAATAAAAGTGTTAACTCTCAAATCGTCGTTGTTCAGTCACGTGCACATTGGTAAGCCATAAGCTCACCTGTCGTCTATAGCATTTTCCGCAAGGGACTTTGCTCCAAACTATTACTTTGTATTTCCACTACTACACAACTTTATTTCATTTATTTCCTCCATAGAGAACACAAAATCAATTTCTAGCAAATATCTGTTAGTAAGTCTAAAAATACATTGTGTATTTGTATTTTATAGTTTTTAAATCGTCTATTAGACCTAAGTAAATCTAACAATCATCTGTAAAAGTAGTTTGAAAGCTATACAAGACGTATTCTCATTGATCTTTATCTTCACAGTTATCATTCATTTTAAATCTTTTAAATTACTAAGTTTATTATTATCGCAGCATTGTAATTGTTTTATAAAAGATACAAAAAGATTCTGAAAAGATTGCTGCCAAAAAAGTGCATAAGCAATGCGGAGTAAACATCGTCAAAACAATTATTCGTAGGTTCCAAGGCATTTAAGTTTTTGATAAATTTGTTCGTAAATATAAAGACTTTTGCTTTGTATCTGATTTTTTAATGCACAAACGTAGAAATTCTACAATAATACACTGGAATAAGACGTCAATGTATTTATAGGATGTTGTTGCAAAAAAAAAGAAAATAATCGAAAGCTGAGTTATCATAATAACATTTCTTTTGATTTTCTAACACTTAAATAGGCTAAGCAATATGAAGGAAAATAAAATAAATGCACACTACTCGACTACACGTAACACATAAAGATGGCATTTCATATAAGCATAGCACCTTGTCGCTTCAAGCCTCCGCTTAGACGTGTTCTGAATAAAAAATCGAGTAAACGTATATTGAAACGCCAAAATAACTTTAAGACACTTCAAGCTTATCCAAAGTATTATACTATTAACTTTTTCCATTTAGGCACGTATACTATTAAAACTCTTTAGCTACTAACTTTATTATTAAAATTTAAAAAAAGCTAGCTTTTGATTGCGGATGTCTCAATTTTTTTTTAGTTAAGTTGTTTCCCCCTTTGAGTGGTCTAAGAAATATCACAAGATCAAGGTCTAAATAGTTACATCTATATTATTTTCTTTAAATTTATATGATATTACATTCATTAAAACTGTTTACTTCCTAAAATGTTTCATAGTAATTTAAAACCCATCTTTACTTGGTAGAGCCATGCTGTAGCTATATTATGTTTGTTGCGCGAAGGGATCAACTTGACCGGGTAAGGATCACGCTCTCACAGAATAGCGGTGCTTCTGTGTTTCGTATGGTTAGTATAAAGAACCGGATACCTTTTTACTGGAAATGAAACATTCCATCTAAGCATACAGGGGTGACAACGCATTCGCATTTCAATTCTTAATCGAGGATAGATGTAGACGTCTCTGGACCATAGCATCCACTTACCATCAGGTGGACTGTGTGCTCGTTTGTCGCCCTTAATGTCATACCGTCGGGTCTCTTGCCATCGTCTCTAAATATTCCACAAGGCTCTAAAACCGAGAGAACATTTATAGAGACAAGAGCCCTTCGGATGACATCATTCAAAGTTTCTAGTTTGGTTATCTACAAAGCGTGTTTTTTAAGTTTTTTAAACTGTTATTTTTAACCAAGTAAAGAGGTTAATAAATTATAAAAAATTTGTTAAAAATTCTAAATGTTATATGATATCTAGGTTTTGTTATATAATAAGGGTGACAAACAAGCACACAGTCCACCTGATGGTAAGTGGATGCTGTTGCCCATAAAAATCTACATATATCCTGAATTAAGAATCAAAATGGAGATGCGTTGTCACCCCTAAAGACTGGCACGGAATATATAGTACAAAGCACAGCAGCATTAATTAATTTTAATTTTTAGCTGGTATTCTGTCAGCGCTTGGTACCAACTCGGTCGAGCAGGTCATTCGTGCTGCAACCACAATATAGCAGCAGCATGGCTCTACCACGTATAAATACTTTTAACATTAAAAAGTTGCAGAAACATCCCATAATACCAGGTAAAGTGGCAAATCGACAGTAAAATTGAAATAATCTTTTAATTAGAATTATTATTACAACGTCCGTTGAGAGAAGACGGCAAGGATTGATTCGCTCAGCCGAATAATATTCAATTTTAATTCAACTTCTATGCTGGCCAATCACTGTTACGCTATACAATATTTACTAAAGAAGCAGTTGTCTTTAAAATAAAAAATATATTAGGACAACCACCCAAAAAATACTTATATTTTTTTGATCTGAGGAATGGGAACAGATTATTCTCGAAATCCCTAACTGTGGGAATTTCACTGTACTTTTTAGGGTTCCGTAGCCAAATGGCAAAAAACGGAACCCTTACCCTAAGAACTATGCTGTTGAAACTTGGTAAGTAGATGTATTCTGTGAACCGCATTAAGATTTTCACACAAAAATAGAAAAAAAAAACCATACTTAGAACTGAAACTCAAAAATTTTTTTCATCAAAACCATACGTGTGGGGTATCTATGGATAGGTCTTTAAAAATGATATAGAGGTTTCTAATATCATTTAAACTTCTACCGAAAATTGGTATCAACGAGATCTAGTAAGTAGTTTTTTTTTAATACGTCGTAAATCGTAAACCACAATTTACCTTTCATTCAATCAACTAAAATATAAAAATAAAAAAATCATTATTATTAAAAAATCGATCAAAGTTATAACAAATTACAAGAACTTTTATATTATGTTATTTGCTGCTACTGAATCCTTCATGGGCGAGTCCGACTCGCACTTGACCGCTTTTTCTAAATTCCTTCATTGCATTAGGTAATTCAATTCGGAATTATTCAATAATATATGTATAGTTCCATACATATTTTTTGCCTCAACAGGACAATTGATACCAAGTGGAAAGTATTATAATATTGTACATACACACTTTTCATATTAAATTCATATAATCGAAATTAAAAAAATCAGTGTTATTTTGATATTTAGCACAGCAAGCAAAAGAAGGAAAAATTGTACACATCATATAAGTTTGTAATATTATTTTATAAATTTTTTTCCTTTCACTTTATGCTATTTTTAGTTAATCTTATTTTATAATACTACACTTTTTTAAATACTTCTAAGAAGCAATATACGTACATGACAGCCATGCATTGATGACTTGGTGATAATAGTTTCAAGTGAAGAAGGCTTAATTTTTTTCATAAAAAATCGTTTAGTTATACCGCAACTCACGCCGATATGATAAAGTTATGAAGTGAAGTCAAAATATTTAAACCACATATTTTAAGTTAAAACGTTGTATATTATGGTTGTGTATGACAATGGTCAATGCGAAAGTAGAGGGTTTTCCACTTTCCTTCTTTCTTTCAACATTTAAACTTAAAAAATATGACGATATGAGCAAGGTAAAACTGGTTCCATATTAGTTATTTAATCAATTCATAAAAAGTAACATTTTTAACTCTGATTAGATTAATACAATTCGCATTTATTATTCAGATAGTAATTAGTTACGTTCCTAAAAACACAACTCTTTTTATTTGCATTATTCATGTGTGACAAATATGTTCGTAGTTTTTTATATTTTTGTAGTAATACCCTAATAGTAATACCATAATAGTATACGCCAAGAAAAGTGTACACTTATAATATACTTTTGTTGGTGCCATTTTATATGCAAACAGAATAGGAAAAGCGGCTTACGATATTTTGTGAACTAAAGTAAATAATAAATAAAATATATTTCATAAAACAACATGTCATACATTCTTTTTTTTGACTTGAAGCTAATATATGAAAGTTTACCTATTTTTATACGAAGCAATAAAACAAATTATACAACAATATAATTGCTTATAATATATATATATATACTTATTATGTATATACTTTATTTTATTATGTGTATATTTGTATATCTACGTGTTTATATACATCTGACATTATAATATGTACTTAAGTATTATACATTTCTATTATCTTAATTATTTTATATTTCATTTTATTATTTTTATTATAATTTATTTTATATATTTTATTTTTATTTTGTGATGTACCATTTATATCTTATGAATTTTATTTCCATGTTTTACCATTCTTTTTTGTTATTTTAGTTTAGTTTTCGCATATTAACTTTTAATTACACCTACTTCATTCTATCTCTGAATGATCCCTAGGTAGACTGAGAATGCCTTAGACATTAAGTCTGCCTATGTATCACATGTGTATAATATGAAGTTTTAAAATAATATATATTAAATATTTTTAAGGAAAAAAACTTTCTTCTTCGTCTTTATTTAAATATTCATGAAAGCAAATACATTGTACTTCTATATAATATATGTAGGTTCAACTTTCAAACAAAATAATTAAATTATTTTGATATCAAATTTATCAATAAGACCTATTTATCAATAAGACATATAATAACATTATTTATAAGTTAAGGAAAACACGATTGTGACCAGGTGCATCAATTTTCTCCATGTCTTATTTCACTTTGCTTACCGGCAAGATATTGCCACTCGAGAATGTTTCTTCTTTATCGATTATTGATTCTTCGAGATATATTGCTAGCCTATTAACAAGATACTACAATATTTATATAGCGCAAGGGATAAATCATATTGCTCCTTTTACCATATTTTATTATTTTTGACTTTAGATCACTAGTTACGCATAGGCCAGACTCATCAATGAATATAAATATGTTTTAAAATTTACTCGAATTTTTTTCTCCTTGCATACTTTAACAAAATGAAATATATAGAATCAAAAAAATTTTAAAGTGATAATCATATCTGAGCTAAGCTGTGTTTCCTCACTGAATCGCTAAACGAAGTTGTCATTTGAACGGAATATATTAAGACCTTTTGAGTTTCGAAGCAAAATATAGTTGCTAGCTGTATTTCTCTTCACTGTATTTGCGAAAATTTGTGTCTAAGAATCACAGAGTGCACAAATATGCCGTCAGTGGTATTACAGTACCACCTTTTGAGAAACTCAATTAAATTTAAACATAAAAAGTTCTAGTACTCGTAAAAGGCAAAGAATAAGAAAATTTAAAAAAAAACCTAGATTTTCTGATCTTAAGTTATAAAGATAATTAGGTTTCTTTTATAAAAGCTATTAGTAATTTGTAATTTGTGTAAGTAAAAACAGAATATTTAAGCCTATGCAATTATATTTGTTCTTCTACGCAGAAATAAGGGCTAATTTTGTAAGTTTAGTTTAACTGAAAATATTTAAACTGACATTTTTTTGACATTAAAATTAATTTGTATAAAATTTTTAAAATATCACAGAGGAAATGTTAAACACACTTTGATAACAATAAGCTACGGTGTTGAAAAGCAGTAAACAAAACATTAAAAATAACCAAAATTCTTTTACTGTAGTGAGCCTACGCCGACGTGAGCTGAAAGCAAACTTAAATAGGGAGTTGTTACTGCAGAGCACCTGTTTACAAGAAATGTTCAAGATGCCTGTGTATGCCTGTTCGATGATGAGGATTCACCTCTTGATATTAGAATGCATTTTACCACCCTTACAGATGGAATTATTTCTTAAAATTGATATAAACCACGTCTGAAGAAGAACCTATTTAAAAAAATTATCATTAAAGTAGGTCTTGCCGTTTCCGAGGAATACATACGCATGAAATATAGAACCTCCTCCTTTATGGAAATCAATTAAGAAGCTTAATGGCGTTGAAATGTTTACGGAAAAAACCTTCCCCTCCCTTTTTTGTAATGACAGATGTACTGTTAAGGCTAAATCTTAACATTTTTAAAACTTGCATTCAAGACGCGCGCTCGGCGCGTTCATTCAATGGTACCAGTCACGGGCCGGCAACCTTCCCCGCGCGCGTCTCTAAGGGCGGGGGCCGGCTAGACAAAAATTACGCTCGGAACCACCTCCTTTGCGTTGTCTAATCTCGTGACAATGAGGCTTGTCTTATTATAATTCTTGTTGTAATAGTTTTGAGTGATTAACCCCTCGGTTCGAGTGCCGGTCCGATAGAGGCAGCCCCAGCTAGGTAGCTGCCGCCCTAGCTCCCACCACGGCCACCTCCACTGATCCTCTGAGCTGTCAACAGTCCTCTTGTCAAACTGTTCTATTGCCGACGGCCTCAGTGAAGGTGTAGAACCCGAGTGGCGACTGTTTAACGGTTCGCGCTCTATTGGATTCGGGTTCACAGCGCTGTGTGGCCTCCACTTGGTTGGTGGGAAGACTAGGGCTCCCCTGGAGCTCTGAATCACGTCCAATGTTAGGTATCGGAGGTGCCGAGCCTCCTGCTTCTAGGGGACAAGCGGAGTTGGTGTTTTGCCCTGCCAGCGAACACCTTCACATTCTAGTTAAAGTAAATGTCCTCGATGACATTGTAAGTTTGTCCCCTAGCGAGCGTCGCGAAGCTTTGATGCATTGGACCCATATGGACTAGGCGGAGCATTTTGAGCCCGTGATTGAAATCTTGAAGCGGGGCTCCGTTGTCAAGGGCGCTCTGGCCCGTCTGAACCTCTTCCTGGACGACGCTGAGATGCTGCGCGTTGGCGGACGTTTGAAAAATTCTCATCTGCCGTACGGGGCTCGACACCCTTTACTGCTCCCTAAGGACGGCGCCTTTGTTCGGATGCTGGTAACTCACCGTTATGTTCAGAATGCCAACGCTGGGTGTAACGCTCTATCGCTATTTTGCAACGGGAGTTTTGGATTTTGACTGGCCGACGCACCATTCGGAGCGTCCTCTTTAAGTGCATACATTATTATAAACTGAAGGCCACCATATCGCAGCCTATGTTGGGTGACTTACCAACCGACCACGTCAGGGCCATCCGACCATTCGCTGGAGTCGGAACAGACTTTGCCTGCCCTTTCCTCGTCAAGTCCTCCAACCTTCGTAACGCGCGTTCACATAAGGTCTATCTGTGCGTTTTCGTGTGCCTCTCCACTAAGGCCGTTCACTTAGAACTTGTGAGTGGCCTCAGCACTGAAGTCTTTGTGGCCACGCTGGGCCGCTTCGTATCGCGTCGCGGTTTGCCGGACCTGATCCGGTCTGATTGCGATACGAATTTTAAGGGCACGGATAGATATTTGAAAGAGGTTGTCGAATTTCTGTCCAGCAACAGGACTTGCGGTACAGGAGGATGTAGGTACTGCGATGTCCAAGAAGGGCATCCAGTGGAAATTCGACCCTCCGGCTTGCCCACACTGGGGCGGTATTTTTGAGGCGGTGGTTAAGGTTGCAAAAACGCATCTCCGTCGCGTTATTGGCGAAACTATTTTGACATTTGAGGAGCTTGCCACTGTATTCTGTAAAATTGAGGCAGTACTCAACTCTCGACCCCTCTGTCCCCTCTCGTTCGATCCGAATGATTTGGAGGTTCTAACCCCGGGCCACTTCCTGATTGGTCAGCCGCTTAACGCCCTGCCCGAGTACCCCTTCAAGGAAAAAAAACTCTTCGCGGTTGAGCAGATTTGACCTCCTACAACAAATGACTCAGAGTTTATGGCACCGATGGTCCCTGGAGTACCTACATCTTTTGCAGCAGCGCGTTAAGTGGTCTGACAAGACGGATCCTCCTCGGGTTGGAGACCTCGTGTTAGTTAAAGAACCAAACGCTTTGCCTTTGTATTTGCGCCGTGGGCGCATTGTTAAGTTGTCGTATGGATCGGATGGGGTGCCTAGGGTGGCCGAGGTTTTGGTTGGAGATTTGGTCTCGCTACGTACCGTCGCGGCCCTATCCCGTTTGCCAATTTACTCGCGGACATAACTCCTTATGCCCGGGACGGGGGTTTGTTTAGGCTAAATCTTAACATTTTTAAAACTTGTATTCAAGACGCGCGCTCGGCGCGTTCATTCGATGGTACCAGTCACCGGCTGGCACCCTTCCCCGCGCGCGTCTCACCGAGCGGGGGCCGGCGAGACAAAATTGTTCGTTAATTGCGCGCGTCCGCCATGTGGATTAGACGGTCTAAAATTTACGCTCAGAACCGCCTCCTTTGCGTTGTCTAATCTCGTACGTTTTGCGTGACAACGAGGCTTTTCTTATTATAATTCTTGTTGTAATAGTTTTGAGTGATTAACTTAACTTCGATTACCATTAATTTGCGTCGACGAGTTGCTATTGTGGCGTTTTAATATCGTACGAAGGAATTTTGCTTTGTCGGGTGGAATGCTAAAACTTGGTGACTCGAGAAGTGATCGCGTTCGTGCTCGTGGTTATAACTTTATGCTAAGTGAACATGGGACATTGAACTTAACTTAACAGTGGCAGAGCCACGCGGCAGCTTTTGCTGTCGCACGGATGGGCCGGCTCGAACCAGGGTGGTACCACGACCTCACAGAAAACCAGCGTGAAGTAGATGTTTACCTCTGCGTTTCGCTTGGTGAGTGCAGGTGGCCGGAGGCCCTTTTTACTGGAAATGAGGCATTCCATCTTAGTCCTCACGGGTGACAACGCATCTACATTTTGATTTGTAATAGAGGATAGATGTGGATGTTTATGGGCCGCAGCAACCACTTACCATCAGGTGGACTGTGTGCTCGTTTGTCACCCTTATCCTATAAAAAAAAAACTTTGACCGACCGTTCTTAAGTTGTGCAGAGTGTCACTTGTTTTAAGTTCGATTAACGTTGATTTAGTTAAATTTGTAGTTAATTAAATGTACAATAAAGTTGATAAACTAGTATAGTGAAATAAAAGCAGAAAATCTCTATTGGGGAACGCCCACTGGAGGGATCGCACATTGTGGAGAAAAGCAGCGCCTGTGGGTCTGCTCTCAGTCATACATCGGTGACGTCAGGTTACATCTACACACTTTCGCACACTACTTACATACACCTTACTTACCAGCTGACTGCGCTGTGTGGTCGACACTACCTCTGGAAATCGGTAAGTTTGTGCTTGCTTATCAGCCCTTAGTTAATACTTATCCATAGGCCATTTGGGCCCGAAACCTCTGGTTGCTCGTCGAGGAGGCTACTATGGGCCCTAGCCCAGTCGACTTTTGCCGGGGCAACTGAGGGCCGTAACATGTACTATATAAATATTATATAGCCTATGTCATTTCCAAAATTAAGAAAAATCTAACGACACCTCGCTGTTAAAATCCATCAACCCGTGTAGGCTACAGAGCGTGCGAAAGAAATAGACATTCGTACGGTCATTTATACATACATGTTATACTTTCGAAAAACATTACCCTCCGTCTTGGACAGTCGACTAAAACGACTAACGGAACGGACATTATCTTATGTTTTATATTTTTTTTAATTCACTTTAAATGCTGTTTCAAGTCAGCGTTACACTTTACAGTATCAACCAAGCGAGATGATAAATCACAAAAAAACTTAATGGTAATTTTTAAATCCTTAAATAAAATTAATTCAGATATTCAGATTCAAATTCAGATAAATTACAACGTCATTTTTTTAAATTAAAGTCGCTAAATTTTAAAATTACAATTCAAAAAATTGTATGACTATAACTCAAAAATATTATGAGAACATTATAATCGAAAACATCAGGTGCTTAAATCAAGTTGTAGTGTGATATTAAATTCCTTGTCACAAGCGACTACGGTATAAACAAATTTATTGCTTAAATTGTTGTACAAATTTAATATTATTAATGGTAAGCACTATCCTATTATTAAATGTATTTCGACTGAAGCGTATTCGTTAAACCTTACCTTAGATAAGTTCTGGATAATTCCCTTTTTCTTTTTCTTTTTTTCAAAGTTCCTTAGAAATACGTAGCTCGCATAATCTCAAAATTTATTAAATGTAGTACTCCAAGAATAAAGTATAACCATAGTTTAAGTAGGCCTATGTTTAACAATGGACTTGTGAAGGGTTACAGCCCTTTGATAATGATAATGATAATACTATATGTATATACAACTGCTAGTCTTACTTTCGAAGACTTTTTAACCAAGTTCACCCAAACAAGAAGGTTCTCTATTCGATGCGTTTTTCTATGAATTTTTACCGGTTACTTCGTAACAGCTGATGCGAGTCAAATGATTTTTTTAAAGAGGGGTGATTACATAAAAATTAAATAAAACAGGGTAGAACATTTTGATGTAATTAATTAAACGAAATTGTACTTGTTCATTGAATTTGTCATATTCCTTAGAGCACTCAAGAGGGTAAAATAATTAAACATCTAAAAATTAATAATATCTACATAATAGCTTCTGAAGTTGACATTAAGACATAGTATTAAAGAATTAGGAGTAAAGCCCCAAGTTTAGAAGCTATTACGTAGAAATTATCTTCTTTAAGTTTAATTATTACAAACGACCCGACCAGCTTTGCCTAGATGAGATCTATTAATGAAACGTTATTAAGATTTAAGATATTTATCAAAGACCACAACATTTTATCAATTTCTCGAAACAAACTTAGGATAAAACATAGCCTAGATTAATCCTTCCAAATCCATTGCTCGTCTAAATCTAATCTAATCTAATCTAAACGTCTGCGAAGTTTCTGTCAAGCTGTTTAGCCATTCTGAAAATTATCCCAAACAGACAGACAGATAATTTTTTAATTACCACCAAATTTTACAACTGTACTGCTACTTATGGATCAAGATGTATAAAATCTCATTATAAAAGACTGCAAGTGTTAAAGTTAATTCAAAACCTTGACAGTAATGGCCAGAAAAGCTTTACGATTTTTGGTGCCATTTTGATGATATCAGAAGCGTGGGAAAAAGTTTCACAAAAAAAACTATAGCAAACATGCAGGTTCAAAGACTTCATAAGAGTATCCTCAGATGATGTGACTGATGATAATGAAGGGGACAATATTTCTTTGGCTCAATTAGCCCAAAGTTTGCGACCTGCTTTATCTACTACTGAAGCAGAGGAGTTTACTGAGGTAGATAACTCCATTCCAATTTGTGCATCAGCTACGGAAGATGATATTGTACAAGAAGTTTAAGAGAAAAATGACGAGAAACAAAAAGCGACTGAAAAACAATTTACAGTGCCGACATTGAAAGATGGTCTCAATGCTGTTAGTGTGTTACGAAAGATTGTCCTTTTCAATAAACAGTTTCACATCCAGGGAAATTGTGACTATACGATAATTAAAATCCAACGTGAACTAAAAAATTCGTACGCATTACAAAAGAGATCCAAACATACTCAAAACATACATTCGATATTCAAATAAAAAAATAATTTGTATTGTACCACAAAAATATCACAGATTTTTACGACTATTGGTATTTACAACCAAATATGAGTAGTCCCTTCGATGTTGTTATAACAGACCAGATGATTAGTACATTAATGTAAAAGACAAACCCTGTTTCTAAATAATATTAAATAAATGGGTAGTTAAATAAGATGTAGATTAGACTATAAGTAAGGAAATGGAGAAAAATAAACTTAACTTTATTAATTTCAAATTGCACATCTTCATAACCGCTTAAAACACAACTTTTCTTTTATTCTGCAGTTGCTTGCAGTGCTTTTCTATTATTTAATATTTCCTAAGAGCTAAGAAAAAACCAGTTCACGATATTGTTTCAACCGTAGCTGGGAACACAGAATAAAATAAAATAACTATTTAAAACTTCCTTCGTATTTAATTAGATCGCCAAGATCTAATTATCTCGCATTCGTGCAAAGCAAATTTATTGTCTAAGAGTTTTTGTGTAGATTTATTATTCTCAAAGAATACCATTGCCTTTAGTTTTTTTTTTTCAAATCGGATACTTAATATAAACGTAATAAATTACAAAATATGTTGAATATAGCAGAGTTACCATCCACTAAGTTAATTTTTTATATACATCGCGGAGACAATAAGATGACAAATATAGGTACCGCAGTTTAAATATAGCACAATATACAAGATTTAGCATTTTAACATATGTAATATATAAACAGTCAAGTAAAATTACAATCTTTAAAACATGCCCAACTGGGCACAGGCCACCTCGATTTCTGAGAGGAGTTGCATGGAGGCGGACTTCACATATTTTTGAAATATTTTTTTAAATTCATTTCACAAAATTTATGTCTACCATCTCTCATTACAAACGTGATCACCACTACGAAAATCCTTAATAGTATGGCAGGAGGGGCTCTACTACGTGTCATTAAACATGTTCAATGAAGTAGTGTTCTTATTTTATACAGGACAGCAAAAAGAAAAAAAATTAAAAGAGCAATCTACTGTTAGCAAACCTACAAAAATGCTTTGCTAAAATTTTTCTAAACATGGAAATATGTTCATTTGAAACGAACGAGAATTTGGCTCAGTGGTTTAGAGTGACATACCAAGACCAGACATGCGTGAAATTCCCGCCATGTTGATCATTTATATTAATGTTATGCAAATCGTTTGTTTCCGCGTATTTTGATTCTTAATTATTATCACAGAAGATTTGTAGATTTACAGCTTTCTTATATTTGAAAAAATTATAAACTGGACGTGTACGCACCGCACACCCATTAACTACTGCTATCATCTGAATTTTGTAGTACTTCTAATAGTTTGTACCTGAATCCATGTATCGTGCCCCACCCAACATTCCTTAGGTTCAGAAATATGTGTATATGAGTTTCCAAATTCTGAGACATGCTATATGTACTAACCCATTATAAGACACCATCAAATATACTTATATGCTTTGCGATAAATAGCCGATATGTTGATAATCGTAGTATCATTAACACGATAAAAAAAACAGAAGTCCGACTTTACTTTTCTAGTAAAACTCAATATTACAAAGATGGCCAGAATTTAGTATGTCATCAATTACATTTAACTTTACTTTAGTCAACCAGTTATCGATTTATAGGTGTTGAAATATGTTGTACGAGTATGTATGTGCATAATCGTACTATTATCATACGAATAATTAAACGCTTACTAGTTACGAGGTTGACTTCTACAAAACACAATGATTTAAAACATGAATGTATACGAAATATAAATACACATTAATATTTTACGACGGGTATGTTTTTATATTACGAAACATTATCAATCATACCACTTTGCGTGACATAAGTGGACCCTTCTCGCGCGAGCTCAAAGTTCCATTACTCACTCAGTCCCGCCCATAACTGATTCCATACTCTGCGGGCATTTTGATAATAACCGGCAGCAGCCTTTTTATTTCTTTATTATTCTTTATTTTCAACTCTATTCTTTTAGTTAACGATTTAATGAGTAAATTACCATTTTATTCAATATCTGTGTTAGCAGCATTGGACCGTCTCTTAAAAGACGGGTGATAATTTATTCATCATTTAAAACCGTTAGAAGTTATAAACCTTTCAGTGCAATTTTTTTTAATCATTAACATGTATAAATTATAACAGATATTAATCCCGGATAGCAGCATAAAAAGAAGTGTAATATATATCATCATCATCGTTAGCAGCAGTAGCATCATCATCATTATTATCATTATCACCATCATCATCATCATTTCAGTCTATCAAAGTCCAGTGATGGACAAAGTATTCCCCCGTAGATTGCCTCAAACAGGGGGCATTGCAAGTTTGCCACACTTGTTGCGTTTGGCAGGCTGATTGGCAGCCACAGTTTTTTTATTATTTTGAGTTTTTATCCAAAGGATGATCTCCCATCACCTGTTTCAGTTTCCTTTTGTCGCCTTTTACGACAAACGCGGAACTTTACAGCGTTGTGGATATTTTTACATCGCCACTAGGATTACGAGACCAACAGCTTTATATGCTTTCCGAGGAACGAGGGTGATACGTCAACATGTTCCTGATACTGCTACTGAGAATTCTCTGACAGAAAAACCCAATAAAAATTTTTGCCCAGACCCGGAATTCTATCACGGAACCTTATATCCAGTAGTCGCCTTTACGTCCTCTAGCCCTACGAGGCAGTCATTACTAGTAATAAACGGATGTATCAGACGGGATGTTGACTGATAAATGCGAATACATTTTTTATCGTCAATACAAACTATCTTTTCATTAAAACAATGATCGGTGCTTACATCACCTGCAATTTATGAATACTTACTGAAAAGTTCATTATTTTGGTGAAAGTAGGTCTTACTCAACTAACTTCTTACTTCTTCTTGTTGTTCTACGACCTTCGAATGCCGATGTCGAGAACAGGCAAAAATCATCAAAATTTAATTCCAGGGTTAGATAAACATCTACATACATTGTATGGAATTCCCAGACGCGAATCCTACTCGCACTTGTCTGCTTTTAATACTTTTTACCGATAGAGTATGATTACATAGTAATCGCAGACTTTTTAAAAAATACTGTTATTTTTATCGGAATGTTACAATGCTACAGAAATTGACAAAAATAAATAAGCTATGATAAAACAAAACCTTAGCACGACTGAGTATTCAGCTTACTCTCAGATACCATTGCAGATATTTTATTTAAATTTTCTCCGATGCCAGGGATAAAGCAAGTAAGAAAGGTTGTTTTATCTCTAATTGCGACCAAAGAACAAAGAAGTGAACAGCAACATAAACATTATTTTGCGTTCACAATTGTACGATAGTAAGTATAAAATAAAGTAGGATTACAGACTAGAAACGGTTCCTTTTCTATTTGATATTGTATTTTGATAAATATTTATGTTAAATTGAATATTGTAAGACATTGAAACAAGATACACGAAATAGGTAGAAGGTAGTAGGATTACGGTCGGCTTAAGTAGAGTTTGACGCGCATCGCGGAATCAGTGAGACGACAGATATCGCGATTTCAGCTTATTCGTAACACGACACACGATTTACCGTACAGCAAAATGTACGAGAGGAGAATTTGATAATTTTAACGCTTTTATACGTGTGGAAACCCTATTACCGTAAGCCCTCATGCCTGTTGGCACAAATAGCACTTTCTGGAATTCAGGACTAGATTTTTATTAAAATATTTACACACAAATTTGACGTATTTTATTTGTCATTTAAATTTAAATCAAAAATAACGGTGTTAAAATATCCACTACCACATATTATCGTCCTATGGGTATCGTAAAAGGCGACAGAGAGAAACAAAGTTGATGGGCAGGAGCGTATTCCGAATAACTAAAACATTAAAAACTGTGATTGCAAACTCGACTACCAAACGTGGCAACTATGGGAAATGCCTACCCTGTGAGACAATTTATGAGAAACAAACATTTTAAAAATGATTACTCATTTCCTAAAAGCATGCAAATAATTCCCTGAGCTAAATAGAAGCAAGTTATGTAGGCAAAGGCATTGAACTGTCATGAAAAAAGGCACAAAGAGACGGCTCCGCTAGTAGCGACCATTTTAACGGCGGGGTAAGTTGTGTTAAGAATTTCTGGCGGAGATTCGATTGCCACCTTCAATGACACGACCTGACAACATTTAATGCATGCATCCTGAGGACTGACGAGAAGATTCTGGAACTAGTACTAGAAGTCCTACCAACTAGTAAAACAGATGTTGAAGTATTTGTACAATGGGGCTACAATGACTATCCGAGTACAGAATCAGAATACGAAAGCAATCCAATTGCAGAGAGGTTTAAGACCATGTGACGCATGACGATGATGACGAATTTTTGAAGTTACTTTTTTTGCATGGTTTGACTGGAAAGGATCCGATATCTGCATCAATAACGAATATATCACTCACCTTTAATTTGCCAACCCTATAGTTATTATACTAAAATACCTGAAGAACCTTAGCATTATGCTTAATGAACTCAATAGTGTCTCCCAACGATGAAGTCTACGCTCAAAGTGACTGACTGACAGAGCGGCTTCTAGGCATCTGAAGCTACATTATAATTTAATAATTTGATGATTACCAGTAACAACATTTATAATATATACTTCAAAAACTACAGAGCGCCCCATTTTTCAACCCTTACGACAATACACGATCTAATTTAATTTCAATTTCAGCCACCGATTTCAGGAGTGCGAATTAACTCGAGTTCGTATCAAATTCGACTGATTCTCAAATCTGTCGGAAGTAGCCCTGAAGGAATTTTCTGTTAGTACGTACTCGTATAATCAACTCGACAGAAATTCATTAATTTTCTAGCATTACAGTGAAACACGTATGATCATAGCAGGGGGCAGACAATTGTCATTAACATCGTCGTAACAAATTTATTATAATTAGTTTTTTAATTAGAGCCGCTTATTGAACTGTCTGTTAGCAGACAAGCGAAGCTCGACGCGCTCAGCTGGACGTTTCGTTTTAATTAAACTTACGTGTTTCTCAACAAAATCTTGTAAAACCTCATCGCAGTAAGGATTTCGTTTTAAGTCTGTACCAATTATCATTACATAATAAAATTAAAAAAACAGATAGAGAAATTCGATTCACATGTATAGGGTTATTTTTCAATAACCGACCAAATTTGCAGAAAGGTTTAGAATAAGTAATATAGGCAAATGCTGAAGAAAAATTAATTAAAAAAATCTCAAACATTCTTTTCTTTTTATCTTTTGAATTATTTTAACTGATTTTACTACGCACGCATACATTTCTAAGGATCGATCGCTATGCAAAAATGTGAATTGAATCGCATACAGAGATGCGTGTAGGTGTAGTTGTTGTCCATAAATCACATTAAATTTGGGATAATTTCATATAAAATCAGAAGCCTTATTAACTCGTATTTTCAAAAACTGCAATAACGGTATATCATTATTTATATATTTGTCAAATTTTTAAACTTAAGTTTAAAATTTATCTGCTACTCTTTGAAAAATAAACCTGTATATACAAACTATTTTGGATTACTATCGACCATCGTTACTAAAATACTATTAGATATATACTCTTGTAATATTAATAAGGTCCTACCTAATAAGGTCTGAAAAGTGCTGATTCATCAGTTTTATTGAGTCTCGACCATCAAAAACCTAGGGCACTTCTAGATAACTAAGAAAATTTAAACTTGGCGTATTAAAACAAAGGAAAAATGCTAAGAAATGTCAAATTATTGACATTGAGTGTGGACAAAGTTATTTGATTTAATAGTAGAAGGGTTTCTTTCCTGTGAAGTAGTCCGCCTGAGTAGTTACCAACCTAGAACTTTTTCTGTCGCCAAATAGCAGTGCATCCGGTGCTGCATATTGATGTGTAAGAGATGCAGTAAAATAACTACTCTTCGAATAATAATCCTGTGTATAAAAGCGATCAACATATACTATATAAAAATCTTTTGCGAGTTCAATATTATACTATAATAAATATTGACGATTTTATTAAGTCCAATGCTCCTGAACACAAATACCATATTTAGCCATTAAAAATTATATATAAAGAAAGATTCTTCTTCATCATAATCATCACCCATAAAAATCTACTACTGAATAAGGGCCTCTTCCATTATTAGGGAAGGGGGGGAGTGTAAAGAGTAAAAAGTGTCGTAATTATTTGCGTTAATTACGACACTTGGTAGGCGGATCAGCAATTACAGTACCAAACGTCTCACTCACTTGACGTCGACACTGCTCCCCGTCACCAATTTCGAGATTTTACGTCTGGAATAATTTTTCAATTGTTCTTATTCTTCTATTATTGAGGAAAGCTTTCATAGTTACTTTGCTGATTTTGTCCACAGCGACAACTTAAACATTATCGTAGCTCTTGACTACGTATATGTAAAAGCACCACAATTTTTCACACAGAGTTGATAACTTCAGATGAGTTCTCAGTGTAATGTTTTAATCGATAAGAGCGTGGGGACACGGGTAATATCAGAACACAATCAGACTTGATAACCAACAATTTAACCTCTTCAACGTTAGCTTCGGCTAGAAATAGAACTCAGGACTCGTAGCATACAATTAAAAAAAATATAGACACATTGTAATAAAAAGAGAAATTATTCAACACAGTTATGTTTTTATTAATAAAGCGTGATAATCTAAAAAAGATATATTGCACGTAACAACTCAAAGTAGAAGACACCGACCTTAGTACGAATTTTTAGTCTTTTAAATTAGTGGAATCTGTATCCACATTTATAAGAAAAAGTTTGACTATAGTTTTCACCATATAATGAATAAAAATTATAGCGCACTCTCACGTTACGGTAATTTAAACTATATATAACAGAACTTTAACGAATCGTGCAACTAGGTATACAGATTTTTTTCCATATTGCTTTTACCAGCAGTACCTTTCTTTTATTTAATATTTCAAAGAAGTGGATGGAAGCAGCTAACGCTTCCTAGCATTTTTATCTGTGAATACTTAAGTGCAAAGAAAACAAATGGAATTTTAATAATTTAGTAGTGCTCCACTAGTATCCAATAGTACCTTAATCTAGACAATTTTGCTTTATATGCAAGGGCTAGATAACCCAGTTGAAAAATAATATTATAATTACATTTATTTTTATTACAGCTACACAGGAAATCAGTAAAGTCCAGAAGGTTTTTTTGTGTTGTATCAAAAGTAAGTTGGTAATTTAAGATGTTTTAGAATGTCTCTATTTTCATTTATGAATTCCAAATCCACTCACATTTACTATTATTCAAATTCTGCTTGATTATGCTGACGCCTGTTATATGGACGCTAGAGCGGAGTTCTAAAATATACTTGATCGCTTGCAAAATCTGACTCTCCTTTTCATGGAAATGTGATCGGATATCTTAATTTCTCAAGCATCTCAAGTGACTGCCAATTCGACTTCGTTGAAATACTTACTTAAATGTTATGTCTCCTATAACATCTTACGTAACGGACCCTTTGCTTCATATCTAAGGAACCTATTTCTTTCACCAATCCAGCGGATATCAAATGTAGATCCGTTTTCAAAAATTATCTTAACTTTCCTGTCCATAATTCAGGTTTTCATTCCTATAATCCTATTTCTTTGCTGTACATGCGATGTAAATAGTGGAACTCTACCGCCTCACATTAGACGTTCCGAAACTGTTTTAATATTCAAAAAACATGTAAGGGATCAACTTCCTGACATCTTGCTCACTAAACATATGGTATTCTATTGTATAAGATTACGTATATTTATTATATTTTTTTTAAAGTAAGGTTACAGCCTTGCATCGGCCTTTACATGTTCCCGAAATATTTTATTTCTTAGACATGCAGGTTTTATAAGCCGACCGAACACGGGTTGCTCACGCATTGTGAAATTTACAATCAGCGCTTAGCTTATAATAAGCTACCACAGCTCTGTATACCTGAACGTATTTTACTACATAAAATTGTTAAATAACCTGTATAATATTGTTGTGTAGGTACCTTTTATTTATGAAATTAAAAAATAGTTTGAAAATCCAAAAGTGCCTTATGAGAGTTTCATTTAATTTTGATGAAAACAATAAATTCGATTCCTGAGTTTTAAAATATATAATTTACATGTTTTAAATTTAGCGCTCTATTATTTTAACAGTTAGTGTCACCTATAAGGAAAAAGTTAATAATGTTTACCAAAATAAATCTATTACACAAAATATAAAAACGATATAGGCTGTATGGTACATTTTGCCCTTTGTCTATCAAGGGCTAAAAAATATGAGTATCTTTAAAATTTTAATAGCAATAAACTTATAAATGTTGAAAATCATTTCATTAATAAACTACACGTACTAGGTTATTGATATTATGAAATAAGGAACCAGTTGATGTAATTCTGAAGCTAATAAAAAAAAACCCCGGTTACGGGAGTTATCGTGACCACATACAAAATCAACATCCGGACATCCACGTAAATTTTTTCCAACCGTTTTTTATTAAAGTAGCAATAAAAAATGATTTTTCAGGAAATATAAGATGGATTAACTAGTGTTTTCTTGATATACGGCTACTCATATTATCGTATAAGTGTAATATGGTTATGATGAATGAAATGAATGAATGAAATTAGTGAAATGTGTGAGTGTCGTGGAACACTCGGTTGGAACGAAATTCCTTTCTTAGTATATTATTATTGATAAACGTCTTAAATTATTGATTAACAAATACAAATAAATGAATTACTAGCCTCTATTAATTGAAGCATCATTTAAAATAATATTTCTTTCATGGCAAGATAAGAAAAAGTGCGAGGGAGATCGAACATCTCGCTCGTACTATAGAAAGGGGGCCGTGACGGAAAATATTACACTTTTTCTCGCCTAACCCCCATCCTTCAAATTCGTACCGTGGGATAAGGAACTTTCGTTCCAAAAACTATTTATCTACCCTTCGCGTGATGAGCCGTATACAAATCGTTGTTTTCATTGTCTGAATATATTATGATTGTCCCTGTCTGTATGACATAACTTTCTAGCCAGTAGGCTTACAAGTAATTATAAATAAGTATGCCGCGGTCGCGTTGTCGACGCTGAAGGAGACCACCGCGGGGTATTAGTCAGTAGGAGACCTATATAACCCGCCTACTTCCCACTAAGTCAGCGGATTATTCGTGAAAATTTCCCCGCGTAAAAATTAGAAATTAATGAAAATTGTATGCGTATATTGAAAATCATCGGTATGGTTAACATATATCTTTTTTTATAGAATAAGGTTGATAAACGAGCACAAAGGCCACATTAACATAAGTGATGCTGTGGCTCATAGACATCTACATCTATCCTTGATTGAGAATCAAAATGCAGATGCGATATCACCCCTGAGGACTAAGATGGAATACCTCGTCTCCAATGAAAAGGCTGTCCGTTTCTCTAAATTCACCATACGAAACACACCAATATTAAAGCTGCTATCTTACGGTGGTATTCTGTAAGAGTGTGAGCCTTCTCTGGTCTAGCCCACACATTCGTACTACAACTAAATAGCATTAGCATGACAAATATAAAATAGTAACCCACTATAAATATAATATAAATTTAATTCCACTCATTCCAACCTTTTAAATGTAATTTTACCTCTATTTGTTTAATTTAGCTCTAGGTTCCGGTAAAGTGTTCCGTTAAGACAAAACTAAAGCCATAACCATAACCATAAAAACCCAAGGCATGGAAACGACTTGGATTTCAAGCATATAATGGGCGATGGTATGGTCGAGGGTGAAGTAATTTATATTGATTGAACACTGTTGTTTGTAGTGATCATTTGCCGTTTTTAACCGACTTAAAAAAGGAGGAGGTACTCAATTCGACTGTGTATTTTTATGTGTGTTACCTCATAACATTTTTCTAGGTGAACGGATTTTGATGATTCTTTTTTTTTTCTTTGAATGCTGGTGCTGTTTCATGGGTGGCGTGTATTCCAACAATTAATCGGATATCGCATAGATATATAAAAAGTGGGGAAAGAGGACAAAACAAACATACTGTAAGTGTATACGAAAACAAACAAGAAATTGAATTTTAAAAGCAGAATTTAAAATTCAATTTCTTGTCAAAGTAATTGGCAATGAGTACAGATTGGTTGTCTAATATAAGCCTAGCGAATGGCAGTTGGACGTGGTCCAGACGTAAAGTATATTCCAGAACAATGTTCTTAATTTTTGAACATTCACGGTTGTAAAATGACACACATGAATGTGCACAGAATGAATAAAACCTAAACCATATTAAATCCTAAAACTATTATTTTTAACAGCTATATTACTTATAATTTGCAGAACATGTCGAATCGTGTAATAAAAAGTTGCTCAATTGCGATTATTTTTAAATTAACTTCGAAGCCATTTTATTTACGAATGTTCATAACGAAATCATATTTATATCATCATCATCATCGCAGCCTATCAAAGTCCACTGCTAAACATAGGCCTCCCCTATAAATGACATTTTATGGGGATATTAGACATAGTTGTCTTTGCCACACTTTGCAGATTAGTAAACAATAGGCTTTTACGGGCACGTTAAGTAAGGGCTGTGTTAAACGCTTTTATTTGGGCTTTCTTTAACCCTAAGACATTCCAACCATATTTTTTTTAAATAACGTTACCTCCACACTAGTATTTTCTCCTGTATCGTAAAGACAGTTTACAAACATAAATTGCACAAGGACAAACATCCAGACCCGGAACAACAATTTGTAGGCCATACCAATACTTGTTCCGTGCGGAATTCGAACCCGCGACCCCCAGCGCTGCAACTCATTGCGAAGCCACTGCGCCACGGAGTCCTCAATTTATGGGGTGCAGAGATACATTTATAATACAGAATATAACAAAAGCATATTAATTGTGATTAATTATACATAAATTTCTATTCATAGTTACTGAAAGGAACACGAATGAACTATTACTGAGATAATTGTGCCAATTTATTTTATTTAATAATAGTTTTCGAACTTTCATCTTGAAAGTGTAGCGCTTGCTAACTTTCCTGAATTCAAGAGGGTGTACGTTCCAAAGGAGGACAGATTGAACAGAGAAGAGGAATGGATAAAGCAAGAGCTATGCGGAGGGCATTGAAGTAAAAAGTTGTTTAACGACCGTAGACTTTTTTCATGGATGAAGTAAAAGTACTGAAAGTCATAATCATTATAATATATAACGAAAAAAGAGGCATTGGAAAACATGAAGATATAATGTAGGGTTGTGAGCGCACGCAAACTTGGGTGCTGAGGAATATCTGATCGAATACAAAAGCAATCGATCGAATAAAAATACAAATTAAAAAAAACATTACGATTACCGTTGCTCTAAAAACTTTACCTATATAGTGGAAATATTTTATATATCTACAAACAGTACTGATAGGCATACACCCTGACCCGGAATAATTACCGTCACCGTTACTGTTACCGTTACAGCCTATTAAAGTCAACTGTTGAACATCGGCATCACCTATAGATTGGCACATAGCGGGGATTATTTTTTGGGTTGGCAACAGCAGTTTTATTTTTATTTTTAGTCGTTTTAAAGGAAAACGCTGCTGCTCATCTCCTGATTTTTTTCCCTCTGTCGCCTCTTACGACATCCACGTGATGATATGGGTAAATGGATATTCTCACACTGCCACTACTCGGTACCCGAAACAATTGTTTATAGCTATAGAAATAGCTTTTTCATACAAAACCAACCCGCGACGCGGACTGTGGTGCAACAGTTGTTAGAACAGTTATATGTAATTATGCAACACCATTATCACTGCATCCAGTTTTTTTTTTATAGGATAGGGTAACAAACGAGCACACAGTCCACCTGATAGTAAGTGGTTGCTGTGACCCATAGACATCTACATTTATCCTCAATAAAGAATCAAAATGCAGATGCGTCGTCACCCATGAGGACTAAGATGAAATGCCTCTTTTCCAGTAAAATGGGTCTCCGGTTCTCTACACTCACCATACGAAACACAGCAGTGTCAAGCTGCCATTTTACGCTGGTATTCTGTGAGAGCGTGGTCCTTCCCCGGTCGAGCCGACCCATTTGTGCTACAACTATACTAACTACTAATATAGCTGCAGCATGGCTCTACCAGCTGATGTATGATTTGTGAGAGCTGTTACGGCTATAATTCATCGCTAAGCTCTATTGAATTGCAGGAGTTGTTGAACTGTGAGCATTTTCAACTCCATTGATCTTATTAAGAAGCCTTGGCCGCTACACTGCCGAGTCGTAAAAAAACTAAATTAAAATTAAATAGTTGCAAGAACGAGAAGATTCCATATATGTCGCACACACTTTTTTTTTAATGTATGTGCACCTATTTGGCGGAAATTATTATCGAATTTTTTATTAAATAGATTATACTTCATAGATATTTTCATATAAATTTTAATAAAAAATTTCCTTCCCTATAGGTGAAAAAATAGGGGATAAAGTTTGGAACGTGACTTATTAGACGACATTCTAGTTATTACTTGATATTCCTTAGTCCACACAAAAGGTAAAATAACTAAACTTTAAAAAAATTAAAACAGATTCCAGAAAGAAAAAAGAACAAAATAATGTTCATATGGTAGCTTCTGAAGTTGGAGCTTAAAACCTTGCGTAATAAATAATTTATACAGGAGCAATTAACAGCATAAATAGTAATATTTAGTAGTTTGTGTCAGTAATCCAAAACAGACAGTGCAGTCGGACGCGTCCTCATCAGAAATTCTCGAGGGCACTACAATAAATGTAGGCCACCAAGTTACCCGCCACTAGAATATTGCTTTGTCACTTGGCGACATCTCGCAGCTTTCCTAAGCCCAAGTAATTGGAAATAGCTGAAATAGACGTTTTACAGAAACATTGCTACAATTTCAAGTCGGAAATGTTAGTGAGCGAAAATCTTAGATGATCATTACTTTTTCGAAAAAGTTAAAAGATTAACAAGTCAATTGCGCATTCTTAATATACTTTAAAGAAAAAAAAAGCAGTATGATATCGGTTCAAAATGAAAAAAAATTAAACAGCAATCAAAAAAAGTAAGCTAAGCAAAAAGAAAGCAAAGCTTACTCAATAAAAATTATAAAACGTTCAAACTATGCCTGGTTGGGAGACGTTCAAACTAAGTCCTGAGACCTCAAACATAATTTATTGTTGACTGTTATGAATTTATTGTTTTGGTCTCGTCTTCATCGTTTTTGTCTCTAATATTTAAATCATTTTAATTAATTATAGATAAAATATATCGGTGATTGACAGAACGTGATTCATTACAAATAATACTCAAAATAGAGCTACTAATATGTAACTTGATTACAATTTAATTTTATAATTCAGTCCAAATACAACACTTTTAATCCCTACTTCATCATCAGCCCGTAAAAGTTCATTGTGCTGATATTTTCCGCAATCGTTATACTTGGCAGGCGCATTGACCATCGCACTACCAGACGACTTGCAGCCTTGACGATGATGGCCGTCCACAATCTTGATATTTTACGTCTGGCGTAAACAAAATAGTTATACCGCCGTCTATCTGAAGCCATAAGTTTTTTCAAACATTTCCTATAGTCGCCTATTACGACGCCTACGGGAAGTAAAGTGGATTCTCTTACGCCGTCATAATACGGCACATTTTTATTCCACTTTTTTTAAATTCTAATACAAGCAGTTGAATACCAGCGTAAAATAGCAGCTTAATGCTGCTGTGTTTCGTATGGTGAGTGTAGAGAACTGGAGACCTTTTTGACTGGAAACGAGGCATTCCATCTTAGTCCTCAGGAGTGACAACGCATTTGCATTTTGATTCTTAATTGAGGATAAATGTACTCGTAGATGTCTATGGGCCACAGCAGCCACGTACCATCAGGTGGACTGTGTGCTCCTTTGTCACCCTTATTCTATAAAAAAATAATCGGTACATAGGATACATGTACTGATTTTTTTTATAGAACATTTTGTACGTAGTAGAGGCATGCTGCAGCTATATTAGTAGTAAAGTTGTAGCATGAATGGGTCGGCTCGACCGGGGAGGGACCACGTTCTCACAGAATACCAGCGTAAAATAGCAGCGTAACACTGCTGTGTTTCGTATGGTGAGTGTAGAGAACCGGAGACCCTTTTTACTGGAAATGAGGCATTCCATCTTAGTCCTCACGGGTGACAACGCATCTGCATTTTGATTCGCAAACGAGGATAAAAGTAGATGTCTATGGTCCACAGCAACCACTTACCATCAGGTGGACTGTGTGCTCGTTTGTCACCCTATCCCATAAAAAAAAAGGTTTTATTATTATTAAGATTTAAATTAAGTTTAATTGAATATCCATTTTATATAATAATTTTACACAAATGAATTCCCGAAATCAATATAGACCAGAATTTATGAATTGCAAATAATATAGCCAGGAATCAAAGCATTGAAGCTACTGGCATTGAGAACGACAAGGCATTCATTCAAGTTATGTGAACGAATATAATTATTTCACAATACAATATCTCATAATTTTACTTCAAATAATAATGGAAAACATAAAAAATGTTATAAAATTTCAATAATACTTAAAGGCAATAGTTTTTAAATTAATTTCAATACGAGTGAACTTTAGGACACAAATTAAACGGGGCTCTTCGCTCTATTGTTGGAAGTCAGAATGTGTCAAAAAGGCACATTTATTTTCACAATGCTGTGTTAGTTCTTGCTTTAAAATATGGTAGTGAAAATTGGGTGTGGCAGAAGAAACACGAGAGTAGATTTAATGCTGTAAAGATGCGGTCATTACGAAATACATATTTTAGGGGTAACTATGATAAGTTTAGAAATTGTGTAATAAGAAAGTGTGTGCTTTGCAAGATGTTTTGACCAGGATTAAGAAGTTTATCGACCAAATTGGCTATATGTTAAAAATGGGCTAAATTAAGAGTAGGTACTCGTATCGACGTGCATGTATGCGTAGGTACATGAACGTAAAGAAGGCGAAAAATATGTCAGGATCGTGCCAAATAGAAGTATCTGCATACCCCTCTGGATGGCAGGTGTGAATGTTTATTTTATGTTATGTTTTATTGTTACTAAGATATTATTTACCAACAATATTGCTCATATTAGAGATAGAGAAATAATCGAAACGTGATGCATGCAAGCGTGTAATACAATGTTTAGTATGCGAACAGCGCACGCACTAGCTGCCGCCGTTTCTCGGCTCACAGCTGAGATGCAATATGTAGAAATTGCTCCGTGGTTTGCACTTATTTATAGCAATAGTAAATGGTCACGACCCCTTCATACAACCTATAAAGTACCTACTTATATTATAATCAATTTTAAATAACCATATAAACAATTGAATGCATATAAACCTAAAAGATAAAAATGAAAAGACTTCAGTTTTGTTTCTTATGATATTCATATAATATATATTTCAGTCACATGGCTTAGTCTGGGTTAATATTATCTTCTTTCCTATTTCTGCCGCCAAGCAGCAATGCATCCATTACTGCATTCCAATCCAAAGAATCATCAAACCAGTATAGTATATTACTTCTTAGTCCTCTAAAATGAGGGCGTTTGTGGGTTTTTTTGTTTAAAGTCGATTGCAAGCATCTCGCGGCCACAATACGAATTACCATCAGGTGGACAGTTAGCTCATTTGTCACAGTAATAATAGAACAACTTGTGAAAAATCATGTATTGGAATTGTAGTGTCCTGTAGCCTCCCCGTGCCCCCCGACAATATATATTATGATATTAATATTAAGTGTAGAATAAGAGAGACAGTATAGTTTAACATTTAGTATCAACAACACGTCTCCTTCTTTAAACACATTACATGGCGACCTTGCCAGGCGGTGCGCTGTAACAACGCAGGCACACCGCCACGGCCTGCAAAATGATTAAAATTACAATATAATTTAATTATTGTAATTTACTCAAATTGACACAATTATATATTGTATATGACGAAATGGAAAATAGAAGCGACTATGAGAAAAGGACACAATATAATTTTTGAAGAAATTACTTTAAGATCTACCAACGAAGATTATATTTTGAAGAAAAATATATTGAAAACATCAAAGGCATGAAGAACAATATTCCATTATGTCAATTTATGAAAATAGAAGAATTTTAAGTCAATCATGCCAAGGTGAGAAAATTATGAAAATTGAGCCAAAAAGAACAAAGAAGAAATTAAGAGGTAACTTCGCACCTGAGTGATTTTTGATTCCAAAACTTTTTTAATTGAGATTTTTACTTTGTTTCTGCTATTGTATATTTTTTTAAAGTTATGGGTTAAATGTTATGTATGATTAAGTTAAAAGTATTTATCAGATTATTCACGATACAATCAATTTTTCAATATTTTTATTACTATTTCTAAAAAAAATATATTACAATATTACAAATTAAGTTACGTAGGAAGCACTTACGTGGCATGTTTTACGTGGGTTTTTCAACAAGAACTTTGTTTTCTAAAACAAAATAAAACAAAGAGTTTAGATGAAGATGATTCAAATTTTTATTGTATTACGAAGAGAAAAGTTTGGCAATTATGAATGAAAAATGATATCTGGCAAATGTCCACCACGATCACGCTGACAGATGTCGATTCTTTCATCAAAGTTTTTAATCACTTTTTGGCAAAATGGCGGGTCTATTTCGTTAATCACGTCACGGATTTTGAGTTTTAAGGCCGCGATCGATTCGATTGGCTCCGTATAGACTCTGTCGTTAACATAGCCCCACAAAAAATAATCCAGTGGTGTTAAATCACACGATCTGGCTGGCCATTTAACAGCTGAATTTCGTGAAATTATGCGATCGGGAAATTTGGTTTGCAATAAATTGATCGTTTCGTTGGCTGTGTGACATGTGGCACCGTCCTGTTGAAACCAAATGTTTGTGATATCGATGTCTTCAATAATAGGCCAAAATTGAGATGTTAACATCTCGCGATAGCGTGATCCATTGACCGTTACCGCATTTCCAGCTTCATCTTCGAAAAAAAACGGCCCAATCACGCCTCCAGACACGTGACACGTTGAGCATGCAAAGGCTTCTCAATAATCGCTTTAGGATTTTCAGAAGCCCAAATGCGGCAATTTTGCTTGTTGACGTACCCTGACAAGTGAAAATGGGCTTCGTCTGAAAAAATGCTTTTTTCAGAAAGTGGGCTGTTCCTGACTGAATTGAGCGAATCTACGGCGATGTGAATGGTCGGTCAGCTTCAATTCCTGCACCAGTTGAACATTGTAAGGCTTCAAAGCCAAATCCTTACGCAAAATTCGCCATGTGGTGGTTTTGGATAACCCCAATTGTTGAGAACGTCGAGGAATTGACAAATTTGGATCTTCTTCAACACTGTGGCTCACGGATGCGATGTTTTCGGTTGAACGACCCGGTCGAACACGCGTTGGTGTTGGCGCATTTTGTACCGAGCCTGTCGATTCAAATTTAGCGACCAAATTCTTAATAGCGGTCTCAGAAGGACGATTATGTTGTCCGAAAATATCACGAATTTTACGAAACGTAAGTTTAACAGAACCACCATTTTCATAGTGGATTTTAATTATTTTAATGCGATTTTCGAGCGAAATTGAATTCATTGTAGCAATTGCCAAAGCATCTACTACGAATAGGTCAAAAAACTAAATGTCAAAACTGTCATGTTTTTGGTGTTGCCCCAATTGAAAAACAAAGTTCTTGTTGAAAAACCCCATATTAGGCACAAGACGTGCAAAAATTAATGAAACAATGTTATAGATTACATTTTACATTTTTACGTATTTAATTTTACCATAGTTCATCATAAATAAAAATTTTCATCTTTTGTAGTTAAAATACTACTTTTTCTTATTAAAGACTACAAACTAATCTAGATAAGTTAAATTCAATTTCGATTCAAAATTCAAATGTAACAAGAATCAATCTTTACACAGTGAATATAAAAGGTCTGCTAACCTTTTCCTCATGAATGATACGTATCGAAAAATATGATATACAATGAGCTTATCTTAAAACAATAGAGAGCAACATGTAATACATGAACAGGTACATAAAAATAAACCATAACAGCATGCTAATAAAAATTAAAATAATACAAAAGGAACTTCGTTCCAATCCAATGTTCCACGACACTCACGCATGTTTTTTAATAATATTTAATGCTATGAAAAATAATAAAAAAATAAAATGAAAAATAAATAATAGTTAACGAAGAATAAAGTTAATATATAAAGTTAATAAAAAAAGTGAATTAAATAAAACATCTTGCAATGTAAGAAAAAATTTGAAAATGAAAAGAGAAACATATTATAAACTAGCTGTGCCCGCGGCGATGCCCGCGTATATAGGTTTTACTTAAAGAATTTGACGTTTAGGTAAAAGAATATTAAACCATTTATATTATTACTGTATCAATAAGTGGTAACAAAATAAATCGTTATCTTTTAAGTTCTAAGTCGTTTATGATAGAGCTTCTATGTAAATGACGTTAGAAGGCGACTTAGCCGGGGCGTACACAAATAGGTTACGGGGCCTACTAACGCGGGAAAAAGCAACATACTCGTAGAGTTGGCCATTTGCAAAACAATACTGAGGTCCACTCCTGGAACGCGTAAAGTTTGACCTTGCGCTTTATTTACGGTCATCGCATAACATAACATACGCTGACTGGGAACTGAACACGCTTAAAACTGAAAGGAAAGTTAGGTATTTGGTATTAGAGGGATTCTGGCTATAAAAACAATATTGCGACATTTTGTTGCAATTTTGATACTTTTAATCGAATTTCGTTGTATAGCTTGGATGGGCGTGTTTCTTCTCTGGTTTCTAGTGATGTTTGTGCTTTTAACCTACACGGTTCTTTCAACTTCATCGTACTCATAGGCACAAATTTCTTTAGTGAGTCTCAATACGATTCACCGGCGAAAAATTCTGAACAGACCGCAAATCAGAAAAGGTTGTAATTTGTACAACGCCATCTATTACGTTCTTTGTGAGAAAACATCCTCTTTTAATTAAAGGAAAACATATTTTTTTTGTTTACAGTGTTTAACTATAAATATATTATAATAGAACGTTTTTCCTACACATGAATCTTTTTATTACTATTTCTAAGATTTTATGGCGCCTTTAAACAGATTTGAATCTAGATTTCAAAATAATAATCATAACTTTCGATAGAATTAACCAATTTTAATAAAATAAAGATTAAAAATGAACTCGAGGATACGCCTTATGATTTTCGACTTCTTTGAAAAAAGATGCTTATTCAAAATGTGATGCGTTCATAAGGACACAGACAGACCGACAGACAGACAATTCTAAAATATATAAAAATTTACTTATTTAATGATTTTCAGTCCCCATAATGATTTAGCCACAAACATACTATACAATGCACTTCGATCAACAAATGCACAGCAACAGACACAACATGTTATCACTATTTTTATTATATGTACCTATAGATTTAAAGAGAGATGGCGCTGTTCAAGTCTAAAAATAAAAGAGGTTAATTGACGCAATTGATACATTATATAAAACATAAAAACACTTATAAAACAGTGCCTGCATAGTAAGCAAAAAATAAAGTTTGATTCTCGCCGAAACCAACGAAAATTTTAATAGCTCTTTTAAAATTTGATTTACCATATAGAGTACTCGGCGGTAAAGAACAAATGAGTTTGTCAACACGCAGTAGAGCAGCGTATAATATAAATATTAGCAGCAAATATGACTACTCATCTACAGGAAAAAACCACAACCTGCCTTTTTCTATTACATTTGTACAACACCATCTATCGATGAAATGGGTTAACTATTGTACTTTAGATGTATATAATAAGGTTAAAATATTTTTCTATATATTTATTAAGTTCTTTAATACTTTTGCTTACTGCGTTTTAAAGATAATTATAACATTATAGAACATTATGTTATAACATTTAATTATGATTTACAATATGATATTAGTTTAAAATGCACTTGATAACTCCACCAATGCCACCATTGAACCAATTTGTACCTATACTTCGCACCCGTACTTCAGAATATTTATCATAACTTTTGATGGAATGAACTGATTTTAATGAAATAAAGACTAAATGTAACCCGAAGATACACTTTATATATTCCTTAACGATTCTTATGATATAAATTAGTACTTTATACGTGATACGTTAACAAACAAACAGACAGACAGACAATTATAAAAACGGTAGAAATGTATTATGTAGACGTCTGCTATTTACATTTTTATTATATGTGTAGATAATATTTTAGACATAATATTTTTTATAAATTTATAAAAATATGTAATCATTCCCTTTTTATCTTTTCTCGGTGGAGGATTAGTGTCCTGTAGCCTCCCCGTCACCCCCGACAATATATATTATGATATTAGTATTAAATGTAGAATAAAAGAGACAGTATTATTAAATATATTATTATTATTAGTATCAACAACACGTCTCCTTCAATAAACACCATTACACAATTACAATGAAGCAAAAACATAATAACATTACATTAAAACTCACGCCTGTCACCCATAGAGGTAGGCAGAGACTACGGACTTCCATTTGGTACGATCCTGACACACCTCTCTCACCTTCTTTACATCCGATATACCTACGCATACATGCTCGTATGCAAAAAGCAATTGATTTTATAAATTTTGTACCATTTTATAAGTTGCGCGATCAATTGGAATGGAAAGCATAACCTCGATTAGCAGTAATAGTATTCAGCGATTACTTGTAATATAAGTCGAGAAAGATCACTCGTACATTCACATTCTCATCGAGTAAACAAAGATTACATCGAGATTTTATTAGCTATAGAAGTAATTAATCCGGCGGTTTATTGAGTCGTAACCTATAGATTCTTCGTATAATCGTAAAGTTATAAAGACCTTATGTATAGTAGAGAGATAGGTAAGTCAGGACATACACGCTACTGTACACGTGAAGCAGATACAGGTATGAGCTCATCCGGATTTAGCCTGAGGCGGTTCATTATGCCACTGCTAGATTTACGATGACGCGATATACCAAGCGCCGAGAAATCCCTAGCCAACACAGAAAAGGAACAATTTATGGTGTCGAAATTCTCGATATTAACAGGCGGACAAAGTGGACAACAGTGTGAAATATGAGGTCCTACTCTGTCAACAGTCGAATAGATGAGGGTCAAAGGACAATATTAGTAAAATGCTACGTTTTCAGAATAAAAGTCAACATTGCGCTAGTGTTCTACACAGGAAACAGGTATTTTGTATGCGGGTCGTGCCCGTGATTAGCTCTAGGTAAAAGACACAGTAACCCAGCTAAACTTCATTGTACACTAGAGGGTATACAATGAAGGCTCGAATGAACGATTATTACAGTTTTGTCCCCCTATTATTCTTTTGATTAAATGAACTGAACTGAATGTTATTTGTATTTTAAGACAACTTTTAAAAACATTTTGTGTCTGTGTAAAGTCAAAAATACAAACAACAAATTAATTCACAAAAATTTTACTATGAATTTCATCTTTCTTACTTTTAGCTACGTTTGATAAAAGCTTTTAGAAAAATTTACTTCGCAAATAGTGACGGGGATAGTGCACGCAATTGAGGGAGGGCGGGAGGCGCTCTTCATACTAGGTAAGACACATCATTTTATTTTATAACGCGGATATTTGCGAAGTAAATTTTTCTAAAAGCTTTTATCTAATGGATTTCCGCAAAGTAACGCCCGATTCTATTTAATACGTTTGATAAGACAATAATTCACCTAAGACATAAATTAAAATGGCCTAAAAATAATTCTAGAAAAAATAATAATTTCAGCAAATATTAACAACATCCTTTAAACATTCCATTTAATTTAGTCTAAATTTTGCATTAAAATTCGTCATTTTTAAAGATATTCGGGATTCTCTTTTACTTGTTATTATTTTATAAAATAAAATTCCTTCTATTGTCTCTTTAATATTATAAATATTTTATTGTATCATTGGATATAGAAATGACAAAAAGATGATATCTGCGATATTATCCTTATATGTAGAAGTAACCTTATATCGGAACGGTAGTAGGAAACACGATAGACAAACTAAATTGTAGCTTCCACATCGAATAATAATAAAAAAAAAATAAGTAATAAAAATATTCATTTCATTTCATTACTGAACTATCGACTAACGGATTTTTCAATCATACAGTCTACTAAATGACGTACAATGAAAATATCAGCATTAGATACTGATTTTGGAGTGGCTTCAATCGCAACATGTCGCTATATTTTTCAGCACCACTGCATATTCTCGATGTAAGTTCGATATACTCTGACAAAAACAATATAGACGTATCAAAGAGCACAAATATTGCCGAGAACGATACTCGATGAACTCTCGCCAGTATTGTAGGGAGGTTTAAATTTATGAGTAACAGCAAAAAAATTACAGAATAGTAAAAAGCTCATGTTGAGACCCGAATATAAAAACGGCCGAAAAATACTTTCCTGGATGAGGGTCATTTGTTCGGTAAAATTAAGGTTTATAATCCGCTAATAATTCAAGAATATGCTATGAAGCATGCATATTATGAGTTGCCCATACTCATTACTCTGGGCAGGTATGTTGGTAAGTGCAGAGCCGGATCCTTATACTAGTAAGGTTGCTGTCGATAACCAGTCGTTGTGATTTGGGTCCCATGTTTCTAATTGGATTTCCCATAATCAGCCGCTCATCACAGCTTCGCCCGTGAAACAACAAAGTGCGTCACGTGCAGATAACATTAAGTAGAAAAGAAAAGTAATATGCAGCTTAAATACGTCCTCCTGTCACAGGCCTGCTCTCATTTCTGAGTAGATTATGTAGTTATTTGATAAACTCGCTGCTCCGCCAATACTTACTGTATTGGCGGAGTTCACATGACCGCGAAATATTTTTATTCTTCAGACATGCGGGAAATTGGATTCTCCTCATTCACCGCCGAGCACGTAAAATCAGCAGTATAAATTACAATTAACAATTTCATTAATGCCGGCGGGGTACCAACCCTGGTTGCTGGCATACTGTTAAAACGGCAAGCGCTTGACCCCCGAGATACGACGGCTCCTCATGTGATGAATCAAATAAACAAACTTGCGCATAAGACTAAGCGTGAGTTACTCGTAGTCTTTTTTGGTCAAACATTTACCAAAGTTTGAACATACATTTACCTAAACACAAGTAAAAGTCATAATAATGAGATTTTTTTTTTTTTATAGGAGAGGGGGCAAACGAGCATGCGGCTCACCTGATGGTAAGTGACTACCACTGCCCATGAACAACTGCAACACCAGGGGAATCGCAGATGCGTTGCCGGCCTTTTAAAAAGGAGTACGCTCTTTTCTTGAAGGTCCCTAAGTCGTATCGGTCCGGAAAAATCGCTGATGGTAATCGATTCCACAAAGAGGTCGTGCGAGGAAGAAAACATCTTCTAAATCGCACAGTGGTGGACCGCCAATCATCCAGATGGTGTGGATGGTATCGGGAGTTCTGCCGCGATGTGCGTTCGTGAAATTTGGCGGCTGGGATTAATCCGAACAATTCCTCAGAGCACTCCCCATGGTAGATGCGAAAGAAAATGCAAAGGGATGCAACATCTCTTCGCAGTGCCAATGAATCGAGCCGATCGGAAAGGGCTCGGTCGTCGACAATTCGAGCCGCTCTGCGTTGGATGCGGTCAAGTGGAAGGAGCTGGCACTGGGGAGCCCCTGCCCAGAGATGGGAACAGTATTCCATGTGAGGCCGAACTTGCGCCTTGTAAAGTAGCAGGCGGTGTGCCGCCATGAAATACTGTCCCGCTCTGCTGAGCACGCCAAGCTTTTTAGAGGCCAATTTGGCCTTCCCTTCCAAGTGACCACGAAACTGCACGTCACTCGATATGTCGACTCCGAGGATACCGATACTGGCTGAGGCAAGAAGGGGAGTGCCTTGAAACTGAGGAGATACGACAAAGGGGTTCTTTTTAGCGGTAAACGCGCAAACTTGTGTCTTCTGAGGATTAAATTGGACTAGATTTAGTCGCCCCCAATCCGAGACTTTGTTCAACAAAGACTCGACTTCAGACACAAGTTTGTTCCGGTACTCAGCGACGTTTTCCCGAGAAATATTGGCACGGCCGGTGTATAGAGCATCACCAGTGCTGTCATCCGCATAGCAATGAATGTTACCAGTTAGCAACATATCATTGATATGCAGAAGAAACAGCGTTAGTGATAGCACACAGCCTTGTGGAACACCAGCGTTAATAGGCTTGTAGTCGGAGCATGCACCGTCTACAACGACCTTGATGCTCCGATCTGCAAGGAAGCTGGTGATCCAATTGCACAATTTCTCGGGAAGCCCATAGGAAGGGAGCTTCGAAAGAAGCGCTTTGTGCCAAACCCGATCGAAGGCCTTCGCAATGTCCAGACTAACGGCCAACGCCTCCCCCTTGGACTCTACTGCCTCCGCCCATCTATGGGTCAGGTAGACCAGAAGATCACCAGCTGATCGACCCCGACGAAAACCGTATTGGCGGTCACTAATCAGCTGGTGATCCTCAAGGTACCGGATGAGCTGGCAGTTAATAACGGATTCCATTATTTTGGAGAACAAGGAGGTGATCGCGATAGGCCTATAGTTGGATGGGTCTGAGCGGTCGCCTTTTTTAGGGATCGGGTGGACAAAAGCTGTCTTCCATGAATTCGGGACTACGCCTTGGGAGTAGGAGTACCGGAAAAGACGCGTTAGGACCGGTGCCAACTCCGGAGCACACGTCCTCAGCACAATTGGGGGGATTCCGTCAGGCCCACTCGACTTCTGGATGTCCAGGGAGAGCAGTGCTTTGCGAACCGAGCGCTGTGAGAACAGCACATCCGGCATGGAGCACTCACACCGCGGGATGGTCGGCGGTGTTTTCCCCCCGTCATCAAGAGTCGAGTTGGACGCAAAAAGGGAGCCTAAAAGGTCGGCTTTGTCTTTTGCGTCATGGGCCAGTGAGTCATCCTCCCTGTGCAGAGATGGTAGTGATGGCTTACAGAAATTCCCTTGGACAGCCTTGGCGAGAGACCAGAATGCACGGGTTCCCGAAGGAAGGCGAACTAGTTTCTCGCCAATTCTGCCTATGTGCTCTGACTTTGCCTTGGCAATAACTCTTTTGAAGGACCTGGAGGCGAAGTTATACTTCTTTTTAAGTGTGCTGGTATTTACATCCCGAGTCGCCGAAGCCGCAGCCCAGGCTTGATAACACTCCTGCTTACTGCGTAATGCAGTCTTACAGGAGCGACCAAACCAAGGCTGAGATCTGCCTCCGATGGGTACCACAGATGATGGAATAAATAGTTCCATTCCCTGTAGCACCACATCAGTGACAGAGTCAGCAACAGCGCTGGGATCATCCGGCGACAAGCAAACCCGCCCCCATGGGTAGGATGCAAAGAAGGACCGCATTCCGTCCCAATCCGCCGACCTGTAATGCCAAACACGGCGGCAACCTGCAGAACGCAACCGCGAAGGGAGCGTGAGTGGCACCACACTCCGGATCAGACAATGGTCCGAAGAGCCGAGAGGGGCATTGACGGAAACCTGATATCCGTCCGGATGAGAGGTCAGCAGAAGGTCCAACAGGGAAGGTGTATGATCCTCCACATCTGGAATCCGCGTAGGCGAAGTAACCAGTTGTGTCAGACCAAATGCCAAGGCAAAGTCATAAACAGATCTCCCCGCATGATCGGTTAGACGTGAACCGAGCCATTCGGCATGGTGGGCGTTAAAATCGCCAAGGATCACGATCTCTGCGGATGGGACCTGTTGTAGCAAGAAGTCTGTAGCCATTTGGACGTGGTCAATGAGTCGGTCTGTTTCGGCATTACCGCTATGGGACCTATAGAGGCACCCGTAGACGCGCGGATGGTCGTCGCTGTCTACGCGTAGCCAAAGGATGGACAGGTCCGAACCTTCAAGACTGCCGAGGCGTCGAGAACAGATGTCCTCTCTGACATACACGCAAACTCCAGCCCGAGGCACAAAGGAATGCTCCAATTTGTACCCCGGGTAGGAGAGATACGAAATATCAGCCGGAGAGGAAACCTGCGTCTCGGTCAGAAAGAGCAAGGCCGGCTTCGCCGTCTCGAGATGGTAGTGGACGGCGTTTAGGTTAGAGTGAAGTCCCCTGATGTTGCAGAAATTCACGGATAGCGTGGCAGGGGTCGCCTTGGTGTTCTTGCTCAGTTTGCCCCTAGCAGTAATGCTTTTGAGCGGAATTTTGCCCCCCCCAGAATACGCGAGGCAGCCTGAGCACCCACGCTCAGGATCGGAATAACATGGTCGTGGATGCTCAGCGAGGGATTCTCCAGGGGTGCTGGTACCCTCCTGGGGTAGTTCTTCGTGTAATTCCGCTACCATGTTGATGGGGGGGGGGGGGAATTGGGCCTCCGGCCACCTGCACTCACCAGACGAAACGCAGAAGCAAAGCTTCTACTTCACGCCGGTATTCTGTGAGGTCGTGGTACCAACCCGGCTCGAGCCGGCCCATACATGCAACAGCAAAAACTGCTGCGTGGCTCTACCACCGTTAAGAATTAGAGATTAATTTGCTCGTCTATAATTGTAAATATTTACTTAATTAACATTTATTACACTTTATTCAAGACATACACAGATCTATGACGCTTCATATAATAGTCATACAGTTAGATATCAATAAACAATATTTGAGGACTCTCAACTTTTCTTATAATACTAAGCCGATTTCCTACGCTCAATGGGCATTTAGAAAATATGTTACTATAATTGTGTTATAACGATTCTTAACGTAATTCTTAATACTTTAGCAGTTTTTATGTTAAAAAACAATATATTGGCAATTTAAAAATATATTTTACGGTAAAAATTACTGAAAATTGCATACATTTCAAAATAGAATGAGATATTCTTAATGTTGATATCAATTGTTCTAACTAAATATTTCAAATTAATTTAATTAAAACAAAGTCATTATCAGAAAGGACCTTTCATTTTAGTGAAATCAACTAGATCCTCAAATTATTCATTAGAGACGTGATAGTTACGAGTATTTTGTAGACCAAGTATGAGAGTCATAATATACGACTCTTCATACTTGAAGGGATTCTTCTTGTTTACGTGCGGAAAGTTGTATACACATAAGTTGTATGACTATAGTTAGTTTCAGTGCTAAAAATTACACAGAAGTCCACGAATCGCTAGGAACTCTAAATTAAATTTAAATATAAACATACCTGAGTTCGGTTGGTTGTCAGAGTTGGGCCGCGCCGATGGTGCACCGTCGCGTGCCTCCACCTCCAACGCGTAGGCTCCCTGCTTCTCCCTATCGAACACCACTTTCGTGAAGATCTCGCCAGTCTGCATACTAATTTCGAAGAAGTCCTTGCCCTCGTTGCGCGGCGAATCCACGATGTAATAATACACCTAATACAAAAAATAAAAAAAATAAGTAAACTGTGAAAATAAAATCCTCTTTTCTACTAACAAGGGATTTCCCAACTGATTCTTTTACTTGAAATAAGTTATTTATGTAGATATTCACTTTTTCTTAACCCCGTGGGCAATTCTATCGGAACATCCGTAATGGACTGGAATATTCGAGTTAAAATAAACCTCGGGATATGGTTTTAGATCACATAAGAACATAACGATACTGTTTATTTAAGTCGGGGAAAATTTTTCTTCGTATTTTATTTACAAATTCGAGACATTTTTTTTTTCAAAATTTAATTACCCTTAATTATGGTATATGTGTGCCATTTTGCTCGATAAGTTGTTGCCAACTTGTAGGTAGTGACATAATCCTGTTGCTGTAGAAATCTTGAGATTTTTGATCTCAAAATGCGACAAGTAGTTTTGTCAGTCCTCTCTTGATGTTAACCTAACACTACCTAAAGAATTCTGAAGAGACCGAAAAATGTAAAAATCTGAGGGTGCAAGGTGAGGACTATATGGTGGTGGATGCATTAACACATCCCATTCAAACTCTCTCAATTTTTGCTAAATGGCCAAAGATGTGTGTAGTCTGGCGTTATCATAATGAAAGACTACTCCTTTTCTGTTGATTTGATGGTTTTGCCCGGCGGTAAAAGCTCATAATAAACGATGCCTTTCCAATTCCACTATACACCCAGCATCACCTTATTGCGTGTTAATCCGGGTTTCGTTACAGTCTGTGGAGCTTGACTACTCTTTGACCAAAATTTTTTTCGCGCGTTCTTGTCGTAGGTGATTCACTTTTCATCACCGATCTTTTCAAAAATGTTTCGATTTCATTACGTTTCAATAGACAATCGCAAATGAGTACACAATTTATTAGGTTTGTTTCAGTGAGTTCGTGTGGTACACAAATCAACCTTTTTTGTACAGCCAGACTTTTTCAAATGGGTCAAAACTGTTTTGTAGTCAATGCTCAATTCCTTGGAAATGTCGTAACTACTAATACTCGTCTGTCAATCTTGCTCCACTTTCATTAAAACGGCTGTTTTTAAACTTTATCCGTATGAGGGCGAACAGAGCGAGCTGCATCTTTAACATCAAAATTCCCGGACTGAAATCGCTTGAACCTACTTTGTGCTGCACTTACTGACACTACATTAGGTCTATAAACGTCACAAATCTTTTTCGCGGTTTGAGTCACATTTTTCCCTTTTTTGTAATAAAACTTCAGAATGTATCGAATTTCTTCGATAGATTCAGTCATTTTAGTGGACAGAAAAACAATTGAAAATGGCGGGAAAGGGTTTTTTACTCTTTATTTTTCTTTTTCTTAACGTCCTATATGTATGTATATTAAAACCAGCCAGAAAAAACAGTACAACCAAAGAGATTTTTCTTCAATTTTATAGAAATAAAATACGAAGAAACTTTTTCCCCGACAACGATATTATTTATTATTATAGTATAGTGCGGGTCCATTTATCTATTGCTGAATACACTTTTACAGAGCAGCCATATTAGGTTTACACAACATTATAATTTTTATGAACTCCTTGAATATATTTTTCCTATTTTGGGCATTTTCTGTCGACTTTCAAAAAGGAGACGGTACTCAATACGACTCTATGTTTTTTTTATGTGTGTTACCTCATAACTTTTTACTGCGTGAACCGATTTCGATGATTCTTTTTTTATTTGAAAGTACTCCTCGTGTGGTCTCATATGAATTTGATCAAGGTCAGACCAATAGTTTTTGAGTTATTATTAATAACTTATATTGAAGTCGGCTGTACAAAATTTTTAATTTTAAATTATAACAAAAACTTATTTAGACATTTTTTTTTACTTATAATTTACTTATTATAAACTTTATTATTACGATCGGAAAAACAAAAAAAAATTGGAAATATTCAAAAATGCACGCTTGCATCTTTCACGTTATTGTTTAATTTCCTTGCTTATTACTATTATTACAAAAATGATACATTTATTTTTAGAATATTATCTATGTGTATGATTAGCTAGACTTAATTTCTAATCAAATATTCTTTTTTTTATAATAATAATAATAAATTTATTCATAAGAAATATGCTACAAACATGTTCGTATGAAATAATAAAGTATCACATATTTCACCAATTTTGGTTTATGAAAACTTATGATTAGAAAATACAATATATACAGCTATGTGTTCTTTGATAATGATGTGAAGAATCGACGCTCCGGGAAGTCTGCAGTCTGTGAACACGTACAGGATCGCCACAATCACTAAATCAGATTTGATAGACTACAAATCCTCGCTAAAGAACACCGATTCCTTCCATGGATGATTCGCGAGGCTATTGAAATCAAAAAACATCCTAATTTCAATAGAGAAAATGGTTGGTTGGGTGCTACCATCTGCTTGGAATTCTATAATTAATAAAATTAAATCACAACTCAAGATACTGTAAGTTCATACTGCGTAGATCGGACCAAAAGTTAATAATTTTTAATCTGGAGGTAGCCGTGGTTAACTATGGCATTGGGACGTCAAACACCTCAGTCCTCCCCGTGACCATGGGTGCTGTAAAGTACACTAAACTTCGGGAATATAAAATAAGTTAATATACGCGATATAATTCGTAAAACTAGTGTTATTTAAATGTGTAGTGTTCGCGTAAATATAACAAATCATTATAGAACCACCCGTGAAGTATAGCGTCTTTTACACCGTTTCAGCAGTTTCCAAGAATTCAGTAAAAAAAGAACAAACTCTTCGATTATCTATAGAACTCTATAATTTTTTGAACTCTGTTAAAAATTGTGAAATTATGTTATTTGAAATTAATAATTTTAATTAATAGTTGCCACGTATGAAGTATTATTTATTACATTTCAAATATATTACCCGAGGGACTAAACCGACCTCGCTGTGAGCTTATATATATATATCAATTTTCTTCCGCCATGAGATGGCTCGGATAAGTGATGAATGCTAAAATTATTCCATAGAACTCTCCTTCTCGAGTATATAAATTTGCATAGGAACATAACTCTATGTAATTCCTAAGCAAATTTGTATACTTTCCCCTTCGAAAAAATCTAAAGTAGGGATTTTTCTGTAGTAACGCTTTGAGGCATTTTACGTCCAATTTTTTTGCTAGGAAGCTGTCTATACAAAAAACAAATCGAAAAAGTATAAGATTGGTAGCAGCGTTATTATTTGGGTATCAGAGATTCGAAGTAAGATTGAGAACATTGGAAGAATTTAATTTTAGATATTTTGCCTCGTTGGTAATTTGAAATATTTTTGGAATCCCGACGTTGCGAGTGGTCTGGAGCTGTGCTCCAGCACAGGTGGAGACTGAAGAGTGAATGAACGTCCTGACGTCGTTGCTCACACTGCTAATTTCTCGTTCCATGTACGCAGAAAACGCTATAGTAGCGTAACATTATGGAACCGTATATTTTTGGAAACTGAAAAACATTGAATTGCCCTCCATCAATATAGCGGCAACAAGAGTGAAAATAAAATCAAGTGAAATTTCGGAAACGGTATAAAAAATATACTTATATAAAAGTTATACTTATGCCAGTGTTACGCCAGTGGTATGAAGCAGACTTGTTCTTTAATAACGGTAATTATAACAACTACTGCATTTTACCATTGAACGCTTATGGAACCGAAACGTGGTTCTTCACTGCTGACTGGAAGGTCAAGGCTATACACGGTAGAACAAGGGATGTGACACAACCTTATATATCATAAAACTTATTTTTTCTTTACTATCTAATATATAAAATAAAAGAAACAATCATTAAAATAAATAATCTTTAAGATTGATTGGTGAACCAGTAAAGTTTTATAGAAATGTCTAAATCTACGGTTACATTTTAATTAAATATAGCTCGAATAACCAACAACCGAAAGTAGGTAGAAGTGGGTAAGAAAGTTTCTTGAGTTGAATTCTCGTACTGATAAAAACTGTTTGGCTATCTCCCATTAGATAGATAATGGCGATAATTACCCTCTATTTTCCTCTAATTTTTTTACTAAATTAAAAAATAAAACCTTCTATTTTATGGCGCCAATTTACAGAACTAATGTATCAAATATCGCCAGTAGACGTCATACCACTAAAGAAAAGACTACACACTCCCAAATTATTTTGTAAAAATAGTTTGAGTGTGTAGTCTGGCTCTTTAGCCTATCAAATAGTAGACAAAACAATAAATTATAAATAATTAAATCTAATAATCATTTGGTTTCTGTATATTATTGAATTACTGATTGCGTATTTTATTCATTCTGTAAAAAAACACGCAGACCCACTGGTAGGGTCTTACCCATTATGCGGTTTATTTACATAAACAATTGCACAATGACACACATCCAAACCGACCGAGGTTTAAACCCGCGGCCCTGCAGTGCTTCGATCAAACGCTTAAGTCGCTTTTTCTTAAGTCTATCAAACATTGGCAAACAGATGGCAGTCACGATACATGTGAGTTACAGTTACAGCTTTACCTCCTGAAAATAACTTAAAACCACCACATGTATTTATATATTAATTGGTGAGTGGTTGTGAAATAAAGTTATTATTACCTATGATTAATTATTGGTTTGAGCCAATTTATAACTCACTACTTTCTCACTAACTCATTAAAAATAGACCCGATGTAGGTAACTTAGAAACTTGATATTTAGCTTCAAGATAGATCAAGGCATATACAAAGGAAAAATCAAATAACTATAAATTATCGATATTCGGTGTTAACAAAGTTATTGGTGTGGAGAGTTTTTAGAAACTAAATACTTCTTAAAGTTTTAATTGAAAATAATGAAAAAGTGAAGAATAAACGCATGAAAAAATGTTGAACGTCATGTATTAATATAGATTAGTCAAAACACAGAATTTTTGTGATTTGTATAGACATTTATTTAACAAAAAAGTTATAATAGTATAACAAGTCTATCCAAATCACACAAATGAAGATTAAGTTTCATCAAGTTACATCAATCATAAGAATAAATTAGAAACATTAATCTTTTCAAAAATTTATGATATTCCACCAAAAATATAAATGAGAAAAAAGGGAACAAAAACATCAAATTTCGGTACAAACGACTTTCGAGGTTAAAGTTAAGATCTGAAAGGATGCCAAGTTCCACAGCAGTTCATGAAATCATAGCAATAGGGGATGTACAATGTTCATCTATTTAATGCGTTCTTCGATGTAAAATTGTAATTTGGCAAGTTTTACAACCAAGTAATTTGATAGTGTAGTATAAAATAAACAGCTAAAAAATAGCGAGAGAGTTGTATTTTTAGCAGCAGCCATGGTTTCCCGTATTTTTTTCTTATTTTAATGCACACCACACAAAACATACAGAATTATTTATACAAAAGAAGTATGCAACGGTCAGTTTTATTGCTGACATCAATTTCTTCCTACTAGACTACCAATGAATGGGCCTTGCAGGAAGAATGAAAGGGTTAGATGGGCTGTAATAAATGAATGATAATGTATATATAGTATAATAAATAATATATAGTATAATGTACTTAAATTTATAATTATATTTTCGCACTTTTCGGTTTGTTTTCATAAACTCTTACATAGTTCATAGGTTTTTTTTACACCCACTCGCAACCTATCTAAATTTTATTATATTATTGCTTATAGACACAGTTTAGAATTAGCGAATTAGACTACAAACTAACTTGCAGACTTTTACGGGATATTTCATGTATTCTTACTGTATACATAGAAAACCTTTCGTATCTCTTTCAGAGCAGTAAAAGGGGGAGTCATAAAAGTTACGACCTCCTTTGTTTTTCCAATAAATTAAAATTACGAAAAGTGGTAAAACTAAGTTGCAAAATCGCTTCACAATATTGAAAATAATGCAAATCTCTAACATTTGCGATACGAACATATTGTAATTATGATATACTAGCGATCCACCCCGGCTTCGCGTGGGTGATTTCTGTATAGAATAGAATAGAATAATTTTTATTCAATATTGATTATTACATAACTCTTATTGAAAGTCATTTTTTATTTACCACTGGTTCGGAAAATACCTTTGTCCTGGGAAGAACCAGCAAGAAACCCGCGGGACTTTTTTTTTCAAATATATTTTACTTAACAATAATTTGGTTTATACAATTTTTAAATGTATTTTCATAGAACCAGCATGGCGATCACCTAATTCCCAGGGGTTATTTTCATTCATGTATTCATTGATATTATAATACCCCTTTTTGTACAGTTTTTCTTTAATAAAACTTTTAAACTTGTTTATTGACAAACTTTAAATATGTTCTAGGATTTTGTTGCAAAAGCGTATACATTGACCCATAAATGAATTACTGATTCTGTGGAGTCTAGTAACTGGTATTACAAGCTTATGTTTGTTCCTATTGTTTAAGGTATGAACATCCTTATTCTTATTAAAGCTATTTATGTTTTTATGTACATACATTACATTTTCATAAATATATTGCGATGCCAAAGTTAATATGTTTATTTCTTTAAATTTTTGTCTTAGGGACTCTTTACAATTTAGGTTATAAATCGCCTGAACGGCTCTCTTTTGCAAAACAAATATAGCTTCAATATCAGTCGCATTACCCCATAGCAAAATTCCATAAGATATTACGCTATGAAAGTAACTAAAATACACTAATCTAGCTGTCTCAACATCTGTGAGACTTCTAATCTTTCTTATAGCATATGCTGCAGAGCTAAGTCTGCTTGCTAATTTAGATATATGGGGGCCCCATTGAATTTTTGGTTGATTGTATTTCGACAGCAGCGCCACCTACCGGGTTCAATTTTGAATCTAAGCCATTTTCACGTGTCTACGTCGAAAAAGGAATATATTATGCCAAATTTAAAGTCAATCGGGCGTATGCTCGTAGTTTTGAAGATCTCGTGATGAGTGAGTGAATCAGTTGTATTTCGCTAATATATATATCGCGTTGTGGTCACAAATTCAGTCTGATCCCCAACTTTAACAAGCTCTAGCTTCAGTTTGGAGAGCGGCCAACACTCCGAATATACTTACAGTATTGAATTCTAAAAAGAAATGAAAACTCTAATTCATTAGTCGCAATCTTTATTAATTTTTCCTTTCTGTACGGAAACAGCATGAAATATCATGATTTATAAGTTCATATTAATACAAAATGTAAAATGTCTTCTTTTGAAGATAAATTGTTATAATGCGGGATGGTAAAGCGCTGGCCTCAAAATTTTATAGTTCGCGAACTATACCGTTCGATCTCCACCGATACCACTGAAATTGTTGATTGCAATCCTGTTTAGGCCAGGACCGGTACAACTAACGTCCAGGGTATTCGGCTTCGCCGATGAAATCGTTGATAGCTTAGCGAGTTCCAAGCTCCATAGCAGTTCCTTAAATTATAGCTATAAAAATTTGTAACGTTCTTCAAGACTTCATGATACAGTAAGCTCATTTCGCGTAGATTTGAAAAAAAGTAATTAGAAGCTGAAGTTAAGGTCTAACTATAGCATGGGGACGTCAAACACTTCAGTCCCAACCGTGATAGGTGCTGCAAAGCACTCGAAACGTCGGTAATATATATGTACGTATAAATAGATGTCTGTCTCTTATATCAAAATAACTGCCTTTTGTTATGTCTGAGGGAGTTATTTGAATATCATTAAAGACATGAATGACGAAATGTGAGAAATCAAAAAAAATTAAAATAACGTCTTTGAAAAATATTAATTATCTTATTTCTAAAATGATAGATCCCTAGTCGCTAGTTGTAAATAAAATAAGTAAAATTACACGCGATAAAATCCGTTACAGTTAGTTAGTAGTTTTATTTAATTGAATAAAACTACTTTTACGGATTTTATCGCGTTTAATTAACTTATTTTATATTCCCGACGTTTTATTTAAATTAAATTTTATATGTAAGAAATGGCGATATACTCTGTAAAAGTCACTTCATCCATATACTTTTTTTTATTTTACAAAAGTTACCCCTAACACGGCCCCTACACTAGAAATTATTGAGGTATCGTAGAGAAGTTTTACATATTATACAAGTATAAGTATACCCAAACCAGGAATAATAATTTGTAGAACAAACACCAGAAGGAAGTTAGCGTATAACATTTTTTTTAATTTAACTGTATGCCAATTAATTGTTCCCTAAATGCTCCCTTAGAATCCGTAATTTCTTCACGTCTATTGCTATTAGTTAATTTATAATTAAATTTTAAAGACGTAAAACAATTACAGATTCTACTGGAAAACTTAAGGAGAAAGAAATTGGTATACAGTTTAATTTTAAAAAGTAGATATTTTATGTTTTATAGCAAAATTTAATATATAAAATTTAATTTTTAAAAAAATTATTATAAATTAACTAATAGGAATAAACGTGGAGCAATTACGGATAGTACTGGAGCATTTAAGGAGCAATTAATTGGCATACAGTTTAATTAAAGAAAGGAGATAGGTATTTTATTTACGTTTTTTTTAAATTAATTATAAATTAACTAATAGCAATAGACTTAAAGCAATTACGGATTCTAAGGGAGCATTTAAGGAGCAAAAAAAAATAATGTTCTACGCTAACTTCCTTCTGGTAGAACAAACATTGTTTATTTTGCCAAACACTTTAGCATTACGCTGCCGAGTAGCCATTTTCATATTGTATTATCGAAATATTAAACAAAATTGTTTCAAAAATGTTATTGTAATTTAATTATCACTCAGTAATAAATTTGAATAATTGCCAATCCATTATGTAGAGAAACCAATTATATCCATGTTAAACAGCGTACTATGTTTACAAACTACACCTGTACAGCATTAATTAATCACTCATTATTCCTACCAATCCGTAACGCGGTTATAACGCGCATAACTATATTTATATTCGAATCCCTGGCGGAACAAGTACTTTTAATACAAATTATTGTTCCGGGATTGGATGTTTCACCGTGTGCATTTTATATATGTTAAACGTCTTCTCCATACTGCACAAATTCTGAAATACAAAGCTACTTTCGTTTTATTGACTATTTACAATTATTATTCATAAACGTACGTTTAATTAAAGTGAATGCCGCATTTTATACCTCATCTTGCGAATCACTATATTATATCGAAATCTTTAATTTATACATATAAATAATATTGAAGTGTCTGTCTGTACTATTAAAATAACTGAATTCTATAAAGCTCGGGGGGTTATTTCCACGTTATTAAGATATGAATAAACATTTTTAAAAATTTTGTCTGTCTGTCAGTATGTCTGTGTTTTTGTTAGTCTGGGCTAATGGACCAGGCTTCGGAATGGCTGAATCGATTTCTCATCATTCATTATCTTCAATCTAAATAACGCCACATTAGTAGATCCTCTCCAGGCGAAGCCGGGGCAAGTCGCTAGTTATTAATATTATGTACTTATTATTTTGGATATTATAATTTTTCGGTATTTAAATATTTTAAGTCAGTAACTTTTGCAACAACGTTACTCGTCACATGTTAGTTATATTTTAATTAGTCTAGAAACACTGTAAAATACAAGTAAGCTTTCGTCATAGTATTCATCATCATCACAGCCCTTCATAAGTCTACTGCTTAACATAGGCCACAAGGAATGTCACATAAGTCGCTACTGAGCCACCTGCATTCATCGACTTTTTTATGTAGGATAAGGGTGACAGGCGAGCACACAGTCCACTTCATGGTAAGTGGTCGTTGTGGCCCATAGACATCTACACCTATCCTCGTTTTTGAATCAAAATGCAGATGCGTTGTCAGCCGTGAGGTCTAAGATGGAATACCTCTTTTCCAGTAAAAAGGGTGTCCGGTTCTCTACACTCACCATACGAAACACAACAGCATTAAGCTGCTATTTCACGCTGGTATTCTGTGAGAGCGTAGTCCTTCCCCGGTCGAGCCGATCCATTCGTGCTACAACTATACAATTAATATAGCTGCAGCATGGCTCTACCACAATTCCTTGAAGTTGTTGGCTTCCTTGAAGTGAGGACGGTCTTATACTTCGCTTGCCAACTGCGATTAATGCGATAGCGTGATTTTTTATTTTCGCCCCTATAGGTTGTTTTTTTTTTTTTACAAAATGAAGATTTTATAAAAGTGACTACACTGCAGCCTATAGACATGTGAAACCAACATCAATCATAGAAGGCTATACACGTGTGATTACCTTTGAGTACCTAGATACAATGCCTTTCTGGAATACTCTCTATTCCCTCCAGACCAGAATACAACAGTGTACGCACTGCTGCTTAGATAATATGGACTCCAAAATGGGATATAAATATTTAATAACACAAAAATATTTATCAATATCGTTCGAACTGTTTTCGAGTGATACGAGGGTAACGTGTTTTTTATATATTAGAGAATTATCTTTTATCACTTTTATTATTTCGTAGTGTAAAAAGAAACGCTTAACTAGCACAGTAAACACCTCGATGACTTTCTCTTTAATCTGTCTGTTAAAGATATTTTCTTCAGGGAATATATTTTAAATGAACTACGGCAAACCTCAGTTGACATGCGTGGTTGATTTAGGAAAGAAAAATAATTTCAACGCTCCCTTATGACTTGACTTCAATCGGCGAAGAGGTGATGTAGCGACAACTAAGTCACATGCTAAAAAGCTTGAGGAATACGACTACTTTCCAGTCATATGTCACACAATCCAATATCTCACTATGAAGGTTTTTCTAAATAGGAACATTTTCAATTTGTTTAGCAAATATCAAACATAGTTGTATGCAGGCAGTGAAAACTGCACTGAAAATTTTTACAAAATCTACTTCACAATATTTACTTTTTACCGAAACTTACAAACTACTTACGAAAACTAACTAAGCCAAAATTATTATTATGAAAAACTATATGCCTATATCTTGTGCCAATAAACATATTAGCTTTATAAAACGTTTTAAACAAAAACATCACAAAAGTTACCCTTTTGTTTTCCCGACAAATCGAAACAACACAATGTAGAAACATTAAGTAACAAAAACCCCTTCGAAACTAGGTGGAACGCGAAACAAACTATTTAAACTTTTTTAATCAAAATGTAATCAACCGCGAATGCGAAATCCCTTAACATTGAAAAAAGTAATTGTATCGTATCTTCTTCGTATGAAATCTAATTTTGGGCATTCGTGGGTACATACTAAAGTGAAATTTGATTAATCAGATAATTTTTTTGCTTTGATGTATCAGCTTATATAATTTATACTTACTGGACATGTGAATTATTTACTAAAAAGGTCGGGGAAATGTTTTCTTGTATTTTATGTACAAAGTCAAGACATTTTTTTTTTCAAAATTTAATTATATTGAATTGTAATATATAGGCTCTATTTTGTTCGACAACTTGTTGCCATCTTGTAGTTGGTGGCATAATCCCATTGCTGTAGAAATTTTAGGATTTTTGATCAAATAAACGTGACAAGTAGTTTTGACAGTCCTCTCTTAATGTTAATCTTACACTACCCAAAGTATTCTGAATAGGTAAAAATCTGAGGGTGCAAGGGTAGGAATATATGGTGGACGCATTAACACTTCCCAACCAAGCTCTCTCAATTTTCGCTGAGTGACCAAATATGTGTGTGGTCTGGCGTTATGATGATGAAAGACCACTTATTTTGTGTTGATTAATTCCAGCCGTATTTTCTTAATTTCTTGCTTGAGTCTCATTAGTTGTTGGCAGTAGAGATCCTATTCGATAGTTTTGCTTGGCGGTAAAAGCTCATAATAAACGATGCCTTTCCTATCCCACCATAACACAACATCACCTTATTGCGTGTTAATACGGATTTCGCTACAGACTGTGGAGCTTGATTACCCTTTAACCGTGATCTTTTTCGCACGTTCAATCTTTTCAAAACTGGTTCGGTTTCATTACGTTTCAATAGCCAATCTTAAATGAGTACACGACTCATTAGGTTTCTTTCAGTGAATACAAATATCGAGCTTGTTTTGTATAGCCAAACTGTTTCAAATGGGTCAAAAGAGTTTTGTGGTTAATTTTCAATTCCTCGGTTTTATCATAATTACTTATATGCCAATATTACTACATTATTTCAAAAATGACATCGATTTGTTCCGTATGAAGGCATTGAGCTATATGTACTACGTACTAGAGAAAGCATTCTGAAAATTGACTATGGTCAACTGAACTGTACTGCAATCCGTACAAACTAAATATTGTGTAAATTGTAGATTTGTGAATTCCATAAAATAATTATTATTACATTTTATTTAGAAATATAATATGTTTGTTGAGATTAAATGAAGATATTTTATATTAAATTCTTATATTTATTTTATATTAATAACTTATTTTATATCAAATTAAAGACTTCGCGCATGCGCGAAGACATAGAGTGGAACACAATTTTTGTTTGGAATGGCTTCTCTGGTACGTAGTACATATAACTCAATGTATGAATGCAACCAGAGCGGACTGCATCTTTGACATCCAAATTCCCGGACTGAAAACGCTTGAACCAACTTTATGCAACTCTTACTGACACTGCATTAGGTCCATAAATGCCACAAATTTTTTTCTCGACTCAAGCAGTCGCATTTTTCCCTTGTTGTAATAAAACTTCAGAATGTATCGAATTTCTTCAATAGATTCACTCATTTTGGCGGACAGAAAAACAATTGAAAAATGATGGGAGTGTTTTTTACTTTTTCTTTTTCTTAATGTCCTATATTATGTTTAGATATTAAAACCAGCCAGATATAAACAGTACCACCAAAGAGATTTTTCTTCAATTTTATACAAACAAAATACGAAGAAACTTTTCCCCTGACCTATTATGTAAAATCCAAATTAAATATTTCGACATAGATATACTATTCTTTGATAGATTATATAAAATTTACAATTTCTAGACGTCTCCTTGAAGCGATTAGATATCCTGCAATAGTCGAGTTGTCAAGTAAGTTCTTCTGTACGTGAGTTTGTCAATGAACTCCTCTTAAACGGCGGTGTGTTTGATTTGGTCCATGGATGGTTTAGATGTACAAATGGAGCCGATAGGTGTCGGTCAATAGGCGTCTTTTCTTTTTTTTACTTTACCTCCTCAATAGGATTTTCCCCTGTATCGTGGGGACAGTTTACATACATAAATTTCACAAGGACAAACATCCAGAGCCAGAACAGTTATTTTTAGGCCATACAAATACATGTTCCGTGCGGGATTCGAACCTGCGGCCCTCAGCGCTGTAACTCATTGCTAAGTTAACCCATGCGAAGTAATCGCTATTCACTTATGAGTATATAAAGAAGCCTATACAGATTCTATAAAACATCAAACAACTGTCAACGAAGTCTAAATTATAACAGGTTCCCTTTTAACTTACAAACTCACCCTCCACTTATTCCACAAAATAACCCCGCTGAAAACTGATATATGTATAAAAAATAGTATATCAATAGCAGGAAACAATAATGCAAACAAATAATAATAATTGATCATAAACCTAGCATCTAAGATAATAAAACAGTTTTAACTGATGCCATACCTAGGGACGAAATTGAAATTGGCCTTTTTTACAATTCTATACAGTTTTAAAAACGAAACATGGTTAAGATTATAATATATACCTTACTTCATCTTACTAAATAAATAAAATCCCACAACGAAAAGCCATACGAAATCCGAACTTACGTATTCGTATGACAACAACAGGTGAAGAATAATAGTTTGACTTAGGATTTAAGGGATTATCACTGTTGATCTAGTGCGAATTCATTAATTAATTTCAGAGTGAAGATAAAATTAGTTCTGTTATGCGATATTTTACGCACTCAAGATTACAATGCATCACCAAAAAAACTTTTGCACACATTTTTTTCTAAGCATTTTAAAATTTTACGTAAGTATATATTTCGACATTGATGCCTTCATATAGTAAGTAAACGCGCGATTTCAAAATATATTCAAAAGTTTTAAAAATTACTTATTATACAAATATTATGGTTAGCACAATATCGTTTTGTGAACATCTGACAACAAACATACAGGTTGGCCCATAAGTCCCTTGAAATGTAAAAAAATAATTAAAAAAAAACTAATGACATTATGAAAAAGGTTTTTATTTTGTCATAATCCTTATAAAATGGGAATTATTTTTTGAAAATTACATCATCTAAATGTAATCCGTTACGATCGCGGCACTCCTGTAAGCGACGTTTAAAATTATCCATCACTGCGTGGCAAGTAAGCTCTGTAATGTTTGCCATTTCTCTTTGGATATTTTCTTTCAGGACGTCAATTGTCCGCGGGTTGGTTTCGTACACTTTAGTCTTAAGATAACCCCATAAGAAAAAGTCCATTGGGGTCAGATCTGGACTACGTGGTGGCCAAGGAATATCTCCTCTTCGAGAGATCACTTTATTAGGGAAAAGTTGACGGACGACCGGCATAGCGACGTTAGAGGTATGGGCAGTTGCTCCATCTTGTTGAAACCAGGTCCGCGTATTGAAGCCTGGAAAATTCTGCAACTCTGGTGTAAAAAAGTCCTGGATCATAGCTACATACCGTTGTGCAGTAACAGTAAGCGCGCGGCCTCTGCCGTCCTCAAAAAAGTAAGGGCCTATAATGCCATGCGCTGACATAGCCGCCCAAACTGTCACTTTAGGGCTATGTAAGGGCTTTTGATGTTTGCGATTTGGATTTTCGCAACTCCAGTAGCGACAATTTTGCTTATTGACATGGCCGTTGATGTGAAAGTGAGCCTCATCAGAGAATAACACGTTATTAAACGAAGTAAAGCGGTTCAACATTTCATTTGCGAAATTTAGTCTGTGGATAGTGTCAGTATCTTTTAATTCCTGTACTAACTGAATCTTGTACGGGTGAAGATGTAAATCTTTCTTTAAAATTCGCTGTAACGATGTTCTGGGTAAGTTTAATGCACTGGAACGCTTACGAGTAGACTGGGTAGGATTTTCACGAATTGAGTGTTTCACTACATCGATGTTTTCTTCCGTCCGTGATGTCCTTGGTCGACCTGACCGTTGTTTATCCAACGTCGAACCACTCTCTTCGAACTTAATAACCCAGTTCTTAATCGTTTGAACACTTGGAATGTCTTTAAAGTTGCGTAAATTCTGATATTCTCGAAATTTACGCCGCGCAATGGTAGCCGAATCATTGTTTCGATAAAACTCGCGCACACAAAATGCACGCTCCGCACCGGTGAAACGCTCCATGGCGACTGAATTCCCAGAAACCGTCGGTACTCCCCCCGCACCGCGCGCGCCACTCATGCGTGCCTTTTGTATTTTATTCGAAATTTACATTTCTAACGACTTATGGGCCACCTGGTATAATTAAGATAGTAATGCATACAATCATTACTTATTGCGAAATTTTATATCAGTAGTGGATATTTTATTCAAACTTAAGCCTAAATTTCGTAATGTATGATATGGCACATACATATTATGGCAGTAATTTAGTGTGGGCTTGAATTAAAAGAAATTAATAAAAAACCCAAAAATTTATTACATTATTTATTATTCGCAAAACCGGCCAAGTGTGCGTCGATCCTCGCTTGCTCTATTGGGGTTCCGTACACATTCCAGACATTTCCGTACATACCAGTAAACTTTCTTAAAATTATATATTTAATAATAAAAATACCCCAAAAATGGTCGTTTCCTTTGGTCACAGCTTACAAACTACATTAAGAATCGATGTCATTTGTTGTTTAAATAGTATAAGGTTTATAATATACAGAATTTTCAAATTCCAAACTAGTTTAGTTTTAGAAACTGACAAGTTTAATTGCCCGCTATTTCTTTATTTTGAAAAATAAAAATAAATAAATATATACATATATTTGTTGAAACTGAATTCAATGAGCTCTAAATAATGACACTACACATGCTGTAGTAAGAAAAAAACATTTCGGCTTATTTTGCATGTATATGTAATAATTTAATTGCTCAATTTCTTGTTCTATAACTGGTTTTAGATCAAAAATCTACTCCAAACATCCAAACTCCAGGTCAGACCTGAGACACACGGAGGGACAGACGTACCGGCAGATCGACACAGTAGATTGACATTAATTGGGCTCCGTTTTATTCTTTGGGTACGGAACCCTAAAAATTAAGCAATTACGAAGAATGTTACACGCACTGATGTGTGTATATTTAATATGGAAAGCTGTGAAAACTTTTAATGACATTGTAAACTATATCAAAGAATTAATAAACATATTATTCTGTTCGAACAATTAACAAGGCTGCCTGCCTTAGAAATTAATGAGCGTGATTCACAGAAGTGTGAAATTTAAAAATTAAGTTATAAAAAATAATTCAGATTTCAATTACCGTGTAATAAATAAAATTATAAATTTAACTAAGATACTGCAGAGAATATGACTGTATGATAATTTCAATAAATTTTTACTAATATTTTTATAGATCCGTATTATGAAACAAATATATATATTGATATTATTATTACACTTTTAAATTTGAAGTTCCCTAATTTGTATCAAGATCTTAACACCTTACAATAACAAATAATCACCTCTTCTCCCATACTACATAGTTGTAAAAAATTTTAAAATTTAGTTGCAAGTTATCTGTATATTACACTTATTTCTCTATTACCGTAGAATCTATAATATAATAATTTAAAATAAAAAATTTTGTACAGCCGACTTCAATGTAAGTTATTAAGAATAACTCAAAAACTATTGGTCTGACCTTGATCAAATTCATATGGGACCACACGAAATGTATCAGCTTTCATATAAAAAAAAGAATCATCGAAATCGGTTCACCCAGTAAAAAGTTATGAGGTAACACACACAAAAAAATAAAGTCGAATTGAGTACCGTCTCCTTTATGGAAGTCGGGAGAAAATGAGTCGCTGAATGTGTTGCTAAGCGCAAATCTCGAGAGCAGCTGAACCGATTTCGCTAATTCTTTTTTTTACAATATTCCTTGAAGTGCGAGGATGGTTCTTACGGAGAGAAAAATTTAAAAAATTGCCTGAAAAAGTCTAAAACCAACACTTTTCTATATTCCCATACAAAATATACGTGATAAGACTTAAAAGTCAATCTGAACTTTAATACCATACCATAAAGTTTAAGTGTTAGTGGTGGTGGTGTTAGTTCCGGGAAGGCAAAACAATTGAGTATAAATATTATATCGTATCGTATAAATATTTGTCAATATTTATACGATGGTAACATTGCGGTACGAAGTTCGCCGAGTCAGCTAGTTAATAATAGTTATTAGAAATGTCAAAGTATGTGTATTTATTCTTCAAAAACGTATTGCGTAAGCGTAACCCTTTTTATTTCTTTATTATGTCAACAAACACGTTATATTTATATTTTTTTTTACGCAAAATGCATAAAGAAATTTTAGTTAAAGCGTATTATATACAGTGCCCACGTTATATTATACAGTGCAATTTATATCTGTTTAGTTTTTAAATTTATTACTGTTTTCTTAGTTTATAGACAAAATACAACTTACTTGATTGTTCGGAAACGTGCCATCTTTGTCGATAGCGTTGACTTGGGTAACTTTCGTCCCAATAGGCTCGCCCTCGAGGACAGTCTCTTGCTCCCGTTCCGTAAAAAGAGGTATTTCGTCGTTGACATCTTCAAGCATTATATAAACAGTTGATTCTGAAGCTAATTGTTGAGCACCATTGTTCTGTTGAGAAAAAAATAAGTTATATTTCACAAATGGCAAATTTATATGTACACATTTAAGACGCGTATCGATTATGCGCTCCAAGAGGTTGAACATTGGCGCGCGTTTCAACCGTGCGAAATGGACACCGCAGTGGAACGCGCGTCAAATTTTTCGTTGGAACGCTCAAACATGGAGCGGGCTGTTCCATCTGGTGTCGGTTTTTTACCGCGTATCAAAGTATTAAAATTTTGGCGCGTGCGCCAGTTGGGACGGTTGTTTTCATCATTCGTATGTTCGTTGCGTTCCGGGCTATGGATAACCAGAGTTGCCGTAAATTGATAAAATTATATGGTCCAAATTACTGCTGTGGAATAGCAAAAGTCGTTTTCATCATAATAAAGCGCTCAGAGAAGATGAATGGAACTATGAAAGTGGCAGCTGTTCGCACATGACCGACATCTCAAGTTGAGGTCAAACATGAGGTCGAATACTGGAATGTCTGCCGCGCGCGTCAGGCGCTCTTAGTTGATATGCTTCGGACATTTGGAACGCATTCCACGGAACTCACAGGTCGGCGCGGTCATCCATGGCGCGCGCGCCAGGAGCGCATAATCTATACGCGGCTTTACAATATCGACCACAATGCCAGGACATAGACCGAAAAATGTCAATTATGAATACATTTAACCACAAAAACATTAATGTGAAATAGGGACCACATCCAGGATTTTCGGCTACGCCGGTAAAAGATTTATAATACGAGTATAAACGGATGCCTAGCTCCATATTCAGCGGCTTAAATCACAAGATCCTTACGAATGTCGAACATTTTTGGAACTGTCGTTCGTGGATATCGCTATAAATATGAAGAATGTTTTAGAAAATAAAAATGAAAAGAAATATTCATTAGCTGGAAACATGATTATACAAAGATGTTAGCAATATTGGCATATTATTATTTTTTCATGCCAATATTTATAAATAATTTAGTTTCGAAGATTATATCATTAATAGTAGGTAAATTGCAACGTTATAATTTAGATCCATGCATAGATGCATCATTAATTAACAATAGATTAATGAATTATTTACAAAGTAAATCCATATTTTCGAATATACAATATGGTTTCAGACCAAAACTGTCCACTGCTGATACTGTGCAGGTAATGACCATGAAGCAAATACAAAGATTTGTATTGGCTTCATGGTAATGATTGATTACGTCTCTCAGGAATTAGATAAAGGCAACCAATCAATTGGTATTTTCCTTCATCTAGCAAAAGCTTTTGATACAGTTTCTATTCCCATCCTATTAAACAGCTTCAAGTTTTGGCGAACTATTTAGAAAATCGATATCAATGCATAAAAATCGAAAAGGTTATAGCTCTGAGCAAAAAAAAAACTCATTTTGGCGTGCCTCAAGGAAGTATATTGGAGCCAACACTATATTTGATATATTTAAATGACCTTTGCAATCTTGAACTTAACTCAGGTAAAATAATATATTACGCAGATGATACCGTGCTCCTTTTTTCCGCAAATACAGTAGACAAGGTTTATTTATGTGCACAGCAAGGTTTTGACAGGATTAATAAATGGCTCCAACAAAAGATATTAACACTGAATACGGACAAAACTAAATATATTCATTTTTCTATGCGCAGCTCAACACAGCATATAACTATTCCAGAAATTTATGCACATAAATGTTGCTCAGTCTCAGACTCTAGTTTTAGACTATTAAATACCTTGGAATAATTATAGATTCTACTCTTACATTTAAAAACCACATAGACCACTTCTGCACTATTGCCGTAAACTAATGTTTGTTTTTAAAAAGATTCGTTTTTTTGCTAATATTAAGGTAGTAAAGCAAGTATATTTCGCATTATGTCAATCAATTCTCACCTATTGTATAAACTCAAGGGAAGGAGCAGCTAAAACTACACTGCTGCCACTGGAACACGCTCAAAATTTTTCCAAACTATTTTTAGTACTTATTAATTTTCAAACAACAAACTATATCGATAGTTTGTTGTTTTCAGACTTTTTTCTTCGTGTAGGCCTAATGATATTACCCTGATGTAAAATTTTGTCTGTTCTCAAATTGATTTAAGTTTTGTAATCTAGAAGTAGCATAGATTTTCATAAATAAAACTTATGTATTGCAAAAGATAAGTTGTCTTTTCTCAAGTTTTTTTTTTATTTGGATAGAATTTTCTAATAAAGATACGATTTCGTAATTTTATATCTTTATAAAAAGGTCATCTGGAAACAGTGTTGCCAATTTTTAAATGTATAAAATAAAAAAAAATAACATAATATTAAAAAAGAGAAAAATATTTACGTACTTCAACGAATAGCAAACTTATTACCTTACAAATCTAAATATTAGTTTCCGATATTAAATACAAGTATTATTTATTCACAAACTGCCCGAGTATGAAAATTGCTTTATGTGGTTGAGAGCACACTAATCACTAAACCCTATTTCCGATATTTGATATTAAAAGAGCAAAACGAAATATTTCAAAACCTTTATTCATACACTATATAAATAAAGGTTTTGAATTTCAATGGCTCTTCAAACCAAGTAGGTACAAGTAGAATGTAAATAAAAAAAAGTAATAGGTTTTCAAAGACAGATTTATAACATTTGATAATTTGTAGTTTAGTTATAAATAATTTTATTTTTCTATATAAATAAGCATGACAAACGAACACACAGTTCAACTGATGGTAAGTGGATGCTGTAAGCTGTGACACATTCTATCTATACTCGATTGAGAATCAAAATTTTATCAATATACTTTATCACCCCTGAGGATTGATCCTTGTTACCAATAAAAAAATAGGTTTTCGCCACCCACCATACGAAATAGCAACATCATTATGCTGCTATTTGACCCTAGTAATCTGTACGAACGTGTTTCTTCCCCGGTGCGGCACACATATGCGTGCAGCAGGTATAATATGCTGCACCGTGGCTGTTCTATGCATAAACAAAAATGTTAAATGTGAATAGCAAAAAAAATTTATTTATCTAGAATCTAGATAATAAAATCACCACGAAAAACGCATGTTTTGCAAAAGCATAAAAACTATACTACTGGTAGTCTTATATACAAAAATATATATCTGTTTGTTTATTTTACTTCATTCCTATATTATGCCAGCGTAACTTGTCTATCTCTTCTTCCAGCTCCACGATCTTAGCATCAGGTTATGATGAAACTTTAGTGTGTTGGCATTACAACCCATGCCGAGCTTCTATAATTAATAATAAATATTTGTACTTGGTATTTACTAGGATTCGAACCCAATACTTTTATACTCCTAGTTCCGCGCACAACCACTAGTCTATTATCCCTAATAATATAGTTTGTACTCGTAAAACAATTGCATCAGACGCCATCTTTTGAAGATATGATTGAAAAATACAACATAAAGGGCTGTATCGCCACTTCCTTTCATACGAGGACTATTGGCAGATGGCGTTGTTGTTAGAATAAGACTGTTTGATAATAGTGTCATCTTTCGGTTATAATCTAAAAGTGCCTGAGTATAACTTCTTGTACTATTGTTTATTCTGTGGCTTAACGAACAACACGTTTATAAGTGTGAAACGTAAGATGACGTTACCCGCTATAGTAACAGCAATTTCGCGCTTCCAACAGCTTTGAGAACAGACAAAAATATTTTCTAAAATATATGATTTTTTATTTTTTTAGATAGATGAAGAAAATAAACATATCAATTCAGATTTTCACACTTGCCACCTTAACAAATTGTTCCATCCAACAATGATGATATTTTTTTTTAATTGTTAATACAAAAACTGTGTCATTCATCACCATCAATACAGCCCTTCACAAGGGCTGAACACAAGACACCCAAGGAATGCCACAAAGCACGGTCCACCTTCATCCATCGACTTCCTGCATGTCTTACCAGATCGTCACTCTAACTAGTGGGGGGACGCCCTATACTTCGCCTGCCGATACGAGGCGGTCACTCGAGAACCTTTCTTCCCCATTGGTTAACCATGCTATATGGCCAGCCCATTTCCACTTTAGCTTGCAAATCCGTTTTGATACAAACTGATACATAGCAAAAATAGGCTTGGGTTGGAATTTAATTTTATTAATTATAAGAACCCAAGCAGATGGTAGCACCCAGCCATCTTCTGTATTGAAATTAGCATGTTTTTTTTTATTTCTCCTCCTTATAAAAAGGATTAGAACAACCCAACAAATAATACACTTTACGCAGACAATAATATTACGGTCAGTTTAGATGTGCAGTCACTGTTCACATGCTTACCTGTTAAAAACTGCATCTCAATTGTAACTAGAAGACTGGCAGAAAACAACATTTTTTTATAGAAGAGGGGGCAAACGAGCATGCGGCTCACCTGATGGTAATTGACCACCGCCGCCCATGAACAACCGCAATACCAGGGTTGCAGATGCGTTGCCGGCCTTTTAGAAAGGTGTAAGCTCTTTTCTTGAAGGTTCCAAAGTCGTATCGGTCCGGAAAAATCGCTGGTGGTAATCGATTCCACAAATAAGTTGTGCGAGGAAGAAAACATCTTCTAAATCGCATAGTGGTGGACCGACGATCATCCAGATGGTGTCGATGGTAACGCGAGTTTGTCGCGATGTGCGATGGTGAAATTGAGCGGCTGAAATTAGTCCGAACAATTCCTCAGAGCACTTTCCGTGATAGATGCGATAAAATACGCAAAGAGATGCAACATCTCTACGCAGTGACAGTATATCGAGCCGATCAGAAAGAACTCGGTCGTCGACAATTCGAACCGCCCTGCGCTGAATGCGGTCAAGTGGAAGGAGCTGGCACTGGGTTGCCCCGGCCCAGAGAACAGTATTCTATGCGAGGCCGAACTTGCGCTATGTAAAGTTGCAAGCGATGTGTCGGCATGAAATACTGTCTCGCTCTGCTGAGCACGCCAAGCTTTTTAGAGGCCAATTTGGCCTTCCCTTCCAAGTGACCACAAAACTGCACACTATTCAATATTTCGACACGTGTTATGTGGAAACGGATTCCGATGCTAGCTGACGCAGCATGGGGAGTGCCTTGAAACTGAGGAGATACGACAAAGGGGTTCTTTTTAGCGGTAAACACGCAAACTTGTATCTTTTGGGGATTGAACTGGACTAGATTTAGTCGCCCCCAATCCCAGACTTTGTTAAGCAAAGACTCGACTTCAGACACAAGCCCATAGAATATGCAGTATTACTCAGACACTGCCTGTACACTGACACAAGCAAGTAGATGGTGTGGCGATGGGCTCACCTGTATCTCCCATCGTCGCCGATATATTAATCGAGGAGTTAGAGGCAAACAATACTTTAGTTTTTCTAGATGCGTTAGTAATTCGGAATCGTGATAACACTTGGGTCTTTTTTCTATACACAGTGTGACTCAATCACACTGTGTATAGAAAAAAGACCCATTCAGATAGATAGCCACTGTGGGTAAATCTTTATTTTAGAGAGTACGAGGGATCTGTGATAGTATATATCTGGCCGCCGAGCTCCAACACATCAAGCAAGTTTTGTTCGACAACAAATTTCGGGCCCGCGCCTAGGTCACAGTGAACGAGTGAAGCCGGTCATATTCTAGCGTGTGTCTGCTGTACTGCCATATGTCAGAGGTGTCACTGATAAGATTGGCTACATCTTGAAGCGTGCTTCAATTAAACCATATTTCAAGCCGCCAAAGAAGATTTGTCAGTTTTTACCGTCAGTCAACTGTAATGTCTCTCTGCAAGATGCAGGTGTGTACAAGCTTCATTGTGAATGTGGTTTCTCTTACATAGGACAAACTAAAATATCAATAAAACCCGCGTTAAAAACACATAGCTGATGTGAAGAATCGGCGCTCCGAGAAGTCTGCAGTGTGTGAACATGTACAGGATCACCCCCGCTACTGCATCAGATTTGATAGACCACTCGCTAAAACACCGATTCCTTCCAAGGATGATTCGCGAGGCTATTGAGATCGAAAACATCCTAATTTTAATAGAGAACATGGCTAGGTGCTTCCATCTGCTTGGGATCTTGGCTGCTGTAGTGCTCGAAACATCGAGAATATAAAATAAGTTAATATACGTGATAAAGTCCGTAAAAACTAGTTTTATTTAAAATCTTTTGAAGACTTCAAGTAGGTACTGGTTTTCCATCCGCTTTCAGAAGCTCAACTTTAATTCCATTATCGCCCGGGGCATTGCCGTTCTTAAGGTGCTGGAGTTCCATTCTAATCTCGCTCAGACTGAAGTCTAGGATATCATCGGAATAGTATCGGATGAGACTTGCCCTTGGATCGTTACTCACACTTGCGTGAGGCTCCAATGATGATGTGTACAGCTGCCCGTAGAACCTCTCAATCTCACTCAAAATCTCAAGTGTCCCGGACACGATGCTGTCTTTAGCTTTGACAGTTGGCTCTTTTTGGCAGACAGATCTCTGGCAAAGACTTTAGAGCCCTGGTTTAAGACAAGCTACGCCACTGGTATTGACATTGCTTTTTTTATTAATAATTGTCGCTACTGGTACCATAACAGCATTTTATTGAAAACAATATGATATCCTCTATTTTTATCCTATGTCCTTCATTTAATCTCATCGATGTATATGTACTACGCACTAGATTTCGCATTCCGAACATTGACTATGTTCAACTGAATTGTACTGCAATCAGTACACTAATCTAAATATTGCGTAATTTGAAGATTTGTGAATTCCATAAGATAATTATTATTACATTTTATTTAGAATTATGTTTGTTTAAATTAAAATAAGTGTATTTTATATTAGATTCTTATTATATTTTATATTAGTATTTTATATTAAATTAAAGCCTTCGCGCATGCGCGACTCTACTATCTCCCAGACATAGAGTAGCGCACAATTTTTGTTTAATCTTATCTAATCCTTTAAAAACATAATACGGGAGCTGGCGTGTTGTTAGCGTAACAAATTTTCGTTTGATTTTATCACCGCTTACAAACTGACAGGGCCTGATTTACCCACAGGCCGATTAGACTAGAACCTAGGGCGCAAAGTCCGAGAGGGTGCCGAGCTTGCCTTTGCAATTATGTACATAATGAAATTTCGTATAATATTCTCAGCAAGCAATTTACTTGTTACTTTTTCTTTATTTTTTGTACAAAACAAATAAATAGATTGTAAAATAAGAATTTAAATTTTTCTTTTTGTTGGGTGTGGATTCAGATATTTTAAATTGGTCGAGCTTCCTTCTCTACCTCTAATTTACTTATGGTATTTTACCAAGGCTGTCCAAGGGAACTGCTGTCAGCCATCTCTTCTAACTCTTCATAGGGAGGACGACTCACAGGCCCATGCCGCAAAGAAGAAAGTTAATCTTTTAGGTTCTCTTTTTATGTCCAACTTGACTTTCAATGACGACAGGTACACATCGCCCAAGTAGCACATAAGGAATATAAGCAGACACTGTGTCGCTCTCTTACTGTATAACAGATATTTAAGAAAGTGTGTATCTTTCTTAACCTGTATATAACAGATTCTTATATCTCTATAAAATCAGAGTGATAAAGTAGCCGTTTATTAGTAACGATAATGGCCTTGCAGATAATAAAGGAATTTGTAGAGCTTTTGTACAGGCGTTGGATAAAAAGTCGAGTTGTAAATATACTTCGTAACACTATGAGACCTAAAAGGTGGATAACAAACATAAAAGTGCTTTAATTGAGTTAAATTAGTTCAAAATATAAACGGACCCTAACATTTTTCGATAGTAAAAACGTTCTTAAAGTGCTTTTGTACCTCAAAATTAGTAAAATACTCCAGATTTCGGTTATTGTAGTTCTTAAAGCTCTTAAATAATTATCACTAGCGCCGTACTATCTCTAAAACCGTTATAATGTAATATAGTAGACGTGTAAGGCTTTTGTAAAAAGTCGTCATTACATGGCAGTATTTTTGATGAATTATGTATATAGTAAAACAATCAGTTTTTTTTTTATGTTAGAGAGCATACCTACTTTTCACAATAAATAAACCCATTTACATTTCATGCAATAATAAATTGACCACAAGTATCAACAACTTAATCGAAAAGAAACTGCAAAATTAACCTTAATATTTTAATGCACTTTAGTAAGATAAATTACACCTTAATTAATGCATGTTTTGACAGAAAACTAATGCTCGCACTAATATTCTACGTAACAAGTGAAATTAAATCCTTAATCTTACTTTACACTAGTCAACTTTTTTTTAATATTTACCACCAGAACACTTCACGATTAATTTGAAATAATATATGTCATTTATGTTCAATCACAATAATTCTTATACAGGTATATTATATAAAAAATACCTTTAAGATGCTTTAAGATTTAGTTACGAGTTACAGTCGTTCGCAATCACATGCAAACTCTACAAAGGTGGTACAAGAACTTCTTGTATGTCTTTTAACTTTAAAAATTACATTTCACGCACCTTTTTATAGCTTTAGCAACCCACCATACCGCTATCCTACCGCTAATGTAGCACTGACGCTCGTATAAAGTGGGGCATTTGCAGTGGCATGAAAGCGATTGAGAAGTTATCTATCGCTACTGTAGCACTAACTTATGAAGGTAAAGCCATTACATATTGTGTGCAAAGCACTTCTCTCCCTGGACGTCATCAAGTCGAGTGAGCCTAATGGAGTCCGTCCTATTGTGCTGAAGACGAGAGCTTCGGAGTTAGCATCGATTCTAACGCGTCTTTTCCGGTACTACTACTCCCTAGGTGTTATCCTGAACTCATGGAAGACAGCTTTAGTGCATCCGATCCCCAAAAAGGAGGACGTTAACTACAAGCCTATCGCCATCACCTCTTTGTTCTCCAAAATAATGCAATCTATTCCAAGCTGCCAACTCATAAGGTAACTTAAGGACCACCGGCTAATTAGATTTCCATCGGTATCACTCAGCTGGCGATCTTCTAATTTTCTTGAGTCATTAATAAGTGGAAGTAGTAAAGTCCAAAAGGGAGGCCTTGACCTTGCTTTGGCCTTGAACTTGACCTACACATTGAACATAGCGAAGGCCTTTGATGGGCTTTGGCACAAAGCACTTCTTTCGAAGCTTACTTCCTATGGGGTACCCGATAAATTGTGCAATTGGAGTTTTCTTGCAGATGCTTCGATCAGTTTTCTTGCAGATCGGAGCAATAAAGTCATATGGTAGATGGTGCATACTCCGACTACAAGCCTATAAATGCTAGTGTTCCACAAGAGTGCGTGCTATGCGTATGTTGCAAATCAATAACATTCATTGCTATGCGAACGACAGCACTGGTGATGCTTTTTACACTGGCACTTTATTTATCGGGAATATGTCATCGAGTTCCGGAACAAAACTGTGTTTGAAGTCGAGCAAAGTCCCGGATTGGAAACAACTAAATCTAGTCCAGTTTAAGCCTTATAAGACACACGTTTGCGCGTTTACCACTGAAAGAATATCCCTTTGTCGTATCTTCTCTATTTCAGGGCACTCCCTTTGTTGTCTCATTCAGTATCGAAATTCTCAGCATCAACATATCGTTTGAAGAAAAAGCTTGCTCAGTAGAGCGACACAGTATTTCATGCCGGCACACAGTATTCATAGTTAGCCTAGGGCTGTCATAACTTTAAGTCAGTCGTATGTGTTGGATATAGTAAATAGCATACACAAAATTTAAATTCCTCACCAGTTTAGATTTTGAGATAGACCCTGCTAAAAACTGTCTAAAATGGTCTTTATCTGCCGACATCCAAAAAAGAGACGGTACTCAATTCGACTGTATGTATTTGTTTTTTTTTATTTGTGTTACCTCATTACTTTTTACTGGGTGAACCGATTTCGATGATTTTTTTTAATTTGAAAGCCGGTACTTCTCGTGTGGTTCCATATGAATTATATTGAAGTCGGCTGTACAAAATTTTTAATTTTATATTTTATTTTATTTCGGGTTCGGTACTCATGAGGAATGTGTGATGATAAGAGAAGAGTTATCATTTTATTGATATCTTCGATAAGGTGTATTATAGGTGTATTTATATTCGACATGGTCGTAAAATTAGCAAAAGGGGACGCACAGACAATGTAAATATTTTCACCACTTTCGATCCTTCCCCCCCCCCCCCCCTTCTCACTTAAATCTAGACCTAATCACTTGTAATTTACTTAGTTCGAAGCTTGAAATATGGCCTCACGGTACGTAGTTAGGCGTATACAAAGAAAAAATCTGAAAACAGCAAATTATCGACATTCGGTGTTGACAAAGTAATAACAAAGTCATTTCTGCGGTATGTTACAAGTACAATAATTTAGTTTCAAGTGCAGTACTTGAAACTAATCGTAACAATAACTTTAACAACATTTTAGCATTTGCCTTACTCAACAATATCGACGTAGGTAAATTTAAGAAATGCTCAAAATTGCTCTCACTCTTTCTCTCTCTTTTTTTTATTTAAAGCACCATTGAGAAAAAGACACGTATAGAAATAAAAATGAATACTTGCTTTATTGAGCGATAATTGATTATAAATAAAGACGTTAATCTTCATTGTTATATTTAGATTTAAAAAAAAACGAAGAATATGTAAAGCGTAAATGCAAGAAAAAATTGCACTCTAATACCGTTGTTAGTAACAACTTGTTACTTTTGAAGACAAAAATGGTATACAGTGTATTAACGAGCAAAATCTATCATTGGTGCAATAATGTTACGAGTATGGGACAAACTAGAGCTTAAAAAGGTGTTGCAAAATTGTCATTGATTTGTTATTAACAGCTAAGTTAGATGCGAATTCTTGTTTAATATGCATCCATATATCGACTCATCATTATCATTACAACCCTTCACAAGTCCAATGCTGTACATAGGCCTCCCCCAAGGAATGCCACAAAGCACGATCCTGAGCCACCTACATCCATCGACGTCCTGCATGTCTTACCAGGTCGTCACTCCATCTAGTGGGGGGACTCCCTACACTTCGCCTACCGGTTCGAGATTGCCACTCGAGAATCTTTTTTCCCCACCGGTTGGCGGTTCTTCGAGATATATGGCCGGCACATTGCCACTTCAAGTTACCAACCGGTTGAGCTATGTCGGTCACTCTCGTTCTACTGCGAATATCCTCATTTCTAAGTTTATCACGCAGAGAAACCCCGAGCATAGCTCTCACCACAGCTCGCTGAGCGACCTTGAGCGTCCTCATACGGCCAGCAGTGAAGGCCCACGTCTCAGATCCATAAGTCATCACTGGCAACAAGCATTGGTTGTATAGACTCGTTTTCAGGTTTTGAGGTATACCTGACGAGAAGAGGTGTCGTAATTTCCCGAACGCTGCCCAGTCGAGTTGAATCCGTCGATTGACCTCTCTTACGAAGTAGGACTTACCTAGTCGGACTATTTGTCCCAGGTAAAATACTCGTCAACAACTTCGAGCTTAGTGCTCCCAACAACTACCGGCATAGGTGTGACATGGACATTAAACAAGATCTTTGTTTTGTCCTACTACTATATCGTCTGCAACTCGAAGGTGAGTGACGTGCTCGCCATTGATGTTGATACCGAATCCTTTCTAGTTCAGCAGTTTTAAAACGTCTTCCAATGCAGCGATGAAGAGTTTCGGGGATATAATGTCACCCTGTCTTACATCTCACTGCAGTTGGATAGGTTTCGTACTCTGATTCAGTACTCGGATAGCCATCGTAGCCCTACTGTACAAACACTTCAGTACTTCGATATACCAACTGTCAAGTTGGCACCGCTGTAGGGACTGTAGCACCGTTCAAGTTTCGACGGAAGCAAAGGCTTTCTCATAGTCCACATACGCAGGCGAATTGGAAGATTTTACTCTTCGGTCTTTTGTACAATTTTCCAAAGGGTATGTATGTGGTCTATGGTACTAAAGCCTTTTCGGCAACCAGGTTGTTCGGGAGGCTGGAAGTCGTCAAATCTGCATGCGAGACGATTCGTAATGACTCTCGAAAACAGCACGTAGACGCGGCTCAGAAGGGAAATCGCTCTGTAGTTCTTCAAAAGAGCGCCTTTCTTGAAAAACAAGACCACCGCACCTCTGCTCCATACCTCCGGAGTAGTCCCACCATGGTGGACGGAAATAAAGAGCTTCTGAAGGACTTCAAGTACCGGTTTTCCACCCGCTTTCAGAAGCTCTGCTGTATATACATCCTCGCCTGGGGCCTTGCCGTTTTTTAGGTGCTGGAAAGCTATTCTAATCTCGCTCAGACTGACGTCCGAGTTATCATCGGAATAGTGTGGAATAAAACTTGCTCTTGGAGTGTGTGTAACGACTCACGCTTGCGTGTGGCCCTAACGATGATGTGTACAGCTACCCATAGAACCTCTCAATCTCACTCAAAATCTCAGGTGTCCCCGAAACGATGCTGCCACACTCGGTCTTTAACTTTGACAGTTAGCTCTTTCTGGCAGATAGATCTCTGACAAAGACTTTAGAGCCTTGGTTTCGCTCGACCGCTTCTTCAATACAAGCTGTATTGAAGTTGCTAAGTCCTGCCGCATGCATTTGGAGATCTGTCTGTTCAGTTTCAATTCAGTTGCCTGTATGCTGTCAAATCTAATGAAGACTACAGCTTCATATCCCGTCTAACAGTCATGAGATTAAGAGTGTGATCGCAGAGTTTTTGTGTTCTTCTGCGACAGGTCTTACAAAACTTAGCTCCGACCGCATGGACAGTTTCCACGAACTTGTCATTCATATCGTCCACTGCATTGCAATCTTCTAGGCACTGAAAACGGTTTTGTAACTGGAGCTGAAAGGTTTCGGGACTTTGGATTAGAGCATGAGGTGACGGAGCGTTGACTTCATTAGACGTGACCTCTCCAACTTAACGTTTAGGTTTAGTGTGCCTCTCACCAGTCGGTGATCGCTGCCGGTTTTCACCTTTTGCGATCACTGAGATATCACTGAACAGTTGTCGTCTGATCATTATAATGAAGTCAATCTCATTTTTGTTGCACGGTTGGGCTCGACCAGGTCCACTTCCTGTGAGGTGGCTTCTGGAAGAAAGAGCTCATCATAAAGAGTCCCTCTTTCTCCATGAAATCGGTCAGCTATTGGCCCTTGGGTTCCGTTGCCTTATTCCAAATTTCCCTACTTTCAGCTCACCGTTCTCTCTTGTGCCTTGTTTTGCATTGAAGTCGCCCATTAACACCGTGTAGTGGGTTTTGGAGAAATGCATGGCTTTAGAGATATCTTCATACGTTTCATCCACCTCCTCATCGGGATGTGCCAAAGTTGGTGCGTAAACCTTTATGACCTTCAACGAATACCGTTTGGTGATTCTGAGAATAAGGTACGCAACCCTCGTCGACACACTCCCAATCTTTACAACGTTGTTAACGAGAGACTTGTGGACGATAAATCAGACGCCTCCTTGGGACAGATGGTCACCCTCCCGGTGATAGAATAAGTTGCCGGATGATGATTACTGTGTCCTCTCCGTTTTTCAGACCTCGGATAATCCTACGATATTCCAGCGTTCCAGCTCCAGTATCTTCCCGTCAGTCCTTAAGGTACGTGCGTTGTATGTTGCCAGGTCGAGTCGTCTTAGGTGGCAACCGAACCTTCACCGGAGATTCTTAGCACCCCCGCCGTTACCATGGTCGCCACCGTAGCCAGGAATAGCGGGGCCGTCGGGGACTGGGGGCCGTCTCATCGTAACTTTCATTTCATGGGGGATATCTGCCATAGTTGTCACGCTTGGCAAGCGGGTTGGCAACCGCAGTTTTTTATTGTAATCTTGCTGTTATCAGGAAGATGCTGCTGCCCATCTCCTGCCTGTTTCCCACTGTCGCCTCTTACGACACCCACAGGAAGATATGGGGTAGTGGATATTCTCAACCGCCACTACACGGCATATATTAACTGCGAAACCATATATTATGCAGGGTTAGCTGAGCTATAAGCAATAAACCTTTCTTCAGATAGAATTTTGGTTACGGCGGCCAGCCTCAACCGAGGCGGACCATCTGCGCAAGAAGAATGATAGTACACTAGTTTGTGGGCAAGCACAGATGCACTCAATATTCCCTCTCTCATAGTCAGATGGGACGGCAATCCGATATAAATTGAGGGAGATCCAGCGCGTGGGTGAAATAACGCCAACTTCCTGACTCCGGGCTGCTACTGAGACTTTCTTGGCAAAAAAACTCAATAACTTATTTTGGCCCACTCGGGATTTGAACCCGGGACCTCATGGTCATTAGTCGCACTTACGACCACTAGACTAACGAGGGAGTCTCAAGAGAGTTATTAGACTCGTACGGTTGGTCACTTTTATAAATCGAACTGGAGCTCGTAATAAATATTGTGGAAAAATCTGCTAAAACTCATAAATGTAGACTTGTTTGAACGTTGAGGCTATTTAGCTCCTCGAGATCACATGTATGGCCGACACAAACGGTCATATAAAACGATTAGTTATATGGAGGGTCTTTGTTAAAAAAAAAGTAATAAGATCGATGAAAATCAGTCCATACGATAATATTTAGACATAAAGAAATTGTCTATAATTAAATTAATTTTATTTTTTTAACTCCTCTATTTTTCCATTACTAATTTCTCCTTTTATGTCTCTTTTTTATCAAGCTACTTTATATATAAAAATATACTATACTATATATATGAAAATCGTTACCTTAATGCAGTATAAAAGTTTAAGTATAAAAACATCGTTCGGTTTAACAAAAAAACACGTTCTCTAAAAGTACATCAATGATAATGATATTATAATAGGTTTATTTCGTACGCCGTAACATACCTTGCATACAAATAGTATAGACGAACGACGTAGACGTCGGTAACATTCGATAACCTCAAAAATACAATTTAATTACAAAACTTGGTACCTACAGATATTTTAAGTAAATTCTTACCTCTACTCTTATCGTCAAATTGTATTCCTTGATGCTTTCGTAATCCAAAGGATGATTGACTTTTATATCGGCCCACGTAAATCCGTTATCAGATCTTTGTTGCAAGTAGAATGTATGAAACTTGTTAGTTTGGGCCGTGGAACCAGGCATCAACCGATAAAACACTGTGGGGTTGTTCTCAATCCCAGAACTGAAAATATAACAAGTTGATGAAGTTTTCTTTAAGTTTAAAAATAATAAATAAAATATACTGCTACTATAGGCACATGACGACATCAAATGCGGAATGAAATTAACTAAAATATAAAAAAAATATTTTGAGATGGCATTGGTATTCTAATGAAATTCTACTCATTCAAGAGTTCAAAAATTAAAATAAAAAGAATTATATTTATACTCTGATATATTAAAAGTATGAATCACATAGATATACTAATTGGATACTATTTGGTAGGAAAACGAAAAATGTTACTCATGATTCTTAAGAAATGGATAAACGATTAAATTTAGCTTTCCAAAATTTCCGTCTTGTGACTAAAATCTTAGAAGAAATTCAAGATTTGTTGCCATCGCCTTATACCACATTATAATCTCCAGTTACATTACGAAAATAAAATATCTCCATATGAAAAATTATTAGTATAGTGAGTTAGTATGGTTTCGTCTTTTTTATCAATGTCAGTTTGAAATGTGTATTTTAGGACGCACAGATAGACAATAGAGATGTGAACCAGGCTTGCCATCAGCCGACACTCAGAGTGATTGATGCACCATAAAAAAATAAAAAAATGCAAAATACATCTATAGCACCTGCGAATAATGCACATTCATGGATTAATTATTCGAATAAAACATGTCATAGTTTAAATATATCCGAATCATATTTTAGAGCTTAGTAGAAGTAAAATATTATTCCATTGCTGGGTGTCAATTGCTAAAAGAATTTTTATCAATGATATACTCGTACTATACTTTTCTGATTGTTGAGAAATATCTTTGGGAATTAAAACATTAATATCAAATGTACGCGTAACAACTTAACCATTTTCTGTTTTATTTTATCAATATAATAATTCTTAAGTAAAATGATAAATGATAGACAAACTATGTATTTAATTTCTACAAAATTAAACATTTATTACTGAATGACATGCTACTTTTATCTTTATGAAAAGTGTTATAAAATTGGAGATAAATAAACATATGCACTTACATCTCAACCTACATGCATGTAACGAATATAGGTTAATTCGATACCTACCAATTTATCACAAAATAAAATCCGAATTGCTCAAAAACATCTAAGAAAGAAGTTTTGTGTCTTTTTCCTCCAATGTTTTTAAGCAACCGTACATGACAGTGACCCCGTTCCATATAAGCAGTGAGCCCTTCTAAATGCACGCCGGTGAGTTACGGTTAGACCGCATGTGATCGTAACGTTGCGTTTGTAATTTACGAACAGATACGTAACAGTTCTCATCACCAAGTGAGAGGCAAATAATAACGACAGTAGTAGAAGCGCGCGGTGCACAGACACCATCGACACCAGTCCGATACGCTATCAACATCTACTTTGACACGCTAAGCCAATTATTGGACCGTTGAGGAAAAAGTTGAACTTAAATAGTGTGGTGTCGTATCGGAGGTTGTTAGCGAGTCGGAGGTGGCGGCGCGTGGGGCGCGCCGCGCGCTGCGTGCAGGTGTCGGGGCTGCGTGCGGTGCCCGTGCCGAACAGTTAGCCACGCACCTTGCTTTAACGGACACCACTTTGGCACCCACGGGCAAATTCTCTCGAATGTAGACCGGTCCGTACACTGTGTGGTCCCACACAGGGGGATTGTTCGCGCGATCCACTACGTCTATCTGGACCTCCACGGTTCTGGACAAGGGTGGGAAGCCCTTGTCTTGAGCCATAGCCTCCAACTTGTACGTTTCTCGCTATTGGAGAAAGAGTCGATGGAAACAGACAAAACCACGTCGTTAGTAGTGTTAAGTAGTGGAGGAGCGGCAGGCCCGAGGGCCCGCTGCGCCTTATACCAACCTGGCTTTCACACTGGTCACTACGGTACCCACTGTGACATTCTCTTTGATGTGAACGGGGCCATACGTGGACATGTCCCAGATGGGGGGCTTATTGTTCCTGTCTACCACGTCTAATTCAACGTCCACGTCTGCAGAGGAGGGCGGGTCGCCTCTGTCGGAGGCACGCACGCGCAGTCGGTACCTGTCCCGCTACAGATACACGGGTCAGAGGTCAGCGGGGACAAAAAAAAACATAACACAACTCAAATATAAACACATAAGTACTCATTGCTAAGAAATAATTAAAACAATTAAAAAACAAATATCCACTTTCACAAAGTACCTATTGACTGTAAGTTTTTCGTTATAAATGAACAAAATTATCTAACATTCGTCGCTCATACACCCATTAAGCCAAATTAAAACAAGAGAAGAATTGCAGAGATTTTCTACATAATATAAATATTGATCCACTCACGTCATCTGCTGCCACGTCCAAACTCCATTCGTTCGTTCTTACAATAAGATATTTCATTAGGCCCAATATAGGATGGTGCAAGAAATAAATTAGAAATAATAATATGTACTGTATTATACATGTTTGTATGTACAATAAGTAAAATTAGAAACTGTACATTATAATACTTTTTTACAATAAAGAAACTAAACTAATTTTAAAAATGAAATAAAACTTAACCAAAAGCAGGCAAATGCATGCAGCTCTGCATACAAGACATGGCGGAAAGGTCAGGTTGTCATAAGAATGTTTAATGACCTCTTAATGACTACAACAAAACGACACTCATTATAATGAATATATTACAAACGATGGACGTTACGGTTAACTGTACAAATTTTGGTTTTGAGAACGTTGCCCCTTTCACAGAAGGAATAATGTCACAACTGGCTTAATGGCCAAACTGCCTCAGGGGCAATCTGACCATTTCTGTTATAAACTAACAATAATACAAATCATAACAATATACTGGCGCCCTGTAAAAAATTCATAGTTATGATGATTATGTTCAATGATTTATATTATGTTATATAATATATTATGATGTTCTGTAACATGAGTAGTCGTCTAGCGCAGCGGTGACAGATTATGAGGCGGGCATCGAACCACCTGAGGCGAGAGATCGTCTCGCAAAACACAAAAAACAAAACTTGAGATTAGTAACAAAACATGTACGTACATATAATACTGAAGGATATGTTTAAAAGCGTAAGCTTCTCAAATTAATCAATCGAGTATATACTTACAATAAAATAAATCCCAAAACTATTTTGTGCGAAATATACAAATGTGCGCTTACATAAACTGTACATGTTTTAGAACTAAACAGGTCTTAACGGTGAAATATTTACAGCAGTATAATCAATAATTTTAAGTATTTTACACAAGTCGCAATTATCGATAAGATAATAGTTAATGCAAGATGGTGCTGCGGAAATTAATCTTAACGAAGGTTAAGTGCGGAGCCGACGCTGGCGGCAACTGAAAGTAATTGTGCTGCAAGAAGAACAAGCCCCCGGCGCGGCGGCCCGCAGCCCACGAGCCCGCCCACCGGCCTCGGCGGGCCGCCGTTCAATGGACAACTACTCCTCACAGCCAGGATTAACCCCTCTTCACAGCAATTTACAGCAGCAGACAATTTAGAACTATTTACATGTAAATAAACTTAAAGTATGTGCCAATTGAATCCTAGGGTCTGTAGGTAGCACTCATCCACCAAACTTCTTAGTTAGGTTGATCTCATTCACTCATCAATCTTATCATTTCACGTTTGTGAGTTAATATATGCGAATGTTAAATTAATACTTACGTCGAGAGGCTTCTTAAGTACGATCCAACCCGATTCGGGTTGGATCTCAAAATATTCTATATCAGCAGGATTATAAGGAGCACTAAGGGTGTAAACAATTGCACCATTATTATCCGCATCTTCATCAGATGCGGAAACTCTCAGTATATTGGTTCCTATGCTAGCATCTTGTTTAACATTCTCCACATATTTCTGTAATACATAATTCAAAGATGAAGATCGCTAAAGTTCATCTTTGTAAATACTGTATGAATTTATGTGAAATATAGATAAAAAAGCCAAGTTTTACTAGTGCTTTCATGCAAAATTGTGCTGTCCTTATATGAATATTTTATTATTCAATGTATTTACAACGTTTTAACTTACTTGTCTGTCGAATAATGGTGGATTGTCATTTACATCAGTTATTTCTACAGTAAATGAACAAACACCCTCTAACGACGGTTCACCCTGGTCAGTAGCCTTTACCGTTACCGAAACAAATTTGCCATCGTCGCCCTCTCTGTCAAATACTTTATTTGTAGACACTTCACCCGTTTCCTCATCTACCGTAAACTTTGTTCCTTTCTGATTAGGTTGTTGTACAATTGAATATTTTACTTGACCATTTACACCTTTATCTTCATCCGTCGCATGTACTTTTATTACAGGGCTACCATTCGGAGCACCTTCTTCTACTTTCGGAAAATATGTAGGACAGTCTTTGAAAATAGGCTTATTGTCATTTACATCTGTTATAAATACCACTACAACAGCTGTCGATGTATGTATCGTAGCATCTCCATTCACACAACAAGCACCATCGTCCATTGCTGTTACATTTAGTTCGTACTTGTCTCTATCTAATGATATAGGTTTATTATGTAACCGTATTACACCAGTTATTTCCTCAATGACGAATTGTCCAGAACTAGTCCCACCACCAACAAACCCGAAGCGGACATTGTCACCATCTTTGTCTGAAGCTACCACGGTCGTTACCAAAGTATTTGGACCAGCATTTTCATCTACATTTGGTGTGTAAACTTGTTGTGAGAATTTCGGTTCCTCGTCATTTTTATTTTTAGTGTACACTCGAACTGTAGCAGTTCCAGTTTTTGCTGGTTCTCCTTTATCTTTGGCTGTGACAACAAATTCATAATAGGCGTTATTATTATCCGCATCCAGCTGCTTATTGTTCGTGATGATGCCATTGTTGTCTACAGCGAAGTGATCGTCTGGGAATCAGAAAAAGCTACATATAATAAAAAAATTATATATAATTACATTATTAAAAATAGTAATCATAGGGCTTACAAGCCGAATTACTACGTATAATTAAGCAATAAAGAGCTGTTTGTTATACTGATTTACTTATCAAGTTACTTAAAAGCAACGATAAGATAATTGTCTTAACACTGACGGTAGAGCCAATGAAATACCACATCAACCTCAATATAATCATAAATAGATAAAGCTAACTATACTTGGAAGTGGCCACAACGCGCAGTGAAGTTTGTGAAGGAACTATATTTGTGACCGGTCCTCGCCTCTGGTGACAACTTTTCTCTCTCACATATAATAGCCATTCAAAAATAAAACGCAACTACAGTTGTTAGCACTGCCGCGACAAACAAGTTTATAAAATGACTATTTTAGTCTTTGATGTTAATATTGTGGACACGAATATGTTGTCTTTGAAAATATATATTTATTACTAAAAATATTTGTTACACAAATTTGTTTTTTACCTGAAACTAAATATTCGATTTCAGCATTTTTTCCGGAATCGGCATCCATGGCTTTCACTTTTAGGATACTTGTGCCTTTAGCGATATCTTCATCGACGTTGTGCGCTTGGTAATCGGGCAGCTCGAATTTAGGTGCGTTGTCATTTACATCGGTGACTCGGATAGTCAACTGAAATTTAAATTAAAATAGTACCTGGTAAAGTAATTCATATTTTTATATAAAATATAAAAACCTTACACTATGGGTTGGTTTATTAAATTGCTTATTTTATTTTATTGAAGAACAATTAAAAATTAACAAAGAAAACCTAATGAACATATTTAGCTCACATTCTAAATATTGTCTAAATTAGAATATTAGCAACGATCAAGAATATTAGCAACGATCAAGAAATTGATAAAGTATGTCCTGTTGATTTATCCCTCCTTTATGTTTGTCGCTAACGAGTTTTTTTCTAAAAGTTTTATTAAATAAAATTATAATTTATAAATCTGATATCATCATAATCAGCCTGCAAAAGCCCACTGCTCCGATAGTAGTGGACTTTGGCTTCTTCCATTATAGCGACGATTTGCTTTAATCAGGCAGACTGATACCACAACGACGGTAAACGAAATGGTTGTTACTCCATATATCGAAAGCTATAAAAATTTTCAGGCATTTCGTGTAATCTCCTCAATAACGTCACCCGCAGGACGAAATGGAGTCGTGGATTTTCACCACCACCACACGGCATACATATAATATGGGTGAAGGGTTCAGTCTGAAAGTCTATCATCCCAAGAGTTTTTTTTTTATAGAGTTAGGGTGACAAACGAGCACACAGTCCACCTGATGGTAAGTGGTTGCTGTGGCCCATAGACATCTGCACCTATCTTCGTTTGCGAATTAAAATGCAGATGCGTTGTCAGCTTTGAGGACTAAGATAGAATGCCTCTTTTCCAGTAAAATGGGTCTCCGGTTCTCTACACTCACCATACGAAACACAGCAGCATTAAGCTGCTATTTTACTTAGTGCTGTTAGGGATATCTATGGGAAATTTCAAAAGATCTCATGGTCCTCGATAAATGACGATCTTTTATCGAGGACCTTTAATGAGGTTGCCAACGAGGAGCATCGATTAAAAGGTGTTAAATGTCTTTTACTGCGATCGCCTCTAATCTAAATTTCCTTGCTAAGAGCGGTTTCCCTACTATATCCAGCAGTGGATAATTACGGCCTGATGATGAAGATGTTTACTTAGAGAGGAATAATCAAAAAGTTATACAAACGATTACTCAATTTTACTCCGAGAACAGTTAATTTAAATTTACAAAATATAAAGTCCTCCCAGACCGAATTTTTGGTCACGGCGGCCAGCCTCAACGTAGACTAGCCATCGGCGCAGGACAGGATTATAGTGCCCAAGTGTATGCGTAAGCACAGGTGCACTCTCTATACCCTCGCTCTCATAGTCCGATGGAACGGAAAACCGACACGACCGGAGAGAGATCAGGCGCAAGACCAACGGCTTTACGTGCTTTCCGAGGCACGGGGTAGAGACACCGCCAACTTCCTTACTCCGGGCAGCTACTGAGAGTTTCTTAATGGAAAAGCTCAATAACTAATTTTTTGGCCCGACCCGGGATTTGAACCCGGGACCTCATGATAGCAGTCGCACTACTACAACCACTAGATCAATGAAGCAGTCTAGAAAATATATTTATTGCTTGAATAATTTCAGTATCATGAGTTATTGATGTCAAGTTTTAGCTAATGTTCCATAAAAGCCTGATTTTTCAACCATCAAATAAAAGTTACCCGGTTACATAAATTATAACCTGAATGAATATAAACGTCAAAAAATTAAACTTTTTTTATTCATACAACTGTAATTTTACATTTGTTTATGTTGTACTTTATCTATGAATAAATTTCACGAAATCGTAATTATCAATTTATGATCGGTGGATATTAGTGGCAAACGATAATTTAGGATCAAAGATACGAAAAAAAAAAACAGAATATTTTAAACTCACATCAAAAACATAAAACTGGTTTTTAGAAAATAATATAATAGGGTTCAAAACCGAACTATGCACTCAAAAGCAAACGAAACCGTAACAGTTAACCAACTTAAATATCCATATATTTGATCATTTTTGGCGGACCAAAGAAAATAAAGTATAATATGAATATTTAAGTTCTAAAAAAATATTTTCTATATTTTATGTATAGTGTCTCGGTGCATATTTCAGTAAAAGAAAAAAGGGTTTTTTTTTTTACAAGCATAAACACAATCTAATAAATTATCAATGAAATAAATTATCAACCTCAACAGAAGTAGAAAATCCGCCGGAGTCTTCAGTAGCAGTCACGACCAAAGAATATACGTGCGGCTGTCGCAAGTCCTCGAAATCTAATTCTTTCGCCAGCTTCACGATGCCTGAAGTAGGTCCGATGTTGAAGGTGCCCGCTCCCTGTCCTTGTGCCTTTAATGTGTAACGAATTTCACGATCCGCGAACGATTTCGCCTTCACTGATATTATGCTGGAAATAGAATTAAAAAAAGATACGTTATTTAAAAGTTTAATGTACCTAATAACGGTAACGATAATAATATAGGTTTGATTATATTTGAGCGGCTGTTATAGTTCGGAGCTCGATTCGAGTTCGATCCCCGCTGACACTAATATACTCGTAGCATTGTCTGCATTAAAAGTGTAGAAATAAAGAATAAGTGCAGTGCGACAGAATAATTGCAACATAACCCTGTCAGAAATTAATGCCCAGCATTGTGGCATACATGTCTAAGGCTGTAAGTTTACTGTCAAATATAATTGTGAAGTAACAAGACACACTGAAATAGTCACAATAAATAAATAATAATATCATTCATAAAATACAGTAGATACATTACAGAAAGCCTTTCAATAAATGATTCTTTCTTCTTTCTTTAATCAACAAAACTTATAAAATGATACTAACTATATATTCTACGTGGTAGAGCCACGTTGCACTACGAGTATGTCAACTTTATTAGGGAAGGACTAGGCACTCATGAAATACAAGCGTAAAATAACACATAACTCTGTGTTTCGTATACGAGAACTGGATATATACTGGTATCGTGGCACTCCATTTTAGTATTTTGAGTTGCATCTGCATTTTGATTCTTATTCGAAAATAGGTGTAGGTCTCCGAGCTACAGCAGCTACTTATCTAAAAACTCAAATTTGTAATGATTTAGAAGTGGATTCTTGTATCTTTCATATGAAACCTAACTACTAATTAATCTAAAGACATTCAGAGGTAACATTTTGATTTTAATAATATAAACAGTCATCATTTAGGCGCTTCAAGTGCTTAAATATTATTATATAATCAATTCACATTATGATCCTACATCGTGACAGAAGCGAACTAGATTTACAGTCAAAGCTTGACAAATAATCAAGACAAATTACATAAGAGATGCATGTGGGATTGTAATCCCCATTATGCCTCCCATTATGGGAGAGGACTTTGTTCATGAAATTAAAATAAAGAAAATGTTTGTTACAATGGTATACAATGTTATAATGGCAATTTGCCGGCCTTATAGCTCGAAGAACAGACAACCGAAGGGGAAGCAAGGTTCTCAAGTGGCAGCCTCGTACCGGTAGGTGAAGTGTGGGGCGGCCCCCCACTAGATAGCGGGACCAGGTAAACATACAGTAAATCGATGGATCAAGTGGCTCAGGACCGTGCTTTGTGGCACCTTTTGGAGGAGGCCTATGTTCAGCTATGGACTTGCGTAGAGATGTAATGATGATAATGATGAAAGGTATACGTACGTAATAATAGTAACTTCAAACTAAAAAACTGATATAACTACTTACTGCAAAGATTTAGGCATTTGCATACCACTCAAAATACTGTTTCAACAAGCAACCAAACTTTACTGTCATACATCGTTGCACGTTCCAACTCAAACGGTTTTATGTCCTAAAAAGCCGCTGAGTAAAGTGGCAAACAAATAAACATTACATTTAGGGAATCTACACTTACTCTGAATCTTTCTTTTGGTTCTCGGCAATCTCCGCCTCGTAGTTGGGAAGATAAAATTGTGGCGCACGTTTACCGCCTACAATGCTGAGCCTCTCTTCCGGCGTCGACTGAAATCTCCTCTCATCAACACGGCCGCTCTGAAAATACACGGTTTCGTCGTTAAGAAAATGTGTTTTATTATTTTTATTACTTCAAAAGCGTTTTAATGTGCTTCACTTAATGACTATTTATATTACTATAAGCGATTTAAACTTTTTATACATGTTTAAAAGCGCATTTTTATATTTCTCTGTCTTTCTATATACAACAGTATTATCTAGAGTCTCCCTTGATAATATTTTGCTGCAAACTAATTAAATATCTTCAGTTTAAAATAAGTTATATGCGATAAAATCCGTAAAATTGATTTTATTCAATCCCTTCCACAAATACTTACTATGGTATACATAACAGAAGTCTTTGCGATATTTATTATTGACGCAATTAAAAATAAAGTCTAACGCTTTTTTCTACAAATATATTTGAAGCCTTGTTCAGGCAAAGCTGAAACGGTAATAAAATTACCGATTCACTCATTACGTAGTTGTTCTACTTTAATACTATACAGATTGCCCCGCCCCAGTGTATAGATAATAATCAAAGATATATTTATATATATAAATAGGTATGTCGAAGCATAAAGCCTAAATACGGTAACATCTAGCTTTAGTCGGTTACAATTAGGTGCAGCCGATTGCGGTTGAGTAACTTTAGGTGCGTTCTATATATTCGTGGCTTAAACTATGTGTGGGCGATTAAATTCGGATAAAACTAAGTGTAATAACGTCCGAATAATAAGTAAAATAAACCTAGGCTTTAACCGTTTCATAATCTTAAGTGCGTCTATTAGTGATCGTGTAACTTCCGCTGAAACGAACACTTGAGCGATTGAAGTCATATTCACAAAATATGTTTTTGTCAGGACGACGGTTCATAGCTGCGCTAGATCGTCTTCCAAGCCAGCTAGTTATTTATATAATTATGAATATTAAATAATCTCTATTTGAAATAACTAAAGTCAAGCAGCAACCCATAATTTAGTCATCCTCAATTTGACTATACATTTATGGAACTGCAAAAAATGATAATAATTAAATTTGATCTCACATTATTTTCTGCTCATATGCTGTAACCCGGCTCGTGATAAAAATATTTATTATTTATTTCGCTTCAATTTAACAAAAAGTATATTAAATTGCGTTGAAGCTCATAAACACAGAGTACTTTTGCTCCTAAGCGCCCGCAGCCCGAGTTCAATCTCCGGCAACAATAATTATATTATTAATTGCAATTTTTCGTGACTAAGGAGGTAACACTTCGTAGACTGTCTAGCTGGTCTAGAAGTCGTGTCAGATTTCCGTCACTTCGGATTATGAGCATGAGGGAAAGGAGAGTGCACATGTACTTGCGCACAAAGTCTTACACAATAACCCTGTCCTGCACAGATAGCTAGTCTCCGTTGAGGATGACGGTCGTGACCGAATCTCTGTCTGGATATTATTATTAAAACATCTCGGCAAAAAGAACTTTGACAAAGAAATGAAAAAATATTTCCTTTAATAATACATTGGAGCAGTGCGACGAAGGGAGGAAATGCAGGGAAGAGACTAGCTCGAAAACTATTCAAGAAATTAAAGGAGGCGGGCCAGTAATAGGACGTATTTACTGTTAGTTTACTTTTTTCATATAAGCTCTAGCATTGTGACATAACAGATAGTTTATTTTTTAAGAAACCGAAAAAAAATATTAATTCTAAAGCATCTTAAATGTATATTTCATATCAACGATATAATAAGATTACAAAACATAAAGAATTCTCACCTGATCTTCAGCCTTCACATACAGGACGTACTCCATATCTAGTTGAAAAGGATCTGTTCCCCTAGTGCGGACGACGCCTGACCTCTCATCTACTTCAAAACGCCCACCGGTCCGGTCGCGGACGATAAAGTAATGAATATTGTGGTCCGTATCGGGATCTCTAGCTTGGAGCGTGAAAACTGGTGTATTGGGGGCCGCATTGAGCTGGACTACAGTCTGCATTGGTAGTGGCCGATTAATGAAGTAAGGTGGCTCGTCGTTGACATCCTTCACATGAATGATTACCCGTTGGTTGTCCGTATCTGGAAAATGCATTTGACTATTTAATTGTATTGCTTAATGAAAGTCTTTATTTAAAAAGTAGTTAACGTACTTAATCAAAGCTTAAGTAAGTTAACGTTAAGTATAAATTTAAAAAAATCCTATCAATAATAGAAATTAATTATTTTATATAAAAAATGTTATAAGTAGTAAAATTCACAATTTTGTACAACCGACTTCAATATAAATTATTAAGGATAACTCAAAATCTACTGGTCACACCTTAATCAAATTTATATGGGACCACATTAGAAGCAACAGGTTTCAAAAAGAGAATCATCAGATCAGAATCAGGTTCACCTAAAAAAAAAATCTGAGATCTCTTTTTTGAAGTCGGTTAAAATTGAATCTATAGCGGTTCTCGTTTGTTTTCTTTTTGGGATTTAACTAAGCTCCTCTAAATTATCTCGTATTTACTGGTTACCGAATTTAAAATTCATAGACTGGCCATAGAAAGCAGCGCAATTTTTGCTAGATAGAACTGTTGCGATCGCCATTACGCGATTACGGTGAATCAGATTCCGAAAATACTAAGGAAAAGGTCCATATTGGTCAATGTTAGTTAAATTGGACATTTAGGAGCTAGTTAAATTGGTCTTTTACGAGCTAAAGAAGAAAGATATATAAAAGCAACGCCTACACTACGTAGTGAAGCATAATTTTTTTTAAGTTTTGATATAATTTAAAGTATAAGTCTAATATTAAATTTCAAAAAAATCTTAATTTGCGGTAACGGTAAAGTTATGCCTTTATGCTGTACACTGAAAGTTATGCCAGTCTAATCGAAAAGTATTTGCGCAGTAAAATTTTATTATAATGAAGAGATAAAACTCTCTAAGTCTAGCACTGTTATACGACAGCATTATCAGAAACAATAAAATGTGTGCAGAGTACCTATACTCGTATGAACAGTGAACACACGTATATGTACTCTCGCTTTAAGTACGGAAATGAAATAAAATGAACATCAACTGAAAAGACTGCACAAAACATTTATAACACATATTCGAATTTTACGCAACTGTTCGCGTTAACTTATTAACATTGTTGCAGGAGCATTTTACGTCCACGCTGTAAACAGTTACAGGAAATGTTAAAGCAAGGATTTCACCAGTCACATAAATTCACATGTGAGAATTCTGCTATCTCGTTATGTAACAAGAATTACAAGTTATATTACTCTATATTCTCCATGACTGCCTCGTTGGCCAGTTGTCGTAAACCCAGTATAATATAATAAGCAACCTATCATGTAGTCCCGGGTTTGAATCTGGGATTATTACAACCAAAATTAGTTATTAGGTTTTTCTGAAGACAAATTTTCAGAAGTAGCTGGAGTCAGAATATTGCCTTGGAAAGCACGTAAAGTCGTCGTTGGTCCTTCGCCTCATGTCTCACCGGTCGTGTGGGATTGCCGTCACATAGGGCTATGAGATTGTGGGAAGACCTGTGCGGGATCATAGTGAACAAGTGTGTGCTGTACTACGCACACACTTGTTCACTATGATTCCGTCATGCGCAGATGGAGGCATTATGAGAATTATTTTTTTTATATTACTCTTTACTAATTTCGGATGATATTTTTGATGAAATTATATGTAACAAAACATATTACTTAGAAATAAAGAAAAGAATTAAATACTTACATTTTAAAGACACTGGAGGGTTAGCATGAAAAGATAAAATTTGTTAGTAAAAATATTTGTATTCTATTCTATTCTAGTTATGTGATAAATTCCCAATATCCCCAAAATTTAAAGATAACTGGATGGAATTAAAAATATACCATCGAACTTCAATATTCATCGTATATCATTTCTATTTATACATTTTAAGTAGTAAATAGTCCGCCAACGCGCACTGGGACAGCGCGACGTACAAATTGTTCCATAACCCTCTTAGAAATGAGAGGTCTTTGCTCAGCAGTGGGACGTATTATAGTTTTATTGGTGATTAAAAAAAGTCTGCAAAATTATTGACTACCTCAAAGCAAACTCAAATTTTTCACCTATTTTTAAGTCAGTTAAAAAACTAAACTTATGGTAGTTTAGTTTTTTAACAGACTATAATACAGAGAAATCGCCAAATGTTTCTTATTACGAGTAAGTACTGAAAAAAAATATAAGGAAATACAATATCATTTATAAACATTGACAGTAATGCAGCCACATCGGTTCGCCTGTGGGATTTACTAAATCCGCTGTATAAATATGTCTCACATAATCTTTTTCATAGGCTTAGTATTTCGTTTTGATCACATTTGTTGCTTTGTGAATACGACAAAAAATATAACGCAATATGATTTATTTTGCATACTTATGGAGGGAAAAGCTAAAGAGGAAAAGCATTACATTTCACTCTTAACACAAATATACTCTCACATAAATCATTTTAAAGAGTCGCTGAAAATAATCTTAATTTCTGTGTTTCATTTGATTTCTTACCGTTTAAAAAGGAAGTAGAATTAGAATGTTTATTTCAGCTATGTTTAAAATGAACCCTCACAAGCCTAAAACCTTGTTAAAATTTGTCAACGTCAAGTTAAGGTTACATTTTCGGCAAGTACACTATAAGTCACGGGCGCTAAATATAATTATCACTTGGTTATTTAATCATAGCAAACAACCAACCCCCAGAGCAGGCAAACAATACAAATTAAATACACTGAAATTTAGGTCATTTTCAGTGACCCAAAAACAATTTATTCTGAAATGCGAACTTAAAGAACTACACGGCGTGAATAAGGGGCTGATGCTAATTGAGAGGTTAAATACATATAATTTATTTTATAAAACCAATTGACAACAATATGAACGAATTGAGTTTGCATTTAGGCCAGCAAATCTGGACGTCAGCCAAAAATCTACGAACATACATTCGTATTAAACGTAGGAGACTATTTGTTTTGAGAGCGCATGGCGTCGCAAATCTCCTAATAATATGCGTGCAGTATAATATTAAACTAGTGGTCGCCTAGTGGTCGAAATTCGACCATAATTCATTAAGAATTTAATCTTTTTAGATATATATATATATATATATATATATTAATCAAACTGTCTGTTACTTTCAACGGATTATAAAACTAAATATATATAAAACACTTATATACATAATATAAAATAGTTTGGAAAATCCAAAAGCGCACAAGTTTCATTTAATTTTTATGAAAAAAAAATTGTACTCCTAACTTTTAAAATATATTATTTACGTTTATTAAATTTAGCGCTCTGTTATTTTAACAGGTAGTGTTACATACAGGGGAAAAAATGTTTACAGAAAATAAATCGAATACATAAAATCCATATAGGCTGTATGGTATATTTGGTCTATCAAATGCTAAAAAATATATGACAGCGCCTTTAAATTTTTAATAGCAGTAAAATTTATAAAAGTTTAAAATCATTTTATTAACAAACTACGCGTACTAGACTATTGATATGAAATAGGAAACCAGTTGATGTAATTCTGAAGCTAATAAAAAAACCTGGTCTCGATCCGTCAATTTTTTGGGGGTTATCGTGACAACATACAATCTACGGACAAAATACGGACGTCCACGTAAATGTTTTTCAAACCGGTTTTTTTTCAAAGTAGCATTATATAAAATGTTTTTTTTAGAAAGTATAAGATGGATTAATTAGTGTTTTCTTGATATACGGCTACTCATACTCGTATTGTCGCATAAGTGCAATAAGGTTATGATATAAGAACACTAAATTGCTCGACCTTGACATGTCTAGAGTAGAACACACCTACAACGCTTCGCGTTATGAGGCATGCAATAAACGCTTTTTTGCTTTGTCATACACTCCACAAAGTACTGAAAAAGGAACACTTGACACCACACAATATTCAGAGCTTATTCAGTCTCTGTCAGTAATTATTTGTTTGTGGCGACGATGTATTTTGTGTCTGTTAAACCAGTCGCACAGACAAAATACATCTGAGAACAGACTATTAAGTGTTTGACATGGGCTTGAGAGTAATAACATATTACAATAGGTCTAGGACATACGAAATTGCCGTTCTGCAGTACTGGTCATTTCAAATCTAAATAATTTGTTTGATGGAATTCTTTTTTCAAAATTAGTCATTTGTTTATTGATTAGCGTTATGTTTTCATCACATTTGAATATTTTTGTCATCATGAATACGTTAAAAATTCGAGTAATTATGGAATATGAATACCGTCGTGGCAGCAACGCGGCACAAGCGACACGCAACATCAACGACGTTTACGGAGAGAATAGTACAAACGAACGCACCAACTGTTATTAGTTTGCCCGCTTCCGTTCTGGAAATTTCGATAAGAATATTAACTCCCATGGTCGTCCGCAAACTAGTCGACAATGACGAATTAAAGACGATTGTGAACACTCAATCCACGCCTGAATTAGCAGCAGCTTTCGAAGTTAGCATCAAAACAATATTTTGGCCCATTTGCGTCAAATTGGCAAAAAGCTTGACAAATAGTTGCCCCACGAACTCTATGATCGCCACGTGAAATACGCATCGAGACGTGCCTTGCACTGCTCAACAGGCACACAAACGAAGGAATTTTAAACCGCATTTCTGTTTGATTCTGTTGATTCTGTTTGACAATTATTGCAAACGCTCAGCAAGTGGTTGGATCCTAATTCAGTACTTAAACAATGCCCTAAGCGAAAACTTACCCCTAGAAAATTGATGGTCACTGTTTGGTGGTCTAGAGTCGTTGTGATACAACCGCCAGTAATGTTTAGTATTAGTGTATATATGTGTATTATTTACTAGTCTAGTTGACCAAACTTGTAATTCTAAGGTAATCTTTTAAAAAAGTTGTATTGTTTTCACCCGAGTTTCCTAAAGGAAATTAAAGTCATCATCATTATCAACATTACAGCCCCTCGCAAGTCCACTGTTGAACATAGGCCTCCCCCAAGGAATGCCACAAAGCAGGGTTCTGAGCCACCTGCATCCATCAACTGCATGTATTACCAAGTCATCACTCCATCTAGTGGGGCAACGTCCTTCACATCGTCCGCCGGTACGAGACTGCCACTCGAGAACATTTTTTCCACATCGGTTGTCGGTTCTTCGAGCTATATGGCCGGCCCATTGCCACTTCAGCTTACTAATCCTTTGGGCTATGTCGGTTACTCTGGTTCTACTGCGGATATACTCATTTCTAAGTTTATCACGCAGAGAGAAACCCCAAGCATAACCCTTTCCATAGCTCGCTTAGCGACCTTGATATTCCTCATACGGCCAGCAGTGAAGGACCACGTTTCAGTTCCATAGGTCATCACTGGCTACACACACTGGTTGTACAGTCTAGTTTTTAAGTTTTGAGGTATACCTGACGATAAGATATGCCGTAATTTCCCCAACGCTGTCTAGCTGAGTTGAATCCGTCGATTGACCTCTCGGTCGAAGTTGGACTTACCTAGACGGACTATTTGTCCCAGTAAACATACTCATCAGCAACTTCGAGCTTAGTATCCTCAACAACTACCGGCATAGGTGTGACATGAACGTTACACATGACTTTTGTTTTGTCCATGTTCATCTTAAGACCTATCCGTTAGCAGACACTATTGAGGCCATTGAGCATAGTGCTTAGGTCCTCCAGCGATTCTGCCATAAGGACTATATCGTCGGCAAATCGAAGGTGAGTGATGTACTCGCCATTGACGTTAATACCGTATTATTTCCAGTCCAGTAGCTTGAAAACGTCTTTCAATGCAGCGGTAAAGAGTTTCGAGGAAATTACGTCACCCTGTCCTACACCTCTCTCGAGTTGGATAGGTTTCGTACTCTGGTTCTGTACTCGGATAGCCATTATAGCCCTACTGTATAAACACTTTAGCACTTCGATATACCGACAGTCAACTTGGCACCGCTGAACGGACTGCAGCACAGCATTTCGACGGAATCAAAGGCTTTCTCATAGTCCACATACGCCAGACATAGTGGTAAGTTGTAATTGTCCTGCACAATTTGCCGAAGGGTATGTATGTGGTCTATGGTGCTAAAGCCTTTTCGGAAACCGACTTGTTCGGGAGGCTGGAAGTCGTCAAGTCTGCGTGCGAGACGATTCGTAATGACTCTCGAAAACATCACGTAGACGCGACTCAGAAGGGAAATCGGACTATAGTATAGTATAGTAAATCATTTTATAGAATAATAGAAACAAGTGTTTTATTAAAAGTAAGTTGGATGTCTTACTTCCAGTTTTGTATGTAAGTACAGGATCTCAAAATTTTCAGTAAACTAGAAAGAAGTAGAGCATGATAGAATCCCGCTGCATCAGCTTTAACGTTCGGCCTTTTGGCCTCGCGCCAGTACCATTGATAATATCTGCCATAGCTAAGATAAAACCATTTCCTTTAAGAGGTAGTTATTATAATTTAGAAATTGAAATGTTTCATTTCATTCTTATAACAAACGACTAGAAAATTAAACTTAAAACTAAAACTTTAGTACAGCTTCGCTATACTCGAAAACATATTTTTTTTTTTACTATATTTATGTACTTATATTTATCGAAATCAATATTATTTATGGTGCACCTGTACTGATATTATTCATTACAGGTTTATGATATACTCACTGCATAGGTATTATCTAAAATTGCAAGGGATCATGGACTTGCTCGTTATCCAAACAAACGCCAATTCCTCTAGTCCACTATTGTGTCTCCACTATGAAATGAAACAACATAGAATTATTTTACTGCTTTGACTGGAAACACTACTTATTAGACCTTGCCCCTACTACATATTTTAATTTGAATTACTTTTTAACGGGGTAAAATTTAAACTGCTACAAGACGTGGTGAATACGTCCCGTATATACGGCGGTGTATACTATATACGTACGTATAAGGAATTCATTCCCCTGATACCCAGTTTTTCAGCTGTAGCACTTAGGAACTTCCATAAAACTAATTAAAGGAAGGGACACTAGTGGCCCATAAATAAATCTTCCAATATTATTCCTCACAGAGCTTCCTCATACGACCAGCAATGAAGGACCACATCTCAAATCCTGTCATCACTGGCCACACGTACTGGTTGTCTACTCTTGTTATCATACTTAAAGTATACTTGACAAGAAGATGTGTCGTAATCTCCCGAACGCTGTCCAGCCGAGTTGGATCTGTCGATTGACTGCTCGGCAATTTTGGTCCTAGGCAAACATACTCTTCAACAACTTTTGTTTTACTCATGTTGAACAGACTGGATAACGGATTAACGAATAGGCCGTTGCGAGACGATCATTTTGGCACCTAGATACACAAAGAGTTGTAATTTCGGCGGAATCAAATAAATTTAAATATTCAAAAATTTTAGTGTAAAACGGCATTATTATCAAATAATTAATTAATTTTAACTATCAATTTAATCTTGTATACTTTAATACTTTAAGCCAGCAATTTTATTTAATTTAATATAATATGTAAAATATACCAGTAGTACACTAGATTATTTATAATATATACAAAAAGCTCATATACCGTAATACCTTACTACTTTTGTTTTACGACGTTTGAATAATCGCTCATTAAATTTGCCATATAAAAAAAATATTATTTTTATTTCTCTGTTTGATATTACTCTCTCGATAACTAGCAATAATTAGTACGTCAAGTTGTAAAGTAGTGAAAATACAGAATTTCAAAAAAGCGGCCAAGTGCGAGTCGGACTCGCCCATGAAGGGTTCCGTAGCAGCAAGTAAATAATTTACGATTTATGACGTTTTAAAAAAATCTACTTACTAGATCTCATCCAAACCAATTTTCGGTGGAAGTTTACATGGTAATGTACATCATATATTTTTTTTTAGTTTTATCATTCTCTTATTTTAGAAGTTACAGAGGGGGGGGGGGGACATTTTACCACTTTGGAAGTGTCTCTCGCTCAAACTATTCAGTTTAGAAAAAAATTATATAAGAAACGTCAATATCATTTTTGAAAGACCTATCCATAGATTTATTATTCCAAATAGATACATGAAATGAAAAACGTTTACGTCACGTAGGAAATATTGATATTTCTTATTTTAAATTAATTAATTTAGTGAGACATCTGAGTTTTACTTATTTAAAAGTAAAACGTATAACTTTTATGTTTAAATACCTCACTGAAGAATAATAGACCATAATAACCACTGCAGTTTACGTTCCCTCTAAATATGAAACATTTCATTTGGTTACGTCAGTTATAATTTTCAGCGCTGATCTGAATCAGTCAAACAAAATCAATAACGCAAATCCAATTTTGATTTCTTGATTGAAAGGAGAACAGAAGCATAAATGACACTCATTGGTACCCGTGAAATACGGTAGGTTTTAATATCATCGTGGTAAGAGGTGTGAGAGAAGGCAGAAGGGTGGATGCTGAAACTTTTCCAGAGCGGAGTGGGAGGGAGCGGGTGTTTGAGATGGGCAGGGTTCTGACGTCCCGTTCCATCTACGTACTCTCGGTGTGTACTACGCATGCGTACACTACAGCCGCGTGCTTGCCTCGTGGCAAACACGACGGCCATTACGAATGAAATTCAACGTTTTTCAAAAACTACGTACCAGACAACACAAATACTGTTAAAAAATTATATTTCTTTCTCCATTAATCCGATATTATATATATATATATATATATAATGTGTGTGTGTGTGTTCAGTAACACATTTACTTTACACACTATTTCTTTTATGAGGCTTCTTCGTAGAGCTTGCAATATAAATGTAGAAGAGCATGTCTGAGAATGAGATAGTGAGACTTTAAGAACTAATATACGAGCCTTAACGTAATAGCTCTTATTTACGAGCAGGATGTTAACTGGGCAAATGCTTAAACATAACTTATCGGGATAACGCAAACGTATACGGTACCGGCACAATTATTGCGCGTTCTTAGGTGTTACGTTCTAAATTGTCTTGGTCACGTACAGACACACATTTGTTATGACTTGAAAGAACTTAAATTATCCTATGTACACAAATATTAACTGTTAACCTAAATGTTAGCTGAACCCTAAAGAAATCGTAGATACTTAACTTATCAAGTCTATCGCTGCTAGATAGTCGTGTAATAGATTCCGAATAACACTTTGTTTAATAAACAAGTAAAATGTTACTTTTTGTTAAGTGTTGCATAAATTTTTAAAAAAGGTTTTAAAATAATAAATATTTGATCGAAGCTTAAAAGATGCTTGTTAGCTGTATTAGTGTTACTAAGGTAAAATTCTTTTTGAATTTTGAATCTAGTAGATTTTAATTATCAAGTAACATATTTGGCGTTTTCTCTGTAAGAGTTAGTTACCACTGTCTTCAATCAGGACTTGACTTGTGCTTGAAATATCTCGACTTACCTGAAAATAAAAGGAAAATATTATAAGATTATACCATTATTGATAACGTTATATCTGAATGTCCCAGGTTAGACTGGGACTTGTAGCTCCCACGTTTAGAGACTTATAACAATTAAAAAAATGTGCCAATTGTGTTACCTGCCAAACATAACGCAAAAGTCAACGTATAGTCTATTGAGGTATTATGAAGGTGATGGACTAGTCATCTACCACATATTTTACAATTTTTCATCTAAGCCTATATTTTTTGGCTAAACTGAACGTATTCCGAGTAGCTCGCCGCTGTTCGGACTCTGCCTACCCCCTCGGGGATTACAGGCGTGACATTAAGTATGTTATGAGTTATGGTATGCTATCTTAGTTTTACAGAAGAGGGCCATTAGAGCTATTTACAATCTAAAACCGAGAGAGTCTCTTAGAGATAAATTTAAAGAAATAAATATATTAACTTTGGCCTCTCAGTATATTTACGAAAATTTAATGTATGTTCACAAAAACAAAGGTAGTTTTAGTAAAAAAAAGTGATGTACATTGTGTAAACACTAGGAACAAACACAAGCTAGTGATGCCAGTTTCTCGACTCCACAGAGTCAGTAATTCATTCTTGGGGCAATTACAACATTCATTATTACAACATGGTGCCGGAAAGTGTACAGGTTCTCTCTATTACCAAATTTAAATGTTTTATTAAGCTGAAACTGTATGAAAAGGGTTATTATAGTGTAAATGAATACATGGTTGATAATAACCCCTGGGAATGAGGTGGTCGCTTCAAAGCAGTTTCTAAAATAAATTTTGTAAATAGTTCGTAATTATTTATATTGTAAAATTTATTTTTAAAATAAAGTCTCGCTGGGTTTCTTGCTGGTTCATCCCAGGACAGAGGGTTTTTTTTCGAACCAGTGGTAAAGTAAAAAATGACTTTCAATAAGAATTACACATGTAATGTATATTGAATAAAAAAATATTCTATCCTATAAAGAGTAACTTAGGTTACTTTTATTTTAGATAAAGAATTAGGGTTTCACGCTAAAAATTTACAACCCATGAAATCCAATCGTAATAAACTAAACGCGGGCCAAGTCGCGGGAAACAACTAGTATTTCAATATATCTATCAAATACTAGTCTTACTGAAGTTATTCATAACTACACTCTACGATCCAGTCAACAAAAGATTTAAATTTCGGAATAAAAATTGAACTGAAAAATGGTATATGTAGGTATAATAGACTATGACGTTATAAGTGAATAATTACGGCAAAATAGGGACTTTTCGAGGAACCTACAAAACACGTATGTAAAAATTATTATAAAATAATCACTTTTTTATAAATACGTATATTATATTAGGCAACCTTCTCCTCAACCTCCATGTCATCTTATTATACTAAAAAACTTAGCTTTGATCAGAGTGTTGCCTCAAAAATTGAGCGGTGTGCCGTTCAACTAGCTGGCTCAGCCGACGCTATTCTGCAATTTTCGTTAGATAACAATATGTTTTACTCCGAATTCACTTTGGACTTTTTAAAGTGTAAATATAATCTTTACAAACGCACCACTAATAATATATAAAAATAAATATCGAGTCCGAATTTTGGTGATTTCTTTATTGGTAATAAACTAACATATACATTGTTAATAAGAATGTTACGTGATACGTAGTTACATTGTTAAGTGGTAGAGCTACGATGCAGCTATATTCTGTTGTAGCACGAATGGCTCCGTTGAACTGGGGAAAGACCACGATCTTACAGAATACCGTGGTAAAATAGTAGCTCAATGCTGCTGTGTTTCGTATGGTGAGTGTAGAAAACCGGAGACACTTTTTACTGGAAATGAGACATTCAATATTAGTCCTCAGGGGTGACAACGCATCTGGAGTTTAATTAATCGAGAATATATGTAAATGTCTGTATTTCACGGTATCCATTTACCATTAAATGAGCTATTCTATAAAAAATGAGCCCTTTTGTCAATAAATATAGAATTTGTATAACTTACCTACAGCGCCATCTATCGGATCCCAACATAGCTACGAAGCTATGTCTCTACAAAAAATTATAATCTATATGTGGGTACTCCTATAGGTCAAGTCGTTCAAAAGTTATTCGATCAGTAATAGACGCACAATCAATATATAAAAAAATATTTAACTACATGCAACTATTGTCATTTACACATGTACTTATTTCACTTATATTTTGATGTTATCACTATAAAACTTTCGCATTACGGCATCACTTCATCACAACGAATTAATTTATTTTCAATGGTCATTACAATATAGGGTTTTAAAATTCTTAAGTTTTAGGTGAAGATAAGCTACGTTTAATAACTATATGTATTTATTTAATTATAGGTCTATAATCTTGTTTTTATATGTATTACTGAAAAACGTCTGTCGTCGGAGCCAGACTTATGAGCAATTATTGTGAGTCATAACACAAATATCGAATGTTGTATTATAAACTTAAAATTCAACATTTAACATTTGTATTAAAAATACAAACGTTATGTCAAATACTTTTTATATTCATATATAAAAAGCATACGGTTGATAAAGCGGTTTTGAATCCCGCAGGGAACAAGTATGTATCTGTATGGCTTACAAATAATTTTTTCGCGTATAGATGTTTTTCCTTGTGAAATTTATATATGTAATCTGTCTTCACGATACAGGACATAATCCAAGTGAGGAGATAATGTTTTTAAAGAATAAATTTAAAAAAAAATATTCTTTAAAAACCTTCATCAACGTAACAAGCACTGGCTTATAAACAAGTAAGGAATAAGATGTATGCACACAAGCAAATGAAAGTAAGCAAATTTTTTTTAAACAAAATAGCAGTAAATGTAAGAAAACATTTTACCCAATCAATCCGAAGCTTTATGTAAATACATGATTAAATCGGCCGTCATGAAAACTTGAACTAACACTGATTGAAGATTGGAAAAAGTTTTTAGTGCGACGTATCAAAGCGTATTGATTTTACGTAGAGCAGTTGAACGTACCTACAGCGTATTGTTTAATTAAATTAAGACCTTGAGATTTAGATCTATTCCAATATTTATTTTGGTACAGTATTAAGTACAGTACAGTACAGTAGTCAGGTCATATATGTACCAATTTATGGTAGCTAAACCATAAATAACATCACATATTAATCAAGAGAATTTTCAAGTCCAGAGCAGGGCAAACCAACCCTCTTCCCAGATCATCTACATCTACATGCGGCGGCCCTGTATTCGCGCCCAAATAGCGTTAACAGATTCACAACAACCGATGCCTTAATCATCCTATCGAAGGAACATGGATAGGAATGATGCACGAAGCATTGCGTGCTTTCCGGAATGATTACTTTGCCTGAAGAGAGAACCCCTCTTTACCGCACGTCCAAACGCACGTTTTCGTTAGGGTTGACGTAAGAAAGATTAGATCTTGTGATCTTGTGGCTTCTGATAGATAAAGTGCAGAGACTAAGACGTATAACTTATAATTATATTTTATAATTATGAAGATTTAGTAAAAGTAAAGCAGCAGATTATACTCGTATGTCTCATAAAAAGTCCTAGTGTCTAGTGCCGTCTTTAATTTCTGACAAAGTTATGGAGCTGAAAAAAGTTCACCTTGCTATTGCAGTGTGAAACGGCGAATTTCACATGTTCTTAAATGAGCAACCTACATTTTGAAATGAATCGTACATCGACAAGTAGAGCAAGAGTTAGACAATGCACATCGATCACGAAGTCATTCAGATTTCGCTAGTCTTTCAATATGTTACCAATAAAGCTATTATTTATTATTATTGTAACACTCATAGGGGGGATATATTATGCCATAATTGCCACGTCTTGCAAGAGGGTTGTCAACTACCTACTTACAATTTTACGACACCCACTGGATAATAATAGGGTAGTGGATATTCTTAGAAAGCCACTACACTGTTAATTATTTTCTCCAGCAACTTAATAACGGCAAAAATCAGGTGAGGATGAAATTACAGCAGAGCTTCTAAAAGTGGTTGATAAATCGGAACTTAAAGCCTTTCAGAAGCTTTATGTCGTAGTTCACGATGGTACTACGACGCAAACGTAGAGCAAAAGTGTAGTAGTTTTATTCTTCAAGAAAACTTATAACTGAAAACTGTTCCACAGCATTACACTGAATTCTCCAGGAAATCCTTTAATGTTCAGGCTAACCTACTCTGGAATTCCTTACCCGAAGACATACGAAAAGCTCCAAGCAAATGCTCGTTCGAGAGATTAACTCGTGAACACCTTTTGAAACAAGACATCGTTTCATGATAAGAATGATACAGGTTGACTGGCAGAGAATGCCAGTCAACCCGTAGCAGTATAGAGAACTACAGATCGATTTTCCTTCTGAGCCATGTTTTACTCGACATTCATAACAAATCGTCTCGCACGCAGATGGAACGACTTCCAGCTTCTCAAACAAGCCAGTTTCCGAAAAGGTTTCATAAACAACGTGCATACCATTAAAGAAAGAGTATATAGAGAGTATAATATGCCGTTATGTCTGACGTATGTGTGCAAAGATTTAGGCGAAATTTAGGCGATGAAACACACCCTCCAGCGGTGTCAAGTTATCAGTCGGTATATTAAAGTGCTATTGAGATAACGCTACAATGTCTAACCGAGTACAGAACCAGAGCACGAAACCTGTTCAACTGCAGAGATGTGTAAGACAAGGTGAAGTTATAGGTGAAGTTACAACCGACGAATTCAATTCAACTAAGCTACGTTCGAAAGACTGTGACAAATCTTCTTGACCGATATTCCTCAGAACCATACGACAAAAGTGAGGACTTACGGAACCAAACGTAGTCTTTCACTGCTGGTCGTGTGAAAAAGCTTAAAGTCACTCTGCATATCTCTCGGAATATCTCTGGAGTAAGCTCGGAGAACCGACATCCTATTGGGATAAAAGATTCTCGATCAGAATCCTCGTAATGGCAAGCGCAGTGTTGAGCAACCCCCACTAGATGGAGTTATAGCCTGATAAAACACGCAGGTAGCCGATAGATGCTGGTGGCACAAAACCGTAATTTGTGGTAATCTATGGAGCAGACCTGTGGACTTTTTATAGGGTCAAGTGATACTGAAAGCCATTATTTGCGAAGCAGAATATAAGACATTTCTGCTTGTGTTCTAATACGCATTCATGTAGTGCTCGCCATTTGTTATTCATAATCAGTCTATAGTAAGCCATTCATTACTAATAATTAGGTTATAATAGGATATTTGAAAAACAAAATAAACATAAATGGTTAGTGTTACTATCTTGAAGATATTGTCCCTACTTATATTCAAAAGAATCTAAATGACAAAAATGTGCTCGAAATATATATCAAATACCGATTGCACCAGTACCAGTTTACGCTCATAGAGTGCGTTCTTATCTTATACTTAAAGTTATAACGTAAAAATGAAAGCTCGTAGGTACTTATGATCGCCGTGATTATTTTTCTAATGCCTTTAATTATATTACATAAGCGGAAAGTAAGTAGACTATAAAGCCAATATACACATTATTAAATTGCACACTGCAGACTCATTGAGTGAAAACATTGTACATTAACAATTTGATATTTTGTCCTGTAATTACAAATACGGCAGATGGCGTTTCGGAGTAATGGAGCATTTGCCGCCAAAATTAGGCCACTGACAATGAGTCTAATTAATGTTTAGCCAACGAGGGAGTAAATTTGCACATAACATGGTAATTTTATATGTACATAAATTACATTAACACATTTGAATTTATAAAGTGACATCCGGAATCTGGATAGACAAATTTATAAAAAACACATAGTAAGTAACAAAGCTTTTTGTCTCAACAAAGCCGATAAAATGCCAGCGTTACTGAAGAAATAATAATAATTTGTTAATCGAAAATACCATCGTAATTAATATGAATAAATAATCTTTAGAGGCTATAGTACCGTACCAGACACATAAAATATAATTCAATTTTTATTCAATATAGATTACAAGTACACTTATTGAAAGTCATTTAAGCTTTACCACTGGTTCGAAAAAACCTCTGTCCTGGGAAGAACCAGCAAGAAATCCAGCGGAACTTTTTTTAAATAAAATTAATTTACAATATATTATTTTATACATTAGTATGAAAACATTTAGAAACATCATGCTAGCGATCACATCATTCCCAGAGCTTATTATCAATCATGTAATCTTTAGAAATATAATTACTCTTACTAAACAATTTTTGCTTAATAAACATTTTAAACTTTTTGATAGATGAAGCACCACACTACATGGAATGACCTGTCAAAGATACAGGAAGTTGATAGATGCAGGTGACTCACGGTGCTTTATGGTATCCTTTGAGGGAAACCTATGTTCTGCAGTGGACTTGTGTAGGGCTGTAATGATCAATGATGAAATTAGAGGATAAATTATGCTCGTCTTCTATTGCAATCTTAACTTCTACCGCGTTCTCGGCTCTGAAGCGATGAAAAAGAGGAAAGTAACATGTCTGAAAAATTAAAAAATATTGAAAACATGTGAAGTCTGCTAACATGCATTGTGGCAATGGACTTGTGAAGGGCTACTAGATGATGATGAAATAATCTTTTAAAAAAAGTTAATCCAAAGAATTATATGAAATATTCATTATATAACCTATAAAAATCAAAGTCACGCAAAACATAATGTAGTAAAAGCTACAATAATAAGTAAACTTAACATCGCGTGTTGCGGTCAATTTGTCGGGTCATTTGACAGCGGCTATATGGAATACGGGCAGTACTGTGAGGGCAATTAAAATAGCAATGCAGGGCTTCATTAGTCACGACAGGAGCCACTCGAGTGCCTCCAAAAGCCCTACGATAATATTTCATTATCACATTGATCGAAGTATTGTTGATATAAATTAGATATAATTTAAGGAAAATTTTAAATAATGTATGTTTTGTTTAGTTATATTATGTACTCAATAAAACTCGGGCAATTTTTTATTATGACTTGACATAATATATTTTTATATTACCTTAAAGTAAAAGATTCTATTATTGGTGATTGTTATCATGTTGAGACCCCAGACCACTGTAGGTCAGGGGTTAAGTGTTCGTCGTAAATTACATCCTAGGCGAACAATACAAATTCGATGCCGGTCGGCACCAATAAAAATGTTAATCACAATTTTAAGTGTTGATTTACCACATGCTCGGCAGTTAAGGAAAACATAGTGAGGAATCCTACATGTGTGAGGAATAAAATATTTCGAAGACATGTGGCAGTCCGCCAATTGTTCCATTACCCATCATTACATTACATCAGATATGAGACGACACCTATGCCCAGCATTGGGATGTATATTAATTAACCTTCAGTTTATTAGATAATTTATATGCGCATATAAATTAACCTTCAGTTTTAATTTATATGCGCATTTCTTTATATGCTTTTAACTATGAAACATACTAAAAATGAAAGAACGCACAAAACTTTCGAACAGATTGAGATTTCCAAATATTATTTATCATTCAGTGACACGGTAAGCAAAGTTGTCACGGAAAATTTGAGATCACAAAGAATTTACTGCAGAAGGCTAAAACGCGATTCAAGTAGTCAAAGGCGACCGAAATAACGTAGCCACAACCCGGGGGCGTATAGCGCGCCCTGGGGAGTCGGGGCTGTTGAATAGTCCAACAATGGAATCTGCTTTAGTGGAACCTTGATACTTATAAATACATACATAATTGTCGGCCACGTAATCCTCCTAACTCCATGGTAACAAATGGTTCACGATATCGATTGCACGATGAAACAAAACTATTGAAGATTATCACTGAGACGACGTTGCAGTAATTTTCAACCAACTTCAAAAAAAGAAGGTGGTTCCCAATTCGACTGTATTTTTAATGTGCGTTACCCCCGAACTTTTTTCGAGGTAAACCGATTTTGATGACCGTGACCGATTCTTCTTTGATGACTCTGAAACTCTTCTCGTGTGCTCCCATACAAATTTGATCAAGAAATGACCAGTAGTTTTTGAGTTATCCTTTATAATGCGTATTTAATTGACTACGACTTTAATGATGTTCTCATTTTATTTATATTGAAGTCGGTTGTACAAAATTTTTATTTTACCACTTGTTAGCTTTTTTTAACCTCTGTAAATCTACTCAATTGTAATTATTGCCCAAAAACAATATCATTTTTTTAACTGATAATGCGGGCAAGGGTAAGTAAGACAGAAACGCAAATATATAATAAACAAATCATAAAGATGACACTAAATTACTATTTAAATGTATACCTAGCACAGATTCCATAGTGAAACCGTTTAAAACTTATATCTACTTATGATTTTTAGGACATGTTGAAGACACATATATGACAAATATATTTTTATTTTAACCAAGAGAAAAAAATAAAAAAAATCCAACAGTTGAGGCGCTCGCGGCCCTCCGGCCCATACCAGATGAGCCGAAATATCTTTTAGGTTGGACATACTCATATGTACCTACATTGTTTTTTCTAAAACTCTCTCGCTTTACTACTAATTCTGTCGACAATAGCGAGGAGTGAGGTAACGTTTTTATACGTACTCGTACGTTACTAGGAGTGGGCTTTAATGTTATAGTATTGATTTTGAAGTTTATTGACAATTAAAAGCATATTAAAAATAAATGAAAAATGTTTTCTATTTATTTTTTCTTTCTATTAAAAATCTTTTAATCCATTGCTTGATTTGACCTTTTCAAGAACGCGATACTGTACTGTTTCGCACTCATGTTAAACCCCATCATTAGTGTGTAAAATTTCATCATCATAACATAGCTCTCCCCCACGGAATGCCTGAATGTGGTATTTTCATTATTATATATATTTATGTGTTGTGTTCTTGAATATAGGTATATTCTGGTGATATATTTTTCTTGCATTTTTATGGCCTATAAATAATTTTTCCGGTGTTAGAAATTTATTCATGTTAAATTTATATATTTAGGATACACTTACGTTTATTTTTTTTAATAAACAAAAACTATAAATAAAGCTATTAGATATATTAACGACAACTATGATGATTCAGCGAATACACCTTTACCACCCGTAAACAGGCTAGGGTAGTAGCAATGCAGCCACCTTTTACGAAGGGTAACCTATAGATCCAGTATAATTACTAAATGAGGCATTCCATCATAATTTTTAACACTAATTACGCTTAACTTTGCACGCGTAGCTTTCTTTACTTTACAGTTAGCCACGGGTGTCTATGGACTATTGGCTATAGCAGTAATTTATGATGTGAACTACTGGCTTCTTGATTGCTACGGCGAAACTTCTGAATAGTTACTGAAAGATATTTAGTGTGCAGGAAAATATTATGGTGAAACAAATATAGATAATCGTAAACAAATAGGTGCTCCCTTGTACTGGCCTAAAAGTTTCCGATACAACGCAAAATTACGCTGAGATCGGAGGCGAAATCGGATACAACGCAGAGAGATGAAGACAATTATAACTTTAAATCGTTTAGATTACTCTGGTAGCAGCTCAAGTAAATATATATCAAGTTCAAAAACACAAATTTTATTGTATCCAATAAAAAGCTTAAAAATAGTTGTAACACGAATGGGTCGGCTCGACCGGGGAAGGACCACGCTCTCACAGAATACCAGCGTAAAATAGCAGTTTAACACTGCTGTGTTTCGTATGGTGAGTGTAGAGAACCGGAGACCCTTTTTACTGGAAACGAGGCATTCCATCTTAGTCCTCACGGGTGACAACGCATCAGCATTTTGATTCGTAATCGAGGATAAATGTAGATGTCTATGGGCCACAGCAACCACTTATCATCAGGTGGACTGTGTGCTCGTTTGTCACCGTTTTCCTATAAAAAAAATCTATCGAGTTTGCAAAAAAAAAATTGAAAAATAGGTTTTTAACGATCTATTGAAGTCGCGCTGTGCCCGAACGACCGATTTGGACAACCGAGAGAGACAACTGCAGCTCTGACCGATTACTGATTATACCTATGAATAGTTGATGAAATCATTAACTGTATTATTGTGTTTTCTCCTTCAAAACTGGATTGTTATAATTTTTTTTTTTTTGCAATTACAATATAAGGAGGATTGTGGCTATGTCTGTACGCTTTTATTTTCTTTTAAATCTTCGTTAACAACTTTAAATGGGCAGTTTTAGTAATATTAAAAGATTTCTTCCCTTTAACATTTCCGTTTGAAAAATAATTTATTCATGAAAAAAAAAGACAGGGACATGGCAATGGTAGATATAGATGGTATCATAAAAAATATTTGCTCTTATGTCATTACCCAGAAAGAAAAGGAATATGTTTATATCGATTAAACGCTGCCCAGATATCTAAGACAAAACGATCTAAAGCAATTTCGATACATTGTATTACAACAACAACGCCAGCAACTAAGAATCTGTTATTAAAACAAAACATTGAATTACAATCAAATTCAATTCAAATTACCAGGGACTGAGTAGGCTGTGGTAAATGATACTCGTCCGTTCTGGTAATGTCATATTTATGAATAAGTAACAAAATATTTAAGTAGTATAAACCTAGATACACAGATTACACAGGCTTACATAATGGTCACACAATACACCGACATCATCTCAGCTTCGCAATCCTAGAGGGAACGAAATCGAAGCATGTAAAACCACAATATTTCAGACAATGGTGAAACCCACGCAATGTTCACCGAACAAAGAGGCCACGTTTACTCCAATGCCCGAATTTATAAACGCAAACGTAACAAAAGAAGCATTAGAGATATGTTATGTATAAAGCTGGACACGTATTGTTTTTCGTATATACATAAATATATATCATGGAAAACGTATGCGTTACGTACATCATATTGTATTTTCTATGAATAGGGACACGTGTAGTTCACCACGAGCTAAAAGCGCATCTAATAACATAGAATCTGCTGCAGTTCTATGTCATTAGATGCGGTCGTAACAGACGGCAATTGTCAATGAATTAGCTGTTATTAGGGAATTAGACAACAGACATAGTCTGTTATTAATTAATTTCTATCACATATTACATATTATATAATGTCATATATTTTACATTACACTAAACTGTCTCGTGAAACCGATGGCTTTTGTTTGCTGGAACTGGCACTTACGACTACGGCATGCGTGTTACTGCACTTTACGTCACCGTTACCGTTACAGCCTAACAATAGACGGAACCTTGGCGCAGTGGCATAGCAATGAGTTGCAGCGCAAAGGGCCGCGGTTTGGAATCCCGCACGAAACAAATATTTGTATGGCCTACAAATAATTGTTCCGGGTCTGGATGTTTCTCCTTATGAAATTTATGTATGTAAAATGCCCCCATGATAAATAAAGCGAAATCCTAGAGGTAACGTTTCTTTAAAAAGAATCGTCTTCCTAATAACGACTAAAAATAGAAAAAAACTGCGGTTGCCAACCCGCATGCCAAGTTGCCACTAAGGGAAATATAGTGGGGTCCTATGTCCAGCAGTGGACTTTAATAAGCTTTAAGTGAAATAAATGAATGGTCTTTGAATATTAATAGATCCTACCTGGTCGAAGGCGGGGCGGGTCGCTAGTCCCTACTTGTATTTGTTCGTTTTTTAAGGTTCCGTAGTTACACAACAAGGAACCATCATAGCATCATGTCCGTCCGTCCGTCCGCGGTTTTACTCAGAGACCCTATGTGCTACAAATTTTGTAATTTTAACAGTGGTAGAGCCACGCGGCAGCTTTTGCTGTCGCACGGATGGGCCGGCTCGAACCGGGGTGGTACCACGACCTCACAGAAAACCAGCGTGAAGTAGAGGTTTACCTTTGCGTTTCGCTTGGTGAGTGCAGGTGGCCGGAGGCCCTTTTTACTGGAAATGAGGCATTCCATCTTAGTCCTCACGGGTGACAACGCATCTACATTTTGATTTGTAATAGAGGTTAGATGTAGATGTCTATGGGCCGCAGCAACCACTTACCATCAGGTGGACTGTGTGCTCGTTTGTCACCCTTATCCTATAAAAAAAAGTATTTGTTTTAGATTGAAATAAGTCAAGACATTTCCTTTTATTTATTTTTAATAAACTACATACATATACTCTTGCACACAAACGAGTACCTAATCATTCCACCCGATGATAAGTGAATGCTATTAACATTACTAATAGCCCATAGGCTAACCTCAATTAAAAAATAAAATGCAGATATTTGTCTCCCCTAAGGAAATAAGACGGAATGCTTCAATGTCCGAGTGGTCCTCCCCAGTCGAGCCCACTTATTTGTGCTACCGCTGTAAACCAGTAGCGTTGCTCTGCTGCGTACTTTTATTTAAATATTCCTGAACATTCGATAGTTACAAAAAAAAACGAAGTGGAGTGGCAAATTCTACTAAAAACTTAAATAAAGAATGTCTCTGTGAAATCTGAATACCGTTAATTCTGATATAACTCAATCTATTGATCATAAAAATGAAATTTTAATTTAAATACTTGCGTATTCGGGTAACCTACATTTTATTGCTATACAAAATTCAATCAACTCCGTGAAATTATCTCTAATATAAACATAAGAAAGCAAACAGCTACAAAGATGCTTACAAAGGTGTCAAACCAAACACCTTGATTTTCACCGACTCCAAAAAAGAGGAGGGTTACAATTCGACTGTATGTTTTATGTTAATTACGCGATATATACGTCAAATGTAAACCTATTTAATGATTTCTTTTTATTAAATAGGCTACAATATAAGCGTGTTCATATATAGATTTGGAATAAAACCCTTAAGGGTGACAAAATAAGGAAAAAAATTTTAATATAACTATTTAAACGACATTGAGATTGTAATATTCTTTAGTCCACTCAAAAGGGTAAAAAAAAAACTTTTAATCATATGTAATAACTAAATTTAAAAAATTTCAAACCCTCCGAATCAAAATGAACTGATAATCTTCAAACGGTTGAACAGATTTTCTTGAAACATGGCTAAGAACACTCTCGATTATGGCACATTGCAAACAATAAAAAAATTAAAATCAGTTGATCCGGTCAGGAGCTATGATGCTGCAGACAGATACACAGATACACACCACAAACATATAACATTAACATCCCTCTGATTTCGTCGGAGGTTAAAACCCAACTTCGAAGAACCAAAAATAATAAGATAATTCCATATTCTGATGTCGGTGATAAGACACAGTGTAGGTATAGAAGAATTTAAGTCATGTTTTTATTACACTTCATTTTAGGTTTGATCGTAAGAATCTGTACTTTGTAACCTCGGGAAATTGATTCAGTCGCGAAAACATGAAGCGATAACAACGAGACACTTTCATTACAGCGATGTCCGGCGCTCAACGGTTCAATGTCCGGCACGGTCTATTTTAAACAAATCGCCTCTGTGTCTGTACGTATTGCACACGTGTTAGTACGAGTGTACTAACAAAGAATACGTTTCAAACGTGCACTTTGACCTTTGAACGGAAAAAATCACAACACACAACATTGATATGCTAATAGAGATCGAGAGAGAGAGAGAAAGACAAATGTATTCATTAGACGTTTTCCACTTTTTAACTGGAAATATTGTTTGGAAAATGATTTGGGATTAGATATTCACAAACATCTCAATTATGCGAATAGTAATATTTTTCCTCTATCTTTTATTAATTCACTACGGGCTAGGATTTTTCCAGAGTGTGCTAACTAGATGTATGGAACATGTCAATTATACTTAAAAATCTTTTCCTTTTTTCGAGAATGCACTAACTTGAATGAATAAATTGAAAAATCCCCAAACTGTAGAACGATTTGGTCATTTCATAAGCTTATTTTCAAAAATTACCAACAGAAACGAAATAAATGCTAAAATAGCATGACATAATATGATTTACTATAAGAAGTTTCCCAAAAACAATTAGCAAATGCTTTAGAAGTTATAGTTTTATATATTTTCCTTACTTGCCAATAGAAAACAGTAGGAAAAGAAAAATTTCTCAAAAATTTTAAACAATTCGTTGCCAAGGGGAGACCGTAAAAGTTTGCGAGCTCGCTGCGCTAAAATCAATAATTTCGTCTCACTCGCGGCGACTACTCTCTCTTACGTCTAAACGTTTAGTTGAACTCGTGAGGTATTAATAAATTACAAGAGATAGCCTGTAAATTGTACAAAACACGAAACACTTTTTCGAGTTTTATACCAATTTATGATTATGGTTTATATAATATAAGCATATAACTCGTATTTAAACCCATAAATATATTCATATATCTCAAAGTCAAAGAGAGCCAAGGATAATACAAACCGTAACACCTGACTGGCGTAGTATTTTAATTCATTAGCTACACCTATATAACCTATATATTATATACCTACTTATCACACTCTTAAAAGTGTTATTACCAATACCTATTACAGACAATACGATAATTATTTTACGAAGTCTATATCGACATGGTATAAATACGGTGTAGATCTACGCTGGCTAACTGGGAAAGGATCACGCTCTCAGGAAATACCAGCGTAAAATGCCAGCATACTGCTTCTATGTTGACGTATGGTAAATGTCAAAAACCGAAGATTTTTTTACCGGTAACGAGGCATTCAATCTTAGTCATCAATGGTGACAATGGATCTACATTTTAGTTCTTTCATTGATGACAGGTATCATGACCACTGCATCCACTCACCATCGCGTGAAATGTTGAATAAAAACATAAGAAAACACTGTCAAAATATTTTCATAGCCAAAAACGTTAAGCAAAAACTTTAATAATAGTCATAACTGCAAATATTTAGAAAAAATAATCATGATAAACGTGAGAATTTTATGTAGGTACTACATTGTGCATTCCCTTTTGTGTTTCGGTTATCTTTAATTACGGAAAGTTCTTTATTAAGGAAATAAAATAGTTAATCCTCTTATGTTTAGGTTGCACTGCAAATATACAACTACTGATAATGTCCTTCAGACCAAATTTATTGCTGTTTTCCGAGGCCCGAGCGTCGATCACCGCCAACTTCTTGACCCTGATCTTGACCCGACCCGGGATTCATACCTAGGACCTAATTATCAGCAGTCGCGCTTACAACCACTAGACTAACGATGATTAAAATAACATCAATATCATCCTCATACAGATAGAACTTAACTACAACTAATTTAGTTGCAAAAGTTTTTGGATTTATAAAATTTCTAATACCTAAAAATAAAGATTCCAATACTTGTTATATAAAAGTACTTAGAACCATGAAAATCATTCTACAATTTATAAAAAAAAGTTCACAATTATACTTCTTGCAAAAAACTGTAGATTCGTATAAGCCTAAGCCATACGATTTTCTATTCAAGCCCCCATAATAATAACATGCCCCCAATAACAAACGAGGAAAAAGCAACTTCCTAAACTCATCAGTTGAGGCCCGGAGCACGCTCGCGAGCTTTACTTGAGCAAAAACTTTCTTATAATATATACGAGTATGTATAACTATATCGCGCCAACTACCCGCGGCTACGACGAATATGTTACAATGGCCCGGCATTATAACTTTATGTTTTGTTTTATGAGGGTGGTTTGCGTGTGTGTGAAGAAAATTGTCATTGTGTTTTATAAATATTTTTGTTAAAACTTTTCTATCTTATTTCAAATTGTAACCGCACCAGTCAACAAAATTGGATATAGATTTAAAAAAAGTAATTCATAATATTACAAGAGTAAAAAACGAACTCGCAGTCCAACAAATCCAATTAAAAAATGATGGCTACTCGTAGCGCAGTGGCGTTTGATTGCGAATAAATAGATATTTATTTAGCACATCAATAACAAATGTTTCGGGTCTAGATGTTTGTCCATGTGCGATTTATGTATATGAAACTAGTGTAGTGGTAACGTTAAAAAAGTTCAAAGAGGCTACATAATAAGTCTAATAGAGCCTACAGCAAAATTGATTAATATCTAGTTATAATTTCACTATTATAGATTAGCTGCAAAAAGCAGCTACTCTATTAAGAACAAAAGAATATTTTCGTGGCTTTCAACATTCAAATAATTTTACTTTAATGTGAATTTGTTGTTAAATGGGAAGTAAATCTAATTTTAATAATTAAAATTTGTAAATGAATAGTATATTACGAAAATAGTATTTAACTTAGAATACGCCCCTGCTCACATTCGAAAGCATTTTGCAGGTATCATTCCACATCGTTGGGGTGTCTAGTTTACATCCCTCGTAGACGTCTCAAATAGGTGTTTACGTAGACAATGAATGCGTGCAATGTCGCCAAGGGAAACGATTCTCTGAACCTAACTTCAATGAAATGTATCTTCACATTCTTAAATAGAAAATGTTATAGAGTAAAATTTAGACACACAGCGATTCGTGAACTTTGAAAATAAAATGCAAATGTTTGCAGTTTGCGTCCGTTGAATTTTCTAAATGTTTGCAGTGCGACTGAACTGTTTACTCCGTTTATGTCCTTTTTGTCCTAGGTTCGCAAGTTTTATAATAATAAAATTCACGTGCACTGAAATTAGTGTATTGTTCAAAAATAATAACAATTATATAGGCATTAAAAAGGTCATGATAAATTAGAGGATATGTTATGCTCATCTTTTATTATACTTCTACTATGTACTCGGCTCTGACGTGGTAAAAAAGAGGAAAGTAGCATGTCTGACAAATAAAAGAAATTAAACATGTGAAGTCTGCCAGCATGCATTATGACAACGCGGTGGAGTTATCCTTGTCTTAAATCTCTCTCCGAAATGAGAGTAAACTAGTAGGACAGTAAGCTATTACCACAGTTTAAAGATCTTTCTTTAAACCGTGCTATAACTTTATATTTATCACGTTCATCTCTGTTTAGCGAACAGTAGAAATGGTTTGTGTCGAACCCGAGCTCATTGTTGTAAGTGTTTACAGATCTACAACACCGAATGTTAAAAATCTGAATACCAATATGTTTTAAAATGGGGAAGAACTGAGCCCTGTTGAATTCACTGTTTTTCTTGGCATCACTCTCGATGCAAAGCTTCCGTAAGGCCCTCATATATCGAAATTGGCAAGCAGACTAAGCTCTGCACCTTATGCAGTAAAAAATATTATTTTCATAGCATAATGTCTTATGGGATTTCACTATGGGGAAATGCAGCTGATTTAGAAATTATTTTGGTTTTTCAGAAAAGGGCCATAAGAGCTATTTACAACCTAAAATCAGTATATTTACGAAATGTAATGTATGTTCAAAAAAACAAAAGCAGTTTTAAGCAAAAAGTGATATACACTCTGTAAACACTAGAACACGACTAGCTAGTGTGATACCAGTTTCTCGACTCCACAGAGTCAGTAATTCATTTTTGGAGCGATATATACGCTATTACAACATAGATCACAGAAAATATACAAGGTCTTTCTATTACCATGTTTTAATATTTTATTAAACAAAAACTGTATAAAATATGTATTAAGTATAATATAAATGAATACATGGTTGATAATAATCCCTGGCAATGAGGTGGTCGCTTCCAAGCTGTTTCTAAAATAACTTTTGTAAATAGTTTGGACATCCATTCATATTGTATAATTTACTTTAAAAAAAGTCGAGTTGAGTTTCTTGCTGATTCTTCCCAGGACAGTGATTTTTTTTCAAACCAGTTGTAACAATAAAAAATGACGTTATATAAGAATTTCATGTTATATATATTGAGTAAAAAATTATTCTTTTCTATTCTAAAAAAATATTCTATTCTATTATATTATTTTAAATGCCATAACGAAATTAAAACTTAGTTCTCAAAGACAACCTAAAAGTATTGGTTTATGTACTCACATATAATTACAAATTCATTACATAAAGGTTATTGATCAGGTAAAAAAGTTATATATGCAGATTCCTACTTATATTCCGATTAATAATAACTAGGTTTTAATGTATTTTATATAAAGAAAAGAAATATAAAATATAATTCAAAAGTGCGCTCGATACAATTATACAAAATAGGCATTTTTGTATAAAAATTATACTTTTGAACAAAAGCAAGAAACTCCTTCATATAAACATAATTTGTGAGAAATAAAATATAATGAGTATGAAAAATCGAGTGCGTTTTACCCACATTACCTAAGATGGCGGTAATTTACCCGGAAAGGATTTTACATGGGCCAAAGTACACAGGGGACAAAGCGAAGGTAATATTACTCTGTTTTAAAACAAACGAGAAAAAGCAAATAGAAGAGAATTATGTCTGTGATAAGTAGTAAAGAAATGGTTTCAGCGTCGTATAAAGTAAATGACTATTTGCCGTTGTATATAAAACATGGTGATGCTATCATTCATTTGTCTTGTCCCTAACTAACACTAACGTGGTTTCTACCAAGTCGGTGTTTTGTTTAAAAATAAACTTTATGTTGTATGCGGCAGAAAATTAATAATAAATTAACTGCGGTCTATTATTCATGAGTATTTCAACTGAAAAATGTTTCAATATAGTGCATAATAAGAAGCCGATTCTAATAACTTTCCTTTAATCTATGTGAACGCGATATTTTTTAAAATATGGTACAGCAATTTTGAAGCAATAATTCGGAAAGAATTACAAAAATTCAAACAAAAAAAATTATGCGATTAGTATAGAGTTGTGTTTCAAAGAGCTTTTTTTGATACGATGGGACTGAAAGAGTAAAAATTAAAGTTCCAACCTATGTCATGTTCATGGTGGGCAAACAGGGACAGGGTCACACCACAAGCCTCTTCTCAATTCTGAGAGGGTTATGGAGCATTCAATGTCAGAAGTATTTTATTCCTGGGACATCTTGTATAATTATGTATACCGAAAAGTTTAATTTAAATTGATAAATTTATGAAAAACTAGTTGTTAGGATTAACTTTAGCTAGAACCAAGTGTTACCCATTAAAAATTCCGACGTTAATGGTCAAAAACTCCTCAACTTTTATATAAAACAATCCAAAGTATCAACAAATCATAAAACCAAGGATAAGTAGTAAAAGCACTATAACGACGAAATTAAAACGAAAATATTCTTGAGCTTTTTAACGAGCACTAAAATACGTTTGAATAGGAATTATTTTCAAAAGTGTGTTTCGTAGCATTTGATAAGATATAAAACTGAAAAATTTTTATTTTTGTTCTATAAAATAAGCAGATATACATCCCACTATTGAGCATATACACTTCTTACTTCCACCACAGAATACATAATAGTACAAGAACTTTCAACATAGTTTTTAGGATAAGGAAAATATCGTCGCGCTTCGCCAATACGTGCTGACGGACTTTATATACGAATTTCATCCAAATGTTTATCTTCGCCGCCAAACACGTAGTAAACCAACACTTAAAATTGCAATTAATAATTCCATTGGTGCCGACGGAGATGAGAACTCGGTTCGCGTAACATAAGTTACAACTCTTATCCCTTGAGCTACACCGGCTCGTTGTATAAAGAGTACAAATAGTAAAGTTAAAAATATAAAAATAGCCGCGCTAAGTTTACCGAAGGGTATAACAAAAATTTCTCGATATTAAAAAGGAATAAAGACACGCGCTTTCCGTTAGCGGATCGCTTTATGCAGGTTTCCTCACGATGTTTTGCTTCAGCGCCGAAAACGTGGTAAATCAGCACTTATAATTACAATACATAGTTTTAATAGTTAGTTACGTTGAAACCATATCACTCAATATAAATAATTAAAGTCTTCTTTATCAGACCGTAAAATTTCACTGCTGGTCTCCTGTTAGGTCTTTCACGTTGAAGAGAGGATTTCGGGAATCGTCACACTTAGCAGGCGAATTACCGATCGCAGTTCCCGATGTCTCGCACATTTGACGGTGCTCACCTTTGCCGATTTGGGTATTTTACGACTGGCGTAAGCAACATGATTGTACCGCCATCTATTGGAATCCACTAGATCTCTTTGGTATATTTGTCGCCTCTTAGGAAAATAAAGTATTCGACTGCATAAGTTGTAACACTTGTTTGTTAGCATAGAATACTATAATAATTGTCAATAATAACCAATCAAGCACCTTGTAAGGCTTATGCGGGTATCGTATAAATATTATAACCATAAATGTAGGTTTTTTTTTATAGAAGAGGTGGCAAACGAGCATGCGGCTCACCTGATGGTAAGTGACTACCGCCGCCCATGAACAACTGCAACACCAGGGGAATTGCAGATGCGTTGCCGGCCTTGTAGAAAGGTGTAAGCTCTTTTCTTGAAGGTTCCTAAGTCGTATCGGTCCGGAAAATTCTCTGGTGGTAATTGATTTCACAAGGAAGTTGTGCGAGGGAGAAAACTTCTTCTAAATCGCACAGTGCTGGACCGCCAATCATCCAGATGGTATGGATGGTAACGCGAGTTTTGTCGCGATATGCGATGGTGAAATTGAGCGGCTGGAATTAGTCCGAACAATTCCTCAGAGCACTCCCCGTGATAGATGCGATAAAATACGCAAAGAGATGCCACATCTCTACGCAGTGCCAGTGTATCGAGCCGATTAGAAAGAACTCGGTCGTCGACGATTCGAACCGCTCTGCGCTGGATGCGGTCAAGTGGAAGGAGCTGACACTGGGGTGCCCCGGCCCAGAGATGAGAACAGTATTCCATGTGGGGCCGAACATGCGCTTTGTAAAGTTGCAAGCGATGTGCCGGCATGAAATACTGTCTCGCTCTGCTGAGCACGCCAAACTTTTTAGAGGCGAATTTGGCCTTCCCTTCCAAGTGACCACGAAACTGCACACTATTCGATATGTCGACGCCAAGGATTCCGATACTAGCTGAGGCAGCAAGGGGAGTGCCTTCAAACTGAGGAGATACGACAAAGGGGTTCTTTCTGGCGGTAAACGCGCAAACTTGTGTCTTCTGGGGATTGAACTGGACTAGATTTAGTCGGCCCCAATCCGAGACTTTGTTAAGCAAAGACTCGACTTCAGACACAAGTTTGTCCCGGTACTCAGCGACATTTTCCCGAGAAATATTGGCACGGCCGGTATATAAGGCATCACCAGTGCTGTCGTCCGTATAGCAATGAATGCTACCAGTTAGCAACATATCATTGATATGCAGGAGAAACAGCGTTGGTGATAGCACGCAGCCTTGTGGAACACCAGCGTTAATAGGCTTGAAATCAGAGCATGCACCGTCTACTACGACCTTGATACTCCGATCAGCAAGGAAACTGGTGATCCATTTGCACAATTTCTCGGGAAGCCCATAGGAAGGAAGCTTCCAAAGAAGCGCTTTGTGCCAGACCCGATCGAGGGCCTTCGCTATGTCCAAACTAACGGCCAATGCCTCCCCCTTGGACTCTATTGCCTCCGCCCATCTATGAGTCAGATAGACTAGAAGATCACCAGCTGATCGACCTCGACGAAAACCGTACTGGCGGTCACTAATCAGCTGGTGATCCTCAAAGTACCTCATGAGCTGGCAGTATACATATACTGAACGCGTAGAGATAAAGACTAATCAAGAAAACTATCGCGCACTTCGAATTCGCACAGTCTACACTACCCACTTACATGTAATAGAAAAACATACCCAGCTAGGGTAGATGGATATAAAAAAAATCTAAATATAACATAAGACGATGGACGATAGACAAGTGCTAGATCCGCGCTGCAGCTATATTATAATTGCAGCACGAATGGAATGGCTCAAAAGGGGAAGGACCATGGTTTCACGGAATATATGCGTAAAATTGTAGCTTAATGCTACCGTGTTTCGTCTAGTAAGTGTACTAGCCCGGAGAACCTTTTTACTGGAGTCGAGGCATTCCATCTTAGTCCTCAGGAGTGACATCGCATCTGCATAATGATTTTCTTAATCAAAGATTAGATGTAGATGTTTATGGACCGCAGCATCATCTTACTATCGGGTGGACTGGGTGTTCATTTACCACCCTTATTCTATAAAAAAATACTGATCATAACGTAAATATGCACATGCAACATATTCAATTACCTATTACCAAATACTTCTTTTAACCTGCATTTTAAATAATTTACATTAGTTATAGCTTAAAATGCAGAAAAGGTTTATGCACAAGAGCTAAATAGCTAAATATAAAAAAATAATTCTATATTCGGCCTATACCAGCCGAAAACAACAGCGAGGGTCGCAGTACCAATAACAAAATCGTTATTATTGATTTTAGTGTCGGGAACAATCAATCCGAATGATGATTCGCCGTCACAGCTAAATCGGCGACATCCGCCCGCCTCCCCCAAACTGATCTTGTACTTGAACAAATCTATGAAATCAACATCAAATGAAAGTTTAGGTACACGTCTCTGACAACATGAAATGTTATAAGATATTAGATTTACATTATTATTACTTACACTAAGTACCATATTGTATTACAAAAATCTTTATATAGCCTCCGTCGCAAAGTTCAGAAAGTCTTTTTTTTTTATTTTTAAGATTACATGTTGCGTTATATATAAAGTACATATGAAGTAAAGGAAGGAGAGTATACATTCCAGGCTATTTCAAATCTTGATATTTTAAACTACAACAAGATTCAAGTAATAATGAACAAAGAAATACCAATAACATATGAAATTATTTGTTTTACTACAGAAAACGTTCTTACTAAGTCCTTTATCCCTTTCCACCCTTGCACCAATGCAGTGGTCGACCGTCCCTACTACATTGCATGGGGCAAGCACCCGCATTGCGGAACCTGAACTATAATTCATTTTTAGAATGCGAATAGTCGCATTGTATCATTTCCATTGTGAAAATTATATTTTATGACAAGCTTAACGGAGCATGTTGTTATAACGTGGGCAGATAGCGTTTAAGAATGATTTAGCTAAGAAAATCACATTAAAGTATAATAAAGTACGGTTGCATTTACATTATAATTTAAATTTAACATTTTAAATTAAACAGTGAATTAATTACGTAGCAGTTTTAGAACATAATGATTATTGTTGCTAGGATAGATACATTTTTACCTTATATAAATACGACGTTATGAAGATAATTTAAAAGACAATAATTCTTTATCTAACTCATTTCATGCTCTGAGGATCTTTTCAGAGAGAATTTTTTTTTGAATAGCACGCAGCAATGGCTTTTGTTGTCGCTTTTTATAAAACCAAAGTAAATGTGAGAATGGAATACAATTACAATTTGGGATTTTTCTGTACTGTACTGTGTTTGTTAATTTGATACATTTTTAGATATTTACTTTTCTGCCGACTTCAAAAAGGAGGAGGTGCTCAATTCGACTTTATGTTTTTTTATGTGTGTTATCTTATAAATTTTTTTTCGGTGAACTGATTTCGATTATTCTTTTTTTATTTGATAGCTGGTACTTTTTGGTCAAATTTGAGCAAGGTCTGGCCAATAGTTTTGGAGTTATTCATATATATTTAATATTGAAGTCGGTTGTACAAAATTTTTAATTTTACCACTTGTTTATTAAATAGCTAAGAGTGGGTAAATAGGGAATGAAGATTTTAATGTACCTATTTAATCGATATTTTTGTTCGTTAATTACTTTACTCGCAATTCTTCAACACACTCTGCCTTAGCACCGACTTCAGATGGAAATATATTTTTTACTTTAATGTGGAAATATATTTGTTTTAATTTTTGAAGTCGGTTTTTTATTAATCTTAAAAGTTATTGATAATTATTTTTTTATTTGAAAGCACCAGCTTTCATATAAAAAGAGAATAATCATAAATTGGTTCACGTAGAAAAAAGTTATGAGGTAACACACAAAAAAATTAAATAAATACAGTCGAATTGAGTACCTTCTCCTTTTTAAAGTCGGTTAAAAAGAAGCATTTAAATCGGTCAGCCATTTCTGAAAAATCGTTGAACAGACATAAAAAAACATACGCGCTGAATATATAACCTTCGCGTATTATTGAACACAGTTAATACAAATGGTAAAATCAATAATTTTGTATAACCCACTTCAATATAAATTAAATGATAACATCATCAATGTAGTCCATGTCAATTAAATACGCATTATTAAGGATAACTCAAAAACTACTTTTCAGATATTGATCAAATTTATATGGGACCACATGAAAAGTACCAGCTTTTAAATAAAAAAATAATAATCATCAAAATTGGTTAACCTAAAAAAAGTTCTGAGGTAACACACAAAAAAAATACAGTCGAATAGAGCACCTCCTCCTTTTTTGAAGTCGGTTAAAAATATGGGCTGCCGTCAATAATTCAGCAATAATTCGATATCTTTGTATTTTAGTTATGAATATTCTACGACTTACACATGCCTTCGCCGAGGAATGACAAAATTAGAAAACCTGAAATATAAAGTAGGAAAACCAATCAAATTTTACACCTGTGCACATCATCAATTATAAAATCGGTATCGTTTTATTCAGTTACTGAACATTATAATTTAAAACTGTTTGCCAGCCCCTCTCAGACCTCTCTGACTTAAATGCTCCCATAAATATTGTAATTCACATAATATAGTAATCTGCATACCGTACCCACCTACCTACCTTTTGTCCCGAGTGTCCTATGAAGCTGCTATAGGAAATACCAGAAACATCGTTTGGTTTTCGATCGATGGCGAATGGCGATGTAACAATCTCTGAACGCTAAACGTCAAATACCCAGACCGGCAATGGAAAGCACCGTAAAAGGAGCGAGAGATCTGGTAGTGATGGGCAAGTGAAAAATATTGACATTCATCGTATCGATATATATCGCGTGATAAATATCGATATATCGAAATATCGTCATGTTTTGCATCATTTAGTAGGATAATGGCCAAAATTTTATTACTGGACGTTTCAAAGACGAAAAAAAACGACAACAGCATATGATTGCTTTTGTTGCTTAATGCTTTGTCTATTAAATTATAAAATGAATATAATATTTTAAAATATATCGAAATTGATACGAATTCAATTCTCTAAAATAAATATTGATATATCGCGATTAAAATAGCTACGATAAACATCGATACTTTTATGAGAAAATATCGATATTTATAAGTATCGATATTTTTACCCAAACCTAAGGTCTGGTACTCCGTTCATCAATCCCGGGATAGCCTTAGTGGTCAATTTGCATAAATTATACATAGAATAGATACAGTAACTCACAAATTAACTTTGTTAATTGTAATAATACAGTCGATCTTTATCGAAGCGAGTCAACATTTTGGACACTTCTGATGTTACTATTAATCTGATTATGCAATTTATGTTAGAAAATACCTTCAAGGTACAGAAGCAATTCCTTATATAAATTCCTAACATTATCTACGTTTTGTTTATAAAAACGAATTTAAGGGCTGACTAGAAACATTGTCATTATAGCCACTTCACAAGTCCGCAGCTGAACATAGGCCTCCCTTAAGGAGTGCAGCGAAGTACGGTATTAAGCCACTTGCATCCATCGACTATCTGCATTTCTTAGCAGTCGTAACTCTGGTTTGACTGCGTATAAACTCATTTCGCCCACCCTCCCTCTTTATAGCTTCTCGAGCCACTTTGAACTCCCTCATACAGCCCGCAGCAAAGGAAAAAAGTATCAGATCCATACGCCCTCACTTCGAATAAGAATAACCGTGTTAATTTTAGACCTATCCATTTGGAGACACTATTGAGGTTATATAGCACAGTGCTTAGTCCTTTACCGATGTTGAAAGTGAGTAATCGCTATTGATGTTGATACCGTATTATATTCTTTCAATGCAGCATTGAAGAGTTTCGGAGATATAACGTCACCCTGTCTTATACCTCATGCAGTTGGATAAGACTAAAAATATAATCTTCGTAATTATAATATGATAGAATTCTTCGATAATAGGTATATATTTCATTGCGTAAGAGCCTATATTATTAAAAATGTAGAAACATAATAATATATAAACCAATCACGCAATAGTTTCTTTTACTTGCCCAACAACCAGCTCTCCGCATAACGTACTCAGAAAGTTAAGTATATCGCGTGCGTTGGACAATATTTCTTTAAGAAATCGTCCATATATCACGCCACCCCTCGATAACATGCTTCCGCATTTCCGCTGACTGGACCCTACAACTGTAGTGATTAAACGACAGACTTACATGTACGACATGGGACTACTTACAAAACCGAAGTAAATAAATTCCGTCATCTTACGTTTCTACAATATTCATCATGAATGCAATCGTAGATGGTTTATATACAAATGTGAATTGCAATGAAGGAAGCGGGATATTTAAGTTTATTTGTACACTAGCTGTACCCACGACGTAATTTATTCGTTTTGAATTTTTATTACTTTGGAGATAACTTCCTTTATTTTATAAACTACACTACTGTTCCAATTCAAACAGTAATAGTTTTGATATTTTTTATAATTATAAGGAGTAATATCATCATAAAACCGATCTAGTGCGTGGATGATTTAAACACTGAGACTGTTGTATCAGTTAAATATCATATTTAAAATAAAAGTAAGTAATAATATGCACAAAGAAAATATGAAAAAGAAACTAAGAATGATAGTTGAAAATTTCTCTTATTTATAAAAACGAAGGGTTTCTTTTGCATTGCAAACTTTAATGATAGAGAGGGAACGATAATTCGTTTGCTGTTTAGTAGCAGCGTTAATGAGTCAATCGCTCCGTTATTGTGGTGTATTAAGAGACTATGGGTAAAGCGAGAAAAATGTAATAGCTTACAATATACGGTGGAATAACTATATCGGTTACGTAAAAGCTAGACATAAAAGACCCATATCGCCTACGGACAGCAACGTCTAAGGTACGAGAGTATAGTGTATTGCGCTCGTCAACCTGTCTGCCTACCGTGTCAATTATGGAAAATCATTAGGATACCCTCAGTGGAATCGCCCTACAACGGGAGAAGCTTGCAGTAAATTTTTACCTCTGGTTATACTGCAATCTATCGGTAGCCATAAGATTTCCCACAGTGGCCTCTTACGATACATATCGGACTAAATAGGTTGTGATGAATTCTCTTAAGTTGATAGCGTGTTACGCATTTTCAATAATATACCGTAAATAATATAGCATGAGACTATATTATTACAGCTTCGACAGTAATTAGAACTCACCAATCTAGTAGTCGGAGACTCTTAATTATTCAACAACATTTTTTTAAATACTAGTAATGCTATTAAACATTACTAATATACCCTTTAACCACATCTGGTAAGATTAAAATGCTTGTGTTAGAAGTGGTTCACGACAGTAGTCGAATGGCGGATTCGAACCCAAGACCTTTCGAGTTCGCGGTCCGCACCCGGCCATTAGGCTACTGACGCTTCGAAAAAATAAACCGTGTATTGGCGGTGTAAGAATATCCACTGTCCCATATCGTCCCGTGAGTGTCGTAAGAGGTGACAGAGGGAAATTGAAACAGAAGATAGGCAGTAGCATCTTCCTTAAAACAACTAAAATAATGTAAAACTGCGGCTACCTAGCATGGTAACTATGGCGAAATCTCTCATATGAATCAATCTATGGTAGAGCCCAATGTTTATCAGTGGACGTTTAAATAAAATAAATATATTATATCCATTACATAAAATAAAAGCCTATTATTTTTATGTAATGGATGGATGGAACAAATAAAATGTTTTCATCATATTAGCTTTAACTTAATAAATTACGTATTCCTCGTTAAAGGAACTGTGTGCGGGTGTCAATTTAAAAATATTATATAACTTAATTGTATGAGGAATTATATATTGAAAAAACCTTTATTTTGACATTCATTAATATAATGAATAGATTTTGTCATAGTTAATAGTGAATTATATGAAATAGTAATTTAATTCTTATTGACATAGGTACATGCACTCTTTTAATAATGATGACATCCTCAGATGACATCATCATGGATATCATGATTATTGACATTTCACGACTTGTTTTTGTTTCACTTTTAAAACACTATTCCTAAAGTATTTATTTCTGATAACATAATCAAATGTAAACATCTCAATTTATACATTTTGTTCAGTATTTTCCACGTCTGTAAGGACTAAATATAAGAATCTGATAGTAACGGTTTCCATCCAATTTACTATATTTAATGCAAATAATTGATTTGATTTGATTTAATTTATATAATGGACGCAACCACATTTAACGCACTTGAGTTACGACGGCTCTCAGTTTGTAAGAGGATACACATTTCTCTCCACTTGCAACATTTCCCGGAATAAAGTAGTGTCTATAACGATAACTTTGATAGCTTTTCCTTCTCTTTTACTATTCCATCTACCGCTTATATGACGAATAGTGCTATTTTTATTTCGCCAATCGAGGCTTCTTATTTGTTTTCTAAAACTGCGCATAGAGGAATTCATTTACATTTTTACTGAGATTTATAACTCAAACTAAGGCTAGCTAGAAACTGAGCAATATTTTAAAAAGTTTCATTAAAAGAGATTTTTAACTATGAAAAAGGCTAGAGCCTACAGCTCATGTGCCTGTTGATTAATGATCCAAATTAAAAAAAAAACGAAATCAATATTTTCAGAAAAAGAAAATAGAGTGGTGGAAATTTTGTAACAAACTAAAAAAAAAACTATTTAATTCTTCTTTTGATCGCAATGAACATTCGGGCACAGGAAGTAGAAGGCGAAGAAGTCGTATAAGTAAGTGATGATGCTTCAAACAATATATCCTGCCTCTCTGACAGTTTCTGGCTGTTATCCAAAGGATATTCTATTTTTCATACAAGAATATTGATGACAATAAATATGGATGATAAGAATTTACTACTTCCACGAAATTTAGAAAGGAACTGATTTCATTTAAAAGGTCTAGTACCTGCGTCTACTTTCGCGTCTCTTCACGCGAGTGTACGTTACTATAAATATATGACACATTTTTAAAATGGTTCTTTGAGGAACTTTTAATCGATGCCCGCATTTTTTTATCTTCAACTTTTCCGTTAACTCAGAAAACTAACTCCTTATGCATTAAGAAATTGTGTTACACTTTAACGTCCTTTACTCGGAAATTCTAAATTTTATCCTCACGTTTAAATTTGAGTAACCGCATTTTATAACAACTCCAAATTTTTATTCATCCATCCAGAGTCAATAAAGCCCACGGCTGAACCAAGGAAGATTTTATTATATATGAGATAGATTGCCTCAAAGGGGGGATTTTGCCTTAGTTGCCTGTAGCTTGACTCTAACAGGTATAATACCAGAACGAGCGTGCTTGTGCTCTTTTGTCACCCCTACTTTTATTAAAAAAAATAATACGAAAACCGTCTTATTACACAACGTGCTTTATTGGTAGTCTCGGGTTATACTATAATAAAAACATAACATCTCTAATTGAAATTAATTTTTGTAAGAATAATACAGTATATTATGAAACTTGTACCACAATAAGAAAAATTTAAGGTTTTAAATTGAAAAGTAATAAAATTTATTTCTTTCATTATTAAGCGCAGCATAATAATACTTCAGCGTAAGTTTAGCAAAAATGTGCAAAGAGGACAAAATGAACAATGGAAATTCAAAAGAATACTAATAAAATTTTCCACAAAGAGAATAATACGCAGACAGCAAACACAACTTTGTCTGAAATTACTTGTGCTGTCAAAGGATTTTAGGACCTGTATTGTAATAAACTATTATATTTTTCGACGAATCATTTAATTGCTCATCTCGAATGCAAAGCGAGAAATGTTGAGCTTTACTGTGGATTTGACAAAATAACGTTTTAATTTTTTTTTTAAATTATTAGGTATTATAATCAGCGGCACCAGGGCCTAGTATAGCGTATAGGGTTTGATCGCTGCGCTGCGGGCTGCGGCTTCCGCACGGAGAAAGAATTTGTAGTAGGGCTTTGACAAAAGGAAATAGATTCTTAAAAATTATAAATAATTCTTTATTACTTGTATCGAAGATTTGACCTTAGAAAATAGCAGGCCATGAATGTTGTCAATTTTAGACCGTTTTTGTTACGGTACGGTGTTTAATCAGGCCACGTCAAAAACTAAATTAATAAGTTTTCTAACTGCTCAAACATTTTCTTGAGTGATCGCCTTCGAACTATCTTCTCTTCATTTTCAAAGTTTCCGTTCCTCTTTTGAATCTAGCAAACTAATTAAGATCTGTTCCTCTTACGCAAGCAAACTCATCAATAGTGTTAGCCACAAACTCAACATCATTTTAGTATCATCAATATTATTCGAGTCTTAATACTTTTTTAATCATACTAAATCATAACGCAAAAATCATGTCGATTGAGCATTGCTGCCAAAAAAAATAATAAGTGTGCTATTTCCAGATTTATAAGTAAATATTCAATCTTTACGATGACGTATATCTTGCCAGTGTTAAAGGAATGAGTATCTTCTTTTGGTATGCCCCTTGTATGTCTACAAATAATTATTGTTTTGGTTCTAAGATGATAGATGTCCCATTCCCATGTGCAATTTATTTTTTAAAACGCCTCTGCGATACAAAAGAAATTAAACATAGTAGTTATACTTTTCTGTAAAAATAAAAAATAAATGTGCGTGTCTGCTCAGACGCGTGACTCGAGTTTACTCCTGACACGATTGTCTTACAATATAATATACAATAGACAAAGGAAGTAAATGAACCTATATATTCATTTATATTGATTTGATAAATTATACTACCTAAATTAAAGTACATAAAAATTTATGACTTATATATATATATTAAATACATATATATATATATATATATATATTACGTGGTAGAGCCATGCTGCAGCTATATTACTGATATAGTTGTAGCACGAATGGGTCGGCTCGACCGGGGAAGGACCACGCTCTCACAGAATACCAGCATAAAATAGCAGCTTAATGGTGCTGTGTTTCGTATGGTGAGTGTAGAGAACCGGGGACCCTTTTTACTGGAAAAGCGGCATTCCATCTTAGTCCTCACGGGTGACAACGTATCTGCATTTTGATTCATTATCGAGGATAGATGCAGATATCTATGGGCCACAGCAACCACTTACTATCAGGTGGCCTGTGTGCTCGTTTGTCACCCTTATCCTATAAAAAAAAAACTTAAAAACTGTGACAATAGGTTTATGGAAACTAAAATGCGTGACATGAAAATCAAAAGTTACGAGTATATTAATTACGAATCGTGGAAACGTCGCATCAATTGTTGTACCATACTTAGCTGTTGTCTCCAATGTTCTACCAGAAACTAAATTTCAAAAATATGTTGCGCAGAGGAAAACAATAACGGCTTCACTTTTTGTGAACACTTGCTTTTACTACCGTGCGCTATATATTAAACGATTCTTCAGGAGTAAACTCCAATAAAGAATAATATTATGTATTGTTATTTACATATAATACATAAGATAATGTACACTGTTATTTACCTAAAATTCAAATATTTGTTATGTATACCAATTTCTTTCTTTTGTGTAGAAAAAATTTGCCATCACTTTTTTTTTCACAATTTTGGCCAGGTTTGCGTTGGGACAAAAGATTCTGCTATGGATTTGCGAAGCAGAATCAGTAGTTTTTTTTTTCAATGTTGTATAGTACAATGTATTTATGACACCTTTTCCACATTTTTAGGAGTATTATTTAAAAAAATAAAGTAGACGGGCACATTGCAAACTACTTTGAATATTCCAAAATAAATAGTCAAAAGTAGTTTCATCATCATCATCGTCTTAAACAGTCCGTAAAAATCCACTGCTGGCCAATCGTCTCTCCCGTTGCTGGAAGGACTTATCTTAATCACAGACATAGTATTCATCACTTAGCAGGCGAATCGATCACGCTACTAAACGTTTTGTACCTTTAATGCTGCTGCCCGTCGCCGGTCTGAATATTTAATGTCTATCATAAACAGGGTGGTAAAACCGGCACTTTTCGGAAGCCATGCGTTTTTTTTGGCATTTTCTATAGTCGCCGCTTCCGACACCCACTAAACGAAACGTGGTGATGGCTTCTTCTGCCACCGCGGGTTTGCGCGGTTTGTAAGTGTTTTATGAGGGCTTAATTTAATGATACTCTATGAATAGTCAAAGAATGTACATGAAAATATTATCTATTTTCTTAGTCCGACTAGGTAAGTCCAACTTTGACCGAGAGTTCAATCGAAGGATTCAACTCGGCTGGGCAGCGTTCAGGAGATTACGACAAATCTTCTCGTCAGACATACCTCAAAACTAGATTGTACAACCAGTGCGTGTTGCCAGTGATGACCTATGAACCTGAGACGTGGTCCTTCACTGCTGGCCGTATGAGGAAGCTAAAACTCGCTCAGCGAGTTATATGGAGAGGGCTATGCTTGGCGTTTCTCTGCGTGATAGACATAAAAACAATATTCCTTTTTATAGAACCAATATTACGTACACACATATTTGAACTAACAATGAAAAAATTCAAATCAATAAAACGGAGGCGTTATATACGTCCTCATAACAAAGTCATTATGTAATACTTCGTGGTAGTAAAGCGTCATAGAAGTTATTAACGTTGATTTCGCTCAAGAGCCTCAATATCTTATCGGTAAGATGAGATATTGTAGTTTATCCATCCTAGAAATCGCTCCCCCGGCTATCGAGCCCGGGGTACGAGGACGCAGGGAACAAAGACTCGGCCGTTGACACGATTCTTCGGTATTCTGTTTATATATTCTATTGGATTTTTTCCATACACATTCGCTCCGTACCGCCTGCTCACAAATGGACCGTATTGTTTTTAGATTCATCCGTGTGAAGATTGAAATCAACTTTCCTTATCCGTAGTAGTACGAGCCAGAGAAACTTTTATAATGTGTCAATAAAAATGCGTTTGCAGTTCCTAATAACGGTTACAATGTATTTATTATCGTGTAATTTTAACTGAGTCCTTCAGTCTTTCCATCTGTTTACAATATATCTAAAAGGCTTTTGTTAAGCTAAATCAGTAATATTCACTTACCATCAAGTGGGATTGTAGTCAAGTACTGGCTAAGAATAGTAAAAACAAAACAAAAAATGAGAAATTCATTATTCGACGCATATGTTCTTTATGTACCAATGTTAAATGTGAACGGCAGAACAGATTTAAATGACTTTTTATTAAATAGGTTGTACACCTACTTCAGCGGCGGTCCCAAATCAATTAAAAGAAAAAATTGCATCCCGAAGGGTGGAGAAAAAGGGGATGAAGATTTTAATGTAACCATTTGGGCGACATTCAAGTTGTTACCTCTTCAAGTCGGTTTGTACTTTTTTATTAAATGCTAAATTATTTATGCGCAAATTTTGTTGCAGATAATGTAATACAAAACCATTGAGATATGTTACCGGAATTAATATTTAAAAGATGAAGTCGCCCGAGTCACATCACGACGTTAAACATCACAGTCCTGTGGCCCTTGTGCTGCAAAGCACTCGAAACGTAGGTTATAAATAAGTTGAAATAAGACAAGCTATTATCCATTTTAATATTCATAAGTACATATAGTAATTTCCTTCTCTGCCTGGGAAAATCTTGGCCTGTATCTAAACCTTGAAGTGGGTAAACAGCTTACTGAAATCAACCGCAGAGTCAATACTACCTTGAGATCACTCTATCGTTAAGATGTTTTCTCCCATATGAGACCAAACTCATGCTAGTTCAACCAATACAAATACACCAATATACGAACGCAGGGGAGGTTGGTATTATTTAAAGAAAAAGTTGGCATATTCTCTCTTATGCAAGTATAAATAAACTTTATTTTTGTATTATCATGTAGAATAGTGTTAAAGTTTGAGGAATATGTCCCGCTATAAAGGTACATTACACCAATATTTAGTTCGGACGTGTGTTGGAAATTCGCACATAGGATCACTTCTAACTTCCCCTTAATACCATTTCCGCTACTCACGTAGCCAATTTATTTCATCGAAGAGATAAGTTTGTTTCACTAACTCATATCAATCTGCGGCCAACGCTACTTTACTACGCCAAACTCATCGTTAGTGTATTTATTTTTGCTTCCGCAATATCTCACTCACACCCGTGATGTAGCTGCCTTATTATTTATACAATTTCATAACTCATCTTACGAATTATAAGAAAACTTATATTGAAGAAAGACATGACCAGATGAATTGTATATCATTAAACGGAAAACATATATACGACTATCAAGTTGACTAAACTGTATATACATAAATATGATAAAACCAACATAGGTATTATTATTTATATTGTACATAATATTGCGTCACTAGGTCAACTATGCAGATGTGTCTCCGCACAAAGAGACTATCTACGAATACAGAATATAAGCTCTCACTTAGATCGTAGACCGATATTAAACATTCCTTTGCATAAACCTCCTCGGATTTAGTTTTAAAACACAAATTCTTTTAAGCTTTCATTAAAAACTTTATTAGTAAAATAACGTTGTTGGTATGGTAATTTAAATAGAACATTTTAGTTACACCAGTTAATTTAGCTTTAGCTTGTACTTGTAAAAGCTTGGCTTAATTCATTTATGCAAATTGTCGGTCGATGTTTGAACGAAAGGAGTATACTTGTGGGGAATCAACAGCGCATTACGAACAATTCATTCGTTCAAAATGTAAAAAAAATAGTGAGGATTACTCACAGATTATAATATGTGCGAATACCGCATAATTACTATTTTAGTCGGCTTTAAATCCAGAAGGAGGTTCACAAATCGATTTTTTTTAAATGTATGTTAATGTTAATGTTATGTTAATGTTTAATGATTTTATGTTTTTTTAATGTATGTTAATGTTAATGTTATGTTAATGTTTAATGATTTTATGTTTTTTTTATGTATGTTAATGTTATGTTTATGTTAATGTTTAATAATTTTATGTTTTTTTTTTCAATGTATGTTACGCGATATATTTGTTAATTGTAAACCGATTTTGATGATTCTTTTTTCATAAAATGCATTATACTAACTTTGGAGAAAAAGATCCTCCTTAAGGGTGGCAAAATAACGGATGAAATTTTTAATGTAACTATTTCGAGGTCATTGAGATAGTGATGTTACTAAGTCCACTCAAAAGGGCGAAAAAATTAATTTTTAACAAAAAGTTGAAGCCAACTATTAAACGCTTAATTCAATACCTGGTCCGGCTCTACACGAGGTACCCCTGGGATGCATGGTACCTACCAGGGATACCTCGTTTATAGCCGAGGCGGCGCGGTGTCAGAAGCGGCTGAAATAAGTATATGGCGCAAATATGAGTCTCTGACAGATGACTACATATTTGTATCATTTAATACAGAGACTATCGGTTCGTGGGGTCCATGTGCGGTTAAGTTTCGAAAGGAACGGATCCGCGTGACAAGTGGGCTGGGTCATTCAGCGAAGAAATGCAGCCAGCGTCCTTGGCACTATACCGCGGGAATAAGACTGTTTAAAAATTAATTTAAAAAATGTAGTAGTTTGCATGCCTTAAGCACAAAGCGCGCAGGTATGTTCTGCTAGGGCCTAAAAATTAAGATTCCAACGTTTTGTCGTATGAATTTATTCTACTGCCGAACATAGGCCTTTCCAAACATGTGCCAGTTGATAAGAATTACTAGGTATGCCTATACTTATCAAGCAGGGCAGGCGGGTTAGTACGCGCAAAGCCGATACACTGGTAATATTGCTTCCAAGGTAAGGTTAGTAGTTGTAGTAGTTAGCATTTAGAGAAAAGTTAGGCATATTCCAACACATATTATATATCACAAATACATATTATATACCATATTGGCTGGCCCAACATATCTTTTTCCGCCCTGTCCCGTAAGTGGCGCGATGACTTTTACTCCGAATGCACTCTGAACTTTTTACAATGGGAATATAATCATTTTTTAATAATATGTGATATGTGAAATAAGAATAGAAAGGGCAACTCCCTTATTCTTGCAACAATGCAACAAATGCAATGTGTTTTTAGTAGGGATGGTAGATATGATAAGGTTGTAGAACGACGAGTGGACGCGAGTAAATGGGGCTCTTCACTCTGGCAATTCACAATGCTGAGTTAGTTTGAGAATGAAATAGGCATCTTCAGGTAATCTAGACTCTGCGGTGGCTGACCGCTAAGTTCTTGTTTTGTTTAAGTTCTTAAAGGTATAGTAAATATAAGGTATATATCTTACATTTATTAAAACCTAGGATATTATATGTACATGGCTGATGTTTGACAAGCATGCGTGCAGTTCCGTTCAACTTCATTATTATTATTCCAATTTACATCTGAGCCAAGAACATATTAGCGAAAATATTGTAAAAATTAATAAAACTTAAAGCCACTCTAAAATTGGCAGGTAACCAATCTCTAAAAGTCACTTAAGTTGCTCATTATTTTTCTAGAACCAGTTGGTACCGATGGTTCTTTGAAAATTATGCAATACACTAATATAATTAATACTCGCATCTCAAATTTAAACACAGTTCACGTTTGCTAGCGTCAAATAATATTCCAGTGCTTCACACAAAGTAAACTGGAAGTCTGGAAACTGAAAAATAAAACGAAAAACTACATCAAAGTTTTTTTTTTTACTTTATTTCATTTTTAACTTTTGCACTCGTATATATGTTTGGATGTGATAGAAACTACAACACGAATCGAGTAAACCGAACAAAGTTTTGTAGCACTAATGAATTCATTTAAATGCAAGTGTGATAGCATATTTCGCGCAAAAATTTCATTTTTCATTTTAACTCCTGAACACAGTACTCAAAGTTTTAAGCAAACGCCATAATAATAAACAATAAATATTATTTATGGCTAAGACGAAGGAAAAACTTTCTTTCTGAATAAGATGTAAAGGGTACTTAAAACCATAGTAGACTTTACATTCCAGAAAAGTGTTATAAGCAAGTTTTAGTAACCTACAGATCATCGATATTTAGACTTGTTAATCCGGAGAGAATATTTCCTTATAATAACAGCCTTATTTAACGCCTCGATAGGCAATTAAACAATTTTATAATAAATAAGCTTATGTGTACTCTAAGACTTAGCCCCTTAACTACCTTTATCATATTTACGTTCGTACAGTAAATTATTTTTTGTTTATTGTATGAACCTCAAGTCCTTATTGCCCTTGTGCATGTGCTGTATACACATCCCAATTTTTAAAAAACATTACAGAATAAAACGTTTAATACTTTTGTCACAGTATTTTGTATAATTTCATAACGTAACCTGTTTGCTTTACTAATAAAAAAACGTATCTAAAATCAGATAATATAAGAAGAAACATCACGAATCCACACATCTACAGTTTGATCTTAAGAACCCAGTGGTGGATATCTTGCCTTCAGATCGTCAAAGCGGTCACGTTTCCGCTATTGTGTGAACCGTGATTTAAAAGCCCACTAGGTCGGAGGAATTGTCGAACTCACAATAGACACAATTTTTGCCGTGGTAGAGCCATGCTGCAGCTATATTAGTAGTATAGTAGTAGCACGAATTGGTCGGCTCGACCGGGGAAGGACCACGCTCTCACAGAATACCAGCGTAAAAAAGCAGCTTAACACTGCTGTGTTTCGTATGGTAAGTGTAGAGAACCGGAGGCGCTTTTTACTGGAAAAGAGGCATTCCATCTTAGTCCTCACGGATGACAACGCATCTGCATTTTGATTCGCAAACAAGAATAAATGTAGATGTCTATGGGCCACAGCAACCACTTACCATCAGGTGGACTGTGTGCTCGTTTGTCACCCTATCCTATAAAAAAAGACAGATTAAGCGAATGCAATTCTGTAGAACGAAGATTAATAAATATTGTATTAAAAAGCCGTGTATAATAATTTCACAGTACGCAAGCATCCCGCGTTTGATTGTCGCCGACACCAATGAAATTGTTAATTGCAAATTTTAAGTGCTGGTTTACCATGTAATTGACAGTAAAGGAAGACATTTTTTTATAGGATAAGTGTGACAAACGAGCACACAATCCACCTGATGGTAAGTGGTTGCTGTGACCCATAGACATCTACATCTATCCTCTATTACAAATCAAAATGCAGATGCGTTGTCACCCGTGAGGACTAAGATGAAATGCCTCATTTCCAGTAAAAAAGGTCTCCGGTTCTCTACACTCACCATACGAAACACAGCAGCGTTAGCTGCTATTTTACGCTGGTATTTTGTGAGAGCGTGGTCCGGTCGAGCCGACCAATTTGTGCTACAACTATACTAGTAATATAGCTGCAGAATGGCTCTACCACGTAAAGATCGTGAAGAAACTTACATGTCTGACGAATAAAATATCTCCAAGTTCCACCAGCACGCACTGGCAGCAGAGCGGCAGATAAACTGCCCCTTATGTCTATCAAAAATGGGAGCAAATCTGTGCCCCAGCCCCAGGGGCTTACATAGGTTATAACTTTAATTAAATGTTCTTCATTAAGCTAAGTATAATGTTGTCACTTTGATAACAGTCATTTTTATTTGATTGAACACGAACTCACTAACTGATTATTTTTATCCCCGATTGCGTTCCCAGTGAAACTAATTTTCACGTGCTAAACCTTTCAATGTAACCTGCTAGAAAAATGAAAATGTTACAAAATTTGTGTGCTCTGTTATTAATCAAAAATAAGAAGTGATCCCCACTCAATATTGAAATGAATAGTGCACAAGTTAATTTACAACAAACATCATTAAGCACCTCCAGCCCTCCTTAGACAGATAATGCACTCAAATGAAAGCGAGCGAAAGGTGCTGTTCGAACTACGACTAGGTAAGGCACATCATTTTATTTATATTACGCGGATCTTAGGCAATTAACTTTTAACGTCTTTAATATAATGGATTTCTACATAGTAACGCCTGATTCTATTAAAAATATAATTGATAGATAACGAACATGCATATAATTAATCATAAAAGTCATATTAACAATAAAAAATTACATAGTTATAGTAAATCTATGAAAAATTATTAGGTACCACCGCATCGACACTCGATGAAAAATTATTAGGTACTACCGCATCCTCGTATATTATTGAACAATAACAGTTTATCGTTACGATCCGTAAACAAATGAATACGGTAACACACGGTTATTATGCTTCTGTTTGTCGCAACAAACAACCGAATTAATGTGCTTATAATCAAATTATTATTGCATTGTGTAACTGACATTTGCAAATCGCGGCATGAGCAAACAACGGCCATATTGATTGTGGCGTTAGTGACCGCGCCACTGTATGCGTCAACCGGCCGGTAATTTACCCGCTCGCTTCCTTCCGGAGACGCCCTCTTTGAAACCCATCAAAGCGGAGCACAAAACGGGATATCAACTGTTTTATTTACATGCAATGATATACGTAAATATATGAGCTTATGGCACATTTTATATGTCTATATTCAAAAAAAAATTGGCCATATATTATTTACACAAGCAACCAGTGAAACTCAAGAAAACACAGGCTACGAAAACGCTCGATACGAATTTACGAATGTAAATTAAATTAACTAAGCCAATCCAGATCTCTTAAGACTTTACCGGTCATTAATTATTTTATATTTTTTATGGATAAGGGATGGTGTGGCCTAAAGACACATTAATCTACCCTTGATTATAGAGATGAAGTACCTCGTAAGAAGTACTGGAGGCCGTACAGCATAAAGCTACTATTTTCGCTAGTATAGTGTGAGAGCATAACCCTTCTCCGGTCGAGTCGGTCCATTCATGTTGTAGCTAAAATACAGCTGCAGTGTGACTACCACTTAATAACAAGAGTCTACGGCCTTCCTTTCCTTTTTCCAAATGTGACTAAGGAAGCAGTCTAAGAGCAAGTACCTCCCAATGTATGTAATGTCTTCACAGACCAAATCTAGTTTAGGATTAGAAAATATCTCCACACTATATTATATAAAGATTTTTAAAGAATTATGGGCTATCGTCGTGGTATACATGTAAGTTTGAAGGCCCCCTTTTTATTTAATTTACGGCTGTAATTATTATATTAGCCCTGTAGAGAATACAGTCAGTAGCCTAAACTCTACTCCGTATTTTAAAGAAACAATTAATGGGTAATCGAATGATTTTTTTATTTATTTCCTTATTTAAAGCCGTGGTAGCTGAGGGGCTTAGTGCTCTCTTTAAATTTAACATGGTAATAGCATCAATCTGATACGAACCGATCCGGTCTGATGCGATCAGTCCGATAGAACCGTTCCGTATCCGGCAGTGAAAGAATATATAATGAGCAAATTCGCACATCTGAGAAACGAAAGAAAAATCGAAGACGTGAAGTCCGCCAACACGCATTAAATGTCTGCCGCACTACCCGCAGACATTTACTTGCCCTAAAAATACTCTCACAATAATGAGACATGGCCTCTATGCACAAAATATGGTGGACACTTGTGGACTTAATGCCTAAAGGTACTTTTCACTTAACTAAAGATTAAATAAATAAACCTAGCAAGCTAACAGCATAGCAAAGTGGCGAAGCAATCAGCTTTGTAGCGGTTTCTAACGGTTGCCGTTGAACAATCAGTTTCAAAATAGGAGGTTCAGATTCCTGATCAGTAATCGATTGCTGAAAACAGAATTTGAAAATTCAAAACCGTTATCGAGATAATCGTGGGACAGACGGACAGACAGACAGACGGACAGACGGACAGACGGGCAGACGGACAGACGGACAGACGGACAGACATCGTGAAATCAATAAGTGACTTCGCAAGCTTCGCCACTTAATAAAGAACCATATACAAAATTATGACAGAAAAGTACAAAACCAATAATTACAAAGTCAAGTAAATATAAAGTAAAAATAGAAGTTACTGTCTGTACAGCATATACTTCTTACTGATGCAAGCGTCCTCTCGTTTCTCCAGTTCGAGGCCAGTGCGTGCTGGTGGACTTCACATGTTATCTTCGAAATATGTTATTCCATAGGCATGCAAGTTTCCTTACGATTTTTTCCCTCACCACTGAGCACGTGGTAAAATCAGCATTTATAATTGCAAATAATAATTTGTTTTCAAACGGGAGATGCTCGTGAACTGTAAAATTTACGACGAGCACTTAGTCACGCATAATTATAAAAATAAGTTGTAAGTAAGTAAGTATAAAAACATATTTATATAGATAACTCTAATAATATTTTTTTAATTAACTTGTTAGACCGTTTTTCAAAATTGCAAGAGTGCAAACGACGGAAGCGAAAGTATCCTAATCCACGAACTTCAAAGTCGTGCACATGCAAGCATTTTAAGCTTACTTGGAGTTTACTAGTAATATTTTAAACATGTTAGTAATTTTGAAAACATTATTATTATTTTTAATACAATAACATCGTTTACAGGCCAAAATCGTTTATAGGATGCAAGACCGAGATACGTAACGAGAACCAAGAATCAAATTCGTGGCCATGGGGGGGCATGGAGGGACAACTGGCCCTCCCCTTCCCTAAAGGATCAAAAATGTAGTCAAATGCAAAGCAATCAGTCTTATTTATTGTACAATCAAGAGCTCGTGGAACTTGGAATACTTTGGAATTTGTACCATTCTTATTACAATCGCCGTAGAGGTAAGGCTCGCAATAGAAGTGTAAAGCTTAATACTGCAAAGTAACAGGTAGCCAATTAAGCTGAGTAGGAAAATAAGATAATTTATAAAAATAAATTTGTTATATCAATACTGATAAGTATACTTATTATAAGTATTTCTAAACTTTTGACATCAGCTTTATAATATTCGAAAAGAAGACAAGTTTTTTCTCTTCAAAGAGATTTTTCTTAAACAAAAAACAACAATTTATGATTCAAAATAAGCTCAGCTGTTCATTTGAATGCTTTATTAACATTATTAGAATAAAATAAAACGATGTATTTATAATAAGATAATATCGAGGTTTCCCGTAGAGGCAATTGAACAAGTTGTTGGGTCACCACGAGTCGACTCTACTTATTCCATGCCACGCCGCGCCGCGCCGTCTCGATCGATTCTGACCCCGCTCTCGCGCTACGTACTCGTAAGTTCTATCAGATATTCTGTGCCGGCGCTATACCGTCACTGCCTTTTAACGACACCTCTTTCGACGGGTCAAAGAAAACTTCTGCTAAACTTCAACTTTTTTATAAGATTATCATAATTCGACAAAATAAGTAAGACCGTACTAGATTTCATTAATGCGTTCACAAGTAATTCTATCCAACACGACAGTGCAACGTGTCAGAAAAGATTATATGTTCAAATTCAAAACTGTAATAGAGTGTTCTTGACAAAAGGGCAATTTAATTTCCAATCAGAAAAACCAATATTGGACCTGTACTAGAATAGAGAATTATACTTTTCTTGTACAAGTTCTCATTGTCATAAAATTCAATTTCTAGTTCTCGCCCGCTCATCTGTCCTTACCAAACTAAACGATAAAGTAATCTCGATGAATATATAATAAATGGTTACATCTTTTATAGATTTAACCGATCACAAAAGAATAACAATATAAGACTGCTACAAATTTTTGAATAATTATGTTCAAACAAGAGAACAGTTGAAAATAACTAATGCTTGTTAAATAAGAATCCCTTGCTTTGTGAACAGCATTAAGTTAGTAGTAGTTACGGCCTGTAAAATACGTTGCACTGCCTGGCACAGTCTTCCTCTCATTTCTAAGAGGGTTTTGAAGCAACTTGCCCGCCGCGCTGCTCCGTTGCGTGTTGGTGCTTTTTTTTAAATAGAATAAGGGTGACAAACGAGCACACAGTCCACCTAATGGTAAGTAGATGCTGTGCCCATAGACATCTTCATTTAGCCTCAATTAAGAATCAAAATTCAGATGCGTTGCACCCCTGAATACTGATATGGAATGCCTCGTTTTCAGTAAAAACTGTCTCCGGTTCTCTACACTCACCATACGAAACACACCAACATTAAGCTGCTATTTTACGCTGGTATTCTTTGAGATATAGTCCTGCTCCGGTCGAACCGACCCATTTGTGATACAATATAGATGCAGCATGAATCTACCACGTTAAAAATTGAACTTCATATGACCTCGAAATATTTTATTCCTCAGATCCACAGCTTTGTTCACCAGCCGCCCGTGGTATATCAACACTTAAAATTGCAATTAATAATTTCAATGGTGCCGGGATCGAACCCAATTTGCTGCGTAAGGCGAGCGCTTAGCTGAAGTAGCTCAAACAGCGGCTCGTAAAAAAATATATTTACTATAATAATATATAAATAAATATTTCAGAATTTTATAATTATGAATTTTAGTCATAATACCTGTCGACTACCACTATTTTACTTTGATACAAACATACAAATTCATGGTCTTGGTTCTAGCGTTAGTTATGAATTTTGGTGTGCCTGTAATACCTCTCCTCTAATCTCATAACTAAATATAAAACTGTTTAGTGGCGGTGTAAGAATATCCACTGGCTCATATCGTCCTGTAGATATATCGTGAAGCGACAGTGGGAAATTGAAACAACTGATGGGCAACATTATCTCCCTGATAACAACGCAAAATAATAAAAAACTGCGGTTGACAACCCGCTTGCCAAGGGTGCAACTATGGCAAAATCCCCGTATGATGCAATCTACGGGGAAAGCGTATGTTCAGCAGTAGACTTTTAAAGGTTGTAATGGAATGAAATGGCATAACTCGCACGGATAGACATCGATATATTGAGTGCATTTGTTAACGTGTAAGAAGTATAATTATATTATGTTTCTTACAGTTGTTAACTTTGACAGAAAATATTTATAGAATATTGCAAGGTATGAACAAGATATTGTATTTATTAACATAATATGAAATGTTTGCGCCTGTGCGTTTGACACCGTTGTCTCCCCGGCCGAATTTCGACGAAGGCGACAACTTTCGAATAGTCGCGGACTATAAAACGAGTAGATGTTATAGTACCACAAATGTACGCAAAAACCCTAAAACCCTTGTCATAAACTACTCGTGCTTTATGTAACGTTCATGGTATAAGGTCGGAGATGGGCTAGACAGTAACCGAGACGGGGCAAATAACATACCACGCATTCGAAACAAACGGTTTGCTTCGTCGTTCACGATGCCTAAAGCAATGTCACAGTCTTGCTAGTAGGTAGTAAGACTGTGTCAAGGAACAATTTACCAGTATCTAACTACCAGTATTAAAGGCAAGTGTGAATAGCATTTGTGAAGCTAAACAAGTTAGGATATATCATGAATATGGTCATATCTTTTTTCTTTCAGTATTAGGCTGTTAGGAAAAAAGCTTTCTGATGTTATCAATACAATGGTTATCTAGGCGAATTCCAAGCGAACGAATCCGCAGACAAAAATTAGTATTTTCTAAGTGAAAAATGTACCTAATAGTTCAATAGTCAGTTATTCAAAGCTAGTGTCGAGTACTATGAGTATTTGCTACGATGTGTAAGACACAACGGCTATTGTTTACTGTATAGGATGCTATTGTTTCTAATTAATCTGAAACTATGTGAGTATATGTACGATCGATACAGTGTGGTTCAAGATTTATTGAAAGCAAGGCATCGTTAAATGTTATGTAATATCTAGTTGCAGGAATTATCGCAGAGTAATTCATCGAACAAGTTTATTATTAGCCTTATCTTCAACTTCAATCAAATCTGAAGGAATGGGTATGGTACTCGTATGTGTGCGTTGTGGGTATAAGCTAATATAATTTTGGTTACCTAAATCAAAATTAACAATTGGCCGCAGCAATTCCATCCAATGGATAACGATGTAACAGAATTCGTCACCCTAGATCTGCCCGTGGGTAACGTGAATAGAAGGGAATATCGGCAATATTAAATATCTCTTGGTGGCCGATAGATGGCGGTAATACCATTTTTTATAAACCAGATATATTATAATAATGTATGGAGATCGACGATGGGCATCAGCTTCAATATTGCATGTATCATAACGCAAAGCGTTATTAGGTTGTGCTTTACTCTCGACACGTCAAGGTAAAGCAATGTTGTGTTCTTAAAATGCCTCTACATATCATATCCGTATTGCACTTATACGGTAGTAAAAGTAGACGTATATCAATTAAACACTAATTAATCCATGTTATATTTTCTAAATAATCATTTTATATTGCTACTTTAAAAAAAAACGGTTTGAAAAAATTTTACGTGGACGTCCGGATGTTGATTGTGGTCACGATAAAAAAAATTGACGTATCGAGACCGTGTCATTTGTTTATTAGCTTTTGAATTACATCAACTGGTTCCCTATTTCATATCAATAGCCTAATACGCGTAGTTTGTTAATAAAATGATTTTCAACTTCTATAAGTTTATTGCTATTACAAATATAAAGTTGCTTTCATATATTTATTATCTATATCGCCTATATCTATTTTATACTTTGTGTAATCGCTTTATTTTAGTAAATATTATTATTTATTCCCTGTAGGTGACACTACCTGCTAAAATAATAGAGCGCTAAATTTAACAGGAATACAATTTATTTTTTCATCAAAATTTAATGAAATGCTCATGCGGCGTGCACTTTCGGATTTTCCAAACTATTTAGTATTTACAATCGCCAATCTGTCTGCGAAGCTTGTTGATTTTGGCAACCCTTTCTGTAATGGAGAAGGCCCATATTCAACAATGAAATATTACAGATTGGTAAAGAAGAAATACGGTGAGAACCTTCGGTTATATTATATTATTAATTACCATGTCAGATGTCAGTAGCAATATGATTTAGAATAGGGACTCAAACTTAGTGTTGTACGTAATCTACCATTTAATTATGTTCGCAAGCCATCTGCAAACACAAGGTTTAAACTTAATTCGAGTGTTATAGTTTTAAATACCTAATGTAAATATTATTATTACAAAAAAAACATAACAATGTTTTTCTAAGTCTGAATATCATTCGATTTTCAGGCATGACAGTTTAATTCATGATGATTGTTTATGTACATAATATGGAACAGAAACTTAGTTTTTCAAAGTTAGTGTTTATCGTACGCAAAAAAAAAATACCCTGTACGTTCCCTACTAAAACGACATAGGAGAGTGGGGCATGTTGTTACATTTTTTAGATAGTTGTCAATATGTCAAAGCCTATCACATAATTTGTACATTTGATTGTTTTTATCGATAATGTAAAAATCAGCTAGAAACATATTACTGAAAATATATTTAAAATAACGTTATTTTCTCACAATGGCCAAATTAATCAAAAAAAAAATCGATTGTAACAACTTGCCGGGCCAGTTGTTACACCTCTGGGGCACTTTGTTACGGTAGATAAATTAATAAAGTCAATAATAGTAAATCACAATAATCTTTATATTTAAACGCTAAAACAAAACAAACATTTGAGCTAATCTTACAATAATAATAGGTATAATAGCTTATAGCTGACGAAGCTTATTTCTAATTTATGTAATAATAACGTTGTTTTACCTAAGAATTTAAAAAAAACGTACCGCTAAAGTAATGTGATGTTACGAGTTACGACCCATTCGTGCTACAACGTCTATGGGCAACAGCAACCACTTACCATCAGGTGGACTGTGCGCTCGTTTGTCACCTTTATTCTATAAAAAAGCAACTTTCAGTAGATAATGAATAACTTTTACTAATTTTAATCAATGTGTGCAAAAATAAATAAAGTGCCATCACTTTTATTAACCTAAAATCTTTGGATTCTAACATTAATAAGGTACTTACTTTTATTTTAATTTTACAGAATAGGATAGCATAGAAAAAATACATAACATTTTTTTTAAGATAGGTCATAATATCACATACAAGTATTAAGTCAGTCTTCATCAGAATTGCAATTAATACAAATAAATGAGTAAACGTTTCCCGTTACACATTTGACATGGGTCTACATTTCGCATTCTATACACTCTACCCACTCTTCTTCTTTAGAAGAACTGTAACTTTCGCAACACTAAATAATATCATTCATCAGTATCAGAAATCTTTTGTCGCCTTTTACTTTAGCTTTACTTTAATCGCAGCTTTTTTGTTTCTTGGCCAGTTTTTCTTCATACTATTTTACTAATGCCTCTTTTTCCGGTGTATCAGTTTATACAGCGGACTTTCGTTTACGATGACTAACAATTCTGGACTTTCCAGATCCAGTGTCAAACTAGAGACGTTCGGCGAGGAAGTAGAAGAATCTCTCAGTTTTTCGATCATTCTGACAAAGAAGCAATTAATATTCACATTTTATAAATTAATTTACGTATTGAAAATAAATAGTAAAAAGACATACGCTTTGAAAATAGAATGCCGCCTTAGATGCGGTTTAAAAACTTGCTTTTTATCGCTTCCAGAGACTGATAAGCTAATAATATAATCAGGCACAAATTATACGGGGCAAGTTGCTACATGTAACAACTTAATACCCCTACAAATTGAGATTAGAAAGATATATTGAGAAAGTCTAAGCCCTAAAATGTAGTAAAAAAAATGTATCGGAAATCAAATATTTCATAAAGGATTTTTTTTTTACTTACTTGGCGGAATTCGGAGTACATTCACAATTTTACAGCACGCCGTTTGGCACTGATCGTTTTTACGTAGTGAGCGATGTCATAAGGAACCAATTGAGTCCAATACTATGCGCCAGAGAGTTCTAAATCTCGGTAAAAATGTGTGTAACTATCTACCACTGTAACAACATGCCCCACTTTCCCCTACTCGAACTCGATGTACCAACGTTGCTGGTGATAGCAGAGCGTTCAAAATGTAAAAATGTGCAAGATATGATATACCTACCTAGGTTGCTGGTTATAGCCAATCGTTCAAGATATTAAAATCTGTGAAATACGATGTACCTACTAAAACGTTGCTGGTGATAGCCGAGCGATTAAGGTGTTAAAATCTGCGACATACGATGTACTCGTACCTACGATGCTGGTTATAGCCAAGCGTGAAAGATGTTAAAAAAAGACCGGCAAGTCATACAATCGAAGATTCTTAGTGCTACCCATGCAAAGCCTGGGTGAGACGCTGGTCTGAAATACTTAAATTTATTTTCATGGTAATCTTTTGTCTATCATATTATACTAAAATTAAGGTCTACAAAATCCAAGGCTCATGAAATATATTAAACAAATTAACTCTTTTAGACCAATGACGTAATATAATAGGAAATAGAGTCACAGTAAATAACAAAGAATGACGTTAAACGCTATTATTAAAGGACCAAAAAAGTAACCGTGACTATTTTGTTTATTCAATTCTTTCTCTATTTTGTGAATGTGGTTCTAAAGCAGCGCACGTGTGGCGGGCTGTGCGCATATGCGCGCCCGTCCCAACTCTCATTGTTTGGCATTTCACGTTCAATATGGGGCATAAATATTTCGACAAAGCGCTAAAAGGGAGAGCGCATAAAAAATAACAACAGATATCCGCCTGCTCTATCTAATAACGTCCCTACCGTTTCCTAATTAAAGTAGTGCGATCGTAGTGTTTTGTTCTTAATAAGAGTATTAAATAGTTTGTTACGTTATTTCCTGTGTAAATGTATTTTTGACGTACCTGCATACATTTATTAGGACGTTTAAATGTCTTACCACAGTATAAATAACAGTTCTACGTAGTTTTACGTAGACGTATAAATAAACGTGTAGTTTAACGGTGTGAGAATATCCACTATCCCGAGGTGTGTGCTCGTGTGCGTCTGCGTGCATGCGTGTGTATGTCGTCGTCGTCGTACGTCGCGCGCGCGTTTGTGTTATACATATATATATTATATATATTATTCAGTCAGTCAGAGTCCTCAGCGGTAGTTGCTCAGTTTACTGATTTAAAATATCTTCGCTAATAAGGAAAACATTCGTCCAAATTTATAACGCTGGTTAATTTATACAAAAGGCGGTTTTGCGGGTGCTTAGTTTGGAACCGTATAGTTGTCGAGTCCACAATAAAAAGCCACTGAGGAATTGTCGCACACGTGCATCCGCCCCGCTGCTTCGCAAAATTGCTTCAAATTAGAGCATTATTTAAATCAGGAATGCTTGCTAATTCCTACAGGCAAATCTAAGCAAAATTAACTTAACTGAAAAGGAATTTTGGAATATTAATTTTAATATTTTAAATAGTTGTATTATATTAAGTAAACGGTGACGGTTTTGAAATTATGCAGACAGCGAATCCGATATTAGTGTAAAATTTTGATTATACAACATTATAAATAAGCACAGGTTTTAGGTTAGGTGATCAAATTTAGATGAAGTACTAAGTTTGTCACTGCCACTCCATCTGCGAGACCAACTTCACGTCAATAGTACTCGTAACAACAATTTCTATTTAGTAACTAGGCAAAACACATCATATTATTGATCTATATATTAATACGCGAAGGGAAAACTTTGGAGAAGTGTGAGATTTGGAATAGTAAAAATTTTTATGATTAAGGAGTGCAGAAAGCTAAAATTTATACATTATTAGGTATACAAACACTATAAATCAAATAAAATAAAACGTACATTGTTTACGTTCATACTGCCTATCTCAAACAATAAATTGTCGGATGGACAAATTATGTCGTTTGTTGACGTTCATACTGCCAATCTAAGTATCACTAAGTATTAAACGGAGTGGTTATATTCTCTTTGCATATTACCTATGTATATTATTACTCCAATAACAATATCAAACAATTAATAGTCTGTGGACAAATAGTCGCAGAGTGTAGAGATTGTTGACTATGTTGACAAAGAATTTTAAAATGTTGCCAACAAATAATTACCCTTTTCTGCCGACTTCCAAAAAGGAGACCGTACTCAATTCGACTGTATGTTTTTTTATGTGTTACCTCATAACTTTTTACTGGGTGAACCGATTTCGATGATTCTTTTTTTATTTGAGAGCTGATACTTCTTGTGTGGTCCCATATGAATTTGGTCACGGTCAGACCGATAGTTATCGAGTTATTCTTAATAACTTATATTGAATTGAATTTAGTACAGCCGACTTCAATATAAGTTATTAACATAAAAGTAACATAAAAAACATACAGTCGAATTGAGTACCGTCTCCTTTTTGAAGTCGGTAGAAAAAGAAAACGACACGTATCTGAGTTTTAGAGTAATTTGGAGATTGATTACATCTGTGGAATCAAACAATGCCATATTATGCTTCGTAAACTATTTAGTAATCTGTGATTATGCTGAGCTAAGCTAATAAATCTTTCTTTATATGTAATATAATACTTATTTTTTACAATTTTAATCATACAAAGATTATATTTATTTGAAAAAAATCCAAAAGAAAAAGCTTTTGTATTAACAAGGAATAAATGTTGGCTTACAGTGTGTAACGTCATTATTTAATTTCGTTTCGTTTTCGTTTAGTAAGCCCGTTTGTTACTCCATTATTTTAAAACTCAGTGTCATGTGTATATGTCATGTAGTATATATATATATATATATATATATATATATATATATATATATATAATGTTAACTGAGAGATTTCCATAATAAAGATTGAATAATAAAAAAGGTAAACAACCTAAAACAAATCTGAATTTTTGTTTAGTCCAGCCGCCAACTGTCGGAGTTTTCATATCGTATAATGGTTGTCACAATCCGTATTTATTTCAAAACTCGACCACATTTTTAATTAGACAGGCATACATTCAGTTTTACGTGTAGGTAGGTTATTATCATTTAGCACACAACTGAATTAAAAGAACATCAATTTATTCATTCATTACAGCCTATTAAAGTCCACTGATACTTAGGTCTCCCCTTAGGTTGCCTCACAAAGAGGATATTTGCCATACTTGACGGGCATGTTATTATTTTGCAGACGTTATTAGGAAGACGCTGCTGCCCATCTCCTGGTTTGTTTCCTTCTGTCGCCTCTTAAGACACACATGGGACGATATGGGATAGTAGATATTCTTACACCGCCACCAGAAGATAATTATTAAAGCACAAAAATAATAAAGCATAAGATAATGTTTGTCTATTTTGTTTATGTCCGTTGTCACGTTATAAAAAAGTAACCACATACCGGCGACCGACTGGCAGATTGTTTATAAATTCTAATCCAAACAGGATTATTCTTTGTAATAGAAATTGATTAAAAAATAAGTAGTTTATCATTGTTTGTGTGGACAAGCCTTATTACAAAAATTATTTTGGTTGTGAAAAATATGTTGATATATTAAATGGATATATTTAATATCCATGAGATAAGCATAAAGTTATATTGTAACAGCAATGCTTATCCCGCCAAGAAATATGTTCACAATCAATCATGATTATCGAGCAAAAAGTTATTGGCTCGAGAATTCCACACGCGCGGAACAACATTTTAAGCATAGACGTTTCCGCTTGTTTTTAATATTCCATGTTTCCACTTCATATTATATAGTTTTATGAATATATTATATTTTTTCGGATGTCAATTATACCACGTAACATATTATTACTGATTTTTGACAAAAACACATTTAAATAAATACATAAAAAGCGTAACGTTGATAAACACGCTTAAATCCATCCACTCCATGAAAATGCAGAAGTAAATTTTTATGAACATAAAATATAATTAATGATTCTTAAAAAGAAAATTCATATCTGTTTTCATATCTCAATGGGAAAGAAAGATATAAAAACCTTTTAAAGATGGCCTTTGTATTTATTTTGGTAAGTGGTTGATGGTAAGTGGCTACTGCAGCCGGAGACTCTTGCAACCAACTTCAAACAAAGAAGGTAACAGATACATTGTCACCTCTGAGGACTGAGATGTAATGCCTCACAGCCTGTTATTATATTGGCTCTCTATACTCTTCAGACCGGAACACATCAATGCTATTTGTCGGCAGAAATAGGTAAAAGGGTTCTAGACAGACAATAGTACACCACCTACTAGGTAATTTTTATGGCGCGTCTCCACCAAAGTTTTGTTGCCAACACAACATTTGTCAACACGTGTCGCCAACAAATGTTTCTGTCAACAAGCGTCTCCACCGAGGGAACAAATGTTGGCAACAAGCGTATTCCTTTGATGCTGCCGCCGAAAATGGAAACATGTTTTGTTGTGTTGACAACAAAACTTTGGTGGAGACGCGGCTTTAGACTATCATTAAAAGCATATATCAGAATGGATGCTACTATTTTTCAATTAAAAAGTGTTAAGCTATCATACTTTTGAACCAGGTACATTTTTATAGAATTAAATAGGATTAAGAAATTAGATTAGGTAGGTGTGTCAAAAATAATATTATAATTTTTTTTTAAATGATTATGCACACATAAGATATATTATTAAGTTAAATATTTACATTTATCACTTTTTGTAAACTATCATCAATCCATGTTTAAAATCTCATTCCTTTGAATTCTTTATCATCAAACTCATTTATAACCGTAAGATAAACAATTTCTATGCCCGACCCTTCGAACTCGGCTTAATTATGATATCAAAAACTGCGTCAGCTACAAATCGTCGTGCGTCTTTTCCATCTCGCTCTTAATGCAGGATGCACCCGCCGGGCCGTCGCATCATCAATGACGACGATTAAACACGATTCTATGCGTGGACTCGTATTTTTATTTTTACGGACCTTTCACTAGGGCCACGATATCTTTTTGATATATTTTTAGTACTTTTTCAAAAATAGCGTAACCCTCACACTAGGGATTTTCTTGTAGTGTAGACATTTTTGCTAGGTGGTAGGACTCCTTTTAGTAATAATGTACATATGTAAATAAAAATCATTTTCTAAACAGAAATGAATATTAATAATTAAAAAATAGCTAGCTGAGCGTTTGTCAGGTTTGTTGAAATTTTAGACTTTAAATTAATTTATTTTTATGATTCTTAAATTGGGATATCTGGGTGTGGAGCCATATCTCTACATACAAACATAACACAATTGAAATTGTTCAATTAATGCCCAAGTAAACTTTAATAATAACAAAATAATGTTATGGCTACTGATACACTGCAACACACCACACAAAAAGAAACTTTTTGGATATGTACCATATTCCAAAGTCCTATTTTGTCCTAAATTCGTTGCTGCATAATGTTAGCCCTACCGTCGACCTATATGCCGCGGTGAGATGCGAGAAACACAACATTGAAAACGACCCCACTTTAATTTCTTTTCTACGCTGCTGGCGAGGTCATCCCACGTGAGACTAGAATGACGAAGCTAAAACGAAACCCAGAATGAAAAGCATAATTCACGGCGGTATAATTAAGTACTTAGCGTCGATATTTGTCGTGTTTAAAATGTTGCTTCTAATTTCGTGGGCCCGCCTGTTATTTAATACACGAGCAAGTAGGTGAAATTAAGGAATTCAATTCATAAAATTTACATTCGTATATCTCAAAGATTTTAGAACAACAAGAAAAGATGAAAATACCTTTATAATTGTAATACAATAGTTATTTAGTCCACTCAAAAGAGTTAAAATCTTAACGTTCAATAAAAAGTAAAAACCGTTACTAAGACACAGGATATCAAAAAGTTAAAGTACTTCCAACTTCTGCTTCCGAAGATATTAAGTGGGAATTATTATATTATTTTTAGTTCGTTGATGTCTGTTTTTGCTTTTTATTAAAAGGTATTTTTTGTAATAATGCAAAAATATTTGTAATAAAGTTAGCAACGTACGTACTGTTCGTATCATGTCGAGATAAGGATTATTACGGTATAGGTATATTAATAACTAATTTTTGACACAAGTGTGGATACTTCTATCGTTACTACGTCCAACTAAACATTGCGGTGGTATATCCTATGAATGTATGAACTACAAGCATAGAAACTCAAATATAGAGCTAAGATAAATATATCATTTGTTTTACGAGTGTCAAAAAGTTTAAGCAAACCGTCTTTAATGGAGACGAGAACTCTTTAGACACGAAGGCCACTCGTTATAGACACGAAGTACAACTTAAATGAAACTAAAGAAATATTTAAGATCAGATTTACTTCGGGAAGGTTTTTTTAGAGTGAAACCAAAAAGCAGTGCAATTGTGTTCTAGTTTTAACTGGACTGCAGCTAGTTTCCATGGGGTGACTATTGACTCGTCTATCATCCCGTAGAACGCTATTAGTCCGAAAGCTTTTCTTCCCCGATATCTTCCTTCAAATAAATCTAGGCTTCCGTCGGTATCGTAATGTAAAATTCAGAAAATAACTTTTACGCATTAGAGCCATGCAGCTAGGTATGCTCGCTATAAATATGTAGCACAAATGAGTCAGCTCGAACGGGGTAGAACCACGCTCTCATAGTATACCAGCGTGATATAGCAGAATAATGCTTCTGTGTTTCGTATGGTGAATGTAGAGAACCGGAGACCGTTTTTCCTAGTAACGAGGCATTCCATCTTAGTCCTTAATTGCGACAACGCATCTGCATTTTGATTTTTAATCGATAATAGATGTAGATGTCTATGGGCCATAGCATCCGCTTACCATGAGGTGGACTACGTTCTCGTTTGTCACCCTTATTCTATAGAATAATCTTTAAAATCTTTAAAATTTCGATGATCATTGATGGCTGTAAATATAAAAAATAAGTAATAATAAGTAATCTCGTTTTACATGCGAAAGATTTGAGATAAATATTAGATCAACGGGGCCTACTCGGACTGGTTTGGCATCCATAAAGGTGTCAGACATGGCTGTGTGGCTTCCCCGTGGCTGTTCTACCTATTTATGAACAGTTGTTTAAAAAATTTGAAAGTAGAAGAATGCGGGTTAAAAATGGGTGAGTTAACCGTCAAATGACTTTTGTACGCCGATGATAAAGTCGGCGGCCGAGTTGCAAATGATGGTTACATTAATGAACAGAACATTAAAGGAAAAGGGAATGAAAGTGAACGCAAGTAAGACGAAAGTTATGATTTTTGAAAGAGAAGAAAGTAAAACGATATGTGAAATAAGAATAGAAGAGAAGTTGGTCGAACAAGTAGATGAGTTTGTGTATTTGGGATGTGTATTTAGCAGGGATGGTAGATATAATAAGGATATAGAAAGACGAGTTAACGCAGGAAATAGAGTGAATGGGGCTCTACACCCTATTGTGAGAAGTCAGAATGTATCCAAAAAGGCACGTATGGCAATTCATAATGCTGTGTTAGTTCCTACTTTAATGTATGGTAGTGAAAGTTGGGTGTGGCAGAAGAAGCACGAGAGTAGAATAAATGCTGTAGAAATGCGGTCACTAAGGAGTATTTTAGGGATGAATCTGAATGAATGAGAAATTGTTTGATAAGAGAAGAGTGTGGTTTGCAAGATGATGTTGTGACAAGGATTGAGAAAGGAATGCTTCGGTGGTTTGGTCATGTAGAAAGAATGAATGAGGAAAGAGTGACAAAGCAAATTTATGTTGCAGAGGTAAACGGCAGAGTCGGAAAGGACGCCCTAGGTGAAAGTTTATCGACCAAATTGGCAATATATTGAAAATGGGCCAAATCAAGAGTACCTTTAACGACAACCGTGTATGCGTAGGTATATGGATGTGGAGGAAGCGAGAGAGGTGTGTCAGGATCGTGCCAAGTGGAAGTCCATAGTCTCTGCCTACCCCTCTGGGTGACAGGCGTGAGTGTTTATTAGAAACCAGCTTTTGAGTATATGAGCTATAACCCCCCCCCCCTGCTCTACCTACTCCCTCACTTGATTGAGTGACGGACTGATGAAACACGCACGATATCGATGGATGCAGGTGATTCAGGACCGATCTTTGTGGCAATCTATAGGAAGGACTATGTTTAGCATTTGATTTGTGATAGGATGTAGTGATAGTATATGTGTTATAAAGTATTATTTCTCAATTATAAAAGGAAACTTCCAATTTGAAAAACTTCCTTAACTAACGAATTGTCATCGTCTGAAAGTTGACGCGGTCCAGTCGTTAAAGCCAAACGCCAACAAATTGACAACAAACTTTTCTCGTTACTATTAACGAATAGTTACGTCAGACCCAAGCAATTAAAACGTGTACTTTGCAAATGAGCAGTAACAAAATTAATTACTATTTGGCGTATCATGCATAAAAAAAAACGTGCCTAAATTGAAATATTCATGCTATTCTGACCTATTTTATTTGCAATATAAAGTCAGTATAGTATCTACGATTCATTCATTGAAACTTTTATATAAATACAGTTTGAATTCTCGTTTAATAAATGAGAAACTCAAACTAACTAATTTAAAACTAAAAGAGTAAAGAAACTAATTGGGACTTTAATTATTCTCCTCACGATTGATAGAAAACTTTATTACCTTTCTATGGTTTTCCAGAGTTTCATAGGTAATAAGCAACCCTTCAACTACTAAATACTTAATACTTGAAAAGGTTTCCTTATTTGTTTGGGACTGATTTTTCAATCGCCGGATAGTTATACATAGGATAGGAACAAATAAAAATTACAAATCTATGAATAAAATAGTTTGTTTAACTTTTGTATTTAGGATTTAAAAATCGGCCCTTGGTTGAATAAGTATTTGAAAATTGGAATTTGATTACATTATTGATACCTCTTTAGTCAGTTGCATTTCGTTCTTCCATAAACCCCTATTAACCCACCCATAGCCCAACAAATTTAAGCGTTGTCCCGTTTTTCCATGGGTAATGCCCTTGTAACCTTGTATAGACTGCAAGTGCAAGGACGGGTTATCTCAGACGCACAGGCTACAAACCTTTGGTGTTCCACCTTCAACGCATACTGGTAGGGCACGGAAACGCTCTCGCGCAAACCACAATCACTAGCCGTCCACTGGTTACCCTCCTCGAGAAAGGAAATACGCCCCTCTATTCCTCCTACCAAGTCAGGCCTTTATTTAAACGCCCTAAGTTCCTGACCTCACATCATATTTGAGTTAGGTAACTCTACACTGAGATGCTGTAATCAATCGACAAATCAATGTGGTGTCAGTTCTTTTCATTTTGTCATACATTTGTCATACAATAAAAACATTTCGTTGATCTAGACAATAGAACTCTCTAGAGTCCGTCAGGTGATTAGCACCCTTTGACCTGTTTCTACCACCAGATAGCAGTTCGTGCACTGCTGTATTCCGGTCTAAAAAGTATGGAGAGGCAGTATAATTACAGTGAAGCATTACACCTTAGTCCTCAGGAGTGTAGTGCATTTGTAATCTTCTTTATTTTCTTTAAGGTGCCCATGAACTGCAGTAACTATAATATAAAAACGTTCTGTATTTGAATAAAACTACTTTTACGTATTTTATCGCGTTTTATTAACTTATTTTATATTCCCGACGTTTCGGTTTTAATTTTATTAATAACAGGTTAAAACTAAACCCAGGCATACCTACTGCAAGACTTCAAGACATAGTAAGTTCATTCTGCGTAGATCGGACCCAAATTAATAATTAAAAAAGGTGAAGGTACTCCGGGTTAACTCTGACATCAGGATGTCTATCACCTCAGTCCCCCGTGACCACGGTTGCTGGAAAGCAACCGAAACGTCGGGAATATAAAATAACCATAGATATAGTATATACTAAATCTATGAAAATAACCTAATTAAACGCGATAAAATCCGTAAAAGTAGTTTTATTCAATGTGTAGTGTTCGCGTAAATATAAGAAATCATTATTGTTCTGTAGTTACTGAACCTTATTGAATGAGTAACCCAACACACATTTGACTTTTTTATACTAAACCATATACATAATACAATAAATTATTACCTATGTATTAAATAAGGCTACAAAAGTCGCTGTCTAATGGAGGCGTAAGAGAATCCACTTTCCCGTATCATCCCGTGACAGAGGGAAAATGATACATAAGATTGGCAGCACCTAATAACAACTCAAAATAATAAAAAAATCTGCAGTTGGCAAACCTTGAATAAAGCGTGGCAACTATGGCAAATATGCCCCTTATTTGGCTGTACCTATGTTCAGCTGTGGACTTAATTAGCTATGATTTTATTTGAATAACAATTATACATTATTTACAACAACATCAAATCATATTAATGCCATTCCTGTATATTCCTATCTTAGACATCGCATATAAGAAGTATAACTGTTTTCAAATGTTAGTTATGTTATCGTCTGTCTTGCCATCTTCCTTTTGTTGTATTCTCCACTATTGTAAATAAATTTTGATCCTACTGAAGCGGCTGATAATAAAACTATCTCTCTGATGTCACAAAATTTCCTAATATTTTTAATTTTTTTTCGGAAGTCTGAACATTTCGTAAAATAAAAGCAGGAATTTTGAGATTTAAATTATTATATGTAAGCATTGTTATTAAAACTTAATATACATTCAAGAAAGCGTTCACACGAGTACAGTGGGCTTAGCGTGAAAGCAAACATTAAGTTTTGGAATGTGTAAGCTACAGATGGAATTTTAGCGTGACGACCACACTCCGTATCGAACTTGGCATCGGCTTTCTCAATCTGAAGTATTCAGTAATCATCGGGCACGAATCGGACAAATAGTTGATGCACGACATCTATGTCAAAATCCGTTAGTTTTAAAAGTATCCGCAGGTACTTTAGTATCTTTAGTGAATGTATAATTTAAGTTTAAAGTAAGTACGTAATACGTTCTAGAAAAGTTTAGTGTGTTAGTACAAAATATGTATCTATATATTAGTACAATTAAATTTAAAAATGAGTATATTAATTGATAACTGTTAATTTCATATGCGAATACCTTTTAATAACTAAGCAAATTTTAAATATTGTAACAAGTGAAATGTATCAAAGCTGTTGGTGTTACCAATAAAATAAAATAAATGGTTACTATAAAAGTACAAACATAACTAAGAAAACGCGTAATTGTATGAATACGACATTAAAACGTTATAATATGAGACCTTTCAATTAACACACTGTCCATCATCGATGACAAGGAAACAGTTAATGACAGTGTGCCCCCTTGAGCGACGATCCCGTTAATCTGCCACCATATTTCCCAAGAGCATCCGGACTCACTATCATTTCTCATAATAACCACGACAGACATGTCATGTTATTAAAAATGCATTATTATCATCAGCATTACATCATTTCACAAGTGCACAAAAATGTCGCAAATGTTCATGGTGAAAAGGTCATGAGCCACATGCATCCATCGACTTCCTGCGTATTTTACCAGGTCGTCACTTTATGTAGTCAGGGGCTGCCCCACACGGTATAAAGTTGTCACTAGTGAACGTTTCGTCCCCAATCTCCATCAGTTGTCAGTTCTTCGAGTTTTATGTTTGGCGAATTGCCACTTCAGCTTACTGATTCATTGGGCTATGTCAGTTACTTTGGAGCTTAACTCTGACCTTTATAACGACCTCTAACGGATAGTTCTTAAGATGAACATGGAGAAGACAAAGGCAATGTATAATGTCCATGTGACATCTACACAGGTAGTTTTTGGAATACTTTAATGTTAATTTTACAATCATAGTCATACAGCCTAACATGCTATCATCTCTAGCTTCAGCTCTGCTAATTTTGCCAACGTCTGTTCTGCAGTAAATGGCTGGGCGTTGTCATTAAGAAGCAACAATGAAGAATAGTTCACCAATATGCATTGTTCGAGTTACAAGTTTTCCACCACAATACCTTGCATATACTTGGCAAAAAACTATAACGAATACCTTAAGCTACTTCTGACTAATATTTTTTTTAATACAACAAGGGTGAGAAATGAGCACACAGTGGATACACCGGATGGTAGGTAGATGCTGTAGGCCAATAAACATCTACATTTATCCCCGATTAAAAATTAAAATGCAGATGCATTGTCACCCTTGAGGACTAAGATGGAATGCCTCGTTTCCAGTAAAAAGGGTATATGGTTCTCTACACTGATCGTACGAAACACAGCAGCATTAAGCTGCTATTTTACGCTGGTATTCTGTCAGAGCGTGGTCCTACCTCGGTCAAGACGACCCATTCTTGCCATAACCATAATATAGCTGCAACGTGACTCCACCTCGTTTACGTCGTTTCGAGCACTGTTTGACTTGGTTCATTTGTGTGGTCAAAGTTTCTTGAACGAAATTAAACCAATAAGACATAGTTCAATTGATAGTGATGCTATGTCGGTTTACTTGACTGCATGCCGTTTGAGATGCATTGTTTCCACGTCAAGACTCGTATTTAAAAATAACACGAATTTTCTTGGAATCAATGGTTAAAAATGTAACTAGTGATATTACAGAGAAAACAAAACCCAAAAGAAACGACTGAATACATAACTGGTTTTGAAAAAGGTAACTAACATGTCTTAAATATAAAATTTATTGCCGCCATGTTCGAATATTTGTGATGCCATATAACCCATAACCCGTGGAAGAGCACAACGGTTCCAACGATACCTCATTTGTCTTGAGATCTGAGGAAACAGATAAACATACATACATTTATACATGCATGCATGCATACAAACATAGCCTGCTCAAATCATGACCTATGTCTTTGCCGCAATCGAATATTAAAAGTGTATTAGGTTATCATTTTAACGTCATCGAATAAAGTCTACATCTAATATCGATCGATCAAATCCCGCTCGGTACAAGTGCTTGTATGGCCTACTAATAATTGTTCTGGGTCTGGATGTTTGTTCTTGAGCAATTTATGTATGTAAAGTACCTCTAAGATACAGGAGAAAATCCTTGTGGTAACGCTTTGTCAAACTAAAATATTAAGAAAACCTAGAACTAAGAATGAAGGTCGGAAAGAAGAGCCAAGGAGGCGTGACTCTACAATAAGAGCCAAAGAAATGTAGCAAAAATTAAATCAATTGCAGCATAGTTTCTTCTATTTTGGGCAAATCATCTGTGTTATATGTTTTTACGTATTTTTCATTATTAAGCTTACGGTACACATAATTGGTTTTACTACATAAAAATAAAAGGAACAAAGATTTTTCTTCATTAAACAAGAAAACAGATGTTATGAGATTGTATAAGATATTAAACAAAATCCAGATTAAAATTTTATGCCTCTAGGTTCAGTTATGAAAAATGGAATGAAAGAAAAAGTTTAATAAGAAACTTTTAAATTGTGCCCGAAACTTCATTCTCCTGATATTTAGAACTTATACAAAATAAAACCTAAACAAGATTCAGTGCTATCTATATGCATTCTTAAATTATTACGATTCGGACAGACTGATAAACATAAGCCGATTGATAAATTAGCCTATAATAGTTGGTGAAGTATATATTATAATATATAATAGTAATTTTGGTGAAGGAAAGTGATGTAGTTGTTTTTACTATAATCATTTTATAAATAAAATAAATATAAAAAGTATGAAATTACAGACAGCCTGATATAAGTTTAATTAATTATTAAAACAAAAAAGTGTACTAGATGAAATTTTATCGTTTTAACATTTGCTGATAAATAATAAGATCTGAAAAAGTCTACAAGCGAATTTGGGTCATTTAAAATGGAAAAAAGAATTAATTGTGAATTCCTACGTCAATAAAATTTTAAATTATTCAGTCATTTTTTCACACATATACAAACATATTATACGGGTCAATTTAATATTAAAGCTAAAATAAAAGTGTAATAAAAAAGAAATTTAGATATTCAAAGATAATGATGGACCAGTCATTGGTCAAAAGCGTAAAGAAATAATAATAAGACGAAAATAATAAGTAGTACGTAACAATACGAGTATGTGCCAAAGTCGTAAGGTTTGTTGGGAAAATTAGTGATCGCGCCATTAAAGTTGCCTCGCAACTTTGATACTGAAGCCCTCACAATTGTATCGTTCCAATAAAAATTGTGATTTTGAATGAAACATCATTGGTAACTCTTTTTGTAAGCGAAACTAAGTAATTTTAGCAGAACGTTAATCTGATGTATATTAATTCAAACACCATTTGTGACAAAAAAATTAAAGAATATCGCATCGCACGTCGTAATACAATCGATCACAGAAAGCAACACGTAGCCCGACGCCTGTACTCTATAATTAGAGACACGAACTAGTCGTAACTCTTCTTCTGGCAGACGTAAACTTGCGCCCTCTTTGACCTTATGCTTATTACCGCTAGGCATGGAAGATGTTATGCTTAAAACATTCAAATATCTCTCAGAATCTTAATGAAATCTCAATCATAGCATAACAAGTTAAACTATAAAAAATAAATTGGATCCTTTGAATGTGTGAACAAAGTTTGCTGATGAATATGTTTTATTATTCATGTTTTTGGATCGAGGTCTTAACAATTGCTAAGTTATAAAGGCCTTGTTGTATAAAGCTGCGTCGAAGTTTGCGTTCAACTCTTGTCATAAATTTTGCAAAACCTACTTACACATTGTTGAACATGGGAGCGCCGAGGGTTCGACTTTGCAAGACGCCTGGTAGTAACAGCGAATATCAATCAAGGATGTTGAGGGCTCTCAATAACCGCTATTGCTATGTAGAACAAAGCGGAATTAAGTGCAGTTGGTACCTACAAAGCTGCATTGTACGCGACTGAAAGTACGATTCTCACTACTTACCAACCACACCCTCCTCTAACAAACTGTATGTTGAAACACACTGTGTAGGTTATATTCAAACTAAAAACTCCAATTTCAATATTAATATCACTACATCATTTTAATTAGGAAACCAAGGTATATATAATTATTGTAATATCTACGGTAATACAAAAACAGACGGACTCGTAAGTAGATTTTTTTCCGAAATGTAATTGAAATAAAAATCCTTGCAACAATCTAGCTTTTTTATCGCCAACATACAGGACAGCTCGAGGATGATTATTTGTAACCGATTTTAATATAACATTTTGGACGACATTAAAATTCTGATATTCCTTAGTCCACTCAAACGGTTTTTTACATACTGAAGTCGATACATTTTTATAAATGTAATTATTTTATTATTTTTCGTTATTTGAAGTCGCCTTTTAATGTTTATTTAAATTTTATTTTTAACTAGCACAGATAATGATTTTTATATTTACTTAAATACTACACATTGTACATATATAACTAATTTTATCAGTTTAATTGACTTATTTTTAATTCTCGGCCTTTCGGGTACTGTGTAGCATCAACAACGTGATGAAATCCGTAAAAATAACTTATATTGAATCAGAACGGATAAAATGATTCCTCGAGTCTAATGAGTTTTTGTGATATAATTTGCAAAATGAATTACGTATTACGGAGTCTTTAACGGTCTAAACACATTTATTTTAAAAAACTTCTATTTTCACTTGAACTCTAAGCATAGTTGCGGAATATAAAAATTACATAAAATGTAAGATGAAATTAATAATAGTGAGTTAGTGAATATAAAAATAATAACCATTCTTACGACGAGCTTTTAATACACACTTTAATTATTGTTGTGACTCCTGTGTTCCTGTGTCGTCCCTTATGTTTAGCAAGTATTTGCAAAGAAACAAATAAAAACATTGTATTACATTTTCCGTGGCATTTAGGAAGATGAGTACATGACCGCAATCATAGCACAATCACTGTGAATGTGAAGGGCTATTATGGTTAGAAAGCGAGAGATCGTAGCACTCGTAGGCCAAACTCCGGACTGTTCTGTTTACATTCACGTGTTATATCTAATTTTAAGTTGTAAGATGTGTGTGCTATTTCCATTACTCTCAAGTCACGAATCTTGACCGAAACATTTGTTACTCTGTTATTATAAAAAATCATTTGGTATCATATAAACGTTCATTTAAATAATATGATCCATCAAGGCGCTACTAATAATTAAAATTTAATAGTGAAATAAAACGTAAAATACACCAAAAAGATGAACATTAAGTATTAATGTAGCTTGTCTGTTTGTAAGAAGTTTTATTAAAAAGAAAAAAAGAAAAATTGTATGATGAATTAGCATAATATACCTAATACTATGTGTATGTATTTTTATTTATAATATAAACATAGTTATAATAAATCTTGTTATGTCAATAATAAGCGATAATTCATAATTTTTATAAACTTACCCATACATACAAAAGTGTTTTTAATATCAATAACACTTTCGTAGTATGTAAGTATTATAAGTATTATATTATTATTATATTTATTAGCTATGCTTTTGGACATTTCGTGCATTCAAAAACGAAAAGGAAATAAGCTCGAAAGACAATAAAAACATACCACAAGTTGCAGGGAACCATAGCCATAGACCCCCTGCAACTTTGATATCGTAGGGGACATAAAATTCTTATATGGAATGAGGGTCGGCAAATTTTATTAAAGGATTTACCCGGCCAGGAAAAATGTATTAAGATAAATGGATGCACAGCAAATCACATTAGACCTTATAGATTACTCTATCGATTGCAATTACTCTATTGATTACTCGATTGACGGTGACTTTCTAAAAATACTTTGTAAAATAAGTTTTTAAAATAAAACCATAAACTTAAGTTTGTAGTTTTACAGTTACATCCTTGTTAACAAGCTTAATGAATTTCACATCGTATGAACGATAATTAAGAACGAAAGTAAATGAGAGCAGATGTGATGGTCATATAGTTCGTGGGGTCAGGCATAGGAAGTGCGCATATGTAATTGCGGCGAATGGACACAATGAGGGGAATTGACCAGAACATCAATTGTAGTGCGAGCGACGCCCGCGCCCATTGCCATTGATTGAAAGAACGAGTAAATTTAACAAAATGACACAAAGCAACGAAGCTTAACTGGTCCGCGAGTTTCAACAACATTGTTATCATTAAGCGCTATTGTGGATTTTGAAAAAAAAAATACTGAAGAAAAATCTAAAACAACATCTTTCAAAAAACATCTGTTTCAGGACACACATTATTATATTGCCGTGTTAATTTATAAAATATTTTTACAAATATGTTAGGTATTGTCCGAACACAAACAAAACCTTATAAATTTGTACTTATAACAACATATTAACAACCACAGACCTTTACATGTATAAATTAACGGTCTATGGCTAAATATTTATTATCCTAATGGATCTTTTCATACGTCTACTTTTAGACCTCCAAAAAAAAAAACACTAGCAAGCAAGCACAGACAGACAGGCAGGTTGGCGGGCGACAAGCCGATACTGCACTGTTTATTGTACTCTCCAACTTTCCACTAACAGTCGGTGAAATATCTGTACATCATTGTTGGATGAATCTTCCCTTTATGACACCTAACTTCCTCTGTCCCCATACCCACAAAACTATTTTTCTTATGTTCCTTATATAAATTAGTAAGTAGTATCACAAATTCATCCTTTTCTCTTATTACTTAAGATGTAACAGGTACATCTTCATAATATTTTTAAATCAATTCATAGAACTGTATAAACTCAAAATCGCTTGCATATCCTGGACATGCCAATTCCAACCCAATGCGCAAGACGTCACACCAGCATCTTATTCAATTATTGATTTAAGGGAACAGAATATGTGGCACCTACTACAATAGATTGTCATAACCCCAATCTGGAACTAACGCTATTATTTCCGAATGTTTACGATGGAACACAAATCAATTTAAATTATACCTACTCTTGAAACTCTTTTCACTCTACTTCTACTTTAAACTCTTACCCTTTGAAAATAGGTTACACCAGGATTTTAGAGAAACTACATTATATTAAAAAGTTTATGAATATAATATATTGATATATACAATATATTTAGACAGTGGTAGAGACACGCGGCAGCTTTTGCTGTTGCACGGATGGGCCGGCTCGAACCGGGGTGGTACCACGACCTCACAGAAAACCAGCGTGAAGTAGATGTTTACCTCTGCGTTTCGCTTGGTGAGTGCAGGTGGCCGGAGGCCCTTTTTACTGGAAATGAGGCATTCCATCTTAGTCCTCACGGGTGACAACGCATCTACATTTTGATTTGTAACAGAGGATAGATGTAGATGTCTATGGGCCGCAGCAACTACTTACCATCTGGTGGACTGTGTGCTCGTTTGTCACCCTTATCCTATAAAAAAAATAGTTCTCTGCATAATATGTTATTTTCGCAATAAACTTACAGAGTACTTGATATGTATAAGATTTGTTTACATAAGTACATGGAGAATCTGAATGTAGTGCTAATTATCTTAAGAGTATCTAATATCATTATTAATTATCTTAATAATGATATTAATATATATAAATAAATTCTTATTAAGCAACACAAGCTAGAAATGATTTAAGACAAAGTTCCACTAGCCAATTTATTTACTATGATTGGGGTACGCATTGCTGCTCAAAGACAAAAATAGAAAAGAGGGTGGAACCCACTCAAACTGACGCTTAAGCAGGAATAATCCTACCGACTGGAGGCAAAAATTGAGTCCTACCTAATGGTAGATATAATATCTACGCGTGATATTATATGTTATTACGAGTATATATAGAGACACAAATGGACAGATACATATATCAGATATTGTCATAACTTTATAATATTATAAACTTATATGGCAATATCTGATGCGTATATCATACATATAGGTATATGTAAATTTATAATCAGTACCGTGTAGTGGCGGTGTAAGAATATCCACTACCCCATATCATCCCGTGGGTGTCGTAAGAGGCGACAGAGGGAAACAAATCAGGATGTGGGGAGCAGCATCTTCCTAATAACGACTAAACATTTAAATTCTCACCACTCCATGGATTGACTGGTAGAGAATGCTACAAGGCATTAAGTCCGCCCTTTGTATTCTTTTACATTAAGGAATGCAATAAAGAATAAATAAATAAATAAAAAAATTAACATAAAAAACTGCGGTTACTAAACTTTTAGACAATCTATTGGGCAGGCGTATGTTCAGCAGTGGACTTTAATTGGCTGTAACGGTAAAGGTTAGTTTATATCATGCCAATTATTTAAAAAAAAATGTATTTAGAAATTCTTTAAAGAAAATGTCCTTAACTGATTTAGGTGCGAACGGGCCTGGCAGCTCTACTTTGATTTTTAATACCTATTTATATCAGTAATTCACGATGAATGTGTTTGGAACGTAGATAATCCTACGCACTTGTTATTATATGGGAGTCTGTGAATAATGAGTACAAATTTAAAATCACACAGACATCATATAAAACCATAATATGTTATAACAATAAAAATAGTATTAAATACCTATAGATTTAATGTGAAATCTGTGATTGTTATAAATAATAATGTTATGTCCAGCGATTGCTCGCGAGTCTTAATATGTGACTCCGACAGAATATCAGCATAGCGGTAACTCTGTTGTTGTTAGTATCAGTGCTGCAATCCAGTGTGAATTTCGTTTTTTTTTTAAATTTATTATTTCTTATGAAGGTTTTTTAAGTGTTTGTAGCAACGAATAAATATTATATAATGTAATTTTCTTCTTTTTTTCTAAATTATTAAGTTAATTTATCTATACATAGAAATACAATTGAAGTGTATTTCTGTACTATCGAAATAACTGCTTTATATTAAGCTGACCGGGTTATTTGAATGCTGTTATAACAGATATAACCACTTTTAAAATTTTTGTATGGCTGAACCAATAATAATGAAACTTTACAGACAGATTGAAAATAATGCCAGAAGGCTATATTTTATCCGAAAAACTTAAACTTAAAAATTAACAATATGATCTCGATTTACTTGTATATAAATATTTTTATTTATAAATCTTTATCAGCTGGACAATATTACATCTAACAGATAGCCACAAGCATTTTTAAATTAGTACAGGCACGTGAGTCCCTATAAAAAGCATCTAGAAGAATCTAAACAAGCGTAAACAAAGCGGAATGGCCATTGCAATGTATTTTACGTTGCACTCCAATTCATCTATCTTGTAGCATTAACGTGTATTTGTAATCCGGGCGCATTTGTTTTGATCGATTTTTCTTATTAAACAGAAAAATAAACACTTCTTAAATTTTTCCCTTTACTGGAATGTTATTTAAAAACTTCATAATTCATAAACAATTTAAAAAGCTTTCATCACTTGTCTACACGAAAAGGTTTGGATAACGTCGAAAGTATGAATTGAATTAATTTGCCTATAGAGCAGGTTTTTCAGTCCTCAACGCTACTTTGTTCTACACAGTACACAATAGCAATTTGTCGTTTCAATTCAACGCGTTCTGAAAAATCTAACTGGAAAATAATAATGCAAACGTAAGAGTCAAAGCAGATACTAGTAAGACGAAAAGTGTGATTGATTATAATTTATTATAAAAACAAGCAAAAGTATTTTGAAACGTTAACCAAAATAATTAGTAACTAGTAAAAACTAAGCTGCAAAAACCCGCTCATAAAGTCAGCTTTCGTGCTTAATGAGTGATGAAAATTAATTTGACTTCTAAATATACAATATAATAGTACCTAGCTGTAAATTACATAAACATACATAAACATTCTGTAAAATTAAAAACAGTTACGTTGTAATTTAAATCTACGGATTGGGTTGTTAGTTTTTGATACGCCCGGAGCTAAGCCACCCAACATGGCAAAGGGCGACCCAAAATTTAAACACATGTGATAAAATTGACTCATATAAAAATTGAGTTTTATGTAACGATTTCCTTATTAATAATTTTGTAATTATTGTATTCTTCGTCATCATTACACATGGTGACGAAAATTCTATTAAATAAATAGTTTTTTATTAGATATAAAGAAATAACTAACCTAGTAAAGTAAATATACGCTTATAGTAAAGTAAAGTTACATCTTATAATATATGTCCCACAGCTGGGCACAGCCCTCCTCTGTTGTGTATGTTAGCGGACTTTACACGTTATCAAAATATTTTTTTTGCTCATAGTAAAATTAAATAAAATTAAAATTAATTTCTCAATAAAAATTAAAAAGGTTTATAAGGTACATTATAAACACATAAAGCAATTCCAGTAATTTTTTAAACTAGTGACTGCAACATCTATTAGAGATACATTCCGTATCAATGTCGTGATTTGCGGCGTAAAGAATTGAAGACGAGGTATTCGGGGCCGTGCGACAGGTCCCTGATTTTCAACGCATTCTGTTCGGTGGCTTCAACCTGTCGCACCATTTTATTTAATGTACGAAATTTTATGTTTTACATTTCTACAATAAGAATCTAAACAAGAACTCGTGGGAACTTAGAGTGTGAAATCTTGTTGTTTTATTCACACGAAATAGTCTAATATAAAACGCAAGGAGTACCTAATTATGCTTTGAATTTAATGAAGTTTTAACTGTTGAACACCTGAAATACAAAAGTATGGTCAATGTTGATGATACTTTATATGTACTGAAATTATCATGCCCGTTCTAGAACATTTTAAATAATATTCTAAGCTTTCTAATCATTATCACGTCGTTTTATCTAACAATTAATTAACTGTCGAATCGGTATTAATTGTGTATCACATATTATTATGTTAAAAATATTTTTAAAAGCATCACGAGCTGTCAAAAATGTGTTAATAATAATATGTGAATATTTACTAACAAACCTGATAGCGGGTTTTATAAAATAACAGCCCTAGTATATATTCTAAAGAATTTTAAAATTATCATATATGTATATTGGTGTAACTACAAATTGACAGCGTTTTGGATACCAAAAGTCTTTGGTCTATATATCACATTGGTAATGACCTGGCGACGTCATGTTTCGGTCGACTGCCCCATTCGCTTTGACAGGTGCGTGCTATCGAAATACGTTGTCATTGTACGTCGACGACAACACTCATTCGATACAAAATAACACTTCCGTAAAACATCACAAAAAGTTGAAATGAAAACCGCAATACTGATGTAGACTAGCTTTGGCAACTAGCCGTATACCAAATATAAACATACAACTTTTTACTTATTATAAGCCTATGATTGATCACAATTCTAAAGTATGAATATGCCTGCAATATATGACATCTAAAAGGGTATTCTGCCGCATAAGTCTAATGTCTCTATACTCTATAACTTCTACACTTAGCAGCTACGAAGTCGTTCTTAATAGACGCTATAAATATACACGCTTCGCTCATTATCCTTTCCTATAATTATCTCAAGTCATTCAATACAGAGATGTTACTTTTAGATTTTTACAATCTAAAAAGTAACATCTAATTAGAACTAAACATTTTTTTTTTCAGAAATTAATTATTAAAGGATATTTTTGAAACAATTATCAAATAATGAATTAAACATAGAACAATCACCAATTTAAAAAAAACCAATTTAGATTTCGTTCAGCAATGAACCATTTATAGGCTGTTATTATTGGTAATAAACCATATCGTCGTATCCTTTTGATATATTTAAAAAAATTGTGACGTAGATTATAATTGTGATATATCTTAAATTATAAAATTTTTGTCACCGGTTATAAAAACTTACCTCCGTTTCCAGCGTTGCTGATGGTAACCCAAAAGTCAATGGTCTTCTCAGGCCCTAACTCCTCATAGTCCCACTTCTTTTTAACTTTCACTACACCACTAGGTTCAACAGTGACCCACGGATTTTCGTCCCGGATTTTAAATGTTTCACGATCAGTTTCTTTTTCGAGCGTAAAGACCGCACGTCCTTCAACTTCACCGTCAGCTTCGGTAAATTCTATACGTTTCGTAGGTCGGACAGCTCGGGTAACACGTCGCTTTTGTCGATGCAAGGTAGGCAGATCTTTATGATCACGTACTACGAACTCTAGGAAGACATGAGCTACTCGACTTTCACGCGGAGGTGAGCCAGTATCGTGTGCAAGCACTTGCAATTCAGCTCCGTGAGTATTGGGTTCACCAACTAGAATTAATTCTCCTGTTTGTGGTACAATAACAGCCAGATTACTAGCCTTCAAGGTATAATACACGCGATCGCCATCTGCATCAATAGCATGAACCTTGCCAATGTTTGAAAATCGTTGCCAGTGCGCTGTACCGTTATCGCTGTTTTGATCTAACGTTCCATTAACAGCAAAATAATATATATCCTGTTCAAAAATAGGTTCATGATCATTTTCATTTGTTACATCTACTTTAATAGGAAGACTTGCCTTATTAACACCTTTTAAATCTGTTGCCTGAAGGACCAAATCGTACGTTCTTTTTTCTTCAGCATCTAGAGGCCTCATGGCGATTATCTCCACGTCACCTCCTGTAATTACTGATGCGACTTCAGGAATTCCACTCTTAGATTTTTCTCGTAAAGCAAATAAAGAATCTTCGTTTCCTTTTATTATTTTGTAAGCTATCTGCCCCACACTTAGCAGTGAAGTAGCCCTTATAGGTGGAAGATCAACAACAGAGCCTGGTGGTGCATTTTCTAAAATTTCTCCGCGCAATTCTTTGGATGTTGGGAAACTAAGCATTTTCCGACGATCTACTATACGTAAATGTACTGAATGTGCCGAACTGCTAAACGGTGTTTGTTCTAATATAGCGAGATTCAATGATTGATCCAGTAAGGGCGCTAAGTCGGCAATTGTCATTAGAAGTCCATCGTCTAGAAGAGTAAAGTAAGAGGCGTACTCGGGGTCAAGTAGAGTGTAGCGGGAATAATTTCCTACGAAGTGTTGTACTGCATGGCCAGGGCGAACGTCGTGCGGCAAGACTGTGAGCGCGCGCGTCTGGAGCGTCATGCTTAGGAGGCAGAGCAAGGCTCCGCTCGCCAGCACGGTACGCGCCATGGCTCTTACGTGTAGCTTGATTCACTTATCCAAACATTTCCACCTAAAAGTAAACATATTTCGTCAGTTACCTATTTCATTTCGACAACAGTATTAGTTACTTAATATTATAAACATACAATCACTAAATGATTATTGCCTTACTAATATAAAATATAATTGATAACCCAAATATACAATGAGGAAGTCAATTGTTTTCTGATTTCTAGATAAAAGTCTATGCAAAACAAACTACACAGTAAGGATTCTAACGGAGTGAACGGAGAGTCGGAGAGTAGTAATATAATAATAATTGAATCATGTGTGACTGCATAGTAGCGCAAATCACGCGTCGGCTCGACGGCGGTGGCGGAGGCGACGGAATCGACGTAGGGCGGCACACATGCGGAGCTTTATTTAGGCGGCAGGCGGGAACGCCGGCGTCTCGCGACCCGCCGCCGCCGATCAATACCCCCGTTGCGCCGTCGCGCGACGTTTTGCAAGCCAATCTCGACTGTAATGCGCTTTCTATCACGACACACCATCAAATATTCACACTCTTATTTTCCTAAGTCAAAGCTCACGGTATTTTAACTCACCAATTCATACCATACGACACATAACTAAACACATAAATACAAGTTTTCACGTCTGACAGAACTTTTACTGCAGTTTCAGATTGCCAGTGTACGGAAAAATCCAGAAGTTTTCCAACTAGAATTCGGAAATAAAAACCACAAAGTTGCCACTAAAATACACTTTAAACAAACTTATTCAAGAATAGCTAGTATTAATACTCGTAATTTAGATATTACAAAAAAACCATGTGTACGAATGTAAACAAATGAAGAAATATAAATAATATTTATGTACCGTATGATTTAACACGTTAATATTTATAGTACAATAATATAACTATTTATTAAAGTGGGATCATGTTTAAATACGTACTTTACGATAAGGTTCTGAAATATCGGTAGCGTAGTGATAAATGAATATCGGCCAGCGGCGTCACTGACCAAACGCAAGGGGCGTTTAAAAGCGACTGACGAGTGAAAACGAGAAGCGACGAGCGAGCGTGCAGCGTGGCGCGCGCGCGTATTGAACGAAGGCCGCCCGACCCCCGCCACCCCCGCCTGTACCACCCTGTCCCGGCTACAGAATCAGAAGCATGCATCGGTTCGCTCCCCCTAGCTTAGCTGCACTGGATCCCCTTTCTTCTCGTCTTTATTTCGCGATATCTATCTACTCCAAGCTTTGATACACACGCGTCGCAACGTAAGATTGACATATCAGTAAAGTATCTGACGTCTTCCTTGTAAGGCAAGGCTGCAAAGTGCCTAATGATGATAGTACAATCAGAATTTTGACCTCTATTTTTATTGTGTATCCTGACATGAAATATATATTATCTTGTCACTCATAAAAAGGCTGTAATAAGTGATTTTTAATTGACAAGCTTAGAATGTGAATCACAGTACCAGTGACCACAAATTGTTGACGCTGTTCCTTGTCGGCGGTCTGGGCTCTGAACGTTTCACTTAAATACATAATATATTATACGCAATCCCTATACCACCAGCCATCAGATGCCAAGACAACTTCTTGTCGTTACGCACATTAGCCTCTTAGTAACTTCAGTTTTATAAAATGATTTCTTATATTTCCGCGAACACTACACATTGAATAAACCTATTTTTACGGATTTTATCGCGTTTAATTTACTTATTTTAATTCTCGATGTTTCGGGTGCTTTACAGCAAGCCATGGTCATGGCAGGGTCTGAGATGTTTGACGATCCGATATCCCGCCACAGTTACCCGGGCTAAATGTGACACCCGAGCTAACTGTGACATCGACTTTCCCGGTTATTGGAAAAAGACCCATACCAACCGATATTTAAACGGTGTATCGCACCATCATCCATCACAGTTAGCTACCGTGGGAAAATCTTTGATTCAGATAGCACGAGGGTTCTGTGACAGTAAACATCTGGCAGCCGAGCTTCAGCACGTCGAGCAACTATTGCAAGACAACAAGCTTCGGGTCCCGCACCTACGTCACGGTGACCGAGTGAAGCCGGCCGCAGTCGTGCGTGTGCCTGCTTTACTACCCTATATCAGAGGAGTCACAGACAAGGTTGGCTACATCTTGAAGCGAGCTTCTATTAAAATATACCCACTTCAAGCCGCCGAAGAAAATTAGTCAATTTTTACCATCCGTTAAGTGTAATATCTCTCTACAAGATGCAGGAGTGTACAAGCTTAATTGCCAATGTGGTCTCTCTTACATAGGACAAACAAAAAGATCCATTAAAACCCGCGTGAAAGAACATGTAGCTGGCATGAAGCACCGACGATCTGGGAAGTCTGAAGTCTGTGAACATATTTAAGATCGTCCCCGCCATTACATCAGATTTGATAGACCACAAATCCTCACAAAAGAACACCGATTTCTACCAAGGATGATACGCGAGGCTTGTAATTAAAAAACATCCTAATTTCAATAAACTATGGATGGGTGCTGCTATCTACTTGGGATCCTAAAATTAACAAAATTAAATCCAAACACAAGCATACCACTTCAAGATACTATAAGCTCATTCTGCGTAGATCAATCCAAAAATTAATATTCAAAAACTGAAAGAAACCGGGCTAACTGTGACATCGGGACATCAAAAATTTCAGTTGCCCCCGTCACCATGGGTTGCTGTAAAGCACCCGAAACGTCGGGAATTAAGATAAGTAAATTAAACGCGATAATATCCGTAATAATCGTTTTATTCAATGTACAGTTTTTGTTTGTTAATAAAATAAATTTATGCGATCTTTGGTAATGATCCCACATACATAAGCATGCATGATAAGCTAGAGCATTATCGTTACTAAAAATATCTAAAAAAATAAGTTAGCAAAATTAAGTGTCGTAGGTGGTAGAGCCGCGCTGCAGCTGTATTATGGTTGTAGTTGTAGCACGAATGCAGAATTACAGATCAATAATAATAAAATATTATTGTAATCTGTTCTTGAAACGAACACAACATTTTGAGTTAATAAAAATATCTAAAATATAAGTTAGCAAAATTAAGTGTCGTAGGTGGTAGAGCCGCGCTGCAGCTGTATTATGGTTGTAGTTGTAGCACGAATGCAGAATTACAGATCAATAATAATAAAATATTATTGTAATCTGTTCTTGAAACGAACACAACATTTTGAGTTAATAAAAATATGTAAAAAATAAGTTAGCAATATTAAGGGTCGTACGTGGTAGAGCCGCGATGCAGCTGTGTTATGGTTGTAGTTGTAGCACGAATGCAGAATTACAGATCAATAATAATAAAATATTATTGTAATCTGTTCTTGAAACGAACACAACATTTTGAGTTAATAAAAATATGTAAAAAATAAGTTAGCAAAATTAAGTGTCGTACGTGGTAGAGCCGCGATGCAGCTGTATTATGGTTGTAGTTGTAGCACGAATGCAGCATTACAGGCCAATAATAATAAAATATTATTGTAATCTGTTCTTGAAACAAACACAACATTTTGAGTTAATAAAAATATGTAAAAAATTAGTTAGCAATATTAAGTGTCGTACGTGGTAGAGCCGCGATGCAGCTGTATTATGGTTGTAGTTGTAGCACGAATGCAGAATTACAGATCAATAATAATAAAATATTATTGTAATCTGTTCTTGAAACGAACACAACATTTTGAGTTAATAAAAATATTTAAAAAATAAGTTAGCAATATTAAGTGTCGTACGTGGTAGAGCCGCGATGCAGCTGTATTATGGTTGTAGTTGTAGCACGAATGCAGCATTACAGGCCAATAATAATAAAATATTATTGTAATCTGTTCTTGAAACGAACACAACATTTTGAGTTAATAAAAATATGTAAAAAATAAGTTAGCAATATTAAGTGTCGTACGTGGTAGAGCCGCGATGCAGCTGTGTTATGGTTGTACATAGGCTGCACTAAAAGTATCGGGAATGGAATATTTCCACTGTTCCTGTCATATTAATTTTTTTTTTTAAATTGAAAAGTCCTTGGTTTTAAAAATCGAATACCATTTATTTATTTAAAATAAGATTCTCGGTCTTGTCACAAGGTTTTGTTAAACTTGTTTAGTCGTTGAGAAAATGGAATTGACTCGAGAAAATTCAAGAGCGATGATTTATTATGACTTTCGAAGTGGTTTAACACAAAAACAGTGTGTTGACCGGACGATTTCTGCATTTGGTGATGAAGCCCCATCCAAAACCACAATTTATCGCTGGTTTGCTGAATTTCAACGTGGACGTGTCAAGCTCAGTGATGATCCCCGTCAAGGTCGTCCAAAAACTGCAGTCAGCCAAGAAAACGTTGATGCTGTGCGTAAGCTGATTGAGGTAGATCGACATGTAACATACCGCGAAATTCAGGCAATTTTAGACATTGGCATGAGTCAAATACAAATAATCTTGCATGAACAATTAGGTGTAAAAAAGTTGTTTTCCCGATGGATACCGCATTCGCTCTGTGAAGAGCAAAAAGCGGCTCGCGTTACTTGGTGCGTCAGAACTCTCGGAAGATTCCACGCAGGATCCTCAAATGCTGTATACAACATCGTATCAGGTGACGAATCCTGGACATATGCGTACGAACCCGAAACATAAAACCAGTCAGGAGTTTGGGTGTTCGAAAATGAGTTAAAGCCAACAAAAATTGTTCGTTCACGGAGTGTTGCAAAAAAAATGGTGGCCAGACCATCCGCCGTACAGCCCCGACCTAAGCCCTAATGATTTCTATACTTTCCCTAAAATAAAGAATAAATTGCGTGGACAGAGATTTTCATCACCTAAAGAAGCTATGGACGCCTAGAAAACGGCCATTTTGGAGACCCCAACTTCCGAATGGAATGGTTGCTTCAATGATTGGTTCCATCGTATGGAAAAATGTAAAATTTCGCGGAGAACACTTCGAAAAGCAATAAATACATTTTTAAATAGTAATGTTGTGTCACTTCCTTGATTCCCGAAATTTTCAGTGCCGCCCTCGTAATTGTAGCACGAATGCAGCATTACAGGCCAATAATAATAAAATATTATTATCATCTGTTCTTGAAATGAACAGAACATTTTGAGTTAATAAAAATATCTAAATTAGCAAAATTAAGTGTCGTACGTGATAGAGCCGCGCTGCAGCTGTATATGGTTGTAGTTGTAGCACGAATGGATCGGCTCAACCAGGGAACAACCACGCTCTCATAGAATACCAGCGTAAAATAGCAGCTCAATGCTGATGTGTTTCGTATGGGGAGTGTAGAGAACCGGATACGCTGTTTTTGCGTTTATCACCCTTATTACTATGAAAAAAGAACCCTTATAAATTCCACTGCTGAGCATAACGATAAGGACCGAGGGTTCGAATCCCGCACGAAACAAGTATTTGTATGGCCTACAAATAATTGTTCCGGAACTAGATGTTTGTCCTTGTGAAATTTATGTATGTCATACTGCTCCCATGATACATGAGAAATCCTAGTGTTGAGGTAACGTTTTTTTTTTAACAGAGAAAGAAAATGTTATTGGTATTAGCTTTTACCCGCGGCTTCGTCTACGTAGAACTTAAACAAAAAAAACCTGCAGATCTACAATAGTGATATTTGGGTAAGTAGTTCAATTATAGAAAACTCTTTAAACTCAGGTTTTTTTTTTAAAATCTGACTGAAGACATCAATTTCACGTTTAAAAGGTATTGTCGTCGTATCCTTTAATACTCATAGTTTTGTTACAATATAGATTATATCGTCCAAAAATTTCTATCACTACTATGTTAACAGCTGCACTGATAATCTTTTATAAAAATTCTAGCCAGCTTTTGAAGAAGCATTTCTGTATATAGTTTATTTATTTATTTATTCTCATATATATATTTATATACGCTACTACACTACATATTATTACAGGATTCTTTGATAATATTTAATTTATTTGCACTCACAAGTTTACATTGTCTCATATTTATTTCCGTTTGAGATAATTATAACCCTTTTTTATTACATTATAATTAAAAAAGTATATCAATTTTAGTTTATACAAAAAATTACTTATAACTATATTATGTACAATGATTGATATACCCAGGCAAATATTTTAATCAATGTAACAATGTGTCCTCTTTGTAAATTCACTGAGTAGGTTAAGCCGCACTGCAGCTGTAGGTATTATGGTTATATGGATAAATCCGTATCAATCTCGCTTACTAGCTATAAGGTACCTATAGAGAGAAGGCTTTAAACTAAGTAATGATCCGTCCCTAAGTTGGATCCTCGGTAAACCCTTGTATCTACCACAGCGCTCCTCATTATTTCAACCAAAATAATTATACAATCGATCATCCTTCTGTATTCTCCTCTTTCCTCTTTCTTCTTTTACTCTGATGCTGCTAGCTCCACTTTTGGTGCCATTTAACCAAACCTTAAACTTGTAGAAATATTGACAATAATATACTCAACGCAGCGTCAGCTTTGCCTCAGGAGCGCACAACGTGAGCCTTCCGTTCGCGTCCTATATTGAGGTTATAACGTATATATTGAGTTAGCCTAGTCCTACCTATTTATCTGAACAGATCCACTCATTCAATAAGTACAAACACCGTCTAAATTTTTCTATAGAAGAAGGGTGACAAACGAGCACACAGTACACCTGATGGTGATAGATGACCAGTGATTCCTGTGGCCCATAGACATCTACATCTACATCCTCAGTTATGAATCATAATGCAGATGCTTTGTCACCCCTGAGGACTAAGATGAAATGCCTCCTATTCCGTAAAAAGGGTTCACAACACACAGCAGCACTGAGCTGCTATTTTCGCTGTATTCTGTAACTGCAGCGTAGCTCTACCACGTACAAATAAAACAACAAACAAAATCCTCTCCTTTTTGGTAATTACCCAAGCGTAACACTACCATCTGCGTCTTTTTGACATTATACTAAATCTAAGATACCGCGCGTAATGATCGCAAATGGACAATAACGTTCTAAGTAATCTAATTGCGAGCCATAGAAGTACAATATCGTCAGCGTAGCTAAGATAATCATGCGTGAATAACCACGTAAGTTGTACCTAGAGAGTAGAACCACGCAGCAGCTTTTGCTGTTGCAGGTATGGGCCGGCTCGAACCGGGGTAATACCACGACCTCACAGAAAACCAGCATGAATACGTAACGGAATTAAATGTGATACTGCCTCAGAAGCGTACCAGCACGCCTGGTAATGGAGAATCCCTCGCTGTGCATCCACGACCAAGCTACTCCACTCCTGAGCGTGGGTGCTAAGGCTGCCCCGCGTATTCTGGGGAGGAGGGCGGCGGAATTCTCAAGACAATTCCCCGCTCGGGACAAGCTGAGCAAGAAGACCAAGGCAACCCCTGCCCCGCTAATTCAATGCAATGTAAACAGCTCCTGCTCCGTGAATGCTAAACTCATTTCACTCGAACCTAAATACTGTCCACTACCATCTGAAGATGGCGAAGCTGGCCTTGCTCTTTTTGACCGAGACAAAGTTGTCTTCTTCGACTGATACTTCGTATCTCTCCTACCCGGGGTACAAATTGGAACAACACTCATTTGTGCTTCGGGCTGGAGTTTGCGTCTGTTCCCGAAGACGTCTTGAAGGTTCGGACCTGTCCATCCTTTGCCTACGCGTAGACAGCGACGACAATCCGCGCGTCTACGGATGCCTCTACAGATCCCATAGCGGTAATGCCGAAGTATACCGACTCATCGACCACGTCGAAATGGCTACAAATTCCTTGCTACAGCAGATCCCATCCGCAGAGATCGTGATCCTCGGCGATTTTAACGCCCACCACGCCTAATGGCTTGGTTCACGTTTAACCGATCATGCAGGGAGATCTGTTTATGACTTTGCCTTGGCATATGGTCTGACACAACTGGTTACTTCGCCTACGCGGATTCCAGATGTGGAAGATCATGCACCTTCCCTGTTGGAGACTATCCGGACGGATATAAGGTCTTCGTCGACGCTCCTCTTGGCTCCTCGGAGCATTGTCTAGTCCGGAGTGTGGTGCCACTCAGGCTAACATCGCAGTTGGATTCTGCAGTTTGCCGCCATGTTTAGCACTATAGGTCGTCCGATTGGGATAGGATGCGGTCTTCCTTTGCATCCTACCCTTGGGGGCAGGTTTGCTTTTCGCCAGACGATCCCAACGTTGTTGCTAATTCTGTCGCTGATGGTACTTCAGGGTATGGAAAATTTTCATTCCTTCTTCTGTGGTGCCCATCGGAGGCAGATCCCAGCCATGGTTTGGTCGCTCCTGTAAAATAGCATCACGCTAAAAGCAGGAGTGCTACTGGGCCCTCGCTGACACATCAACGTCCCGGGATGTAAACACCAGCGCCCTTAAAAAGACATATAATTTCGCCTCCAGGTCGTTCAAAACAGTTATTGCCAAGGCAAAGTCAGAGTACATCCGCAGAATTGGCGAGAAACTAGTTTGCCTTCCTTCGGGAAGCTGTTCATTCTGGTCTCTCGCCAAGGCTGTCTAAGGGAACTTCTGTCAGCCATCTCTTTCATCTCTGCACAGGGAGTACGACTCACTGGCTCGTGCCGCAAAGGAGAAAGGCGATCTGCTAAGCTCTTTCTTTGCGTCCAACTCGACTCTCGATGACGGGGGGAGCACACCGCCGACCATTCCGTGGTGCGCACGGTTCGCAAAGCACTCCTTTCCCTGGACATCCACAAGTCGAGTGTGCCTGACGGAATCCCCCCGATTGTGCTGAGGACCTGTGCTTCAGAGCTGGCACCGGTTCTAACGCGACTTTTCCGGTACTCCTACTCCATATGCGTAGTCCCGAATTTATGGAAAAGAGTTTTCGTCCACCCGATCCCTAAACAAGGCGACCGCTCAGACCCGTCTAACTACAGGCCTACCGCCATCAACTCCTTGTTCTCCAAAATAATGGAATCCATTATAATCTGCCAGCTCATGCGGTAACTTGAGGATCACCAGTTGATTAGTGACCGCCAATACGGTTTTTGTTGGGGTCGCTCAGCTGGTGATCTTCTGGTCTACCTGATTCGGTAGGATAAGGTCGGATCATGATGGACGGTATGGTCATGTAGAGTCCAAGGGGGAGGCGTTGACCGTTAGTTTGGACATAGCGGAGGCCGATCGGATTTGGCACAAAGTGCTTCTTTCGAAGTTCCCTTCCTATGGGCTTCCCGAGAAATTGTGCAATTAGATCACCAGCTTTCTTACAAATCGGAGCATCAAGGTGGTAGTAGACGGTTCATGCTCCGATTACAAGCCTATTAATGCTGGTGTTTCACAAGGCTGCGTGCACAAACATGCTATGCGAATGACAGCACTGGTGATGCTCTATACACCGGTCGTGCCAATATTTCTCTTAAATACGTCGCTATGTAGGTACCCGAACGAACTTGTGTCTGAAGTCGAGTCTTTGCGGAACAATGTCTCGGATTGCGGGCGTTTAACCCCCAGAAGTCACAAGTTTGCGCGTTTACCGCTAAAAAGAACCCTTTTGTCGTATCTCCTGTTTGAAGGCACTCCCCTTGTTGTCTCAGTCAGTATCGGAAATCTTCGACGTCGACATATCGAATGACGTGCAGTTTCGTGGTCACTTGGAAGAGAAAGCCAAATTGGCCTCTAAAAAGCTTTGCGTGCTCTATTTCATGCCGGCACACCGCCTGCAACTTTACAAGGCGCAGGTTAGGCCACACATGGAATAATGTTCCCATCTCTGGGAACATTATTCCATTATATTATTAACTAAGGCGTGGGTACCGATCCGCTAGCACGGCGGCCTTACCAGTGCTGGCTGGTGTTCTCTCTGCTGATCTGGACGTCATCTGTGCTGGTAGAATGGGTATAGCACGTATGACCGCGCCGAAAGAGGAGTTGAGCAGGCGGAAGCACGAAATTTGGACTGAGGTGATCGGTTTGGCAGGATCGATGGATGAATGACTCAAAAGGACGCGAGCTCTATCGATTTTTCACGGAGGTGGCGTTATGCCTGGGTCTCACCGGACTATCAAACCTCTTAAATTCTTACCGGACATGGATGCTTTCGGAAGAGACTGAGTGAAATGCGACTATGTGAAACAAGTACGTGTGAGTGTGGTGCGATAGAGAAAGAGGTTCACCATGTTCTATGGGAATGTCCTTTATATGACGACCTAAGAGCGAAAATGATGGATGGACTGGTTCGTCCGGTACAAGGACCGATCTATATCTAACAGCGGGGAAAACTACGGGCTGTTGCGCGAGTTTGCGCATAGATGGCATAACCGCAGGAGAAGGCAAAAAAAATGCTGGCAGAAAGGCCTGACGACGTAGGTGTTAGTGTCGTCAGGCCCAGAAGGCGAAGAATGACGTTAAAACTGGGACAAGGTATAGACGAAATATTTTTAGGGAGTCAAGAAAGTGCGCGCGGGAAAGAGCAACGTGCAAGTACCGCGCGCATCTACCGAGATTCGGCCCGTATGACCTGAGGGTCGGTGGGGCCATGGTATCTGGTGGGTGCCCATCTCTGGGCTGGTACTCCCCAGTGCCAGCTCCTTCCACTTGACCGCATCCAGCGCAGAGCGGCTCGAATCGTCGACGGCCGAGTCCTCTCCGAGCGTCTCAATTCACTGGCGCTGTGAAAAGATATTGTAAACCTTTGCATTTTCTTTCGCATCTACCACAGAGAGATCCATAGAATCCAAGGAATTGTTCGGATTAATTCCCGTCGCCAAATCTCACGAACGCACATCGCGGCAAAGCTCACGATAGAGGATGCTTGGCCGTTCACCACTGTATGTTTTACTAGAAGTTTTCTTTCTCGTACAAACTGTCTGTGGAATAGTTTACTATCGGCGATTTTTCCGGACCGATACGACTTAGGAACCTTCAAGAAAAGAGCTTACTCCTTTCTGAGAGGCCGGCAACGCACCTGCAATTCCCTTGGTGTTGCAGTAGTTCATGGGAGGTGGTAGTCACTTACCATCAGGTGAGCCGTATGCACGTTTGCCCCCTCTCCTAAAAGTAAGTAAAGTAAAGTTGCAGTCTATTTACGTCCCATTGCTGGGCACAGGCCTCCTCTCATTTCTGAGAGGGTTTTAGGGCAAGGAATTGTCCACATGTCTTCGAAGTATTTTTTTTCTTATTTCTCAGACATGCAGGCTCCCTCACAATGTTTTTCTTCACCGCCGAGCACGTGGTAAATCAGCATTTAAAATTGCAATTAACAATTTCATTGGTGCCGACGGGGATCGAACCCGGGTTGCTCGAGTACTGTGAAGCTTACAGCGAGCGCTAACCATCTGAGCTACCACGGCTCTCCTATATGAAAAAAAAACGCTAGAGATCCGGAGAGATCAGCCCACCTTGACGCTCGACTCACTCACATTCGTACGAATACGCTAAACCACAAAATGTAGGACGACATTTCCAAATGATTATGCAAAGATTTGCTGCATTCGCAGGTAGTTCCAACACAAGTATTTTATAACTTACTGCAGCTACCTCAATTTCTGTAATGCATGACAATGTATTGAGAAACAATAAAACAATGATTATTATTATTATTCGCGGTCTTCCAAGCTGTGTTTTTAATGTGAAGGTAACGAACGTTTCACCATTTTCATAGTTCGTGACGTCTACTGTGTAGCGTACTAAACTAACTTCATCATGGATTGGAACAACGCCAAGGTGATGGAGTTCATTAAAGTCACAAACAGAGACAGAACATTGTAAGCCTAACCTCACGGCACGCATAGGGTGATAGACAACACCCCTGGCCGCCACCTAAGCTTTATGGGGGGCCGATAAGGGTCTGATAATCTCTCCTCTGACTCGTAGCTCTCCGCGGCGGGTTAGAATATCTGCCGTCCTTTCTCCCTTTTTTTCTTCTACGAAGCCTCCTTCCGCGACATCACCTGCTAGAAAAAGGTAACACTGACGCTTCATAGAATTCAATCAGTCTTAATCAAGGCTGGGAGCAAGAGATCGTCATTTACTACAGCAAGAAAGTGAAGACGCAACTTAGCTCAACCCGAGCTATCTTCTAGGGTAGGCTGCATTGTGTCCTTGTCGCTACTGTAGCTGTGGTACTCGAGTGTCAGCCGGCTTCATGTCATGCCCTGCCATGCTTAACAACTGAAGTCAGTGACTCGTGCGGCCTTTTTATCCAGCCTGTCACAACAGACTCGACGGTTCTGCTTCCTGCAGGCCTGTTCGCTAATTTCGTTGGCAACAAAGACATAGTCACTTTGTACATACTACATTGCGTCGTATGCTTCAAGTATAGCTTTTCTATGAGCTACCACGCCTTATAAAACATACAACGCAATGTAACAGATTGATCAATAAGTTTTTGGAAACGCAATGAAACTCTAAGATAAGTAAGAGTATATGTAAATTTTATTTATTTTTTAACGTAATCGCCTTGTTTAATACACGTTGAATAGCGTTTTGTAATCCTTGATTCCCTTGGAAAAAAGGCTTGATCCAGGGACTCAAAAAAGAGCCTCTACAGCCAGAGGAGTAGCGTGCCTTAGAGGGGCCTTGTATCAAAATTTTTCGGGGGGCCCAAATGAAGGGTAAAGATTTTTCACAAAGGAACAAAAACTCTCGCAATTAAAATAATTATATATTGATTGTAAGTTATTACTTACAATTAACACTCCGAGGAACTCAGCTAGCCAAACAATTCAAACCAACATCCTCTTCCATAAAAGTCCTTAGAATTTTTGCTTACATACGTTCAGGGCCTCTGTAGCCCGGGGGCCCCGTATCATTGATACGGTGATACGGCGGTAGCTACGACCCTGTCTACAGCACACCACCACCATGTCTTCGCCATCGAATTGTATAACACGCTTTTTCAGGTGAGTAAAAAGGTGAAAATCACTCGAAGCTAGCTCCGGAGAATAAAGTGGGTGCTGTTTCAACTTAAACCCTGCTCTGATGGCAGCGCCTGCAACATCAAATCGACGGGCAGGGGCATTATCATGATGAAAAAGCACTCCAGAGCACGCAATTTTTCTCGACGTTTATTCTTTAGTTCTTCGCGTAGTTTTTTCATTAATGATGTGTGATCTCCAGTTATTTTCTCTCCTTTGCTTAAATAATCGATCATGTTTATACCTTCCGCATCCCAGAAGACAGAGGCCATTATTTTTTCAGCAGACGCAGACACCTTGATTCTCTTGGCTAGCGGGGAAAACGGTCTTTTCCACACCTTGCTATGGTTTTTCATCTCCGGGTCAAAATGATGTACCCACGTTTCATCTACGATTACGAAATGAGCGCAAATAGAAACTGGATTTTCTTCAATTATTGCTAAATTTAGCTTTGAAATGTCAACTTTTGCTTTCTTTTGGGCGTCTGTTAACATTCAAGGAATTTAGCATGCAATTTGAAATTTAGAATTGTCATAAACGCAAGTTTTAGCATCTCAGTTAAATATCGGACGGTCACACATCGATCTACCTTAACAATTGTTGGCCGTACGGAGCGAGTTTCGTCATTGCAGGCGGTTCTGCCGCGTTCAAGTTTAGCGCACCAGTATGCCACTGTAGAATCAGACAGAGCATTGTCTGCCAAAGTAGACCAAAATTCTTAAAAAAAAACTTTTTGTACTTAGAATTTTTTAAGGCAGAAATATTTAATAACCGCACAGAGTTAGAGTCAAAGATATTACAAAGATAATATGTAAGCTTTGGTTAGTTTCTCCATTTTGCATATGAATAAAATTCCCGCCAAGTTTTTTTCTGGCCTTGGCAATTACGAATTTAAGATCCGAAAAAAAATAGTACGCATAACGTACGTACGAGAAAGTTCCAGAACCTGCACCTTTATTTATTTTAGAGCCACCCGTGAAAATTCTAAGCTCTTTTGGGATTAATCCCTACGGCTGGTTAGTTTCATTTAATTGCTATGGGTTAGCCATAAGATCATATTTTTTTAACAAGTTGTAAAATTTAAAATACGCGCTTATACGTGGAGTTGCAGAAAATAGCCCGTCGTAAACTAAACTAAACTAACTAAATTAAACTAAGCTCTTAATGGCTTCCAACAAGCGAATAAAGTAAAAGAACTAAAATTACACTCTAAATTACGTAACCAAATACTAGATGGGGACCTAAAACACTACAATACAATACTTTTTATTGTACACCAAGGAAAGATATTTAAAACATAAATATTGAGAAAAAAACAAAAGGCAGTCTTATTATTTAGCATAGCAATTTCTTCCAGACAATGCAGAGAAAGAATTAAATAAAAATAAGAGAAATATTAAAGGGTAGAGCGCATTAAGATAAGAAAAGTTACCATCTTGTGCATTAAAAATACAACATATTTTATGTATGTCAGTGACCATAAATAAAAGGAAGAAGAGAAAGAGGTTAGAGAGACAAATAGTAATCCTTAACCTGTTTCTTGAACTTCAATCTATGAGTAAGACAAATTGGGAGCCACTTCAGTTTAGTGCGAAAAAATAATTAGGTTTAAAATTAGGTATGTATCATATATTATCACAGCATTGTCTTGAGCTTTTATGAATATATTAGATGTAAAATGAAACAAAGTAATAATATAATCGAAACAATTTATACAGTGAAACTGTAATATTTAAGACTAGTATAAAAATAGCAAAAGCTACAGCACTGAGCAAGTTCATTTGTGACCTACAAAAATTTTAATAAATATTTACTCTATTACTATAAATTTTACACAATTTGTAAATAATCTATGACAATGATTACATTAATAGGCATTTTACACTGTGTGCTTTGATTGCAGTAAAATTGTTAAAATGTATGCTATATATTAGGTGTGAATGGCTTGGACACTGTATCAGTATTGCCCTTGTATCTAATCTCTTTGATTGTCAATTGTTTTCCTTGGTGGATCCTTTGTAAATGACTTCTCATATCATACGACCGTGAAAATGACCTATGGCACACTGGACATTGTGTCTTCCCCGCATGTGAATCTTTATGAAGTGTTAAAGAAGTAGGATGTTTAAATCCCTTTGGGCATAACTGACACCTAAACTTAGCCAAAACAGCATCTGAAACATAAAAAATACCATGTTAGAACTCTAGTCTGAATAATGAATAAAAGTCACCAGTAGTTGTGGTAAGAGGTAGGATATACTTAAAAAATATCATAATAAAAAACTGCAGTTGCTACCCGTACCAAATGTGGCAACTATTGCAAAATCCCCCTTGTGGAGCAACTTCTTAGGAAGGCCTATGTTCAGCAGTGGATTTTTATAGGCTGTAATGGATACATGAATGTATGATCTGATATTAGTTTTATAAGAGATAGATGGAATTATATTTAACTATCGGATTATTATTTAATAATATTGTATTTCTACTAAATGTAACATACTCGGACCACCTATTAGTAACAGCTCCAACAGTGCAGACGTCGGGTATTGAGATTGCCATTCTGGCTACCAAATGCAAGAATTGCGGCAAAACATCCCAGCTTTGATAGTAATTAGTAGTAAGTTTGTAGATGTCCATGTCCAGCAATCAACCATTTATTGGCTGATGAGGATAAAGATTAAGGTAAGAACTACATTTTTTGATTTTATTTAATTTTACAAAATTTTTTGCTTTTATCCATTTCATTATTTATTACTAGCTGTTCCTCGCGACTTCGCCCGCGTGTAATATAGGGTTTTAATTTTGTTGTGCAACCCTAATTATTTTTCAAAACTATAAATAGCCAAAGTTACTCCTTATAACATGAGCTATCTACCAGTTAAAGTCCCGTCAAAATCGGTCCAGCTGTTTCGGAGATTAGATGGAACAAACAGACAGACAAAAATTAAAAAAATTGTTTTTCTGTTACAGGCACCGTATATTACTTTTATATGCAATTAGTAAAAAGCTGTTATTTGACGTTACAAACAGACACTTCAATTTTATTTATTTGTATAGATAAAAAAAATATTTTTTTTTTGGATGTACCAGTGAATTCGCAGTTTCTGTTACATAAAGGCAGCAACTGAATATAGTATTTTGTGTGTATTATACACATACACATATTGGCAGACATTTGCTGATCATGTCATCCCAGGTTCGATTCCGTGGTCGGGCCAAAATTGAGTTTCTTCTGACAAGAAATTCCTAATAGCATTCCGGACTCAGGGAGTTGGTGATGTCTCACCTCTATCCCTCGGAAAGCACTAGGCCTGGGTCGTATCGCGTTTTCTGAGAATCGTATCTATATCAGATTTCGAGTTTTAATATCTGATATCAAAACTAATTATAAACTAATTTCACTACCTAGATATTCTGCGTACGCGTTTATATTTTCTACACCGACACGCTGTTGAAATCCCATACGAAGATTTTGTAGTTACTCTTACCTATTTGATGCGAATCTGTATTGTAGATGTACAATATATAGATTAAATGTATACTTCTTTGAGCTAATGCAGTTAGTTAATCATAGTTTTAACATTCTTATTTTAAAGTTTTGACCTCGGTTTTGGTTAAGTCAATTTAGTACAATTTGCTTTATCTACATACATATCGATGGCTGTAAATAATGTAGGTACATAAATGTTAATAAATTAAATAGCTGATTCCCACGATTTTGTCCACGTAGAACAGATTTAAAAAGATAGCCTTGGGATTTCTTAGTCCTTTCTTTGAGCGGATCTACTTAAATATGTAATAGGGACATATTATGTATATGCGATTTACTGAATTCTAAAAAAAAACAAATGAACCAATTTTAATTATATTTTACTAACTTAATGTTCATAAAGGTCGGTTGTAGTTGGTTCTTCTTATTTGGAAATAATTTTCATATTATGATCTTGATTAAAAAGTTATAAGCAGTTCAATTAAAATAGTAGATATTTACAGTGTCTTTATTATTTATTTACAACACAAAATGTATTAAAAGAATAAAAAGTGCAACTTTCTCCTTCCACTATGTGTATTCTACAGGAACTAAAAATAAATTGACAATTCAAAATAAAATGATATAATATGCACTCGATTTTAGTCTTTAACCTCATATATATAAGATTAAAGTTTAGGGAATAACTTTACACGGTAACAAATGTCATTAAAATAGTTCTTAAAATTAATCAAATCAAATCATTTATTTGCAATCCAAGTGTACAACTTGTAGTTCTATCTTTATTTAGACTCTTTGGTAATCACATTTAAAATTTTAAAAGTTTACCACTGGAAAAAGACAACAGTTGCGCGCTATACTTTTAAATTTTAATTAAAAGATTTTGACATTAACTTCGTAAGACACCTTTTTTTCCAGAGTTTGTTTACAAAGTTTGTTAAGTACATGAATTGTATAAATTTAATGTTATGCACTAAATATTGTGCACGTATAAAATAAAAAAAGTATTTTGCGATTTGACTATCAAAGTTACCCTTGTTAATCAGTTACCCCGATTGACTGTAATTCAAGCAATTTGTAAGATCTTCTTCGGCAGTTCAATGGCTGCTACCACAGATTGCTCACAATGCTTGACGTACAAAATTACATTAATTTTACTTCAGTACCTAAATTTTACTCTATTTTCTAATGTTATACAATGTTTGCAATTAAAAATTTTTAATTAAATTGCCAAATTACAATACATTATAATGTTATTATATACAATTTGTCCAATATATAACATTTTGAACAGTTATATGCAGTTTTTAATCAAGCTTGTTCTATTTTAAAGTTTCAAAATTTGATATAAGAAAAGTGTGCATCTGCTGCAAAATAAAAAGTTACTAAGTGGAAGGGTACTAACTTCCATTCACTACAATCTTCAGTCACAAAGCCACAGCTAGTATTGATACTAAACCTAACACAAAAACTCTCCATACTATTCTAATATTTAAACACAAATTATATACAAACCAGTATTTTTCTCCGACAAATCTTCAGCAGATGTAGATTGCGTATCAACCTGCATCTCCTCAATGGGTAATAAAGTTTCTCCTGCCTTCAAATTTGTACTATCATCAGTTCTGACATTCTCAACTTGAAATTCTGAATCAGGAACGTCATGGGAATTTTTTTGTGCATTAGCCTCTGGAATTTGTTCATGCCTGTTAGTCTGAATTGTAGCTAAATTTATTGGTTGATCAGGAACAGGTACTACATCTTTATTTATTCTACTTGACTTTGAACTTAGGTCTAATGAAGTATTGTCAATGAACCTTATTTGGGTTTTAGATGTGTCTTCTTCTACATTGTCTGTCAAGCCTTTTACCTCTAAAAGTTCTGCTGTAACTAAAAACGATTCCAATTGTTCCTGAAAGATATTAACCTCACCATGATACATAAAATTTATAATTGCATTTAGATCTTCAAACTTGAAGTTCCTAAATATGATTACAGGGTGCTGACATGGATTTTCCTTGAAAATTTCTTTGAAATAACTACTACATGCAGACAATAGCATTTTGTGAGCCCTAATTTTGCCACCATCACAACATAATGTAACATCCACCAAGTCGTCAGAAAACCGAAGTTCATTGAATGCTTCAGTTACGTGAGAAACGTAGTTATTCCATCGTAACGAAAATTGCAACGCATTATTCATTATTTCACCACACTTCAGTCAAAATTCTAAGAAAAACAATTCAATATCAGTAGAATTGCAAAAAACTAGAGTAAGTGCATAAATTAAAAAAAACTTCTTGCTATTCGTATTGGTAAATTCCAAAGAGTACTAGGGATGTTCGAGTTCGATGATCATCGATGTTAAAAATTAAAACATCGATGTTACCGCATGTCAAACATCGATATCAAGGAACTCATAATCGATTATTGGGAACTTGCGAACTCGCGAAATCAATATCAAATAAATCTTGCATCTCCTCTAAAAGATTTAAAATTTTGAATAATTTAGAACTCCTGAACGCATCAATAACCTAAAAAATGTCATGGTGTATCAAACTTAACTGTCAAGTGTCAACTGTAAAGTCACAGTTGTCACTACTTTCGCTTTGTTATTCTGTGGTAGCGTTGTTGGTTATCTGTTTCTTTGTCGGTTGTTTTTTAAACAGTCCGGTGATTGATCTTAAACAAGATTCAATGCATGTTTAGAACAATGTTAATGGTTCTATTTATTTAAAATTCAAAAAAACTTGCGGTGAGATATTTGACCACTATAGCTACATCAACGCCACCTGAGCGGTTATTTGCACAAGCTGGCTTAACTTTTTATCAACAGAGAAACAGATTGAAAGGTACTTCTTTGTCAAAATTACTATTTTTTCTATCAAATCAATCGGCAAAAAGTTTTAGACTATATTAGATATTTGTGAACTTCTTCCATTTTTTTTTAAATACCGTTTTACACTACATTGTTTAATAGTTTCTCTTATTTCATTAATAATAAACCATAAACAATATGAATATTTTCTATTCATTTTTGCGCTTAATGCAAGGTTACCCTCCGGAAGCGGGGGAGGGACGTGGTGAATGCGCATAGCATACCACTGCAGCCGGCTGCGTGGTTATGTGGGACTCACTAAGAAGTGCCTACCCACTAAACACCACCTGTGGGACTGACTCTGGCCTGAGTGTCCTCTTTGCCGCAGCGGAAACGATCCCCCTTATGGAAGAGGGGCGTGGGACACACACCGTCGGGGACGGGAGCGTGGGTCAACTATCACAGTCAGGGGTGGCGGTGAAGATGTGGGTGTCGCATGAGCGAGAATGCACTCACTGTACGGGGATGGTGAGCACGGTCTGCTAAGACAATCGCACGGGAGCGGCGGCGCTAGCGGAGGCGGGACGTGGGAGGGAAGGCACTCACCGTAGGGCGGTAGTGTGGATGGCTAACGCAACCGCATGGGGGCGGTGATGCTAGTGGAGGCGGGACGGCACCCACCGCACGGGGACGGCGAGCACGGGCACCTAACACAACCGCACGGGGGCGGCGGCGCTAGTGGAGACGGGAGGGTGCACTCACCGTACAGGGACGGTGAGCGTGGATAGCTAACACAACCGCATGGGGGCGGCGGCGCTAGCTGCGGTAGGACGGGACGGGACTGACGTTTTATTCCTCGACTGAACTGACTGAGGGAATCCCGTACGGGGACGGGTGCTCGGTCAGCTGGCGTACTCCGCTAGCGCACGACCGCATGGGGGCGATGGCGCAAGCGGAATGATTTCTATTCTTATTATTTGCGCCCAGAAGCAATTGAAAGGACTACCCTCTGGAAAGCGAGGAAGGGAGGTGGTGAATGCTCTAAGCATACTACGACAGCCGGCTATCGTGGTTATGTGGGACTCACTGCGATTAACCTAATCTAAGTGCCTACCCACTAAACACCACCTGTGAGACTGGCATTTGCTTTTGAGGCCTTTCTGCCGAATCGGAAGCGACCCTCTTTTGGGGAAAAGGGGACGCATTGTTTCTATTCATTTAATTCTAACTTATATACATGTGCAAAAACATCGATAATGGCCAACATCGATGTTTTGAGTAGAATAAATATCGAACATCGATGTTGAGCTATCGATGCCAACATCGATGTCATTATCAATGTTTCTGCAACATCGATCATCCCTAAAGAGTACCTATCCTATAATGCCCGGGCTACACTAAGAGAAATGCCGGTAATTATCGCGTTGATGGACGTTGAATGTAGGTGTGGCCACTACTTAACGCGATAATTCTACAACGGCAAGAACAATGCCGTTTCCCGTTGAACGATAAAGGATGATTCACGCTACAACGTGTCGCCACCGGGCCGTGCCCGGCCGGGACACGTCCACCGTGCGCTGGCCGGGCCAGTCATTCATGTTACACCGGGCTGTTTGCACGACCGTGGCTTATGCACGACTCTGTGTTATGTGGTTTTTGTCAGCTAGTGATTTCATCTGTCGATAGACTTCACGCTTACATAAATATGCAATTTTCACAATTTGAATTGGCAGCTATTGCAATTGCCATCGATGATGAAGTATTGGAAAAACGAAGCGAAACTACTAAAAGAAGATGGGGTGTACATCCAACCTGGAGAAAGCGAGAAGCAGAAGGAGAATTTGCTTTACTTTACAAAGAATTAATAGATGATGAGAGCAAGTTTTATGGTTATTTTAGAATGTCTAAAGAATGCTTTACTTTTTTACTTGAAAAAGTAAAACCAGACCTAACCAAAAAAATTACAAGATTTCAAAAGCCTATATCTCCCATCGAACGATTAGCAGTCTGCATCAGGTAAATAATAAATTGATATGCACTAAATCACATAGTATTTAAAAATGTAGTATTACAAATTGACCCGTCTCACAACCATCTATCAGAGCTGGTTGTAAGATGGGTCGATTTTTTCTAAATACTTCATTTTCAATTTTTCAATAATCAAAATTGCATTGTGAATGAAAAAAAGTAAAAATTTAAATAATTCGCATAGTATTTATTCATTTCATTAGTCTGCCGTGAACTCTAAAAATAAAGTAGACAAATTATTAGATTCCAAAGGCGTAAGTTCCGAAGGCGAAGGTTCCGAAGGCGTAGGTTCCGTAGGCGTTGATTCCGGTGTTGGCGTTGGTGTAGTCATCGGAACCGGTGCATACACCGACCTTGAATTAGTAGACGACGCTGACGTTGTTCCACTCATTGGAGATGTGTAAGAAGAAGGCTCTGATGACAATTGCTCCCACTCCAAATCTTGTACTACTGCAAATATTCTTCCTTTTGCAAGATGCTGATAGTAAGGGGAAAAAGATTTTATGGTGGCTGCCAAACCGTTGAAGAAAGCATCAATAGGATGAATGTCTTGTGTGTTGGACTTTTCTTTATTTTTTAGAATGTATTCCATTAATGCGCTTGACGCAGAAGACTGGGATTGTGGCACTATACGACGGCGATTGTGTGCAGTTGCAACGGTTGCATTGCGATTGCGGTTGCCGGAACGAGTGAATTGTGCAGTTGACGGGGGATATGGATTCGGATCAGCAGGTAGCGTAAAATTTGGTTCACTAATAGCTGGTGAGCGATCTTCCTGCTGCTGCTGTTCATCGGTGTTAATTGTTTCGTTGGGCGTAGTAACTGGCGAAGTAACCGTTTCGTTTTGCGTCTCTTCGTTCTCAGACTCGATACTTGTTATTGTATTTCGATCCTGTATATGAGGCAGTAAAAAATTCAAGCTCTCTTCATATTTATATTTTTTTATTGCCACAGCACCCTGTCCACTCTTGGTTTTACGTTTGTTTCTATGTTTTTTGAACTGGTCCCGTATGTTTGCCCACATTTTTTTACATACATCATCTGCAAAAAGATATTATAGAATGAACAAGTTAAGTAATTTTCTTTACAACCTGTATAAATGGTACTGTTAATACATAATAGCTCACTGTAGTACAAAGATACCGCAAAATTATACCATTATTATTTTTTCAGGTTCCTGGCTACTGGGGATTCGTTTAAAACTATTTCGTACAGTTTTCGATTGGGGCATTCAACTGTGACCGAAATTGTACATAGCACATGTCGATCTATCGTTAAAAGATTTAAGAAAGACGTTATACCAGAACCAACAGAAGAAATGTGGCGTAAAATTGCCGAAGATTTTGAAAAGCTTAGAGGTTTTCCAAATTGTATAGGCGCATTGGATGGAAAACATTTTGTTATTGAAGCCCCAGCCAATAGTGGTTCTATATATTTTAATTATAAACACACATTCTCAATTGTTTTATTGGCGTTAGTGGACGCATGCTACAAATGTATTGCAGTTGATGTTGGCGCTTACGGACGAAACAGTGATGGTGGCATTTTTGCACAATGTAATCTTGGAAAACGTTTAGAAAATGGGACGCTTCATGTACCTATTGGTAAAAATTTACCCGGTTCCTCTACGTTTGCACCATATGTAATAGTTGGTGATGAAGCGTTTCCTTTGAAAACATACCTAATGCGACCGTATCCAGGACACCAAGCAACAGGTGACGCTAATAAAACGAATTTCAATCATAGACTGTCTTTGGACCGGCGACTAGTCGAAAATGCCTTTGGTATTTTGACACAAAGATTTAGAATATTTCAAAGAAGAATGAAACTTGCTCCAGAAAATGTTGATTACATTATTCTATCTACATGCGTACTGCATAATTTTTTATGCGAACAAAAAGATTACACAGGGCTTATCAATCATAGTGCACAAAATGCGCAACCACATTTATTAAATCCATTGAGCGTTCAACCAGGAAGACCGGCTAATGATGCATTTGCGGTAAGAGAAACGTTTAAAGAATATTTAGCGTCAACAGCGGGACGTAATTTTATAGGACAACAGTATCAAGAATAAATACATACTTACACTATAATATACTTCTTATAATTTACCTAACATATTCTAAAATACCTACTAAAAACCGATAATCCCACTCACATGTACTTACATGTTGTCGTAAAGTAATTAGTGACACTTGAATAACTATTATAAATGTAAATTGAAATAAAAGTTACAACTTACCAGATTGTTTTATTTCGTCCGAAATGGTTTTCCAAATAATATTTTTGTATTTGTTATCTAAATACTTAGGATGGGTACTTGCGCACACATTCTAATAATTTTTCATCGTCCATTTTGCTGTTGAGCTGCTCACTTCATTAAGATTTGACGTTGACTGCTCTCCGGGCGCCCGGGCGCATATGTTCATGTTACAACGTGTCGGGGCCGGACCGTGCCGGAGCCGGGAAACAATACCCACCGACATTTCAACGCCGTGCCCCGGCCGAGTCCCGGCGGCGTACGGCCGGGGCACGGCCGGGCCACGGTCAGGCATGAATCGCTTCATACAAAAAGTACACCACAATGTTTGACCGTGCCCCACGTGCGCCACGTTGTAGCGTAAATCATCCTTTACTCGAGTGTCGGTACATCAAAGAGATTAACGCACGAATTAACGAGTTGAAGCTGCCACACTACTTTTGTCTCATTGTGCACGGTGAGCGCAACGGAGTCGCACGTATGGCTACGATAGAGTGGAATAATGAAAAAGTTATTACGTTTCTTGAGATTCTGCAAACAGAGCCATGCTTAGGCAATGCTAAATTATATTTATATTATAAAAATTTACACTCATCACACATAGTGTAGCAGCGTCAACGTTCATCTTGCTTGAAATTCAAGGAATATTAACGTAAAGTGACCATACGTCCCGTTTTGAACGGGACTGTCCCTTTTCTCGGTCACCTGTCCCGTTGTCCCCAAACAAAACCCCGGGACGCAAAATAGTCCCGTTGTATTAAACGGTGAGAAAATTTAAAACTATGAAGTTCGTCAGACACGAGCGGTGCGAGAGCGGGACCGACCAAAAAATAACCGAATGGGATAATTTCAAAGTTTTCGCAGAAATTCGTTGGGTGATTCAAACATTTCTCACCAACATTATCAACATAAATTCTCTTGCATTTTAATCGAATATATTTTATGTATACCTGGTACAAATGCTCCAGTAGAAAAAGTCTTTTTCTATTATGAATAAATTGTGGACGTCTGAAAAAAAATCACAGTTTCCAGTTCTAAATGCGATGTTGATAACAAAAATCAATGTAATAAAAACTTGCCCTTATTTAAAATCATCACCAACTTTATTAAAGCAAATTTGTTCCACTGACAAATATAAATATAATTAAAAAATATGTTGCATTTAATAATTACTGTCTGAGGAACTTTGCTTTAATGAAGCTGGTGAACTGGTGATTAATTTTTATTTTTCACAGATTGTTAAAATAAAAATAATTATAATTAATGTGATTATAATTATAGTGAACACTAATTGTATAAAGTTACAGTTTTTAAATAAATAACATTATATTTTTTTATTGTTAACCTGCTAACTGGGGAGTATAAATAAACCCAAGTCCCGTTTTGAGTTAATAAATAAATGGTCAGTTTACTTTAACGCCGTTCAACGACATTGATATTGAAATGACGTTGATTGACCCAAGTGTGGCCACTCAGTTTATAGCGTTAAAATTAAGGCAATAATTGTTGCGTTTTTGGGCATTGATGTTTCTCGTTACTGTGGCCCCAGCATGATAAATAAGATGGTTGGTAAATTCTAGTGATGGGGCAACCCTAGTTAACTCAAGTTGCGCTTAACTCGAGTTAACTCGTGTTGGATCCTCCTAACTCGAGTTTGAGCTGCTGTATATGAGCGGATCAAGTGATCCAACAAAAGAGTAAGAGCATGATTCGTTCATTGTGTGCGCGTTTTGTGTTTCAAAGAGTATTTAGCTACAACCAAAACAATTTGTTACTTAGAATTTTATAATAGCTATGTTATGTAATTTTAATTTCTTTTATAATTTTGATTTATTATGATCAATATAGTTATGTACGTCACAGAACTATTATTGTAATACCGAAAAAGGATGGTTAAGTTGTAAGTTACATCATATTTTAAATTAACGCCAAATGTAACACTTAACTTACAATAAATATTTCGAATTTGGATTTATTTACCAATATTTTGACTGTGATAATTAAACTATTAATAGTTTATGCACCTACATCATAAAGCTAGACTATTATTATTTCGTGAAGACTGCTATATAGCTCGTTTTGTTGTTAAATACAGGTACTTTCAATAACTAAGATTAAAACCAAAAATACATAATTATGTGATACCTACTAAATATACCTTTTTATTTCAATCCTACATAATAAGTTTGGTAATTATAGTAGTCCCAACCCACCAAATAGCTACTTGAAAAAATAAATTTATAAAAAAGTAATTTTTAACAAATCATTTACTCTTTTTCGTACTGCTCTCGATCTCGAGTTGCGTAAATTTCAACTTGAGTGTAGAAGTGGGCGTTGAATCAATAAACGGTTTTCTTTAACGGCTTTTCATTCGTCAATGTGTTAACTGTTATTCATTATTGAAAAAACAGGTTGAAAATATTAGCTGTTAATTTACGTCAACGCACTCAACGCATTATTTCAATATTATTTTATTCATTTCTGTGAATTTAGTCTCCTTCGGAAATATTCGTTACATTCGGAGGTTACCGACGCGGTCTTGTGCGTTTGTGTGTGTGAACGTGAGCGAGTAAAGACAGTTGATTTGTTATGAATTTGTATTTAGTGTGTGTAAACAATCCCTGAGTATCAGTCAAGGCTAAAATTCGTTGCGATTGTTTTGTTTGCATTATATACAATCAGATCTTTCAAGTACGCCTGAATACTATTTTACCCAGCCAGTCCTAAGCCTGGAAAAAGTACGCATTAAGGGTAATTCCAATTCAATAAAAATAAAAGTACTTAATCTAAATTTTTACCATATCAATAATCAATCAAAAAAAATCTGCAACGAATTTGTTATTGATCGAAAACGTTGAAATATTAAATTGACGCTAACGATTGAAGTTTTGAAACCTGTTATTTATTTAACAGTTTTTTCAACCTGTTGACCATTAATGATTAACAGTTAAATTACATTAACTAAAAAACCGACAATGACCCATGCCTACTTGCGTGAAGTTAACCGTAAATAGAGGATTAAGATACTATGTCCATGGTGCGCGACTGATGGCGTACTTAATGTTACCAGCTTAACTAATATTTTTTTCCTTCATTTTATCTTATAGAACTAGAACTATAATATTATATCAAATTACATAAATGACCGAATTGATTACCAAAGCTCAGTTAAAAAAACTGTAATGTTCACCTTAAACTTACAAAGATCTAATAAATTTTAAACCCTATATTTATTGTTTAAAATTAGCATAATCAATATATTTCTTGATTGTAACTCCCATAAGTTTGACACTACACTACACAAGTTTCTATAGTAATATTTAAGTTAATTTAAATGCTATCAAAAACATAACTTGTAAAAAAAGCCAAGTCTCGCAACTCAGTTCTTCTACCGTAAAAAGTTGTAAGATCCATGTAATACCAAGTCGGTTAATTTATTCAATCCCTACTTAAGGGTCCTTCTGTCTTAAGTTATTACGTAATTAGCTAACCCAACAACATCTTATAGGGACCACGTCAATAGTAAAAATCTTTTATATTTTAAATAAATAGATTAACTTGGCCATCGCATGAAAACACAATGTATCTCTCAAGTAATACATATTATATTAAATAAGATTGTTTAATGCGATTGCCAAGGTAATTTATTTATTTAAAATATAAAAGATTTTTGATATTGATAGGCCTTCCCTAGGCAGCGAATGGAGAACCTCATGTTCATGTTCATTTAACATTTGTTATTTTTCATACTGTGGGTCTCCTTTGTATTTTTTGATTAATTCGTATATTTGAGCTTTTGTACAACAATCATCCATTTCTCGTAATCCACTCTTGGAACTCTGCTTTTATATTGCCAATTGTAGGCGCCTTGTTTATCTGTGTGGTATGACGCATTATCCATCACTACAATGAAATTTGTTGATAGAGAATATATATTCTTCTTAGAATATATTTTGCTCTCCAAACTGCAACATCACTGCGTTCTATCAATATTTTTCGTTTAAACTGGCACTTTTGTATTTGTAGCCCATAGTCTTTAAGCGATTCAACGATGTTCTGCCATATTTGAAATCAATATCAGCTTTTAATTCCAACCAAAGTTTATTTATGGCAGGAATCTCTTTCTTTACGACGTCAAACGATTGATTTAAATGCCTTATAGCGCCACATATGAAAATTGTCTAAACCATTTTTTTCCCTCCGGTTCCTAGTTTTTCCCGGCGTCACAATTTTAGAAGATGAAGCTGCTACTACATTATGTACGCTCTTGAGTTATTTGGGTGACGGTGCTTTCAGAAACACCTAAAACATAATAATAACAATGCATTATAAATACATGATATTAATGACACGAGGAAACTAAATAGGGTGAGAAAATTAGGGAGTTTTATTTGTTATGTTAGCCCTAAAAATTACCTGTGAAATATGAAACATGGGAACTTTGGAAAACGGTACTGTAGGCCCGTTATTGACTCCTTCTTCTTCACAAGCGCGTTTGACCTTCAAGATAATATCCCTGCCAGCAATTTTAATCACTTTCAGCAAAATGATGACGATTATTCACTGCAAAAACGAATAAAAACACGACACCTAACACTATGTTTTAACACCTGCTATAAACAGTAAGATGGCGGCATACGATTAGTTCCAATTTTGGCCGCGCGCAGAGTTATCTTGCGCGCACTATATAAGGAGAACCTTATTATAAGGGGCGAAAGTTGAAAAAGTGTCCTACTATTTACTGAAAATAGAGGTTCCAAAACTTACCACAATAGCGCTGGCATCTGAAAAACTACGATATGAAGCTGTTGTGAACGGAGTCAAGTCAGCTGAATTCAAATATTTAAAAAATTTCATGACTAGAGTAGTAAGGAAAATGCCAATATACAAAATCTCAACTATTTACGTAGTACAAAACCAAGCGGGTTGGTCGGTCCTTGTTTATTTCTCCATCTTATTCTAATAACTTTTGGCGCTTTTTTTTAAATTTGTCCTATGTTACTGCAACGCCACCCTGATTGGACACGTTTTTAGGGACACATAGGTATATAGAGATGGTCCTCCTTCTCTCTCATAGACATAGTATCTTCAATCGTCAATCCTCTATCTACGTCGCCCACAGAGTTATCTTGCGTGCGCTATACTCTTCACTCCATACCGTAGATAGAGAATTTGATAATATCTATGAGTTAGGGATGCTCTATGTTATTGAAACATCGATAGCTCAACATCGACATTCGATGTTTATACTACTCAAAACATCATTTAATAGGTTAAAATTAGATGAATAAAAAAATTGTCATGTTGTTTATGGATTATAATTCATTAAATAAAAGAAATCAATAAACATTGTAGTGTAAATCAGTAATTAAAAAAAATTGCAAATACACAAATATCTAGATCATTTGTTATATAGTCCAATATTTTTGCCGATTGAATGTCATTCTGCCAAAGGAGTACCTTTGAATCTGTTTCACTGTTGATAAAGAGTTGAGCTATTGAAAATAATTTAAAAATGAAAGTTTTGTACAAATGACTTCAATATAAATTATTAAGGATTACTCAAAAACTATTGGTCAGACTTATATGGGTGAAATTTATATAGGACCACATGAAGAAGCACCAGCTTTAAAATACAAAAATAATCATTGAAATCGGTTCACCCCGAACAAAGTTGTTCACGCCCTTAGTTGCCCCGACAAAGGTCGACTGGACCATGGCCCATGAGTCCTCGACGAGCAACAGAGGGCGGGGCTCAATGGCCTATGGATAATTCTAAATTAATGGCAAATAAGCAAGTACAACTTACCGAGTTCCGGAGGTAGGGTTGACCACAGGGTATAGTCAGGGGCTCAGGGGCAAGTGGGGTGTATGTAAGTAGTGTGTAGTAGTGTGTACATGTAACCTGACTTAACCGATGTAGTCGGACTGCAGATCCACAGGCGCTGCTTTTCTCCAAATGTGCGCTCCCGCCAGTGGGCGTCCACCAATTGAAAACTTCTGCTTTTATTTCACTATAGTAATTTATCAACTTTATTGTACATTTAATTTAATTAAATTCAAAGTCAACCAAATCAATGTTCATCGAAATTAAAACAAGTGACACGCTGCAAAACTTAAGAACGGTCGGTCAAGGTTCAATGTCCCAGGTTCACTTAGAATAAAATTAATAAACACGAGAACGAACGCGGTCTCTTCTCGAGTCACAAAGTTCAGCGTTCGCCCGACAAAGCCAGATTCTTTCGTACGATATTAAAGCCACACAAACAAAATCTCGTCGGCGCAAATTAATGGAAATCAGTTAATTTAATCACTCAAAACTCAAATTAGGCCTCTTATCACGAAACGTACAAATTAGACAAATCAATTCGAGGCGGTCTACACGAGACCCAAATCTTCGATAGTCAATTAGGCGCGCACAATTTACTCAATTTTTAGAGTCATAATCTACACCGGCCGCGCGTAACCAACCCAGCGGTCGCAAACAATACTCAAAACGGTTACAACAATAATTATATGAGACCAGCCTCATTGTCACGAAAAAATGCACGAGATTAGACAACTTCGAATTTCACTATTCAGAAGAGGCTCCGCGCGCGACCAACCGTCTAATCCACACCGAGGTCGCTAGCAACTAAACTGTTCTAGACTCGTCCCGAACGCCGCGCCCTCAAATGGAATGCGAGCGGGAGAGGGGCTGGCGTTGGCGTTGGTACCATCGGTGGCATGCGCCGAATCGAGTGTTTTGAAAGCAAATTTCTAATGCCCATATTTGGCCTAAACAAACCCTCGTCCTGGACATAAGGACTTATGTCCGCGAGCAAATTGACAAACGGGATAGGGTCGCGACGGCGCGTTGCAAGACCGAATCTCCAACCAAAATAGCGGCCACCCTAGGTACCCCATCAGATCTTTCAACCTTAACCACCGCCTCAAAAATACCGCCCCAATGTGGGCAAGCTGGAGGGTCGAACCTCCACTGGATGCCCTTCCTGGACATCGCAGCACCTAAGTTAATCCTGTTGCTGGACAGAAATTCGACGATCTCTTTCAAATATCTATCCGTGCCCTTTATAATTCGTTCCGCCTTCAGACCGGATCAGGTCCGGCAAACCGCAATGCGATACGAAGCGGCCATCATAACTAGCTAGCTTTTCCAAACATGCAGTTTTATGCTTATGCTTCAACCAAGCCTCAAAGCATCAATACTCAAAACCACTATGTAAAACTTGAAAATAAATTGCAAAAAATTAATTTCTTGATGCGCATAGATCAAAACCGATAAATTAAGCAAAACGATAAACATAAAGATAGCCACATTTTTTTTCCAAAATAAATATCTTCGACAATGCCAACAAAAATGTGAAAACAAAGAGAGGATTGATTTTTATTTCCTTCGGCACAAATAGTGTTACTCAATTTCAATTTTCTTTTCAACAAAGCAAACATAATGATCAAATATATTTACAAAAACATATGTACACGTATTCAAAGAGTATATTAAATTCACTTTTTTACTCACAACCACTACAACTACGAAACATTTGAGGTCGCAGGAACCCCGTAGTACTGGTACCGATCAAAATGGGGGGACGGTGGTACCCCAGCCACGGCCACACAGCTAACGGGGATGAGAAGGGCCTAGCTGACCGCTGAGTGGCCGTGAAGCTCCTCTCCACACGCTGAGGCCCCGACCCCCCGACTGGTCGGGGGAGGGACCCCTTTCAAACTTAGGGGCTCAGTGGTTAGCAGGCGAGCGCCGAGCGTCGCCCGAGGGCGTGGCTGAGCGACTCCGCCCGTGGGGGTAGAGGGCCCGGCAGAGCCCCGAGAGGAGACGCCGTTCGCACCCAGGCACAAAACTGCATGGTGATTGCCCTGGCAGTGCGGACAGGGCCGCTGGTGCGGGCAGTCTCGCTGGAGGTACCTTTCCAAACACGAGTAGCACCAGCGGCGCTCCTTGGCGACAGTTCACCTCGCCGGGACCGGCTTACCCTACAACTTCGGGCACGACGTCACCCGGTGATCGGATGCTCGACAATAGGAGCAGGGGGGCGCCGAACTGGCCGCTAGGCCACTGTAAGATGGTAGGGAGCGGCGCCCTCCCTCGGAAGCTCCGATCGGCCTTAGGGAGGTTGGCGGCGACTTGCCCGGCAGATTCCGCCTCTCACTGGGCACGGCTCGGTTGGCAACCCGTAATTCGTCAACGGTGCCCGCCGCGTTCTCAATTTGCCGGCACTGCTCCTCCAAGAACCGCAGCAAATCACTGAAGGGCGGAATATAGGAGGCGCCATCCCCGCCGTACCTCTCCTCAAAATGTATCCGAAGGTCAAGAGGCAGGCGGGACAGCACGATGTGGAGCAACAAGAAGGACCATTCATCCACCTGTAAATCCAGCCGCCTCAAAGCATTACAGGGCACCAAGACTGGAATCACGATGTCCGGACCTAGTCTGACCCGGTCCCTAAGCAGCGGGAGGCTTAGAAGCTGCCTAACGTATTCGTCCACAATTCGCTGGACGTTGACGTATCTTCCGGCGAGGAGGTCCCGGGCAGTCTGGTAGGCGTCGTCCGAAAATCTCAAATGGCCAATGACGCCCAGAGCCTCCCCCTTCAGTGAGGCTAGGAGGTAAGCCATCTTCTGGCTTGGTGTCAAGTCCCTTCGGGCGTCTACTAGGCTATCAAAAAGGCCAACAAAGGTCAGCTAGTCGGAGAGAACCCCGGTAAACCTTGGCAGGTCCAGAGTTGGGAGTCATCCCAACAGCTCCGGCTGGGTGGGCTGCTTCCGAGGGGACTCGGGCAGGCCAGTCAGCCGAGCTTCCCGCGCTTCCTTATCATATTTGGCCCCCACCTCGATCAAATCGTCCGTGAACGAAAATAATTGTTCGTAGTCTGCGAGGCAGGAGTTTAGGACTCCCTGTTCCGCATCCGAGGCCAAAAGCTCTGTGCAAGCCTCCTCCACTACGGCCCTTCGTGCATCGACCTGCTCGAGCCGCTTCAATAAACTATGGACCCGATCGGGTCACTCTATCAAGGTATGGGCGTTCGCGGCCCAGCGCAGCTCCGCCTGCAGGCGAAGCGCCGGTAGCTTGTGCGATGGCATCACTACTAAATACAAATTACTATCAAGTTAAATTAAATACAAATTACACTACAAATACAAGTACACACTACAGTTGGTCAACAAAGATGCCTCGCTCTGGCGACCGACCCTTCGGCAATTAATCTACTATAATTATACGATAACGATAATTATACGATTATGTGATAACGATAATTATCTACCTACCCGAAATACCTGACGCGTGGGTACCTAACCCTAAACTACACTCCCGCTTGCGCAACCTAACGGGCGTGGTTCCTAATTCTACCCACCTATCCGCTAACAAACAAAGGAAGCAAAAAAAAATTTATTACGTATTACGGCCGGGCGTGATCGTAGAAACATTCAACCACGCTCTGCTACCAGCAATGTTCACGCCCTTAGTTGCCCCGACAAAGGTCGACTGGACCAGGGCCCATGAGTGATCCCCTCGACGAGCAACAGAGGGCGGGGCCCAATGACCTATGGATAATTCTAAATTATTGGCAAATAAGCTAGCACAACTTACCGAGTTCCGGAGGTAGGGTTGACCACAGGGTATAGTCAGGGGCTCAGGGGCAAGGGGGGTCTATGTAAGTAGTGTGTAGTAGTGTGTACATGTAACCTGACTTAACCGATGTAGTCGGACTGCAGATCCACAGGCGCTGCTTTTCTCCAAATGTGCGCTCCCTCCAGTGGGCGTCCACCAATTGAAAACTTCTGCTTTTATTTCACTATAGTATTTTATCAACTTTATTGTACATTTAATTAACTTCAAAGTCAACCAAATCAACGTTCATCGAAATTAAAACAAGTGACACGCTGCAAAACTTAAGAACGGTCGGTCAAGGTTCAATGTCCCAGGTTCACTTAGCATAAAATTAATAAACACGAGAACGAAAGCGGTCTCTTCTCGGGTCACAAAGTTCAGCGTTCTCCCAACAAAGCCAAATTCTTTCGTACGATATTAAAGCCACACAAACAAAAACTCGTCGGCGCAAATTATTGGAAATCAGTTAATTTAATCACTAAAAACTCAAATTAGGCCTCTTGTCACGAAACGTACAAATTAGACAAATCGATTCGAGGCGGTCTACACGAGACCCAAATCTTCGATAGTCAATTAGGCGCGCACAATTTACTCAATTTTTAGAGTCATAATCTACACCGGCCGCGCGTAACCAACCCAGCGGTCGCAAACAATACTCAAAACGGTTACAACAATAATTATACTAATCCACACCGAGGTCACTAGCAACTAAACTGTTCTAGACTCGTCCCGAATCCCGCGCCCTCAAATGGAATGCGAGCCGGAGAGGGGCCGGCGTTGGCCTTGGTACCATCGGTGGCACGCGCCGAGTCGAGTGTTTTGTAAGCAAATTTCTAATGCCCATATTTGGCCTAAACAAAAGATATGAGGTAACACACATTTAAAAAAGAACATACAGTCGAATTGAGTACCTCCTCCTTTTTGAAGTCGGTAGATAACCGCTCAGATGGCGTTGATGTAGCGATTGTGGTCAAATATCTCACCGCAAGTTTTTTTTTTTTATTTTAGATAGGTGGAACTAATAACATTGTTCTAAACATGCATTGGATCGTGTTTTAGATCAACCATCGGATTTTTAAAAAAACAACCGACAAAGAAATAGACAACCAACAACGACACCAATAACAAAACGAACAACATTACAGTTGACACTTGACAGTTAAATTTGATATACCATAATGATATATTTTTCGGTTATTGACGCTTTCAAGCATTCTGAATTATTCAAAATTTTAAATATTTTAGAGGAGGTGCAAGATTTAGTTGATATTGATTTCGCGGGCTCGCAGTGTTCACAGATACTCAGTAATCAATTATGAGTTTATTGACATCGATATTTCGATGTTTGAGATGTGGTAACATCGATGTTAAAATATCGACGTTTTCATTTTTGATATTGATGACAGTGTTACCATATGTGGCAGGTTCCTGCCATTTTGGCAGGATTGGTCTCTTATTTTAGCCTCTGGCATGATCAGTTGAAGTTTCATAAAATCTGGCAGTATTTGGTAGTATTGGGGTATTAAAAATAGATTTCATTATGTTACTTAAAATGCCGAAAATGGGAAACCTAGATATTTCGCCAGTATGTCGGGGACTTCCCTGTACTTCTCGTATTATATTTGTATCACATTCAATAAACAACTTTAATAGTTTGTATGTAAAGTTGATAATCTTAAAACAAGTATTCATAAACTCGAGTTTATGAATAAGTCACAGAAGGACGAACTTAACTTTGTCGCATTAGATTTCATGATGATAATATCTTGTTAATAATATTTCATGGACAAAAGTAATTATAGGTGGTGGTGATGAAGTGAAAATATGAAAGGGCGTTTAGAGTGAAGTGGGAGCAAAATCCTTCACTTTCGTCGTGGATCTCTAAAGCTAAAGATGATCCAGACTATGTAACTGCAAATTGACACCCAGCTGTCCGCTTTAAAGAAGCATGCCGCTACAAGTAAACATCAAAAAATATGAGTGGATTCAGCATGCGGAAGAACATTCTCTCAAATAAATTTAATTAAGACAAAAACACGAAATAGATTTATAAACAAACACTTGCGTCTATATTGCACGTTAACCAAGGCATTGGTGAGCATGGCGATTGCATTGCATTCAAATCAACGAAAGATATGCTTAATTGTAATTAAATAAAAATATAGCATTTAAATATGTAATTTTCATTTTCATTTAATACAACGGTAAATAAAGTTGACAGTATTTAGGCATTTTTCACTACAGACTTTGGCAGGATTTGGCAGGTTTTTAACCAAAGTAAGGCAGGATTTGTATTTTAAAGATGGTCACACTGATTGATGATCATCGAACATTGATGATCATCGAATCATAGATCATCCTTACTGTGAGTGTATGAGTAATATTGTTGTGTGATTATTTCGAAGATACTATATTCCGTCAAATTCATATTAATTTGAGAGCTGATTTTTGCCAACTAATAATGGTAAGAAATTTATTTTTATATTTAGATTTAGATACTTCAAATATTTTATCAGTTGCTATAGGCCTGTTTGAAAGAGATATGGTGTTATGTTTTTGGGTTTGAATTGCTAAAAAAATATTTGACTACTAGAAATCAATCCCATTTATCAGTGACACTGTTAGCGAATTTATTATCTTTTCAGCACGGTAGAGTCAAGGTTCGAACTACTGAAGAAGAAAAACTTAGGAAAGAAAAGGAAAGACAAGAAAAGCTTAAAGTTTTTAAAAATGTTATGCAAACGATTCATCATAAGGTACGTAGACAATGTACAAATGTGGCTTGTTTAATAGGAAATATTCAGGCTCAACTGTATAAAATTTACATTAAATTTTCATTGAATATCTAAGGTTCACACTTTTATGCCGGATAGATGAATGAAATGAATATGAGTAATAGTTACCTGGTAGATCCATGCTGCAGCTATATTAGTAGTATAGTTGTAGTATGAATGGGTCGGCTCGACTGGGGAAGGACCACACTCTCACAGAAAACCAGTGTAAAATAGCAGCTTAACGCTGCTGTGTTTCGTATGGTGAGTGTAGAGAACTGGAGACCCTTTTTACTGGAAAAGAGGCATTCCATCTTAGTCCTCACGGGTGACAACGCATCTGCATCTTGAGTCTTTATTGAGGATAGATGTAAATATCTATGAGTCACAGTAACCACTTACCATCAGGTAGACTGTGTGCTCGTTTATCACCCTATCCTATAAAGAAAAAAGATTGATCGAAGTGAGTTATTTATTTGTAAACAAGTAGAAACAAACCATAAAACTCACACAATACTCCGGATCTTAAAAACATTTATAATAACAAAAGGAATATTGTTATTATTAATATTTTTCGCAATTTGGTTCGAAGAGATGAATAGTTAAATACTGACACACGAGCAGTAGAAACATATATTTTCAAGATTACATTTTTATTTTTAAATAAATAAATTTTTACTTACGTAAAATATTTCATTTTTAGATCAACATTCTTGTAGTATTTTTATGTGAACTTTACAATTTACAAACAATATATACATTGTTTTCACTTGTAATATCTAAATCTCTATATGTTTTTTATGTTTTATATAACAAATCAAAAATAACCAGTGTAATAAATATAAAAAAAAGAATTCTTAATACCCTTTTTGCAGAGGTCACCTTTAACTTTTTTCTAAAGTAAATATATAATGAATACCCAATTTTTCAGTACTGTTTTACAATTATATTAAATATTATATTGTAAATTATGCTTTAAAAAAGTCCTGTTGTGTTACTTGCCTGTTCTTCACAGGACAGAGGTTTTTTCCGAATCAGTGGTAATAGTAAAAGATATAAGACTTACATGTAATCTATATTGAATAAAAATGATTCAATTCTACTCTATACATTTCAACTTATTGATATTAAATAGATTTAAAGCTTTATGGCCTTGCAAGTGTTGAATCAGTTTTTTATTCACCAGTTTAGTTTACATATCAGTTGTATAGATTTTTATTATCCTATTTGGGAATGCCAGATACTCCTTTACTATATTACTTTCATAGTTAATGTCCTTTTATGGTAAACTTACATTTCAGAGACAACAACATGAGTATGATAAAGAGTTGTTGGAGCTTACTGGCAAAGTGTTAGCATCCAATCCTGATATTTACACATTATGGAATATCCGCAGAGAAATATTAGAACAGATAAGGTAATGTTTTAAATTATGTACTGTATATCTTAGAGTATACATAAGAAAGCTATAGTGTGTGTATAACTCATTGTCCATTATGTCAAACATAAGCAGATGTTCTTTAGATACTAATATATAGACAAAGCGGTTAAATGTGCCATGATTGACATCTATGTGTTAATATACTTAAGTTATTAGTTTAATTAGGTAAAGTATTAAATAATAGGTAGGTAGGTTTTAACAGATCAATAAAACAGGTATGAATTTATTAATCATACACAAATCTTATTAAATTACTGCTCTTTAAAAAGGTTTAACTTATTATATAATTGTCGTTTTGTTTGTTTGATGGCAGTCATAGGTACAAGATATTTCATTTTAATGTCAACATATTTTTAAATGACATCCATCAGTTTTAAAAATCGGAGACATACGAGGGGAGGTCAAAAAGTTTGCAGAATGGCGGGGTTGGCGAGGGTGAATTTATTCATCCAGGTAGGTGCTAGTTGAGTGACACATTATTAGTATATATACCAAGTTTCAGCCTAATATCAGGTCATTAGGTTTGAGTTATAAACGAGTAAACAAGTAAATTGGGAAAAAAGTAGACACTATGGAGAAAATTGGATATCGCGCCGTCATTAAGTTTCTCACCAGACAAAGAAAGGATGCCTCAAACCATTTTTCAAGAGATGTCAGCTGTTTATGTAGACTCCACTTCTGGGAAAACCATGATTTATAAATGGCATGCACAAGGAGGGACTCCATTGAAGTTAGCCCCTGACCTGGACTACCTATTGAGGCTACCACGCCAGAAATAATCGAAAAAGTTGAAAAACTTATCGGAAGATACCCGTCTAAAGAAAAAACAGCTTGCAGCATTAGTTGGAGTATCAGAAACGGGTTGGATTCAGAATCGTTTGGCACGAATTTGGCGGAGTAAGGTGTTTTATTTAGTAGAGATTTGGTCCCTGATTATAATAATACCACTCACATTATAAGGTAATGCACCGTTATCAAAAAAATAAATAAAAACTATTGTAACCAAAAATGCGTAAAACATGGAAAAATTACTGTGAAAGCTGGATAGCATACAGAATTTTGTGTAAGTGCGACAAGGACGTCAGACTAGTGTCACATTTTTCTACTATCTATAATCTGTCACTAAAGACAACTATAATAATAGAGAAAATTTTACCGACTTGATATATGAATATTTATGGAGAAGAGAAATTATAAAGAATAAAAGAGATCCTTTTGAGGAATTAATAAAAAAAAAATATGTTTACAGACAATAAAAAAAATGATTATAATATACTGTTTTATTTCTGAATTGTTTAAAACTGCCCAGAAATACTTGAACACCCAGAAATAATTTCAGTTGTAATAGGTTAGAAGGTTGTGGCGGGAGCGAAGGCAACCTGACTTTATAGATAAGATATCTGATCCGATCGAATCTGTACTAAAATTAAACTCGCACGCCCCGACTCCACGTAGTCTTGTTTCCCCTACTCCTAAAGTGTTTTTGTAAAGCCATAGGCGCGGAGGGAGAGCAGCCCTCCGCAGCTTCGGCTTATTGGTCGCCTTCGGCGAACAGCCTCAGCCGCTAGGGCTCGCACAGGTGCCTGCGATTTGCTACAGAAGGGCGAAGGAGCTGCACTTCCCGCAGAGCCGAAGCCGTTGTAGAGGTAACTTTGGGTCAATATTCCTGTGTAAAAAAGTGAGATTATGATTTTACAAAAAAAAACATTACTCATAAACTATACTTTTCCCGCAACGAGGGAAAGGTAGAGGAGCTTTCCCTGATAGGGCACACTCCTGCTACCCTCTTCCCCCCTCCTGCCGGAGATGATAAATGTTACTTTCAGGTTAGGTCTATGGGATTTTCTTTTTGATTTTTCTCAAGGACAGTGTATCACCTTTTGATAGGAGTGGTGTGGGGAGTAAGGGGACGCTCCCCCTTGCCCTCCTCTCATCCCCTGCCCCCTCCTCCTGCCAAACGATTCTAAATTTCAACCTCAGAAACAACCATTTTAAACATACTACATCAACACCTTGGCATGACTAAAGTCTGTGCAAGATGGGGTCCAAATGCTTTCTGCGCATCAAAAACACGAGCGCGTCGAAAGATATCGCAAATTTTTGGACCGCTGTGGAGAACAAATGAAGGACGTTATGGTCCGAATTGTAACTGGTGATGAAACTTGAGTTCCCCATTATGAACTTGAGTCAAAGCAAGAGTCGATGCAGTGGCATAAAAAGGCACACCCCCTCTAAGAAGTATAAGGTGTCTAAATCGGCCGGAAGGACCATGGCGACGACCTTTTGGTATAAAGAAGGTATCCTCTAGATTGATTATAAGGAATGTGGTGTTTCCATAACGGTAGAATGTTACGCTTCTTTCCTAGATCAATTAAAAGAAGCTATGAACGAAAAAAGGCGAGGGAAGCTTACAAAAGGCGTGCTCCTTTTGCACGACATTGCGCCCGCGCACACAAGCCATGTTGCTACGACGGCTGCCATTCACCGGTGCGGTTTTGAAAAACTGCGCCACCCACCCTACAGCCCAGACCTGGCCTCAAGCGACTATTATTTGTTTCCAAAAATGAAGAAAGAACTGCGTGTGAAAAAATTTGGTGACGATGATGAAGTCAAGTCGGCTATTTCGGCCTATTTTGACGCCCAAGACAAATCTTTTTTTTTTTTAAGACAGTATTGATAAGTTATTTGCAGATATAATAAATGTATTAGGGTTAAGGAAGAATATATTGAAAAGGAAAAACAGTTTGTTTCATTTCGTTATCCTTTCCTATCATTCTGCGAACTTTTTGACCTTCCCTCATACACACATAATTACGTAGGCCTTATTTTAATGTGTTATATCTATGTAAATTTATTATACTTAGTTATTTAAGTCACCTGCTCTTAATTTCTTACCACGCCATGGGTTGACTGGCAGAAAATGCTAACTGGCATTAAGTCCGCCTTTTGTTTTTAAATAAAGAAATTACTGCCGAAGCTACTTTCTTAATTGCTTAAAAATAAGTGTAATCTTACTTCACATCTAAACTGTGGATGCACCTCTAACCAGCTTGCACAGTCCACCCTTTGTTTCAAAAATGGACAAAGTACTAAAATGTATAGAACAAACGAAATTCCTGAAATTGGACTCCCAGTTGGGTACTTTTACTGCTATCACCTATTTATTTGCCAACTCCCGGTTTTTCGGAAATCCGAATTTGAAACACATAAGTTGATCTATATGGGTTAGTTATAAAAACAATCTTAATTTCTAATACTATGATTATATTATTATTACGAAAGAAATCATGTTATTACAAAATATTTGTGTAGAACGTGGTACACCACTAGCTCTAATTCAAAGAACACATGACCCAGAAACATGTGCTATGTCGGCCCGGCCGTGCGCCTCCCACTACAGTGTGTCAAAGGGTTTAATGGCTACACCCTTTGCCAGAAACAAGCATGGCAGTCGTTGCAAAATTCCCCTACGATACAATTATAATATGAGACTTTACATAGGCTGGAATGAATGAAATAAATTGTCGTGTAAAGTTCTCGAAACGTCAGTAATATAAGTTAATGGGTGCAAAAAAATCCGTAAAAATTAGTTTTATTAGAATTAAATTGGTTTGGAGATAATTGCATAAATATGCTAGTAAACCATGATTGAAACATGTTGTTAAATATACAACGTGTAACAAAAACCCTGTGGTTCCCTTTAAATACGTTCTCAGAGTCAGTATTCAAACGTAAAGAAATAACTTTTTTTTCAAAAAACTTTAAAATGAATAAAATAAATTGCAAATTATATGTGGTTTTCATCATCATCATCATCATTACAGCCCTTCACAAGTCCACTGCTGAACATAGGCCTCCCCCAAAGAATGCCACAAAGCACGGTCCTGAGCCACCTGCATCCATCGACTTCCTGCATGTCTTACCAGGTCGTCACTCCATCTCGTGGGGGGACGCCCTACACTTCGCCTACCGGTACGAGGCTGCCACTCGAGAACCTTTCTTCCCCATCGGTTGTCGGTTCTTCGAGCTATATGGCCGGCCCACTGCCACTTCAGCTTACTAATCCGTTGGGCTATGTCGGTTACTCTGGTTTTACTGCGGATATCCTCATTCCTAAGTTTATCACGCAGAGAAACTCCGAGCATAGCCCTCTCCATAGCTCGCTGAGCGACCTTGAGCTTCCTCATACGGCCAGCAGTGAAGGACCATGTCTCAGTTCCATAAGTCATCACTGGCAACACGCACTGGTTGTACAATTTCGTTTTCAGGTTTTGAGGTATGTCTGACGAGGAGATGTGTCGTAGCTTCCCGAACGCTGCCCAGCCGAGTTGAATCCGTCGATTGACCTCTCGGTCGAAGTTGGACTTACCTAGTCGGACTATTTGTCCCAGGTAAACATACTCGTCAACAACTTCGAGCTTAGTGTTCCCAACAACTACCGACATAGGTGTGACATGGACATTGAACATGATCTTTGTTTTGTCCATGTTCATCTTAAGACCTATCCGTTGGGAAACACTATCGAGGTCATTGAGCATAGTGCTTAGGTCCTCCAGCGATTCTGCCATAAGGACTATATCGTCGGCAAATCGAAGGTGAGTGATGTACTCGCCATTGATGTTGATACCGTATCCTTTCCAGTCCAGAAGCTTGAAACCGTCTTCCAATGCAGCGGTGAAGAGTTTCGGGGATATGTCGTCACCCTGTCTTACACCTCTCTGCAATTGGATAGGTTTCGTACTCTGGTTCTGTACTCGGATAGCCATCGTAGCCCTACTGTACAAGCACTTCAACACTTCGATATACCGACAGTCAACTTGGCACCGCTGAAGGGACTGCAGCACCGCCCAAATTTCGACGGAATCAAAGGCTTTCTCATAGTCCACATACGCCAGACATAGTGGCAAATTGTACTCTTCGGACTTCTGTGGTTTTATCACCTTCTAACTGATACGAGCAGCGATGAAGGGGGTCTTACACAATCCTCTTATTGTCCGGATAATGCAGAGGCTTTTTTTTTAATTAAAATATTTTTTTTAATTTTCAATTTTTTTTTTGAAAACATGTTATTTACACGTTGTATATATAAATATTCATAAGAAAGTTTTAATTTTTGAGCCCCGTATGACTAATTTCATGTATTTTCAGAAAAAATAACTGTGATGAAGAACAGTTATCTAAACTTTTTAATGATGAATTAAATGTCACGGAATATTGTTTGAAAATTAATCCCAAATCGTACTGTGCGTGGCATCAAAGAGAATGGGTGTTAACAACTAGATCAGATCCAGACTGGAAAAAAGAACTTGATTTATGTAACAAATACCTTAAGTTGGATGAAAGAAATTGTAAGTTTGTAAGCTTTAATAAGATTCATTTTTAGACTTCTATGTAAAAAGAGGAGAATGTTTTAAATACATTATCAAGAACACCCAATGTAAGAAATACATCAAGAAATAAAAAAATAAAATACCAGAGGTTGTTAGGGTCTGTTTTGATATCTTTGTATATATGTTTGTCGGATGAAAGTTGTTGTATTTTGTATACATTGTAATAAGGCATGCCATCTTAGTCCTCATGTGCTGTCATGCATTATTATGTTTAAAAGTATTGGAAGGATATGTGGCTAATGACTTACTGTCTTAGTTGTAAATGAAACTAATATTCACCTCCATCCTTTTATAGCTGAGTTACATAATGTACTGTAACTGGTGTAATAATCACAAGTTTAGCCTCCCCACTGTCTTAGCGCTGCTGCTTTGAAGTGATGGAAATCGTAAAATGCTTAATCGAGATTGTCGTCTGGTAACATTTTCTGTGATGATTGCCTGTCCTTCATTGTTGTTATTGTAATGATATCATCTAGGCAATTAATAACAACTCTGTATAAAAATAAGTAGTGTAATTTGGGTTTTGAAAAAGTTAGGTGTGGTGAGTTTCTATTTGTTAAGCTACACCTGGTTGTTGAGTATATGCCGTCGGAATTCTAGAAAGTACTAGGCTCTTTTTGCGGGGATAATGAAAAGGTTAAGTCATACCCTTACTGGCTGCAACGTTTTAGCCTAGGTGGTCGACATTAACACAGAAAGGGGATACCAGGATCTCTGTTTAGCATACGCACGGAGCCCTTCCATTGTTTTGCATATTTAACAGTGGTAACAGTGTAGTTAACGGTGGTAGAGCCACGCGGCAGCTTTTGCTGTCGCACGGATGGGCCGGCTCGAACCGGGTTAGTACCACGACCTCACAGAAAACCAGCGTGAAGTAGAGGTTTACCTCTGCATTTCGCTTGGTGAGTGCAGGTTGCCGGAGGCCCTTTTTACTGGAAATGAGGCATTCCATCTTAGTCCTCACGGTTGACAACGCATCTACATTTTGATTTGTAACAGAGGATAGATGTAGATGTCTATGGGCTGCAGCAACCACTTACCATCAGGTGGACTGTGTGCTCGTTTGTCACTATTATCCTATAAAAAAAATTAGCGTGCTTGGGGCAATGCCTACCGTCCCAAGTGCTCTTACAGTACTATAATGATGACTTGACACTACTTCCAAGCTATTGCGTTTCTCGGGTTTCAGGGTCCACACCCCAACTGACCGCGACCCTAAAGACCATGTTTCTCGTAGAGGAAAACTATTTTCCGAAGAATAACAAAAGAATATAAAGGCAGGCCAATTGACTGCGCATACAAGGCACCTTTGCTCGCCACACATGGGTGCTTTGGAGCCTATGTGAGACCGTGGTAGGAGTTAATTTTTATGTGACCAATAGCTAGATCTTTGCGCACGTAATAATATTGTCACTCCTTAAAACATTTCTAAGCAAATGAACTATCAAAATGACTCCTTGTTGCGTTAGACGGTGTTGGAAATCATATAAGACACCTAGCTATAAAAAGATGATATTACTGTTCATAGGTAAAGACGAAATATTTTTTATGACAAATATTATGCGTAATTGCACGCGCTTAAGTCAAATTGGTGGTTTGTCGTAAACATGCCGCCACATTGTCCCGCCCGTTCCCATTCGGCAACATTGTTGCATATACCAGTTACAGTTGTGATATTTCTTTCGTTCCCCTAGTGGGTCGAGTTTGACTGTGACGAACGCCATGACATCGTTTCTGTCTGGTTTCATTCGCCTTTTACACAAGTAATCACCAAAGCAGGCGTTCTTGCTGATTTATGTTACATGAAAAGAGATTCTTTCAGCCCGTCACTGCATTGAAGATTTAAAGCGTTTTAGCTAATACATCCACATACAAACAGTCAGCGGGTACTTACTATGTCCTGATGTATTTCGTTGGCCTAAAAATTTTCTTACCCCTTTTTGCTAGTTCACGAGTTTGTAATACAAAGATGACGCAAATTTTATAGCAATATACAAAATTTGCGTTATCATATTTTTTTAAAGAAGAGATTGCAGGTCCGTTGTCGGACTTTGTAGTAGTATGGGTAGTAGTAGTGTTTCATATAATATTTTTATAATTGCATCTTAAAATAAATAACTTCAATAAATAAATCAGAATTTTTTTTAAGTTCATACCTGGGATTATCGCAGATTTGTAGTGAGCCAGTGTAAGCCTCCATTACAAGATGAGTTTGATTTTACAACAGAGAAATTACTAGATAATTTTTCAAATTACTCCGCTTGGCATTATAGAAGTAAAATGCTATTACAATTATATCCTGATGTCGAAGGTAAGTTTAATATCTTTCATGTTTTAATATTTTTTTCTGGCTTAAAACAATAACATCTCTAACATTATAAAAACTCAAAGTCGTATTATTACAGGTGGTCGGCCAATACAAGACAAACACCATAAACACGAATTAAAGCTGGTACAAAATGCAGCATTTACTGATCCTGATGATACTAGCGCATGGTTTTATCAGCGTTGGCTTTTAGGTAAAGACTAAGTACTTAATATATTTGTCCAGTAATCATATCAACATTTTATATCTATTTATAAAAAATTTTCAGGCGCTGTTAAAACTGTCACTAGTCTTGTGGTATGTACAGTGACACAAATAAAAACAACTGTTGCATTCAGCAAGCAAGTTTCTCACAATTATGTTCAATCAAAAACAAGACTTTTTTTTGATAATGTTGCCATAAATGGTGATTGGATTTCTTGCAATGGAAATGATCATGATTGTCTGTGGATTTTAAAACACAATGTAACTATAAATGATGATATAGATGTTAAGGTAAAATTCACAACACAGCCTACTTTTAAAGTTATTTATTTAACTTATTTGCAATTGGGTGGAATTTTTTGATTATTTTTATATTTTGAAGGTAGAATATAAAGACGAGTATGAAGAAAGCCATGTTATTAAATGCTTAAAATATAAACCTTTTACTTACATTGGTAAGAGTGATATTTGTTTTCAAAACAAATATTCTCAGCCTGTTATTGAAGAACTAAATGAGCAACTTGAAGCATGTCGCCAATTGCTCCTTTTGGAACCAGACAACAAATGTAAGTTTTTGCACTTAACTTAAGACTTAATAAAAGTAATAATATGTAATTGAAAACAAAATTATTATTTTGTTTTTAAACTATTATTATTTTTGTGAGTACTGTGGCTCAGCCTGATCATCGCATCGGTAAAGTGGGACTTTTGATAATACTCTTACTCCCCGACCAATGCAGAGGAAATAAAACTACATACAGTTTGCAAAATTTTTTCCTCGATTTTTCTGTATTAAAATTATACTGTACTTTTGAATACTAACTCAGATAACGCACTTAACGGGAACCACAGAGTTTTTGTTACAAGTTGTATTTACAAGCACACACGTATTCGAATGCAAAATTGATTTTAAATTTCAAAGCAATCTGTGAACTTTGGAGAACTTCGCTGATTTAAGATTTTTTTTATAGGATAAGGGTGACAAACGAGCACACAGTCCACCTGATGGTAAGTGATTGCTGCGGCCCATAGACATCTACATCTATCCTCTGTTACAAATCAAAATGTAGATGCGTTGTCACCCGTGAGGACTAAGATGGAATGCCTCATTTCCAGTAAAAAGGGCCTCCGGCCACCTGCACTCACCAAGCGAAACGCAGAGGTGAACCTCTACTTCACGCTGGTTTTCTGTGAGATCGTGGTACTACCCCGGTTCGAGCCGGCCCATCCGTGCGATAGCAAAAGCTGCCGCGTGGCTCTACCACTGTAAAGAATTTATAGAAACCACAATTTAACTTTTAAATAATAAAGGCCCATATCTTGACATAGACACGAAATTGGATATATCATGTCTTGATATATCCAATTTCGTGTCTATGTTGCAATTATTGCTGATATCCCAACAGCCTTAATAAAGTTTGCTTATGGCCACACCACCATTGCTTTGTCAATTTATTACCTGCGAAAACTGAGATGGTGCTTGTGTATTTATATTATCTCCAAACATACTGAAACAACAAAAGCAATTTTTTTTATCGTCATTATCGTTACAGTCACACCCATCACAATTCCACTCCAAAACAAAGAATATTACAAAGCTGGGTCTGTCGACTTCCTGCATCCCTTACTAGATTGTCACTCCATCTAATGGGGGGAGGGGGAGCCACTCTACACTTCGCTTACCGGTAATAAGCTCCTATCCGAGATCCTTTCTTCCCCATCCGTTGTCGGTTCTTTGAGCTATATGGCTCTTCCATATCAAGTTCAGTTTACTAATCCGCTTGGGCTATGTTGGTTAGTTTGATTCTACTGTGGATATCCTCACGAAGTCTTACACGAGCCTAGTCCTCTCCAAAGCTCGCTGAAATATGGTCAGCAATGAAGGACCACATATTATTAGATCTATATGTAATCACTTGTACATGCACTAGTTGTACACTTTTTGTTTATAAGTTTTGAGGAATACGTGACGGGAAAATGTATCGTCATCTCTTGAACGCTGCCCAGCCGAGATGCATCCATCAATTGACCTCTCGGTCGAAGTTATATTTATATAGTGGGACAATATATCCTTGGTAAATATACTTATCAACAATTTCGAGCTTAGTGCTCCTAACAACTGTAAGCATCAGTGTGACATTAACTTTTCGCATGACCTTTGTCTTGTTCGTGTTTGATTTAAGACCTATACGTTGGGAGACAATATTGAAATCATTGAGCATAGTGCTTAGCTCCAGTGATTCCGCCATAATAATTATATTGTTAGCAAATCAAAGGTGACTGATGTACTTACTCGTAATTGATGTTGATACCATATTCTTTCCAGTCCAATGGCTTAAAAGCATCTTCCAGTGTCAGTGTTACCCTGTCTTGCACCTCTCTGCAATTGGATAGGTCTTATACTTGCATAACCTTATTGTACAAACACATTAGCACTTCGATATAGCCGTAGTCAACTTGGTACTGCTGACGGGACTGTAGCACGGTCCATGTTTCGGCGAAATCATAGTCCACTTATTATATAGATATATTTTAATAGGCCGATTATGAGTTATTTTTTTTTAATAGAATACCGGTGACAATTGAGCACGCAGTCCATCTGATGGTAAATGAATGCTGTGGCCCATAGATATCTATATTTTTCCTCGATTAAAAATTAAAATGCAGATGCATGCCTCGTTTCCAGTGAAAAGGGTCTCCAGTTCTCTACACTCACCATAAGAAACACAGCAGCATTAATCTGCTATTCGTGCTACAACTATAACATAGCTATGTGGTTCTACCAAGTCAACTTTCACAAAGTCGAAATCATTAGTAAACAGACGTAAAAAATTAATAATACCTAGATATAACTTAGGCATAATATAGATAAAACTTTTAATTTTATGGTACCTATTACTATTAATATTGGTTATTCGGTTCCTGTAAAAGTAACGCTCTTTAGAGCTTACTGCACTTCCTTTTACACGAGCAGTCTGTGGGTGGACTACACGCAGGAACATTATAATGCCCTGCGTGTTAAATACAATAATGCATTCAGGATGCTGTTGGGTCTGCTCTGCCTCCTTACTGTAGTGCGTCGGGTATATTCGCAGATGCGCGTGTGGACTGTTTCTACACCACCATGCGTAAACGATGCACATCCCTGGTGCACAGGGTGCGGGCCAGTTTGAATGGTATCCTGATAGCATTTTCTGACAGGTTTGATTGTCAGTACCTGAACCATTGTCATATGGCGTATGTGCTGACTAATCGGGCCTGTCTTAGATATAGTTTTAGAATTAGGTAAATAGTTTTAAGTTTAACTAATATTCGTTTTAAGATTTGTATTAGGGTGAGTGGGGGGAAGATCGAACGGTTTTTTGATGAGATGAGCAGTGTTGTGTTTGACGTCTTGTAGAACAGTACATATTAACTTAAGTTAAAATTATATCTATAGTGAATAAAGTACAAAGAGCATATTTTTATGTCATTTCGATAAATTCCTGTTATATTTATTCGAAAGCAAAAAAAAATTAATTACAATGTTTTTATCGAAAGAAAAAAACAGGGGGAAAGATGAAAGGGTGGTTGGGTAAGATCGAAGTACTTTCTAAAATCGTTCAAATTAATGTCAGACGATATTGACGGTCAGTAGGCTACAATTTTAATTGTCCTGACACTTCAGAACTGTCTATTATATCAAAATACCTTCAAATAACACAGATAACACAAATTATTTGTTTTTTATATTTCAATCTTGCCCCGCCGGGGAAAGATTGAACTAGAGTTTCTCAAACTTTTCACTTTACTTGGATAAGACTATACAGAAAATGAAAGATATCAATCATATAATTTTTTATATTGTTAGTGCCAAGATAATTTTAAACACAATTACGTACATGTACCTTTTACCATTTTGGTCAACAAAATATGTAGCACAAAATGTAAAAAATTAAATATTTCAAAATAAAACAGCTAACCAATTAATAAGATCTTAGAAAAATGCCATAAATAAAAACATAGAAAAACTTCTAAAAAAATATTATCTTAACTTTAATAAAAAATTTGTAGTATATCCACGTCTACAGTTCACTGTAACACATAAATGAGCAGGGTCGACCGGTGCGATACTACCCTCTCACAGAAAATCAGCGTGAAGTGTTTAGCTTCTTAGTGGCTGCCATGTTTCGTCTGGTGAGTGAGAGTTCCGGATACCCGTTCGTTTTCCCCTTTTCTTAAGGCCACCCGAATGTTGAAGTTTGCTAGATAAACCGATGTGACGTTGCATTGTTATAGGAGCTGTGATGTTGCATTTACTAACGAGTGTCTGGTAGTCTTTCCCCTTTCTTTAAGTTCCTACTCCCATTCCTACGAATCCTGTTCCTATACCTTATGAGAAGGCAACGCACAAGTAACACTCCTATTGTTTCTTGTATCTATGGGTAGCGGTGAAATCACTTAGCCATCAGGTGACCCGCTTGCTCTTTTTGCCTCTCTTATAATATACAAAAATTAAAATAAATACCTTTAGATAATATTAGCTGAAATTGTGCCGCTGACAATTTATATAATGGCTGTAACAAAACAAAACATTTTTTCAGGTACAGTTTGAGAACATGAGACCATTTGTATGACTTTTGAAAACGAGGCAAGATGGAAACTTTTATATGTTTATCTTACCCCGTCAAATATTGGCGGGTAAAGACGGAGTGTTACAATAAATCCTAAAATCCAAAAAGTAGCGATATTTAGACATAGCAACATAACTACCAATTAAAAATAATAAGTATGTATACAAATAAAAAACTCGTACCTACCTCGTAAATCAAGTTACACGACACGGGGTAAGATTAAAACACCCGACTTGCTCGCGTAAAATTCACAGCGTAGATATTCCCTTATAACACACAACCGATCCCTCAAAACGACAAGTGCCGCCTTAGGTGTGGTAGGTAACAAAATGGCGGTCTTATGAATGTTGCCTGCATTGGATAAATTACACAAAATCTGTTTTTACTGATGCCTTTTTGTCTTACCCCGTTTTTCATCTTCCCCCCACTCACCCTATTACGAACATCTATGATTCTTTTGGTCGTTTTTTTTAATTTTTATTTATTTATTAAAAGACAAACAACCGCCAAAGCTTCACCATCTGTTTCAGCCAATTACATCAAATAACATTTCTGCCTGTCTCGTTTCTAACTCACATGAAATGGCGTTATTATCCGTTTCGATCAAAAACATTTCTGTTCATTTGCACTTGATGAATTCAATATTTAATAGTTGAAGATGTATTGTGTTGTAGGTGTGGTTTTACTGTGATTTTATGTCTTATTTCAGAAAATCAAATCAATTTTATTTTTAAGGATGAAAAGTGATACGTATTATACCATTTTGAAATCTAGTTAGTAGTCTATCTTTTGAAGTAACTTGCCTAGGGTAGTACAGTATGTGTTTTTTTTTTAATAAAGAGTCAAATTTAGGTGATCTTGTTGTATCAACTACAACTAAAAGAAACTACGTTAATTTTAACTAACCTAACATTTTTTTTTTGATTGATCTGTGATTGTGATTAATAGCACGTATATTTAAGACCACATTAGTGAAAAAATCACTGTATAATTAAGAAATTTGTGAAATTTCTCAGTTATAAATTATAACTGAACTGATATGTATTTTTTATTTATTTTTCCTGCCGCTAGTATGACCCCCCCCCCCCACACCACCCCCCGCCCTCGCTTGACGTTGGCACGTTGTATAAGGATAAAAATAAGAATTGGAAAGTATTTAACATGTATAGGTCAATATTCAGCCAAGACAGAGGCGCGTTTTATGTTAATGTCAAGTAGTGATATAATATTCCAGAAGGCTTTGAAAATTCCTTTGGGCACTTAATCTCTCATGTTGCTGTGATCCAACTCTTGCTAGGTGAAATAATTTTGATTTGCATACTATATATGATAAAGCAAAATTTGTCTTATGAGTTATTATTTATTAAATATATATAGAAAAGATGAAAATGTTAAAATAAATTAGGTAAAATAAGTACTCGTGTACCAATAGTATTTAATAAAGGTTGTATTGTATAGTGACTTTTTGTTTTAATATTATGATTTTCAGATTATTTTTAATTTATTTTTCAGGGACACTTCTCACTACTACTGTATTCTTACACTGTATTAATGCTAAGCTGTATCATAAGGAAGCAATGGTCAATTTACAAATATTAAAGAATCTGGATGAACAAAGAGCTGGATATTACAATGACTTGATATCCAAATGGAACATAGAGAACCAGTTACCATTAGATTACGAACATAAAAATCTTGTCTTCAGACCAACATTTTCAGATAAATTGACAAGTTTACCTCATTTGCAATATTACAATTTTTGTGAAATTATTGATTTATCTGATCAATACTTAAGTTCGAATATACTGCCTTCTTTAAAATATCTACAACATTGTAAGGTAGGTACTGAAATTATTATTTAGGGTTATTTTTTATGCATTAATTTCATAAATATATATGTTTCAGATATTAATTTTGAGAAACAATAAACTACACACTTTAAAAGGATTTCCAAATATTGAATTAGAAAAATTAGACATTCAAGGTAATGAAGACATCAGTGCAGAGGAACTAGAAAATTTTACTAAGAATCATAACTTTATTATTATGTTTAACTAACACAATGTAAGCATTTAATTTATTGTACAAGCTTAAATAGATAAATAATATAAACAGGTGCATATGTAAAGACTTTGATTGCTATCCTTTACTTACAAAATAGGCGTTGTGTAGAAAGGCGCGGCACTAGACATGAGCCTTGGTAGTGAATGTAATTCGTGTTTGTACTACCGTTTCAATATAGTACACATTCAGTCGCTTCTCGTACTTGCTAGCACTTCATCAAACATACCTTTAAATCTGCAACTGTGTAGATACAATTTGTGGTCACGACTTGTACCGCCATCATAATGATGTGTTGGTCGTGAGAGCAGTCTTTTCCTCTCACGACCAAAGTGGTGACCCCGACGTGATATGAACACGCAACCTTCTGGTCTGAAGTCTTCGGAACTTTGATAGTGCGATTTAGGCTGCAGTGCGTTCAGATTGTGGTGCGACGACAGTGCCGCCAGGTTATAATTTAACATTTTTTTTTATAGGAGAGGGGGCAAACGAGCATGCGGCTCACCTGATGGTAAGTGACTACCGCCGCCCATGAACAACTGCAACACCAGGGGAATCGCAGATGCGTTGCCGGCCTTTAACATGATTTTGTAAACTGCTTTAAATCAAGAATTTACAAGCTTGCATTCTTTTGGCGACACAATTATCGCAATAGGTGATAGGTCAGATCAGAACAGTACAGCTTTTCATGAATAGGAGTGTTTATCCTATAAAAACCTTTATAGTTAAAAGCTCTACATCCACGTAAGTCTTTGTGATTATAATGTTTTTTAATTGTTAAATTTACGATCAGTCAGTTAACTAGTCTTTTTTGAGAAATAAAAATAAACTAGTTTCTTAATATATAATTTATTGTTATAACCATTAAATAAATGGTAATGGTTTTTTCTCAGTGTTATAATTCATCATTTCACTGCCTTGGTAAGTCGGCACAGCACAAAATTTTCTATAACAGTTTCAGTGGTCCTCGCAGGAATCGTACTGGTTTTACTCCCATGAAATCGTACGACGAAGCTACACGACTCGTATTTGTTAAAATAAAATTTATTAAAACTGAAAAGAAGCTTTTGCACGTTTGTGGACCGCATAATAGGTGCCTAACTAGTAATAGTCATCTAAAGATGCCACGAACTATTCCATCAGGTAAAGATTAAAATATCACAAAGTTCAGTTCAGTACTAACAGTTTAAGTATTAAATCATACCGATATTGGCCACCAGTCTGAATAATTTAAGTCTGACAATTTTTGATACTGCAAGAAAAGTTTTTATAATTATATTTATAAAATGCTTAAAATATTCAATTAAATTAAAGAATTCTACTACTATTTCTTTAATTGCATTAGTTACAATGAAAACCAAAACTGTAAAGAAGTCAGAATATTCTAAGCATTTTATAAATATAATTATAAAAACAATATAAATGTTAGTTGTTTAAGTTATTTGATTAATAGGTAACTGAGGTTTTATGATAAAGGTCACTGTTGTAAAAAGGTACAATATCATCGATATAGTTTCAAATTATTACTACACACTTTAAAAGGATTTCCAAATATTGAATTAGAAAAATTAGACATTCAAGGTAATGAAGACATCAGTGCAGAGGAACTAGAAAATTTTACTAAGAATCATAACTTTATTATTATGTTTAACTAACACAATGTAAGCATTTAATTTATTGTACAAGCTTAAATAGATAAATAATATAAACAGGTGCATATGTAAAGACTTTGATTGCTATCCTTTACTTACAAAATAGGCGTTGTGTAGAAAGGCGCGGCACTAGACATGAGCCTTGGTAGTGAATGTAATTCGTGTTTGTACTACCGTTTCAATATAGTACACATTCAGTCGCTTCTCGTACTTGCTAGCACTTCATCAAACATACCTTTAAATCTGCAACTGTGTAGATACAATTTGTGGTCACGACTTGTACCGCCATCATAATGATGTGTTGGTCGTGAGAGCAGTCTTTTCCTCTCACGACCAAAGTGGTGACCCCGACGTGATATGAACACGCAACCTTCTGGTCTGAAGTCTTCGGAACTTTGATAGTGCGATTTAGGCTGCAGTGCGTTCAGATTGTGGTGCGACGACAGTGCCGCCAGGTTATAATTTAACATTTTTTTTTATAGGAGAGGGGGCAAACGAGCATGCGGCTCACCTGATGGTAAGTGACTACCGCCGCCCATGAACAACTGCAACACCAGGGGAATCGCAGATGCGTTGCCGGCCTTTAACATGATTTTGTAAACTGCTTTAAATCAAGAATTTACAAGCTTGCATTCTTTTGGCGACACAATTATCGCAATAGGTGATAGGTCAGATCAGAACAGTACAGCTTTTCATGAATAGGAGTGTTTATCCTATAAAAACCTTTATAGTTAAAAGCTCTACATCCACGTAAGTCTTTGTGATTATAATGTTTTTTAATTGTTAAATTTACGATCAGTCAGTTAACTAGTCTTTTTTGAGAAATAAAAATAAACTAGTTTCTTAATATATAATTTATTGTTATAACCATTAAATAAATGGTAATGGTTTTTTCTCAGTGTTATAATTCATCATTTCACTGCCTTGGTAAGTCGGCACAGCACAAAATTTTCTATAACAGTTTCAGTGGTCCTCGCAGGAATCGTACTGGTTTTACTCCCATGAAATCGTACGACGAAGCTACACGACTCGTATTTGTTAAAATAAAATTTATTAAAACTGAAAAGAAGCTTTTGCACGTTTGTGGACCGCATAATAGGTGCCTAACTAGTAATAGTCATCTAAAGATGCCACGAACTATTCCATCAGGTAAAGATTAAAATATCACAAAGTTCAGTTCAGTACTAACAGTTTAAGTATTAAATCATACCGATATTGGCCACCAGTCTGAATAATTTAAGTCTGACAATTTTTGATACTGCAAGAAAAGTTTTTATAATTATATTTATAAAATGCTTAAAATATTCAATTAAATTAAAGAATTCTACTACTATTTCTTTAATTGCATTAGTTACAATGAAAACCAAAACTGTAAAGAAGTCAGAATATTCTAAGCATTTTATAAATATAATTATAAAAACAATATAAATGTTAGTTGTTTAAGTTATTTGATTAATAGGTAACTGAGGTTTTATGATAAAGGTCACTGTTGTAAAAAGGTACAATATCATCGATATAGTTTCAAATTATTACACAACAGTTAAAACTTATTTTAAACTTTATTTATAAGTGTGGTATACATTTTAGGGACACTACGTTATCCCCCTTATTACTAACAGAATCGTTAATAACCATTATGAAAATTAACTCATAAAGGAAGAAAAATATAACCCTCCGTTTTTGAAGTTTATTAATCGGAAAAATATGTAAGTTGCTTCACGTCACTACATACAAAATTTTATGGAAATTCGTCCAAATGGGTTTTACGTGCAACTTATTTTAAACTTTATTTATAAGTGTGGTATACATTTGTAGGGACACTACGTTATCCCCCTTATTACTAAACAGAATCATTAATAGCCATTATGAAAATGAACTCATAAAGGAAGAAAAAATATAACCCTCTTTTTTGCAGTTTAGTAATCGGAAAAATATGTCAAATGTGTTGCCTCACGTCACTATCTACAAAGTTTTATGGAAATTCCTCAAATTCTAAAAACTACTAATTTGGCTCAAATATTTTACTTTCTTGGACTTATTTTTCCAATAAATATTAGAATTACAGAAACTTTTCTACAGACTTAATTTATGACCAACTTTGTCTGCCGATTTAATTAGTAAGGTGAAGTATTCTTGCCTATTTTGTTTGCTGGACCTTTTAACGTTTTACATATTTGTATTAATTTATTATCTACAATATTGATAATGCATATTCAATATATCACAGTTTTACATACATACAACTCAGAATTTAAATTCTAAAGAAAATTATGGTGGTCACTTAGGTATGCAGTCCACCAAATAGCTTAAGCATATTACATCAAGTTGATTTTGATTACCACCATAATTTTTTTTAATTTAAATCAATATCAACTTGCTGTAATATGCTTAAGCTATTTGGTGAACTTCATACTTAAGTGACCACCATAATTTTCTTTGGTATGAAGTCCACCAAATAGCTTAAGCATATTACATCAAGTTGATATTGATTTAAATTCAAAAGAAAATTATGGTGGTCACTTAGGTATGCAGTCCACCAAATAGCTTAAGCATATTACAACAAGTTGATATTAAGTTCAAAGGAAAATTGTGGTGGTCACTTAAATATGCAGTCCACCAAATAGTTTAAGCATATTACATCAAGTTCATATTGATGGGGTATACAATAATGTAATACTTAACAACAGTGTTATGCACAGCATGAAAATTAAAGCGTAAATGTCATAAATAAGCTACATTTTGTGTCTATGTCAAGAAAGAATATATATGCCAAAATTTAATTCAATCAGGCATATATTGTTTTGGAGATCTCGTGATGAACGAGTAAGTCAATCAGATTGGTATTTCACTTTCCAATTAATGCATATATGCATATAATTGAATGGTCTAAGCTAATGATAATTAATTTACACTAAGCCTTTTCAATTGTGAATTAGTAAAATAATTAGGGAAATCAACACAAATGCTCATTAAATCAAAAATTATATTAAGCTTTAATTGTTTTGTTGTTACTCCTACTGTAAAAGGTATTTAATTTTTCTTAAGAGTAGGTTAACAAAATATATTTTATTTCTAAGTGACTCACTATTAGCACTAATGTAATCCAATATATATACAGGGTTATTTTTCAAAGAGTATCCAAATTAACGAGTAAATAAGACTTACACTTTTATTTGAAATTATCCCAAATTCAATATGACTTATGAGCAACAACTATGTGTATGCGTAGTTGTTGCTCCTCTGTGTGATTCAATTCACGAAGTTTTTGTTGAACGAGTGACCCTTATCTACTAATGTGTGCGTGCGTAGTAAAATAGAAGTCGTTAGATATTTATGAATGACTATCAGTTCAAATAATGCATTACCACACATTCCAAATGATGTAAAGGACAGGATGTTTGTGATTTTTTTTAATTAATTGGTCTTCACCATTCGCCTATATTACTTAGTCTGAACTTTCTCTGCAAATTTGGGCGTATATTGCAAAATAACCCTGTATATTGATAAAAAAAATTGTAAAGTTAAAATATATTATTGCCACTGGAGTCTTTGTACCTTACATACAATATATTATATTAAAACCTTACACTACAAACTAAAAAGAGATAGCATTACATTATTTACTGATTTAAACAAATCATCACCATCCCAAAACAATTTTCCACATGACTCACAAAGAATTGCCACTTGTGGTGAATTAATGAGCTCATGAATATTTAGTATTTCTATTGGTACTCCTTTAGTCGTAACACACACATTATTTGGATGTGGATTTAAAACTGGTCCATATAAAATATCTTCATCAATATCTTCAGAATCACTTAGGAAATTATCATAATTTGCCTCTTCATCATCATCATTACTAAAATATCTGTTTGTATTACTATTTGAATTACCAAAACTTTGAAATCTACCACATAGCTCAACAACATCTTGTGGTGTCAACTTTTTAAAATCGACTTTATTACATTTTATGCACCGAGGTAAAAAGTCATTTTTACTTATCTTTATATTAAAATAAGTTATAATTTTTAGTAACTGCTCCTGAATGTTTTTACCTTTACCTAATTCTAGTATAGAACTTTGTGGGTAATTTTTAGATGGAGTGTACTTTAACTTTGATAATAAAATATAGCGATCCTCTGATATAGCCGAATTAATAACATCATGCCATAACATTGTTGTAGGAATGGAAATTGTATCAAATCCGCAATGTCTCAAGTATGGTATTAAGTTTGTTAATTTAGATTCTACAAAAAATTTCACATCATAAACTCTTCTCTTTTCTAAGTTTAAGGTAGAAGTTTGAAACCTTTCTACTACTTTTGACTTTTTAATGCATTTTGTTTTTGTATCAAGCATTATATCATTGCTTATTTCATCAAAATTTATTCCCTGCTCTATACACTGATTACGAAGATAATTATAAAGTTCTAAAAGAACATGAGCATCTAGAGCAGCATACTGTATTTGTGTTGTACGCAATGGTCTAAGTTCCCAATTAGAACATTGTTCTGATTTTTCCAGTGGTAGTCCAAAGCATGTTTGGACGAGAGAACTAAGACTGTTGCCACCATTATTGCTATTGCTTTGTAAAGATAATCCACAATTGATAAGATTTTTCCATAGTATTGATATATCAAGAAGCCCTTCACCTTTTACTTTTATATTATTTAAACCTACTATGGATGCTTTGATTTCTTTCAGATCTTGTTCCAAGCCAAATCCTAATTTAATAATTTCAGCATTATCTAATAGAGATTTATTAAATGAATACCAAAAACTGGAATATTGCTTCTTATTAAATATTAAAGTATCAATTAAATACACATAGCTATCTGTTGCAATCTGAATCAAGGCAACTTGTGATTGTGTAGCACCAAAAGAAGGCTTCCATTCACAGTCAATGCTAACTACATTACAGCCTGCTAAATGTGTAGTCATTAAATCATAAAATTTTTCTGCAGTATCAATAATAACAATGTTTTCAGCAGGTAGAGTCAGATTATAATACTTCTCAGGTAGTTTTTCTTCTACATCCCAGTTTTCACTGTCTTCAGAGACAACTTCTTGTAGAGACATTTCTTTAAATGACACTGGTAATGAAGTTTCTGGTAGATTAAGATATTCAACCCACTTCAGAGCTTCTTTTCTATCATAGTCAAGTAACATATCAATAAATTCCTTAGCTGATTCAGCATTTTGTTTTAATGCATCTTTCACCAAATCATCCCATACTGCAGAGCTTACATTGTGATCAACATATTTTTGATATATAAGGTACTTCAATCCCCCTACAGTACGGTTTTTGCTAAGATTTTTACATGTTTCAATTGGAATGTTAAATTTATTACACAGTCGTGCCACTAGCTTCCCAAGAGGCTTATGATGTATTTTTTCATATTTAACATGGCTTATTTTATTCTCATCTATGTAATTTTGAGCATATTCACGAATGCTAAAGTTTTTATCTAGAAGTTTGTCTAAAAAAAGTAATAGTGGGCCAACTTGACTGGGACATTCGGATAAATATTCATCAATCATATTTGGTTTATCTTGAAGTATCAGTGGAAACATTAAATCTTCAACAGAAATATCTTCAAATAATTCCATTGCAATAATTACTTGAGAAGCCAGTTTACAATTATCATTTTTTATCATATCTTTGACAATAGGTACAATAGTTTCCTTTATTGTATTTATTTGGTATATTTTAATAACCAAGCTAAGGAAGTGTTGACTCCTTTGCTCTGTAGCAACCCGAAATGCAGGTAGTTTTAAGAAATTCTCAGGAACAGCACCACAATCACATGACCACTTCTGCAGGGTTTCCATAATGAAAAATGGAAGTGTTTTTGGTTTGCAGTCTTTAAAGTCCTTACATTTTATTACAAAAACAAGAGCTATTCTATATGGATCAGGGCTTGTTTGAAAAAACAGTTTGACATGGTGTTCAACAGTAGGACTTTTTTTCCATGTTTTCCAAGTGACATTTAATTGATCAAACCATGTAGAGGTATTTTCATCAAGTTGTACATTTAGTCCCATACATTGTAACGATTCTTCTAAAGAAGGTACTATTTTAATTGACTGATTGCAAGTGACAAGTTGATTGATATTCATCATTAGATTTCTAAACTAATTTTCACATAACCGGTGATCCAGATGATTATAATAACTTTACAAGCGTTACATCAACATGATAATTTTTAAAACAATAACATAGTCCGCCAAAGTTACAGTTTTATGAATAATGACAAATTATTAAATTCGATAGCGTTTAACGACATATGAATGCATTTACCCAAAACATTTTTTAACATTAGACAAATTTAACAATTTAATAATTTAGCAATATTTAGTCACCTTATGAATAATGAAAATGTCAATTTGACATTTTGACAACCCCACCGCATCGCCGCGCCTAACATTTCTTTGAATTATTTATAGGCAAAAGGATATATACTCATACAGCTTAGAGTAACATGTATTTTGTTCCCAAACTTTTTCACAATTAATATTCATGCGTTTATAGCGAAGGGATTAGGAGATTTGGAAGACAGCAGATATTCAATGACAATAGTATCTTAACCCTTTCCCTATCACATGAATCATATATGAACATTTCAATTGTTTAACTATTGCGTCTATTTCGTGGACAGGGAAACTGTAAAGGTGCCCAAGTGAATTTGGTGATTATACTCAGAATCACCAGACGGTATTCGCTGAAGGTCATACAAGTTTACGCACCAACCTCTGCACATCGCGATGAGGAGATGGAGGAAATGTATGAGGATATCTGTAGAGCCATGCATTCCTCTAAAACCCACTATACAGTGTTAACGGGAGACTTCAACGCAAAACTAGGCACAAGAGAGAACTATGAGCTGAAAGCAGGGAAATTCGGCCGACTTTATTTAGAAAGAGGAACTCTTTATGATGAACTCTTTCTTCCAGAAGTGGCCTCAAAGAAAGTGGACATGGTCGAGCCTCAACGGCTCGAAAAAAACGGGATTGACTTCATTATGACAACCAGCTCTTCAATAATATCTCAGTGATCGCGAGAATTAAACTAGTAGTGATCGCAGTATGGTAAGAGGAACATTGAACCTTAATGTTAAGTTGGAGAGGTCATGTCTAATGAAGTCAACAATATTTTCGGTATGTGACATTACTAAATCATCAGCACGCGGACAAATATTGAAACAGTGCAAAGCCATCTTATGAGACGAAAGCATAATGGCTCACCGAAAGTTTTTAAAAGCACTAAATAGAACACTCCAAGAATTACGAGATAATACAAGCTTAATTTTTGGTGCGGTTTTAATATTGTCAGGTGATTTTCGTCAAACGCAATGAAATTAATGCCTGTTTGAAGAAATCACCAATATGGCAACATGTACAAACAGTCAAATCATCAAAACAATAAAAAGCGCAAGAATTTTCCGAAAATCTACTACGAATAGGAGAAGGCACCTATCCAATAGATGAAAATTACAGCCAAATCGTACTGACAAATGAATTGTCCAATGTTGTTGAGACACCTGAAAAACTTATAATTTTTTTTATAGCAGAGGGGGCAAACGAGCATGCGGCTCACCTGATGGTAAGTGACTGCCGAAGCCCATGAACAGCTGCAACACCAGGGGAATCGCAGATGCGTTGCCGGCCTTTTAAAAAAGAGTACGCTCTTTTCTTGAAGGTCCCTAAGTCGTATCGGTCCGGAAAAATCGCTGATGGTAAACGATTCCACAAGGAAGTTGTGCGAGGAAGAAAACATCTTCTAAATCGCACAGTGGTGGATCGCCAATCATCCAGATGGTGTGGATGGTATCAGGAGTTCTGCCGCGATGTGCGTTCGTGAAATTTGGCGGCTGGGATTAATCCGAACAATTCCTCAGAGCACTCCCCGTGGTAGATGCGAAAGAAAATGCAAAGGGATGCAACATCTCTTCGCAGTGCCAATGAATCGAGCCGATCGGAAAGGACTCGGTCGTCGACGATTCGAGCCGCTCTGCGCTGGATGCGGTCAAGTGGAAGGAGCTGGCACTGGGGAGCCCCTGCCCAGAGATGGGAACAGTATTCCATGTGAGGCCGAACCTGCGCCTTGTAAAGTTGCAGGCGGTGTGCCGGCATGAAATACTGTCCCGCTCTGCTGAGCACGCCAAGCTTTTTAGAGGCCAATTTCGCCTTTTCTTCCAAATGACCACGAAACTGCACGTCACTCGATATGTCGACTCCGAGGATTCCGATACTGGCTGAGGCAAGAAGGCGAGTGCTTTGAAAGTGAGGAGATACGACAAAGGGGTTCTTTTTTAGCGGTAAACGCGCAAACTTGTGTCTTCTGAGGATTAAACTGCACTAAATGTAGTTGCCCCCAATCCGAGACTTTGTTCAATTATTATTATTAGTTACAATATTTGTTTATATGTATGGTACATTTATGTTATATATAATAGTTTTAAAGTATGTATTTGTACTTTTGTATGTTTATGTTTATAAAAATATATATAAATATATCTTAATATATAAAAATTACGTGTCACGTTGTTTGTCCGCGATGGACTCCTAAACTACTGAACTAATTTCAATGAAATTTTGCATACTGTGTAGCATTTTGGTCCAACTTGAGAGATGGATAAATGACCCTCAAAATTTTTTATTACGAATTTAAGGATTTTTATAGGAAGAATTGTTGGAAAGGGCAGAACAACGTCTGCCTGGCGAGCTAGTATACATATATATTAATATGTATGTATGTATTCTCGTGTACAGAGAGTGTCACCGCTGTGGCAAGGTGTAATTTTTGACGCGATGACATTTTTAATGGGCCTGTATTATTTATAAAAGGAGTAATATGCGTACGAGGTGGTATGTGGAAGCAGAACCTTGCACATGCATTCTGCGCACGCTGTATGAGCCTCTGGTCCTACTTAACAGACAAGGTCCAAATATCACGGCGCAGTAATTTAATTTGGACAAAATCAAAGACTCCCATAGTCTTATCCTCATTTGCTCGGTTAAGGATGCTCAGTTTTTATATAAGATTTTTAATGTATAAAAACAGTTTCGTACACATTCTGTGACATGTGCTTCGAAACGCATGTTGTAATTTTGTGTAATATGTAATAAATATTCGTCATACATTTCTGTTTTGCAAAATTTTCAATAATATCGTCATAATAGCAACATATATAAATATATGGCCATAAGTTTAATTTAATTTTAATTATCGCTAACGATTTCAGTCTTTTATATCTCATGGTTAAATGGAGATAATTATTCACTCTCTTTAGGCAAGAAAAACTTCGCTCACCACTTCACTCTTTCTGACTGTCGTCGATATGCACATTATTCTTTTAAAAACTTTCACACCCGCTTCTTTGAATCTCACACCCCTGGGCACGTGTCTAGTTTGCCTTAAGGATGAAGCTAGCACCCTATGTACAGACTTGCTGACAATGAAAGTCCTATTTCCTTCGCCGAATCATTACTTAAACAAAATGTAAATGCGTGTACAAAGAATTTTACATTTCATAAAGCATCATCAAAAGATATTGTAAAATATTTTAAAACTATTGATGTTAAGAAAACTGCGAATCTGTGGGACATTTCCGTTAAAGTTATTGCGTCTATAATAGATACAATCGCGCCTCATTTAGCTATTATTTTTAATACTAGTATCGAATCTGGTGTGTTTCCTGATTTAATGAAGAATAGTAAAGTAATACCTTTATTTACATCTGGTAGTACATTAGACCCCGCCAATTTTAGACCTAATTCTGTACTACCAACACTTAGTAAGATTTTTGAAAAAATTATTCTTGATCAAATGTTAAATTTCTTTAATATAAATAATTTACTTCATAAAAATCAATTTGGTTTTACAAGGGGTCGCTCGACTGATGCCGGTGTTAAGCGTTTTTCTTTATAGCATAAGGGTGACAAACGAGCACACAGTCCACCTGATGATAAGTGGTTGCTGCGGCCCATAGACATCTACATCTATCCTCTATTATAAATCAAAATGTAGATGCGTTGTCACCCGTGAGGACTAAGATGGAATGCCTCATTTCCAATAAAAAGGGCCTCCGACCACCTGCACTCACCAAGCGAAACGCAGAGGTAAACCTCTGCTTCACGCTGGTTTTCTGTGAGGTCGTGGTACCACCCCGGTTCGAGCCGGCCCATCCGTGCGACAGCAAAAGCTGCCGCGTGGCTCTACCACTGTTAAAAGCTGATTAAATATATCTTTAATGCATGGGAGAATTCACAGGATTCTTTGGGTATATTTTGTGACCTATCCAAGGCCTTCGATTGTGTTCACCATGAAAGATTAATCAGGAAACTTCAACACTACGGTGTAAGAAGTGATGCTCTTAAATTAATTATTTAATATTTAAGTAAGTGAACGCAAAAAGTTGTCATTAACAGTATGAGCTCTTCCGGGTCGATGGTACAAATGGGCGTGCCTCAAGGCTCAATTCTAGCTACAAGCTAGTAGTACCAGTTACTCGACTCCATCGAGTCAGCAATTCATTCTTGGGGCGATGTATACGCTTTTACAACAAAATTCTAGAAAATATACATATGGGTTTCTTGCTGGTTCTTTCCAGGACCAGGACAGAGGGTTTTTTTTCGAACCAGTGGTAATTAAACAAAAGAGTGACTTTCAATAAGTATTATTTATAATCTATATTGAATAAAAAAGTTTCTGTTTCTGTTTCTACCTTTTTCATTAAGGCATTTGGATGATGTAAGAGAACGCTTGTATTTTAGATAAATTTATTAATCTAAATTTAAGGAAACGTTTTAACTGTGTTATATTACTAAAAATTGATGCCTATGAGACGTCTTCAATTATTGCATGACTTAAGCGAATCAAGGTATTTTCTACTATCGCCTAAAAATTAAGATTCCAATCTTTTATTGAATGAAATCGTATCTAGCAATCATATTATACATATAAATGATATAAAAAGCACATTGTTAGAAAGATAAATGATTGTTGAACTTATTAATATATTTTTTTAATTGATTAATTGCTATTTTTAAATAAAAAGGGGTTTTAGTGGCTTATGGTGTGGATTTATCAAGGCCCCAAGGCTTGTAATTACGATAACTTTTGAAAATATCAATTGTTTAACTCAATCTATTTTTTAATCTTTTCATCTATCATGTGGGAAGCCACTAAATGTAAATGGCAGTGTAATTTTGTTTTGTTTAGCTATAATTAATTTTTTTCGGCTCCAAAATTGCGAAATTTTCGTTGATTTGGTAGCCTTGTATGTAAATTATTTCTGTAAATAGGCGGAGGCCGCACTCTGAGCTACAGCTACACAGTCGTGAGTGGACTTTGTTTGGGTTGCTTGCAGCGGCTCAAAAAGATCGCTGTACAATATACACAATATTCGAATAACCAAATTTCTTAAATACTTGATTATAATAATAATGAGAGATTTTTTTTTATTACAATATTTTAAAAGCACAGAATAAATAATAGTAGTACGTAATAAAAGTAAGTAGTATCAATTTTTTTGTCATGGGTGACATTTTCATGGTTTCCGAGGGTGTTGAAACCGATAGGGTTGTTGAAATGTAAATCCAAGATGGCGGCCGCAATAGGTATCTATTTTTTTAACATAGGTGTCATTTTAATGGTTTTCACGGGTGTTGAAGCCGATAGTGCTGTCGAAATGTAAATCCAAGGTATCAAGGCCGCAATAGGTATCAATTTTTCATCATGGGTGACATTTTCATGGTTTCCGAGGGTGTTGAAACCGATAGGGTTGTCGAAATGTAAATCCAAGATGGCGGCCGCAATAGGTATCAATTTTTTCATCATGGGTGTCATTTTCATGGTTTTCACAGTTGTTGAAGCCGATAGTGCTGTCGAAATGTAAATCCAAGGTGGTGGCTGCAATAGGTATCAATTTTTTCATCATGGGTGTCATTTTCATGGGTTTCGAGGGTGTTGAAGCCAATAGTGCTGTCGAAATGTAAATCCAAGATGGCGGCTGAAGTAGGTACCAATTTTTTCATCATGGGTGTCATTTTCATGGTTTTCGAGGATGTTGAAGCCGATAGTGCTGTCGAAATGTATTTAACCTACTTTAAAAAATTCCGTATAATCATATTATACGTAATTTTTTTAATGCGCTTAAGGCATGCCCAATTGCATTTACCAATTTATTTTATTTTATCCCAATCTATTTATTTTGTTACTGTGCCGGTAGGGCTCGTCCGATTGCTGCATGCACTCCCGGCGCAAGTCCTTGCTCGCTTCCCCGCATAAACCGGAAGCTGAACTTGACGATATTGTTACTGTAGTGCCACTCATTTGCATGCCTGTTTTTACGTGGTAGAGCCATGCTGCAGCTATATTAGTGGTATAGATGTAGCACGAATGGGTCGGCTCGACCGGGGAAGGACCATGTTCTTACAGAATACCAGCGTAAAATAGTAGCTTAACATTACTGTTTCGTATGGTGAGTGTAAAGAACTGGAGACCCTTTTTACTGGAAAAGAGGCATTCCATCTTAGTCCTCACAGGTGCCAACGCATCTGCATTTTGATTCTTTATTGAGGATGTAGATGTCTATGGGTCACAGCAACCACTTACCATCAAGGTGGACTGTTTGCTCGTTTGTCACCCTACCCATAAAAAAATGCCTTCCCTGCAGGCTTATGTGCCAGAGCCAGCAATCGGTATCAATATGTTAATAGGTACCTACTCTAAAGTATCAATGAATCCTTCATTCTACGTGACAACATAGAGGTTACACCGGAATCCAAAGAGAAAATAACCACTACGTTTACCGGAATCTGTGCATAGCATAGACTCTGTTGATGACAATGTATAATTTTGACGTTTTATGCTTCTGCTTTCTGCTGACAACAAAACTCTTGATTAGTGAATATTACATTTTAAATTACCAAAAGGAGTACTAATAATTCAATTTTAGTACATTACAAAGTTTTATAGTATTGGTTTATATTGAATTTTGTTAAATTATAAGAAAAAAAAATGGAGCTGTCTGCAGAAGGCAAAACTCCTGATTACATGGCTCTTGCAGGCATCAAATTTAAACTTTCTTTACCTCAGTTTAAAGACAATCCTCAATTAAAAGAACAGTTGTTTCAAGGAATTAAAGCTGGAAATATGGCACCCTTTTATAAAGAAGTCTGTACAGATTTAGGATGGAATTTTGATCAAAATTTGTTTGATGAAATGGCAAAAGAGAATCAAAACAGGCTAGCTAAATTTGAAGAAGACGATTCTGAAACGCCTGTTTGGCAGGATCAGTACGAAATTACGAATTATAAATTTTGTTTTAAATTTTAAACTAATTATAAGTATTACTGTTTAAATTACCTTTTAATTCTACAGATTGGATTATTTGTGCTCTATTGGCGACAAAGAAGCTGCAACAACACTCGCAACAACAAAGTATGAAGATTCAACCTTAACTACTAATCGGAGATTGGATGCCATTTTTGCTTTGTTTAGAATTGCTTACTTTCATGGTTGTAATGTGAAAGACATGGGAAAAGCAATAAATAAGGTATGACAATAATTAAATTCCTAGTTTATTACTAAATTTGCACCTTTTGTTTTTTTAATATCAAAATTAATATGCATTCTAGGCACATGAATTGGTTGACAAAGGTGGAGACTGGCGTTCCAGGAACAAACTTAAGGCATATGAGGCAATATATTGCCTTGCAGTAAGAGATTACAGTCAAGCCGCTGATTTGTTTATTGACTGTGTTTCTACATTTGAATCTTACGAGTTGGTTGATTTTGGTAAGCTTTGAAGTGAATTTTACTTTACCTTTTTACATTTAGTATAAGTACTAATAATTAACTGAGTAGTGGGGGTGTTACAATATTGACTATCTTATATCATATTGTGGGTGCCTTAACAGGCAATAAAGGGAAACTGAAACAAGAGATGGGCAGCAGCGTCTTTTTGATAACAACTCAAAACTTTAAAAAACTGCGGTTGTCTACGAACAGTGGAAACTACCATTACTCCCGCATGAGGCTATTTATAGGGAAAGACTATGTTCAGCAGTGGACTTTTATAGGATGTAATGGATGAATAAATAATAACTACGTCAGCTTAGCAGGTAGATGTAGTACTTGAGAAACTGTGTAGATGGTGCTGTTACAGAATTATTTCATTTGTGACATTTGTTTTACCAGAATTCTTCCTTAAAATTGCCAATTTGAAAACCTCTAAAATGGGAGTATTCACCTATTGATTTTTTTACTGTTATTCTGGATTTCCTTCTGATTTTATGTGAAATCTCTGAGTTTTTGAAAAATTCGTTGTAAAGATTATTTACAAACTGGAAGTTGTACAAACTGGCATAAGGAAGAAAAATACAAAAGCTTTAAAAATTATCTATTACATTTGATCTGCAAATAAGCTTGATTAAAGCAACAACAACAGTTATCTTCATTTAAATTTAAACGAAAACATTTGTGCCCAACATTTTTTAATTTTTTTAGGTGTTGCCATTTCATAAATTTAATATTCTACCGAAAACAAATTTCTCAAATGAAATAATTCATTAACAGTATGATCTACATATTTTGTTGTGTACTACATTGATCTGTGAAGCCGACATAGTTCTCTGGGCCTGGACTGAAGTAAACATGACACATAATAGTTGTCATTTGCAGTAAATTCTCTTAATTTATAGAAGTGTAAATTATTAACGAGACTAATTCTCATAAAATTTTTAGAATTGTGTTACATAATTCTTATAAGTAACATTTAAAAAGAATTGTTCTGAGTGGTCTATAAATGTGGCATGTGCAAATTCGATGTGATGGACTGGAACTCCACAGATTAAGGTGTATTTATGACATGTCACAGCAGCTTAAGCAAACTTGTTTGTTTAAGATGTTTTGAAATATGACAGTTTATCACCCCATTTTGTCCTGTAGGGTTGTAATAGTGATAGACTACACATGTTACATTATTATGACTACACTTTCTTAATTATCATAACTACATTATTTTGATAATACCAGGCAAAAAATATCAAGACTGGAGACAGGAAAGAGCATTAAAGGTGTGGGATTTGTGATATTGCTATTGCCACTGCCTACTAAGTGTGAAGATTATGCCAAATCGTCCCCACAATGGAAATGATCTAGTTTAGTAGTGGACTTTTAGGGGCTTATGACGATTTAGGATGTTTAAGTTTTCCAAATTTAATCAATTCTAATTTGTTGTTGCCTACACATTTTTTATTTCACAAATCATTATACAGTATTATGGACACACAAATTTTATTATTTTCTGTGTACCTGTATAAGAATATCTACTACTATCGTCACATAGATGTTGTAAGGGATAGAGGAAAACAAGCCAGGAGGTGGGGGTGCAGTGTCTTTTTTTTATAGGATAAGGGTGACAAGCGAGCACAGTCCACCTGATGGTAGGTGGTTGCTGTGGCCCATAGACATCTACATCTATCCTTGTTCCTAAATCAAAATATAGATTTGTTGTCAGCAGTGAGGACTAAGATGGAATGCCTCTTTTCGAGTAAAAAGGATCTCTGGTTTTCTACACTCACCATACAAAACACAGCAGCATTAAGCTGCTATTTTACACTGGGATTCTGCGAGAGCATGGTACTTCTCTGGTCGAGCCGACCCATTCGTGCTACAATTATACAATTAATATAGCTGCAGCATGAGCAAATTTTATATATATATATATATATATATATATATATATATATATATATATATATATATATATATATATATATATATATATAATGTGTACATATTAATTTCGATGATGGCACTCTATAAAACTGCACTAAAAGTATTATGTTTTGTCTTCACAATACTGTATCTAGTTTTTACTATCAAAAATAATCTAAAATTAAAAATTTTGTACAGCTGACTTCAATATAAGTTATTAAGAATAACTCAAAAACTATTGGTCTGACCTTGATCAAATTCATATTGGACCACACGAGAAGTACCAGCTTTCAAATAAAAAAAGAATCATCGAAATTGGTTCACCCAGTAAAACGTTATGAGGTGACACACATAAAAAAAACATGCAGTTGAATTGAGTACCATCTCCTTTTTGCAAGTCGGCAGAAAAATCAATCAAAAGCAAACTGAAGTTACATGTTTCTTCTAGAAAAATACATAATTTGAAGTGTGTTGTCTACCTACATTTTCTATTGCAAGATCTAAATTGTTTCTTATAGCTAAACATAATACATAACTAAGAATAAACCGTTAAAAATAAAAATTATGTATTTCATTTAAGCCCTTTTTGTTTTATTGACTATTTTTCATTACATACATTAATTATGTTATCAAAATCATATCATATATTTATTAAACATAATAAACAAACAAACATAAACAAAAATAAATCTGTCTGTTTAGTGAGTCATCCAGTTAGTATCTCATGTTGCCGGTCCCTTGATGGTCTCTTTATCCGGATTCTACTGTACATATGTACATACATATATGTAACAGAATTTATAGCCATACTTGTGTTGTTAGGTACAGAAACTTTAATCAAAATATTTTATTTTTATTTTTAGGTACTATTATTCAGTATTGTGTCTTGGCATGCGCTCTGGCACTAGAAAGACATGCTCTTCAGGCAGCTCTAAGAAGGCAAGGAGCAGCTGTTCAAGCTCTACGATCAAGGTTTCCCGAACTGAGAGAACTTGTTGAATCTCTGCATGAATGCAGATATGCCGACTTTTTAAAAAGTCTTGCCTGGGTAACTTTTTAAAAGCAATTTCATATATCTAAGCTCTTAGTAAATATAAGTGTAGTTGAAATGTTCTACAAGCTGTGATATTAAGATTATACTTTTAATAATACGCAATATTTTGGCAATTGCAAACCAATTTAATCATTCTTCTTTTATTAAATAGGTATGTATATATACTTCACGGTTCATCATCATCATCATCATTACAGCCTTTCATAAGTCCACCGCTGAACATAGGCCTTCCCCAAGGAATGCCACAAAGCACGGTTCTGACCCACCTGCATCCATCGACTTCCTGCATGTCTTACCAGGTCATCACTCCATCTCGTGGGGGGTCGCCTTACACTTCGCCTACCAGTATGAAGCTGCCACTCAAGAACCTTTCTTCCCCATCGGTTGTCGGTTCTTCGAGCTATATGGCCGACCCACTGCCACTTCAGCTTACTACTCCGTTGGAATATATCGGTTACTCTGGTTCTACTGCAGATATCCTCATTTCTAAGTTTATCACGCAGAGAAACCCCGAGCATAGCCCTCTCCATAGCTCGCTTAGCGACCTTGAGCTTCCTCATACGGCCAGCAGTGAAGGACCACGTCTCAGATTCGTAAGTCATCACTGGCAACACGCACTGGTTGTACAATTTCGTTTTAAGGTTTTGAGGTATGTCTGACGAAAAGATGTGTCGTAACTTCCCGAACGCTGCCCAGCCGAGTTGAATCCGTCGATTGACCTCTCGGTCGAAGTTGGACTTACCTAGTCGGACTATTTGTCCCAGGTAAACATACTCGTCAACAACTTCGAGCTTAGTGCTCCCAACAACTACCGACATAGGTGTGACATGGACATTAAACATAGTCTTTGTTTTGTCCATGTTCATCTTAAGACCTATCCGTTGGGAGACACTATTGAGGTCATTGAGCATAGTGCTTAGGTCCTCCAGTAATTTTGCCGTAAGGACTATATCGTCGGCAAATCGAAGGTGAGTGATGTACTCGCCATTGATGTTAATACCGTATCCTTTCCAGTCCAGAAGCTTGAAAACGTCTTCCAATGCAGCGGTGAAGAGTTTCGAGGATATAACGTCACCCTGTCTTACACCTCTCTGCAATTGGATAGGTTTCGTACTCTGGTTCTGTACTCGGATAGCCATCATAACCCTACTGTACAAGCACTTCAGCACTTCGATATACTGACAGTCAACATGGCACCGCTGAAGGGACTGCAGCACCGCCCAAATTTCGACGGAATCAAAGGCTTTCTCATAGTCCACATACGCCAGACATAGTGGCAAATTGTACTCCTCGGACTTCTGTACAACTTGCCGAAGGATATGTATGTGGTCTATGGTGCTAAAGCCCTTTCGGAAACCGGCTTGTTCGGGAGGCTGGAAGTCGTCAAGTCTGCGTGCGAGACGATTCGTATTGACTCTCGAAAACAGCACGTAGACGCGGCTCAGAAGGGAAATCGGTCTGTAGTTCTTCAAGAGAGCATTGTCACCTTTCTTGAAAAACAAGACCACCGCACTTCTGCTTCACGCCAGCGGTGTAATGCCACCATGGAGGACGGAATTAAAGAGCCTCTGAAGGACTCCCAGTACTGGTTTTCCACCCGCTTTCAGAAGCTCCGCTGTTATTCCATCCTCGCCTGGGACCTTGCCGTTTTTAAGATGCTGGAGAGCCATTCTAATCTCGCTCAGACTGATGTCCGGGATATCTTCGGAATAGCGTCGGATGAGACTCGCTCTTGGATCGTTACTCACACTTGCGTGTGGCTCCAACGATGACGTGTACAGCTGTCCATAGAACCTCTCAATCTCACTCAAAATCTTAGGTAATCTCACACTCGGTCTTTAGCTTTGACAGTTGGCTCTTTCTGGCAGACAGATCTCTGGCAAAGACTTCGGAGCCTTGGTTCCGCTCGATCGCTTCTTCAATACAAGCTGTATTGAAGTTGCTTAAGTCCCGCCGTTTTTTTATAGGATAAGGGTGACAAACGAGCACACAGTCCACCTGATGGTAAGTGGTTGCTGCGGCCCATAGACATCTACATCTATCCTCTGTTACAAATCAAAATGTAGATGCGTTGTCACCCGTGAGGACTAAGATGAAATGCCTAATTTCCCGTAAAAAGGGCCTCCGGCCACCTGTACTCACCAAGCGAAACGCAGAGGTAAACCTCTACGTCACGCTGGTTTTCTGTGAGGTCGTGGTACTACCCCGGTTCGAGCCGGCCCATCCGTGCGACAGCAAAAGCTGCCGCTTGGCTCTACCAAAATTTTGATTTTGGTTGTTGCCTGTATGCTGTCAAATCTGTTGAAGAATGTAGCTTCATCTCCCGTCTAACAGCCATGAGATTAAGAGTGTGATCGGAGAGTTTTTGTGTTCTTCTGCGGCGGGTCTTGCAGAACTTAGCTCCAACCGCATGGACAGTTTCCACGAGCTTGTCATTCATATCGTCCACTTCATTGCAGTCTTCTATGCACTGAAAACGGTTTTGTAACTCGAGCTGAAATGTTTCAGGACTTTGGAACAGAGCACGAGGGGGACGGAGCGTTGACTTCATTAGAGGAGACCTCTCCAACTTAACGTTTAGGTTCAGTGTGCCTCTAACCATTCGGTGATCGCTACCAGTTTTCACCCTCGCGATCACGGAGACATCACTGAACAGTTGTCGTCTGGTCGTCACAATGAAGTCAATCTCATTTTTTGTCGAACCGTCGGGGCTCGACCAGGTCCACTTCCTGTGGGGCCGCTTCTGGAAGAAAGAGTTGATCATAAAGAGTCCCTCTTTCTCCATGAAGTCGGCCAGTTGCTGGCCCCTTGGGTTCCGTTGCCCTATTCCAAATTTCCCTACTTTCAGCTCACCGTTCTCTCTTGTGCCTAGTTTTGCATTGAAGTCTCCCATTAACACCGTATATTGGGTTTTGGAGGAATGCATACCTCATACATTTCCTCCACCTCCTCATCGGGGTGTGGCGAGGTTGGTGTGTAAACCTGTATGACCTTCAGCGAATACCGTTTGGTGATTCTGAGTATAAGGTACGCAACCCTCGTCGACACACTCCCGATCTTTACAACGTTGTTAACGAGAGACTTGTGGACGATAAATCCGACACCTCCTTGGGACAGATGGTCGCCCTCCCGGTGATAGAGCAAGTTGCCGGATTCGAGGATTACCGTGTCCTCCCCCTCTCTTCGGATTTCGGATAATCCTATAATATGCCAGCGTAACTTGTCTTTCTCTCGCGTGCGTTGTACGTTGCCAGGTCGAGACGTCTAAGGTGGCAACGGAACCTCCATCGGAGATTCTTAGCACCCCCTACCCCGCCGTTACCATGGTCGCCACCGTAGCCAGGAATAGCGGGGCCGCTATATTATACTATACTTCAGGGTTGGCTTCATATAAATTAGGATAATAAATTCCATCCCTAAGGATGGCAAAATATATAAACTTTTTAATGTGACGATTTCGACAATATGAACATTGTGAGATTCCTTATTTCACTAAAAAGGATCAAAACAAAATAACTTTTAATAAAAATTATAAACCGACTTTGAGGAACTAAAAGGAATAAAATAACACATTCACATTATGAAGTTGGAGCTAAGATAATAATGTATGTAAAATCGGACGCGTGCGACGGCGGATTGCTTCCACTGCGGTGGGCAGGACCAAATCTCCGTATCCTATTCGCTTGTAATATGTACATCGTAGGAACGGGAGCGGACGGTCCTGTTGAGCCGGATTGCTCGGAACCTCTTCCTGCCAACAGTCGTGTCGGCGATACTAAGCAGGGATTACGCGTGAAGGGCCATGCCGTGCACCCTCGCATCCATGTCCGCCAGTATGTCCAAAGGTGAAAAACGAGCCAGGACTGTCGTCGCCTCAAAGGATATTGTGCGGTATCCTCATCCTCGCACGATCCGTATGGCCATCCTCCTCTGCATACTTTAGATTTAGTTCTAAAGCGTTGGATTACCCGCATTTTTGCCTATACAAGCGCTCCTTAAAAGGTTACGGGGCGTATCACTCCTGCCTATGCAGCCGACGCACTTACTCTCCTGGTCCCACTAAATCGGGCAGCAGTCTGTGTATACCCCGAAGGAGACCATAATCGTAAATTTCGTCGGTATAGCAAACTATATTTACACTAGCGAAAAGATCTATTCGCAGAATCGCATCATAGACGAGGTTCCACAGGAGCGGATCCAGCACCGAGCTTTGCGGAACCCCACGTTTATTCTCACTCCCGACACGGCGGTAGCCTACAGATCGCGCCTGCAATGAGAATATAATGGGTACCACACCAACAAGCATATAAGGGGCATAGACGGAGACGTATTAGCCATCCGTATGAGAGAATAGCGGAAGGTCGAAAAGGGAAGGTGCATGATCCTTTATATCCGGATTCCAATCCGCGTGGACGAAGTGACCAGTTGTGTCGGACCATATGCCAAGGCAAAGTCGTAAAGAGATCTTTGTACGCGAACTGAGCCGTTCAGCGTGGTGGGCGTTGAAATCGCTGAACGATTTCTGCGGATTGAATCTGATCTAGCATGGAATTTGTAGACATTTGATTGTGGTCACTGAGTCGGTCTGTTTCGGCATTATCGCTGTAGGACCTATAACGGGATCCATAGATGCTTAGATAAACTCAAACTTAACTAAACATAAACTCTTAAAGATTGTTGGATTTTGCTGTGTTTCCCTCAATTAGTATGTGTACATAACGAAGCTGTGTCCCTTCAGAATACACGGGGAAGTGTGGCTGCTTAACCACGCTCAGAAAGAGTGTGATGGCTTGGGCCATGTCGAGGGGTAGGGGTGGTTCATCAGGTGAAACGCAGAAGTATAAGTACTTATACTTCACGCTGGTTTTTTTGTAACGCCGTGGTTGACGTGGTTGAGCCGACCCACTTATGCAACAGCAAAAGCTGATGCGTGGCAATACCACCGATTCCTTCCAAGGATGACTCGCGAGGCTATTGAAATTAAAAAAACATCCTAATTTAAATATAGAAGATGGCTGGGTGCTACCATCTGCTTGGGACCCCATAATTAATAAAATTAAAACCCAACCCAAGCATACAACTGCAAGACTTCAAGATACTGTAAGTTTGTACCGCGTAGATCGGAACAAAAATTAATAATTTTTAATCTAGAGGTAGCCGTGGTTAACTATGACATTGGGACGTCATACACATCAGTCCCGCTGTGACCATGGGTGCTGTAAAGTGCTCGAAACGTCGGGAATATAAAATAAGTTAATATACGCAATAAAATCCGTAAAATTAGTTTTATTTAAGTGGCAATACCAAATTAAAAAATGTGTAAGATTTGCGTATTAAGAAGCTAAGCAGCAATTACATAGAATTTAATACCAACATGATACTACTGTGCCCTGCATGAATAACTAAAGATTTTCAACCCCTGAAAGGATTTTTCATAAAGATTGACAGACAAGCTTAAAGCCAATGATTGTAAGTACAATAGCATCTGTAACAATATGGATGTAAAAGAGGCGAGAGAGGTGTGTCAGGATCGCGCCAAATGGAGTAGTCCGTAGTCTCTGCCTACCCCTCTGGGTGACAGGAGTGTGTTTATGTATTTTATGTATGTTATGTATAACAAGCTTCAAACAAGAGGTTATGATGCGGTGTCACCCACAAGTACTAAGATGGAATGCTATGATGAAATGTTGCAGTCAGTGGTCTCTCATTTCTAGTAGGTTAGAGCAATTAGTCCAGTGCCCTGCTTCAGTGTATGTTGACAGACTTTACATATCCTTCAAACATTTTGTTCTACAGACATGCATCAAAATTACAAATAGCAATTAACAATTTCATTGGTGTCCGAGGGGACATAAAATACATATCTTTAATTAAATAATTCTTATGTACGCGTGCTTATCACTGAACTCCTCCTAAACGGCTGGCACGTTAGGTGGCGCCGTTGTCGAGATCCAAAAACCACCCGTGCGACGCCGTGGCGGTTCGCCAATTACATATAAATACAAATATAATATAAAATTTATTCATTTATTGAATTTAAATCATTTTTACGATTACAGGTTGAGACACAAATCTGTGTGGATCCAGTATTTCATCCTCACTACCAGCATTATGTACGAGAGGCACGCATCAAAGCCTACGTTCAGCTGCTGCGCGCTTACCGCTCCCTCAGTCTTGATAATATTGCTGACACATTCGGCGTTACTCGAGAATTTGTGGAAGAGGAAATATCAACGTAAGAAAATATGAGATTCTTTCTTCATCGTTATTATTTCGTAAAGTCAGAGACATGGAAATCCCCCATTGTAGGCAGAATTTTTGCCTTTATTGTCACGTCTCGCAGGTAGATTGACAGTCGCAGTTACTAAATGTAACTGCGAGGTCTGTGTATTTTATAACAAGTGTAAGCGTTTTATAGAGTCATGTTGCAGCTAAATTATGGTTGCAGCACAAATGTGTCGGCTCGACCGAAGAAAGACCATGCTCTCACAGAATATCAGCGTAAAAGAGAAATGGAGACACTTTTTACTGGATCGTTTCCAGTAAAAAAAATTCTCCGGTTTTCTGGCTCCCCATCTTAGTCTTTAGGGGTAACAACGCATCTGTTTTATGGTTTTTGATTAAGGATAGATGTAGATATCTATAGGCTGCAGCAGCCACTTACCATCACGTGGACTCTGTGCTAGTTTGTCAAAAAAAAGGGTAAACTATATATATTTTTTTTATAGGATAGGGTGACAAACGAGCACAAAGTCCACCTGATGGTTAGTGGATGATGTGGCCCATAGACATCTACATCTATCCTCGTTTACGAATCAAAATGCAGATGCGTTGTCACCCGTGAGGACTAAGCTGCAATGCCTCTTTTTCAGTAAAAAGGGTCTCTGGTTCTCACCGTACGAAACACAGCAGTTTTGAGCTGCTATTTTACGCTGGTATTCTGTGAGAGTGTGGTCCTTCATCGGTCGAGCCGACCCATTCGTGATACAACTATACTACTAATATAGTTGCAGCATGGCTCTACCACATATACTATATTGCAAAATTGCTACCTTTTGGAAGTCATGAGGTTTTTCTGGCATTTCTCATAGTTGTCTTTAACAATATGTGAGGAATGTAATGGAGTGATGAATTCTCTTTTGTTGCCACCACACAGCATAATGAGCGTTTAGCATGAGTCTCGTGGAAATGAGCCCTAGTAAAGTTACAGGCTATATATGTACCACTGCTGGGCACAGGCCTCCTCTCTATTTTGATAGGGATATGAAACAATTAGTCCACTGAGTTTCTCCAGGGCGTGCTAGGGGAATTTACATGTCTTCGAAATATTTATAATTCCACAGATAAAAGGGATTTGCTCACGATATTTTCCTTCAGCGCCGAGCTTGTAGTAAATCAGCACCTAAAATTGCAATTAATGGTTCCATTGGTGCCGACGGCGATCAAACCCTCGTTGCTCGTGTACTGTAAAATTAACGGCGAGCGCATAGAACATGTGTTGACATAGAAGATGTGTACGTAGACACTTCACTAATCAAC